>OY783226.1:81566818-82991818 GCA_963678685.1 Patella ulyssiponensis | reverse complement strand
GCCACGATTCTTAATGGATCGTCTTTAAACTTGGGATATGTATTCCTTATAGCCTAAGGACGTTAACTGCATGTCCCGACTCCCACAGGCAAGACACGCCCAATTTTTGTGTTTGTCGTTTACAGGCCGCAATTCTGAATGAAGCAGCTTGGTTCTTGGCTTATGTATTTGTTATAGCCTGAGGGCGTCCACTATTGATTTTGATGAATGTCCCAACCCCCAGGGGTAGGGCCACGCCCACTTTTTGCCTTTAGCGTTAGGAAGGCACAATTCTGAATGGATTATCTTGGTATACTTATTCCTTATACTCTAAGGACGGCAACTATTGATGTTGAGGCTCGACCCTCAACGCTAAACAAACCAAACGCCTAGCCTTCTTGACAAAGTACCATATCAATCAAAGCAGGAATGTGGACGTATATTGTAGCGTTAGCGTTATGTTCTTAATATGTATTTCCAACACAGTTGGTGTCTGTCCGTCTGCTGTTATTTCAATTTTTCTGATAAAAGTACCGGTACGTATCAAACATTCAATTAAGATATGGATTAAAAGTTGTTGTGCTTATTCATCAACTGCTCATCATAGACATGAACCTTATAGAAATTACATATCAATTATTTGATGGGTGTTGCCCATGACATAGAAACTTCCTGATTACTTGACAGGGTTTGTTCAATTACTTATAGTCAGAAATGTGAATAGCAATAGCAATAAATCCTTTTTAATGTAGCTCCATGCATTAATTATTAGCCTTTCTAGGTCATAGTTTTTGAAAAAGAATAATCAAATTTGTTACCGGTAGGTTCGTTTGAGTTTGACTAGTATAGTGATTTGACTATTGATAAGGATGAGCCATATAAGTTAAGTCCATTTGACTAGTAAGGATGAGCCTTATAAGTTAAGGTTGTTTGACTATTAATAAGGATGAGCCATATCAGTTGGGTTCGTTTGACTAGTAATAAGGATGAATCATATCGAAATTAAAGTCAGATTACATAAATTGATTTTATTTTTAAATTTCTGTGATTGTTTATTAGATAGCCCAAACCTTATTGAAATAGAAAGAGGCAAGTATAATTATTTCGCTAATTTTGCTGACTACAGTTTGTAGCACCTGCTATTTCTTTTTCAACCCTTTCTAAATCCAACTACTTGCAGAGAAAACTTTATAAACCGCTTGTGAATGACTTACTGTCTGTTCCAGGTGATACTCCAACTCGAAAAATGCTTGCCATCCCTTTATTTTTCAATTAAACTGGCTAAAACTTTGTGACATAAATTGAATTGACATCCCTTTAATTTCTCCCTTTAGCCTAAATGACTAGAAGTCCGATAAAATACAGTATTCTCTTGTAAATTTCACATATTTAGACATTGTCACTTTCTCAGAACATCAACATTACGATTGCGCGTGCGTTAAATGGGGCACATGCATATCGCATTAGGGTAGACAGGTTCTTTACAAATTCGGTGCATTCGATTAGAAATGTGACAAATGTCTAGTGAAGGAGAATTCGCCCGTCTTTTTCGTGACAATAATACTGGTTAGGGTTTCACACTTTGAAGCTTGTGTGAAACAATAATATTGTTCTTGTTCAGATTGATATGGGTTCGTTTCTGTTTCCACCTTGCTTATTTCACACAAACATTCTCATTGGATAATTTGGAGTGATTTAAAGATTAAAACTATTTTGAAAAGTCGGTACATATCAAAACCATGCCAACATTCAGAAATAAGTAAATTGGTGTAAAAGGTTAGCCCTTATTTAAATTTGAATAAATACATCGGGTAAAATGATTTCGAATTTTGTTTTCTGAGACATTATAGCTCTGTTTGAGTGCAATGTGTTTTTTTTGGAACACGTTTAGGGTTAAAATTTAGCGGCTGTTGTAAATAAGCAGAGAAAGGTGGGTGCATATTTTCGAATTCCGTTTTCTTGCAATTTAGATCTTCGAGCTGAAACAACTATTTTCAAAGGCATATAACCGGTTATATTCTAGTGGAACGAAACAACCAACTACACATCAAAATAGGGCGAAACGACTTTAAGCAAACCTAGCACCCCTTGTCCAGTTAGGATCGTCCAGATAACTAGGCCAAACATGGCTGTTTCCAGAAGTAAGATGTAAACAAATAACGATTTTTCATAGGAGAAAGGCTATAAAGGTTGACCCGAACTTAGTTCCCACAAAACAGAAAGCAATGGGGTGACCATTCCAGGTATTTCACGAAGTTTTAGCCATTTTAATTAAAATTTGAATAAATGACAAGCGATTTTCGTGTTGTAGTATTACCTGGAACAGACAGTAGCTGCTGTTGAGCATATAATATTTTTTCATTGCTCATTAAATTTTTAACATTTTCAAATTTTAACATTCAAACAGTCTTAGTGTCTACAAATATGTAATAAGTTTTTTTTTACACGCCCACATTGATTTGTGGTAGCCTATTTTTTGCCCCAGCTCTTATCTGTCGACCGTTGACAATTTCTTGTTAATATATACAGACTTATGGTGAATTTTGTAGAATCAATGTCAGTTATTGCTTGATATTTGTCAAACCAAAGAATTCTATTGGCCTTAATTATGTCAGGGTACAGTAAAACATTCACAATGCAACAACCTTTGTGGATGACTTTGATGCTAAGGGTGTCTATTCTGTTGCCTACCAACCTATCTTTTTTTATAAAATATTATAATGTTAAACATAATTCCATGTATAAATAAATAAATGAAGTTTCTAAATCTTTTTCTGTTTCGCTTTTCTCTATACTAGGCCTTTAAATATACTTTTGTAGCAAAAGTTACACCCTCCATGTTTTGACGGACATGTTAATCAATCTTGATAAGTTCTTGCTTCTAGTAAATACTGTTTGAAACATCACCAACATATTTCTAGTATCAGTATGTGTTATAGTGTGTTGCTTCATCCAGTTAGGATTATTAAAGGACAATATTGGTGTCATACATTATCACATAGGTGATAGAACTGGTTAAATATGTTTCAAAAAAATAATTCACTATGTCCAGATGGCTGGGGTGGTTCAGTGGGTAAGATGTTGGCTGGCTAACCGAGAAGTCCTGTATTGAACCTCTTTGTCAGAGGTGCAGAACCAAGGGCTTTGCAATGAACAGCATATAGTTATCCGGATGGAATGAAAAACTGTCCTGTGTACACATTGGCATGCAAGTTAAAGAACTCTTGGCAGTTGGAATTCGATATTAGAGTAGGCCGTAGTGCAGCTGTCCAGGCAAAATTTCCCTTGTAGCACACTGTATGGTGTATGGTCGTAATCATTAGCCCAATCTTAGCAGAATAGTAGGACATTAAACCTTATATCATTAGCCCAGTTGCAGCAGAACAGTAGGATATTAAACCACATTTCATTTCAATATGTCCAAGTGCAATGTGAGATATGAAACAATCAAGTAATGGTATATATAACTGCTTTTATCTAATAAAAACAAAAGTGTTGTCTTTATAGTTTTCTTGCTATTTTTACTGTAAGTTTACTCATCAAATTTTGTGACAGTCAAACAGTATTCCACAATGAATGGGGGTTGGATGGATGAATGAATGGTTAGCACGTGCCCGCTGTATCATAAGGTCTGTCATTGCCCGGTTGTACTTGAGTAACTTGACAAAGTAAGGTCACTTGTGAGTTTTCTCCACTTCCTCTAGTTTCCCCCCACTACTAAAGACCCCTAAGCGCAAGAAAATTATTGAAGTAAAATTGAACCATGTGTTAGTCCTGAATGACTTTATCAATGTGGTGGTGAAATTGATGGGTAAATGAAGTACATTCTATTTTAACAGTTGTGGTCATCTCAATAAGATCATTCATCTCATCAATTAATAAATGATGTACATGTACAGAGTATTTTGTTCTATTTACTTAACACCATTTTTAAGGGCCTTTAAGCTGCTAGTCCTTGCTAAACTGCACTAAAATCACTTATTTAACTTTTAATTGAGAAATCAAAATATCCACCATAGATAAACTGACAGCTTGGATTCAACCAGATGCACATCAAAAGACTTGTAAGTGGCATGGGCTTGTTTAAATGTGTTACAGATGTAACATCTACCAAGAAGATCACTAAAAATTTGTCTTGAGAAGCCATAACATTTAGTAAAAACATTAAATGTATATTTACATAAAGTTTGAAAACCAGTAAACGTTTTTAAGAAATGAATTTATTCTGTTTTGGCAAATATTCTGTTTATAAATCATCTGCAGAATGTTGTGATCATGTCTGTGTAAATACTAAACACAAATCAAGTTTGAATAAATCACAAAATCACCCCTCTCTGCACTGTCTTCATATTAATTCTACCTGGGCTAAGATGAGCAGTTTTCTTCATTGTCTAATAACCAGATAACATTTTAATAATTTCTTTTTTCTTTTAATTTACAGAACAACCAGGTTATGGAGCTCCTCCACCAGGTTATGGACAACAACAATATGGTATGGGACCACCACAACAATATGGTGCCCCTCAACAAGGTTATGCAGGAAACACGACTGTAGTAGTTGCTCAACCTACAATGGCTGTGGTACAACAGTTCCGTGAATCACCAGTTCATACAAGATGTCCACACTGTCAGGCTGAGATTGTGACAGCCACTCATTATGAGACTGGCACTCTGAGTTGGATTATTTGTGTTGTACTATGCCTTGTTGGGTAAATATATTTTTAAAGATGTATGCGATTCAATTCATAATAGGCTAGACCAAAAATGTTTTACCTTGCAGAAATGAGTTGGGTTAATGTCCAACTTTTCTGCACCGACAGGGCAAATGAAATTCAGAATGCTATGAGTGAAATTTGGCCCTACAGGGTTGCTAAGGCCTACTCTTATTTCAAATTCAAACAGTATACATGGGATCTCAGTTTTTCACCCCATCCAAACAACCAGAGATTGTTATTGCTAGGCTCTGTCTTGCACCACTGGCAAGGGGAAACCATGCCGAAAAACACCTTGGAATTTTCTCTGTGAACACCAGCAGTGATCCCAAGACCTCCTGCTTATCGAGCAGATACCTTACAAGTTTCCTGTAAACTATGTAGAAGACTTGCATCCTTTTGGTTCTATTTTGTAGTATTATTCCATGTTGTCTTCGACTTCTCTACTTTTTGAAGCAAAAGGACTTGCCATATCTCTATTTTCTTTTAAGGCAAAATCATTGAATTTAGTCTTTTTTTCATCATGTCCCTTATAGTGTTAGTGTTGTTCAGAATCTGAGATTTATTCAAGAGTTAAAACAATTTATGATTTAAAAGTATGCTTAAAAGTTAAAATAGTGCCGGGGGGTTAGGTGGCCGAATGGTTAGCACATGCGTGCTGTATCATAAAGCCTGTCATTGAGTCAACTGACCTGGTTTCTAATCCCTCGTTGTACATGACAAGTAGTAAGATCGCCTGCCCAACCTCGTGGGTTTTCTCCGGATCCTCTGGTTTCCTACCACTGGTAAAGACCCCTGTGTAAAAGCGATTTATTGAAATAAAATTAAACCATATGTTAGTCTCAAAATGACCTAGGTTGAGTGGTCTTAAGCCCCATTTCTCTCGCTCTCTCCCACTCCCTCTGCTTTTTGACACAAAAGGTCTTGCCATACCTCAATGTTTTCTTTTACAGCAAAATCATTGAATTTGGTCTTTTTTCCATCTTGCCCTTTATAGTGCTGTCTAGAATCTGAGATTTAACCAAAAGTGTTAAAACAATTTATGATGTAAAAGTGTACTATCTTTGAACAAATTATATATGTTATAATGTCCTACAATTTCAGATGTAATTTGGGATGTTGCCTGATACCATTCTGTGTTGATGGATGTAAAGATGTTGTCCATAGTTGTCCTAATTGTCGTCAACATATTTCTCGATGGAGCCGAATGTAATGACCAAACGTGTGATACCTACCGACCAAGATCTGACCTAACATTGTTATAATAGTAGACATGTTTATTTTGTGATCTTTTTCAACTTTCAGTAGTATATTAACTGACATAATATTACTATATTTTCTTTCATAAACTTGCAACATTTTTTACATTTTACCATATAGCATAACATCTGCCTATATATTTCATTTTTTGTTACATCTACTATTAACAATATGGTCCACCTATTTTAACAATAGATTTATAACGATGACATCTGCAAGAATCAACCTTTAAAATGCATCCTGAAACAGAGCCAGCAATTTCCAATTAGAAAGTACATGTATTGAAAAACTACCTGTAGTTAATAAACCTAAACATCATTTTTAAGCTTGAGGATTACGAATTGGACATGCCATACTGATGGGCACCTAGAATTTTTTTAACAGATCATAGTAGCTGGCATGTTTAGTCAAATGTGATTGATATTTTGAAAATTTTTATTTATATACTGTATGTAGGCAGTCCTAAGCTCAATAATATATTTTTAACCAAAATGAGATGGAATTCCCAGAGATTTTGCTTTACATTAATTACCTAAACTATTAACTGATTTAAAAAAAAAACTTTATAATTTGAAATTGTTAATTTTATATTTTGAAGTGTCTTACCCTTTTATTTTGAAATACATTTTTTGTTTTATATTTTGAAAGTCTGTGAAATGTTGTGAAAATTTCTCTAATAGGGTTTTATACAAAGTGATATTTTATGCACAAATTTTAATAAACTATACTGTTTTTATACTCCTGAATAAAATGTTAAATTTTTGACTAATGTGGCCCAGTAAATAGTGCATTTCATTAAAATCAGATGTATAATTTTCAGCTGAATAAAGTCTTTTATCTCTCACTTGGTCTTAAAATACTGACTGATCCCAGTTATCGGAATATTGACGTTCTTGGTGAAATAATAGTACTATAACACCCTCCCCTCTCATTTTAGATATTTCAATCTTCTGGTATTATTATTATAATGATGGATTAAATACTAGAAATTGCTAACCCTGATCTCCTGTACCCATAGTTCCTCTATTTATAACAATTCACTGTATCTCTCTTTTCTTGCACAGCATTTTTGTTGATCTAGAATCAAAGAAGAGTGAACATTTTGACTTTTGTGCGAGAGTTTTGGTCATTATACACGTTTTGGGATGGAAGAATAAAGGGTCACTTACAGATTCCTTTGACCCCGCCTAGCAAATACTTGAAACAGTAAACCCCATTTGATATTTTACACAAAAACAAATATACGGACAAGACATAATATTAGGGGGGGGGGGGTGTTATTTAACAAATTTTCTGAAAGCCAAGCCGTACAGCGCTTAAAATATGTGGAGGAGTATAAAAATCCATAATTTTATGGCCCTTTAATAAACAGAAAATGTCACAGAATAATGTGATTCAATCAAGTCCTGTGATTTGGATTTCACCAGTTGCTGCAAAAACTTTTGTTTCTCTTGCGTGTTTTCGTTACAGTGGATGCTCATTTCAAATATTTAGCGCCTCTTAGCTTGAGCTCATAGTTTATGAATTAAACCCACTGCATATTTCGAATTTAGATGGTGCATTTGGGCACCTTCTAGGATTTCTGAATCCATTCCTGACAAGAGTAATATCGGAGTCAAAGGGTCTGCATTTAGCTTTATTTCTCAAGAACGTTTCGATCAAACAAAGTACAGTCAAGATATACGTGAGTCACTTGGCAAAGCAGTTGAAGGTACACGCTAAGGGGTGATCAAGGTTCTCGCTATGCTACTACCTAAACTATCTGTCGGTTTTTAACGCAAGGAGGGCGGAATATTTGGTATTTGGATTTGGGACTTGCAACGGGGAGCCAGATATTGCAACGAGGAGCTAAATATTTGCAATGTGCATCCACTGTGCATGTGAAAGCCAGATCCCAGGACTTGATCACTTTCTGGTACATTCCGAGGATATAGTATTATAGCTAAGTTTGAAATTCCTGCTGTAATGAAAGCCTGAGACGATAAACAGAAGCTTTTGTAGCAAGGAAATAGCAACCGTATTCCTTTACAAAATGCGAAATAATCATTTGATTATATCAAAAAAAAGATATGCTCAAGGTGCAGCCTTCAGTACCTGAACAAGGTGACATTTTCTGTTTATTAAAGGACCATAAAAAGTTTCCAGCATCTGTTTATGGGCCCAATTTGAAGGTCTACCTGTAAAGCAGATGTAATGATGTGTGATTTGAATTCAGTCCGAGATAGTTTCACTTTGCCAAAACAATGATACTATATGTAACCGTATTGGCATTGATGAATATTTCACCACATGATAAATATGTTGTAAATGGTTCCTTCTTTGTTTGAAATCACTACAAATTCGGATTCTACGACCTCAAAAACATAGTAATCGACATATTACAACACTATGTTTGGTCGAAAAGCAAAAAGTGCACATTTGCGGGCCATTTTGGTCGCCATATTGGATTGCCGCCAGTCATATTGAGACTCACAGACCACAAAAATCTGCATATGAACATGTCTAAGGCATTCTAAACAAGCTTGTTAGTGTTGAAATGACAGAAAAACTGATATTTTGCCTCATTAAGGGGCACCCATATTCAAGGGGTATGTACATGGGGATTAGGGGTGTCGAGGGTCGAAATTTTTTTATTTTATTTATTTTTATACCTCTCCACATGTTTTTAACACCGTACCAAGGGAATCGACTATTATCACACACCCCTAATAATATGCAGAAATCACAAACAAATGAACAATTCAAACTAAGTGAATGGATCCGGGGGACAGCCGTAAGCATCCAAGGTGGTTGGAATATTCAATGCCAAAACATTGTGAAGTCAATGAAGAGAGAATTACTAGTCTGATCACTGGTATGAGTTATTGCCCTTGGTTATGCAATCTTGTTAGTCCACATTTGACCTAGTATTTTATATATCTTGGGTTCTTCTTATCAAGCTCTCAGCTTATCATAGATTATAACACTGGAATAAGAAAGAAATGGGGTTTAACATCCACTCGACACAAACTAAGTCATTTTGGAACTAACATATTTAATTTTTTTTCAATAATTTGAATGCGCGTTGGGGTCTTTTGCAGTCGGAAGAAACCAAAAGACCTGCAGAAAACCCACGAGGTTGGACAGGCGACCCTACTCCTTGTCACGTACAACTGGGGATTCGAAACAACGCCAGTTGACTCAAATTACAGGCTCACTGGAATAAGGATCAGCCCTGGAATCCTAACATTTAAATTCTTTACAGTAACCTTGGACTCCAGCATTACCAACATCATGTATGAAGCAACATACATTACATGTAAATTTGATTGATGGTGACCTACACTATCTGATTGGCTTATACATTTGATCTGCTGCTGATCATGCACAGAACATGTGACCATACTGCAGATTAATTAGTTGGGGAAGAAACCATTTTTAATGAATATTTCCGGAGTTGTTTTCCTTTGTTGGCAAATTATTAATGTTGGCACTTAAAGAGGCCACAAATATTACAAATAATACATTGTGCCAAATCAAACTCTGTGCATCACAAATTTAATGTGAAGACCTGTGATGTGAATACCCCATCAACCCACCATCTCAAGCATCAATTTCAATATAATACCCAACTTATTATATGGACATAGAATACCAGTGTGTTTGACACAGGTATTGTGAAAACCTTCTTATAACTCTGTATAAGATACCTGACTTTTATAAGGTTCCTATGCAACGTCACATTACAACACATGGATCTATGACTCGATGGCATTTGCATTGTTTATATAATGTAAACAGGTCCAGGCTGAATGATGCCTTTTACTCATTTTATATACCCATTTAAACTAAATAGGCAATACTTTTTATCCAGATATACTTCAAAGACCTTTATTTATTGTTGTAATACTTCAAATTTGCAGACAGAAAAAAAGGTAATATTGCAACCAATGTCAACCCTATCGTGAAAATTAGCGGCCAAGCGAATATTCACTGCTGATCAGTGTGAGAGAATACTGTATAGGCTCTGAGTCCACAAAGAATTCTCAGACTTAAGTTAAGAATTTACTTCACCTTCAATTACTGTTTGTGAGAAATATTTGTGATCCAGAACACAAACACAGTTTCTTATTGATGTATTTGATACATTAAAACACCACAAGTTTTATAAAAGGCCATATTTTAGTTAAAATAATGCGAACAATTTTGAGTAAATTCAGAGAATGTTTTGTGAAACCGGGGCCAAGTAACTACAATATTTTGTAATTTTACAGATTATTTATAAAAGATACAACTAAGATTTTTGTATAAAAATGGACTATTTTATTGTCTATGTAAAGAGTGTTGGACTAGATAGGACCTTGACGTGGTACCATTCCTAGTTCTTGTAAACAAACAGTAGCAGCTTGAGCTTTAGCTGTCTTCTTGTTATTACTAGCTATTGATGGTTGATATTCTACACGATTTACCAACACCTACAAATATAAAATATCTGTGTCAAAAATTCTCCCCTAGCAAAAGACATACATTGTTATAAAGCGTGGAACTATAGATAGACATGGAGATGAAGTGAAAATGAAATTGCACAATTTTATTATCATATTTACAACTGCAGCTAGAGACATAAGTGCTATGAAACCCCCATTTTCTACAAGTAAATTGCATTTCTTTTAAAAAAATTAAAAATCAGATTTATTAATCATAAAGCCAGAGAGAGAGAAATGGGGTTGAACGTCCACTTGACACAAACTAGGTCATTTTGGGACTAACATATGATCCAATTTTATTTCAATAATATGCTTGTGCATAAGGGTCTTCAGCAGTGGGAGGAACCGGAGGACCTGGAGAAAACCCACGAGGTTGGTCAGACAACCCTACTCTTTGCGACGTACAACCGACACAATGACAGACCTTTTTTTGATAAAGCACGCACACATGCTAACAATTCAGTCATCCATCCCCCCTCTTTGTACTAAAGGAAAAGTTATTTTTCTCCTTCAGAAGAATAGAATGAGGTTAATGTATTGTGCAAGCTTAAACAAGCAAATTCCTATTATTATCAACTATGATATACATGTGCAATGAAAGCAGCATTTTTGCCTTCAAACCTTGAGTGGTTGTATAATGAGCACACCAACTCTATTTTTAGTACCATCTGATTGATCAAACACAGTTTCATCAGCCTCAGACTATCTGGCTTCTAAAATACAGAATGTTATAAATGTTTCTAACATTATATTATTATAATATATATTTACCTTAAATAAGAAGTTTTTCTTGTGATCAGGTCCACTTTCGTGAATCATTTCAAAATACGGAGCTCCATATTTACGTCTGTTACATAGCTCTAATAGAGCAGACACCGGATGTTTGCCTATTGACAAAAAAACAATGTAAATAAACTTATATAACTAGATTTATTTATCATTAAAATGACTCCCCTGTTTATTAAACTGTTCAGATTAAATACAATTGTCAAATTGGTAATAGACGATTGTTTTGCTTGGGAGAGAAATATCTATACAATACCTGAAAGATCTTTAGGTAGTGTTTGACCACCCCCACCACCACCAGCAGCTGAAGGGCCACCATGTCCCCCTCCTCCACGATTACCTCGATTCATTTTACCAAAGCCTCGCTGATAAGGTTTCACTTCACTTTGTGTTTGTAAACCTAAAAATTGGAGCATAATTATATAAGTAAACAGATACAAATCTTTTAATAATGAATGAAACTAATTAAAATGCCTATTTCATTTTAAAACAATTTTTCAGTTAAATTGCATCATTACACTAAGGCAGGAAGAGAGGCACCCATATGCTTCACAGTGTGCTAAGAGGGGCATTTTGCCCTGACAGTAGTGCTACGGCCTACTCTTATATCAAATTCCAAACTGCAAAGGGATCTTTTACATGAATGCTAATGTGTACACAGGACCTCAGTTTTTCATCTTATCTGAACAATTATACATTGCCTCTTGTCACCCTCTGTCCCGCACCACTGACAAGTGGAACCACGACACAAAATTTAAATGGACTTTCTTGGCCAACACAGCAATCGAACACAGGAACTGTAGTAATTATTAGAAATAATTAAAATTTGATTGGCTTCTAGTTCTTCAAGATCTTAACATTTATTACACAGAACATTTATCGGTAATTTTGATAAATGTTTATTATTTTAAATCAACAAATGGAACCATGTATTATTTAATTACCTTTCCTATCTACTTTAAGATCCAATAATAACGGTTCCAGGGATCCTTCATTATTTTTACCCAAACCTTCTCCTGCCCTCCATCCCATTTTTTGCAGTAAAAACATTCCAATTCCACTTTTCACTGGCTCAGCTCGTTTAAACTGATCCTGAAATTCATGACCAGATGCAGAAATAGCATTGTAGGTATATAATGAAAAAATGTGTGAAGAGTTCACATAAAATACCCAGTATAAATATCATTCCTATCACATACATTCATTCAGTTTTGGGAGTGAAACATTTTCTTCATACAGTATTCAATAACATTTCACAGCAGGGTAAAATAGAAGCTTTAATAATATACCCATGGATATAACCTGAAATTATGATAAATTAAATAAAATAAAAACTTGAACAATACAACAAATCAACAGCTGTATTCATTTAAACTATCACACGCTAAACATAGGGATGTTTTGGGGATTTTAAATATAAGATTTAATTTCGCTGTTTTAGAATTCGATATTTTCAAGAAAATGGTAGATAGGGATTCACTGATATATTCAAAATTCCTGTGATGGATACTGTTGGTAGAGAGAGATTCTTCAGATTGGGAACTGGACAAAGATATTTTTCCTGATAATGATTCAAGTCTATTTCAAGCATCAAATTCCTGCATTAAGTTAAACAAGATGACATAATTTATGTATTAATAGACAATCATGATTATTAAGGAACTAACAAATATCAGTAAATAATAAAAACATAAAAAATTCCATCAGGTGATTGGGATTTTTATTACCCATTCTGTACAGCATGTAAACTATCAAAATTAAAATGTACAATTAATAGCCATATCCCCCCATAAATTAAAAAAGACTATTTTTGGACACTAATGGAGCTAAGGAAAACTAAACTAGAGTTACCCCCCATTATTAACTATAACAAACCACTCAATCTGTTTCACAGGGGTATTCCGAAAGCCTTTTTATAACTCACATCACACGTCGTCGATCATTGACACGATGGAGCGTACATTGTTTATAGAGTGTATGTTTATCCAAATTTCCTTCAAACACCTTGATTTATTATTCTAATACTAATAAAAATGTTCTAGAATCTAATTTGCAGAAGGAAAAAAGTTCATTAAAGCTAATTAAACCCCCACCTATGTCATCCCTTTCTGTGATTGCAGCAGTTCTGGGGAATATTAACTGCTGATCAGTTTGCAATCTTCTCTATAACTGTCCTTTCACACATAAACATAATACAACGCTCTTGGCTGTTGGAAATTCTAACACTTTTTATATCTTTAAAAGCTGTCAAGTCACCCAACTTCATTTATGATAAATTGAATTTATGAAATCAATTATTCCTCCCCAAAGCAAATAAAATGAAGCATGTTGGTGTAATTAATTTGGGTGACAAGTACAGCTTTTTACTTACCACTGTACGACAGCCAGTTGCCGAGAAACAAATTATCCACTTAGTCACTAGTTTTCAATCCTCTCTATACTCCATCAAACTCATGATAACCTGCAACAAGCTTTCATACTATGTTTGGTAATAGACAATATGGCGTAAAATAACAATTCTATTTTACACTGTGTATTACCAAACATAGCAAAATATTTTGGTTTGCAAAAATGGTTCCATCTTTTGCAAACATGAAAACTTGTTGCGGTAGAAAGTTTCCCTGGCACAATGGCAATAGAGCTTCGCTCATCCCAAGTTAAAATAACCCGTTAGATCAACCTAATCAAATACATTAATCAAATAGGTTCTCTCCCTTTAATGGCTGATTTTTCAAAAACATATTCATTTCTAGTGTGTATTACATTGTCTTAAAAGGGGTAGTACATCCTTGTTTTATTTATCTTTATCAATATTATTCAATTATCAATGGAAATCTCTAATTATTGACATAACTAAAATACAGAGAGTTGAGAGACTTGTTACACAGCAACTTGAATGTAAATGAAGGACTGGGCTCAGGCTGTTGGTCATCAAAGTCTCAATGAAAGGGACAATTGAAATTTAATTTTGGCGATAACTTTGCGGATTCTGGCAATATTACTTTTTGAGAAATTGCGGAAAAAATCATACTATTCTAGATTGATCATTTTCTAACGAATGAGTAATACTTATCAAGTGACTTGGATTAAAGGTTCACACCAATATAGATCTATAAAACTTCCGGAAAAGTCATGTTATTGTATTTGTGAAGAGAAGTGAATGTTTCTCAGTTTTCTCACAAATCCTGATCAGACTGATTTCTAGCATAAAACTATAAAGCATAGGTTCCTACTTGTACTCTCCCATTAAAGACAACCACATGAAATGTATGTTATTTTAGCATGCCACTGTGCCAGGATAATTTCTAGGTGGTCAAATATTTTTGTTTACAATATAATACACACAAAATAACGTCCATTACAGATATCCTTTTACTTCTCACCAATTTCTCAACAAAATATTAATTTTACTTTCAATCGTTATAAAACTTATAACTCGAGAATCATCTGTACCTGAAATAGTGGATTTACAACATGCCAGCTAAGACTTAAAGCCTCCAGCTCGCAGGTATACATGGCACTGTCATCCAGATATTACAAAAAGAAATTCGCTTAAAAGGCAAATAAGGCCAAACACAAACCTAGCACCAAGTGCTACTGTATACAGATTGACCTTTTATTATTGTTTTCATATGATGAACCCAGGATATCAGATTTATTATTAGTGTTCCTTAGTAAATATATATTGGTCTACTTCAATGACGATTTTCATTGCGCCAGAAATCATTTCTGATGTGCCGTTATATAATCAAGATTTTAAATATTGGCTGACGTTCAGTACTAATAGCGACATCTCTTAACCATTACCATAAACTACAATTCATAGGAAAATTTAGCTAAACCCATGACACTGATTTCAAATCTTACGTAACATGGCCTTATTTTACACATATAACAGAATTAAACAAGCAAATATCTGGATGGCAATGTTATGTATTAGTTCTTTTATTTTAGGCTCTTGTCTTAATTTACAACATTTGTAAATTAAACACATTTATTATCTTAGAAACATTTTGCTCAAGAAATATTAAAGATCAGTTACGACACATTTAAAACCTCAGTATAGGTCTATCTACTGAGTAAAAAAATTCCACTTAGAGTGAATTAACAGATATTCTATTTCTAATAATTCAGTTGATTAACAATGATAATACAGGGCTATGTGTTGAAATATAAAAGTTGCTGTCCTTAAACACTACCTACACAAGGTGTTTCTGTGGCTTTAAATTGTACAATTATGGTCAACGTTTAATACAAACAAGTATCTATGCCCATTATCTCAATGCACAACTTTTCTCGTAAAGTTTAACATAATTCATGGTTCCGTTCAAAATGAAGAAGGTATCCTTGTTAAATTTAGTAAAGATGATCCAAATCCACTGATTTCCAAAGTCAGTTTGCCGGATTATTTATACTTTTCTTAAGCAAAATGTCCCTGCAGATTCAATTCTTAGGCAAAAGGGGATATGCAATGTATTTATGATTTAAATTTGACATCAACAGAATACAACATGTAACACATGTATAACTAACCTTTTTAAGCCATGCTTGATTCTTTTTATTTGATCCTTCCAGTTCTTGTTTTGTAAGAATTTGAACACCGGTACTACCTGTAAACTGACCGGGCTGGTACTGGGATTGTGCCCATCGACTAGCCTAAAATAGAAACAGATTACTTATCAACATGTTATACATGTAAAATTGCACAAACTAGGTCATTTCAGGACTAACACATGGTTCAATTTTATCTCAATAATTTGCTTGTGTGTAGGGTTGTTTATCAGTGGGAGGAAACTGGAGGACCCGGAGAAACCCACGAGGTTGGACAAACAATACTACTCCTTGTACAAAAAACACAAACAATACAGAGTTTGGAGAAATCAAGAAGAAACAAAGTTGAAACATTTTACATTAAAACTGTTTTTTTAATATTAAGCGAATCTGATGTTATTTAGATAATGATAAATTAATTCCAATATCTAATTTGTTGAATAAAAACTTCTTTAAAAGAGCTTTCTTTGGCAACTAGACAGGGCCACAAATGGGCTGTAATGCATATAATAATGTAATATGAATGTATATAAACTGATTTACATTCAATCATTTCTGTTTTTAATGCAATTTTTAATCAGTTATGTTCAGCGAACAGGCCTCGAAATGTTTGAAAAAAGCTACCTGTCGCAAGCGACAGGTAGCTTTTCATCATACCTGTCGCTTCAGTAAATAACCTGTCACTCTCAATTGTCAAACCCAAAGACTAAGTAATAGTATAGTATCACACATATCCATACATGTAGGTACACACACGTTTGTTTAGGTATTGACGAATAATCGGTACATTGCTTCATATAAATATCGTAATATGAAACCTTTTTATTTCTTCGACATCGGAATGCCTAAAAATTCTTGAAAGTCGGCGAATCTGCTTTGGCTCAGCCACTCGAAGATTCATACAACTACAATTCTATCATCCGTAGCCACGTGGATTCCGCAAATTATCATGGTATCACACCTCCGTGCTAAATCGAATAGTTCGACGTTGAGGTGTAGAATTCAAATTTTAAAATATCCGTATTGAATTGAATATCAAAGACAAAATCACACCTGTGCATCGCACAGTAAGAAATATGCCGCGTGCGAAAGACAGGTAGCGCCACCTGGAATTCCCGTCTCATCTCACATACAATGTATCGGGACTATATTTACGCTACAAAGTACAAATTATATTAATATCCGAGATATTTTTCCGACCTGGTTATTTGATTTTGTCGAATTGTCTTGTAAATTATTTAAATGATTAGATACACGAACTTACGAAGCATCGATCTATCGAGCCGTGTGTATTTCCCTTCCACTCCAGCCACTTTCTAATATTTACTGTGGTGTCGTTACGGTAGAATTATTTCAGGTGACGTTTTAATGCTATAAACTAGTGCCTAGTAGATGAAAACAAGCATAGATGGTGTGAAATTCATTGTTATAAAATTGTCTACTTCCAAACTGAGTACCTGAAGCCTGCGACAGAGCGAAATGTAAACAATGCAAATGGCGGCTTTCGTGGTATTTCCGTGCTCAATTATTGCATTTAGAAACGTCTCTACGAATGAATAAATATGGCCTACATGTACATGACGTGGACGTGAGAGTATTGTGGTCAATTTACTGAACATCAAATAAAATTTAGTCCACCTGTCGCAAGCGACAGGTAGTTTTATTTGCTACCTGTCGGACGAAAATATCGCCTGTCGGCGACAAGTAGACAGGTGAACATTTCGAGCCATGGCGAAGGATCCATATTAAATGGCAGTCTTTGGCATCTGATTATTCCAGTCTTACAGTTACACCGGTAGTATTCTCCTGTGTGATATGTCTAGCCTTGTTAATTGAGACGCTTTATAACAAATGGCACTTGAAAGCATTCTGGCACGCAATTTTCATTGTCTTAATTATTAGATATCAGATGTCCATCTTTTAGCAGCAAGATAACAACATCAATGTTGACTTAAATTGGCCAACCAGTCGTGTTTGCAAGTCTGTAGATGATATCGGGTTAGCCACTTTCTACCTTTAAAATTTCAATTATACCTTTTCTTGAGAATGATGCATTTTACTGAGAGCTTGAACATCATAAGGATTTTCTTGAAGTTTTCTAACTGCTTGTAATCTTTCTGATACAATAGCTCCAATATCAATAGGCTGAAATAAATTATCACAATACATAATGTTTCCTAAATTACCATTATTCTTTTACATCTTCTCATGCTAATAAACTCTCAAAAAATTCAAACAATATCAGAAAATAAGCTCCTAAGGTGCAAACGGTATTTTATAACAAAGGGAAATGTTTTATAAGAAGTCTGGAAGATATTAACAATACAGCCAGGTTTCCGCCAGTAGGGGGTTCAGGGGGTGCATGTACCCCCGACCGCCCAGTAATTCGACGACTAAATAAATTGTACCTCCCTTCAAGATTTTTCTGGCGGAAACCCTGACAGGATCTTTTGCTTTTCTGAATTAGTCAGTAATATTAACCCAATGAATGTCCTTTTTACAATAAGTTTTAAAATAATAAATGGAATTATGTGAAGATGAATAAATACCAAAGCAACTGGTTGAGGAAAAACTGGATCAGCAACAACCGGTTCTGGCTGTGTAGAAGTTTCAGCAGCAGGCAGGATTGGTATGCTTGTATCAGTAGCTGTAGCAGAAGGATCAGCAGAAGTGGTGGTTGCAGCAGCACTAGTTGTTCTAGCAACTGCTGTTTCTAATGCTGGGAGAGTAGGAGTTGTAGATTTTTCAACTGGCACCCATTCTAATTCTTTTAAACGATGTTGGTTTCCACTAGAAACTGGAAACTGAGAGCGCAACACGCTAACAGTTTTTTCAGACTGTGTCATAATTGGTATTTGTTTCATGTTCTGTTGATAAAAATGAAGTATTAAAGTCTAATGTGAATTCAGCAGCTAGACCCAAAGTCATGAAGTTTGAATTCTGAGAATAAACAAACTATACAATATCAACAATATGTTGTGTCAGGTATGTGCTTACGTTCTTTTATCAAACATCTGAATTATTTCTCCACAAATTGTTCCTTATATTCTACTATGATTCTTTAAATGGTATTTAGTAATTGGAACATAATCAAATACTACAATTTATGGAATAACAATTACTATGTGCTATATATTACACTGCAAGTTTCAACAAGATTTCACGAGTTGTTATATTTGTATATACTGGATAACAACAGGTGAAATCTTGTTGAAACGACACAGTGATTGTTATTCTATAAAAGTGGGTTATTTGATTCTATTATGATATAGTTATTTAGTACTCCTGTACAGATTGATCAAACACCAGACGGCAAATCAGAAAAACTTCATATATCATTACCCTTATATTCATGATAATAGGTGCTGCCTCTTTAACTTTAAATGGATGATGTATAAATGGCTGATCTTGTTCATTATCTGAATGGCTGACATTGGACTCACTATCACTGCTGCTAAAAAGATGATCTTTTCCTACTAATCCTTTACAGAAGTCTGATGAAATAAAAAGAAACCAGTGACTTAAATATTAGGAACATCATCAAGAGCAAGCAAGTACACATAACTAGTGGTTTCAATAACAAAGTTAATACAAAATTTTAAAGATGAAAACATGGATTTATTTTATTATCTTTTTATATATTCATCAGCATAACAGTCTTGGCATCAATTTTTTACTAGAACAGATTAAGCATTTCTAATAAAGCATCTTCAGAATTTTTTATTCTGATCTGACAGTTATGGTAATAATATGGTAATTAATATACCATTGTTAATGTGATAAATCTACCTACAAAACATCACATTTGTTCTATTAGTTGACTTTTGTACAATGCTAAGCAACATGATTAAGGCAATCATATGCTCACTTTCAGATTCATGCAACAGAGAGAGAAATGTGTTTAACGTCCACTCAAAATGAACCATGTCATTTCGGGATTAGATGCTTCATTTCACTTGTCACTTACACATGTGGAAAAAGGTCATTGACGAAACTCTTTAATTTACAGCACACCTCTAAGTCACAAACGATTGTTCAAGATGGCAAGTTCCTTCCTCATTCCATCATATCGTAATATTGATTATCAAATAGGCACTAAAAGATATTCTCAAGACTATTTCACTGAACAGCCTGAACAAATATTAACCAGTCAATATACTTATATAATCCTTGAGTGGCATTTAGCGATTGCCATGAGCACATTATAAAAACACAACAAAATTTATATGGAAAACAATCACTATATGTGGCCATATGTGTATAAACCAGTGATTGTTTTCCATATAAATTGTGTTGTGTTTTTCAAAATAACTTTATGAGGGAATGGAAACTATGAAATATCGAGTGGAATATTACCTGTCAACTCTTCTACTGATTTTCCTCCTGATTTAAGACTGGCTATATCTGCAGAATTAACATTACCACCTTTCAGATTAGCTAAAGCATTGGCACTGAAATTAAAGAAGTGTTGAGAATAACAGCTGTATACTATACAGGTAGTTTATAATAACGATCTCTGCTATTCAATAAACCAGTATTAAAGCGGGAATTTTATATTTTCTAAGAAAGTCAACACATAATTATTTCTATGTCTTTTGCTGAATAGGTTGTCAACTCACTATTATACGACCATAGGCATTATTTCCCACACTTAAAAATCATTCACACTGGAAATGATAACACAATTACCTCCCTTGTTTTCCTATTCCCCCCCATGGAATAGTTATCTTCAAACGTTTGAATTTGAAGTTGAAAATGATATTTTTGCCAATTTTTCAACTGGCAATAGGGAATTTTTAGATTAATAGTATTATTCTTTAACAATGTAGGACTGTTTATAGATATCACCCTATTTTAAGGCTTTATTTTAATACATTTTAAAAATTTAACTTAAAAATATGAAATTCTTGCTTTAACATAGGTTGCCGTCTTGTGGTTCACAGAGGGAGACGCAGTGGCTCAGTAAGTAAGACATTGGTTCACTAACCTGGATGTTCCGTGTTCGATCCTGGTGTTGGCCGAAAAGGTTCATTAGGATTTTCTACCATGGTTACCCCTTGTCAGTACAGGGATGTAGCCAGGATTTGCTGAGTGGTGGAAAAAAAAAATTCCGAGCGAAGCAAGAAAAAAAATTTTTTTGGAGGGGGGCGTGGTCTTTTATGAAAATTCAATCCTTCCTGGTGTATTTCCAGAGCATCTGCTGCCTTTTTGTTGTATTTGCTTCAGTACAAATCAAATTTACTTAACTTTTATATTTACATATTCATCAAATTTTTACCAAATTAACTTAATTTCATCAATGATTCAATGATACAGAGACTCTTGCAGGGAGCTAAAAACTTATGTAAATGGTAATTGGTATTACATATACCATTTCAAATTAATTTACTAAAAAAAAAGATCAGTTTCAAAGATTCTAAGTCAAAAGCCTCTGGTAGTGGTAGTCGTACTTATATTAATTACATGATGTAGTGACTAACGTAATAGTGAATGATAAGTAAAACAGTACACTCGCCTTGCCGCCTAATTGATTTATTTTGTGGCAAGTGTAAATAAAATGGACTGTAGCCCAACTGTCTCTCGGATTTAATTTAGATTCGGTAGAATTAACGCAAGAATGAGTAGTTGTAAAACCGAACGTACGACACCATTTACGACATCCAACACTTCAACATTGAAATGCCGTAAATTGGTCTGGGTGGCCTATTTACGGCAAATATACAATTCAAAGACCCTATAGAATCAGAATTATAAATTGATGAAGACGCCTTTTTAAAACTAATTTAGGATGGAAGGGTTTACTACGGCACACAAAATTAAATTATGCCGTGGCAGACATGGTTTGCGTCGGCTTTTACTCTATGACTATGGCTTTGCCGTTTGCCGTGGTAAATTTCGAGCGATGAGTTTGTGTACGTACAGTCAGCAGAGTGAAAGAAGGATGAATCACGAATGGGTTTATTAAATACGACTGGGCAGGTTTCCTCGATTTTTTCTTTGTGCTGGGCGGCAAGAAATAGTGCCGGGCGCAAGCGCCCGGCGCCGCCCAGCGTGGCTACATCCCTGTCAGTAATGCAGGACGGTGGGTAAGACAATGTGTAATAACATGAATGGACATTAAAGGGGATATTTTATGGTGTGTATTTACTGTTATACTTACATAGCAATCTTTCTTAACTTTTTCTTATCAATCTGGAGTCTAAGATCACTGGAAGTTTCCTTTTTTCTTGGCCTAGATCGAGACCTGGATCTAGATCTTGATCTTCGTCTTCTTCTTGTCTTAGAACGCGAATGTGACCGGGACCTTGATCTGGTTCTTGACCTTGATCGACTGTATTTAGAACTTCGTTTATATCTATCATTTTTTCGGTAAGTACTTCTCTCTCCTTTAACATCATTCATGTAAGACCGAGCATCCCATCCTCTACAACAATATAAAGTTTATCCTATATTAAAAATATGTCTCTTGATAACGGTGGACTGAGAGTGTCATTGAAACGTTGCAGTAAATAAACCTAATGAATGTTATCCATAAAGCTGTCTGTTATTACTTTCTTAAAATCTAATTTTTAATAAATTTCAATTCGAACATTTTGCTACATTATAAGATTTCAAATAAAATAAATCCATTTGAATTAAACAGATCTATATTTTGTTTCATTTTGATGGCCACCACTATGAAGATCGGACCGACTGTAGCGTGATGTTGCACCGGGGGTCATATGAGTGGCTTTTGACCTATGACATCAGACATTTGATTAACCAATCCGCATTGACGTTTCTAGTGGTGTATACCCACAGTGTGTAAAGAACTCGCTGCAACAGACCATTTTATTGGCTAATGACTCACATCAACAAGAACTCAGATTACATAACATTTCTTCTAGATCCTAGTGTAGTAAAGGTAAGTGAAACAAAATTTTAAACTATCAAAAACCAAATGAAATAGGATCTGTGTTTTAATGAAAGTATCTTCCATTTAAAGGGACAATAACATTCTTGCTGGCTTGGAAGCTCCAGAAAATAAATAATACCCTTATTCTAAGTACTAGATGTTTAAGTGTCCTACCTGTTGAGTAAATTATTCATTACAACCTATTTTACTTGTCCAGAGGGTTCGAAAATATTTTAAAATCCAAGTCACATTTGAAAAGGTTTACGTTAACCTTTTCAAATCATGTAGTTGAATTTTTCCAATTTTTTAAAATAGGTGTGTTAAGATGAAATTTATATCATCAATTAATTGGAATATTGTAAAATAATACAATTTGTTGACCAGAATGAAGATTGGGACATATTATTCAGTTACAACAAGAGTGTTATTGGGGCTTTAATATTGGATAAGCTTTAACAGAATACAGCTTCTATGGCAAAAGCAATTGATGGTTTTATTTTAATGACAACAATGAGAAGTAAAATGTAAACAAGATAAACAATAAACAAAACAAAATAATCAACTAGGTAAATAAACAATAAGCTAATAGATATAATAAATGATAAAACTAACCTATCAAATACTTCATTACTTGGATGTCTTGTTTTACTGGTTGATCTACTGTGTGATCTAGATCTAAAATATATAAATTATGCTCATATATGAACAATGGAATTACTCACCTCACAACGAAAAATATTTCATTTTGTGAGAATGAATTGCCAAGGAAAATTAAGTTAAATTAAGGTAACTCTATTTGTACACACCATTTGATCACTACCAGTACCTGGATCTATTTATCACATTTTATAACTGCATTTAACTAAACCCAGGCTATTATAACATTACATGGTTCTATCATGTTTAATAACTAAATAGTTGAACTTCTTAGACAAACCATAGAACAGTACTTCAACCTAACCCTGAATTAAACTTCGACAAACCACAGAACATACCTAGATCTATCTCGTTTTCTTGTTTTATAACTTTCTGATTTTTCTCTCGAACCCTCTCTTGATCTTGATCTTTTGTTCTTCTTTTTCTCTGATTTGTCCTTTTCCTTGTCTTTGTCCTTGTCTTTATTTTTATGCTTTTTCTTTTTCTTGTGTTTATGCTTGTGTTTCTTCTTCTTTTTCTTCACACCATTCTTTTCATCATCTGTTTCTGGCAAGGAACCGGTTTCTGACATTTTACTTCCCTCTTCTTCATCTTCATCATCGTCTTCATCATCATTACTATTAGAATTATCATCACTACCAGAAGATATCACTTCACCTGAAAAAAAAAAGACTTATGATCACATCTCTTTCTCAGTAAAAATAAATCAAATCAAACGGATTAGGCAACACAAAAAAATATTCTGGTTCTCAGGCTGTGTCATCAAAAATGGGCCTTTTCACACGTTTTAATTTATTCATTTCCGCATGTATTTCCCACGATCAATTGAAGTAACTCTACTAAACATTTCTTTACAATCATGAATGGCACTGGATAATCGATTGTTAATTTGTTATTCCACAACATGGCTGTCAATATGTCAATTTAATGAACAAAATGCCTACGTATGATTCCCGAAAGTGGGCACAGACTTCAATTCCAAAATGGTCACTAAAACAAAACCGACAGATTTGAAAACATTTTCCCAGGAGTATAATATTTTTGGAGAGAGTTACAGAATTATTTGTCCGTTATTTCAAAATCTTACTTATTTTATTGTTTTTGTTATTAAGAATAAAATAAATATTAAATGAATTATTTTGTGTGTTTCTTTAATATGAATAACTAGCTAGAATTTCGACAAAATAAAAGCAAAAAACGCCCGTCCTGCACCAATATTTTATTTACAAAGGATTGTCTGACAACCAGAATATTTTTTGGGGCAGCCTTAAATATTACACAAAATCAGATGTTTTTCAGTTGATTTAATATTCTATATTTCATGTTTTACCGAAATAAATCTCTCTTGTCATGTGAAATAATGAAATTGGTTATGACGTTACTGTGAGATGATGACATCACCACAGTTACCGACTTTTTATCAATTACATTATTTCCCTTCTCATTTTTCCTTGGTAATTAAAATATCAATAATATTGTTTCATTGGCTTTTAAGTCCAAGAAAACTTGACTTGCCAAACCATCTACGCAAGTTACAAGACAGATTTCAAAAACTCTGGCATGCAGATATACAAGAATGTGGACTAGCATGAAGTAACGATCAATGTTCTTCCACATGAAACGTTGGTGCATGATTATCGCAATTACCTTCTTCTCTTCTTTTTCCTTTTTTATCATAAACTTCGCCCGATGCTATAAACTGTGCACTATTATTAGTTATTTTTAGGCTTATATTTCCCGACTTGTTAATAACTGGTTTAGATTTAATAACTGGAGCAGACAGAAGTTCATCTTTATCTCCTTCAAGAAGATCTTTAGTTTTCCTCACTGGCTTTTCGAACACGGACGATTGAATGGACACAGAACTTTGTTTGTTATCATCTGAAACCTCAGTATTTGTTGTATTGTTTGTGTTTTCACCTGTTAAATTTTTAATTTCAACAGTTTTACCGATAATGCCCGTTGTATCAGATTTGTCTTCATTGACTTCTGAATACTGGCTCAATAATTCTAGTCCGGACTTAGACTTTTTAATTTCACTTAGTTTTGTAGCTGATATAGACAGCTCACTAAGATCATTGTTTTTGCTTTTATCTGAATCAATTGACAGACGACTGCCGTCATCTTTCACACTTGACAAATGGGTAGTATCATCATTGTTCGATAGATACCTAGTATTGTCCTTATCTTCTCGGTGTTCACGTTTCTTTTTCTTATGTTTACTATGTCTACTTTCTCTCACATCATCAGAAGTTTCTGACTTTCTCTTCTTTTTATGCTTTTTCTTTCGATGACTGTCATCCTTACTGTCATCTGACTTTTGTGTCTTTATAAGATTGATTTCATGATCTAAGAGAGCATTTATTTCATCTATTGAAGCATGCTCAAAGGATTTAGTTGGTGCAACGACAACTGATGTAGTTTTTATTTGCGCATTCTTTTGAGCTAAAAAATCTTTAAATAATTCATCTACAATGGATTGAGAAGGATGATGCGTATTTACATCTTTCCCATTATCAGTAGATTCTTTGTCTAATCTGGCCACCTCTCCATTATTAATATTAATCTCCTCTTGTAGTTTCGTTTTGATTTGTTTAGATTTATCTGATGGTTCTTCTGGTAAAGGTATAATGTCTATAGGCACACCATCCATCTTTGTATTAATTGTAAAATAATCAGTCTATACCTATTACTTGCACGTATAGCTAGCAACCTGTAATATAACCAAAAAATCTACAATACTTATAAATGATTAACTTATTCAAAATTCATTCTGCACAAATTAATTTGTATTTGAAAAATGGATATGACCACAATTTGGACAGTGTTTTTCAACCAACTTTCATATTTTTATTTGTAGTTAAAATGCATTATTTTTGCGTCCTCCACAGATTACCTTAAAGCCCCAATAACACTCTTGTTGTAATTGAATAATATGTCCCAATCTTTAATCTGGTCAACAAATTGTATTATTTTACAATATTCAAATAAATTGATGATACAAATTTCATCGTAACACACCTAATTTAAAAAATTGGAAAAATTCAACTACATGATTTGAAAAGGTTAACGTAAACCTTTTCGAATGTGACTTGGATTTTAAAATATTTTCGAACCCTCTGGACAAGTAAAATATGATGTAATGGATAATTTACACAACAGGTAGGACACATAAACATCTGGTACTTAGAATAAGACTATTATTTATTTTCTAGAGATGCCAAGCCAGCAAGAGTGTTATTGTCCCTTTAATATTACCCAGTAATCTATGCATTTCTTCTGTTTTGGTACAGTCGAAGACCCATTACTAGAGCTGGACGATATTAGTAAAATCAAATATCGCGATATTTCCTCAAAAAAGGACGATATATCACTATATCGCGATATTTTAGTTTCATTATAAAAAGCTAACGATATATCACGATATATCACAATATCCCGATATTTTAGTTTTATTATGTGATGTATTTTTAAATGAACGTAACAAGTTGCTGGTGTTGCCGCCTATTGCAGCTACACGACGCTTGTAAAATCTACATAAAACTTTCGTTTGCGCTTCGTTGTTCTCATCAAAACCAAAAGCCATATACGACTCGTGCAATGTTTTTTAGGCTTTATTATTACTAATGTTCGATCAGCTTGAGCTTCGCAATGTTCCGCCATCTTTCAAAATGTTGAATAACATGTGGGTATGACTATGAGTAGACTCAAAGAACCAGATGTAATTTCCCCTATTCGGTACACTACAACAGCATGTTTGTCTAAATCTCATATATCAAGACGCAATAAGGTTTTATTTACAAATAACATTTTATTTTTATTTAATTCGGCTACAGTTTAAAAATTGGTAAAAAAAAAAACCCACCCAAACACACGCACAAAATGATAGTTAACTAATTACAAACGGCATCATACATAAAATGATAATAACTGTTTCCAAACAGTGCCAATGATAAATCTATCGAAGACGGCAAAGAGAAGATATTACACCATGACTTACCTGGCTTGTTATTCGAGTGTTGCACAGCATTAGCAATGGGTTTGATTGACATTATAATGACAAGTATAATAAGTTTAATAATCGAGAAAACTACTAGACTAGTCATGTATTTAGTAGGCCTTGTCAATGAACGAGTGACAAGTCATCTGAGTCATCGATCGTGACATAATGTCGTAAATATCGTGATAATATCGTGTAAATTGATAGAAAAACACAAGATACGATATATCATTATACCGCGATATTTTAGGTGGTTTATAAAATATCGTAATTCAAATTTTAATATCGCGATATATCGAATTACCGAAAATATCGTCCAGCCCTACCCATTACGCAAGTCCAAATAGGTTCAAACGCACAATTGTCAACACACATCATTACAGTTTGTATTAAAGGGACAATAACACTCTTGCTGGCTTGGCAGCTCTAGAAAATAAATAATAGTCTTATTCTAAGTACCAGATGTTTATGTGTCCTACCTGTTGTGTAAATTATCCATTACATCATATTTTACTTGTCCAGAGGGTTCGAAAATATTTTAAAATCCAAGTCACATTTGAAAAGGTTTACGTTAACCTTTTCAAATCATGTAGTTGAATTTTTCCAATTTTTTAAATTAGGTGTGTTACGATGAAATTTGTATCATCAATTTATTTGAATATTGTAAAATAATGCAATTTGTTGACCAGAATAAAGATTGGGACATATTATTCAATTACAACAAGAGTGTTATTGGGGCTTTAAAATAAGTAATTCTATCACAAATAGTGAAGACTGGACCATTAAAACAGTTACCGAACAGTTTTTCTCTGCATAGCGCTGTTTATGTTGTAGGCCTAATGACGTATTACGCAACTTGCGGCCATGACGGTCGGCCAGTTGAAATTTACGTAGTGGATATTTTACCAAATTCGGCAAAGTATCTACTTTCGCTGTTTTACCGTACATCGTTTCTGATTGGTTTAATATCCACTTCCGTCACTTCCGTTCGACATGCGCAGTTGTGCGATTCTTGATATATTTCACCATTTTGATTACTCTGTCTTTCAAGTTTGGCGCAAAGCACGATTTTACTGGAAAAACAAAAACACAACTGACAGTCTTAGTACTTAAATTAAAAACCAAAATTCACAGAAATGCGCCCTCAACCAAAATAGAGTAATATTCTAAATGTTTTTCTACAATTTACATTTATTATCTTATTTTCTTTTGAAAATAATTCTATCAAATTCTACCATAGAAATTCAAGTAGGCTATTTCGTCCCTTTATAAGAAACGGAGAAAGAAGCAATGTTAGACACAGGACGAATAGAACTCTTGGGTTAGGGTTAGGGTTTGTGTTAGATTTAGATTTTGGGTTAGGGTTAGGGTTTGTGTTATGGGTTAATGTCAGACGGCAAAATAGCCGGCATCATTGCCTTAGCGAAAACGGCTTAGTCCAGGAATCTGAGAACTGCGCATGTCAAACGGAAGGTACGGCAAAATAGTAAATTACATGTAGAGTAAAGTGCCGAATTCGGTAAAATATCCACTGCCTTGAAATTTCGCATAGGAGATGGGTTTCATCAAATCATATAATTATGCGTTTAGGCCTCACCTTTATTTCAATAAGAATTGATTATGTTAAGCTGTTTTGGGTCAGTTTATTTGTAAATTAAGCAAGCTATGCTATAGGCCATAGGCCAGTAAACTTTTTGTAGTCATTTGACTAAAAAACTTGCGCAAAGGAACTCTGTAGGAAAAACCACTACTGCGACTGGAGGAAGACGGAAGACAGCAGTAGTGGAACCATTTCTACCATTCATTGTGATTCACTTGTTTTGATTTGTTTGTTGTATATTTCTTGCAATGTAAGTTTGTTTTTTGTCTTTCGATTTGCGTGCTGTGCAGTTTCCCTGCCAAGTGACATTCACTTCAGTAATAATTAAGCTAAAAACCACGGCCAAATATTTAATACTGTTATATACCGTTATCATTGCATCTTTTCCATGGTCATTTATTATAATGATATTAATAATCAAGGCCAAACTCGAGGTCTTGCCTTTTCGGTCGCCATCATTTCGTTGACTCGTTCTCACCGGATATAGTGTAGCCGAAATCAACCAGACATTGGATTGAGACATAGATATTTCTGCGCGTTCCTGCAGTCTACGCTCTGATACATTGAGCAGCCATCGACGTGATCCCATAAATTGTGAATTTCAAAATCACTTTATATATTTAAATGTATTTTCGTATTAACTAATCTGCTATTGTTAATTAGTAGTCATACATGTTTACCTTTCATAGGCATACATTATTAACAACGTTTTATGGTAGTAAGGCATTATGCAGTTACTATAGTATAATGTCTATAGTGTCATATATACTATTCAAAAAAAGTAGGGGATATTTGATTTTGGGGGCATAATACTAAAATATGCAAATGACTACGAAAAAAAAGTCTCTATAGAACCTAACAGAAGAAACATTTCCAGTTACATGTGACGCTCAAACGCACCAATAGCTACCGCATGGAATGCAGTTGATGCTTGGGATCATCATGGGGTCCAACCCAAGATTTGCACGACTCTGACTTTGAATGTTACAGTCATTGTGGCATTGAATTCCAGGGTGGAAACATCAGTTTAATTGTTTTAGTGACCAGAAAACAAATTTTGATATGCGTCGGCTTACCCAAAATGAAAAGTTACGTGCCCTTGGCATGCTACAGATCGGCACAACACAGGCGGTTGTGGCGCGAACGATGAATGTTTCTCAGTCTGTCATAAGCAGGCTATGGTCGAGATACCGTGATACACAGTCTGTACAGGACAGACCACGCTCAGGTCGACCAAGGGCAACAACTCAAGCCCAGGATCGATTTACCCGTACCTAATTGGCCTTGAGAAATCATGTCATCACAGCAAATCAGATCAGCGCTCGTCTTCAAACAGACACTGGTGTGAGAGTGAGTGGCCAGACGATTTTTTAATCGACTGCATAGGGGTCACCTTCGCGCCCGACGTCCTCGCGTGATCCCTTGTTTGAGAGATCATCACATTCAGGCAAGACGTCGTAGGTGTGGGGATCGTCAACACTGGGATAATCGACGATGGAGCAATGTGATGTTTTCAGATGAGTCAAGGTTCACTGTTGATTTTTTGGACAGACGTAGGAGGGTGTGGCGTCGTCGAAACGAGCGCTTCCAAGACATTAACGTCATCAGACATGATCGATTTGGAGGTGGTTCTGTTATTGGTGTGGGGAGGCATCACTGTTGCTGGAAGAACGGCTTTACATGTTGTTGCAGGGCGTGTTACAGGCCAGTACTACCGGGACAACATCTTGGCAGTCCATGATGTGCCGTTCGCACGACGTCATGGCCGCCGTTTCATCTTCCAGGATGACAACGCAAGATGTCACAGGGCCAGGATTGTTACAGGTTACCTCCAACAACAGAACATCACCACATTACCTTGGCCAGCACGGAGTCCCGACCTCTCCCACATCGAGCATGTCTGGGACATGCTTGGACAGAGGTTACGTCAACGTCAACAACGTCCTGCCAATGTCCAAGAACATGCTGCTGCGTTGCAACAGGAATGGGACAATCTGGACCAAAATGACCTTAGACGTCTCATTAGGAGTATGCCACGTCGGATCAATGCTTGTTTGGCAAACAGAGGTGGATTTACCCGTTACTGACTTTGTTGTGATGCTGTGGTAACTTTGCTGTTTGACCCCGGGTATCATTTTACCCTTATAATGGTCAGTCTGTGCCTTACTTAGTCTAACGATCATTTGGAATAAATCGATGAATGTGAACTTCATTTCATTTTGTCATTTGTTTCTTCGTCAGTTTCATTAGGTGACTTTAATAACACTTAAAAATCAAATATCCCCTACTTTTTTTGAATAGTATAGTAATGAATAATGATGTTACTATATGTATGTGTTGTTCCTTTAATGTAAGGTTGTATGTATATGTGAGAGAGTGTACTCCACTCCAGTTAACTTGAGGTATTCACTCTGTAAGGACATCATTTTGTGTTGTGACAGGTTATTGGAATGAAGACCTCAAGAACTTATAAATACTTGTTCGTCCTCTACTTTTATAAATAGGCTAAAGGCCTATTTGACAATAGGTGCAACAGAAACTAAAATTTGAGAGAGACATGGGGTTTAACGTCCACTCGACACAAACTAGGTCATTTTGGGACTAACATATGGTTTCAATTTTATTTCCATTATTCGCTTGCGCGTAGGGGTCTTTACCAGTGGGAGGAAACCCACGAGGTTGAGAAGGCGCCCCTATCTCCATGCCACATACGCTCACACCAGGGATCAAAACCACTAGTTCAGCTCTGAACGTCGGTCTCATTACACTCACCCTGAACGTTCAGGGACTGCCCCATTTAATCAATGTCGAAAAAAAATTGGAGAAAAGTCAATTTTACTGGACAACTTTTCACTGCTAAACTACGGGGTGTCAATCCGTGTGAAAGCCTGTACAATGTAAAGCCTGTACATTTCGTTTCGTCTTGTATGACCGACATTCCTGAATGTGGACGTTGACCTACAGTTAGAGTGTCATGGCGGCGAAAATGTAATTTGATAAGAGGGGACGTATTTTTAACAGCGTTTTGTGTCGCTCATACTGACTCTAGCGAAGTAAGCAAGGTCTTATTTTCTCACTAAGATGTTCGTTTACATTGTACAGGCGTCCTCACGGATTGACACCCCATCGTTTGGCAGTGAAAAGTTGCCCAGTAAAATTGACTGGGGCTCCAATTATTTCGACATTGATTGAATGGGACAGTCTGAACGTTCAGGGTGAGTGTAATGAGACCAACGTTCAGAGCTGAACTACAAAACCACAGCCGCGAACCAGAGGTGACCGGCCAGCTAGAGGTCGAAGCGCGGCACTCTAGACCACAAGGCCATCCCAACCCCCCTAAAATTTGAGAGAGTTTAAATCCCTTGGAAGTTGAATCTTTAAAAGCAAAATTTTTCACTTCCGTTCAGTATTTACAAAGAAGTAATGGGTTGAAAATTGGTGAAACCTTGGACCCTCCCTCAATATCGGAACAAACATGGCTTAATTTTATTTCAATATTTCGCTTGCCGTACGTAGGCCCGAATGTTTTTACAATACATTACGCAGTGTCTTAAGCTCGAGACCATTAAACAACTTAAAATACAAACACTCTGCACATGCTTTTACAGTGAAATACGTCACACTAATCAAATATTTCACTGGTATACATAAGTACGATTGGCAAGTTGCCTGTACGATTATTTGAAATAATGATAAGCCAACATCAAAGCGTGGCGTCACATCTGTGTTTTAAGTGTAAATAATCATAGTATTGAGAGGAATATGGAGGACAACCTGACACCACCACAAACCGACATCACGACACAATGACAATCCGACATTTTAACCCGACAATACAAAATTTTTACGCGTCATTACGACATTTTTAATGTTGTGGTGCCGGGTGAACGTATTGTCGGATTAAAATGTTGTGATGTCGGGTTGTCGTAGTGCCAGGTAAAAATGTCGTGATGTCGCTTTATGAAGGGTGACATCACGACATGATACCAATCAGCCTCCATATTTTTGTGACATTCCACAAGGTGTTCATCACCGAGCTGGAAAACACGACCATCAGTTCTCAGTTCAGCCGCATTTCAACCGCATTTCTCAATACCCGTTAGTTTCGGGATGACGGTGGTCAGTTCAGTATCTAACAGTATAGTTCAAGATCCATCGGTGTTTCACTGTAATTGTATGAATCATTCTGTGAAATTAATTCACCGCGCATTGAGAAAATTCATTAAAAAGATAACATTTATGAAGATAGAAGAACATTATGTTAAAATATAAAGATTAATTCGATATGAAGAGATATGAAAATTAATGAAAATGATAAGAACAATATTTTCAAGATTAATTTGAAATGCAATGATATGAAAATTGATTAAAATGATAAGAAAAATATGTTCAATATGTATAAAGATTAATTTCGAATGCAGTGAAATGAAAATTAAATGAGCACAAAAAATGATCAAGCAAAATAAATAATATGTACATAAAGCGGGTACATATAATCATTTTTACAATATTAACACACCAATGTTCTTAATTTTTTTTTTTTTCAACATTCCCACGTTCTTCAACTTCAATATGTTTGACCATCTTCACTCAATTTTCGATGTTGGTGACCAAACACGTCCCACTACACTTCCGCATTGAGCTGTTAGTGAGATCAGTGGTACTAGACCAAGAGCGTCTAAATAGAATGTAGTTGAAAATTGATGAATACCACTGTATTAGATCGGAGGCAGACTCGAATGTTGTTAAATGTTAATCCCCCATTCCCTAATTTGATTTCCTCCTACACTGACCCAGATAAATCAATTGATCACCAAGTATAAGAAAATGGAATCTGCTACCTCAACATATATTTTGATACCAAATTAGATCATTTTTTTAAAATTCGAATTTTCTCAGCAAAACTGACCACCATCTTGAATTAATCCCCAATATTGACTCCGGGGTGTAACTAATGACCATAATTTCTATGGAAATAGATACAGCAATCCCGTAGAGGTACATTTTGAAACCATTACAAACTCAGTCACATTATGATAATTCGTAAAAATTTACATTTCCAATCCAAACTGGCAGCCATTCTTGATTTTGGCAAGTTTGAACCATTCGAACAGGGGCATTTTTTTGGTTATAATATAACCAAGATCGATCAAGAGTTATAATGCCTGGACTATCTTGACTAATATTGTACACAGGCCCCTAATTAACAGGAACACCACTCAGTCACCATATCACTTTAGTTGACAGTGTTCTACTGCTTGATTGATCTCGATTGACAAGAGAAATCAACTCATTTTTGGCAACGAATCTGGTTTGTGAATACGCTCTGCTGGACTAAGTTCTAAATATAAGGTATCTGCTGCTCATTCCTTTCAATAGTCGGAAGTTGAAAATATTCGAAGACAAACTTCTAGAGCCGTCGAATATTCGAATAGTGTTTATATCCCACAGATCTCAGCTCCTGGATATGGCCCCTGATTTTTAGCTTGTGGATCCGCTAGAGTTGCCTGCCATGGAATAAATCAGACACCCAATGGGGAAAGAATCGCTTACCCCAATGGCCACCATTGGTGCACTTTCCATTGGTCGCAATACGAAACCAATGAGCAACGTGACCCTCTTGCCCCCCCCCCCTAGCTCCGGGCCTGGTATTGATGGTCGCAGTCATCTTCTATGTTCATATGGGGATCATGGTGGCTAAGGAGCAGGCTGGCTAGCCTGAAGCTCTGGTGTTCGATCCCTGCATTGGCCAAGAAAGTTCACCCCACTTATAGCCCCTCCTTAGGGTCAGGATCAAAACTTTAAATTATTAATAATAGACCTAATAATACATGTACATTTACAGAGATGCCCAAAATCAAACAAAATATTCCCAGTAGTGCTGGACTGGGACATATTTCGAAACAATATGTCTGTTCAAACATTCGTATCTTTATATAGTATTATGTATGCTTACTAATTCTTGTTTCATGAGAATCCTGATATACACTTTAATTTACATTGAAATAATGTCATTATTAATCAACACATCATTGTAATAAAAGACAATTTGGACGATAAATTTATTTTTTTTTATCTGAAAACTACTTTCTTCATTTCGTTACATGTCACTGATAAATTCTCTAGACTACAAATACAATACTATTTAATATTCTTTTTAATAAAAACATTTGTTGTTAAGTTTCTAAAAAAATACACAATTATGGTAATGCAGTTTGATAAATAACACATTTATACTTGTATTCATACTATGACACTGACATGTTCATTTTACAACATTATCAAATTTAGTAAATCTGCAGCACACTTTAAAATAGCAATATTGTTATTTATTTATAAAGATCCACCATGTCCAGTCTTTGTATGCAGTTAAAAGGTTACTATATATTATCACCATTTACTACATCTTGCAACAGTGGGTCCCAACATTTTGTTGGTTGCAACCCCATTCTAGAAACCATCATCTGGCTGCAACCCCTCGAAGAACAATGCCAAATTTAGATTTATCAACTTGCTGATAGTCCTGATTGTGACAATGAGTAATACATGTACTAACCAACTGTCTTGGATTAATGATTAGTTGATTGATAATTTCCAATGATTTATATTAAGTCTATCTGAAGTCATTATTTACTCCTAATAATTATTCCAATCAGTGATTATTTGATGGTTCGTTTCAACAAAAAATGGAATTAATAAAAATATACGACAAATTTTTTGAAGAGATTTAAATATTTTGATATTTGTATTCCATTTATTGTAGCTTCATACGACATGAAAAATATACAAGCATGACTAATCTGATATTATTATTTAAAATTATATTATCACCATTGGTCAGAAACAAGGGGTGTGGTGACCCATGATTTTGCATGAGAAACAAGATCCTGTCCAGGCTCTCATAAAACAATATTTATATGTCCCTCCCAGTACAGCCAAATAATATTGGGCAGTAAGGAACGTGCTTACAGTCATCACGTTATATGTTTGACACTGGTTGAGCATTGTGATCATGATTATAATGTTGAAAACCGCATTGAAACCGTGTGATTTTTGACATTTGCTAGGGCGCGCAAAAACTAAACAGGACGCAAAAACTCAAAACCATGATGCGAAGCTCGTTATTGCATTCCTTTCACTTAGCCCCATCAGTCAGAAACGTAAGAAGCAGTCGAATAGGGACGATTTTCAAGTTGGGGAAAAAGAATACATCTGGCTTGATAGTTGATACCCTGTACAATAGGTACGACACACAGAGATTAAATCATCAAATTTGGCAACAAAAAAACAGTTAATTTCATGATGAATGTTAAACAGGAATGATTTCTAATGAAATAAATTGCAAGATTGGGCATTATTTGTCAATCATGATGTTTATTTGATTTTATAGCAGATACTGTCATTCATGATTTAAGAACAAATTAAACACACCATGTGACCATACATGTATGTCTATATAAATAACAATGATTACATATACTATATAACAAAGAAATACTAGTAGTTTTTTAATTCAACAAAATTGCCCTAATTTAAAGGAGCTAAATTGCTATTATCTGGAACCTAGAAATTGACACAAATGGGTCGCAACGCATATAATAATATAATATGAATGTATATAAACTGGTTTACATTCAATTGTTTCTGTTTTACTGTAATTTCTAATCAGTTTTGTTTGGCAAAATACGCCAGAAGTCTCAATCGAATGGCAATCTCTAGCATCTGGATATTCCAGTCTACAACAATAGTATTTATTGCACATGCTCTCCAGGTGAGACTACGTGTCACCGTTTGACATGATTTGTGGAATATGCCTAGCCTCGTTCTTTGAGTCCTGGTTATATAAGGCCCTGAAACGCATTATGGTACACAATTCGTGTACATGTAGCAATCGTAAAATATTTTTTTTGTCTTAAATATTGGATAAAAGAATCCCATCTTTTTCAGGTACTAAGTTTGCTGACAAAGTTTTCTACATTATACAATAAATAATACATTTATGTAAATCTATATTAGTCTTGATTTGTAAAGTAAGTATAAGATCAGAAATTTATTACCTGCGTTTACAAAATAATATTTTTTGATTTTTTTCCAAATGAACATTACTTATAAACTGTATGAATGGAATTCTGATGTCCTGTAATAAAATGACTTAAAGAATGTTCATTGTATAAATATTCATTCAATGCTTAATGATAATACAAGCTGAGACAAATGATTTTCTGGTTTAATATCTCACTTTCCAAACCGTTGTTCTGTTTTTCCATATATATTCATAACTGACAAGAAAGCTTTATAATTTACACCTTTATGGGAAGGCAATTTTCTGAAACAAAATCAAATAAAATTTTCAATAAAACAAAGCATAAACATGACAATAAAGAATTAGCATCAAGAGACAATTTCAGCAAGTGGACAATAACTCCAAGATTAACAGTAAACCCCATTCTGCAATAGGCTGCTACATTAAAAATTAAATGCTTTTAACATGCCAAGCTTCTTTTTGAAAATATCAATTCTAATATGATGAACTATGCTTGCATAAGCTTTTGGCAACAAATGCATTTATTAAATCCAGACAACATTGGTCTGTAGAGTGTGCAAATATATTAAACGATGATTGTTAAAATCAAAATGTCAGAAAATATCTTGAATTAACATGTGAATTCAGAATATATTAACTGGGAATTCTCAAATATAGCGGAGATAAGATCACTAATAGAGTGACACAATCATTAAATACTGATCAATATTTTAAGGTAAGAATTTCCAGATACCCTGTTAACTGAACCTTTATTTGATTATGAGTTTTGAAGTCTGTATCTATAAATATTGTAGTAAGGGTAAATAATCAATATAATCAATACTGTATAAGTTGACAACTGTTATTGATTTGTAGGAAAAAATCAATAAATTCAACATATTAGCATGGCAGGGTTCACATTTATTATGTTCATCTATACATGTACACAAGATAAATTAGGGAAAAAATGGAATTGCATTATGCACACTTTATTACTTACAAAATTTCTGATAATCTAATTTGCCATGGTAAATAACCTAGAAGACTGTCAATATGACCTACTAATATAACCAAATCTGGGTCTGGTAACTGAAATATTTCTGAAATCATAAACAAACAATGAAATACTAAACAACCTACTAATGCAGAACATAATAATACATATGTCTTGGGGCCTTTAGATAAATATATAATTTAATGAGATTTAGTTTACCATCCTACTTTTCTGCCACAGACTGACACACATTAACAAAATCCTGTGAATTTTAACTTTAAAGTGACAAATGCAAGTTTGAGTGAAATGGGGTTTAACGCCCACTCGACCCAAAACTAGGTCATTTCAGGACTAACATATGGTTAAATTTTATTTCAGTAATTTGCTTGCGCATTGCGGTCTTAACAATGTGAGGACACCTGAAGGAGGACCGACAGAGAAAACCAAAGAGGTTGAACAGACGACCTAACCCCCTTGTCACGTACGACTAGGTAATCGAAACCACAACAGTTGACCCAATGATAGACCTTCTGATAAAGCACGCAAAAAATATAATAATTGGATATGTAGAAGAGTACGCTATACATAACTTACTTTGTATATGTGAATCTACACTACTTGGCACTATATCTTCTATAAGATATTGGTTATTATTAACAAGTTCACAGAAACTGTGAGTAGCTTGTACTAAATTTTCTCTTCCATCATCGGCTGCTACTAAATGAACTCTAGCCTGCTTAGAGCTGCTGCCATCTGCAATATTAAATTTAAAGATTACATATCAAAAGATTAAACAAAAACAACACTATTCATACAAGGTGAATAATCATATACTTTATTACTTTATACATGTATATTGTAATGGAGAGAGAGAGAGAGAAATGGGGTTTAACGTCCACTCGACACAAACTAGTGTGACAGTATTCGCTCTTTAATCAGGTTCTTGGATGACAACACTGGTATATACTTCTAATAATACTTTTATTCTGCTTCTTACATATTAGGTACAAACATCGTAATGTAAACGACCGTAGAACTAACTTATATGGAGGGAGTCGGATGTCTTAGCTTGGCTTAGCACGAGTGTGCTAACTCCAGAAGCTCTCGTCTCGTCTCGAGCCAAGGCGCCCATGGCCTTTGCTCAGTCCTGGCCGGACCTTACTCCTAGGTACCTTCATCTAGGCGCCCGCCTAGCATGGCCTCCTGGACCTGACTGACCATTCGTTTATGTTCTGAGTTTATAAACGTATTCAAGACAAAAGAGCTCATTAGACACCTGTCTAATGTATCATGCATAATATCAGGTTTAACATTCAATATAGTTTATCAGATAAAGAAAGCTAGATAAGACATGCCAACAACAAGTTATAGTTACGCAATGACATAAGGAATACTACCAAGATCTCCAGCCGGGTGTTGATAGCAACAGGTTTATGTTACAATCACTAACACGTATTTTAGTATGGCAGGACGCCTCTATGACATATGTCATTGTGTTATACTAGGTCATTTTGGGACTAACATATGGTTTCAATTTTATTTCAATAATTCGCTTGCGCGTAGGGGTCTTTAGCAGTGGGAGGAAACCGGAGTGCCCGGAGGAAACCCACGAGGTTGAGAAGCCACCCCTATCTCCATGCCACATACGCTCACACCAGGGTTCGAAACCGCAGCCGCAAGCCAGAGGTGACCGGCCAGCTAGAGGTCGAAGCGCAGCACTCTAGACCACTAGGCCATCCCAACCCCCCATATTGTAATGGAACACTTCACTTTCACTAAATTGCTAAAATTTGTATTTTAAATACAAATGGTTCTACCAAACACTGTAACACACTTGTACGTATTGTACATCTCCATCATGTAATTGTTCAATGTACGAACATTGATATATGTAATGTATTCTAATAAAGAGAGAGAGAGAAATGGGGTTTTACATCCACTCCACACAAACTAGGTCATTTCAGAACTAACATACGGTTTAAATTTATTTCAATAATTCGCTTGCATGTGGGGTCGTTACCAGTGCGAGGAAACTATTATAATAAAGGGAACTATATACTATTTAAATTATTAACAATTACCTTCATTGTTAGCTGCATTTTTCTTGTTATTGCTAACAGATAAACTGATTTCAAACTTGGACTCGTCTGAAGCAAAAGTTTCTTGTTTACTTCTTTCAATTTGCTGCTGCAGTAGTATACTATTTCTCTTTATTTCACCTAAAAACAATAAACGTAAAAATTATCACAAAGAAAAAAAACCTCTTGTTGGAGATACAGCACAGGATTAATCAGTAATTGCTAACCAAAACACAGAACACAAACATTACAAAATGTCAAAGTCAGTGACAATTAAAGCCCGTCACAAAAGAGAGAGTGAGAAATGGGGTTTATCGTCCACTGGACCACAAACTAGGTTATTTCGGGACTAACATATGGTTAAATTTTACTTTAATAATTCGCTTGCGCAGAGGGGTTGATAGCAGTGGGAGGAAACCGGAGAAAACATACTCCTTGTTACGTACAACCAGGGAATCAAAACCACACCAGTTGAGTCAATGACAGATCTTATGATACAGTTTTGTTAGAACTCTTTAGTTGAAGCATTATTATGGAAATTCTTTTTCAAACACATGATGTTTGACCTGTTCCTTTAGTTACATGAAACATCAAGGTAATGGGCCGCATTATTTCTTCACACACACACACACACACAAAAATTCATCAATATTGAATCAATATTGACATATCTTTATTAATTAATAATTATTCATTGATTCTCATCATCATCATCATGGGTTTGTCCACGTCTCCACGACCACAGGTGGATCCAAAAAAGGGGGTATGTATGTATGTCTACGTAATTTGGAGATGATGATGGAATCATACATTGTCAATAGTCAGGAACCTGGCAAACCCCCTCCTGCAAAAATTCCTGGATCCACCCCTGTTCCCTGTTGTCAACCATTTCTCATGAAAACAGCTGCACATGAATTATGTCATATTTACTCACCATTTATATCGTAGACGCTTACATATGATATACCCATTGCCACTGACCAGACAATAATATTTGCTATATCTCTATAAGAAAAGTTGTTTTCAACCATAACAAGACCCACATGCATGGGTAATTTCTTTAAAAGTTTAGCATCTGATCGTATGCTAGCCACAAGGTTCTTTTTACTGTATACCATGCCATATAAATTCGGAATGCTAAAAATCAGATCGTGCATAAACACACTAAGAGCAATTACATAATGTAAAAATCTTAAAATAATTGCTGTTATCATCTTGCAGACATCTGATCAAATATAATGTGATGAAATAAAATTCATCCAATATTTACTTTCCACCGGTTTACACACTGTTTCCGGTTGACATGATAGGTCCACAGTAAATCGACACCTTTGTTCCATTGGATAAATTTCAGTGAAATAGACATTATTAACCAGTCCACCAAACATTCAGAGCTGAAAACTGTCCAATGTAATTATGTAACTTCTCTTGCATTCTGAACTACCATATTGCTATAACCCGTTATCTCACTGTTGGCTTTTCATGGACAATGGCGTTATTGCCCTGGATCCAAAGGCCTCCCATTTGGGGTAAAATATTTAAATGCATTGCAACAGAATAACAATAAAGAAGATAGGCATACAGATCTTGCAATTTCAATTGTCGGGGGTTCAACCATGGTTTTTCATACCATCCAAACTACTCAGACACTTTACCCCGCCTGACCATCACAAAATTAACAAACCCTTAAATTGTTCTTTTAATTTTACTGAAAGTTTGGGTCACAAAGGTGAAAATGAAGCATTTTATTTATTTGATCTTATGGGCCACTTGCACTACAACATGCCATCTGATGGTCCTGCTGGTATCCGACACTAAGGTCTCCCAAAATCAATGTTTCAACTCGGTCATATATGCAAGTCTAGACACATTGTCTTAAAAACTGACTGAAAGTTGTCCAGACCAACAAAGCTCAATTATCATACTCGTTCCTAAATCCCATTTGGAAACATGGTACCATCGATCTCCCCCGCATAAATATCAAGAGCTCGTAGGGAATTGTGCGCACATTCTGAAGACACTCAAGCAAGCTCATGATTGATGTGTACACAGACTGCTGTTTTGTTGACAATTAATGATAGAAGAACAAACAACGTTTACAGAATGAGGAAAATAGTTCATTGCTCAGCAGCCTGTATTTACTATTTGATCACATGTGTATTTTCCAGGTGTTAGCAAAGCAGCTGTATAATGGTCAGACAAAGTTTAAAAGACTTTTTTTGTTTGCGTTACCAGAAATACATTTTCAGATATAACTTCAAGGGAGGTCAAACAGAAATGAATTGAAATTAAAGACACTCATATAGCCAAAACAAAAAGCTTATGTGACATAAAGCCACCCATATCTTTCCTTCAGGGCAGATGGCACAGTTCAAATTGACACTTGATAGATAACTTTCAACATTTTATTTCATTATATACTAAATAAAGCAAGTTAATTATCAATATTTTATTAAAATAGAAATACATAATATTAAGCTTAAATATAAAAATTAAATGTATCCCATTAAACAAATATGTAATAGTATGTTGCTGCTACAAATAAAGCAACTCATAATACATAAACATGTTTTTGTTCGACATAAATGTATATTGATAATTAAGTATGATTCAGCTTTACATTGATTCTACAATACTTAAAACTGTTTTTTTAATACATACTGCATTTACTTACAGTAATAAAATTTTAGACATTATTTAATTATTTATTTTCATTTTATTACATAGGTTCATTCTGACCTGCAGACCAAGCAGCAACAGAAAGATCATGATACATTTCATAAAGGGTCTGTTAACCTGAAACCTTACGAAGAAAAATTATTTGTCCAAAGTCTGTTTTTGTACTGCTGTTGAGCGGGATTTTTTAAATATCTTATATATGTAAATACTCTCTTAAAAATATATAAACAGGTCACCTTTGGTAAAATGATTATTAATTCTGATGAATAAGACATGAATATACATTTTATGATATTGTCATCTATTTCCAGGAACGGAGAAAAATAAACAAAAAATTGAAGGAGTAACATTATAGTCTTTCTTTGAGGTGGTCATGAGGGATATCAGTTACTAAATATATCAACACAGTCTAGAAATACTCTTAGATCTAAGATCATAAACATTCAAATTACTTTACATTAAGTAAGAAAATATGAATATGAAGATCTGTGGCTACTAATGTTGTTGAATTTACATTATTAGACAAGCTAAGATAGGCATTAACACAAACTAGTCTCTAATATATTTTACCATTTGCGTCAAAGCAACATTAAAAATATTTCTATATACCCCTAGAAAAGTAGCTAATTTATCGTTCCACAGAAACCGAATGTGTTTCTTGTGCTCTTGATTAATTAGATCAATTTTATTGAATATATTACATATGAAATTTGACAATCTCAGAGAGCACTTATGGTAATGTTGACCTGGAAGAATGTTTTTAAGTTAAATGACAAAAGAACCAACTGCTGAAGTCTTAGCTCTGTAGTTCCACATAATTTGATGGAAACAATCCACTTTTCCCCCTACAACTACCTCGCCACCAACCTTCATCAATCTGAAAATAAAGCATAATACATGTACATATGAAAACTTGAATATTACTAATAATTCCTCTTACCTGGCAAATAGAGCAAACCATAGTTATATTTAACAATAGGACGACTGTTTGGGTCAATATCTCTCTTGAAACAAAATTTTATTAGGATTTTTAAGCGCCAAACAATAAAAAAAAAATTTCTAGACAAGTACCACCATACCATGGACCAGGAACGGAATAAAACATCATCGCAATCATCTTGGAATTGAAACATCATATCACAAAATCATATATTGTCGATCGATGTGCAATTGTCCAAGGAACAAGTATGCCACGTTTCATGTTAATTATAAATGAATTGGTGGAGCCGTAGGCTTTTTTGCAGTGTCGTTTACAAGACCAGCTCCTGGTACAAACAGTCTAGTTTGAAGATAGAGGAGCAATGTAAGAATCTGTCCTAGTCAAAAGAATGAGGTTATCTACATCTAAACATACCACCTATCAATCTTTCTATTTTAATCATTATAAATCTCTGAAGAGTGTGACCAGCAATAAAAAAGAGAAAAATACATTCTAGGATCAGCACTTTCACCATGTCAACTAAAATATTATTCGTAAGATTGTTTAATTCCCTTGAGTTGATTTGTCTGAATTACTTTATAATCAACAATATATGTCTATAAGTATTGTGAGACTTACTATTTCAATATCTGTAATAATTTCATCTGGATCAAATGTTAACTCATCATCTTCAGCTAAAAAGAAAAAATTTTAATAAGCATTTAGACACTCTAACTATTCAGAAAGACGAAAATACCATCAAAATCATGCTGTTTCTCTATAGAAGATCTAGTTACAACTAATCAAATTTGCTAGAAGTGTTTGGTCACGATAAAACAAATACCCTGTTTAATAAGATTGAAATGAAATGGGGTTTAACATCCTACTGTTCTGGGCTAATGGGAACAGGCATACACCATACAGTGTGTTAAGAGGGAAATTTTGCCTGGAGAGCATCCCTGCGGCTTTCTCTTATTTCAAATTCAATCTGTCACAGGTTCTTTTAAGTGCATTTCAATGTGTATACAGGATCTTTGTTTTCCGTTCCATCCAAACGACTATACATTAACCCTTGCCAGATTTTCCGTCCTGCACCACTAACAAGGGGGAACCACAGCAGAAAATCTTGATTAACTTTCTTGGCCAACACCTGGATTGAACACATGGCCTTCGGGTTAGCGAGCTAATGTCTTATGCACTGAGCTAAAGCGACTCCCATTTTAAAATAATTCCCTATTGAAAGGTAAATTTCTATACTTACTGGCTTCATAATCATATAAAGCTATGGCTGTTAATGATTTAGTGTTTTGATCCTCAGCAGTTTCAGCCTCATTATAGACGGATTCTTCGTCAGTTATTGTGTAGTGGTCTTCTGGTTCGTATTCTTCTTGTTTGGTAGGGCTAACAGTCTGTACAGGTGACCGTGGTTCATCTTCTGTCACATTATAATGATCTTCTGGTTCATATTTTGGTTGGACATCATCTTTGATTTCATATTCAACTGTTTCTTCTTCTTCTTCTTTCTTTTCATTTTCTTCATTCCATCTTTCTTTGTTTTGTCTCTCCTGTTCAGATAAATAAAAAATAATTTAGGAGTTTTTTCATGTAACGTGAAGTGTGAACCAGAGTTGTTATTTTAAAATTTTTCTTGTCAAAGATTTTATTTTACCAAAAATGAATGGGCATAACTCTAATCGATATTTAAGCAGGCAGATTCAAACCAAAATATTCAAATTCGTACATAATAAAAGCTATATTTAATTCACATTCGATATTTAAATTTATGTCAGTATTATTCCTACAAAATTACGTGTGTTGTTGACATAATAGGATTGAATGAAAGTGTGCCGCCTTTAGCTGTAGGCCTACTATAAATACCAAAATAGTCTTTCTCGCTCGCTCTCATCGTTAATGCAGCCTATTGGCATGTGACATTTAGCAATTGGGAAACATATAATATTAATAAAAGTTGTTGATGTTTAGGCCTACCTCTTGTTGTTTCTGTTGAGCAGCTTTCTCCCGATCTTCTCTAGCTTGTCGTCTTGCTCTTTCTTCTTCTGCCCTTTTTCTATTCTCGTCTTCAGATGATTTGGCCATGTTTTCAAATCTGGCCTTTAAATTGCTTGCCCCTTCTGAACCTGGAAAACATAACATTTCACAGTCTTTCCATGATTTGTGAAATCACTGAGTTTTTTTAATGCGTCAGTTACTTTATAGATATTTCAACGTGACGGATAATTTAAGAAATCATACAGATTCTACAACATAATTTTGATGATTAATAGACAAGAATTATTAACAGTTTATAAATTGTAATTATCACAAATTATATTTCAATAAACACACAAATTAAAAATAAAATCAGAGTTAGATTTTTCAACCAGAATGTGTGAAAATTTGATGAGAAGTATTGTAAAATGGGGGTTTAGGACTATTTAACACAAGCTGCATACTTCCAGGAATAACATATGGCACATGTCTATTTCAATAATTGTTAAGACAACTTGCAGTAACTGAGTTATAACAAAGGAAATAATTATATGATACATAGTATTACTATGGTTTAAATTTAAGATTTTATATATACTTACTACCACTAGCTCGAACTTTCTGATAACTACTAGAAACTCCTTTATTATCTTCATAACCAACAGCTGACTGTAATATATCAACATTTAAATATATTATTATTTCTACCCACTCTCCCTGATCTATATAAATTATTGCATTAGATAAACAATATGAGCTCAGATACAGCGGGTCTGTTTTGCTTGTATTGTATATGACAAGGAATAGGACCACCTGTCCAGCCTTGAAGGTTTACTCCAGGTCCTCCAGTTTCCTCCCACTGCTAAAGACCCCTACCGGCCAGCAAATTAATTAAGGTTAGTCCTGAAATGACCTGGTTTGTGTCAAGTTGATGTTAAACCCCATTTCTCTCCCTCTCTCACTACTTGTATGCAAACGTAGTCTTACTAGATGTGATATAAATTATCTTGACTTATTATGAAATTCAGTATAGGAATAACACTTTTTTTTATATATTCCTGGAAAATATTGTAGTATTAATAAATATTACATTCAAACACAGATGGAAACATTGATTGACACTTTGAACTTATGAACATAAAACTGTTTGTAATGGTACCTTATCCATATTTTCTTTATCTACACCAAACTTTCCACCAAAACCTTTCTTCATATCAATCTGAGATGGATGAAGTTCTGTCTTATTAACACCATCCCAGCCCTGTGCTCCTTTATCCATATGTTCGTCAACTCCGTATTTCCCACCAAAACCTTTTTTCATGTCCGTCTGGGATGGATGAAGTTCCGTCTTATTAACACCATCCCAACCCTGTGCTCCTTTATCCATATGTTCATCAACGCCATATTTCCCACCAAAACCTTTTTTCATGTCCGTCTGGGATGGGTGAAGTTCCGTCTTATTAACACCTCCACCATAACCTACAGCATTTTTGTCCATATTGTCTTTGTCTACACCAAACTTTCCACCAAAACCCTTTTTCATGTCTTTCTGTGAAGGATGTAATTCTGTTTTGTTGACACCTTCCCAACCTTGAGCAGACGCATCTTGTCTATCTTTCTGAACACCATACTTACCACCAAAACCAACTGAATAATCTTTTAAATAAATTTAAAAAACAAAACATTATTTGTTCATTCTTTTTGGTTATTACAAGGTGAGAATGGGAGGTGTTAGCAGTCATTACTGCTGCCACAAAAACCTGCTTAGACTACTACATCAATTGACCGAGTGCATTTGATGTTTGAATTATTGAAGGCTGAGTGACAATGGCTTAATTATATATAATCTTTAATTTAATTGAATTAAAAGATTAAGTCATCTTTACTGAAGCAATAGAAAATGTTAAAACATTAAAAATAAAGATGAGTTGCATGGTTAAACAGAAATCGTGGAATCTTCTTTTTAAACATGCATTATGCAAGAGCTAAATCTGCCTATTACAGGTCTTTCTTTAGGCCTGAAATTTTATCTAAATTATTAATTAGAAACTTAATTAGACACTGGATAATTGAGACTATGCTTTTTATCCTACTGACTTTAGTAACGATGATCGAGGCCACGCGGATAATGGATAAATTTGACTGAAATTTTCAGCAAATTACCTTTACATTATCTAGTTTTTAACTCTGCCAATTCTTTATCTAACCTCCCATAATGTATCTTTAAAGTAACGTTTTCCAAATATTTTCTGTAAATTACACACCTTTTTGTGACGCATGTTTAGCTGTTTGTTCTTTATGTTCCCAACCTACAGCAGATTTATCCTGTCTATCATCCTGTACCCCAAATTTTCCACCAAAACCTTGGCTATAATCTGAAAAAGTTGCAATTATGGTTGAAAATTTTCAAAATAACTCTTTCACATACTTAAGTTAGTTCCCCTTAGACCACGTGTAGCTTCATTACTACTGATCCACCTGTTATTTGTCTGCACACAGACAGCTTGAGCTATCTTCTTCAAGAATAGATCTCTGCTCTAAATGGCCACCATATCCAAAAAATAGTATACTATTTTGTAATATGATTTTGCTGCGTTTCATATCTGCCATACACACAAAGGCTAAATAAATCTGTTCAACTATATTAAATTGAAGCAGAATGAATATTTCTCAAAGTTATCAACGTCTTTCAACTAAAATCATCGATTTAAGAATTAAAACGTTGGTCAACTAGTTGAAATTTGTTCTCAAGTGGAGTTAAATGTAGACAGTGTGAGTTTAGTGTGTACACTTGGTTGCCTTGATAGAAATCAGACATAAAATCACATTCTTGATTTATCAGAATTTTCAAACAGAAAAAAAAACATCTGCAACTAGTGCTACCACATATTTTCATGACTGGCAAGGAATCCATCTATGTTATTTTTTTTTTTTTTATCAAGAATCAACTACAGTAGAAGTAACTTCCTCCACTATTATTTGTTGGATGTTTCTAATCTCAAATCATATAAGTCTATGCTTTTACCTGCTTTTACTAAATTTCTAAGAATATTTTCATGTATCTAGATCTGTAAATTTGATTTCTGGTTGGAGGGTGCTGTCAGGAACAGAGTAATGTCAGGTGATAGTTAGTGTAACTTTGATTTACCATTTGGCACTGAATTTAGGTATCAAATAAAAATTGCTTATGGCAATAATAAAAATGTTTTTTTTTACCTTTTTGGGATGCATGCTTCTCTGTTTTCCCTTCATATTTATAATCAACTGCAGACTGCAAAGTAAAATAACAGTAAAATATGAATAAAATGTAGAGCTGGACGATATAAAAAAAAATCATTATCGTGATATTCACAAATAAAATCATATTGTGTATATCACCATAATGAATAAAATGCTGTGAAATCCACAAATAAATTTAATCTGATTCACATCGTCATCCTCAATCAAAACCAAAACACAACCATAAGCTACTAGTACAGTTACGTTTTTCAGAAAATTTTGGATGATTCAGTGAGTTCAATGTCATCCGAATGATCCGCCATACTGTTACGTAGTTAAACGGTAGACTATCATATCCAGTCTAATTATCAATATGAAACTGACATTGTGATTATCGAGCCAAGTAGTGAATAACCAACAATTTTTACTGTAACTTACAAGAAATAAAAAAGAATTGTGAAATTAATGATTCAGATTTAAAGATTCTCATGGCCTCAAATCTTATATAAATGAAATGGGGTTTAACGTCCTACTCTTTTGCACCTAACCTGGGCTAAAGGAAGACGGGCATATGCCATACAGTGTGCTATGAGGGAAATTTTGCCCGGGCAGCAGCGCTACAGCCTACTCTTATATCGAATTCCAACTGCCAAGGGATCTTTTACGTGCACTCCAATGTGCACTCGGTTTTTCGTCTCATCCGAACGACTAGGCAGCTCCCCTTGTCAGGCCCTCCTTCTGTATCACTGACAAGGGGAAATCACGCCGGAAAATCGAGATGAACTTTCTCGGCCAATGCAGGGATCGAACACCCGGACCTCCAGGCTAGTGAACACTTAGCCACCGTGACCCCAAAAATCTTATATAAACTATTAAGTCATAGACATTTATTCACATGACAAGTCCATAATCAACTCTCTAGATCATCAAATGGTTGAGATTTTGAACAGATTGAAACCAATCATTGTTTTAAAATCTAATTTATAAATGGATAATCAAGACTTCTTTTTATTATTGTAATAATGGTAGCAGTCAAATCGAGACTAAGTTATCCTATGAACACTCATTACTTCTTTCAGAATGATGTAATTTGATTCAAATTTTGGAAAACTGTCAGCTCTTTATCTAAATCTTACATAATGCATCTTTAAGCAAGCTTGATAGATAAAATTTTGAATTTGTGGAAAAGATGCATGACAAACTATTATTTTTTGCTTGTATATATGTACTTGATTAACCAATTAAGACTTCTGTCTATTATGCCAATATCAATTCTTGGAAATCTCGGCTGATGTCCTCTAGATAAAACCCCCATCCGGTTGGACAGGTGATCCTTCACCTGGTTATGTAAAAACTTTGGCTGGAAACAACGCCTTTTGATCCCATATTGAATCTAAGGCAGACCTGTTAGAAAACTAGACCATTCATCCCCCTCCGCACACCTCCCATGACCATCTATAATACATAATTCTACCTTATCAATTCGGTCTTTCTGTACACCGTATTTTCCTCCAAAACCTTTAGCAGCATCTGTTTGACTTGCATGTTTATTCAGCTTCTCCAAGTGGTCATGTCCTACAGCAGACTATTGCAAGAAACAAACAAGTAATTAGTTAAATGTACAATATATATGCCTACCAGTGACAGGGACACGGTTGTCCTTTACTTTTAAAAAAAAAATATCTTTGATTCAGGTCAAAATAAAATACTGAATTGGATTGAATCAGGATTATTCTGATCAGTAATGGGGCAAGCCTTATGCAACATTGGGTTGTTTCAAATTTGAGAGAACTTTTTATTTATCGATTCAAATATTCAATTGTACAATAGATTATATTTTCCGAGGAGTGTTTTCAACATATGGGTAGGTAGAATAACAATAATCAAGTAATTTGTTCAAATTGGACAAAAACAGTGAATTCTGACTATGATGAGAAGGGAAGATAAAAGTAGATATAAAAATATAATATTTCCAACAAAAACAGATTGTTGTCCCACAAATAAAATTAACATAAAAAATCCAAAGAAATATTTAAAAAAATATATGGGCTCAAATCAACAAGGTTGCTGGTAATCATCAAAATTTGTTTCAATGATCAATAAATTTCAATAATAATGGAAAATTTGAAAAAGAACATGGTGTGAAAATAAAAATGTTGATTTGTTGATTTACTTACTTTGTCCATTCTATCTTTTTCTACACCAAACTGTCCACCATAACCATGGGATGCTTTCGGACCAGCATCATACTGAGCTTTTTTCACCTTTTCATCATTTTTGGTTACATCTTGTCTCAGCTCTTTTAAACTGTTCATAATAGAAAAAATCCCAAAATAAATATATGACACATACATGTACAGCTAATTACTTTCAGGATTTATCTCTTTATAAAGCATCGAGCAAGTAAAGTGCTTACTACTGTTGAACCGAAGCAGAAAATGCTCATCATCAAAAAGAAGCAGAGTTATTGTTTTCTAAAGTTTCAATAAAATTCCTTGATTCTCTCCTTTGCCTAGCAGAAAATGTTCCATCATCGAACTCAGTCAAGGCATTTACATAATGAACAAGTACAAGTTTGATTATTCTAGCTTAATTAGAAGCAGTGTTATTGTGTTCCAAAGCCCAAATGGGATTTTTGCTCTGCTTTGTGAAGTCTGAAGCTCTTCTCAAAACACTAATATTATTGCTTACCTAAGAGAAGCCTGATGGCCAGAGCCTTCAACTGTCTTAGCTCCCCACCTCTGTTCTTCTTCAGTTACATCATTCTTAGGAAATATAAACATAACATATTATAATACAGACTTGAGTAACTCTTGAAATACATGCATTAATTAATTATAAATCTCTAATTTAAAGATAAATTATGTAAGAGCTAGCCATTCTTGCTATAATAGTTCAAAAATAGATAATGCAAAATGAATATATCAAAAATTCAATTCAAATTACTTTAGCCTTAGAAGGTTTGACAAGATGAGTGCAAAAATGAAATGAAATGGGGTTTAACGCCATACTGTTCTGCTTTGAACTGGGCTAATGAAGACAGGTATATGCCATACAGTGTACTATGAGGCAAATTTTGCCCACACAGCAGCCCACTCTTATGTCAAATTCCAAATGTCAAGGGATCTTTTGAACATTCAGTCCCTCCGTCATGCATCACTGACAAGGAAGAATCGCACCAGAAAATCTGGATAAACTTTCTTGGTCAATGCAGGGATTGAACACTCGACCCCTAGGCTAGCGAGCCAGCGTCTTACCCATGTAGCCCTCATGACACCCCCCCCCCCCAAAATGCGTGCATTAATTGAAACTATCAGTTCTCACTCTCTTTCTGCCTATAATTTCTTAAGCTTTAATAATTAACTCACAACAAAATCTGGGTCAGTTTCCCAATCATCATCATCTTGAATTATATTTTTGGCATTAACGTTGACACCGGCTGATGCTTTCCACATCTTTACAAATTAAGATATATTTACAACTGATCAATCTGAAAATAATAACAGACATACGTCATACTATATATGTGTCTTTCAAATAGAATTATTCACTAAAATACATGAGACAGTTTTTCTAATACATGTAACACACTACGATTTTTTACAATAGTAACTCGTATATTTGTAATCATCCAAGATTGTCCAACATAAGCACAAGTGATTGATTACTCCTTGATATCCAATCATATAAATATACTTTATCCAACCAAGAATGTTTATTACAGATTATATTGATGACAATTCTTCAGGGATAACAAGAAAATTACAGAATCGAAAAATGAACAAAAATACATTAGGATCATATGGAGAGAGAGAGAGAAATGGGGTTTAACGTCCACTCGACACAAACTAGGTAATTTCTGGTCTAACATATGGTTTATTTCAATAATTCGCTTGTGCATAGGGGTCTTTAGCAGTGGGAGGAAACCGGAGTACCCGGAGAAAACCCATGAGGTTGGACAGGCGACCCAACCTTGCCACGTACAACCGGGGATTTGAAACTGGACCATATGGAAATCAGAGTAATCATAATTCAGGTTGCACTTTTTTTGATTCGACTCGTAACAAGTCGATCAATTAGTGACTTACTTAGTTAGTGTGTAGTTGTACAAGATACAGACACCTTCGTGTCGGGCACTCCTTTGGCTTTTGATTTAGATAGAAATGGCTATGACATATTCTCTGCGTCTGTTATGAGATAATTTCACTGCTGTTAGAGGTTGGGTTATAGGCTTCTTATAATTAAGTATTTCTAATTTAGTGTTAATCTTAGGAAATTGAATATTTTTAAGGCACTTCCTATTTTTAAACATTCATTCTTTTCTTTTAAAGCCCTTGGGCATGCTTGACCCAATGAAGGTACATGTACAACAATTAAATGTGGCAGGGCCATTAAGATTAGCTATATACTCAGATGGGATTATGGATCTACAAAGCACCAATTGTATTTATTTTGCGAAAATATAGGTACTGTCATAAGTAAGCATGAGTCATAACCATGGACCTCTTTATTTGTTGACTATTTCTGACTTCCCAAAATGCTTGTTTTTTGTTACTTTGTGAAAACATTTGTGCGATGTGTTTTCAAGACTAAATTAGTCTTTGGATCAACTTAGGTAGATTTGATTTATATAAACACATTAGACTTTCCTTACCACAATATTTCCGAAATTCAAAGTGACAACATTCTAACACTTCCTTCTACAACACTACAGCCCTCCCCTTTGAAACTTCCGTCTTTATGCCATGTGGGTCATGGGTTCAAGGCCACATTGACGTTGGCTCAATCTATAAAAACTGCTCTGACTCGATGATTTGACATTTTGGCTAAATGTACGGAGAGGACGAGAAATGACATGGAATAATTGGGGTTTAGTGGAGATGAAAAGAAAAATATACTTTAATAATGAATAATAGTAGGCTTGATTTATAAATTGTATAACATAAGGGCAGCATTTAAAGGAGCTAATTAAATCCCTAATATTTGGGACCAACGAAATTGACACAGATGGGTCGCAGCACATTACATATATAATAATATGTACCGGTACATGTATGAATGAATATAAACTGATTTACATGCAATCTGTTCTGTCTTTACTCTAATTTAAAATCATGTTCAGCGAAATACGCCAGCAGTCTCATTCATCGAATGGCAATTTCTAGCGACTGGTCATCCCAGTCTACATTGATAGTATTTATTGCGCATTGGATGATATTGATTTAAGTGCTTTAAATATTTATTTTAAAACCAGAGGCGGATCCAGTGGGGGGCACGAGGGGCGCACGCCCCCCCCCCCCCTAACTAATTAAAAAAGTGCCCTTTTTACTGCTGAAAGTGCCTTTTTTCAGACCCAAATATGTCCTCTCCGAACGTTAGGCCTACTTAGCTGAAAATATCAGCCAAATAGCTCTTGTAATGTCTACAGATGCAAGGAAATGACGGTTAATTATCTTCGGGGACTCCCCCCCCCCTCTCAATCCCCTCGCAGCGGCGTGCCCCGTCTCCGCAGTAAGTGCCCTCATTTTGCGGCGCCCCCCCCCCCTTTTCAAAATTCCTAGATCCGCCCCTGAAAACAGATAGACCGATCTATGTGGTGAAGTTTATATTTGTACAAAGACAAATGATTGAATCAAATAAATAGAGAGGTGGAAACGTAGGCTACATAATATGAATGGATCCCATGCATGGGGGTTTTACGTCCCACTAATCTGCCTGCCCGGCAAGCGGGCTAATGAAGACGGACATGTGGGCATATGAAAGGGTTGGCACAAGTAACAAGTTTCCCAAAATCAACCAAACCTACCCAAATCTACAAACCCTTCTAAAGACCCCCTCCATTTGAAATCAAGAAGCTATATTAGCGGAGGCGGCGATTTGTGTGCCCTATAGCCAAGGCCACAAGATTTAAAGGAGCTAAATCGCTAACATTTGGGACCTAGAAATTGACACAAGTGGGTCGCAACGCATATAATACTATAATATGAATGTATATAAACTTATTTACATTGAATGGTTTCCGTTTTTACTCTAATTTCAAACCAGTTATGTTCGGCTAAATAAGCCAGCAGTGTCAATCCAATGCAAATTTCTAGCGTCTAGTTATTCCAGTCTACATGCGCCGTTTGATTTGGTGCAATGTTTCTAGCCTCGTTCCTCGAGTCTCTTGCTAGAACTGGGGCTAAAACGCATTATGGTACACGATTCGTGTACCAATGGTAAAATATTTATTTTGTCTTAAATATTGGATACCAGAAGCCCATCTTTTCCCGGTAAGATCACATCATCAAATTTTATTGGAATTGACAAAAAATTCGTGTTTTCAATGTTAAAGATTTTGGAGGATATTGAGTTAGAGACTTAGCTACTTTAAGGTGACAATGGCCCTGCCAATTATAGGTGCATACTGGAATAGATATTTTTATTGTATAGCGCACCATTTACACAGGATTAACATGTCGTTTTACCACCAATCATAGGATACATGGTCATATAAAAGTATATAAATTAAAACCTGAAACGATAGTACACAAAGCTGGAAATACGCCAATACAGTAGCTCTATAGATCGCCAAACAGAATAGCTTATCGGAAAGGAAAACTTGGATGTTGACCAAATCCAAAAGTCATAGAATGCTTTTTATATCTAATCTGGGGATTACAAAAAGGACTGTGTATATTGTATTTGTTTAACATTGTTATGCTATTCCTGGATGGTTCCTCGATATTATTCCCTTTAGATCATGAAATAGTGTTTAACGTCCTGCTTTTTAACCGAATCTGGTTCAATATTATGCTATGTAGTATGCTATGAGGGAAATTTTGCCCGGATACCGGTGCTGCGGCCTACTTTTTTCGAACTCAAAACGGGCCCGTTATCACGGGGGGGAGGGGGGGCTATTTCGCCAACAATAATAATTACTTATGAGCATTCTTAGTCGGCCACATCCTCAGCCCCTCCAAAAAATTCCGTAGCCCCCCCCCCAAAAAAAAAATTTTATGAGCTGGCTGCGGGCCCGACTCAAACTGCCAAGGATTATTTTACATGCCGCTAATGTGTATGTATGTATGCGGGACTTCGATTTTTCGTCGCACCCAAACGAGAATATTCAAATTCCAGCAAGCCAATGTGAAAGCGCGTGAGAAAATAATAATATTTTGAAAGCTGAAACAGTTTTTTCCAGAATGGTTTATATAATAATATACGCCCTCTACCGGTATCCATGTACCCCCTTTACTGCCTCTGTAATATGCCTAATGTTGCCGGTAAACGATTCAGGAGTTCCCTCGCACCTTAAAATCTTCTTTAAGTTATATGGTTTGAAATTTACACCGTAAAGGCATTTTTTACTGCTCTTCTTGGTGTTCTCAGACTTTCATAAATTAATCCAATCTAGAACAGGGTCTAGTCCTTCGGATCCTTCAGAAAACAGGTCCTGCACATTGACAGATGAAATTCAAATTGAGAGTAGACCGTGGCGCCCCTGTCTGGGCAAAATTCCCGTCATAGCACACGGCACGGAGTAAAATTATGCCCAGTTGGTGCCGAAAAGCTAGTCCATTTTAAATCCCATTAATTCATTCCACTCCAAAAGCCCGTTTATTTTCTATAACTCGGTTATCTCCCTTGAATGGTTACTTGCTGCTCAACCCAACTTCAACAAAATGACTGGCTTATGCCATAATGTTTCTGGAGGCTAATAACTCCAGGCTTATCTGGTCTGCTATATATTATTAGCCTCTAAGACTTAATCGAGACGAAGAATATTTTGTTCTCTGTAATGACCAGGTAAGTTAAATTTTTATAAAACTTTCACTGAACAAGGAGCTGCATGACGAAATTGTGTTTCTTTTGTGAGATTTGATACCAAGTTGTTGATAAGGCTTGGGGATAACTATGAATACTTCATTCCATTTTGTTTTTTAGTTCTCTGTTGATCCTACCATCCAGAGATCTTGACGGAATTTGCTGAAATTGGTTGATTATTTGTTATATCTATGGGTCAATAGCCCTAATAGGATAGTTTGACGCCAACCCATTCAAAAGTGCTCCGCCACAAAATCAAAGACAAATTGCAATTACATTTTCTGGGCGATACATTGGCTCTAATCCACAGTCATTTATGGAAAAATTCAACTGTAGATTTGATTGTTGTTTGGATGGTAGGCCCTACAGAAAACCGAAGTCCCGTACGTATATGATATAAAAGAAGACTGTAGCATCACTGTCAGGGCAAGCACACAGTAGGATGTTAACCCTATTGCATTTCATTTCATTATCTCAAAAAGGACAAAAACAACCAAATATTTCAGTATGATGTTATAACTAGTATATCTATCAACTGTAGGACAGTCTAACGTGTACATATGTGAATTTTGCCTGGACAGTTATGTTTCCACCTAATCCATCTACAAAAGGACCTCATAAGTAAGCAACTAACTTTTACATCATGGGGATACCCTGATGCAGAGATTCATGGACTTACTGACAAGTGTCATGACAATGCACATAATATAACAAGTCGTTTAGTGAAGGGTAATTTATATTCTCTGAACAATGACATTTACATAATAATAAATATAGATTGCTGTAGAAGCACTTGATTGGTTTTTATTAATAGCTAAGTAAAAATGTAAAAGATTACAATAACATTTGTTTCACATAGCTTACAAAGTATTTATTGACCGACGAGGGAGGGAAGTGACAAAATGGATTTGCTAAGTTTTTGTTAGCCCATTCTCACCTTGTACACTTTTATTATTACAAATAAACAAAATGATTACAAGACACATGCTTGCTGGGACATATGGCTTTCTTCCTCACACCCTCTTCGTGTATATCATAGCTCTGGATGCATATTCATACTTTCTTATATGCGCTTCTTCACTTGTGGGTTATGAATCAAATTACAAATATCCATTAGGCCCAAAATGGACAAGCTATGAACCTTCTTATAATTAGGTCTGACAAGGACCTATGTATACATTGGTGTCATAGATCCCTTGGCAGTTGGAATTCGATATAAGAGTAGGCCATGGTGCCGCTGGCCGGGCATAATTTACACTGTATGGCATACGCCTGTCTTCATTAGCCCAGTTGGAGCAAAACAGTAGAACATTAAAACCCATTTCATTTCTTAAAATTATTCAGCTTTTCAGAAAACCATTCTGATTCTTTCATCGAACCAAATGCTAAATGCTAATATTTATTACTAGTGTTTATAATCACAGGTTTATGATGGCCCAGGGCTTTTTACAGACATAAATTATAGACCGCCTAAAAGTCTTGCCCTGTTCAATATATTAAAATTTAAAAACAATAAAAGATAAATAATAAAAGCATTCACGACTGTTCATAATTGAAAGTTTTGTTTTAAATATATTAACATTTTATGCTTATATCTATATTGAAAGATACAATATGAAGCTTTTATATTAGTAGGTTTTGTTTCAAATATACGCTCCACATGTAACTGTGGGTATATAAAAACCTTGTAAATATTCATTAATTTTACATATTATTTATACATATTTCATTCATTTTTTTTTTTGGCAGAATGAACATCTTTCTTTCAACTAGATATATATGTAGTCCATCTGCTTTACAAGTTCATTTCAAAATAGTTCACTACAGGATTATCTCATCTTTCTAGTCAAATCTTTCACAATAGCTAACACAATCTAACTAAAATAAGTACACATTTCATATATAAATTAAAGCTACATTATACATAAGTACATTTAACTGCGACCACACTCAGGACAGAGGATAGATTCTCCGTTCATCAAAAATCCACGACCCACCATTGATCCGTTACATTTAGCGCAGTTGAAACACTCGCTATGCCAGTGACGTTCTTCAAACGAAATGAATTTAGTACCACCAATACCTGTAAAGAAAGATATTATAAATAAATTTAAAATACAGATGTGACGACATTCTTGACGTTGGGCTGTTGTTGGTGTACCATTATTTCAAATATGGGCAAAGTGCCAAGCGTACATTATTTACAGCCTACTTATTGAAATATTGGACCCGCGTAACATTTTTCATTGAAATGCGTGTGCTGGATAGTGTCTGTATTTTAAGTTGTTTAATGGTCTCATGCAAGACATTGCGTAATATATGGGTATAGCACGAATATTACTCAACTATTACACTACACTTAATATAAAACATTTTAAATGGCGATTGATTGGAATGTAAATTGTTGTAATTCAAGAGATCAGCTAAGGTGAATGTACTGTTGTTTCTCTTTGTTCTATTCCGGGTGTGAGCTGCGTTCAGTCAAGTGTCAAGTGAGTACTTCCTTCATAACTAAGTCAAGTTGACAACAGGAACTTCACATCAACATTTTCATGTCTGTCTGACAACTCATCTGTTCATGAACCTTATTGTGTTAGAAGAACAGTAAGTCTCATTATACAGGAATATCCAGTTCTAAATCAATGTAGTTCCCAATCACATTGTAAATAACTAATCTAATTAAAATTGGATTACAATTTTGTTTACAATCTAATCCACTTTTTATTGACCTTGTGACTTGTGTTCGTCCAGACAATAATATCAAATTATAACCCATTTTAAAATTTCATGGCTCATGCTCAAATACAGTATATAAATGTTTGTGTACACCATGTTGACAAAGTGGTATAGACACTTGAATACCCTACCATGCAATATGAATTTAATTTGCAAAGTATCAAATGACCGACTGTGAAAATTTTGAAGTGGAAGCTCTACTCAGAACCATGTATTATAAAAATACAGATATTTTCATATGAAACGATTGCCATTGTTAAAGAAAATAATGACAATATTTGACCAAATTGTTTTGGAATCCAAAAATTTAAAGATAGGTTGCCAGGCAACGAAACATACACCCACAGCAGCTAAATCGTCCGGGCAGTCAACAAGGGTTGTCGCATATTTTTACTTTTTTTTGGTAATGAAACATTTGTAATACCGGTACACTAAAATCTGAGTAACAACTCATTATGTAATTATCAGAAAATCATTAGAATTTGTTTGCTTTTTATAAAGTTTTGCCCCACGCTAACAATTAGTATAGGAAACATTTAATATCATGGATTTAGCTGTTCAGTTATCAAAATTCATTGAAAATCAAAATACTTGTTCGTTTCAACACCTTAAACTCTGTGTATCAATCTGAAGTCAATCGGATGATAAGTTTGGCATCTACAGCGCCACAAGGTTTTTGGAAGTGATCAATGGAGATAACTCTGGAAGTAATTATTTGAAATTGATGAAAATCAGTAGGCTTCTTCCTCTCAGGACCTTAAACAGTGTGTGTAAATTTAAAGTCAATCGGATATTAACTTTGGCTTTTAGAGCGTCCACAAGATTTTTTGAAGTGATCAAGGGCCATAACTCTGGCACTAATTATCGGAAATGGCTGAAAATCAATAAGCTTCTTCGTCTTATGACCTTAAACACTGTGTATAAATTTAAAGTCAATCGGATATTAACTTTGGCTTTTAGGGCGTTCACAAGATTTTTTGAAGTGATCAAGGGCCATAACTCTGGCACTAATTATTGGAAATCGCTGAAAATCAATAGGCTTCTTCGTCTTATGACCTTAAACACTGTGTATAAATTTAAAGTCAATCGGATATTAACTTTGGCTTTTAGAGCGTCCACAAGATTTTTTGAAGTGATCAAGGGCCATAACTCTGGCACTAATTATCGGAAATTGCTGAAAATCAATAGGCTTCTTCGTCTTATGACCTTAAACACTGTGTATACATTTAAAGCCAATCGGATATTAACTTTGGCCTCTAGAGCGTCCACAAGATTTTTTGAAGTGATCAAGGGCCATAACTCTGGTAGTTATTATCAGAAATCTCTGAAAAACAATAGGCTTCTTCGTCTCATGACCTTAAACACTGTGTATAAATTTAAAGTCAATCGGATATTAACTTTAGCCTCTAGTGCTTGTGGACGCAGGACCGACGGACGGACCGACGGGGGCGACGACAATATACGACCACATTTCAATGTGGGCGTATAAAAATGACATTTTGAGCAAGACCCTTTTTTCTAACCCTTTTCCGCTTTTTTAGCCAAATTTAATAGTGACGTGGACATTTAACTACTCGTCCAGAAGCAATATTAAAATTGTAAACCTACCAGTAATAGGTTTGGTACATTGGCAACATCTTTTAGCAAAGAGTTCACCATAGCAGTCAGCACAATATGGTTTCTCTTCCTTGGATGTAAATTTCTCTCCAGACAATAGTTTACTACAGTTAGTACAAGTAAAACAATCTTTATGAAATGGTGTATTTTTATAAGTTACTCCACCTTTATTAATAACCTGTAAAATAAATAAAGAGAAAATATTGACTGAAGTATTCTACCCAATTACCCTGGTGGTTAAGTCACCCTTTCCTACCAAGAGCATAGAAAATTAAAGCTTCATTTCTATGGTAGGTACAACTAATCACTTTGTAAGAGCATCTATTTTTCAACTGCATCATTGCTCTGGTCATTAAGTCATGAATTCCCACAAAGTGGATAGAAAATTGAAGCATTATATTTTTGGCAACAGCAAATATATCCCTTTGCAAAAGCATCCACTTTTTCAACTAGCAAAATTTGATCACCTGAATATTTCATTAAAGCCGCATTATGCAAGATTAGATAAAGAAATAGATAATGTAAAGGGAACGTATTGAAAATTTATGTCGAATTGCTTCTGCGATACAGTTATAGTCTAGCCTTGATTATCATTGCTACCTTTACGATAATAAACAAAGTCTATTGCACAATGACTGTTTATGTATGTTCATTATCCCTGAATCAAGATGCTTCAGTAAATGTTGCAAATACACTGAACACAATTCTATTGAATACAATTACTCTTTCTGAATGACATTTTGATTAGGCTTTTCTACGGATTACCAAATCATTGCTTGATAAAGACTCGAGAAGCCTAGTCAAATTGTCGCTCAATCATATACAGTTATTGTATTGTATAGAATTGTGTTCTCTGTGTTAATTCTAGTCCTATAAATAAATGTCATTGAAACTATTTATTTAGACTGAAAATTGTCCTTGGATTAAATTGAGAATTAAGAAAAGATAGAGTTACATACGTTGCTGCATTTAGTACATCTTTGGGCGAAATTTTCTTCATAACAGGGAACACAAATAACCTTTTCCTCTCTAGGTATAAAGCTTTTATTACTGATAGCTTGGTTACAAACAGTACAGGTGAAACATTGTTCATGCCATTGTTTACCCTTATATTCAAACTTCTTCATTCCTGTTAAATATACAACAATAATACAATTATACTTTGTGTGGTGTGTAGTTGAGCAAAATTGAAATTTTATATTATTGTGGTTAAGAGTGTTGTAGAAGTTACTTTACTTAAAGGAGCAAAATCGCTTTTCTTTGGCACATAGCAGGCCTGTAGGCAAAGTGGGGCAAGGGGGGGTGGGGCATCACAAAACATATGCATATCACTGAAGTAATTAGATCCCTATAAGCAAGCGAATCATTGAAATAAAATTGAACCATGTGTTAGTCCCAAAATGACCTAGTTTGTGGCAAGTGGACATTTGACCTCAGTTCTCTCTCTCAAGTAATTACATCAATGTTATACATATATATATATATATCATCCTTAGAGTGCTCCATCTATAACTATTCAGTCCCAAATCAAAACACTTGTCAATTCTCTTTCAGCATTCCCTTTTGACTTTACTTATTTCCATATTTCCAGTAGTTTATGTTTGAGTGTAACTGACTTTTTAAAATATTTATCCATTTGTTTGTTCACATGTTAAGTATTGTTAATAATCTACATACTAGCCAATTGAAAAGCACCTTAATTAACATGTGCCAAAGCACATTTCAGTCACTTGTTTAAACCATGAAGAGAAATAAATTGCTTTATTTATTTTCTTGCTATGAGCCTCTGATATGGAAATTCTACAGTTTCCTCACAAAGGCTATTGAAGACTGACTTTTAGTATTAAAGCAAAGCATCAAAGTTATACCTCCTCTAAATGGATCATTACATCCGTCACATCGAGCAGCAAAAATATTGTCATGGCAATCTGAGCAGAAAATCTTCTCATTCTTGGGAGCAAAGGGTTGATCTACCAATGACTTCTGACATTCACTACACTTGAAACAAAATTCATGCCAATGTCTCTCCTTGTAAGATAAATCCTGAAATAACAAAGAATAATTCCAAGGTTTTATTTTTTGGAGAGGTTTTTTATAGATTGTTATAAATATTCAAGTGGAATCATGATTTGTTTCACATTGGCAGAGATCTATGAAAAAAATAAGGGGGTACCAAAGGACAAATCGCACTAATGTTCTTTAACTATAGCTTGGGATCGAAACTCATGACTAGCATAGAAAGCAGGCCATGAAGAGTGAGATGGGATTTAATGTTACCTCGACACTTTTCATCCGGTTGAAAAATATCCCTACTAGTGTATAAATTTTTGTATATTTTTAATTAATTTAATGTAAAGTTAGATAATGACCTTTCAATAAAGTACATCCTAATTATAGAATTCTGGTGTAAAAAACACTTTCTTAAGAGTATAGATTGTTGCATATTTTTTAAAATTAATTTTCATTTCATGAAAATGTCTGTAAAACTATTCTACTGTAGAATTATAATACCTCATTTAAAACAGTTCAAAAAGATAAATGAAACTAAGAGGGGTGAAGTTATCATCATTATCTATATGAATCTAGGAGGGGTGAAGTTATCATCATTATCTACATGATGATAGATATTGTGTAGCAATGATAGATGCTTAACCTAATATGGACGTCTGATATAGACTTGTTAGCCATCTGACTAAGATTCTAGTTATTTCCAATGGGCTATAAGCTTTCCTTCTACTGTTTCATATGTTTCACGCTATCTACTATATAAATTATACTCCAATAAATTATTCTCCTGATTTATCTGTACTAAACTATCCCACTAGATAACTTTTCACAAGGTTGACCTGACCCGAGCTCCCGTGTTTTGTGAGTAAAAAGATAATTCAACATTATAATTACATGTACATATGCAGGATCAGCAGAAAGTAAATACACTGTTGTTACATATAACTCAAGTTTGCATCCTTTCCACAGTATCCATTTTCCATTTGATTTTGATAGCCAGTACATAATACCTTCACTAATTGATTTCAATAGCCAGTAAAATACTGATTTTAACACAGAGAGAGAAATGGGCCTTAACATCCAATCGACACAACTTAGGTCATTTTGGGACCAACTTATGGTTTAATTTTTTTTCAATAATTGGTTTTATCTGTTGGTGCCAGATACTAAAGATACACATTTTATTTTTACCTTTAATTCACCAGTTTTAAGTTTTTGTTTGCTTTTTTTCTGAATGTTTACCGTATTCAAATTATCTGGTGCTTTTTACCTATGGTCATGCAAATATGGATCTGGTTTTGCCAGTGTAGACGAATTATTACCTCTTATCTTTTAATACAAGCTACTGACACCTATTATAGTTCTCCTTACTTTTAGAGGGTCACGATGGCTGATGGAGTAAGACGCTGGCTCGCTAGTAGGGCGGTCGAGTGTTCGATCCCTGCTTTGGCCGAGAAAGTTCATCCAGATTTTCCGGCATGGTTTCCCGACAGCTGTCTAGTCGTTTTGATGGTACGAAAAACTGAGGTCCCGTTAACACATTGGCGTGCACGTAAAAGATCCCATGACATTTGGAATTCATTATAAGAGTAGGCTGTAGTGCCACTGTCCGGGCATAATTTCGCTCATAGCACACTGTATGGCGTATGCCAGTCTGCATTAGCCCATTCGGAGCAGAACAGTAGGATGTTAAAAAACCATCGTGCTGGCACTGCTAAATACATTCTCACAGACTCCTTACCTTATAAAAATATTATTAAACCTAATTTTTTTAATTCTTATGTCTGGTAAACTGATTTGTGAAGATTAGATTTTAAATTACTGTATCTTAACACATGTTTTATGTAATTAACAGTAGGTCTATATATTCTTAGATGTTTTATTGTTGTACAGATCAGGATGTTTTTCTTGGATTAGTCTAGCAGTGCTAAGCCAAGAAGTCAAAGCTGGTTGTAGTCGTCAGCTAGAATATGAACCAAGTAACCCACACCTGCGATATCCCTTGGAGAAAACAAGAGAGGTAATTGTTTATCAATCAGTAAACAGTGTGGGCCGACATAGGTCAGAAGATCTTTTCAAAGAAAGGTCTAACAATAGCTGACTATAAGCTAAGATAAGATATTTGAACACCCCAGTTGGACAGCATACAAAACATTTACATTACAATATCTTGTAGTTATGAAGTCCCAATACAATCATAGTATGATGAACATTATGTTAGACTGACATGACCTCCTTCATGCCTGTATTTAAGCAGGGTTGGGTGGTTCAATAGTCTTAACATGTGTACTTTAGATCATAAGGTCTGTCATGGAGTTGTGATGTGGATTTGATCCCAAGTTTGCACATGATTTTTCCAGTTTCCTCACACTGATAAAAGAATTCTACATTAAATTACTGTATTAAAATTGTATCACGTCAGTCCTGAATTTACCTAGTTTATGTCCTGTGGACATTTAACTCGCTCTCTATCCATATATTATGATGAAGATTATAGAGAACCTAATAATTAAGGTTTATGTTTTTCAACATATTAACAATAATTATATGTAAGTAAACATATATTATGCAAGAGCTAAATCTGCCTATTGCAGGTCTTTTTTAAGCCTGAAATTTTATCTAAATTATTAATCAGATATTACATGTACCTTATCCAGGACCATCACTAGCCTGTGATATTTACCGGATCTGAATCCGATATGCTGCTTAATGCTAATTGATGGTTTAATCCAAAAATGGATAATCAAGACTAGTATAGTAAATTAAAGCTATTCTGTTTTTTATTTTTGTGTGTGCTTAATTCTACCTATCCAGCAAATCAAACTCATTCAAAACCAACATATCAGACCATTAAATCACAATTAATTGGATTTCTCCAAGTGAAGTCAGACGGAAAAAATCTGCAAGTTTTCTATTTCTACATTGCTTGATTTTTGTTTAAATAACAGTCGAATAATCACCTCCCACCATTTTTAGTTCTATATTTAGTAAATTAGCTTGATGACAATCTGAACTTTGCCTTTAAACAGTATAACATTCAGACATGTTATCTATTATATGATCCTGTGCAATTATCTGTTAAACCTAGCAAAACTATATAATAATAATAGAGAGAGAGAAAATTGAGGTTTAACTCCACTCGACACACAATTGGTCATTTCGGGACAAACGCAAGGTTCAATTTTATTTCTGCGTAGGGGTCTTTAGCAGGGGGAGGAATCCTGAAGACCCAGAGAAAAACCTATGAGGTAATATAATAATAAGTACATATCTAGTAATAAATAATGTAATAAGTACATGTATTACTATTTGTATATATATAGTAATTTATAAGTACATGTAAACAATATAATAATAAGTACATCATATAGTAATAAACAATATAAGAATATATATAATATTATATAGTAATAAATTACAATATTATTACCAGGTATTACCATAGTATATCATCATCATCTTGACCATAGTATAATATAAACATTACATAATGTTTAAGGTTCAGAAAAGCTTTAATTTATAAAGTCAAAGTAAAATGGGTTTTATGTTCTACTGATTTGCACACCACGGCTACTATTATTTCAAATCCCAAATGTCAAAGGTTCTTTTAAATGCATGCCAACTTGCACACAAGACCTCATTTTTTCTTCCATCCAAATGATAATTTCGAGGCCAACACTGTGATTGAACAGAGGAGATTCAGGTTAATGAACCAGTGCCTCACCAAAGTCACCAACTGAGCCACTGTGGTACCAGTCTATATAAAAGTGTTGGGGTTTATTTTGTTGATCTGACTTTCGATTCGTGATGGTAAATCACCAGGAACTTTCTCGTTCAACACCAGGATCAAAACTCAAACCATCTGATTAGTGATACAACGTCTTACTCATTGAGCCTCTGTGGCTTCCCCCCAAAACAATGTATATTTACATTATATCTATCATTTGGATTAATCTACCATGGGGAATCTTTTGATAATGCAAACTGACTTTAATCTAGCAAGGGAATCACAGTGGCTAAGTGGTTCCCTGCATTGGGCGAGAAAGTTCATCTAGATTTTTCGGCATCGTTTCCCCTTGTCAGTCATGCAGGACGGAGGGCTTGAAAAGGAACACTGTCTAGTTGTTCGAATTGGTCGAAAATCCATTTACCGTGTACACATTCACATGCACGTAAAGATCCCTGTCGATATAAGAGAAGGCTGTAGTGCTGCTGGGCTAACAAAATTTACCTCATTAGCCCAGTTCTGAGTAGAGCAGTAGGACATTAAACCACATTTAATTTCTTATTCACTGAGCCTCTGTGGCTTCCCAAAAAACAAAGTATATTTACATTATATCTAACATTTGGTGTAATCTTCCATGGGGAGGGAATCTTTTAATAATGTAGACTGACTTTAATCTAGCAATTTAATCAGTAATTAGTTAATATGGTTTAAATATTTTATCAGTTGATATAACCTTGTCAATTACCCGTGTGTATAACTACTGGTAGGGTTGGGCGATAATGAAAAAAAAATTATCGTGATAATAATTCATCTAATATCGCGATAAACGATATTATCGTGATAATTGTTACACGTGTATATAAGTCAAAATTTGAATACCTGTGATGGAGGAATTTTTTTTAGGCAGCAAATCGTCGCTTGTTATGACTGTTATATCGTTGCTAACGGAGCTTGACGCCATGATGGAAATTTACCCTTGACATGCCGGTACGTAATAATGCTATTTTTAGACTTGTAGATGAATTAAATTCTATCAATAGAATGGTATACTAGCCTAGTTAGTCGAACTAGAATATTAAGTTTTAATATAACGAAAATATGTAACCAGAATTGGCAGGATTCTAAAATCGCTTCTTAATAATCAGAACATTGTAAAAAGTTGACAGTTGCGACTGGGGTAAAATACTGTCCAACCTTGACCTGCCAAACACGCTTTCCTCCTTTACAAGTCCAAGCGACGATGTATTATCACACTCTGTGGTATTATCATCGATATTGGTACACGATAATTATCATAATCGCGATAAAAAAATTTTATCACGATATACCGGTTTTTCGATATTTTTAAGGAAGTCCGATATGATAAAATCGCCGATGATTTTATCACGGTATACCGAAATACCGGTATATCGCCCAACCCTAACTACTGGTGGTGGTGGGTAATACGGGATGCTGGGTGAATGTTATAATATTGGCCCTATTACCATGTGTTATTGATTTCTAAATATGTTTTTGATTATTGAGCGGAAATAAAAATTATCTAATTTAATACCTTAGACACTACTTTTATATAATTAAGTGGTGTGTGTGCTAATACCAGACGTACATTCAAACTAGAAAATATCAATTTATTATCTAATAAATGCAGACTGCATTATTATTTCAATTGAAGAAACTTTTTCTTTAAAGATTTCTAAATCAATTCAATTTCTAAGTATCACTCAAGCGTATTGATAAAGCAAATTATTCTCTCATTCTTTGGCTTAACTGATAAAGATATGTGAAAACTATGGTTATTGGGCAGTAGTCTGTATTTAAGTGGCGAATTACTTATCTACCCTAATCTATTAGCCACACTTGGAGCGGATAATATTTCACCTTGATTGTATAGCTTCTGAAACAATTCTACAGACCAACACACAGTCTATATGTACATGTACACACAGGTTCACATGTAGACCGTCTGCTGCCTTTTACTTTTCTCCAAATTTAGATTCTTACTCATCACATGAAACCTATCTTGTAAGCAGAGGGTTTTGTTTGGAAATGAGGCATTTAAAATGTTTTAATTGAAAATTCTCCATGATTCACTGTTTGTTACGCTACTACACCTGTGTTTTTATTTTGGTTTTATCGTAATATAATGGGGCTACTGTTCAGGTATGGTGTGTAAAGTCAATAATGCATCACATTTAATTTCTAGTAGATTTAATGCAATATTACCCCACCAGAGCCCCATGCTGTCCGATCCCTCCTGTAAAAAACATATGGCTCGATCTATCAAAAATTCTTAGACCCTTGCAAATAACTATGAAGTGGCATTTTATGTTCCCAAGAGTCTGAGTGTAGGTTGAGTTAAGAATTTTGTTCAGAAAAGGGAAGTGGAATTTGATGTTCTCAAAAGTCTGAGCATATAGGTTGAGTTTAGAATTTTGTTCAGAAACACAAAGAAAGATATCTTTATGCCTGTGACAAAATGTTGTAGGTGTAAGCGTAAGGGGTGAACATTTTTCTTTGGGTTGTGGTCTATAATGGGAGCCATGGCGACTCATTGATTAAGGCATTGGCTCATTAACCAGAAGGGTCAGGGATCAATCCTAAAGTTGGCCAAGAAAGTTCCTCCGATTTTCCATCATGGTCTTCCATTGTCAGTACTGCAGGACATAGGTCCTGGCAAGGAACAGTGTCTAGACATTCGGATAGAACTAAAAATTGAGAACCCTTGGCAAGTCACTGCTGATCAAAGGAAGCTGTACAGTATTGTAATCAATTATGAAGCGGAAATCATTGGACGATTTGCCATGGAAGATGGCAAGAAATTCATGTGGATGTTGTCTAGCTCAAAATGGACTTCTTAAACTCACCTTAAAGTCCGGTCCAATTGGTTTCGTACATTCTTCACAGTTACTGGCAAACAGTTGTTGATAACAGGGTATACAGTGAGGATGTTCATCTTTTAAGATATAACGACAAGCAATCAGTTTCTTCTCACAGTTATGGCATGCCAAATGGTCCTTATGGTAGTTTTGATCCATGGCGGTGGTATATTCGCCAGAAAATATCAACTGAAAAACAGAAACAAATAACATTTTACTACATCATAATATCTAACCATCTAAAAATATTGAAGTTGCATTACTGAAGATTTAGATAAAGGGCTGGCTGTTCTTATTTTAAATCATTTTATTCTGAGTGTAGTTCTTAGTGTCTGAAAGGTTCGTTTGTTCGTTCCTGGGGTTTAACGTCCACTTCCACCTAGGGTGATATCATAGACAATGTTTGAAAGGTTGACAAGATGTAGTGTAGATTGTTTATTATCATAGCCATGGTACTTCATAATCGAGTCTTAAGTCTTGAATATCCATTTTAATGTGTTTAAATCTCGCAAGTATTCTAATCCATTTGAATCTTGGTCAACTGATTATCTAGAGAGTTGGTTTTAGGTCTGTCTAAATAATAGTTTATATAACATTTGAAGCCAAAATAAAAACCTGCACCAGGCAGATTTAGCTCTAACATAACGCATCTTTATCTGAGATTAGACAACAAATACCATTTAAAATATATTGATATTTCGTCAGCTAATCATTCCTGGAAAGAACTTTTGCAAATGTACCTGACCAAATGTCATACTCTGCTAGTGCCAGACATTTTCTTAAACAGATCAATTAAACCACAGAAAAAGGACAAATCTGTGCAAGGAACAAGAGCAATTTGTGCCTGACAATGTCTGTGACAGGTGCTTTATTTCCAGGCTTGCATTCAAAGTATTAATATCAAAGATATCAAATGTCCATTTTCCTATCACCTTTTGGTAAATTTTGGGTTTAACTATAAAATGTAACTATTTCCTAGCCTTGAAAGATTGTCAGGATAGAAATAGCATGAATGGAATAAGTAAGAATTTTATGGAATCATTTGTCATGGTTTATCATCATTTTTCAGAAGTGATTCTAATAAATCAACACGCATGCATCCATAAAAGTCTTATTTATTACATATTCTCATTCTTGATGTCTCTCAATGAGGAAACGGCCGGAGTTTTATTGTATATAGACTTAAGTATCACCAGACAGACAGTCGTAATATTTTATTTGTTTGCCCTGTAAGCATGTTTTTGCAAGCCCAGAGGCACTTATCAGAATCATTTTCATGCTTAACCAAGCAGTTCCAACAGAAAAATTTAAGTTTTATAAATTAAACAATTCTGTCTCCAATTCTCAAGTTTCAAGCTCAATGAAGTTATTTCGTTGTTAATTACAATTTATCATAATTTTCGGCTTTTTAGAACCATCATTATGCAATAACCTTGTTATCAACCTATCAACACAATAAGGATGAAGAGGGCTGAAGACGTTGGTTTAAATATTTTATAATAACCTTTTATTTTACAATTCAGTTCTCTCTGTTTTGACTGATTTTTATTCCTTTCCTGTCTTATTATCATGTGCCTGAAGCAACAACCATGAGTTTTACAACATCCAGACGTTGATACACTGCTTTGCCATTCCCAAACTTATAGCTACGTTATCTCTCATTACAACAGATTTGGAACAGTAGCATCCAATCAGAAGTTGTGACACAAACACACTCAAATCAAAGATGGTGGCTTCCATGGAAACCTCGACATTGAACAAACCATGGACTTTGCAACTCGTTTATCACAGGTAGACATTTTTGCTGGAAAGACTTGGTATTTGCGATGATCAAGGAATCTGAGTGAGTAGCCAATCAAAATTAGTGCTGAAAACTGCTGCTGAAGGGCTTGATAAGATGTATGGAGTTAAAGTGAGGTCAAGCCTTCTGTTGAGATGTATTATTTACAATGATTACATGTAAAATTATCTCTGCATTTTTATTTTTTTCATATTGTGTCAAAGGTTTTTCATGATTTTTATAAACACAAACACTGATTTTCGTTTCTGTTACAATGTTGGTACAATAGAACAGCATGAATATTGTTGTCAATAAGATATTAATCAGACATAAGTAGGTATAATATATATAGTAAACAAGCCACTTAATGAAAACAGGTAGAAGAGGATCTAATCAAATTATATTGTAGAGACAGATAATACGCCCAAATCTCTCTTTAATTGCCAACTTAATGATGGTGTTCACACCCGGGTGGTTTGTTTACTTTAAACGTTTTTCTGGTCAGTAATACCCACATACGCTCTCAATGTACACTTATGTAGATATATCCTTACGGCTTAATCAAACATCACTCAGACTGACCCGATAAATAAAAATAAGTCCTTCAACTTCCCATTTTATACACCTGGATTTGTCAAAGGTGATGTTGATTTTTCCCTGTCCCTGTGTACTGTTTGCTTATATTACATTACTTCAATCCAACTATCAACTTTTATTGTTAAGGTCAAATAAAGAGATTTTGGCCCTCTTAACACACAAGTGGACATGACCAACATTTGAAATGTCATGAATAATTATCACCAACTTTCCAAACTTTACACAACTTTATCTAATTATAACGAACATTTTTTTTCTTATTTGAAGATAAAATGAAAGAAAGTTGTGTAAGATCAACCAGACATCAGTAAATACAAAGATAGGTTGCCAGGCAATAAAACATACACCCACAGACCAATTTTTAAAAAAAACCCAAACATTGAAGAGATAATTAATTAACAATTGAGAATAGTTTTTGGAAAATGCATTAAAGGCAACATTTTCATTATTTGTTGGGTCAGTATAAGACGTCTGAGAAAATTCATCCTGATATTCTGGCATAGTTCCTTGATGTCAGTGATGCCGGACAGAGGACCTGACAAGGGACAACATATAGTCGCTCAGGACGAAAAACCAAGGTCCTGTGTACACATTAGCATGCACGTAAAAGATCGTAGGTCATAGCACCGCTGCCAGGGCAAAATTTCCCTCATAGCACACGGTATGGCGTACACCTGTCTTTATTAGCACAGTCATGGCAGAACAGTGAGACATTAAACCCCATTTCATTTCATTATTTGAATAATGAAGATATACCATGATGAAGAAAAAATAAGTGGCAACTTTCTCATGTTTGGTACACATACCTAAAAATATTTCAAAAACTAAAAAGATGTGAGAATTATGAAAATATCAAGACTTGATGCAATTAAAAATCCGTAAAATATGGCCTTTAAATTATGTAAATTTGAAATAGTACGTAGGTGAAGGTGTGTAATCTATTATGACAAGACGCAATATGTTTGTAGTGGGGGTAGATGATTTTATTAATGTAGTAATATTTGACAGACCAATCCTTTACAAACCCATTTATTTTATACAATCCACCAGGAAACGCTTTCTCACTACTTAAATACTTGAAAATATTTCTCCAATAAACATACATTAGTTAATCAACATTATTCATATTGAATAAACAAAATGCAATATTCACGCCATGTACATGCAATAATCACGTAATTCAATTGTCTGGCAGCTTAAAGATGCATTCTGCTATAATAGCTCAAAATTAGATAATTATAAGAATAAATATATTGAAAATTTCAGTCAAATTACTTTATTCTGTGTGTAGTGAAGTCTCTATTATCTATTTTATTGTTAAACTGTTAAATGGCTGTGGTGTTCTAGTCTAATGTAGTAAAAGTCAGAGTCATTCAATGGTTCAGAGAGTTAATTATGAGCTTGCCATGTTAATAAATGGTTAAAGAATAATTTATATAACATGTGAAACTAGAAAAAAAAACCCACAATGGGCAGATTTACCTCTTTCTTAATGTATCTTTAATGTGACTATGTTAAAATAAAGTAAACAAATTCACATTCTTTTTGTCAGTCAATTTTATCGACTCATTCAACAAACTACACACTTTTCTAAGTTTGTCAAAATATCAGTCAATTCCTAACTAGTTTAATCATACACCTTTCCCAAGATGTATCACCTACGGGGTGTTATATCAGATTTCCTTAAATTGGACATAAACATTTCTATTCCACTGCCTTGGTAAATTTCCCCCTAATTAAGTGTCTAAAGAAAGTTGCTTAGAACCTGACTTTGTACGTCATCTTGAAAACATTAGTTGATCAACATAACTATTTTCATATGTCAAATCATGTAATAGATTCAAAACTATTTACATTTAGTTTATCAATAAATAATTCCTATTCTCTATAATACATGAATAGGACAATGGTCAATTGCATATAAGTTAGATAAACTTCTGTTGGATAATTCTCTAACTTTCAGTAGCTGTAAAGAAACTGATGCTGAAATGATAGAAGTACAAAACTAACCTCTGATGGGTCTTCCATGATTAATCCTCGATATGTCACTCTTACTATAAATCCATACACAGATAAACTTAGAAACTTTTACTCGGCTGGAGTATACTAATGTATGTTTTTATGTCTTACAAGTGAATCAACTTATGATATGTGACTCAAAATATAAAACAGGAGCTGAACAAAAGGATTTTAAACAGTGATAGGCTTGCCAGTCATTTAACTACACACTCCTTGTATCACCAAGTCTACATAGCAAACAGTCAAGTCTAACTTTGCAGCCGATGTGAGCTTACAAACCAAGAGAGGAAGGAAGGATAGCTTCATTTGCATGTCCTGTATATTGAGACCCAGCCCATCTTTTAAATCTAATTGGCTAACTTTCCAATGAAAAAAATCTCCTTATATCTTTGCTCTACTCTCTTGTGGTGTGAAGAAGGCTAAACAAACTGGGGTAATATATATATACATGTATATAGCTGATCTAACAAGTTTTGTGAGTTATATGAAATCCAATGATACCTCCTTTATGTAGGATATTTAGATAAACTTTCTACATGTATGTATTCAATCATGGGCTTATTATAGGCATCAAGTGACGACTGTACATAACGGTTATCACTCGATTATAATTATAGTGATATAAAACTGGTTTATAGAACACCTACAACTTCGAGAATACATTAATCTCTATGCACATTTTAACGGCTACCCATGGTGGTCTGAAGTGCAGTGCTGGATTATCTTATAGGCTATGTATTTAAGGGTGGAACAAAGGTCCGTCAAAAAATAAAATAGATTTTTAAATCTTCTGAACACGTGCAAACTAAGATCATTTTAGTCTTCTTCTGCAGATCCTTTCCATTTTTTAAAATTTCTCTGTTAACTGTCCACGTCCATAGTACACAAAATTAAATTTTAACCTAATATAAATAACATTAAACATAACCGGAAATAGGGATGGCTGATCTTCGCTACCATCAACACACACCCATCCATCCATCCCCCACAAACACACTTACTTTTAATGGGGGTGGATGGTCGAATGGAGAGCACGTACATGTTGTATCATAGGGTCTGTCATTGAGTCAACTGGACTGGTTTAGATGCCTTGGTTGTACGTGACAAGGAGTAAAGTCATATATCTGACCTCGTGAGTTTTCTCCGGGTCCCCCGGTTTCCTCCCACCTCCCACTCCTACACTTAAAGCCCCAATAACACTCTTGTTGTATTTGAATAATATGTCCCAATCTTTATTCTGGTCAACAAATTGTATTACTTTACAATATTCAAATAAATTGATGATACAAATTTCATCGTAACTCACCTAATTTAAAAAATTGGAAAAATTCAACTACATGATTTGAAAAGGTTAACGTAAACCTTTTCAAATGTGACTTGGATTTTAAAATATTTTCGAACCCTCTGGACAAGTAAAATATGATGTAATGGATAATTTACACAACAGGTAGGACAAATAAACATCTGGTATTTAGAATAAGACTATTATTTATTTTCTAGAGCTGCCAAGCCAGCAAGAGTGTTATTGTCCCTTTAAGCGAATTATTGAAATAAAGTTTAGCCATAAGTTAGTCCCAAAATGACCTAGTTTGTGTTGAGTGGACATTAAACCCCATTTCTCTTCCTCTCTCTTAAATTTAAATGAACCTTGATATCACATAAACATAACATCATTAGGTTGTGAGGCTGCTGCATCAACTGGAACTAATTTTTTGTTCCATCTCAACAACTAGACATTTATTTGACCAGCTTAAATAAAAGAAATCTTATTGAGACATAAGATTATTGAAGTTATCACAATATACTGTATCATATATAATAAATATATCAGTTTAATCAATCCTGTCACTTAAAAACCCCACGTCTAGACTAAACCTCCTTCAAATAGTAACACCACACTGGTGTATGTAACTTCACACCAGCCCTGTATTCTCGTGTACATGTGAACTGTATCTTGTGCTACCAGTATATTAAATCAACACACAACTAATTCTAACATGAAGAACATAGTTCCAAGTATTCCTGCAATATATTATCATTAACATGTAACCTACAATATACATTAGAACAGATGGTGAACAATATTTTCATGTCTGAATCATTTCTGGGTCAATTTAATATATAAAGACAAGATGCTATCTCCACATGTTATTATTAATACTGATTAAAATTACAGTAAAGTTATGTATTAATATTGGAATTCTAATCTAAAAGATAAACATTTTTCTGTTCTAGTAATAACTTGCCTGGTGGATACAGGCATACATATTGCATTACATGAACATTTTACCCTACATAACTAATCAAATCCCCATTTTTAATTTTTTTTTCACCTGAACAGGTGAGTCACTTTCTCACCTCTTCCTACCCCATAAACCTCCATTGCCCATTCTGATTTCAGTCACAACAATTTTAGTTATATCACACCCTAACCTCTTTTCTTAGTATTCAACCAAAATTTTAACAATACATCTATTCATTATAATTTGATGTTTTAAACATATTTCAGAAGTTCTATTACAATGGATTCATTAATCTAGGCCTTGGTCAAAATGTCAAATATTATAAACTGGTACTTTAAAGTATTTCCTTTTATTACTATGACCCTGTTGGTGTACTACATATACATCAACATTAAATAAGTTTCTATCTCAATGAATCTACCTAGAGATATATAGTATATACACAACAGTATTTACTATAGGTTTATATACACGTACTTATATAACCTCATATACTATACCTATATTAGACAACACTCTTTCTATTATATAGAGATCAAAGTGTGATAGCCAACCACATTCAATGTACATAAAAAGGTCTGATTGAACCCAATACAGGAATTTAATCCTTCCATTCTAAAAATTTTTGTATCAAATGTATAAAAAAATCTTCATTTTCATTAAATTTCTTGAATACAAAATTCTCTAATTATGTTGATCATATGGTAGTTGAAGAATATTCTGCTTAATTTAATTATCTTTCAAAGAATATTATAAATATGGCGATTCTACCTGACTATGTCTGAATGTCCGTTCTACTTCATACAATACTCCGTTTGGTTTAAATGATTCAGTTTGGAGAGCAATTTGAATAATCATAGAGAAAATTTGGGACTGTGTCATATTACATGACCATCAAAAAGCATCACTTATAGGACAGATCCAGTGGTGACCACTTTGACCAGACGAATGTCGCCGAACCCAGTGATGTGAATAATTTTTAGACTTAGTAAACCTCAACCATATAAATATTATCATAAAACGCCCATTAGTCGGTATACTGGAAGGAATTTATTGATTGCTTATATCTTAATAAAAAAAAGTATTCAGACATTAACTCGAAAAATGGTACAGGAAAACTTACTGTGGCATGCCAAATGTTAGCCAACCCTTTGATTGTATGCCCCCAAGGCCCAACACTAATGTATATAGCTTAGTACTGGTACTCAGAAATGTGAGACAGGAAGACATTTTAAATGTGTATAATTAAATAATTGAAAGAAACTTTTTAATCGAATTAAGAAGGGTAGTCTGTGTATTTTAAATATTAAAAAACATAGTTCTAATTTCAGGAGCCTTTCCCCCCACCCCTTGACACACTATTGAAAATTATTTAGGTTTATTTTATCAAGCTTGGTTTTCACATATCAGAACCTACTACCTAAAAGACCTTTAATATGAGGGGGTCACCGGCAGCTAATCAGCTCAGTGGTATAGAGAGGTTCTGGTCAGTACAGTATGTCTTAAGGGTAAATTTTTGGTAATAGAAATTTCATTGACATTACACATAATGAAACTTGATATCAAAATACCACCCAAAAGAACATTTTTTACATAAATTTGGCTCAAATATTTGGCAAACTCTAATACACAATTAATCTTCGATTTACTCATTTTTCAAAGTAAAAGAAGTAAGGATGAGACAAGTAGAATGTTGGTAAAACCAGATAAATAGGATGATATCTTCCAGAGATTAGTCGTGATTTCTACCATATGTAATAGTGGTTTATAATAATCGGACCAACTATAAATAACACCCCGGGTAGTCAGTATCATAACATAATATACAACTAACACCTGTAGTGATAAACAGTTAACACTGACCACAAAACCTTTATACTCTACTTTGTTGTTCTTGTGGGTGGAACTAGAAATTCTAGGTGAATGTGTTTTCTTTATAATTTATTTCTGTGTATAATAATCTACTGACTGAGTTCAAATACTTAACCAATTCAAAGTACTGATGCAGAATAAAAATGTAGAAATATTAAAATATTTAGGAGCTTTTGTATACAATCCTTTATGTCATTTTAAGTTTATATCCCTGTATACCTATAATCATGTACCGGGGTATATATGTTCGTTTGTTTCATGTCTGATTGGGGGTCATGGTGGCTAAGTGGGTAAGACGCTGGCTCGCTAGCCTGGAGGTCGGGTGTTCGATCCCTGCATTGCTCGAGAAAGTTCATCCAGATTTTCCAAGGTGGTTCCCCCTTGTCAGTGATGCAGGACAGAGGGCCTGGCAGGGGACAACTTATAGTCATTTGTATGGGATGAAAAACCGAGGTCCCATGTACACACTGGCATGCACGTTAAAGATCCCTTGGCAGTCAGAATTTGATATAAGAGTAGGCTGTAGTGCCACTGTCTGAGCAAAATTTCCCTTATAGCACACTGTATGGCATATGCCCATCTTCATTAGCCCCGTTTCATTTCATTTTTCATGTCTCTTTTTTTTATTCATAAAAGCACATAACCTTGTAAGGTGTTTTATCCAATACATTTTCTTTTTCTTCTTCTTAAATAACTGGATTCAATCAATTCTGTTTAATGACTTCTAAATCAGATTAATTTAATTAAGATAAATATATGATAATGTCACATGTGTGAATGTTTTAAAGAGTATTAATATATGTTTCTCTTAAGCTGGAAGTGGTTCGGCTTGGGTGGTCATGTGGTCTAAGATATCTGCTTTAGATCATAAGGTTTGCCATTGAGTCAAGTGGTGTAGCTTTGATTCCAACCTTGTACCCGGACAAGGAGAAGGATCTTCCGTGTAAACTTGTTATATTATCTCCTTGGCCTCAGGTTTCCTCCCTATTCTATAGACCCCTAATGTGCAAGCATATTAATAAATAAAATTTACATGTTAGTCCCATACTAACCTAATTTGTGTTGCATGGGCGATAAACCCCATTTTTCTCTCAAATAAGCTGTATATTGATACCAACAGACATTATGAAGAAAAGTAACATGATGAATTTTGTCTGAGTTGGCAAAACACTTTTTACTAACTCTACCTTATGTTGACATTCTCAATACATGGTATCAATTCCCAGGTGCAAAATACGCATGTCCTTGACTGAAGAAATATTATCATGATATTCTAGTTTACTCAGGTGCCAATAAGTACCAGTGAGAATATCGTTCATGAAAATAATATATCTGAGATTCTGTAAAGTACACCAAGCTTAACATTGTAGCATTCTCATTATTCACTGCTGATCCCAAAAGAAGGTTAAGAAAAATATACACATAACGACTAAACAGAGAGAGCGAGAGGGAGAGAGAGAGAAATGGGGTTGAGACACAAACTAGGTCATTTTGGAACTAACATATGGTTCAATTTTATTTCAATATTTCCCCTGCATGTAGTGACCTTTAGCAGTGGGAGGAAACTGGAGGACCCACGGAAAACGCACAAGGTTAGACAGGTGACCCTACTCCTTGTCACGTACAACCAGGGAATCAAAACCACGTCAGTTGAGTCGATGACAGACCTCCTGATAACCATTCAGCCAACAAACTCGCCATGTAAGACTAAAAGTATATCACCTGATTTCTCACATCATAAGGTACCCAACAGGTTGGACAGGTATAAGACATTAAAATTCATTTTTTTTTAATATTATTACGCTTTAAAAAGCTAAAATATAAAAATAGGTTTATTTTAAGATACATTGCCCTCTTGGTGGTGTAATTCTTTTCGTTTAAAAAATGTGTCAAATGCAGTCACTAACTCCCATATGACCTTTATCAAAGCACACCTGAGATGACAACATCAAACAAAATGTCCTCCTTCAAAATGCTAAATATCTTACAACTTTTCATTTTCATTTAAAATTGATTAACAAAATCCAGGATACATGTGTAATGTATTCGAACTTTCTCATTTATATAATATTACACTATATATTAGAGATCTTGTTTTACATAATTAAACATGGTTCTGGAGTGTAATGTACATCTGGACTTATGAATATAGAGGAGTGTAATGTAACTTGAGCATATAGAATTGCATAAATTCATTTTCATACAAAAAACTATTAATATTTTCAGACTATTCCCAAGACAGTCTGCATTTGGCACCACAATTTTCGCTGTAATTTTATGAAGAGTGTGTATGTGAGGTACCTCATATTCTTGTAATAGAACCGTGATAGTGTGATCTAACAGATTTCAGATTCACTTTTATGGAGAACACAATAGAATTGGTATATTGCCAAAATTCTATATTGGTCAGCCACTGATACTTGTTTCCGCACATCTCTTACAAGAAATCAACCATTGATATTATTCTTGTTTTATAGACTGCTGAGACAGACGCAAAAAAATATAATGATTTGAAAATATTGGTGTGGGCTGGTACAGATTACAAAAGTAAATTCTCTCTACCACGTAATCGCTCGTGCATCTAGAGATAAATAGAATAAAACCACGTTTTAAATGTTTCGTAAACTTAAAATTCTTTAATCTTTTAGATATACACAAACCCTTAACAATAAATTGCTTGTTTAGCTAAATTTATAAAAGCAAAAACTTTCTATTTGTTCAACAAATACTTATTAAATGCAATTAAACAAGAAAACCAGAGAGGAAAAAGAAAACCGCTGACCTCTTTGACCTTGAGAATTTTAGACCAAATAATCAAAGCAAATAAAACCTTAAGATATTTTTGGTTTAAATTAAATGTCTTGTAATAAGACCTGATAAAAATTTCAAATTTGTATTTTCCGTATGAAAAGAAGAGAAAATCATCTCAAATGTCATGCTCTTCCTTGGTATAGGAAAGTATTTTTACTAGGATAATAAACCCAAATTTAAGGGTTTACTAAAACAGAAAATAAGACACCTTATACCAGTAAATTGTAATATATATATCGCTAGATAAGAAATATTAATTTTGTCCCAGATATAATTGTGTTTTTATTTGTTTATATTATAGGTCTACTTATGTACAAACTTAGAGAGGTAGAGGAGCCACTGACCCACAGGTAATAAATTATAACAGGCCTTAAGGCATGGCTAAGCATTTGATGAACTTTTAATCAATTAAAAGTAAGTCTGCCTTTTCTTGTTCATATACCTTAACAATAATCCAATGATGACTAGAAATTATAATGCCTTTACAAATACGTTTAACGAGAAGAACAAGTGGTTTTGTACTTTTGAGTAGAAGGCAATTGGATATTGAAGTACAGCTGTCTGCTTCTCGGTCCTTTAATTGAATCTACCTGTATTGCAAAATCCTTGATCCCCTTTTGTGAACATATTATTGACTGATTCAAACTGTATTAAGAAACGGAATATGATCAACTGGAGAAAAATGTAAGAACTTTTAGAAACTTTCAGTAGCATTTAATAATAAGGAACTAAGATGGAACTCTGCTGCAATTCTTCATTCTCTCAAGAAACACAATATTGAAGAGAAAAAAAAGAATGTTATCAAATGTTGCTTGACATTTCCATCCAATTTTACGATAAAATAATAGACTCATGTATCTAGATTGATTTTCTTATTACAACATACAAAAAGATATTATAGATTTCGATCATGATACAGTATGTATCCTGTTTGTTTACTTGGTAAATACGAGAAAATGAAAATTTGTTACGTAATATCTACGGTAGATGAACAAATCATAGTATTTAGTAACGTGTCAGACAACCGTCTTAAATAAACACAATCAGAAACCTAACCAGTATATTTCACAAAAACAAAATCGCACAAACAAAACTTAAGTATGACAAAAACTTTTATTAAAAGACACATGTATTTATTCGTTATTATGCATTCACAAACAATATTTTAAGTAATGTAAAAGATTAAATTTGATCAACTATTTTAACTCTCATTAATTGGAAGTTTTTGTGAATAAGATATCTGCACACCTTCTTTCTCAATGCATACATCTTTAACATAAATAATGCAAATGTTCCACCTCTATCCTTTATTCAGTAATTGGTAGTCTACCTTTCAATTTAAAGAAAACTGACAGATCATATTACAAAACAACGATGAATTAATGTAAGAACATTAAGACACCTGTTCCAACATGTAACAACAACAAAAAACAAAAAAAATATGTAAAATGAGTACTTACCTAAATATGTTAACTATGATAAAGTCTAAGAGAGAATTGCGATATACCGGCCATAAAATACCCAAATTGATTATCCATTTCTTCTTTTCCTATTTATGTGATACACCGTAGGAGATGTGTGCAAATTTCCTTTTGTGATGGATCTTGATACCGCATTAACAGACCTCCAAACTCTGACCAACTGCAGCCAGTTTGGTGCCGAGTGCAAATGGTGCTAATGTGAGTAGAAGATTAAGATCCATGTAGTACCTATAGACTCGCCTCTTCTTTCAATCAAACAGCTTTACCTACCTATTTCCCTACAGAATGTGATAGTCTAAACATGTGGTGCTTACAAGTTGGTAAAATCTACATTTATCAATGTTATTCCACTGTAGGCATTATCAGGAACCATCTCTATATATATAAAAGCTTCTTTATATATCTACGTGCACGTCTGAACATTTATTCTAATACTTACATATTACTTACATATTGTTCTATCTACATAAATAATGAGTCGAATCTCGGCAGACGTCCGTCCTACCTTTGTTTATTTTTGGGTATGATGTTTATTGATTAGTTTTATTAGACTTCTGGTTTTCTACATGTACATGTATAATGTTATGCCAGAGCTCATCTTGTTTTTAAATTTGTTCCAGCACCACCACTTCAATCAATAAAATACATGTTAATGAAATGGAATTAATTGAGCTGTAATGTCTAGGCGACCTCACAAGAGGTTTTTTATGAGGAATCAGAAAGAAGAACACAGAAAAAGACTTCATTATGTCAAAAACATTTCAATAAATATATAGTTGGTCATTATGATTGATTTGATATGGTTTGGGACTGTTCTCTAATCCAAGTGTAGAACAGAGGGTGTGACTAGTACAGCTGTCTAGTCATTTGGATGGGATAGAAAAATTGAGAACCCAAGTATACATTGGCATGCATGTAAAATATCCCTGGCAGGTTGAATTCCACAAAAGAGTAGGCAATAATGCCGCTGCCCACTCAAAATCTCTGTCATAGCATGCTGTAGAACGTTAAAACCCATTTCATTTCTCCAATCCAAAGTTGTTGATGGTCATTTTTCACAACTTTTCAATTGAAGATGGGAATACGCCATACAGTGTGCTATAAAGGAAGTTTGCTCAGATAGCGGTGTTGTGACTTACTCTTATATCGAATTCCAACTGTCAAGGGTTCATTTACATCCATGGAAATGTGTCCACAAGACCTCTGTCCTGCACCACTGACAAGGAAATGAAATGAAATGGGGTTTAACATCCTACTCTTCTGCACCTAACCTGGGCTAATGGAAGACGGGCATACGCCATACAGTGTGCTATGAGGGAAATTTGCGCGGGCAGTGGCGCTACGGCCTACTCTTATATCGAATTCCAACTGCCAAGGGATTTTTTACGTGCACTCCATTGTGTACACAGGACCTCAGTTTTTCGTCCCATCCAAACGACCAGGCAGCTGTCCTTGTCAGGCCCTCCTTCTGCATCACTGACAAGGGGAAATCACGCCAGAAAATCGAGATGAACTTTCTCGGCCAATGCAGGGATCGAACACCCGACCTCCAGGCTAGCGAACCAGCGCCTTATCCACTTAGCCACGTGATCCCCCACTGACAAGGAAGAACAGAAAAATTGCTCATTTCTGCTTATAGCCTTACACTACCTAATGAATATTAACTCTTATCCAAAGTCGCTGGCTAAACGGGTAAGCCTGGAGGTCGGGTGTTCGATCCCTGCATTTTAGTTTCTGTACCATATTTAAATCTTTTACAAGTTGACTCTCCGAGTGGTCATCATTATTTTTCTATTACTAAATGATAGACGGACATTCCAAATCTTGGAGAACAACCCAAGCTAAAGACTATTATATCCGAACAAGAAAATGAATACCACAAGACACATGGAAATGTCACTAGATTTCATCACGTGAAACCTACAAATGACATAAAGATCAATATTAAAGGAGGCCAGTCTTTCACACAATATCATCTGCATTCTTGGACATTGCAAACAAGACTTATTTAAATCAACAGTGATGTTGTGATCTTACCGTGAAAAGATGGGCTTCCGATATCTAATATTTCAGACACATAGGCTGCACTTGAATGACATGCCGCTTTTGAGCGGTATTTGTAATGAAGCGACTCGATGAACAAGGCTAAAAATACCCCAGCTAGAGAATATTAATGGTGTAGACTAGAATAATTAGGCGCCAAAGACTGTCATTCAATTTGGACCATTTGCGTATTTTGCTGAACATAACTGATTAGAAATTTACAGTAAAAACAGAAACTTTTGAATGTAATTCAGTTTATATACATTCATAATACAGTATTATATGAGGTGCGACCCATTCGTGTCCATGTGTAGGTGTCAAAGAATGGGGATTTAGCTCCTTTAAATGGAAGACATGAATATCTGACTTGCAAATAACAAATCTTATTACCTGTTCTGTAGAGATTAACATTTTCAAAAACCTGGAACAAAATAAACTTTAACAACTCAAATTACAACCAAGACCTATACCCTCAACCAGACATCATAGGTCTTGACCTTTCTCAGACATAAAAAATTACAAATGAATTTATTTAAACATTTGATGAGGATTAGAGAACTTCATTAAGGATCAAGGGACAATAATAAAGAAGGGACAAAGGCCTTCTAATCAGCTAGACTGGAGGATTGCACCTAAATCTGGCAACTACATAATAAAAACAAAGTAAAGTGAAAATATCATGTAGCAACATGTTAACCTCTATAAACCCTGAATGTGAAAACTACAAGATGAGTACCATCTATTTATAGACAAACGTATCATGTAATAGAATTCAACTAGACACATTCAGTCACAATCATTATAAATATTGAATAATACAATCACCATCATCATAAATATTACATTTACAATGTCTAAACTCTTTATAATAAATAATACATCCACTGTCATCATAATCATCATATTTACAATTTCTAACCATTTAAGGGGTTGATGGCCGAATGGTGTGCACGTTCTATCATAAGGTCTGTGATTGAGTCAACAGGAGTAGGGTCGCCTCTCCAACCATGTTGGGTTTCTCCAGGTCCTCCAGTTTCCTCCCACTTCTAAAGATTCCTACACACAAGCGAATTATTGAAATAAAATTGAACCATGTGTTAGTCCCGAAATGACTTAGTCTGTATCAAGTGGATTGAAACCCCATTTCTCTCTCTCTCTCTCTCACACTATTTATAATGAATAATACAATGACCCTCATTATAAAAATCATACATATTTACAATGTCTGAACTTTTTATACTGAATAATTATCACCGTAAATATCAATATCAACATGAGGTTTAATGTCCTACTTATTTGCACAAACAAAGCTAATGAAGACGCCTCATAAACATAATATTTACATAGTGTTGAATGTTATCATATGGACATTGTCTAATGTTTAGTATTGAGCACATTACTCTTGTAGAATCATAAAGACAGTTAGTATATAATTGGATAGCCTATTTTTATGCAATCTGATAGTTTTCTGATTTTGGCAAGAATTTCTATAAAATTATCTGAAGTATGTTAACAGGTTTTCTGTTAATAGTGAGACACGCCAGCCTGTTCTGGTTCCACAGGTGTCATGCTTGAGGCAGATGCTTACTTTTCCTCCAGGAACAGATGTTCACAGGGATCATTTCTCCCCCAGCAACAGTTGTTCATTGGGCTCATTTTTGGGTGGCTGCTGTCTTGAAGCAAGTTCACTACTATGCTGTTCAAGGGATTAAGCTAAGATGGATTAAAAATCTGGTCGATCGTTAACTTTGTCGCCTTACGAACACAAAAGTTCAGCAAATAAACCAGTTTAATGATTTCTGCTCACTACTTTTCTTCGGCAAGGGTTTATTTCTCAAGGTGGCTTATATTGATCAGCATAAAATCAGTAGGCTCGGGGCATATATATCATAATCTTTTAAAGAAATTAACAATTCCAAGTTCGGGTATATGCATGTACAACGAACTATAACCTTTAATCGTAGCTGTCAGAACAGTTAAGCTAGTTAGTGCTTGAAGTCTTGTGTAAACTATCTTGGTTTAAAAGTGCCAGCATTGCAGGGAAAGACCGAGAAGAGGCTGCAAGTATGGTTAAGCTCAGGAGCGCCTAAAGAAGATGATCATCTCACATAGTTTGCGGATCCTTTTCAGTCTGGAATTTATGATGTCTTTGATGAATTGATAAAATTGCTTTTTGCTATATATTGCGTTGGCCATGAAATTATCTCTTGGATTTACCGGCATGGTCCCCCCTTGTTAGTGATGCAAGATAGGGGTCTTACACGGGACAATGTCAAATCTTTCAGATGGGGATGGTAAACTGAGGCAGCGTATAACCATTGGCGTGCACATAAAAGACACATTGGCGTGCACATAAAAGATCCCTTGACAGTTGGAATTCGATATAACAGTAGGTTGTAGCACTGCAGTCCATTAAAAATTTCCCTCATGGTATATGCCCATCTCCATTAGTCCAATCGGAGCAGAACAGTATAATATCATATGTTTGATGGTTTGAAGTCTCTGGAGAATTGGTATTCAAGACATACTCTAGAAAACACCATTTATAGTCAGTTTTCAAAAAGAAAATATGTGCATTGGGATTGAAAAAAAAAGACCCTTTTATAGTGGGGACCAGGCTCAGAGGTTGCCAGTCAGTGTTATATATAATGTATTGAATAGTAAAATAGAAACAGAACATATATAGTTATATATAGAATCTGTTAATTAGGGGAGGAATCTTCATCAAATATTCTAAATCAACTACAAATGAACAGATAAGCAATACCTGCTTCTAATTAGAACACAACTAATTAATTAACATGTGGTTCTTATTGAGATCTCAGCCAACATTCTTCAATATATAGACTACAGATTCTATCAAGTAGCAATCATTTCATTTCCAAAAATTAACATGCCAATTGATTTCAAGTACGACCAATAAAGACTTTCTGTTCTGGAAGTTCTTCCTCAGAGATAATATTCCTTATCTGAATTTTAAATGATTTATTTGTGTATTTTAAGAAATTTTTATAACGGTACTTAAATTGTTCTTTAGTCAGATCCATGAATTTATCTGTTCACATTAGTTTTAGTTCCTATCATATACCAATTTTCTTTGTCTGCTATAATGACTCTGAAATCATTGTTATACAAGCCAGTGGAAAATTGTGAAGAACTTTTCAGCTACCACAGCTCTCCCGTGGAGATTTACTTACAAAATTTATTTAATTTGCATTCAACACATAAAACACATTAGATTATGTGACTATGAAACTAACATGATAAGTTATTTTTGTTCAATTTAGGATAATGATGGAAAATTTTGTTCCAAATTAGTCAAATACAGATGTTGTGGGCGGACTAGACCAGAATGATCCTTATGAAAACTTCTTGGTTTTTCTATTCAGAATCAGATCTCAAGGAACATAATGTTATCTACTTCTTGTGAAGTTAAGTACATCTAACATCCAAATACATTTCAGTTATTTCAACTTGAAACATATATTTATATAATTTATCAGTTTCATTTAATAAAGTTTAAATAATCTTTGATATAAGAGAAAGGTTAAAGTTAGACTATGCAGGAGCTCAGCTACATAAAAAAAATGGTAAAACAACACTCCAAGAGAAAAGTGTAAACAGTTGCATGCTCTATCCTCTATCATCAGACGGCGGGATGGGATTGGCATTCAAAGTGTGAAATAACCATGTGTGTGATATCACAATTAATGTTTTGCATCAATGAGAGAGAGAAATGGGGTTTCCGTTCAACGTCCACTCAACACAAAGTAGGTCATTTCAGGACTAACACATAGTTCAATTTTATTTCAACATTTGCTTGCATGTAGGGGTCTTTAGCTAAGTTGAAGGAAACTGGAGGACCCGGAGTGAACCCACCAGGTTGATTGCATCAGTGAAATTGAATCACAATTTGATCCTATTAATTCATTGACATCAAACAGGGTATTGGAGAGAGAGAGAAATGGGGTTTAACGTCCACTCGACACAAACTAGGTCATTTTGGGACTAATATATGGTTTCAATTTTATTTCATTAATTCGCTTGCGCGTAGGGGTCTTTAGCAGTGGGAGGAAACCAGAGTGCCCACGAGGTTGAGAAAGGCACCCCTATCTCCATGCCACATACGCTCATACAGGGGATCAAACTCACAGCCGCAAGCCAGAGGTGACCGGGCAGCTAGAGATCGAAGCGCGGCACTCTAGACCACTAGGCCATCCCAACCCCCCAGAAATAGGGTATTGGATTTCTCTCTTTAAAAAGTTCAATGCGAATGTATGCCTTCGTAATTTAGAGACGATGATGGCATCATGCATTGTCAACTATCAAATTTCCTTTTAACAGGAGCCTGGCAAACCTCCCTCCTGCAAAAATTCCTGGATCCACCCGGCTATGTTATTGTATAAAGTGATAATATGGAAGGTGTATAAGAGTTGGAACTGTTTATATTAGTAGATATCTGTTATGAATAAGTTACGTAGTATCCTCTAACTCTTCAGCTGGGGGTTATTTACTTTGTGAACTGACCGAATATCTATTACACGTTATATCACAAACAAGGCTAGTAGTTTACAGATGTTCTAACTCTTGATAAATAAAGATGTAGGTTCATCAAAACACTATTCTTACAGAAGGTAGAAAAATCTTTGATAGGTGTCATGCAAGTAGCAGGATTTGCTTTCTCTTTCTAGAACACCCATTATCACTTCTAATCTGTTTGGGAAGCTCTTTTGTACTCAAGTTTTCCACTAAATTTCAAAGTTAATCATATTTGCTATGACGAAGTTCCAAGAGAAATATCTTTGAAATGTGTTGATGGGTGTCATGCATGAGGCAGGATTTAGTTTTTCTTACTAGAACACTAATTAAAGCTTCTATTTGGGAAATCTTGTTGTACTTCTGCTTTTCTCTACATTTTACAATTAAAAAATGTGATTTATATTTGTAATGATGAGATATCTATAAAATGTAGGGATGGGTCTTATGCATGTGGCAGGATTTACTGTTTCTTTTTAGAACATCCATTACTAACTCTAAATTGTTTGGGAAGTTTTGTTAGTGCTGTATGTATTGATGTTCAAAAAAGTTCTTCATATTTGCAATATACCAAGAGAAATAGTAAATTAACTACCAGGGGAGTGAACCTAGCTAAAAAGTGTACCAATTTTCTCCTATATGGTATCAATGCATGTATATCTGGTATCATCATAAAGTAACCCATGACCCCCCTCCCCCCCCCCCCCCCAAACACCAACTAGCCTAGATTAGCTCAAAAGTGTGCCACATGAAAATCGTACAGCAGTATACCGTACATCTTCAGGTATTACAAAAACACTCTGACAGACATTTCTAGAGGTGGGGTTCCCCTGACAGCTATGTAATTACCAGACATTTGTAGTGGTGGAGTATCCCTTCAGCTAATCTAGCCTAGCTGTGGTCTGGAAATTAGATAACTATTTCCAGGGATACTCCCCCACTACAAATGTCTGGCAATTACATAGCTCTGTCAGGGGTAACCCACCACTAGAAATGTCGGTATGATTTTCATGTGGTACACTTTTGAGTTAATTTAGCTTAGTTCGGGGGCACTGCATTTTGGGCGTGGAATACCACACCCACAAACAGATACCCAGCAGACTTATATTCTGATGATACCAAATATGCATGCATTGATACCCTATAGGAGAAAATTGGTACACTTTTAAGCTAGTTTGAGTGAGTATTAAAATAATACAGCCTAAGTGTGCATTTATTTCATATGACTCAGATGTTTATAATTAGTACATCGGTGCATATTATGATATATTAGCAGTCAAATTAATAAGGTGTATGATAGATAGCAACAGAAAGAAGAAATAACATTTCTTACCTCATCACAACCTGGACACCTGGGTCGTATCATCTCGGCATAATGCCGTTCACAATATATCTGTTGATTGTGGACACAGTATACTAAATCTACAAGAAGTTCTTCACAAACATCACAAACAAAACATGCTGGGTGCCAACAGGTCTCGGTACCCATCTTTGAAGCAAATGCAGCAAGTTCCCCTTCATCTATCTCCCCTTTACAGTTAGCACATGTCTGAAAAACCATAATTCACAAGTAAAAGTAATTATCTCAAATTATGATCATGTAAAGAATTAAATGTTGTAGTATTCAAATAAATATTTTTGAAGATTGTGCCATCCAAATTTGGACCTTGAAACAAATTTAGTCAAATTCTTACTTCTATTTAATCAAATTTGCTTCCAATTTCTAATTAGTTAAATTCAAACTTCTAATTAGTCATATTCAGTCTTGTAATTAGTCAAGTTCAAACTTCTAAATTTCCATAGAAAATTATGTTCCTGTACATACAGTAAACTTCACATAAGTCGGATATTTGCTCAACTCTGATTAAAATGTTCAGTCCATTTGATCTAATTCACGCTTTTTTCCTTGCCTAATTCGGATCGACAGTGTGTTCAGAATCTGACTAAGTCAGTTTCATCCAGATGGTCTAAAACGCAGTTAGGTATTCCATGCACAGATCCCCAAATACTTTCCCTATGAAATGTGCCTTTGAATCAATTATTTTCCGGCTCTTACAGTTTATATCAAGCTAAGATTGAATTCGGTCTTTGAATCTTGCTCAACTCGGATAAAATTGGTCAGTCCACGTAGATCCGACTTACGCTAAGTTTACTGTAATTAGTTGACCTCATCTTATGAAAATATCTATTAAAGGTATTTGATGAACTACTCATTATACTGGAAATTATAATAACTTTAATAATTAATCTTCTTGTGACAGATATAATTAGCAGTTATTGAAAGGGAATCCGATCTATCTAAATTGTACTAAATAATTATAAGAATGTCTTCCTCCACTTTTTAATCCTCCAAACGTATATATATCATTAAATGCTGAACAAGACAGTATCGTTTTAAATTTAAATTCTGATACCCATAAAAATTTGAATGCTGAATATCAAATTTACTAAGACATTTAAAAGAGCTAAATAACTAATATTTGGAACCTAAACGCACATAATAATGTAATATCAATGTATATAAACTGATTTACATTCATTCGTGTATCACTCGTAAAATGTTTATTTTATCTTAAATATTAGATATCAGAAGCCCATCTTTTACCGGTAAGATCACAACATCAATGTTGATTTAAATTGACAAATAATTTGTGTTTTCAATGTCGATGACTTTGGATAATATTGAGTTAGAGACTTAGCTACTTTAAGCATAACAGTTACAACTGTCAAAGCAGCCCTACAGAATTACATGAGGAATGTTATAATGACATTTAATATAAAGAAAATACAAATAATAAAGTTCTATCAAAAATATTATATGATCTTATCATTAATGATAAGCTTAAAGATAATTAGGTCATATATTTGACCCACAAATCCTATTTTACCTTAGACCACAATAAATCAAGTATGTTAATTTTTACACACTGTCAACCACTGTTTGTCAACTTGTGTATCAGTGCTCATGTCAGTGTAATCATCCACTTGCTTGCCTTATAATTAGAGTGAAGTTCCATTTACAACACCAGCGTTAATACTTGTATCCGTCAAAATATGCCTGGTTTAAAGTCTGTTGTTAAATATATATTTTTCTCAGTTGTTTTGACATTTTTTCTAATCAATGGTTACATTTTTAGGATCAAGATTGCCAAAGAATTGGGCCTGCCAAGGACGGTATCTGGTTGTTTGGATGGGTAAAAAACCCCAAGGTCCTGTGTATACTTTGGCGTGTACATATAAGAATCTTTGATAGTTGGAATTTGAAATAAGAGTAGGCAAAATTTCTTGCATGCCCTAAGCCCTTCTTAATTAGCCCTTTTCAAAGAAATTATATCTTTATCTGCTGATCAAAATAATAAAATATCTCTTACTGTTATAGAAGTTGTTTCTTTAATACATCCTATTCCCATTGCTACTTGGTCTCGTAAATCTCGAAATATTCTAAATTCCTTTTTTTCCCAATCATTCTCTAATGTTCTACAGAAATCCTCAGAGAGATCTTGTTTGGGTAGTTGAACTATAACTTGCATATCTCGATATTTTTCGCCCTGTGTACCTATTTTAGGCACTTTATGATTTGGTAGTTGATCTATATAATCGTCTATCTGTAAAATAAAAGGGGGAGAATAAGAGGGTCAGTCATCTAATAATAATGGGGGGAGGGGGTGTCATGGTGGCTCAGTGAGTAAGACATTGGCTCGCTAATTTGGAGGTCCCGTATTCAATCCCTGCGTTGACTGAGAAAGTTCATCAGGATTTTCTGGCTGGGTCCCCCTTGTACTTTTCAGTGTTGTGGGACAGAGGGCATGGCAAGGGACAATGTATAATTGTTCACATAGAGGATTAACCCTCGTGGGTTTTCTCCGGGACCTCCGGTTTCCCCCCACTGCTAAAGACCCCTACGCGCAAGCGATTTATTGAAATAAAATTAAAACCATATGTTTGTCCCGAAATGACGCAGTTTGTGTCAAGTGGATGTTAAACCCACTTCTCTCTCTCATATGGAAGAATAACTGAGGTCCTGTGTACACATTAGTTTGCATGTAAAAGAACCCTTGACGGTTGGAATTCGCAGTACCAGCTAATTTCCTTCAAAGCACACGTCATAGCATATGCCCATCTTCATTAGCCCAGTCGGAGCAGAAAAGTGGGATGTTAAACCCCATTTTATTTCATTTATATCTATACTAATATTAATGGACACAGATCACTAAATATTTCTACGCCGTCACCCACCAATGTAGGGCCAAAGTTATTTTTAGTCTTTCTCTCCCTTTCCCTTTTTCCCCCTTTTGCATGGCGATTTGTGTTGACTTTTTTGTGTAGAATTGAAGAAAAGGGTTTGAAAATACATTTTCTGCCAGGTTTTAGTGAATATTCATGATTTTGAGGCAGAAGGATACAAGAGTTGTGAGGTTGCTTACGTTGAAAGGGAGGGCCGAAAATTGCTTGTTTAGTTGTCTCTACTTCCAGCTTGTGTATCTCTAGTTTTTCATGGTGAACCTTATACATGCTTTTGGGTAAGATTTTGCCACATGTTGCTCCATCTGTGGCAGAAAGCGTTCTACCCAAAGAATATTTGGAAAAAAGTTACAGCCGGTCTAAGAGACGAGAATTAACATTAAAGTCAATGGGGAACTAATTAGTGATCTTTTTCCTTATGGATGCTGGTGGAGAGTATTGGAGCAGTCATTGAAGAGTTATTTCCCTTGACACATCATATATAAAACTGAACTGTGTGGATCTGATTATGTTACTTCGATTAGTGATTTTTTTGATAGATTAAGTGGAAATAGGTTTGTTTACCAATGTCGACACATGAAAACATAACCGGTTATCTTAACATTGGCTTTATTGACGGATATGGAGTTTTGATCAAAGACAGCTTATCAATGAAATTGAAAAATATTATCTTTGATTCGGATCAAAACAGATGTGCCATTTTAAGAATTCAAGAGATTTAAGAAACGAGGAACAAATCTTGTGTATAAAACATGATCATCATTTAAACGACAGAATAGTCACAGCTTACCTTTTCTTGTGAAAGGCCAGCAGGAATCCATGTATAACCATATTTTAATGTTTCTTCTTTCGAAACTTGTAAAGTAATATCGTCTTGTCGTTTCCATCCAAGTCGATCACAAATATTAACGAAGTTTTCATTATAGACATCATGTAGTTGACGAGGACATTTACAGTTTTGACATGTGTACCTGAAATACATTATTACAATTATTTAAACATACATTATGCAAGAACTAAATCTGCCTATTGCATATCTGTCTTTAGGCCCAATATCTTATCTAAATTATTAATTAGACATTAATTTATCAGACCATAGTCAACTCTTATGATACTGTACTCATTTGATCATTGGGGGAGAGGGGGTCAAATTCATTGACTGGATTAAGTGAGCGGACGTACAAATGCGTTGGGACCATTCAGACACATAAAAATAGGTTGCCAGGCAACGAAACATACGCCCACACAGCAGCCAAATCGTCCGGGCAGTCAACAAGAGTTGTTGCATTTTAAGTAATCATCAGAAAATCATAATTCAAACTCACCCATAACTACTGTGTAACTGTGATATAATCAAACGTTTTTTTTAAATCAGATAATAATTGTGACCTCCAGAGGGACCACAAGCTAAAAAGGGTGATTTTTCGTACAATCAGGGGCCATGATTCAGGAAGTTACGATCCGATATGGGCAAATATGCAATGGAACCAAGATCATTAGGTTATAAACATGTATTTCAAGTTTCATCAAAATCAGTTCAAAATTGTGACCTCTATAGGGTCCACAACCTTGATATAACATATTTTTACACAATTCGAGTACAGACGGCGGCCATTTTATCCGTCAACTCTGGTCTGATTTTCACAAAATTCAAATTTTCTCTTCATTACCATGAAACCGTGATATAATTAAACGGTTTTTTAAATCGGATAATAATTTTGACCTCCAGAGGGACCACAAGCTAACAAAAACGATTTTTCGGACAATCAGGGGACATAATTCAGGAAGTTATGATTCGATGGGCGCAAATATCGAAAGGAACCAAGATCTTTGGGTTATAAACATGCATGTCACGTTTCATCAAAATCGGTTCAAAATTGTGACCTGTATAAGGTCCACAACCTTGATATAACATATTTTCACACCATTCGCGTACAAACGGCGGCCATTTTGTCCGTCAATTTTGGTCCGATTTTCACAAAATTCGAACTCAACCTTCATAACCATGGAACGGTGATATAATCAAACGTTTTTTTAAATCGGATAACAATTTTGACCTCCAGAGGGACCACAAGCTAAAAAGGGCGATTTTTCGGACAATCAGTGGCCATAATTCAGGAAGTTACGATCCGATTGGCGCAAATATCGAAAGGAACCAAGATCTATGGGTTATAAACATGCATTTCAAGTTTCATCCAAATCGGTTCAAAATTGTGACCTCTACAGTGTTCACAAGCTAAAAAACGTACAATCAGGGGCCATAACCCATGAAGTTACAGTCCGATACATGCCAATATCGAAATGAACCGAGATCTTAGGGTGATAAACCTATATTTTAAATTTCATTAAAATCGGATAAGAATTGTGACCTGTAGACTGTTCACAAACAATTGTGGACGGACGGACGGACGGACAGGGGCGACGACAATATACGTCCACATGAAAATGTGGGCGTATAAAAAATACTTGAAGAGTACAGGGGAAAAAAGATTTAAGTAAATTTTTCAACGAATCCCAGTTAATGGCACCATCTGGTAGCAAATTGTATAAGCTTTCGGTGGAACAATCAATTTCAGGTAATCAATCAAGGCCCTTCTGAAATGCGCCTCCCCCACCCTAGGACAAATACGTCCATCGTACCCTTTATTTGACCTTAATTTGGCTGAAAAGTTGAAGTCAGTTGTTGTACTGATATAATGATTCGTATTAAACATAGTTTTGAAGTTGTAATTATACCCACTCGTTGTACTGTTTGCGTCAAGCATTCTCGTCCAAAAGTTTGTTTTGCCTTTTAAGCGAAAAGACAAAAATGTGACTTAGATCGTTCTTCCCCTGTACTCTTCATCTGTGTTGTCAAACAATTTCATATCTCCACAATAAATATTATAAAATTCATTATTAACACGCATCTGGCACCGATTTCACAAAGCATTCTCAGACTTAAGTTATGAACTAACTCAACACTCAATCACTGTTTATGAGAAATATCTTTAATCCAGAAAAATAAAACTTTGCACATTAAAAGAAAGGACTATAATTTAGTTAATATAAGGCGAACAATTTTGAGTAAATTCTTTACCTAAGTCTAAGAATGCTTAGTGAACTTTGGGCCAGTATGTGAAAAGAATAAAGTAAAGTAACTATTCCCAAAAAGATATTGTGGGTCACCAAAACCCTGATATAGTATAGTTTTTTCTGTGTTTATTTTTCTAGATAAATGTGAGCAATGTCAATATAATATTATACAAGGACTGATTAATTTGTTCATTTTATATTTCATCAGTTCTCTCTAACACTGAACAGATTACCAGTAAATTATAATTTCATCAAACCATTGATAGATTTCGTGTTCTCTGAATTGAATGCAACTATTTAAATAAACAGTTTTGTTAAATAAAGTTAACTAGGGTTAATCTAAGATCTGTGAATTCAATCTAACATTCAAATATATATTTTTTTTTTAATTTATTTTTCAAGATGTCTTTTAGCAAGTTTGTTTGTTTCTTTGTACAAGGCGTAGGGATGTTTTGCAACAGGCTTTTGAAGCTGCAGATGTTTAACCATTTCACTTTTATTTTGAGCCTGCGGGTTTACAATTATAAAAGTCTTTAATTAGATCTTAATTTCATCAAAATGTGTGGTCATCCTGGGTCATCATTCCTTAGATCTTATGCAGTATAAGCCAACCAAAATGTGAGGTCACCCCAAGTCACCATCCCTCACATCTTATGCAATTTAAGTGAACCAAAACAAAATGAAGAGGTAATTTTAACCCTTTGTGAAAGAGAGAGCAAGGGAGTGAGAGAGAGAGAATGTAAGTTCCATTGACACAAACTAGGTCATTTTGGGAGTAACACATAGTTTAATTTTATTTCAATAATTCGCTTGCCTGTAGAGGTCTTTTACCAGTGGGAGAAACACGGACGGACCTGGTGAAAGGACAGGTTACTCTACTCCTTATCACAAACAACTGGGGAATCTAAACCACCTCAGTTGACTAATAACAATGACAAACCTATGATACAGTGTGCACATGCTAACCATTTGGTCATCCACCCACCCATCTGAACAAAAGTGGTTATGGCTGTATAGAGCATTCGGTTCTCTCGATGTTACCTACACTTGAGTGGTGGGGTCCCACTACAATTACTATTACGTCCAGACTTGGTCCCAGGAACGCAATGTAGAGGCTGTGAAAATTTCAGGAACTAAATGGGTAATGATTTATCAGATAAACGCACAAACAGTCTCGTTAAAATTCCTCACGTACTTGAAACTTCACATGTACTTTCTTCACCTAGCTAGTCAATTATTGAAATGAATAATAAATTACGTAATTTCCGTTTTATTCTTGCTTACTGATTAAATCTTCGGTGATAAAATAACGCAAATCTCCTTATATCTCAGGGAAAATAATGATTATTTATATAAAATGTTGATACCCCGTTCAACTCCTCCTTAATTGCATGTAATCATCTTCTCCGACTATTCTCTGATGTTCAATTTATGGAATTAGTCTACAAAACAATTAACAATTTAATATAGCGTGGTGCTACAATCTCTAATTAATTGGATTCTAATGAGGAGTGGCAATTTCGCGGGAGGGAAAATAATTAAGATGAACAAGATTCCATCACGCTATTAAGTTGGTGTCGAGAAAATGTCAGAAGTTAATATCCACCAAATTGTACACATGGTCAAAACACATTGCCGACATAAAAAAAGTCAGAAGTAAAATGAAAATCAATGTAAATGTTTATTGATTTGTACGTCTGTGATGTGAACCTTTCGGAATCTATCGAGTCAAGGTAGCTGATAGTTTATAGGTTTATTTAATTTTTTTGATTAATGTCAATCCAATTCTCCATAAGAACTTGTCACAATTTCTCTCCGTTTCTGATAAAAGAAACATGCAGTGATGGAATTTGATTTACAAGACTAATTTTCGTAAATGGCGGTTTTATTTTTTATAAAATGTTTTCTCTGCCATGCAAATGGGTTGGCAATTATTTTTCTTTTATCATTTAAATGACTCTTCCAATTTTGTGATCCTATTCCATGATTGGATACAAACAAGAAAAAAAACCATTTCCTCAAAAGGCTTTAGAATTTTCAAGATACGGAACTGCTGCATTTTAAAGAAAATGGCCTGAAATCCTGTTTATTATTTATTCAATGTCTTTCGTTTTAAGGAATGAAATGTAAATGTTGTAAAAAAGTTGCTGTGTTTTCAAAGTACACACCATAATTCCTAGAGCAATTTACATTGCCGATCCAATCATAAATATGCCTGCAAACGTTAGAACAAGTTCATGTGTAAAAATATTTAGATAAAAAGGCTAATTTTGTGGTTATGTAATAAAATCGGCACTAAAATCACAGTAGGGAAAACAGAACCACTAAATAATGGCTTCCTCTTATATGGTTTGATATAATAAACAATTGAGGCTTGTGATTTCTCTAAACGGTTTTTACAAATGGTTTTGAAAACCTCAGAAAACCCAGCACACACATTCACTTGAACCTGTAAGTATCATACTTTCCAGCTGAGAGAATTAATTCGAAAACCTGATAATTTAACTACATCTTTTTCAATTTAAAAACGAAAAGTATAACAACAAGCCAAGAGTGTGGCTTATGTCCCCCGCCTTCGCCATATATCAATTAAATATTGATCTTTGTTTATAGTATCCAGTGAAACTATATACACCAGTTTCATCACTCTCACACAATTAAAATCAAAGTTATTTTGTCCCAAAGCATTGACCAATCCCATCAAGGCATTGACCTAATAAAACAGTTGACGAAGTTGTTCGTGGCAAGAAGTATGGTTGCCTGTCCAACTTCATTGGTTTTCTCCGGGTCCCCTGGTTTCCTTCAACTGCTAAAGACCCCTAGGCACAAAGCGAATTAAAGAAATAAAATAGAATCATGTGTTAGTCCCAAAATGTGTCTAGTGGATCTTAGATCCCATTTTTCTCTGAACATTCTAGCTCAATTATAGCAGGGTTATTTTGTCCGTACAGACAGACAGACAGACAGGTACAAATAGCTAAACAAGATATTTTCTGTGGGTTACAACTCAATTCCTAATTCAATTCAACAACGCAATACGTGTAATTAACAAAGCATAGTTGAAACCATTATCAATATAAATAGTGTGAAATGTCAACAATAACATCGACTATATCAACAAAATGTCACATCGGTCTTCTTAGCAAATACTGTACATCATTGTAGTTTACCAGTAGATTTCTGAGCTTAAATATATCTCAATGGAAACTATCATCAGATTACATAAAAGAAATTAAAGCATCTCTCATATTTTATAACTACAAGCTAGTAATTTGTAATCAGACTCAACCCTTATAAATATAATCTTTTCATGTGCTACACCCTAATTATTTACCAATATCTTATAAAAATATTTTAAGTTTAAAATATCTTATTGTGCATTGAAGATTTATATCAGTGACAAAAGAATGCAGACATTGTAAGTTCGCTGGTCCATGGAAGTCGGGCACAAGTATCTAAACTACAATGTTACGGGTTGAATCCTGGAGTGGATTGAGATGAACCTTTAGGATTTTTCACACCCAGTAAACTAAGGCTGTCTGTCTACAGTCATGTTCCTTAAGCAACATTCGCGAGTTATACAACATCTCTCCGTTGCTTGAATACTCAGCAATTCTACGAACTTTGCGCTAGTTGTTTTTACAAGTGACTAATTAGCATTGTCCAATCAGAGTTCGTGGCACCAAACACACTATAAACAAACAGGGTTTTTTAAATTGAGAAACTCGTGGGAAAACAGCAACCGTGATATTGATCGATCTTTGAACTTTGCAACTCGATTGTCACATGTAGGCATTTTAGCTATAAAGCACGAGACTTGGTATTCACGACGACCGATGAATCTGATATGTTCCCAAGCTGGGCTTGTGACAATCGAACTTAGTGGCGAAATATACAGGGTATTACGTGAAGGGCTTGATAAGATGTATGTAGTTAAGGTGAGATCAAGCCTTCTATTGAAGATGGTCTACAGTGAGCTCTGCTTGAGAACAGACACTAAGCTAATTAACCAACATTTTAATTATGTCTTAATTCAAATTGACAAGTTTAGTCGTAAACACTATGTACACTTCTAGAATTTTGTTAAGTATTCATTCTGCTTCAATTTAATAAAATTTAAAAAGTTTATTTAGTCTTTGTGTGCATGAGATGTAAAATGGAGTAGAACCACATTGCAAAACAGTAAATGGCTGAAGTAATAAGGAAATAAATCGAGACTAGAAAATCATGTTGGATGTCAGAGAGTGCCGGAGTGATCAAAGTTCGGATGTTACAAGAGTCCACTGTACTTATTTTTGGATGGGGGCCATTTAGGGCAGAGATATAGTATGAAGTAGATGGCCCAGTTGCTTCAAGGAAAGTATGACTGGTTGTTTGGATGTGACAATAGACAAGATAATCACCAGTGTTAATTTAACATGCATATAAAAGAACCTGTGGCGGTTGAAATTCGAAAAAATGATTGGGTGGCCATAATTTTGTTGACCAGTCAAAATTCACCCGCTCATGTTGCACACATATAACCACAGGATATATGTCAACAGGTTTAAGGAGAGACGTTAAAAACATGTTTTAAAGGTCACTGGAAAAAGTTCATAATTTTTTTAAATAATGCAAGTAATTATGTCAACATATCCATTCCATATGTATAAGATGATCCTGAATGTCAATATTATCTGTCACAGGTAAATTTCAACATTAGCGATTTTCACCATTCTCCATGAGAAGTCGTAATTTTCCGCCAATAAAAAAACTGTGACATCATTTTGGTCCTTCTGCTTATATACTATTCAAAAAAAGTAGGGGATATTTGATTTTTAAGTGTTATTAAAGTCACCTAATGAAACTGACGAAGAAACAAATGACAAAATGAAATGAAGTTCACATTCATCGATTTATTCCAAATGATCGTTAGACTAAGTAAGGCACAGACTGACCATTATAAGGGTAAAATGATACCCGGGGTCAAACAGCAAAGTTACTACAGCATCACAACAAAGTCAGTGACGGGTAAATTCTCCTCTGTTTGCCAAACAAGCATTGATCCGACGTGGCATACTCCTAATGAGACGTCTAAGGTCATTTTGGTCCAGATTGTCCCATTCCTGTTGCAACGCAGCAGCAAGTTCTTGGACATTGGCAGGACGTTGTTGACGTTGACGTAACCTCTGTCCAAGCATGTCCCAGACATGCTCGATGGGGGAGAAGTCGGGACTCAGTGGTGGCCAAGGTAATGTGGTGATGTTCTGTTGTTGGAGGTAACCTGTAACGATCCTGGCCCTGTGACATCTTGCGTTTTCATCCTGGAAGATGAAACGGCGGCCATGACGTCGTGCGAACGGCACAACATGGACTGCCAAGATGTTGTCCCGGTAGTACTGGCCTGTAACACGCCCTGCAACAACATGTAAAGCCGTTCTTCCAGCAACAGTGATGCCTCGCCACACCATAACAGAACCACCCCCAAATCGATCATGTCTGATGACGTTAACGTCTTGGAAGCGCTCGTTTCGACGACGCCACACCCTCCTACGTCTGTCCAAAAAATCAACAGTGAACCTTGACTCATCTGAAAACATCACATTGCTCCAGCGTCGATTATCCCAGTGTTGACGATCCCTACACCAACGACGTCTTGCCTGAATGTGATGATCTCTCAAACAAGGGATCACGCGAGGACGTCGGGCGCGAAGTTGACCCCTATGCAGTCGATTCCGAATCGTCTGGCCACTCGCTCTCACACCAGTGTCTGTTTGAAGACGAGCGCTGATCTGATTTGCTGTGATGACACGATTTCTCAAGGCCAAGGTACGGATAAATCGATCCTGGGCTTGAGTTGTCGCCCTTGGTCGACCTGAGCGTGGTCTGTCCTGTACAGATTGTGTATCACGGTATCTGGACCATAGCCTGCTTATGACAGACTGAGAAACATTCATCGTGTTATTTTTATGGAAAGGATATGTTGACATACTAAAATTTGAACAAATCTGAATAAAGACAATCCTTGCAATATATAACTACCAAATTTTATTTCAATCCATCAAACACATGTAGTTTAGGAAAAGAGGTCAAAAGTGACCTACTATTAAGCTGACAAGTGAAAACATAAGCCTGAGGGCAGATCGCCTGATGGTTTAAAAAATACAAAATTTAGCTAATTAACCTTTATGTAAATAGTCTGTATCAATTTAAATTGCAGCTTTTTTTCTTAAGGTTGGATAATCGAGACTATGTTTTTTTATCGTACTGACTTCAGTAAAGATGCATAACACTAGGCCGAAAAATAACCATCTTTAATAACCATTACAATCTCAGTGGTGTTTCCGAGACCACCTCACTTCAGTGGTGGAGACTGGAACCATTTAACCTGTTCACACAACATTAAACATGAGTTTAGTGATTTTGCCTACCAGGTAGCTGTCACAAAACATAAATTATCTTTAATTACCTCCATTCATGAGTTAGAAAACCTGGACATCTATCACCACAAGCTACACATGGTTGTCCATCATCAACTTCTTCAACCACCACACCCTGTAATCATAATAATTATATACTTATAATATAAACTAGGGTTGTCAGTCAACACAATACACGCAGACAGAGGGAGTCTTGATTCTTAAGTTAAAGAGGCGTATGGCTGTATTCTTTGGAACCTTTAAATAGACGAAAATGGATCTAAAAGCACATGTTATTGTAATATGAATATATACAAAGTGATTTACATTACATTTTTAACATTTTTATTGTAATTTCTCATCAATTATGGTGGGTTCAATATGTGAACAGTCCAAATTGAAAGATAGTCGTTTACACCTTTTTTTATCATTATTTTGTCATTTGTGAATCAGCCATTACTAGTTACTTCTGCATTATATTGGAGGTCAGGGGTTCGATCCCTGCATTGGCCAAAAAAGTTCATCTGGATTTTCTGACATGATTTCTCCATCTCAGTGGTGAAGGACAGAGGGCCTGAAAAGGAAATATGTCTAGTCGTTTGGATGGCACAAAAAAACGAGACCCTGTGCATGTGCATACATTGGCATGCACGTCAAAGATCTCTTGGCAGGTAGAATTCGAAAGAGAGTAGGCCATAGAACCACTGTCCGGGTAAAATTTCCCTCATAGCACACTGTATGGCGCATGCCCGTCTTCATTAGCCCATAGTCGGAGCAGAACAGTAGGACGTTAAACCTCATTTCATTTCTTTTAGTTTGTGTCATTTATTAGAGCTATTTGGATAGTGTGCTTGGCTTTAAATAAATCTGGGACTGTTTCTTTAGTTTACAGTCTTTAATGGATCAAATCAAATGAAGGGATACAATGGTGGACTGAGCAGATTGTCAGCTTATATAAATTAGAAAAAGAAAAAAATTATTAGCATGAAAATATTTTTATTCATTTTCAAAATTAAATGATAGAAATGTATTTGTGGGTTGGTCCCCTTTGTCTCCTGGCAACCAATATTTTCAGACCCAGAACGACGCTCATGGCATACTGTGGTTGGCTTAAAATAAATAACGTAAACTAACACAACCTGGCAATTAGATCCTTTTTCATTTGCATCACATCATAGCAGTGTATGGCAGATTTCAATCTTTTTGTTCATGGGTCAACACAGCTGCCATTGACGTCCATATCAAAACTAATGTTTCTATTTGAAATTAAACAGATTTGTTGACGCAGTTGTTACTCTTTGTGAACATTATTGCTATAATGCATAAATGTTTCATGAAGTATAAAACCATTAAATCTGTGGCTGTTATGCATTAATATTTACACCAAATCTCTATTATTTTATTTTCTCCTTATATTAAAGATGCATTATGTAAAATTTAGATGAAGAGATGTCTGTTCTTGCTATAACGGTTCAAAAATATTGAAAATTTCATACAAATACTTTATTCTGGGAAAAATTATGAATTTATGACTGTTTGATCAGATAGTTAATTAAAGGCTTGAATAAATGTCTAAATGGTAGCATTCCAAGCTAAAATAAAGACCTGTCCCCCAGCTTAAACCGCCCATACTCCGCACAGCATTTCGTTTGATTAGAGGTAATCCCACTACACACTGCTATTATGAGTGGATATTGTTGTTTTAAATTTTGATTGGTCAGTAGTCCGTCTACCAAACAATCACTAGCTGCCCTACAAAAGCTTTACATTTAAAATGAGTGCCAATATTGGAGCAAATATGTTTACATAACGTTACGTCATGGTTCGCGATTTTATTATGCCTAATTAACCCGTGCAAAGCAGAATACTGCAGTGAAACTAATTGCGTGACAAACGAGGCTATCAAGTCGAATGAAATGTAAACAATACTGTTTGGAAACGAACATACTTTCAACGTTTTTAATACCTTAAATCACTGTCCAAAGTTTTAGGGAAGACCCAGATTAAACGAAGGACTGTCATGTTGCTGATTGAACGGAAAGAATAGACACACTCCCGCATAAGTTCAAGAAACAGACGCTATTCCAGCAATGGCCAGAGAGGGATTTCTCGGGCCATTGCTTCAGGAATATGTAAACCGCCATGGATGTACTAACTGAACTAAACTAAATAGCTGAATCGGCATTGTTATTGAAGGTGATAGAAAGTAGTTTATATAGTACTATATGGTACCATGGTACCGCTAGAACAATGTCTATTCAGTAATCAATATAGAGAACCAAGTAGGTCATTTTGTACCACTTTAACTACCAATATGGAGATTTGCGGTTGCAAATCCTCCTCAATATTGGATGATGTCACGATTAACCTCTTGGTATTCACCAAAAATTACCCACTTACAATATCTGTTGTCACCTAATATCCCCCAGCATTAAATTCTGGTGTAATATTAATGACTAATACATCAATATTTTTTTCTATTTCATTTTGACTATGTTGGTCAAGACTGAAGTAGTGTCTGCTAAATATAGTCTATATTGATCAGAAGAAAACTGATAAAGCGTCTTATTTTTGGATTTTATAAGCCCAGTAATTTTCTCGTCAGACAAACTGTATTCATCATATTTATTGTGTATTGTCTACACGACAAATTTGAATATTGAGTTGGTCTTGTCTGTTATCATCTTTGATCTTCATTATCATAAATATAAGAGGGATATAAGAACATCATTATATTAATAACAGCATCAGTTTATCTTTATGAAAACAGAATTACCTTACTTTATAATTACTATCCATATTGTAAACAAACTTAATACCCTTGTAATTAGGTATTTCCCTATCTTTTCTACACAAACATATTATCTCAACGTGCAGGCACCTATCAATTACATTTAAATTGACATTAATAACAATTTTGTATGATATACTTAACTGAAGGGTGATATTTGAGAAATAATAGCTATTGTATTCCCTTCAATTAAGAGCGGCTTGTGGATATAATGTCTGCTTGTTTTGATTAGTAATTCTTTCTGAGATTCTTGACAAATTTCCATGAACAGATAGTGTAAGAAAGCACTCATTCATCTATACAGCTTTGGTTGTATGATTGAGTTTGAATAATTGGAGTTTATTTTAGGTTTGCACTCATATAGTGTCTGAGATTGACCTTGTTGAGTGTTTGCACTCATACAGAGTCCGAGATTGACCTTGTGAGTTTGCACTCATATAGTGTCTGTGAATGACCTTGTTGTGTGTTTGCACTCATATAGTGTCCGAGATTGACCTTGTTGTGTGTTTGCACTCATATAGTGTCTGAGACTTACCTTGTGAGTTTGCACTCATATAGTGTCTGTGAATGACCTTGTTGTGTGTTTGCACTCATATAGTATCGGAGATTGACTTGGTTGTGTGTTTGCACTTACATGTATATAGTATGAGAGATTGACTTTGTTGTGTGTTTGCACTCATAGGTGTCCATGATTGACCTTGTTGTGTGTTTGCACTCATTAAGTTTTTATGATTAATCTTGTGTGTTGGCACTCATGTAGTGTCTATGATTGACCTTGTTCAGTTGTGTGTTTGCACTCATATAGTTTGTGATTGACCTTCTTGTTGTGTGTTTGCACGCGTGCTTTTTGTTATTGACAATCTTGGTAGTGTATCTTAGTCTGAGTTTGCACTCCCGACTGGCATTTTGCTGGTGTTGCACTCAGAAGATTAACCTACATGGTGGTGTGCCCATTCTCAGATTGACCTAAATGGCAGTGGGTCTGTCCATTCTCAGATTGAAAGTCTTAGTATTCTCTCCTAGTTTAAACATAGACTGAAATTGAGCTCGGGATGATGTTAGTTTTGTCGAATTTGATGTATACAATGGTGAACATACACATAGACCCTTGTGGTGGTGAGTTTGAGCCTGTACTGAGGTTGAGCTCAAGGAGGTATCAGTATTATTTAGTTTGATGTACATGTGGTGAACATAGACCCTTGTGGTGGTGAGTTTGAGTCTGTAGTGAGATTGAGCTCGAGGGTGGTGTGAGTATGGTTGAGTAGTTTGATGTATACAATGGTGTAATCTTGTATATTTGATCAAATAAATATATTGATTAGGGTAATTTAACATGACTGCTAAAATGGGTCTACAAATTATCAGAAATCAGTCATATCAAATCAAACATTATCATCTAACAGAAATAACTTCACTTTCATGTTATAACTCCATTTTATCAACTTTACAGCAAATTTCCACCATTAATATACATAATCAATGTGACGAGCTATAAAAAGAGGAATACAATAACCTTTATGACCAAGCCATACAAATATAAGGAGAAGCAAACCTTTCAGTGAAATATGTTACGCAATGACATAAAGTTGTTTTAAATTACAAGGATGTAATGGATCAATTCTTCATCCCCATTGCTTTAACAAGCAGATTGTAATTATTGATGTTCTCTAGCCATATGCAGAGTCTTAATACAAACAAGAAAAAACAAATCATCTTGCTTATACTGCAACAAGCTGAAAAAACACACTTGTGACTATCTGCTTAAAGCAGCCCAACCGTTTAATTCTATCTGGTTACAGATATATTAATGGAGTAAATATGTACTGAGCTATGCGAACGTCAGGAGAGGATCCAGAAAGGCATACAGGGGTGTAAAAGTTACAATTTATTTGTGAACCTTTTTTACTTTTAAGTGCACCCCCACGCCTCTTTTGCTATTTATTGGTGAACCTCTTTTATTCTTTGGTGTACCCCCATCCCTCCCTTCCCGGAAAGGCATAAAAGGAGTGTCAAATTTACAATTTATTTGTGAACCTTTTTTATTCTTAAGTACACCCCCATTCCTCCATTTCCAGAAAGGCATAAAAGTGGTGTCATAATTGCTAACTATGTGTAAACCGCTTCCATTTTGAGATGCACCCCATTCCCTCCCTTTTTCCAGAAAGGCATAAAGGGGTGTCAAAGTTGCTATGTATCTCTGAACCTCTTTTATGCTTTGGTGCACCTCCACCCCTCCCTTTCCAGAACGGCATAAAGGGTTGTCAAGGTTGCTATTTATCAGTGAACGTGTATCCTTCCTTTCCAAATTCTTTGATCAAATGCTGTTTATAGTATCTTCCATCATGAATTCCACAACTCTTCCTAATAAATAAACCAGGTGGAATTCCCTAAAGCAAAAAACTGTTGCAGCTCATTATCTTAAAGTTCTATCAAATCCTTTTGATCTGTGCTTTCAGTTGTAAAAACTGCATCAATTATTTCAAATTACTATGACTATAAGTAATTAAAAGAGTTTCATTAACTCCATATTATAGTTTATTAACCCAGAATATAATATTCATAGACTGCACTAATAATAAGTATTAGTTATTATATTTAATCTGTGTGTTTATTTTCACAACCAATTTACCAATTCTGTAGGGGAAAGTATATTATTGCACCATTAGATCCATATTAATTGCACTATTAGATCCATTATAATTGGTTATGGAACCATAATTTGTTTTTGTTGTGCCGCATGAAAAAAACAGAATAGCTGATTATCTTTCCGCAGTGGCATATCATAATTAGGCACTAATAGCTTAGATACCGTTCATTATGTTACGGTAATTAACCAGTTATTTGCATGGAGGAACGTGGTATAATGATTTCATGGCTTATTTCAGACGTAACTTGCTTTCTCCATCATCCAGACCACCATTATTCTACAAAATCCATGGGGGACGGGATTTCGATTGGTCTGTCATGTACAGCATGGACATTATAATACATGAGGTCCATGGTCACAGTGAGTAGGGCCAACTGTCCAACAACATAGGTTTCATCAGGGTAGGTGGGTACTCCGGTTTTGTCCCACTGCTAAATACCCCTACATATAACCAAATTATTGAAATAGAACCACATGTTAGTCCCGAAAGGACCCAGTTTGTGTTGAGTAGACGTTAAACCCCATTTCCCTCTCACTATCTATATAATTCTCTAACAGTCAACTTCGATCGAATTTTACAATGCTACTTTAAACAAAGCAGGCCATTAAAACATGACTTTATTGATGCAGATATTGTTGTGTATTTACCTATTAATCTTAACATGAGTCTTCTGTTTCTACAGTTTCTCATCACTTGCTACCATCTTATAAACAACTTCCAACATACACTCTAACCCTAAACACAATGATAGACTAAACCTTGTTATGGTGAATTATACAGAGGGGCCAGGGCCCAGTTTAGGCATGGGCCTGAGTGGCCCAGGCCCAGGGCCCTGCGGTTGATGGCAAAAAGAGAAACAATTCAAATTCCAGACGAAAGTTTCACGGTAGTAGATCTAGCGGCGAGAGGGCTGAGACTGGGCTATCCCTCTGATGATCATCGATGTAGACTTCTAGCGGCGATTTCACTTGAAATAACAGTTCCCCGCCTTATATATGTCATCTCCGCGCATTGTATGCTATTCGTAACTGACAAGTAATTTTTCTTGCATTACAGACCATGTAAAAGTGTATGAAATAATCTTTTCATCGCTTCAGGGGCCCCGCGATTCTAGTCGGGCCCAGGGCCCCGAACCGGTTAAGCTGGGCTTTGAGAGGGGCGGGGGATTAACATCCAACAAACAGAACTATTTTCATGACCAAGATCTACAGTATATCTTATATTTTGCAAGATTCTATGTAGTCACACGGCTGAGGGGATTCCCCTCAGGAGCATGCTACCTTATTTTGAGTATGTAGTAAAATTATCATTATTTCCTGAACAAAACGTTTTTTTGCCATATTTTGGGACGTGGTATGGTTTGATTTTAATAACATTTAATCAAACTTTATACTAAATATATATAATAACATACATTTTGAAGGACAATATAAATAGGAATTAATGTCCTATTTTTCTGTTTCATCCAGGCTAGTACAGATGGGAAAAGACAGCAGATCTTTAAGTTCTGTTGATTAAAGAGATTCCTTGACAATAAAAATATGCCATCACATACATTATCATTCTGTCAAGACGGCAGTATTACTTATTCCTTCCTCATATGGAGCATCATGGGAGAATCATCAGACATACACATAGATCCATTCTTCAGTTCAATGTCCTATTAAGTGCAGTTCCTATGATCTGTACTTTAATAACACTTCTAAAAATAAACTCAACTTACCAAATGTGACCTGAGACAGCATAACTCAGATATTAAAGGTATTCTACGGTTTGGTATTACAATCATCAGACTATATAGAGACGTTAAACCTACATTTACTATCAGGGTTCACTACAACTAGTGCTTTTAGAAAAGATTTACATCTAAATTTGTCAGCAACAATCAATAGTCGCTACTATTCCTGGCACACCGTCTGACCTTTTCAACAAATATGAGGACCATACGGCTGCTGTCTTGTCTTGTGTTTTTGTGCTAGTCTACTATTGGCTTTAGTGACAGTGATTAGAACCATAGTAGTAGACTCTATTCCAGGGTTCCGTGAAATAAGATATGGCTTCGATTTGACATCAATAATATGGCAACTGATATAGCTCTCAATGCCAACTTAATTCTGCTGTTAACATTGTAAAACTATCAGGTGGCCATTTTTATCAGTCTGATAACTGTCAACTTTAATCTATCAACGTACTCTCAATTAATCAAAGACAAAAATATATTTAGTGAGAATTTTTGCTACCTACAGGATGAATAAATATTATGTAGATATCAAAGGAGATAAATGAATCGCAGGTGCAAACTGTAGCGTTTGTTAGGCATCAAATTCCAGATAATTATTACTTCAAATATACCTGGTGTATCAGTTGCATTCCCCAAACTCTCGTTAGAGTCTTGACCTATTCTAATATCTAAATATATCAACCAGAAAGTTTGTTTGTGGCTTTGCTATAGCAAACTCAGCATTTGAACTTATAAATAACCATAAAATAACATTATCAGATGGGGAATTTATTTTTTGACGCCCCCTCCAGCAAACCATCTAAATTTAACTGGAAAGAGACCTTTTTCTATCTAATTGACCCGAACTTGATTGTTGTTTTTTTAATTCAAGAGTTTATGAGCAATTTAATTCAGGACCAAATCCAGGGGTAGATTACCCTATGCACATACAAACTATAGAGGACAAAAAAGTTCCAAAAATGAATCAAAGGATTTCATTTAAATTGTGCATCATTCAGGCCCCAGAAGTTTACACTGACAATAAATATCAAACATTTTGCTCTGAGATGGATATCACAAAGATGTTTTTTTTAAATATTGATAGACCTATTTTTTAATTCACTGCTCCACTAACATACACATGCTTCTGTATATCAGTTAAAAACCAAATGAATGACTTAAAAACACGAAACACAATACATACAATTTGAATTGAATAAAAAGAGATGATAAAACTAAATTATTAAACATACATTATGCAAGAGCTATATCTGCCTATTACTAATTAATCATCCCGACTATATTCAATTCGCAATGTCATTGCTAGCCTGAGATATTTACTGGATTAAGATCCGATTTGTTGCTCAACTTTCATTGATGATTAAATCATGAAATGGAAAATCGAGACTACGTTTTTAATCATACTGACTTTAGTACTAATGACTGAGCTAGGCCGAAAATTCAATCGCTAAATTCTCGATTCTGAGTGGATCAATCTGACTAAAATTTTCAGCAAATTCCCTTTACATTATCTGGTTGTTAACTATTATAGTGAGAACTGCCAGCTCCTTATCCAATCTCCAGTAATGTATCTTTAATGTCTGGATATCAAAAAGAAACAATTCAAATCCATTTTTAGAAAAACGGTGCAAATGATCATACGACATGTTTCGTCAGAATAACAACTATCAAATTTGGAAACAAGACAGTATCGATCTTGAAAATAGTTTGTAAATTAAATACAATTATTCGTCTTGCATGAATCATAATAAAGTTTTGCTGTTGTGAGAAATTGTTAAATTGATAATTTGTATCTTTATTAGGTCTCCTGTTAATCCACATTATTCACAAATTGAATGAGACTTAGTTTACAATTCGTGGTTCGGAAGTTAGACCAACCATTTTTTTGGACCAACAACTGGTCCCCAAATGCCACTTATCTTCTTGTTTTTCTCGTTCTGGGGGGCGTTGCTCATCTAAAAAAGCCTAAGGCACTGCTAATTCAATTACAATCGATATGAAACTTGGCATGACTGTTCCTTGGACAAATATTTACATGGATTGACATGGCAATTCCACGATGGTTAATTGTGAAGTAGTCATACTCAGTTCCTGATCCAAAGTATGCCTGGACAAATGTAATTGTTTTCTAAAAGGGCACATGAAGTTTTCAGGGGAGGGAGAAAGAGAGAAATGGCTTTACTGTTCACTCAACACAAATTAGGTCATTTCAGGACTAACATACGGTTTAATTCTATTTCAATACCGGTAAGTCGCTTGCGCTTAGGGGTCTTTAGCAGTTGGAGGAAACAAAATATCTGGAAAAAACCCACAAAGTTGGACAACTGACCGTACTCCTTGTCACGTACAAGCAAGAAATCAAACCCATGCCACTTGACTGGTCTAACACAAACACTTAACCATTCGGCCCAATCCATAGCTCCTCTTTCCCCGCCCAGTAACAATATTTATTGATTTAACAGAATTTTCCGAAAATATTGACTGTGTTTAAATTAATGTCTTTGAAATTAGTTTACAACAGTTTATCAATCCATTAATTATTTCTTTAAAAATAACTTGGTATTAAACCGTAAAGATCGAATTAGTTGCATGACTTAGCAATGCCACATGAATCGATATACGTTTTATGGAAGGAATAGTATTTGACGAATGGGGACCAGACATGTGAAAGAAACAAAGCCTATGATTTGTAAAATAACAAATTGTCAGAATGATAGAATTCAAATGCCAAATTTAGCAACTTGAAATTAATATGAACTTCTGGCTACCAATTAAACTACCGGTATATTTCCTTAAAGTGAAGGATCCACCTATTTCTATATTTTATTGATTAATATATAGAGAAGACTGTTATTTCATAAAACTATTTCGGTCTTTAAAATATTTTTAATGAGTTCAAGAAGCCAAGATGGCTAAGTGGGTAAGACCCTTGCTTGCCATCCTGGAGGACGGGTGTTCGATCACTGCATTGGCCGAAAAAGTTTATCCAGTTTTTCCCCCCTATGTTCCCCTTGTCAGTGATGCAGTATGATGGGCCTGACAAGGACAGCTCTCTTGATGTTGGAATGGAATGAAAACTGAAATTCCTTACCAGTTGGAATTTAATATAAGAGTAGGTCACCGTGCCGCTGCCTGGGTAAAATTTTCCTCATAGCACACTGTATGGAGTATGCCCGTCTTCATTAACCCAGTACAGTAGGACTTTAAACCCCATTGCATGTCATTTCATTTTAAATGTGTTTAAAGCTTTGACCAAATAGAATTTTCCCCCATAACAATCATAAAAATTTTCAAAACATTTGAAAAATATATTCTAGAAAATAATTCAATGAAAATAATTTCTGTTCGAGAAAAATTTCCAATGTTCACAGTGGTATATTTATTTATTCAGAAACGTTGAATAACTAAATTAAGTAATCCATGCTGTTTTGCGTCATTTAACTTAAAAACATCTTTTTTCCCACTCTTCCTTTAATATCCATTTTATATTTATTCCTGTCTCTACCCCTCCACGACCCCTCTATCAGAAATCCTGCATAGATCATAGGATGTTCAATTTATGTCTTGAAATTAGTGACTTTTATGATTATAAAGGCTTAAACTTTTTCTAGACAAATATCAAGTGAAAACATTGAAACGCACCAACCATTATCGGATTTGACAAGGAAGACAAAAATCAAAATATGAATAATAATTAAACCAACCTTATGTTCTCTTTGTTTGGTTGTTGGTTTAGGAACAGGAAGTTTCTCTAATGTAACATCTCTAACATGTTTTACAGGCGTAACAAACTTCACTTGTTTCGACTGCTTTGATTGTTTAGGCTGTTTTGATTTTTTGGAGAACATTATTTTGTTGCACCAGGTATCCAAATTAAATCAACATTTGTATCAAATAACTTGAACTATCACTTAGTTTAATCTCATAAAACTATTTCTATCAACATAAACACAGCTGATAAAACTGCTGCCAAATGAGATTTTACTACTGAAAATATCTAGCAGGCGGCATCTTGGTTGACCAGTGATGTATGGTAGTAAACTGCCATGATAAAAGATTTAAGATAATTCCACTATAAATTCTATATAATTAACTTGTAAGCAATATAACTTCACCAATATCCAAGTCAATAAATAATGTGAAAAACCGGATTTCCAATTAAAATATAAAAAGCGTAGTCAGATAACTGTAGGCACTGAAAAAATGAAGAAATTCTTGCCAGGAAAGCTCCTATCATTCCTGATAAAACTTGCCATCATGAATCTTACTCGAAACAAAAAAGATTTTTTTTTTCGCTATAAATTCTACTATATCTGAATTTGATGACTCATTCTAAATTTGAATATCCCTCTATTAACAAAGTAACTTTTTTTCTTAATAAAGTAACAGATTCTGGAATATGTCAGACAATGAAGCTGGTGTATTAACTACCTATAATAAGACTAATATTACAGAAAAACTCATCACTCTATAATCCACTAGATGTCCCTCCTCGGTCCAACATCATCAATACTGATTAACTAATTTACTATCAAGTATAATATTCGAGAACCAATGTATATATGGTAGCACATACATTAATCACCATCTTTTCCCGCCTTGAGTCCAATCCGATTGGTTCTAACTTTCTTAAGAAAAAGCAGACGGGTTTCGGAATAAATGTGACGGCAGATGATTGTCTGTTCAAAATCTTTCATATATAATGGATAAAACGACAGTCACTGTTAATCTAAAATCAATCGCATATTTTTTACTCAAGCAGACGACGGATATCAAATTCTCCTTTCAGGCATTATTTGATTGATTCTACATTCAGATGGTTCTCTAAGTTATCTTGCACCCTGTGATTTAATTGGTCAAATGAATAATTGGACTAATCAGCAAAACATTTTCTACAAGCATGCAGACGACGCTACACAGTGTACACATGCACAAGACATGTTACGGTAAACAGCCATTTTCCCCATAAAACATTCCAATATATCATTATCCAGTTATGACAAGAAAATTCACCGTATATTACAATTCAATTACTCTATTTAGAAAATATCGCGTATTTTATATCCTCCAGGAGTAAGCAGTTAGAGAAACCGAGCGAGAGGAATGAATTATTGTACACTCAAATAAATTGAGTCATTATTATTGGTTGTAACAAGAGTGAATTGAATTGATCAGTTATCAAACGTGGAAGCAGAATTCTATTTCAATAGGAAGCTTTTCAGGAATATTTATAAAGAATTACCATAAATACACACAATTTAGATATTAAAATAATCACTAGCATTCCAGTTGTGGTTATGAAATGATACATCATACAAAAGACTGGATTTCAAAAATAAACTCAATTAAAAATATGGGTTGCCAGAGGCATTCAATATACTCACAAAAAGACTGTAGCTTATATTTAAGATACATTCGTGACTATACTTTTTTAAAGATAGATTTGCAAAGTTTGGAAATACGCCCACACACAAGCTACGTATCCAGAAAAAATAGAGCCATAGACTGCAGTTTATCCGAAAGGAAAATTTGGATGATGACCAAGTTTGAAAAGGATTGTTTATGCCTTCAACAAATCTATCCATTTTGTCGTGTTCACATGCTTTTCCAGACACATAATATATCTCTTGTAATAAGAGCCTTAAACTGCTGAAAATCTTCTCTGATCCTAATGTTTCACACAAAATGCATCACATTCTTAGTTATCCACACCAAATTTGAAATAAAATCACTAAAAACTGTAGCATCAAACATGTTCACAAGGTTTTCAGAAAAGGGGGCATAATGCTGAGAATCGATAGGGTCTGTTCTCCCATGACCCCTATGTTTCACACAAAATGGATCCCAGTCTTACTGATTCATACCAAATTTGAAATAAATCCATTCAAAACTATAGCATCTATGTCCACAAGGTATTCAGAAAAGGGGGCATAATGCTGAGAATCAACAGGGTTCATCCTCCCATGACCCCAAATCTGAAAACACACCAAATCTGAAATCATACCATGGACCTTATAATACGGACCATGATCATACATTCAAATCTATGGCCTGCCTCCATTTCACAAGCTTTTTGGAAAAGAGAGGATAACTCTGTAACGAAAGTGCAGAACATTGAATATCGACAGGGTTTATCTTCTCGCGAAACTCTTTGTTGATATTGGAAGGATTCCTAACAATTTGACTTCATGTTATCAGGTACAAATTTTTATATAGTAACATTTTGGACAAATTTCAAAATCTGTCCACCAAATTTTCCCAACCCAGACCTCTGCAGGCGCGGATCCAGGATTTTTTGCAGGGGGGGGTCTAGGTTTGATAACGCCCAGCGCCAGAGGCGCTCAACCAATTAAGGGGGGTATGGGGGTCCTCCCCCAGAAAAATCTGGTAAATTAGATTCAATTTGGTGCATTCTGACGTATTTCCGGAAGGTAAATACCAAAATTACAGGTCTAAAAATCGCCAATAAAATCGCATAAAATTTTTCAAGTCTGAGCAGGGGGGGGTCCGGACCCCCTGGACCCCCCCCCCTCTGGATCCGCGCCTGCTCTGTCCACTGTAGTGTGCAATGACTGTGCAATAAGGACAATGTAAGCGTTCAACAGTATTAAATGAATCTTTCCATAACATCAACCCTCAGAAATATTCACTATCAGCCCATGTGAGTTAGAATATTGTATGATACATCAATATTTATAGCCTTTAAAATGTGCATTTCAAAAGTTTTATAGTGGCTATTATGATAGTGTTGATAGCCGTCTGCTATTGTTGCAGATCTATTTTGGTCTAACTTAATGTTTCGATTTCATCACACTCGAGCGTTAAATAACTCAACAGCAGTGACAGGTGTCATGCATAAGACATGGTATGCTTACCCTTACATGAACTTCATTACAGGATTTATTTTAACTGATTTTTTAATCTACACCTATTGCACTCAAGGGCGTCACACATGGGGGGGTCCGGGGGGGTCGGACCCCCCCAATTGTTTTCCTGGGGGGGTCTGAATATTTGGCAAAATAAAGTGTCCGAAATCTAAAAAAAACACTAATTTTAGTCCTGGAATAGTAGTAAAACGCGTTTGCGGCCATCAAATATTCCAAAATTTTCTTGGGGGGTCCATACAAGGTCAGCTCCGCTTCTTCGCCCTGCGAAGAAAACAAACTGGCCGCTGCCCGTAAACCTGCTTCGGGCATTTCTAGTTTTGCTTCCCTAACTTCCTAATAAAACACTAATTTCACTTTTCTTTTAATTCAATACCACGAATTTATACTAAGTTGACTATTGATTAAAACATTTTGTCTGGGGCCACTCTACTTTGTGCGACATTTTTTGGGCATCGATTATTACTTGTGAATGCAATTGCAACAGTGTGATTGGATGGTTGGAATTCAGAGTGGGATTTCGGTTACAAAACCATTGGATACTGGCTAGAATAGCAGAAAACGCATTTGCGGTGGTTAAATTTTCAAAATTTTCTCCGGGAGGGTGAGGCTCCCATAGCCCGCGACGATTGATTGGTTGTTTGGAATTCTTGGCAGCCAGGTAGGCTATATTGAACCAAATTGAAGTTGCTGTATTCACAGGTTACAGACTGGAATAGCAGAAAAACGCGTTAAATTCTCAAAATTTTCTCCCAACGGTCCCGTCTTCATGGGTGTAATCGATTGATTGAAATTAGAGTCAGCAAGCCACCTTAATTAGGTAATATTAGACCACTTTGAAATTGCTTTGTTCATGGGCTGAAATAGCAGGAAAAGGTGTTTGCAGCCGTCAAATATTCCAAAATTTTTTTAGGTGGGGGTAAGCCACGCTTCTTCGTCTCTCGGGGAAGACCAGTGCCGCTGTCCGTAAACATGATAAACGTTGTATTGGTGTGATGTTTTAGTTTAACCCCGTAAAATATGCCAAACAATGTTTACAGAAGACTGAGACTTTAAACAAAATTTATGGGGGTACCCCCCCCCCCCCCAACGTTGCAGACCCCCCCCAATATATATTTCATGGCTACGCCCCTGATTGCACTTAGTCAAATAAAGTTGGAAACCTCAAACAAACAATCGGATACAATACTTGAGCACAACTCCAATTCACTTAAATCCAAAATTAAGTTTAAGGATTTCTGATAATAACTATTGATTACAACTATTTGATCAAATCAATCACCCATTTCAATGCTCTACGTCTAAAATACTGTAGTACATAATAGGTCTATATATAGCTTACTAATGACCCTTCTTGACCTTGTCCACTGTATTTTCGAGTATTGTTCAAATCCAACAAGTATCCCTTATTCTTAAGACAGTCGTGGACTACACCAAAACCAATATTATCATATCATTCCATTATCGAAATTACAAATTTCTTTACTGGCCTGAAATATTTACTTTATTGCAGGCTTGTTTCTGTATTTAAGTTTTTAATTGAACTATTCTATTTAAACAAACATTATGCAAGTGCTAGATCTACCTATTGCATGTCTTTCTTTGGGCCTGACATGTTTTATAAACTATTAATTACACCTTAGTCAACTTTCAATGCTGTCTTATGTGTCTGGATGTGAATCTGATTTGCTGCTCAACGCTCATTGATGATTTAATCCAAAAATGGATAATTGAGACTATGACTCTAGTAAGAATAATGTAGGCTAGGCCTAAAATTCAAACAAAAATATCACAGTTCAGAGTGGAGCATTTTGACTGATTTGTTCAGCATATTCCCTTTACATTATCTTTACATTATAGACTGAACTGCCAGCTCTTTATCTAATCTTCCATAATGCCCCTTTAACAATTGACAGGCACGGATCCAGAGGGGGGCGCACGCCCCCTCTATTTTTTTGCGGTGGCGAACAATTTTTAGCTCCATGTATTCTCGCAGGAAAGGAGAACAAAAAGAGTTTAGGTTGGAAATCGTAATTGACAGTACTAGCATGAAATTAGTCCTTGTGGGCATTTTTGTCCACTCAAAAATCACGGGCCACGTTTCGCCCTCCCAAGTGGGTGCAGCACGCCCCCTCTTTCTAAAAATTCTGGATCCGCCCCTGATTGATGAGTGCTGACATTTTTGAAATGCCAAAATGGCATTGTTATATTATTGTGGGATATATTATTTTTTTATTTAATTGTATATTGAAGGTTACGAAACATTCTAATTGTCCTGTGTAGTTCAACTATTTACTTTCATTTTGTTTTATAGAATGTTGGCAGCCACAGTGGCTCGCATGGTCTCCCCTTATCAGTGGCGAAGGATGAATGGCCTAGCATGATCAGTGTCTATTCATTTGGATGGCACAAAAAACTTGAGGTCCTGTGCACATGGCATGCACGTTAAAGCATAGTTTGAATTCAATATAAAGTGTAGTTGGAGCACTGCTGGCTGTCAGAGAATATTATTTCCTCACAGCACAGTGTATTGGCATCTTGAATTAGTCCAGTTAGTTCTAGTCCAGTTAGTTCGGAAAAGTTGACATTCAACCTCATTCATTTCAGCATGGACCTATTTATAAGGTCCATTATTTGAGCAATATATTGTTTGATGAAATAAAATCGTATATTTTTACTAGAACATCTATACTAACAAAACTGTTATAGGTTGAAAATTTGAAATCTACGTCATTTAATTTAGTTATCATAGAGTATTCGGCAATAAATATTGAACAGACAGAAAACTAGCCAATTCCGCCATTGCTATACAATTGGTAGGCTACTGTTTTCAACAGTAATGTCCACAGAACGAAATACCGGTAACGTATAACCTGTATTTAAACAATGATATGTACTATATACTTAGTACTGTTTTTGTCGGGGTCCATATGATATCATTAAACACCAATTTATACCTCTCAGAACCACTGAACCAGACGTTATCCCCGTTGGAAGAGTCATAAAACGAGTGCTACACGTGCTTGTGATTTTGGCGGTAATTTTGTTAAATGACACGGCAACTATAGCAAGGTCGGGCGATGATTTGTTTTCCCTCCCTTTTCACAGGAATAAGTTGTGAATTAATGTTAAATGACGGTTGTTTCAGAAACCAATATTTTAAACATTATATTGAGTATAGAGAGACGAGAGTGTGAATGTACCGATATATAGGTGTTATAATAAATACACGCAGGAAGGTCTACATAAAACCACTCAAGCGTAACAATGACACATTCCTGTTTTTTTACCGGCGAGTTGACTGTACTATAAAATATAACCAAATAAAACAAAAAACACTGGAGTAATTTGAATATATGTAATAACCGAAATGAAAATTCGTTTCAAATCTCACCTTTGATTTAGCAGGATCAAAGTAATCCGATCTTTCTATTAAACTTAATTTATCGTCCAGTTCCGTTATCAACTCGTCGGCCATGTCTCTTGAATTAAAACACTCCTTTAACTGTCACCGTATACACCAAATGAATAGGTCCAGTCGAATCAAGACACCCCTTTAAACAAGCACACGTAATTTTATGTATACAAATTATACAGCATTGTTTTGAAATGAAAGTTATAAACACCGTGTGTCAACTTGTGTTGTATGAAGGCGCAGAGAATTTCGAATGACTTTCCAAATGACATTTAAGTCACACATACCTGACGTAGCCCACAACCAGGTTTTGTGTTATATTTTTGACCCTGTTCATTTTTTGTTATTAGTTTTTATAGCCTATTATTGGTAACTCGTACGTTTGATCTAAACATTTCTAGGTGGATGACAATAGTTGGGATATATCTATTATAACAACGTTTACTTTGACAGCTACGCACCGAGAGAATTCAGTGGCCCGAAAAGTGACTAAATTTAATTTCCCTAAGGCAAGTCTCGCAATATTTTCTATATTGGATCACTATTAATGTACAAAAATGCAGCGGTTAACGAACAGCAGACGTTTATTCGCTGAAAATTATAGAACATATGAAATTATCGGCTCGACAGAGACAGATATGACTGGAATTGCTGCAGGGAACCGGTGAGTGCGCTAGTAGAATATGAGGGTATCAGCGTACTACTACTACGTGCGGCAGTAAGAACTTTGCAGTAATCGCACATTCTTTAAAATCAATTGAAAAAGTTCAGCGGAATTTTTCGGCGTGGTCCCCCCTTGTCAGCGCTAGATGACAGAGCATCTTGCAAGGCACAATGTATAGTCGTTCGGATGGGACGAAAAACTAAGGTACCGTGTACACGTAAGTAAAAAATCACCTGGCATTTGGAATTCGATATATGAGTAGATCGTATCGCCGCTGTCCGGGCACAATTTCATGGTGATATTCGTCTTCAATTGCCCACAGTCGGAGCCGCACAGTAGAACGATAAACCCCATTTTCCTTGACCTTATGAAGATGTAAGGACGCCAACCACTACACCCGCGACTTGGTCCTCACTCGTTCCACATTAATGTATTGTCAGACATAAGACATTTACTATTTGCTGTTGGGATTTATCTAGGATCCCCATTGATACTTTTAAATGTCACAGAGGAAAGTAATTTCACGTGCTATACAAAGTTCTGTAAACATACCATAATAGGTAGCCCCTCTTCCACCATGTGAGGTTAGATTTCTCAAATCGGCAATTTGTATGTAAGTAATCCGGGTACTTTCATACCATGAGATTCCAAATTATTTATGGCAAAGTACGAGCTAAAATGTAATGAAACGGGCTTTAACGTCCTTCTTTTCTAATTACTTAAAGGGACAATAACACACTTGCTGGCTTTGGAGCTCCAGAAAATAAATAATTGTCTTATTCTAAGTAGTAGATGTTTAAGTGTCCTACCTGTTGTGTAAATTATCCATTAAATCATATTTTACTTGTCCAGAGGGTTCGAAAATATTTTAAAATCCAAGTAACGTTTGAAAAGGTTTACGTTAGACTTTTCAAATCATTAAACATACATTATTTGACTGAGATTTTCAATATATTCTTGTTTCAACATCTATTTTTGAACTTTTATAGCAAGAATGGCTAACTCTTTGTCAAAATCTCCCATAATGTATCTTTAAGTTGAATTTTTCCAATTTTTAAAATTAGGTGTGTTAAGATGAAATTTGTATCATCAATTAATTGGAATATTGTAAAATAATACAATTTGTTGACCAAAATAAAGATTCGGACATATTATTCAGTTACAACAAGAGTGGTATTGGGGCTTTAATGAAACGTTTCTTAGGAGATGCATACGCCTTGCAGTGTGCTACGAAGGAAATGTTGCCAAGACAGCGGCGCTACGGCCCACTCCAATTTCGAAACCCAACTGTCGAAGGCTTCTTTATGTGCATGTCAATGTGCCACTGACAAGGGGTAGCCACGCCAGAAAACGCCGATGAACGTTCTAGACAAACACCGGGAGCGAACCCGAGACCTCTAGGCTAGCGAGTCAGAATCTTCCCCACTGGGCCACTAAAGTACGAATTAACAAAGATCCACGCCATTCTAGTTGTGTTTTCAGATACACGCATGTAAATGTTGAATTGCTAGGACATATTATCTATTTGTTTCGACCATGTTTGTCTCTTCACCATCTGATGAAATGATAGGGATCTCACTCTTCTTGGTTCCACCCTTATGCACAGACAATGACGTGGAAATTGCTTTATTCAATCTTGTCAACTAATCACAACCTTCATCTCAACAGATTTACATTAAATAATTTTAATCATTTTCAACTCTCTGATATTTAGATTGTTAAAATAAACAACTCGGTGTCACGGTTTGACACGGTACCGAGTTTGGCTCACCAAAATGTCCGCTATAACCATAATATTTTATCTAGTAGACATACATAATATACAATACAGTGTTCAATTAGACCAAATATAATATGGAACATAAAAAGTGAAACACCAAATCAAATATTTATGCTAATAATAAACAGCTAGGTTGCTGAAAAGCTCTCTCTCAGACAGTTACACAAGAACAATGCGAGAACAGTAAAACAACATGATAAATCGATTATCACGTGTTATAAAATAAGTTCCATGAAAACCGGTAACCCAGTAGTTACGTCACTGATACGATTTATATGCACAAGGAAGAGGGGGTACATGGGTAAGTAAAACCGCGGCACCTATAGGCCTACTGACACTCGGAAGATTATTGTGACACCGTTTAGAACTACATGTATAACACGTCCATGTATAGCACGTTTGACAAACATTTTAATCCTGGTCTAAGCAAAGTGAACTCCCCTGTTCCGCTGAATAGATTGTTGATCCTACGGTGACCTTAAAGGGTTGCTAACACATTCCAGCAATACGATTTGACATGTAGAAAGACCCACAAAATGTCAAAGTTTTATTTCTTGTTACGGTAAATGACCCACAAAACTCTTAGGTCCTCATCTTCAATAGAAGGCTTGATCTCGCTTTATAACTACGTACATCTTATCAAGGCCACCACGTAATACCCTACATATTTCGGCGCTAATTTCGATTCGGTACAAGCCTATCTTCTTAGCCTATCAGATTCCTCGATCGTCGCGAATACCAAGTCTCGCGCTTTCAAGCTAAAATGTCTACCTGTGATAATCGAGTTGCAAAGTTCAAGGTTAGTTCAATGTCAAGGTGTCTGTGGAGGTCGCTATGTCACATCCACTGATTGGACGCTACTGCTCACGTGTCTGCAGATAACGCAGCAATAAGTTCGGGCATTGTGAAGTAATCTATCAACGTCCATATTAGGTTGTAAAACTCACAATTGTTGCTTCAGGAAAATGCTAGACCCTCACCCCACATTCACGTCCTTTAGGATATGCTACCCCAGTAGGTAGGCCTACTTGGGCTTATTATAGCTTACATATGTGGGAATTGTAGGCTACAAATATTACCATCGGCCAAATCTTTGACACCACACCAGATGTAGAATAACGCATTGACGCTGCTTCTCCACCTCTGTCGCACAACTAAGCCCCTTGGGATATGTTATCCCAGTCGGTACTTATATGCTTACTACTGAATACGTTATGGTGGAATTATGTAAAAAAAAAAGTACAATTGAAGTTAACTTGGACACCACACCAGATGAAGAATAACGCAATGACATATATAAACACGAGATCATTTCGTAAGTTATTGATGTCGTAACATAAAGTTCATTTGAATCAAGTTCGTCTCGCTTGATTATTGGCCCATATTGCTGTATAAGTATCATTAGTAGTGTATTAAGGAACCCGTCTAAATCTATAAGGGATCATGCGCCTGGGGGTTAAAAGTATTAGTGTAAAGTCTTGTAGTATTGACAAATTGATCGACATGGGTTTAAAATTGTCTGATGTGTAGAGAAGGATCGTGTCCAGTCTAGTAAAATAGTCTACATTACGTATACGATCTCATTATTGATAGATTGGGTCAACACGGGCTAGCCGTCTTCATGGAAAAAGATGAATGTCCGACAACTATATTGCTTTGAACTAATCTAGCCAACTAGTAATTTTATTTAGTCCTTGTATTAAAGGGTTACTAAACCACTTGCGCATACGTTAATGGAAACATTCAAACGCTAGAAGAGACATTGGTGTGATATGAATACGTCTTGATTGGTTTTTCAGAAAATACGAAAGTGTTGCTGGAATAATGTTTACAGAATAGTCCCAGTCAGTCATATGCAAATGAGCTTCATTGGGTTACTCACGAATGTAATGCCAACTAATCATAAATAATCTCTTTGGATTTTAACCGCCACTCAACAACTGATTAAATTATCCTGAAAATCGTATTTTCGATCCTTTGAATTTTGTGTTATAACCATCGAATACTATCATAATCAAAATGTTTCCTACAGCCCCCCCCCCCCTCTACTCCTCTAAGGAAAGCAAGATGAAAGATTCTCGAACGCGCAACGCATGATTTTTGTTATATCTTGACCAGCAGTCGAACACCATTGAAGTATCGGAGAAATGAATTAATGGGGTCTGTGGTCATATTGAAGCATTAACGGTATCGGTTCCGGATTTCTATAGACCTATTTACCAGAGAATAATTCTATCCTTGATGAATAGACGTCCCAAAACATCCACATCTCTATGTACATTCTAATTCATCAATCGTCTAGCCTTACTTCTTTGAGACCAATTTACATAAATGAAATCGATGATAATTGGTGTCAAATTCTATAATGCTCGTATGCGTGTATCTTCGAAGTATCACATAAATGTGATATTATGTAATCATGCATCTATATATATATAGCATCAGGAACCCGACACAATGTGCTGTCCGTCGACGATATCACATTTTGTATGACACATTTAAGAAACAGGAAGACGGACTTTCAACAAACACGCCACCGTAATTCACAACTTTAAAAGTGTTTGAATGACGCGTAAATATAAAATACACCACCAACATTGAAAATAATGATAAACTGGTGGGAAATGATATGACTCTAATAGTAGGTGCAGGAGGGCCGCACTATGCAAAACAAAAAATATACGAGATAAACCTGTGGATTTAGCTCTTGCATAAATGCATCATATGGCTGTTTAATAGGTTTACCCATCCCAGTCTCCTAGGTATATCTTGAATCTGAACAACACTTCTATGTTTCTATGATATAAAAGGAATCACGAAAATATGATGGATGATCTCATTGTTATTCAACAACCTTTCAACAATCAATACATCAGTTATACCAGATACAATTTCAATTCATTATTTAAACATACATAGAGACTGTTATTTTTGGCACGAATATAATGAAAGAAACACATTTATTTTACTGTGTTACAGAGATAACATCGACAAGACCCGAAGATGAATGGAATCTTTGCATTTCCTTAAACACATTGTCTTTGTTGATTATTGCTTTTTGGGGTGTAGGATACAAGTTTTGAAGTTTTTTTCGGGTCACCTGGTTTAAACAACTAAATAAAGTTAGATTCAATAATTATAACGTATCTATAGCGTTCTATTCAACTATAATATATAAGCTTTTATAAGCTTTTCAAATGGCAGGGTAAGATACGAATGAATAATGGTACCTTAATGTAGAAAAGATTCATAGACATGCATTGCTTCAGAAATCCAAAAGAAAGCGGCGTAAAAGCAAACATAATATAAACTACCGATACGGGAATTAACTGCGGTTATAATGCAATATTTGATATCAAATATTTGCTCTTCTCGCGTCCATGCAACTAATTTCACCTAGCTAGCAAAACTCAATGATGAGTGGCGCAATCTCTATAGGAAATGCTCATTAAGAGAAGCATGTTTTTTTAACAGATGAATGAATTTGTTTCTAGCTCTTGGGCGTTAAAGGGTTAAATACATGTATAACGATTTCCTGGACTAATCACGGATGGATGTAAACTAGAACGTTTGTCATGAAAACGATATGAGATGAAATGGGGTTTAACGTCCTACTTTTCAGCACTGGTTAGGCTAATGAAGACGAGCATACGCCATGCAATGTGTGATGGGGGAACTTTTGCCCAGACAGCGATGCCAGTCAGGGATTCTTTTACGTCCACGTCAATGAGTACACGGGATTCTGTTTGTTTTGTCCCATCCAAACGGCTATACGCTGTTCCTTGACGGGTCCTCCGCCCTACACCACTGGCAAGGGGGAGTCATGCTGCTGAACTTTCATGTATAACCAACACGAGACCTACATGATAGCTTACCAACGTTCTACTCATTAAGTCACCACGGTTTCATGTCATGAAAACGATTACTCTGATAATTTTGCATAAACTGTCAGAAAGGTGAATATTGATGATGGCGCCAGAGGTAAAATGTTGTAGAATTACTGAAGCGTTAAGGTAGTAGGATATATAGAGTACATATACACAGGTATAGGATTACAGACATGTTTACTTATAGCTTTATATATCAACTCTACAAAATATCATTTTATTATTGTAAACCTTTCCTTACTAGATCTGATAACGATTCCCATATTAAATTTCCTATATTTAATCAGTTATTAACCCATAGCGATAACTAATGGAAATATCCTTTAATATTTAATTGTATTTAACTGAACAAATTGTGTATTTCACCTTTTCTTACAAGATTTGATAGGAATTATCATATTAAAGATGCTTTATGTAAGATTCAGTTAAGGATATGGACGTTCTTGCTATAATAGTTCAAAAACTGATAATGCAAAATGAATATTTTGAAAACTGTATTTAAATTACTTTATTCAGTGCGAAGTTTGACTGAAGATATAGCTATAGCGTAGATCGTTCACTATCGTAGCAACGGTATTTGACAATCGAAACTTGTCCCGATTATCCATTAAATTTTGAAATCTTGCGGAGATTTAAAGTCATTTAAATCTCGACCATCTGATGTTCTGGGGAGTTGGTTATGGGCATGGCATGCGGATAAATATCTAAATAATAGTTTAGGTAACATTTGAAGCCAAATTAAAGACCTGCAATAGGAATATTTAGCGCTCGCATAATGCATCTACATTTTATTTAGCTACACTTACTATACTAAGTGCACGGCTACTGATAAATCTGTTATTTTTTTTTTATTAGAACGCAGATTTCCAAACCAGTGGTAACGAGCATTATCAGCTTTGCTTCATAAAAAAAGATTAGACCCATGCCTTACAGGACCTCATCCCGTCTTCAGGGGTGAACAAAATAAGTTCCAGGATGGTATTTACTCCCTAAAGACACAGACGGAAAACTAAACTACTATTTTACATTTAATGGGCATTTCATTTCTATATCCGGGTAAAATAGAATGAACAGTATTATGCCATTCAAGTATGATGTCACGAAACACGTGCTCATGGTGAACCAGGAAGAAGCCTGTTATTTGTAATTCACAAAATTCTATTGTTATATTTTGTTTATGCAAAAAAAATACGTCACACAAAATATTTTTTAGTCGGTACATGTAAAGACGTGTATAACTAAAACAGGTCTGTTGTTAGAAGGATTACGTGACAAGACGTTGCCATTTTTTCTGTTTACTTATGTCTTGTGTACATTGTAGTTCGTCGGTTTCTTCTAAGATCAGGCAATGTCAATCAAACATTATTTTTTGGGATTGAACTTGAAGATTTTTCTCGATATATCAATCACTGTCAGTAGCCTTAGTTAAATACTGTAAAACGGTTACAGTTTGAAATCCACTGGCTCAGGAATGCAATTTAAACCATCAAGAGGTGTCACTGCCAACCCTGGCGATCAGTTACGCCTCACACCCCCAATATTCGACACTAATGGGTTTTTAAAAAAGAATCTGCTGGTTTATTCTTGATGACATTAGTCTAGGAAAATAAAAGGCTCATTCACGTGAATCGACATGCTTCTACTTACAACTTTGAAGGGGTTGTGTGGTAAGACACCGTGAAGGAGATATGCTTACTCGTTGGTTTTAGCATGTGTAATCTGTTAGCCTGAATGTTCATACATATAACAATTTATTGTGCTAATTATTGGGACTCACCGTGGTGGGTTCTGGATTAATATCCAAACTATCCATTCGTGGAATTTCCATGGAATCAGCTTTTACTATATCCCACACAATCTAAAACTACAGGCACTGCACACGGACAAAGGATACCTACGAAAATTGTTTAACACGTATGGTGTCTAAACACACAAGTTGGTCTATATATCTATATGTACATATATTACAGTCTACTGTATATCATACTTTTTGGTGCACATCCAACACACGCGAGTTCATACGGCTGTAACGGTGATTGGCGCGGGAAGAACGCTTCTCCAAGTGTCTCGAGACAATCGTAAATCTAATTTTAACTTGGTGTATGTGTATGTATAAATACCTGTAAACCTGCTCTCGAGGGATGCTTTCTACATGTCAATAAAACATAGTCACAATAATAACGAATTTAAACTCAGTCGTGTCATAATAGTCATATTACATTAGGCGTTCGTTGTGGGCTGCGTCCTTTAAATACCCTATGGCCTATCATATGATGTATATTATTAGATAGATAGTGTTTTATATGAAGACAGTTATAATCTAGTTATTGCATTTTGTGCATATTTTCTGGGCAGAAGGTCACCATTATGTTATGTTATCGACGTGGGTTGGGTGCTTCTGCAGCAATATTATACTTACAGGGAAAATCGCTTGGGAACGAAATGGGTCGGAATATAATTAGTTGGCATTTGGCATTAGCGTGTTATGGTATCGGTTACTCATAGAAAAGATCGAACTGGCCGTTTGGGCTTCGTTCGGCTGCATTTTTAATTTCTGGGTGGTGTGTGTGTTGTCGATGTACATGTCAATTTAATACCTGTAGTGCAATGGTTTTATATGATCCTCGGCGAATAGTATCGAAGGACTAGATTCATGGCAATGTTGGATATTTCGCAGTTCGTCTTCATAGATATCTAAGCAGTCTGAGTTCTTTTTATATGCACAGATTAAAAATGTTTAAGGTTACCTATACGGTCTGTCTTAACGTCTTCCCTCCTTTTGAAATGGGTTCTGACTGGCAAAAACCCCAGATAAAGTATAAGTAACAACTCTTGTTTATGCTGTGAGTAAAATCCTTGGTTTGGGGACATCTTCGGGCAATTGTGGGGTTATTATCAGCTCATTAGCCACGGTTACGTGTTATTTGTTTTCACTTGACGACCTGGGAAAGGTGCTCATAACCCAATAGCCTCATAGCCTCAGGGATATGGTGGCCTGGCAAGTCTTTCCGATCTGTTTATGACTATAAAATATGTTGTAGATGAGTTCTGGTTTTTTTTATGTCAATTCGCAATAATCTCTTGGGTTTTTGTTTGATTTTGTTAGAGGATTTGTTTGTAGATTGCGTCCCTTTATATTTTCAGAGATAGATTATGAAAGAAGACATCCAGTGTGCGGTACTGTTTTTCAATATAGACAACAGATTTGTTGTTGGCCCACCAATCTGTACACGGATTAGGCACACGTACTTCTCTTGTCATCTCTCAGACTTGCAGACATGAGAAATGGGTTCAAATCCTGGACATTCAAGCCGTTGGTCTGGATCATCCTGACCACACGGCTTCAATAAATGAATGTGAAGAAATGAAATATTACCTCGTTCATTCTAAGACGAACATACAAACATGGATACGGGGGAGAATTTAAACAACCATAGTTGGCCATTTTGGACGCCATCTTGGATTTTGGACGTTTAGAAAGTGGAAAAAAATGGCACTCTATTTTTTTTTTGAAAACTTATGCTGGCTTTGTTTCAGAATCAACATAGGTTTTGCTTTTACCAAAAAAATGACGCGAAATTACAAATGAGCCTACACTATTAGCCGCATCCAAACGACAAAGGACATGTCTTTTGAGATTGCTAAACATCTCCACTTCGTTTTTCTGAGATTGAGTCAGGAGTAGGAGTAGATATCAAGCGATTTTTAAAGTCCTTTCCTTAAATCGCTTGACAATCGAGAATATATGAGTGGAAAAAAAACTCCTACAGAAATTTTCGCCGTGGTTTAATGGGTTATATTATGATTAATTTTCGTGCGGGTTTGGCCTTTGTAACTTCTATTAAACAGTCTTTTCTTTGCATACTTCTATTCAATTTTTTTCTTGGTGTAAACTTTCGTGTTTTCTCAATGAGAGCTTTGTTTCAATATTTAACTATAAGGTTGTCTTATGTTTCGTGACTGGCTATAATAAAGGAACGAAACGAAAGATAAAAAGAACAGCACATATTATAATTATCTTGCATGTTACTTTTAAACAAATGGTATAAACAAGTCGTGATAATTTAATAACATGAGATATTCTTCCACCTTTTCTGTGTGTACTGATATTTATCACGGCATGCATTATTAACACCGTTATTTAAATACATACATTAACTATATTGTTTTTGCCGTGGTTGTGTTTTACGAAGACGTGTATGTAGCTATTCTTGGATATCATCAACACCGACTATATTATCCACACATACGTCTAACAAAAGTGCGGTAGAGCAAAAAGTTTAACTTTATTTTAAATTATAAAATGTTGGTTGAAAATATTATGTTGATCATTTGCGTGTGGAATTTGTTTGGGATGTAATCCTTTAGGCCCTGGAGAGATACACTCCATGAAATACTATGCCATTAATTGGTCATGCGAGGACACTGGCGCACGATTTCAATTAGCCAATTAAACGGTTTTGCTACATGTTTAAAATTCAAAATCGGGTTGTTATTTAGAATATTTATCTTGTAGATTACAGGTCCGGTACACATAATATTATGCAGTATTCCGAGGGAATAACCCTAAAGATCAAAGAAAATATTCTTGAAGTAATAGTGCGGGAAATCCTCCTCTAGCCATTGCTGCACTTCGACTCGAAACTTGGCTTTTTGAAGGAGTGTGTCTATTTCTATATTATAACCAAACCTCTCCTGAGTTCCATTGTTGGACGTCGTAGTTGGATTCTATCCATTTTGCATGTTGAGAGCATACGTAACATGGCCCGGGCAATGGATATGTGTCCATCAATCTGGATAGCCTCGTTCGTTATCAGAATTAGTTTTACGGCAATTTTCTAGAATTTTGTACTATTCTCGGGTTAATCTTTAATAATGAAATTCGCGTGTTGTGTCGTAATGTATAGCCGCGATTGCCGTTGTTCACTTCTATATGTAGAGCTCTGGTTAATCCCGTTTGATTAGTTAGGCTGTAATGGATTTGTTGTTAACTTGACTGTTTGATAACCAGTCAAAATTTGGGACAGGAATCATCAGTCAGTCCAGCAGTGATAAATAGGATTAGGTATAAACAAACGAAACACCGCGAGGAGTATGACTATTTAACCTTGGTTTCTATACGAGAAAAAAAAGTTCTTGGAAAACAGATACGAGAAAAGAGATAAGTGACAACGCCAATTCTTAACCTTATAGAGATAACTGACAATCCCAATCCTTAACCTTACAACGAGAACGGACACGACCCATTTTAAACGTTATAGACATCAGAGACAACTCACATTCTTAATATCATAGAGAGAACAGATACCACCAATTCTACATGAGACAAACCCAGGTCTCAACCTTATTGAGAAAAAAGATACCGTTCATTCTTAATGCTATAAACAACACCGCCCTTAATTCTAAGGATAACAGAGATGACATCCGTTTTAACAAGAAGTAAACGCTCTTTTAAACATTATAGAAACGCTATAGATAATGAGATAATCATCTTTCTTAATCCTTGTATATGGATAGAAATAACCTGTGTTCTTCACAAGTCACACTAATTAGGATAACTATGTTTCCCTCAAATGTTAGCAATTACTAAAGGGGAGAGGGCTAATGGTTAGCACGTGCGCGCTGTACCATAAAATCTGTCATTGCGTCAACTTGCGTGGTTTCGATTCCCAGGTTGTATGTGTCAAGAAGTATGGTCGCTTGTCCAAACTCGTTGGTTTTCTTCGGGCCCTCCGGTTTCCTCCCTCTGCCTACGCGCAAGCGAATTATTGATATAAAATTGAACCATGAGTTAGTCCCAAAATGGCATGGTATGTTTCCTGTGAACGCTAAACCCCATCTCGCTCTCTCTCCCTCTCTCTTTCTCTCCGTTACCGAAGAAAAGTTCTAAACAATAAGAATAAAAACGGGATTGGGAGTCTCAGTCTAAAACCCATCAATCGACAGATCTATAGAAGTGTACTTGGTATTATTTTTAAAGGGAACTATACGTTTATTGCGGTAGTTTATTGTTCCAGGGAAGAAACAGAATGCTCATATAGTGTAAATAAATTCAGCAGATGTTAAAGACATTTCCAGATAAAAAAGATTTTAGCACAAACCAGATCCATCCATTTAAATATCTGCTGACGTATCAGCACTCCTGTCTGTTTTATTGTTATAAATAAAAAAAATACGTCTATACTACAGTTCAAACTGTGTTCGGTCAACATGATCTGCTTTAAATTTAAAGGCAGAGAGAGAGAGAGAGAGGGGGGAGGGGCCACATATATCCTATAATAACTTACACACATTATCCCTACAGGTCTTTCTTTAGGCTTTAAATGTTATATGAAATATTAATTAGATATTTATTTATGATGGATGATTTAACGTAAAACTGGACAATTGAGATATTGTTTATTATCGTATCAATTGTGGTAATGACGATCGAGGCTAGCCTCAAATCGATTCGCTAATATCTCGGATCAGAGTGAAGCAATTTGACTAGAACGGTCAGCATATCCTGTTTTCGTTATCTATTTTTAACTATTTAAGCGAGAACTCTTTATCTAATCTGACCTTATTCCCCTCTAAGTAATTCATGAAAATGGGATGAGTTGTAGAGAAAAGATAACAGACTTAACTTTACTTACAATGGCGACGTAAAAGCAGTAAAAACCGATATAAACTTTACATTTTGCGACTATAATTCAACCAAAACATTTTTAAAGATTGTTTATGGTGTGTTTTAATATTTATTCTAGCATGTTGTTGTTTTAAGGGAGTCGTAGGAAACTCGGTTGCTGTATCATATTCAATCCGCTTTCTGTTAAAAAACGAAATTCAAAATCATTCGTAAACGGCTGTCTTCTTACTAAATATATGTACTTTAAGAATTATTATTCTTTAAAAAAGACCCAGTAAGCCGGCAAGATTGACGTCACTTTGGCACCCACGGTTTCTCTTTTTTGTTAAACTTCCAATTTCATATTTTTAAGTTATATTTTTAAAATATATTAAAATAAAGCCCTAAAATATATTGTATCTATAAACAGTCCTACCTTGTTAAAGAATAATCCTATTAATCCTATAATTCACTATTGCCAGTTGAGAAATTGGCAAAAATATCATTTTTAACTTCAAATTCAAACGTTTGAAGATGGCCATTCCATGGAGGGGAATGGAAAAACAAGGGAGGTAATTGTGTTATTATTTCCTGTTATAGCCTGTGTCAGTGATTTTAATGCCCGTGAAATATTGCCCATGATCGTATAATAGTGAGTTGACAACCTTTTGAACAAAAGATATAGAAATAATTATGTTTTCACTTCTTAGAAAATATGAAATTCCCGCTTTAAATATTACAATACTGTTCTTGTTATTTTATAAAAAAAAGTGGGTTTTACCTTAATTTTGGACAACGACCCAGTAAACCGTTAAGGAGACAGTGAGATATACAGAAAAAAAATAATTACACCCCCCCCCCCTCACCCCGGATAAAAACCAAAAACCAAAATGTTAAAAATTCTGCAAGGTGAATGACAGCTATGTATTAAATCATTTAAATGTCGGAAAATCTAGGTCTTATTGAAATACATTTATTTCATTTCGGTTTTAATCTCTTTGATGTCTATTTCTGTGGGTCCGCAGGCTATATTACATTCGTAACCATATGAAAATTTTGGGAATAGTTTATGCTATAAGCCATTATATTTTACGCACAACTAATCTGCATATTACTGCTACGACTACTTGTATTACTACTTCTAAAACTGCTACTACCTATTGGAGAATACGACCCCTTCAACATCCTCAGTCGTTTCAAGTATGTAAAAATTCAAACTGGTTTGGCTTGGCGGATTATGTACATTCTGGGGATTCTGAGAAAAAAAAAATTTGACCCACGACGGAATTGGGTTAGTACTATTCCAATAAACGAATGGAGTGGTTATTAGAACATTTCCGTTTAGAATCGATCTGTCTAAGAGGTGTGATATATCCCTTTAGTGACGCATACATTGTAAAAATAACAAAGTTGACTTTAACATATTTTCAACTGTTTGGTTGTAATATCTTTATTGTAATAACTGGATGGTGGAAGGCATTATCAGATGAAAATTATATAAATGCATTTCCGAATAATCTTATAGTATAGTTTGACGTCGTGTTCTTTACAGTGACATTATGTTAAAGGGACCATCTCCATTTTCACAGTGTCTGTGTACATATGACATTTAAGTGTCAAAATTTAGAGTAATAAGGTATTTACCTTCTCTAAAAATTTCAGATATCCGGACACGTAACTTTTTTAAGATTTCGGGTCAATTTTTTCATTGGTTGGCCTGATAATCTATTGCCGTTCCTTTACATGTCTGTAGTGCATGACCATGTGCTGTACTTGATACGAAAGGCAAATTTCACGTACACGTTATATTTATAAAATAAATTTCTGGTTTTATTCAGACACCGTACAATACAGCTTATGACACTTGTCTCAATTTCAAAATTATCCAGACAACGTATAATACAGCTTAGGACACCAGTCTCAATTTCCAAAATGAAGATGTTTGAAAACGCTTTTAACACAAAATTAAGCAGTTTTATCCTCCAAAATATAATAGAGATTGTCCCTTTAATTTATAAAATAACTAGCGTGTACAAACTTTAAACTGGATTTACAATGACAAATCCATAGATCCTATTTACCGGAAATTGACACGGGACTCATGAGTCTCGACAAACTCCGTTCTTCGTGAGAACGAACTAATCGATGCAAAATTAATGTCCTAGGGAATGGGGATGTAAATATGTTTTTTTTTTTGGTGAAAATTTTTGAATTAACGTCTGTTTAGTGCAAAGCACCCCAGGTGTGTAAAATCATTTTTTAGTTAGGTTTGTATTCTAAACCAGTTAACATACGGCATCTTTTTATCAGCTTTATATGATAACAATGTTTTATATCCTTTTAAATTAACAAATATAAAAATAAACTCACCAAAGCAGTTCCTAGAATTTCCTCAATCAGTTCATCCAGTTCCACCAAAGACATGCCTAACTCGCTGCTGTTCCCGCGTTTGGTTAAATAAGAGTAGGATTAGATGCCAGTATATATATATATGTTTATATCCTACAGCTTTAGTTTCACAGATTTAAATATACATATAGCAGCATATAAAACTCATCACTCGTCTAAAACCAGACGTTGTCGGGTTTTTTTTTTCCAAAAAAATATAAATATCTGAAATTCAATCATGAATGAATTTAAAACCAAATTTCATTTGGTTACTGCATAAGTTTAACATCTGGAATCTTAGTCACAGAAACAAAATTAAATCTGTAAATTTGATGTAAAAATATATCGTCTGAAATGAGATATATGTTTATATGGTCAGAGTTTCTTAAACCTGTAATATTGTTTATATATATATAATGTACCTATAGAGTCTATATATATATAATACACGTGATTATATATAATCCTCAAGATGCATTAAGTAACTTGATAGAGTAAAAACAAAAACACGTACCTAAGTACCTACTTATGGAAAACAGCTACATTATATTTAAGGCGGCGTTTGGAAGAGTATTCTCTCAAAGTTATTAAGCCAAAACAGCAATACAGATATGAGGCAAACATACAGACAAATTATAACAACAAAACCGAAGTCATTATGACGACACCTTGGTAATAGTAGGAGACTAAAGCAACAAGATTTTATTGTGCATAATATCTGCCTGTTGTAGGTCTTTCGTTAGGCCCGAAATAATATCTTAATGAATAATAAGACATTAATTAACTTATCCAGACCATAATCTGTACCCTCGATACCATCGCTAGCTTGTGATATATACTGGATAAGGATCCGATTTGCTGCTCAACTTTCATTCATGATTAAATCATGAACTGGATAATCGAGACAATATCATATCGTACCGAATTTAGTATTGATGATTGAGGTTAGGTCCAATTTAATCGCAGAATGTATCAATTTGACTGAAATTTTTAGCAAATTCCCTACGCATTATCTAGTTTTTAACTATTATAGTGAGAACTTCCAGCTCTTTCATAATGTATCTTTAAATGTACATAAAAGATAATTATAGGAGCTATATAATGTTTATAATGAATCCTTCCGGTGTGCTATTATAGATAATGGTGATAACTTCTGCAATACAGACTCAAAGCAATAATTATAAGTATAGCTACTTGCACTGGATAACATAAAATGGTACTTCCTCTTTGATCTGGATGAAGAATTGAATTGTCAGTTTTGTTACATTGTATTTGATTTGCTGTATAGGGCGATAATCTGCTTTTATTCAAATTTTACGCCCTTGGGTTGAGCCAATAATTACTTTTTCGGGTGTCGACACGAAGTCAATATTGAAGAGATTCTCGGTAGTTGTCTGTGATATCACCATTGGTGGAAGGAGGCATTAAACCCCATTCAACAGCATGTTCAGCATTGTGTGCCATATCACCCATGAAAAGCGAGCGTTTTTTCATTATTCTTGCTCTTGTTTTTTTTTACTTAAAAGGTTTGAAATGTCATACGTAAAAGCAAACCAATGGAGTTAATATTTTCAAGAAATAACATTTAAAATAAGTTAACAAATTGATTCACCACACAGTAGCCTAATTATATCGTCAAGCCAGGGCCGGTAGTAGAAAATGCGGTGTCCAATTTGGTAAGGTCAGAAGTTATAGGATATGAATACATATATTGCAGCAGCAGAATATGAAACAAATAGCTGCACCTGACAGCCCTATACTGTCAGGTTGCCTGGAACGTTTTTAAGTTGGTGAGCTAGTGCGGGGTCCAGTTTGGGGAAACTGGTCAAAATGTGCCAAACACCGGCCCTGATAATGTCTGTAACCAGAAGTGTTATGGAACGAAAATAACAATGTCTGGGACGCAACTTACATCAGAGTTTATTTTATGATAAAACATGAAACCTGCAGAGGTAGATTAGCTAAGCCATGATTTTTTAAGGGGAAATATAAATACAGCTAGGAAAATATACCTGTGTTTACGGTTACTTGGCCCCAAGCAATAGGAAAGGTTTGCATTATCTGTTTCCTAACATTTCTAGCTTTATAAGCCTCCTGGGTGAGATCCTTGAAAATGAAACAGAAATTATTACAGTGTTGGAATTAAAATTTGTCTAGGGAAAATCGACCGAGTTCTGGGAAATGGGAGAGAAAGGTTTAGTCAGTTTATGGTCGGCGATTTTGACTTTAAAAAATATGGTCGGTCGGTAACATACGGGTAATTATTTTTTGGCCTAACAGAAAAAGAATTGAAAGCTTTCCAGGTTAAAACGATTATATTTTTTCGGGCGATGTCAGTATAACTCGGGTAAAGTTTTTATTTTGATGAGAAAATGACTTGGGATTTAACGTCCAACTTCTGGGGTTGAGATAACCCCAGTGTTGGCCAGTGTCAGTGGTGGAGGACGGGAGGCCCGACAAGGAACGGTGTCTATTTTTTCGGATGGGACGAAAAACCTAGGTCCCGTCTCTGTCAGGACAAGATTTCCCGCATGGCACATTTCAATAAATACCGTTTGGTGTAGAAATATAAGACATTAACGCTTTTTGATTTTATATTTTGAGTGTGTGATAGTGGGGTTTTTGCCAAGCTTTTGAGGCAAATATTTGATGCAAAAGCATAGCTCAACATTGTGCACGCGCGTTCTATGACATTTATAATGGAAGGGGGGCAACTCCATATCCATGAACTATTTCGTTTCGTTTCTTTCATATACGCGAAGGAAGTCGATGAAATTTGAATGCTACCTTCACGAACATTCTGAAGTTGCAAGTAAACATTTCAACGCCGGTTTTAACGGGTCGGTAGACTTAAACCTAATTCAAGATGGTAAGTGTAGTTGCATGATATCGTCTTCAGTTACGATTGGTGTTACAAAGTGTTTTGCTGTTACATGGGCTTGATGGCCTTAAATTGTAGTAATTTATGAACATTCGACATTTCTTCCAAAACACGTGTTTCAACCAGTCTCACTCTCAAATCTCAAACCGGTCATTTTTTTGTTAGACAATAACATTGGTACCGAAAGCCCACATAGAGAATACAGTTTTATTTGGTTGTTTTAATTTAAATAAACTAGATTAATCTGCAGGTGGATTTATGTCCTGATAAAATTACTATTAATCATAGAATAAATTTTTATTAGGATCATGATCATCATGTCTTGAAAGAGAAAACTTGGAAAAGCCACATGACAGATCCGTGTAGGTGGAGACAGTAGCACAATTTACCCAAATCTATACCATCCACCAATATTTCAATGTATATCATAATAACATAGATTTTTGTCATTTTTAATTAAAATCTTAGCTTGTTTGTATCAAATTTACGCAAATTAAAACAGTTGCTTCCTACTGAAGTACTTAAATTGTTCTATTTTGCTCATATTCAATCTCATATTAATTATTGCTCCACTATTTGGGACTCTTGTTCGATTACATCTATATCTAAACTTGAGAGAGTTCAAAAATTATCCTTAAAATTAATTTACAACAAACCTATCTCTGAGCACTCCTTCTCATCTAATTATCAATTTTTATCTTCATCTTTAAATATTCAAACTATTTATCAAAGACTTTTAATTAACAAATATATTTTTGTTTATAAAATTATTCATAAACTCTGTCCATCATATTTACATAATATTTTTCATTATAACACCACTCCGTATTCATCTCTCAGTAATAGACTTTGTATCTGTAGACCTAATAATGAAATATTTAAATGTAGTTTACAATATAGAGGCACAGTCCTTTGGAATTCTCTCCCATTTTCACTTAAAAATATTAAAAATCTTCATTTATTTAAGAAAAATATCACTAAGCATGTTATTTCTTCTTCTTAACCTGTAGTCTATATTTAATATATCAACTACTTACTAGTTACTACATATTATCCATCATTTTACTTTTAGTTTTGAAGCTTATCATATTATCATATATATTAGAATGCTTTGTTTGTGAGTATTTGTTAAGTGTCTTGTTCTATTACTGTCTTTTTCATTTATTTTGTTATAAAGGGCAAAATTGTAAACAGGCTTTAAGCCTAATTTTTCACCTTTGAAAATAAAGATATTATTATTATTATTAAATGTTCTGTTGAAATAATGGACAATAATTAGGGACTTGGGGAAGATTTGTATTTTTGCACAAGTTATGTCCCTTGGTTTGAAACCACATTTTGACAGAAATTTTAAATTAAAAATTTGGTATAGAGAGCAGAATATCATATATGGATATAAATTATTGTGATATCAGTTGAAATAATGGTCGTTTATGGTAAATCGTGCTATTCGATATGGACATTATATCAGGGTTCAATTTAGTCTAAAACGATTGAGTAGCAAATTTTTGTGACAGATTCACATTTTGGCTAATCAATTCAAAATTTGAATAGCATTTGCTCAGATTTGAGGAGCAGTGAAACGTAGCCTACATCACAAAAATGTGCAATTCTGATTTTTCGGGTATAAGTGGATACGTTTTTCCGCCGAAGTCCGGCCTTCGTTGTATACTCCGCTTCGACTTATGCACGGATGAAGGTAAAAAAAATTGACATCTCCAAAAAATAAAATTCAGTTACCGTCTCTCTACGATTCCGGACGCACTAATCGTCTAAAACAAAACTACACGTACTTTATGTAAAACCATTCCAATCGAAATATTTGTAGACGTGGCTTTGCTTGTTTATTTCTTTATTTAAATATCCCTCTCTCCGCCTTCAAAATATTATCAACCCGAGAATATGCCATAAGCATAAAATATATTCAGACATTCGTCAAAAATGGCTTGTTCACGCATCTCGCGAGATGTCTACTTTTAGTTTTCAGTTAAGTTAACCAATCATACTATACTGCGTTGTTTTATTCTATTTTTAGTAACACTTTATAAACACGTGTGATTAAAAACGGAGTCTGCATTGTCTTCTAGTTATTGGATATATATTGAAATAAAAATTGGTTCAAATTAATCACAACCACAACTTGGAATATTGAACAATTTTTGTTAGTCCTGCATTTATAAATTGATTCTTTCGTAGGCCTAAATATACTCCACATTCATCCAAAATATAATGAATCGCACTTCACAAGTTTGAAAGCAATTTTTGGCTAATGAATAAAATAATTCTATCGCCATTATCGCGATTTGAGTCGCTTTTTGCGATGCGATACCGCATAAATTGAACCCTGCATTATATATGTAGTTTGGCTATCGCCAAGATTGGTTGCAAAAATAGGTTACTGTTATCCACAAATGCAACCAATTTACGCAATTAGAAATTATGGACATTTTTTGTTTTTTTTAATGTGTCCCAGCCCCAGGTAAAGAAATGCATCTATTAAAAAGAAAAAAACCCACTGTTAGCCTGTCATGAATTCTCTTGAAATGTACACACATTTGTGCATGTATTTGTGCATATAGTGAAAAAAGATCAATTCAATACACAGCATTTCTGTGGTTTTAATACACTTTGGTGAAAATATTAATGTATAGGTTACGCAGGTCTAAGTTTGGTGTTTGATTTGTTTTGGAGCAAATAAACAATTTGAAGTGGCGAATAAGGGAACAACTCTTGTAAAAAATGGATATAATCCAGCTGACCAGAATTTTGTCATGATTTATTATATATCTCAGAAGGACTGAAAAAAATTGATTATCAAATCCTGGGTTCATCACATCCCTTTAGGTGCCATGGCCCATGGTATAAATAGTATGGGACAGCATATTAGTGACACCATGGAATTTACATTTCAGTTCCTGTTATATTTGATTCAATGAAGTAGTATACTTTCATGCAATTATTGAGTGTGTTGATATTTTATTTATAAATGAAGAGGTATGAAGCAGTAATCTGATTTAAGATGCTGCTTTGGTAAATTTAGTGGTCATAAATCGTGAAATGTGGTGATGTTATTTAGGTTATTTGGTAATAAATGGTTGATGAACTAAAGCTATCAATATGTACAGTGTACGGTAATATTTTTTTATTTTTATTTTCAGTTGTCCATGAATCCTGTCCAGATTTTGACGCGAGGGGCTGAGGAAGAAAAATCTGAAATAGCTCGTATGGTAAGTGTGGTGACCAGTGTTATACAGTGTCATAATATTTTCAATTATTTAATTCATGTTTACATCAATAAATTAGCCTCAGTAATTATCTCTTATCTTTGTCTTATTCTCTAGAAACGGAAAGTGCCAGAACTCTGTTTTTTTCTTCTGAACTTTTGTCTTAGTACTTCCGTACTTTTGTATTGTATAATAATTTGAATGTGTTGATTACTAATGTTTTTATTAATTAATTTTGTTTTATTTCAGTCCTCATTTGTTGGTGCCATTGCTATTGGAGATCTTGTTAAAAGTACCTTGGGCCCAAAAGGAATGGTAATGTATATTTTGTTATACCATTTTAAAAGAAAGAAATGGATTATCTCAGTAATTTTCAGACTAAAATTTGTTTATTACCATGGTCACATGAAATGCTAGCAAGGTGAATTCTGCCTTCGCAGCATCTTGTTCCAATCAGCTATTTGTCATGGATGTTGATTTTGATGATTTTATTGCCAGCATTTTAGAAAGCCAACTCTACAATTTGTTTATTGTTAGTTTATTGATGTGTTTTATATTTCAGGATAAAATTTTACAATCAAACGACCCTAATACTACAATACAAGTAACAAATGATGGTGCTACGATATTAAAATCTATCGGTGTAGATAACCCTGCAGGAAAAGTTTTAGTGGGTAAGGATGTATATAAATCATATTATTTATTGCAGTATTCAAACATTGAGTCAGCTTACGATTGCCCAGTAACATTTTGGATTCTCAATAACATTTATCAGGGCTATGTATGTGATAACTGAGCATACCAGAGTTGGGATTTCGCCCGTATATTCCGGACTTGTCCGAATTTTTTTTCCAAACGCACAATATTGTCCGACCGGGAATATGCCCAATCGGACATCAAGACATAGTGAATAATATTCAAAATTCCAAAATTTATATAGTGTACTGAAAGTATAACTACCACTCAACCCGATTATCGTTGACAATATGCAGGATTGATTAGGTAATTAAGTGATCAACGTATTTATCGTGTTATACCGTCAATAAACCTACCTTGATTAACTACTTAATCCGTCTTGATTGATTGACTTAATCCTTTGTCGGACAATTCATCAATCTAATCTTAAACAGAAGTCATTGCTTTCCCTTTGTCGGACTATTCATCAATCCAATAAGAGTGATTATAATTTTAATCCACCCGTTTACCTCGTGGTCTTCAATTGTCGGGCATTTTAATCGCTTTGATGTGAGCCGACAGCATTTATAAACTAATCATAGATGTCACATATCATAAGAGTATATTATTTTATAACACCCTACATGTAATTCATTTTGTCTACGATATCCTTTACGTCTTTTAAGAATCCATATATAAATTCTCATCCACAGTGGCACTTTCCCGTGATCTCGAGCGCCGCACGAATATTGCTTAACATGTTAGGCAGTGCTTACTATGAAGCTGTGTGCTGTAAGTCACGTACGCCATAGCGGCAATACGCTGAAGTCAGCTATGCCTTTTCTCATCACCACAAGTATTACTATTTCGAACGCTTTTCTTTCATTTGCTGCCGTGTTCTTATTTATATTACGCACGGATCTGAATATTTTGTTGACATTTTATAAAGAAAAACGATGTTCTGACATCACAAACTATTCTTATTTCGGGAGTTCGGCATTCATTTGCTGTCACGTAAATCTAAAGGAATATTACGGTTGTGAATTTTATGCCGAAGCAGGATCGGCCAGGTTTCATTCAATGTATTACGAAAATGCTTAATTTTGTACGACATTTACTGACATAATTTTGAATGCCGTACGGGAATTAGGTGTGAAAAATAGCGAGGTTCACCAATTTTATGACGTACGGGATTTGAATATTTTGTTGACATGTGATTTTTAATTGTGGTATGAATTGAATACCGTACGGGAATTAAATATGAAAAATAGCGAGGTTCACCTTATTTGTTATGTACGTGATTTGAATATTTTGACGACATGTGACTTTTAATTGTGGTATGAATTCGTCTGCTTAAATAACGATAAGAGTTATGCCCCTTTATTTTCGGTAAAATGTCCGACACAAAAAATTTTGAAATCCCATCCCTGGAGCATACAGCACATTTATTGTTTCAACAAGAGTTACTTCCCATTGACCCAGGAAGAACGTGTATTGATCAAGAAGGAAGTGGTATATGGTCATTTGTTCTTGTATGTTTTCAGATATATCAAAAGTACAAGATGATGAAGTAGGTGATGGTACTACATCAGTTGTTGTTTTAGCTTGTGAATTATTGAAGGTTTGTTAACTTTTATACCAAATCACAATAAGTTTATAGATCTCCACAGGACAGGGGTTGTAATTGTTGTCACGTTGACTTACTGAGTAGGGCGCTGACTCTCTAGTCTGGAGGTTGGGGATGCAATCACAGTGTTGACCGAGAAAGTTCATCAGGATTTTCGAGCATGTCAGTGGAGCGGGAAGGAGGGCCTGACAAGGACAGCTGTATTGTCGATCGGATGATCTAAAAACCTGAGGTCCTGTATACAAATCGGCATGCACCTAAAGGATCCATTGGCATTTTATATCTATGTAAGAGTAGACCCTAGCACCACTGTCTGGGCAGAGTTTCCCCACATGGCCCACTGTATTATCCCAGTCAGAGCAAAACAGTAGGACGTTAAACCCTATTTCATTTCATTTTATAATTGTTGTTATTTATTAAATGTTTTTAGATTCTACTGCATCAGGATAATTATAAATTGTTAATTTGTAGGAAGCTGAAGATTTAGTGAGTAAAAAGATACATCCACAGACTATTATATCTGGTTGGAGATCAGCTACAGATGCAGCAAGAAAAGCTTTAGTTGATGCTGCTAAAGATAATGGGTAATATACATAATCTGATAATTCTAGTTTTCACAGTTAAACATTTTATTATTGGGACTAGACACTTTCATAACAAATCTGCCAATACCAATGTTTTGTTTTTTTAACGGGTGAAAATGAGATCTGTAGTTTTGTTTGTTTTCATAGCAGTTGAATTGTCGTCTTGATTTGTCACTGTTATGTTTCAGAAAGAATCCAGAAAAATTTCGTGAAGATTTAATGAATATAGCCAGAACAACCCTTAGCTCCAAGATTCTCACTCATTTTAAAGAACATTTTGCTAAATTAGCTGTCGATGCTGTACTCAGATTAAAAGTAAGTAGATTTATTATACCATTTACATTGTTTTTTTAAGGTATCTCTCTACAACCGTTTTAATTTACCTGGTCAGAGCAGAACACTAGGACGTTAGACCTCATTTGATTTCATCCTGTGTCAAACAAAGTAAGGGAGGAATATTGAAAGAAATAAACTCTGTTTGCATTATGGCCAGGATTTTTTTCTGGAAGAAACTTAAGACATAACTCAACCTATTATTATATTATTAGTAAAACCTTTTGTTTCTGTGAAACCTTATAAAATTTTGTTTTCATTATCAAATAACATTTCACTATACTAGGACAATGTAAATATTGACCTGTGTTGTTAATGTTCTATATTTATAAATTAGGGTAGTGGTAATTTAGATGCTATCCAGATTATCAAAAAACTTGGTGGAGCTTTACAAGATTCTTATTTAGATGAAGGTATGTGCACAGAAGTTAAAACAATTTCTTTCTTTGTTTCAACCACACCCTATTCAAGTAATTTGCTAACATAACAGTCAAGGGTTGAATCCGGGTGTTTTCCGTGAAAGTTTGGTGTTTGGTTTTCCCTTGTCAGTGATGCAAGAACATGGACTAGTCATTTGGATGGGACGGAAAACCATATACACAATTGGCATGCACATGAAAGAACCTTTGACAGTTGCAATTCGAAATAAGTGTTGGTCGAAGCATGGTGTATTTTCATTAGCATGGATGGAGCAGAAAAGTAGCATGTTCAACTCCCATTTCATGTCTTTTGACAAACTTTTCCTTAGATTAGCGCCAGTGGAAATGTTATTTACAGTGGCTACTGATACATACATGCCAATTTATTTCAGTATTTACATCTCATTCATGACAGCTATTAGAATTTATGCCATTATGAAAGTTGATATCTTCAAAATTTGGATATATTTTTCCTATGAGTTACAGAACGAATATTGATTAATAATTAAATAATTTTGTAGAAGTTCAAGATTACATTGTTATGTTTTATTTTCTAGGTTTCTTGTTAGATAAGAAAGTTGGTGTTAATCAACCTAAGAGAGTAGAAAATGCCAAGATTTTGATAGCTAATACACCAATGGATGCTGATAAAATAAAGGTATGATTAATTTATACTTAACTTTTATGTGTCCTGTCCAGAGGTCGCAGTGGATCAAAATTTCGCGTTTTTGTCGTCCAAATCTGTGTGACTTAGAGCCTCTCAAAATACTCATTAGAAGCAATTGAAGTCATTTTCTGAACAACCCTATCTTAAGCGTCCTTATTTCATTGATAAGCCTATTGTATTTAGTCAAATGACGACTGGAGGTTAGCAGCATCGGCATATCTTAGATCTATGGTTGACGGCGCAGCCATTTCAATCTTTCACTTCGACAGGAAGTAAAGAGGAAACTATCGCTAGGAAAGCCAACATTTGATTGGCTGAATGCAAACAGTATATCATGTTCTAGCCAATCCAATGTCTTGTATGAAATACGCTTTATTGCTTCCAATGGTAGGACCGTCTTCGATCTAGAGTTCTCCGGCAAAATTGGGATGTCTCAGGATAGCCATGAACTTATGAATGAAATAAGAGGATATAAAAAAAACCCCGGCAACTGCGTGCCTAGAGGTGTGTAAATGAGGCGTGAAGCACGTAAATTGTGCAAACTATGATATAGAATAATCTTATTATTCTCACGTCGGGGGAAATTTTCTGCAAGTAAATTGCGCAGCGTCCAACAATATTTGCGTTTATTTTGAAAAAAATGTGTGAAATACGCGGATTTTTGCGTGACTACGACCTCTGGTCCTGTCATCCATTTAACTTTTCTTATCAAGAGCACTCATACAGTTTGGTCTAAAACTTACGTCAAGATATGGCAGGTAAAAATAATTTATTTATGGCCGCTCAAAATGATCCTATCTTTTGCATTATAATATGAAATATTGTTTATTTGTGAAGGTATTTGGTAGTCGAGTTCGTGTAGATGCTGTATCTAAAGTAGCCGATTTAGAGACAGCTGAGAAAGAGAAGATGAAAGATAAAGTAAATCGAATCGTCAAACATAACTGTAATGTGTTTATTAACAGGTAGGATAATCTTGCCTGTCACCGTCATGAACATCATTTATTACATGACAATAGAACTGATTTGTTTTAATTTTCAATATTGAATATTAATTTGTTTATTTTTTGTAGACAACTTATATATAACTACCCAGAACAACTATTTGCTGATGCTGGTGTAATGGCAATAGAACATGCTGATTTTGATGGTATAGAACGTCTAGCATTAGTCACAGGTGGTGAGATAACATCTACGTTTGATTGTCCTGATATGGTTAAACTAGGTACCTGTGATCTTATAGAACAAGTTATGATTGGTGAAGATCAGTTAATCAAATTTTCAGGTAACAAATCTTATATTCTGTTAAACTTTGCTGAGATTTATTCTGTATTCTGCCATCTAGTTGTCATTGTAGGATAACTGCATAATAAAACCCAGACAGGACAAATAATTAGGAAATAGACCGGAAAAGAAATATGTCACCTGCTCCCATGAAACCAATCGCTTGTCACACAACTTCATTTTGTACTCCGGGCTCAAAAGCATAAACTGTATGCCTTCTTGTTGCTGTGAATGAGCCAAACTCAATTCCAGATGATACAACAAATTTAAAAAGAATGGCATTCTTGGAATTCTTAGGATGTAGACTATTGAAATATGCTGAAAGCTTTATTTTTATAAAAATGACCAAGAGTCTAGTTTGGTGGGAGCAGGTCATATATTTAGATATACAGGTACAGCTGTCTAGTCATTAGGATGGGACGGAAAACCGAGGTCCTGTGTACACATTGGCGTGCACGTAAAAGATCCCTTGGCAGTTGGAATTCGATATTAGAGTGGGCCGTAGTCTGTATGGTGTATGCACGTCTTCCATTAGCCCAGGTTAGGTGCAGAAAAGTCGGTCGTTAAACCAAACCCCATTTTATTTGTCAACTGCCATTGTCCAAGATTCAACTCATTAGATAATGGTTAATATTAGTATAAGTTATCAGGGTGTAATAGCCATCATGAGTAACAACTGCCACAAATTTCTAGTTTTAACATGGACTACATATTTACAAGTGTTCTACAGATGGAATTCATTGAATGTTTGTATTTTGTACAGGTGTAGCTCTAGGAGAAGCTTGTACAGTTATTTTACGTGGAGCAACACAACAGATATTGGATGAATCCGAAAGATCTCTACATGATGCCCTCTGTGTTCTATCACAAACAGTTAAAGAAACTAGAACAGTTTTTGGAGGAGGTAAGATTTATACTTTCAAATTAATGAGATAATGACATCCATCACAACTTTCAAAATCTTGTAGGATCTTGAATTTGGCCCAGAATTAAAATGCGGTAAGGCTATCAGTGTCGGTAAACTGAGAGGATACTGTCGGCCAAGTTGCAAGAAGAATCTGAGAATTTTTCAAGCCTGGTTTCCACTTCTTGTTGCTTAATTCTGATTGGACGAAAAATAGATTTCACATAAACAATTCGGATTTGATGACAAGTAGATACAATTTTTCACTTTCCTGATAAAATTTCCCTCACTGGTATTGCACTGAACAATTAAACAACTTTCTCTTCCTATGCACGTCAAGTTGGATTGTATTAAACTAAAATAGATAATACCAGGAAGCTTTTTAAAGAATATGTATGAAAATAAAGTTTTCTTCTAAATTTCAGGTAGTTCTGAGATGTTAATGGCTGATGCTGTAGCTAAGTTAGCTGCTAAAACTCCAGGAAAAGAAGCCGTTGCTATGGAAGCTTTTGCTAAGTCATTAAGAGCAGTAAGTAATCCTGGCCTTGATTTTATGTTCATGGGAAATAATTTACTTAGATGTAGGTCAAGTCTGTTTCTACCTGTGAATCAAATCTCAGCTGAAGGTCTTGGTTCATTACATATGAACCTAGTAAAAACCTTCTACCTTGGTAGGGGACTAAGAAGTTCCAGGTATCATTAGCTGTGGTTTGTTTGTTAACATTGATCTGATTTGATGTGTTTTATTTTTTAGTTACCTACATGTATAGCTGATAATGCAGGATATGATAGTGCTGATTTGGTTGCCCAACTAAGAGCTGCTCATACAGAAGGAAAACACACATATGGTTTAGGTAAGATATATGAAATAGAAAGTTAATTTGTGTCTTTGCTATTGGAAACCTAACCTACTTTAATGGGACTATTTTTGGGATTCAATATCTCACATTTATGGATGTTGGAAAAGGGAGAAATATTCTAGAACCATTGGAGGAGGGGGGGGGGCGCTAAAAGTCAGATTTAATTTATCAACCATGTAACCTAGCTATTTCCATGTAAAACTGAACATTAGTTTATTTAGCAATGAAATATTTGTTTTATACAGATATGGAACAAGGTGTTGTAGGTGATATGGAGACTCTAGGAATAACAGAATCTTTCCAGGTTAAAAGACAAGTTCTACTTAGTGCTGCCGAAGCTGCCGAAATGATATTACGTGTAGATAATATTATTAAAGCTGCACCTCGACAACGACAACCTGATCACAGACATCATTAAATATATCGTATCCAGTTATTCATTTCAGTATACTACATTTTATCATAGCTTCAATGGAAATTGTATGATAAGAAGAATCAAGTGCTATCTGTTTTTTTGTATATTTAATTTATTTACCATTCTTAAATCTCGGACATGTGACAACAGTCTTGCTTTTCATAATTTTTTTGTGATAATAAAATATCATGAATCTAGTGGTTTTCTTAAACTGTACAAGAAAAACATTATCCTGTTACACAGCCTCTTCTTTTGTAGCATTATATATAATACAAATAATTCTGTGGCTGTGACAAAATATGTACATAGTGTAGCTGTTTTAAAATACCCCATCTTGAATTGATCATGTTACATTATCATTCTGTTGGCAGTCTTTTACAAGAAGGGATGGGTGCACTTTAAGTCAGGTTTGTGATTGAGTCAAGGGTTGTCTGCCTAATCTTGTGGGTTTTCTCTCACTGCCAATGATCCCTATGCACAAGCCAAGTATTGACATAGAATTGTACAACGTTAGTCCTGAGGTCACCTAATTTGTGTTGAGTGGAGGTTAGTAATGAATTCTGCACAGATTAATTGATAATTATCATGCCCATTATAGATTAATTTTGTCAGTACAGCACTAAGCAGGACCAGTTATGAAAACCAAAGTCACACATATTAGGTCTGTGATTTTCAATTTGAAAGCATGCCATCCCACAACCATGATTGTTATAAAATGTGGATTGCGCTATAGAAATCACAGAAATTTGATTGTAACAATAGATAGAAAGGTTACAGAGCACTGAATATTTAGAGGATTTATCAACTTAAACCCAAATGTTTAAAACCGAATTTGAAATCAATACATTAAAGACAAGGTTTTAGGAAAAGGGGGTGTGTAACACTTTGAAACATAACGGTTGCAGAACTCGGAAGGCTGAAACTTGATAGTTTGTTCTCGTGACCCAAATGCTTCAATCCAAATTTGACAAACTGAAGCAACTATTGCTTTCACAATAATTTATTTTGGCAAATGGGGAATAAATCAGGAACAGAATCCTCTCACGACCCAAATGCTTCAAACCAAATTGTAACTTGGATTTTGGCAAGTGAAGGGCTCTGGAGCACAAAATCACAATGCATATTGTCTTCACATTGTTTTCAGCAAAAGGGGATAACTCCAAATCTGAAAGAATCCATTTAATAATTGTAGTCTGCAGAGTGAGCACAAGTTGTAAGATTGGAATGTTACGTTTCAATCAGCACCCAGGGACGGAATAATAAAACACTGACAAATAATTTATTTATTATGAAATAGAGACAAATATTGAAATAGAGACAAATATTACGATACATGAATAGATTTATATAAAGACAGACTACGATAGATTGATAATAAATATATCACAGTAAGATAATGGACGTACATATAAACATAAATAATATCTCATGGACGGACTATTCTAAACCTGGAATATTTAAATGGATTCCAAATTGTTTGGAAATATTGAGTAGTTTTTCTTCATAAAGCACATTTTTCTGGACAGCTTGCTTGTAGTTATATTTGAGATCTTCAATTTCTTCAAAGAAATCAGGACCAAAATTATCTAGTTCCTTTTTTAGCTGAAAAGAATGATAAGATTTTTTTGTCTATTGATCAAGCATGTATGTTTTCCGTAGAACTCTTGTGTTTAAAATTTAAATGGCTTCATGTATATATAGGGAAATAATTAATGCACAGTTAATAATGCTCTGTTCCCATTATATGAACATCAATCCTCTCTTTATCGAAAGAAAATATGGTAACCCACCATACCATGGAATCTCACCCAAACATTTTTGAATAGCAAATATTATATGAATACATGTAAAGTAAAAAAAGAAGTTGGATATCAGCAAATAATGGATTTTTTTATCATCCAATCATTCCACCCCCCCCCCCCATTACAAATGGATAAGTTGGTGTTTTCTAGGTGATATTACTGTACAAGTTCTGGTTTTATACCAAAATAAAATAGTTTATTTTTCATCACAGAATAATGTGACAGTACAAGGCCAATCTTACCTTACTGACTTCAAATTTATATTTATCTCTTTCTAAGGCCACTGATTTTAGATTCATGCTCACATCAACATTTTCTTCCATCATTTGATCATATTTACCAGCCTTAGCTAGAATATCATCATCATACTGAAAATATAACATCAACAAATTAATACATTTCCAAATCTTGACAAAAGAAATTCATAGCTGATGAGACATTTTAAAACGTAAAAGATTGGACAAAAATGTTTATCTAAGTTATATAACTCTGTTAAACCTATTTAAAATACAGATGTGACTTCATCCTTTGATGTTGACCTTGAAATAATAGTACCATAATGGCATGGGCAATGTGTACATTATTTATACTAGTTCAAATTTTGAACCTGCATGACATATTTCATTGCAAATCATGTGAAGTGTTTATATTTTAAGCGTGGTTTAATGGTCTTGAGCTTAAGACATTGCCTACGTCTCTTGTGTGTTTCAATATATTACTTAAAGGGCCAATCCAGATAACTTTCTGGGGAATAAAACTGCTTAATTTTGTGTTAAAATCCCTTAAAATCCATTATGTAAGGCCGACCAACTAACCCGATATTTGTGACACTCTTGTAAATAACTTAAACCTGACAGTCTTCCTCTGGAAATGGAGACCGTTGTATTGTACAGTATCTGGATAAAACCAGACTTTTTTCTATAAAAATAATATGTAGGTGAAATTTACCTTTCGTTATCAAGTACAGCACATGGGTCATTCACTGCATAGACCTCTCATGAAACGGGAATCGATTATCAAGTCATCCAATGAAAAAATTGACCCGAAATCTTAAAAGGGTTACATGTCCGGATAAGCAGTGTTGACGTTGTTCACGTCCAAACGACTCAATATTTTGAGCTGAAATTTTGAGACAAGGTAAATACACCATGCCTCTATATTTTGGTCCATAAATTTCATAAATACTCGGACTTTAATTTTTTAGACTCTGTTCTTATCGGGATTGTCCCTTTAATGTCTAACTCTCGAACATTAAACCACACTTACTGTTAAGCTGAAAAATTTGTAAATATAAAAGACAAACTTACAATATCACTACCACCTTTTCTATACATTCTAATCTCATTTAATAGATCTTTCTTCTCATTCTCTAGTTTATCAATCTTTACTCTATAATAAATAATAATATAAAACAATATCAACACAGCAAACATTATTTGGAATTCTTGCCATAGTAGCTTCGATTTCTTTTCCCATTCTCCAGGAATTATATTTTTATTGCAATACAAATATATGTAATGTTTGGGAAAATTATTTCCTAGTATTTCTGTTGTTGGTCAAATCAATAATTTCATTATCATTACCTTGCTTGTTGATACTCCTTCATTAAATCACTGTCTTTTAACTGTGTACCTGGTGGTAATCTTTCTAATATTGACATCTGGTAAAAATAAAACATGCATTTATAACTTGCAACAATCTCATGCAAGTCAATATTCAGATTTTTAAATGAAATATAATTATTAATAACTTAATATAGCTGTAAGCAGCCTTAAAATACCATAATGTTACAGAAAATTCCATAATGTTACAGAAAATACCATAGTGTTACAGAAATATACCATAATGTTACAGAAAATACTATAATGTAATAAAGAATACCATGATGTTACAGATTAGATAGGTTGCCAGGCAACGAAACATACGCCCACAACAGCTAAGTCGTCCGGGCAGTCAACAAGGATTGTTGCATATTGTTTCTTTTGTCAGTAAGGAGAACATTTACAACACATGATAATCTTATTACGAGTAATAACCCATTAAGTAATTATCAGAAATGATTAGAATAGTTTTGATGGTTTGTCTAAAGGCCTTCGTCCACAAGATATTTCAAAGTGATCAAGTGCCAGAAATTATCAGATATCACTGAAAATCAAATAGGATTCTTCGTCTCATGACCCTAAACACTGTGTACAAATTTAAAGTCAATCGGATATTAACTTTAACCTTTAGAGCATTCACAAGGTTTTTCAAAGTGATCAAGGGTCATAATTCTGGCAGTAATTATCGGATATCGCTGAAAATAAATAGGCTATTTTGTATCATGACCGTAAATAGTGTGTATAAATTTAAAGTCAATCGGATATTAACTTCAGATTTTTCAAAGTGATCAAGGGTCATAACTCTAGCAGTAATTATCGGATATTGCTGAAAATCAATAGGATTCTTTGTATCATGACTTTAAACACCGTGTATAAATTTAAAGTCAATCGGATATTAACTTTAGCCTCTAGAGCGTTCACAAGATTTTTCAAAGTGATCAAGGGTCATAACTCGGGCGGGAATTATCGGATATTGCTGAAAATCAACAGGCTTCTTCGTATCATGACCTTAAACACTGTGTATAAATTTAAAGTCAATCGGATATTAACTTTAGCCTCTAGAGCGTTCACAAGATTTTTCAAAGTGATCAAGGGTCATAACTCTGGTAGTAATTATCGGATATCACCAAAAATCAATAGACTTCTTCGTCTCATGCCCTTAAACACCGTGTATAAATTTAAAGTCAATCGGATATTAACTTTAGCCTCTAGAGCGTTCACAAGATTTTTCAAAGTGATCAAGGGTCATAACTCGGGCGGGAATTATCGGATATTGCTGAAAATCAACAGGCTTCTTCGTATCATGACCTTAAACACTGTGTATAAATTTAAAGTCAATCGGATATTAACTTTAGCCTCTAGAGCGTTCACAAGATTTTTCAAAGTGATCAAGGGTCATAACTCTGGTAGTAATTATCGGATATCACCAAAATTCAATAGACTTCTTCGTCTCATGCCCTTAAACACCGTGTATAAATTTAAAGTCAATCGGATATTAACTTTAGCCTCTAAAGCGTTCACAAGATTTTTCAAAGTGATCAAGGGTCATAACTCTGGCAGTAATCATCGGATATCACCGAAAATCAATAGGCTTCTTCGTCTCATGACCTTAAACACTGTGTATAAATTTAAAGTCAATCGGATATTAACTATAGCCTCTAGAGCGTTCACAAGATTTTTCAAAGTGATCAAGGGTCATAACTCTGGTAGTAATTATCGGATATCGCTGAAAATCAATAGGCTTCTTCGTCTCACGACCTTAAACACCGTGTATAAATGTAAAGTCAATCGGATATTAACTTTAGCCTCTAGAGCGTTCACAAGAAATTGTGGACGACGGACGGACGGACCGACAGACGGACGGACGGGGGCGACGGCAATATACGGCCACATTTCATTGTGGGCGTATAAAAACATAATGTTACAGATAATACCATAATGTTACGGATAATACCATAATGTTACAGATAATACCATAAAGTTACAGAAAGTATGCTCACCTGGTGTAGTAATTGTTTTTTCTCCTCTAAATACATCTGTTCTTTTTCTGTTGCTTCTTTTAATAATTTTTTATTATCAGCTAACTGTTTATTCTGTTGTAAAAAACGACAAAATTTGAAACTTTATATTCAAATTATACATAACATTTACTAATGATACTCGAGAGAGAGAGAAATGGGGTCTAACGTCCACTTGACACAAACTAGACCATTTCGCGACCAACAAATGGTTCAATTTTATTTGTGGGTGGGGGTCTTTAGCAGTGTGGCAGAAAACTGGAGGACCTGGAGAAAACCCAAGGGGTTGAACAGGTGACCTTATTCCTTGTCATAATGACAGACATTAAGATACAGTGTGCACATTTGTTCATCCAACCCTCTAATGATACTTAAATACATGTAATTTAAATGTAAAACAGACTATGATAATTCTCGGTTTTTACTCAGAATGATGACAGCACTTTACCTTTTTCTCAATGTCTGCCTCTAAACTATTAATTTGATCTTCATACATTCTAGTAACAACAGCAGACTTCCAACCTTTAGAATCAGAGTTTGTTGTTGGTCTTTTAGCTTCTTCTATTTCTAATTTAGATTTGGTTACTTCTAGTTTTTTAGTTTGTTGTTCTTTTTCCATTTCTTGTGTCCGTAAATCTATTCTTAACTTTTCGTTGGATTCTTTTTCCTGAAAATAATGAAATTAACATTGTGAGACAGACTCACACATTTATCTTTTTATAAAGCTTGAGGTAATCAAATTGTTTATCACTCTACTTAACCTGAGCAGAAAGTGCTTGTTATCGAACTTAGCCATTTTATTTAATTATGTACTTAAACTATATGCCAAGTTCCATTAATCTCACAAAATTAGAATCAAAATTATCAGTTCCAAAACATTATCAAATCATACTGTTTATATCCACTCAGTCTAAACAGAACTCATCGTAATTTAATTCACCTAATGAACATTTACACCGTCACCAAAAATGAACCTTCTATCTCAATTAGAAGCCTAGTCATTGTGTTTCCAAAAATTTGACGGACATATTGACAAATAGAGAAACCCATTTCAATAGTCTCCTGCTTTCTCCTGAAGGCGGGGAACAACTAAAGTAATAAAAGGTATTTAACGGCAGCACAATAGGGATTTGAAATCGGAAATCAAATATTCTCACCTTTAACAATTCTTTCCGTAATTTTTCGTAATCTGTCATCATTTTGGCAGTTCCTTTTTGTTGAGATGTATAACGGTCAGTTAAAGTAGCCCCCATTTTAAGTTTTAATTCTTCTAGTTGTTTCTACAATGCAACAATTTATATTAATAAAATTTGAATTACATGTAGTTAATAAACAATACTGTACTGCTATGGAAGATAATCTTATATTACCTGCATTATTCTTATGTTTACTTTTACACAACTTGTTTACTTATAAATTGAAAAATAGGATACGAGAAAGGGACAGCAACACTCCCTTTGTAGGTAACTAAAGCTGGACAGGCTTATACATCTGCATAGATACTGGATCAAAAAATGATACCAGTGGGGCGAAGGTACAGAATCAAATAAATTTAAAGGATCCCGCTCAACAGCAGCACAACAGAATTGGTGGATGTAAAGATTATTTAATCAGACAACGTTTCGGGTATAGATACCCTTTATTTAATTTTAAATTGAAAAATACCGCTATCAGAATACGTTACCTTCAATCCATCATTTTCCTGTTTAAGAAAAGCTATTTGTTCTGATCCTGATCCACTAGCAGAACGTTTTAACACTTCATTATCAGCTTGTGTTTTCTCCACAACTTTCTTTAATAAAGCTATAGTCTTTTCTAATTCACGAGTACTTTTACCACTCTCACCAATCTAAATATACACATAATTTTTATTATCACAAGGATGTAGAAGTAGAATATTTAAATTTACACATAAATGTTATTATCACAAGATTGTAGAAGTAGAATATTTAAATTTTAGGAAACAAGAAACCAGTCTTTATCTTTTTATAAAAACTTGAGTAATTTAATTGTTTATCACTCTGTTTAATCTGAGCAGAAACTAACACAATATGATAATTAAAAATAACACAATTTACTCGTACTTCTCATATATAATTCTAACATAAAATTTAAACATACTCTTTTAATACTGGATATTGATGAAGACATCGATCGGGCGGAATTATTACCACTTAATAAACCATTTTCATACTTCAAAGCTTCTACATATTTCTGTAAATCTGATACTCTTTCCTAATGAATAAATTCAAACAATATTCTTTAATAATCTGACACGGTTTTCTAACACAAATAATATTCTTTAATAATCTGAACAAATACTCCTTCCAAATGATAAAATAATCTGAAAAGTTTGCTGTTAAATAGAAAAACTTAAGGCCATTTTAACACAAAAGGTATATTTAAGGAAGAGTAAAATCTACTTTTGTAAAGTAGTAACAACCAATTGGTTAATCTATACTAATATTTGTGACTGTTGTTTGTCTATCTGTTCAGGGTCGGCGGCTGCACAAGGGCTGTTCTAAAGGCTGAAATTTGGTGTATTGGACTGGAGTAGCTCGCACCAGGGAGTAAAGCAGACCTGGTGACGATGACCTACCTTTGGCAAAGCCTGGCATCCTTCTAGTACTGTATATAAGTCATGACAAGTTGTATATATCATTATACTTACTTTTTGTCTGGGAATATCTTTTCTGCTCTGTTCCGCTTCAAATCGTAATTCTATGTTTTCTTCAGATAATTTTAACAGATCTTTTTGTAGTTGTTGATTTTTTTCAAATAAAAGTTGATATTCAACTGCTGATACTGTTCCTTCCTATAAAATAATGGTGTATTTGATGGATTTGAGATCTGTTTAGAAGTTAGTCTACGATCATTTATATGGAATACAATCACTTGTTTATTATACATGTGGTGCATCAATATGAGGGGGGGGGGGGAGCATGGTCGAATGGTTAGCATGTGTGCGCTGTATCATAAGGTCTGTCATTGAGTCAACTGGTGGTGGCAGTTCTTCAGCAGTGGCTGGAAATGAAAGAACCCAGAGAAATAAACCTACTCTATGTCAAGTAAACTATGACTTGCATAGATGCGGGTGGGGCATGGATGGCCAAATTTTAGAGGTTAGCATATGCACAAGGTATCAAAAGGTCCACCACTGAGTCGACTTGCGTGCTTTCGATTCCCCGGTTGTATGTGACAGGGAGTAGGGTTGCCTGTACAACCTTCATGGGTTTTCTCCAAGTTCTCCCGTTTTCTTCCACTGCTAAAGACCCCTACACCCATCTCTCTATTTCTCTTGTGTCTTTGCAAATTTAATTTCAAATTAAATTTGGAATTCCATTACTAAAGTACAAAACTGAGGCTAATAATATTGAATGTAAATAAAGGTTTCCAGATTTAGATTTTATATAATGAAAACACAACCTTAGCTATAATAAAGTAAAATAAATAATCAGCCTTTACTTATTATTCATTGCTTTCATTTCATGTGACTGATGACATATTAGCAAACTCTTCAGTACTAAAATGCATAATTATAGTTCTTTTCGAAGAACTGCACCTTCAATACAGATACAGTAGTTGAGGCAGAACTTTCTTCTGGTATGAAGCCAACTATGAGCTATCGGTAAGGCCAATTTGACAACATAACAACCAAGTCCGCCAACACAACACTCTATGTGAATATACAGAAACTATTTGTTTACCTCAGCTTGTGATTTCATAGCTCGCTGTAATTGTTCTACTTGTTCAGCTAGTTGTTGATTACGTAGTTTAATATCTTTATTTATATTTGGATCACTTTGTAACATTTTCCTTCTCAGATTGTTAATCTAGTGAAAAATAAACTATACATGTAGTATATTATAAGTTTTCTTTGTATACTATCATAATAACTAATCTACATTATACAGAGAGATTTTGATTGTTAACCAGTACATAAAGGCATTTAGATCACATATCACTGTAAACAAAGGCTAATATATTGTATGCTCGACACTAACTATTAATAACTTAGGCCAATAAAAATAAAAAATCTTTAGTTTGACAATTTCAGCCAAGATGTCTAAACTTGTAGTAGAGTATCAAGTTCATAAACTTGAACACCTTAATCTTTAAAGGGCTAATCCCGATAATATTTTGGAGAATAAAAATGCTTAATTTTGTATTAAAATAGCTTAAAATCCTCTACCTAAGGACAGAGAAACTAACTAAGTATTTGTGATACGTTTTCAAACAACTCAATCCCGTCAATCTTCATCTGGAAAGGAAACTGGTGTCCCAAGCTGTATGCTGCGCTGTCTACGTAAAACCAGACTTTTATTTTATGAAAAATATGTGTACGTGAAATTTACCTTTCGATATCAAGTACAGTACATGGGTCATTCACTATATAGACCTCTCAATAAACGTGAGTCGATTATCAGGTCATCAACGAAAAAATAGATCCCAATTCTTAAATGGGTTACGTGTCCGGATAAGCAGTTTAGACGTTCACGCCCGAACGACTCAATATTTTGAGCTGAAATTTTGAGACAAGGTAAATACACCATTCTTTGATATTTTGGCATTTAAATTACATACCTACTCTGACTTATATTTTTGATGCTCTGTTTAAAACGGGATTGTCCCTTTAAACATTTGACAAGAGGCTTTCTCACAATAATTTGGGTTTTAAGAATGTTCCCCTGGTGCATAACGATGTAATTCATATCCTCTAACAGATTACACGTGGCTTTTATTATACAAATTCTCAAATAAAATCAAAGGATTAACTTTCAGTCCTCTACACTATCACATTATTAATGATCTCAAACTTTTTCTGAAATCTTTGATTTAATTATTTGTGTTTCAAAATACTGTTTGTTTTATCAATGTCTAATAATGCTTAGTTATTTTCCACTTGTATTTTTTGGTTTTGTTATTTTATCCTTATAGATTAATATTCAAAAAAAATTTCCTCCACAAAGATTAATTATTCAAATATATTTTTTCCTTTGTCCCTTGTCAGCCATTAGAATAAAAACCATAAGCTTTACTGATATGCAATATGAATTATAAGAATTTGTAAATTAAAGAAATAATATCTGTCATTACCTCTTCTTGTAGATTATAGTTTCTCTGTTTAAGTTCCTCCATGTCATGTTGTTTTTTAGTTGGTGGTGCTGCTCCTAGTCCAGGTACAGTGGTCCGAGATAACGCCCTAGACCTGGCTTCTACACTATCTTTCTCTCTAGATACTCTACATAAATTTATTAAAATATAAATACTGTTGCTATTGGTAATAGCAAATCAAAGATTAATTAAAACATATTTGTTGATTTTATCTTTCATTAATGACATCACTACACGTAGAATGATGACATCATTCTGTAATGTTGTGGCAACCATAAATTTACTTTTTAATTAACAATTTTAACAGATGAGGCCTGAAACAAGCTGTTTACTCCAGTATTTGCTACAGCACAAAAATATATTAATTATTTGTTGATTTTATCTTTCATTAATGACATTACTACACATAAAATGATGACATCGTTATGACAACCATACATTTACTTTTTAATTAACAATTTTACCAAATAAGCTTTGAAAAAAGCTGTCTAATCAAATATTTGCTACTGCACAACAGAAATATTAATTATCTGACTAAATTTGTATCAAAACCCAATTTATTACGTAAAACTCTGTTTTGATGGTGAACACTGAAAAAACTTACAGTAAGATTGGTTTGTAAAGTGAAATGAAATGAAATGGGGTTTAACGTCCTACTCTTGGTTTGTAAAGTATAATATGATAACAACATACCTGTCCATATTGGCTTTCATCATTTCAATAGTTTTATTCAACCTTTCTACTTCACCGTCTCTATCTCTTAATTTACCCTTCATTTTCTCAACAGTTCTTTGCCATTTTTTACTTTCTTCCCATTTAGCAAGGTCATCAACCTAAAAATATTAATACATTTATGTTCTGTTACACACAACATCCTAAAATATCCTCACAAATCTTTATCAATAATAATAATAATCAATGACCAGGTAACTCATTTCTGTCAAAATCAATCACAATAATCTCAAATAAAATAACCTTTTTTTCTTCCTTTTCGTAAGGTTTCTCTGCCGTCTGCTGTTTCTTCTTCAGTTCTTCTTCCAGCAGACGCAATCTACGTCTAGCTTCATCCAGTTCTTGATGTCTTTCAAAGTCACCAGTTTTCTGTAAAATGATATTGTGGGAGGTTGTATAATTTATAAGAACCAATGACAGAGAGAGAGAAATGAGTTTTACCGTCCACTTGACACAAACTACGTCATTTCAGGACGAATACATGGTTCAATTTTATTTCAATAATTCCAATGTGCGTAGGGGTGTTTAGCATTGGGGGGGAAACCAGAAGACCCAGAGAAAACCCAAAAAGTTGGTCAGGCAACCCTACTCCTTGTCACGTACAACCGGAGAATCGTTGTGTTGAATAAAATAGCAAGACCACATGCATGCATCAATTCAAACAATCACCACTTTAAACCATTGAAGTTTAAATCATAACTATCTTCTATTCCAATTGTTTATAATTTTATCCTACCTGATTTCTCATGGTATTCATTCGTTCTATTTTCTTCTCTAATTCATCTACTTCCTGTTCTAATCTTTGTTTATCAGCTTTTATCTTTGATACAGTTCGCTCTTTTTGGGCTAAAGAAAGAACGTGAAGAGTTGCATAAATAAAGATTGCTAAGCCATTTATAAAATATCAATTTGTGCATTAGTTTAACTTGGACTCAGGACTGTATCTTTAGATTTGAACCGCAGTGGTTTCCCCCTGGTTGGTAGCACAGGGCCCTGCCAGGATACAGTGTCTAGTCCTATGGATGGGGCAACAAAAATTGTCGTCGAGTGTACACCTTAATGTGCACGTAAAAGAACACTTGTGAGTTGGAATTCAATTGCTTTCGGGTTCCCTCATTGCACACTGTATGATGCCCGTCTTCATTAGCCCAGGTTAGGAGCAGAAAAGTAGGATGCTAACCCCATTTCATTCATTCATTGAGTATTTTCAGATTAGCTACAGACTTCCTTCTCTTGGGTTGATAATCAAACTGACAATGGTCATTCAAGAGGCAGTGTATGCTGATTCTAGTTTTTTTCAAGACATAATAAATCTAAGATATTTTTGTATAATTTATGTGTAGAAATAAAACGTGATATATAACAGACCTAGTTCTTCTTTTGTATCTTCTAATTCAGCTGTTAATGTAGTCTGCGTTTCTTTTCTCTTCTTTAATTCTTTCCTCTGTTTATCTGTTTGAATTTGTAAATCTTCAATTTGTTCCTAGCGAATGAATCAATATCAACAACATTGTAACAAATTTTTGACTCCAAGTAACTTACGCATAGAGGTTGATATTTCAGATTTAAAATTTTGCAATTGATTATAAGAATCCAATAGGATTTTGCAGAAATGAGCACTAAGATGCTGTCCTTTGAGTTATTATTCAAAGTGAAAAAGTCAAATGTTATTGCATTTTTAAAATTTTGCAAATATTTTCAAGAATCTTTTATTTTTTACCACAACTATCATCTAACTTACGTTTAGTTGTTTTGTTTGTTGATCAATCAAACGTTGTATATTTTTTTCTTGTCCCACATCTTCTAAATTAGATTTAACTGTTTCTTGTGCCTGGGCCACCATATCAGCTCTTAGTTCTGTTAATGCTTTACTTAATGCCTGTAATAAAAAAAATACCCTGTACCTGATTCAAATTTACACAAGATAAAGACAGATGAACTGGACATAAAAAATCTAGTTTGTCGTGAAAAAATAACGAAACAAGAAAACGTATTAGCTATGACATGAACTAACCCCCAGCCAGAAATTTCAAGTTTGATTTCACAGCCAAATATACAATGAAAATGAAATGGTGTTTAATGGCCTACAGTTCTGCTCTGATTGGGCTAAAGAAGACAGGTTATGAGGAAAATTTGCCTGTACAGCGGCACTATGGCCCACCCTTATTTTCGAATTCCAACTGCCAAGGGATCCTTAAATGTACACACTTTTATGTACACAAGATTTTGGTTCTTCGATCCATCCGTACAACTTATGTTTAGATATCCAATGTGTGACAAGTTTTTGTATCAATTGGAAATAGACTATACCTGATGTTGTTTTTCTTTAAGAGCCAGTTGATTTTTTAACCTTTCTACCAAATTCTTCATAGTTGTTGTAGGAGCACGATTATTAGAATCTTTTAATGTATTAATCTCTTCATTTAATATTTCTATTTCTTTCTTCAGTTCTGTTATTACCCTTCTACTTTCATCATTCAGCATACCTTTCTTTTCATCCTCGATTTTGAATACAGCTGTTACTCTATAAATAAACCATAATATACAATTAAAATAATATCTCACCTTTTCTATAAACAATACCTAGTAAAACTTGAATTGTTTTTGATAAAAATGTTGTTGAAATTAATCGCGTTCCAAAATGAGAGAGAGAGAGAAATGAGGTTTAACGTCCACTCAAAACCAACTAGGTCATTTCGGGCCTAACATATGGTTTAACTTTATTTCAATAATTCGCTTGTGTGTAGGGGTCTTTAGCAGTGAGAGGAAATCAGAGGACCCGGAGGAAACCCACAAAGATGGACAAGCGACCTTACTTCTTGTCACATACAACCAGGGATTCGAAACCACGCCAGTTGACTCAATGACAGACTTTATGATGCGTGTAGAGAAAACCAGAGGACCCAGAGAAAACCCACGAAGACCCTACTCCTTGTCACGTACAACAAGGGATTGGAAACCCTTTTGAATGTTCAAAAAAAATCTTACAGCACTGTATAGTATAATAAATGAAATGAGGCTTAATGTTCTACTCTTCTGCTCCAACTGGGCTAATGAAGACAGGCAAACACCATACAGTGTGCCATGCGGGAATTTCTGCCTACTCTTATATCAAATTCCAACAGCCAAGGAATCTTTCATGTGCACCCCAATGTGTACATTGGACCTTGGTTTTTCGTACCATCCAAACGACTAGACAGCTGTACTTGTATAGCATAATAAAACATTAACTCCTGGATGCATTTCACCAGGGCAGGTGGCCCTAAAAACTCAGGACTAAGTCAGACTACTAAGTTTCTGCTAATTAAGGACATGCATGTTTGAATACGGCCACCTACTTTTCTTTTTCTGTAAAATGTTGTTTCTCTGTTTGATGTAATCTTACACGTAGTTGATCTATTTCATTCTCTCTCTGACGTAATTTTTCACTCAAAGCAGCTAAAGCATTGTCTGATTCTGCTACCATATCTTCTAATTCATGCAAACGGAGTAACTGTTAAAAAATACAAATGACAAATTGTGAAAGTTTTAGCAGGGTACTGTCATACCGTTGGTAGGTAGACAAAGTGACTTATCGTAAGTTATGGTATGAAGATATGTCACTTCGACTACCATAGCGACGATACTAACCAAAAAGTTGACAATTAACATTCTAAATAACCTTAAGAAAGTTGCAAATTGTGATATTTACGCATACTACCAAAGGTACTCATTTTACCAATGGATACAATAAAACGACCCCTTTAAATTATCACATTTGTTGGGTTCTTTCTGACTTAAATTTGATTAAAAACAGTTACTGACATTTACTAGCTGAATAATAATCAGTTAATAATAAATTAGGAGCACCTGTTTGTCTGTAGGACCTCTAGATGTCATTTGTTTATGCATCAAAGCTTGAGTAGCTTCTTTAAATTTAGTAAAAGCATCATCTGTTTTAAGATGTATCTTCTGCTGCATAGATTTCAGCTCTTCTTCATGTCGTCTGTTCATTTCTTGCATGTCTTCTCTTGCTTGATTTAATAATTCTTGATATTTAATAATAGTTTCTTCTTTCTGTTGTATTCTTTGCTAGAAATATAAATAATGTGTTTATTTTATCTGCCTGTCCCCTTCTTTCAAGTCAGTCAACGATTACAACTACATCATACCTATGTGTTATAGAGATAGAGACACACACACACAGAAATGGGGTTTACCGTCCAATCGACACAAACTAGGTCTCTGCGGAATAACATATGGTTCAATTTTATTTCAGTAATTCGCTTGCGTACAGGCGTCTTTAGCAGGGGGACGAAACCAGAGGACCCGGAGAAAACCCACAAGGTTGGACAAGGCGACGCTACTCCTTGTCATGTACAACCGGGGAATCAAAACCCGACCAGTTGACTCAATGACAGACCTTATGATACAGCGCCCATGCTCTAACCATTTGGCCATCCAACCCCCCTCCCATGTGTTATAGTTTATTGCTCTATCCAGTTACTAAATGTCTCTAAAAGATTAATATCATACCTATGTCTACAATCAAGGGGGTGCCTTTCCAGTACATGTTCTTTACATCAATTGATGACTTCACAATTAAAGAAATATGACACAATGGTAGGTAACTCTCAGGATCCAAGAGCTTTCCATGTGAACCTATGATTTTATAGTTTTGAAAATTTTACAAAACACAGAAATTGAACAAGTGTTAAGCTAAGTGCCAAGCTGACATTTTTTTTAATTCCATGAGTTGGGTCATATTGCATGTGCCAGGAATTTTTAGCTGTAAAGGGAAATAGAGAGCCATGACCCTTTTCACATACTAACATTCTTAATTCCCTTTTCAACTAGTCAAAAATTTCAAGGCAATGTAATAGTTTTATAAAACTTTGATACCTTACCTTCAAACTGTTAATGGTAGATTGAGCTATTCTCAATGCTTGTGTTTCCTCAAAGTCAACATTTTTAGAATGGGTATGTATAGCTGCTTCTGCTGTTCTAGCTGTAGCTTTCAGTATTATTTCATCTCTGTCAGCTGTAGCTGGCATTCTCAGACGTAATTCAGATACCAGTTTATCTCTCTGTATAACTGTATGCTCTGCATTACGAAGATTTTTCTCCAACTCCGCAACTCTCTGTTATAATAAAACAGAATACGTGAATGATAAATTGAAACACTAAGCTCTCTTTCTTCAAATAATTCAAAAAAATCACCAAAGAATGGAGCAATGATGGAGATAAACTCACATATTCATATGATGCTATTATTTATGTTAATAAATATTATTTGACACATAATATAACAAATGATTTTTTTGGGGGGGGGGGGGTTACAACCAAATTTTTTGTCTTGGTCATTATGACAAAGTCGTTATGGTTTAGGGCCGTTATGTCCATAACCAAATAGAGCTACATATGAGTTGGGATCATTTTGCCCGGACTGCTGTTTTTTCCAATTACTTGGCTCCAATTTCCAACTTTCAAGGCTACGTAGACTTATAAATTTATTTGCATATTATCAATACTGAAAATCATGAATGATGAAGAAGATGTAGAAAACACAGTATAAAGTATTGAGTATAAAAGAACTAACCTGTTTTAGATGTTTTGATTCAGCCTGTGTATCTAGTATAATTTTAACGTTACTTCTAATTGTTGTTATAGCTTGTTCTAACTGATTGGCTACTGGTAGTTTAGCATCAGGTAAATTACCCAAAGCTTCTTCAAACTAAAATACAGACAGTCATACATAATTTATTACAGATAGGAGCTCTGTATAACTTACTGCACAGAAATTATAATTCATCGCAACAAATAAACCTCTTTTTTTTTTTAATCCTTCTGCTATCGTGATAAGAGTTAAAGAATACAATTATTTATCATTGACAATCTTTTATCTTAATTATTTTACTTGAAATGAAATAGGGTTTAATAATGTCCTATTGTTCTGCTCTGACTGGGCTAATGAAGACGGATTTAGGCCATGCAGTGTGCTATGAGGGAAATTTTGCCGGGACAACGGAGCTATGGCCTACTCTTATTTCAAATCCAACTGTCAAAGTTTCTTTTGCGTGCACGCCAATGTGTACATGGGACCTCAGTTTTTCGTACCATCCAAACAACTTTATCACTGACAAGGGGGAACCACGCTGGAAAATCCTTATGAACTTTCTCGGCCACAGGATCAAACACAGGACCTGTAAGTTAGCGAGCCAACCTCCTACCCACTGAGTCATCGTTGCTTCCTATCTTATTTGAATGAATATCTAAATATTATATACCTGTGAAGCTGCACCAGCTATTTGTGAAGCATTTCTTTCTAGTTGAGTTATATTCCTCTCTAATTCTACTTCTCTTTGTTCCCATATTAACTGTCTCTCTTCATAATCCTATAATATAAAAAAATATAATAAATCATAACAAGCAAAGTATGAAATAAAGATGAATTCTTCATTATACTTCTTATTGAGTTCTGTAATGATAATCTAATGTGCTTATATAATCAAAGTATAAAATCAACAGACCCAGACCTGGTATCGTTTACTTAGGTTTTTTTTAGGCTGTTTGAGATTTTCAGGGGAAAATAATTTATCTTGAGTTACCAGGTTTTTTTTCTGTCCATTGTCAATAAGACCCGTTTCAGGTGAAATTTTACTGTTTTGTTGAAGAAAATATGTTTCTATGTATATATGTATGTGAGTGAGTGAGGGAGTGAGGGTCAGGGAGGTGGGTGGGGTGTGTGTATAAATCACAGAATCTCATGTAGCCAGAACAAAATTTACCTTTGTCAGTCTCACATAATCAGCCTCTAGATCAGTTATCGTTACTTCATGTGATCTAACAATATCTTCCAAATACCGAATCTACAAAATAACAAAACCATCAAAATCTAAACATATAGTACTAATTTAAACTTGAGTAAATTCACTGAGATAAGAAATTAAATGAAATACGGTTTCACATCCTACTGTTCTGCTCCACACTGAGATAGGAAATTAGCTCTGTTGCTATTGTATTAATCATTTAAAGCATGAAACAACATTAAAACAAAATATGATATTAAAATCTGTTTACACTTACTTGTCCATTTAATTTAGTTGTTTGCCGTTTAAGTCTTAATTCTTCTAGACGAATAGCATCCATTTTACCATGCCATTCTTTAACCTTGGCTGCACCATGACCATCTTTTAATGTGTTTATCAATTCTTGTACACTTTCATGTTTTAATTTTAGAGCGGCAACCTCATCCTCCATTTCTTCTTTCTGGTTTCGGATCTGATAACATATTTAAATAATTATAAATCAATGGAAAATACAAAAAAATGATCGCGACAATATTGTTATTCTGATAATTTCGTGAATTATTATCACAATAAATTTTTTCATAATCGCTCAGTCCTAATTTGTACTATCTATAAACCTACCAACACACAGAAATATCAGGCATCTTTACTTTATGACCATCAATAATACAAAACAACAGTTGGAGCACCTGGCATCTAGAACTCAACAGTTGCTTAATGGCCAACCACTTGATCCATTCATAGGTTTTGATAGTTCTCTTATTGTATATTTGTCTGTTTGCTTGTTTTGAGTTTTTCTAGCCAGTTGTATGTTGTTAAAATGAATTCAAAAACAAAACATCGCTGATCCTAATTAATTGTGATATAAAGATTGCATTCCCATTACACAAAACAAATTCCATATGATACTCACATCTCTCATTTCTAGTTCTAGTTTCGATTTATCATTCTGTAGGTTTATCATTAATTTAGAGAATCGTTCTTGTTTAGATAAAGGCACAGCACCAGCAAATTGTATACGTAATTCCTGAAATATTTAAATTTATTTACAATTAATTCGTTTAATCTACCAAAATATCATAAATCTTATTTATTATCTGGTAATAAAGTAATATCAAATAAAGTTTGTCGATAAAAATTAAATTTAACTTTAACTGTACCTGTAAACTACGTTTGAGATATCGGCATTTATTTTGGGCTTCAGTTCGGTTGTGATATATAGTTTTATCTTTTTCATCCAGTCTCTGTTCCAGGCGGAGTACATGTGCTTCCCGTTTGGTAATTTTTTTCTTGGCTTCTTCCCATTTTTTAATGGCCATACCTTCACTGACTTGTAACTGTACAATATGTCTATGAAGCTTACCTTTATAATAGAAATTGTTTACAGAATACAAATATTGAATATGTTGAAATTTATTACTTACATAAGTGCTCTATGTAACATTTGAAAACATTAGTTTATGTGAAATTGAAAGTTTTGATTTGATAAAAAAAATTTGTGTTAAATTGTTTTGATATTTTTCTATATTAAGTAGATTTAATCAATGCTGAGAGAAAATGATTTTGTCAGTTTAACACTTCATGTCTGAAATGAAATCTAAATTTAATACTGAATTGTGCTGGCATCATATATCATTGAATCGGTCTAACACGATTCACCCTCTGAATCGATGTATAGGGACCCATTTTCAAAGTTTTTTTATCGCTTCAGTAAGTAACTGGTTACTTTTAATTATCCTTGTCACACATTATTTATAGGTATACAAACATGTTAAAATTGTTTTGGTCCTTTATGGATCCGCATCAACATCGTGATATAAAACAGTTTTATTTCTTCAACACTGGCAGGACTAAGGATATCCATTATTGATTTATCCTATTCTAACACAATCAATAAATCAGGCAATATCTGCACGCCCTGCATGTACTACCTCTAACAGTGGGCTTGTTTTCGGAGCATACCATGATTTGTACCCTAGTTGAGAATCTAGTGCCTTTACTGGACGAACATTGTTTGATTATCATACCTATAATAGTTTTTTCATCACTTTGCATCTGGAAATCAACAAGTTGTTGGCGTAATGATTTAGATTCTTTTTCTCGTGAGACATGCTGCATTTCTAATGTTTTAACTTGAGATCCAGCTACTTCCGATATTTCCTACAAAATAATACAATATAAATAAATGGAGGATCTTGGCTAGAATAACACTGCCACATTATATTTGTATGAATACATGAAACATCTATATAACACATATATTTCAAATGACATCAATATAACTTACTTTTAATTTAGATATTTCTTGACGTAGCATGACACCTGATTCTTCAAGTTCGTCTATTTTCTTTCTATCAGCATCACTGACAACTTTCGATACAGAATCTGTAATATGATACGGTATATTCATAAATCAAACTCACTTTAACAATTTTACAAGAAACAATAAATGCACAACCATTTTATTTGCAAACACAACCCAAATACTAAATGTCTATCAAGAATCTACAGCCCCATTCCATGCTCACCCTGTGGAAGTACTTTGACAAAAAATAATCTACTTACTAGTTAGTTCATCTCTTAAATCTCTTTCTACCTTCTGCATCTCTAGATTCATTTTAGTCGTCTGCAAAAATAATATTTTCAAATAAACAAATTCTTCTTATTGTTTAGACAATTAATTTATAAAAGTTACTACCTTCCAAATCCAGAACAAAATAGTCATCTTATGGTTTCTTAAAGTTACATTATGGGAGATAAGATAAAGAGATGGCAGTTCTCACTATAATAGTTAAAAACTAGATAGTGTAAAGATTAATTTGATGAAAATTTCAGTCAAATTGATCCATTATTAGCCGAGAAAAAAGCGTTTGAAATATTCACATAGCCTCGGTCATCATTACTCAAATCATTAATATAAACAGCATAGTCTCGATTGTCCACTTGATTGATTTAATTATCAACGGCCATTAAGCGGCATATAAGAATTTAATCCGCCAACATCTCAGGCTAGCCTTGACATCAAAAGTTTATTATGGTCTGGATATGTTAATTAATGTCTAATTGTTTATTTAGATAACATCTCAGGCCTATAGAAAGACCTGTAATAAGCAGATTTTGCTCTTGCATAATGCTATTTTAATTGTCTAAAGTGATGCAATAAGATGAAATGCAAAGGGGGTAATGTTCTATACCAACTGGGCTATTGCAGACGGCCATACACTATACAGTTTTCTATAATGATACCAACGTGTACACAGGACCTTGTTTTTTGTACCAAGCTGTTGTTTGCCAGGTCCTTTGTCCCGGACCACTGACAAGGAGAAACCATGTCACTGTCAGAAAATCCTAAGAAAACTTCTCAGACAACATTGGGGGCCAACCTAAGACCTTATAGTAAGCAAGTCAGTGTCTTACTCACTGAGCCATCATGGCACCCTAAAGAAATGTACAAGACAATGATGAAGGATAAATATAAATGATCAGACAAGATTTTATGCGAATCAAAGTTTTCTTACATCAGCAAATTTATCTTCTAGTGTTTTATTTCTTGTCTCTAGATCATGGAGTATATTTTTCTGTTGTTCATACATTCTGACTGCATGCTCTGCTCTCTGTCTCTCGTTTAATTCTTTCATCTCTAACATCGTTATCTTCTTAGATATAGATATAATATCACTATCTGTTACTTTAACATCACTATCACCTGTTACACCTACAGAAAAATGTGGTTTAACATCCACTCGACACAAACTAGGTCATTTTAGGACAAACATATGGTACAACTTTATTTTAATTATTCGCTTGGGAGGAAACCAGAGGAAACATATATATAAGGTATGGCAAGGAATCCCACTCTTGTCATGCACACGCTTAGGATCGAAACCTCGCCATTTGACTCAATGTGACAGACGTTATTAAATAAAGAACATGTGTTAGACGACTTGACCACACACCCCCTTCCTCTCCCCTCTTGCAAAACTTGATTAATTTGTATATTAGATTTCGACTACTGATACAAAAAAGTGAATCTTGAACATACCACGTCTATGTAGCTCTTCCATAGCAGCTTCTAAAGCATGGAGTTTTTCTTTCTCTATTCCCATAGTTTTCTTTATTTCTTCATTTGTTTCTGTTAGACGTTTAACTTCATTCTAAATTAAATTGAAGCAAAGACTGACATGGTTCCAGTAACCTTACTAACTGGGTTATGTACCGGCAGGAAATTTAAAGTGGCCTTATCGCTTTCACTGAGAAAACAAATGTACCGGTATGTTTATTCAAGATAGCCTTAGACTAAAAATTTCAAGCACTGATATAGGGAAAGCATCATATAGTTAAAAACAAATCCTTTAACTCTTTAAATTTAAGAATAAATGGTATAAAATATTTTAATTTTTTTGTCATTTTTACTTATAGGTCATGGCCTGCAAAATGGCCACTTGAAACATTCCATATGGAACATTTGACAAAGGATTAATCTCCTTTAAAAACAACAAAAACATTGTAAATTGACAGTTCAATTGCCCTATTCTATGGCTAGGCATATTTGTCTCAATTTTTGGATTCAATTTAATAGGAACATCCCTGATGTAACTGAATAGTGAAATCATATCAAATCTTAAATTATATTTTTTTACCAATACCAACCAGTTTTAATAGCTCAATAAAGACAACACTGGTCTGGCAGCTATTTAAGTAGTAAAGTTCGCAAGACATACAGTAATAAATAAATGACTTAATCATAAGTTTTATGTACTATAAGTTTATACCTCTAAACCAATTACAGCTTCGGCTTTGTTGACTAAATTATTTCCCTTTTCTAACAGGTCTCTATATTTCTCTGTTAATTCATGATACTGACGATTAACTTTATCTAAATCTGATGATGGCACTGAATCATCTAAAGCTTTCTGTAGGGCACCAATCTTGAATGATGCCATGTCCTGAAATTAAATTAAGATAATCATAGTCAATAAATAACTGTTAAATTAAATAAAAATAATTATTTTCAATAAATAACTGTTAAATGAAATTATGTATAATTTTAGTAAAATCTTTTTGATTTGATTTAAAAATTTCTAGAAATTGTGAATCTTTCAAATGATACATTTACTTTATTTATGTATATATTGTTTTTTTTTAAATAATTATATGATTTTATTGAACTAAGATTTCAAGAGAAAAACACTGATCAAATTTCATTACATTTTAATTGTCATCGAATAACACATACATCAACAGACTAAAAAGCTTTTGAAAAACTTTTTGAACCCAAATATTTTAAGTAGAAATGTTTAACAAACTGATTCTCTAGAATAATGATCATACCTTGTATCTCTGGAGATAACCCATTCGTTCAGATACTGCTGTTTCCATTTGACCCATATCATTATTTAAATTCTGTAGATTCTGTAAGATATTCAAATTAGGCTTTTATATAAATGTAATTATTCATAATAAGCTCTACAAATTTTCAATTTTCAAATTGAATGTAGCCCTATTGACTGCGCAAAACAAAATTTGAAAATAAGTCATTTTTAGGATAAGACACAGAATCACAAATATTTACAAACCATTCGTAATGTATTTTCTATCTCTTCCATTATGGCATGGCGTCTGGTCAAAGCTTTTTCATTAACTCTCAGTACAGTTATCTTTCTTGTCATTTCTGCCAGTCGTCTTCTAACTTCCACATCATCGTGTCCTAGTGTATCAGTTAATCTCTGAAATTTCATCAGGAATATTTTATTTTCTAAAACACACTTAATAAGGTAAAGAAGGGAATTTTCTCTTGTGAGTCTCTTAAAACCATAGATATTTTAAAAATTGCATTATGAATTTTACAAAGATATTGAATAATAATAAATACAAATATCGCACAGTTCACAGACTTTACAGATTTAAATGAAAGTGACTTAAAATTTTCTCAAAATATAATTTCTGTACAACTTACATCAAATTCTTGAATTCTAACCCCATCTTCTTCTCTCAGTCCATGTAATTTCTTGATTTGTTCTTGCAGAGATTTAACTTCTTCTTGCCAAGTCTAATGTAGAAATTTTTGTTAAATATTAAATAGATATTACAAATATTTCTGGAAAAAAATGATAATACAGGCTTCTGGTCGTCTAACCTTTTCTTACTAAGTCTAATATAGACATTTATGTTAAATTTTAAATAGATACTACAAATATTTCAGGATAAAAAGTAATAATACAGGCTTATGGCTATCTAACAATATTACTATCTAGTGATTTGATGCAGACATTTATAATTCATTGCAATTGTCTGAACATATTTCTACCTAAGAACATCAAAGCCAAGATAGTATTGAACCTACATTGGTTTGTTCAATACCATTTAAGGAACACTTTTAAGCCCTTATTTATTTTGATAAATTCTTATTCACCCTCTGTAAGCTGTATTTCGTTTTAAGTAGGAAAATATGAATCTAATAATCATTTAGCATACCTTTTTATCTTGAAGATAATCTGAATACACCAAACCTTGTTGATGTCTTAATACACCAAACTTTCTTTTATAACTTTCTAGTGCTGCCTCCATTTTCTTTATATTTGCATCTTTTAGACTCATTTCCTGAAATAAAATTATTAAATTAGCTAACCAATTTGGTACAATCTTATATTGTATAAAAAGAGAAATGACTTTTAACACTCACTTAATGCAACTGGGTCAATTTGAGACTAACATGGTCAATTCTAATACATACAGAGTTCTTCATCAGTAAACCTGTCAACTACAACCATGACTTGCATAGATGACAGTACTTCAGATCTCCAGTTCCCTAACCATTCAGCATCCCAACCCCACCAATACATTTCTCGATGCAACATTAATCAGAATTTACATTTGTTCTGAAAAAGTGAGCGTGGAAAGACATTTATGATCGGTTTCCCAGAGACATCTATTCTATATAAAAACATAACTGACCTGTAGTGTAATAACTAGATGTTCGTTAAGACTAGATATAATTTCTGTACTAGTTATAGTCATGCCTTCTGGTAGCGGTAAAGCCTGGAATACACCTGGTGCCACACCTGATTCTTGTAGAGCTAAATTATCTTTCTCCATCTGTTTTATCTGAATAAAGATTTATATACTTTATCTGAATAATGATTTATATAATTTATCTGAATAATGATTTACATAATTTATCTGAATAAAGATTTGTATAATTTATCTGAATAATATATGAATAATTTATCTGAATAATATATGAATAATTTATCTGAATAATATATGAATAATTTATCTGAATAATATATGAATAATTTATCTGAATAATATATGAATAATAATTTATCTATCAATAAACAGTTCATTTAGTATCTCTTACATTATATATTTTTTACAAAGTTTCAAACAGAATTCTATCATAAATTTACATATATTTTTTTGAAGCACCCATCTATGTACTCATCATTAATCAGTAGTCTGATTTAACAAAGGGGGGTTATTCTAAATAACATTCGAGGTAACATCTATAACATTTTTCAGCATGCCCAGCTAAGTTGGTGAAGAAGACAAAAAATCAGAAGATGTCATGTGATGATCGACTTTGAAATAAAACAAAACTTTTGTATTGACTTTACAGATGATCAAACAATCATTTAGTAGAAAACCTAACGAAAATACCTATACAGACCTTGTCAAAAGCCTTATCTCTTTCTAAAGCATTCTTTGTAGTTTCTACACGACTTTCTCTTAATTCATTCCTTAGTTCTTCATTTCTACCACGCATGATGTCAAACTGTTCTTTCATATAACCTGATGTATCATGTCCACCAATAACTCTCTTAGCTTCTAATGCCTATAGAGTAATCATCAAACAAACTATTATACTGGGTATCCATCCTTATACTTGATGATTTTTACAACTTCTTTCAATTTTAGATAAAATTTATATGCATAAAACTTATTAAAATACATAACATTTGTCATTTTCTTGAAATAAAACTCATGTATTATGAGTTCCCTTTTTTTTTTTAAATCAATGGAAAGAATATTCAAATACTACATGGTAATTTATACATATTTCAAGTTGATCTGAAAGCCATAAATTATAATTGTTTGTAATTATATCTATATAATCTGAATGAAAGTATGACTTACAGCTAACATTTTATCTACAGTTGGTAATTCTATAGCTGATCCTTGTATTTTACCATCTAAAATAATACAACAGTCATTCATTCAATTATAACAGAAAACATTTTCATGTGCAATGAGGGAAATCTTGCCCAGACAGCCGCATAATGGCCTACTCTTTTATCTGCCAAGGGATCTTTTATAGCACGCCAATGTGTAAATAGGACCTCGGTTTTTCATCCGATCTAACTTCACGAAACATGATGATTATTCATTACATCAATAACCACCATAATTACAACTGGTAACTTAGACATTGACAAGAATGAAATGAGATATCATCCACCAATTATATTTTTGGCAAAATATGATTTTTTTTGAGTGTTTTCCTATTAAAAGTTTTATCTACTTTAGAAATGAGTATCTTAGTGTTTGATCTGTTGTTGTTCTGTGGTGTGCAGTTAATTGATCCAAATACATAAAGAGCTAACCTTTAACTTTCTCCTTTAATACCAAAAGAACTTCTTTAACACTGTCTTTTAGATATTGATTTTCCTCATTTAGTTGATTAGTACGAGCTTTTAATTCTGCATTCTGTTCATGGACATGATCTAAATCTTGTAAATTCCTCTGGTAATCGTTCTTTAACTCATGACTCTACAAAACAATTTTATAAATTGGACCATATAAAATCATGTTGTATATATGAGAGGGAGAAATGGGCTTTAATATCCACTCGACACAAACTAGCTCATTTCGGGACTAACATATGGTTCAATTTCATTTCAATAATTCGCTTGGGCGTCAGTGTCTTTAGGAGTGGGAGGAAACTTGAAAAATCCACAGGGTTGGACAAGCGAGATGTATATAAGACAGTCTATAGTATATCAGTAATATGTGTTTTCATGTTTACGCTTAATATAATAAATAATTGACTGAGTCGAAATGTATAGCATCTCTTCCTAGTTCTAAACTGTATAGGGAGACAGAGAGAGAGGAGAGAAATGGGGTTTAACGTCCACTCGACACAAACTAGGTCATTTTGGGACGAACATATGGATTCAGTTTTATTTCAATAATTTGCTTGCGCGTAGGGGTCTTTAGCAGTGGGAGGAAACCGGAGTGCCCGAAGGAAACCCACGAGGTTGAGAAGCGCCCCTATCTCCATGCCACATACTCTCACACCAGGGATCGAAACCACAGCCGCAAGCCAGAGGTGACCGGCGAGCTAGAGGTCGAAGCGCGGCACTCTAGACCACTAGGCCATCCCACCCCCCCCAGGGAGACAGAGAATGAAGTTTAATGGGAAGAAAAGAGAGGACTCAGAGAAAGCCCACAAGCTTGGGATCGAAACCACACCACTTGACTCAATTACACACAGACTTTATGGTCTAAAGCACATGCATTAGACCACCCCACCCCCTTTTAACTGCATAGGGATCCCCATAATCACTGACAAGTGTTATATTAATCTTCATGAGTATCCAATTCATAACAAAGAGGGAAAGAAATGGAGTTAAATGCCATGTCAACAGCAGTTGGGCAATAATAGCATCAAATACTTTATTTGATATTTGTATGAGTTTACTCACTCGAATAACTTTTTCTTCCTTAGCTACTTCACGTCTGATTATTGTAGCTACTGATTCTGTTTTTGTCTGGTTTTTATATTTGAGATCTTCTGTAAAATCTTGTACAGCCATCATATCTTCAGCTGTTAAACCTAGAGCTACTGCCCTGTATAATACAATATTATATATATTAATCAAACAAACCTTTTAACGGAAAATCTCTACTTAAATTAGGTTCAATAGAAGAAGGAAGGAAATAAATAAATACTGTTTTACTTCTTGACTATATGCTATATTGGTAATTTTAAGACTAATAAATGGTAATATTATGTTCTATAGGTGTATGTATTAGTGTTATGTTGCCATGGCACCATCTAAAATTTCATTTACTAGTGATACAAAAGCTTTGAAAAGAAACTGCTTATTCCTGGAAGTATCACACAAAATTTTACTAAGTTTTTTCCAGTGTCTGATATGGTGACAGGAAAAGTAACTAACCTTTGACCTGTCTGTTGTGCTAACTTTCTGATCTTTTTCTTCAAGTCAATTCTTTCTTCTTCTAATCTCTCAATCTAAAATAATGACAAAATATTTACAAGATAATGATAAAAGTTCATAATATCATCTTAAGAAATTGGCAAAATATTTACCAAAATGGATAAATACAATACACTTGCACTGACCATTAAAATTCAGTAAATAAACATCTGTTATTTTAATAGGAAGATTTTTGTCAAATTTCAAAAATACCATTTTGAATTTAGATGATTCTTGGTAAAAATTATTTCATTTTTAACCCCAAAAAGTCTTTTTAAGAAAATAATGGTGACAACACTATGGATAATAAAATACAGACATACCTCTCTTTGCAGAATAAAATTAAGTGCCTTTTCCTCTTCTTTCCTTGTGGCTTTGTTTTTACGGAACTCTGTAAGATCTATAGGTTCTTTTGGATCCATACCAAGTTTATATCTTAACTCTTCATTTTCATCTAGAATATCATTTATCTTTAACTCTGCTTGATTCACATGTTTGGTTAATTCTTCTATTTGTCTGTAAATAAATGTGTTATAAATATGGTTGAATTGATTTAAAATATAAACCTTTAAATAACTATGGTAGTTGTTTCTGACAAATTACTCAAACATTATTACAGTTAAAGCTAACATTTAACATTCTGCTGAACATGCACCAAACATACCAATGGCAGCACAGAACAGAAAAGTCTGTAAAAGACAAAATCATCAGCACCAGAGAAATAAAACCTGACAAAGCCTGGTATCGTAACTGACACTGCCAGTAACAGGTGGTGTATTTCCTGGCTCGTTTCTTTCATCAATTAATAAAATTTATTCCATGTAAATCAACATTCTTTCTTGATACATTTGGAAGTTTGATGATGGAAACTGGAAACAAAGAACGACAAGTTTTCATGATAAAAATTGTTGTCAATAACGTACCTATCTCTGACTTTGACTTGTGTTTTTCCTTCTTTTATTTCTGCTACAGCTTCTTGCAACCCATATTCTCCCTGTCAAAATAATAATAAAAAGTTTATTAAAATCATTTCTTATTTCATATATAGGCCTAGTTAATACAACATGTCATGAGCGTTTTGTTTTTCATTAGATATCAATCAATGGAAATGAGTTTAATTAATGTCTAATCTATACTTTGTTTAGGTTATTTCAAGACTAATATTTATATATAGTCAAAATTTTTGTCCAGAAAACAGGTCAGGAAACGTATATGTACACTATCATTTCATCCAGCTTAATACACTTTCCTTGTCAGCACTGACGCCCTTCCTCCTAACCAGTAAGAACTGGGCTTCTTGGTTCCCAGCATGATTCAAACCTGGGAGACTCTGGATTCTATGGGTAGGCTATAGAATTTGTCCACCACCCAGATTAACCTTATAGTACATGTGTGTACAGTGAATTTTGAGGTAATTATTTCAAATCGTTCAAAATATTTTTTACCTCTGTATAATGAAGTAAAATAACTCAGTCAATAACATGATTTTGTAACGATGCCATGCTAAAACTTACTGCTTCATATTGTCTCATTCTTTCTAACACTTCAGACAATTCTTGATCTTTAATTCTAGCATCTTCTTCGGCTTTCTTGGCATCATTTTCTCTATTTTTCATTGTTTCTCTATTCTCTTTGACCTCATTCTGTAATTCTCGTACTTTAGTTACATATCTATCACCTGTACCTTTACCGCCTGATATTAATATAAACAATAAAACAGTGTTTACTCTTATCAAACTGTTTCTTCAGAAAAAAGATCCAATTAAAATACAAATCTAAATTTCATTTTTGTTTGGTACATCCGATGGCTTCCACTGTATATAAATACATTAGTAAAATTTGACTTCTAGTGCTCTATAGATGTCTCCTAAAATTCAGTGCACACATGGCCTAAAGCTCAACTAAACAGACCATATTATTGCCTAATTTCTTACATCAAAAACTAATAAAATGAAAATAAATATAATAGGATCTGTGTTTCATTATTTTGTACTAGGGAACAGGGTTCAATTTAAGCGGTATCGCATCGCAAAAAGCGACTCAAATCACGGTAAAAGTGATAGAATTATTTTATTCATTAGCCAAAAGTTGCTTTCAAACTTGTGAAGTGCGATTCATTATATTTTGGATGAATGTGGAGTATATTTAGGCCTACGAAAAAATCAATTTATAAATGCAGGACTAACTTAGTTAATACTCCAAGTTGTGATTAATTTGAACCAGTTTTTATTTCAATATATCCGATAACTAGAACACAATGCAGACTCCGTTTTTAATCACACGTGTTTATAAAATATGTTACTAAAAATAGAATATAACAACGCAGTATAATATGATTGGTTAACTTAACTGAAAACTAAAAGTAGACATCTCGCGAGACGCGTGAAACGTGCCATTTTCAACGAATGTCTGACAAAAATTTTATGCTGATGGCATATTCTCGGGTTGATAATATTTTGAAGGCGGTGAGGGGTATGTTTTTAAATAAAGAAATAAACAAGCAAAGCTACGTCTACAAATATTTCAATTGGTATGGTGAAACTTAAAGTACATACATGTAATGTTGTTTTAGACGATTATAGTGCGTCTGGCATCGTGGAGAGACGGTAACTGATTTTTTTTTATCCATACATAAGTCGAAGCGGAGTATACAACGAAGACTGGACTTCGGCAGAAAAAAGTATCCACTTATATACCTCGAAATATCAGGATTGCAAATTTTTGTGATGTAAGGCTATGTTTTACTGCTCCTCAAATCTGAGCAAATGCTATTCAAATTTTGAATTGATTAGCCAAATTGTGAATCTGTCACAAAAATTTGCTACTCATTGGCTTTAGACTAAATTGAACCCTACTAGGGAAAGTAGGCAACATACTAAAATTCATCCAAAATTTGTGACTAAATCTGTTTCATGTTATTTTCAGACAATGCATAAATATATAAAAGAATTCTAACCTCGGTTGAGTTCATTACGAAGATCTTCAATAATAGCAGCATTGGCTTCCATATCGGATACATATTGACTAATCTTCTCTGTTAACTCTTCTATTTGCTTATCTTTGTCTTTAGTAGCCTATTTTACATATAAACAACAGCATTTACTAACAAACAATAAGAGAACATATTTTTTAAAATATTTTTCAATTTTATAAACATAAACTATTACAGAGAGAGAAATTGAGTTTAAAGTACACTGAACACAAACTAGGTCATTTCGGGACAACCATATGGTTTAATTTCATTTGAATAGGGGTCTTCGTTAGCTGTGTGAGGAAACTGGGGGACTCAGAGAAAACCCACGATATTTGACAGGTGACCCTACATGTCATGTAAAAGCAAGGAATCAAAACGATGCCCCTTGGTTCATCCAACCACCCTAAACCATTACAAATCATTCAGGTTCGAGAATGTTGTACTGAAGTATTTCTTTGCGAAATTTGCTATGGATAACAATGAATTTCACCTGCAGAACTGTTCTTTTCTTTTGCTTCCAATATGAAAATACAAACCTGTGAAAGAGCAGCAACAGAAGCTTTATCAGTGTCCATATTAGCAGCTATAAGTTGTTCTCTTAGTTTAAATACTTGTTCTCTTAATTCACCTATCTGTTGATCTTTATCAGACATCAAAACCTATAATAATCAAACAATAATATTAATCTTTTACAGAAAATATAAACAATTTCGAAATGTGTTTTTAAAATATAGATTAGCCTTTATATTTGGAAAAGTTCAAGACATACACTTTAAGAGTAGCATTGTCTCTGAAATGTAGTCAATAAATTTTCAACTAAATTATACAAACCTTCCATTCTTCAATCTTGTTATTAACAGCCACCATAATGGCATCATCTGATTCTGTCTTAGACTGTACTTCTTCTGTCAGATCTTCAACCTATAACATTATAATATATTTTAAATATAAATTTGAAAGAATGACTCACCAAAGTTTAACATTCCACTAAAATATACAAGTTTAACCAATATAGATCTACCCATCACCAGTTAAAAGAACACATTAATCAATCCAATTCAGTACATTCAAAATCAAAATCATTTATCTACATTAAATAGACTACCATTAACATTAATCGTCAAGAAGTCAAAACTTTAATAAAATTTATTTGAAGAACTGGTAGTCCACTTATTTATTTGAGTGGTTCACTATACCTGTGCTTTAAGTATTTCATTATCTTGTCGAAGTTTATCAGTTACATCATCACTCTGTTGTAGTACCAACTGAAATAAAATGCAAACATCACAATAAATTTCAATTCGTATAACAAATTTCATAACTATCTTCAAAACTGACATCTCTCAGATTAAATCCTGTTTCAGGAAACAAAGCTCAATGATATCTTTTATAAAGAATAAATTCCAAAGTAAAATAACAAACCTACCTTGATTTTTTGATAATCTTCCGCTGCTTTAAACATCTGATCATTAGCTTCACCCAGATTAGATTCGAGTTCTTCACAACGTTTCTGAAGCAACTCATTGTTGTCTGTTAAATTCTACAATAAAGATCATAAATCTTCAAAACCGTTATCTATACTAATACTTGTGACTGCTGTTTGTTTGTCTATTCAGGGTTGATGGCTACATTAGGGCTGTTCAAAGACTGACATTTGGTGTATAGGGGTAGCTTGGACCGGGGAGTAACGTAGGCCTGGTGGCGATGGCCTACCACTTCCAGTTTCAAAGTTATGCTACTTCTGGTTCATGGCTTTACCCATGCTATGCCAGGTCAACTGCTAGTATCATATATTATGAAAAGCATTTAATATATATTTTTTGCTTAGTGGCCTAGAAATAACGGTTGTACCTGACTATTAAAAGTTGAACCAAATGACATGAACCAAATGAAATGTGCTTAGCAAAGCTTAAAGTGATAATTTCATATTTTCTAAGAGAGTCAAAACATATTTATTCCTGTCTTTTGCTCAATAGGTTGTCAACTCACTATAATACAATCATAGGCATTTTTTCCATCTTTCACATCGGAAATAATAACACAATTAGCTCCCATGTTTTCCCACCCCCCTCATGCAATAGCTGTCTTCAAACGTTTGAATTTGAAGTTGAAAATGATATTTTTGCCAATTTCGCAACTGGCAACAGTGAATTATAGGATGAATAGGATTATTCTTTAACAAGGTAGGCCTGTTTATAGATACCATCTATTTTAAGGCTTTATTTTAATATATTTCAAAAATATAACTAAAAAATATGAAATTGACGTTTTAAATTTCTAGTTTCTGTCTCTAACAGATGTTTTATTTCTTGATGATGTCAAAGAGGGGGTCAATTACATAAGTTCCGTTCATATAAATTAGAAAATAAGATCTAATTTCAATATTTTCTGGTTCAGATTTAAAACTAAAATGACTGATTATCAAACCTGTAATTCTTCCATAGCTTCAGCTAATTCTCTATTTTTCTTGGACATTTTATCTCTGACATCTTGATCATCACCGCGTCTTGCCACCAGATTTTCTCTCTGCGCTTGAAGCTGCATCATGTAGTCACTGATATCCTGTCTATACTGATCATTCTGTGAAATAAAAACACTAACGTTATACACAAAATCCCTTCATAGTCTTTGTGGAGAAATTGACAGGCATGTGACTGATACAACATAATTAGCGTCTGTGGTTGGGATGTAAATATACAAATTAGATGTTGATATAGCACACTATAGAGATAACAACATTATCATTGACATTGATAATGTCATCATTTATTGAATATAAGGTATATTTCTATATTGTGACAATATAGCATGATTTCTTTAATCTGACAGTATGGTATGATTTCCTTAATGTTACCATATAGTACGATTTCCTTAAGGTGACCATATAGGATGATTTCCTTAATGTGACAATATAGTAAAATTTCCTTAAGGTGACCATATAGTATGATTTCTTTAATGTAACCATATAGTATGCTTTCCTTGATGTGACCATATAGTATGATTTCTTTAATGTAACCATATAGTATGCTTTACTTGATGTGACCATATAGTATGATTTCCTTAATGTGACAACATAGTACAATTTCTTTATTGTGACAATATAGTATGATATATTCTTAACAGCAATCACTTACATCTTTTCTTAATCTACCAAGTTCTTCCTCTAACTCATTGATCTTCTCACTATACTGTAAAATAAACAACAATCTATAAATCCAAAAATCAATAATATCAAATCAAAAGGCTAATGACAACAATCTATAAATCCAAAAATCAATAATATCAAATCAAAAGGCTAATGACACTAATGAAATTTCACTCATTGTGCATTGCATGGTGTATGCCGGCCTTCTTAGCATAGTTAAAAAAAATCAAGACATGTCTTATCTACTTGACAATATACGAATACCTTTTCTGCAGCTCGCTTTTCATTACTGAGATCTCGTTGTAAATCTCTATTATCAGCTTGAAGCTGTTGAATTTGATCATCATAATCACGAATTTGATCTCGTAAATATCTAGCATCTCTTGATGTAGCTCCACCACCTCCTTTATCTGCAGGGCCATATGTCTAAAAATATATACAACAGAAATACAGAAATATTCAACTGGCACATGTGACATATGTTGATCTGATCAGCCCCCCACGATTAGATACAAGTTTAATCAGGGTACTGATCTTGCACTCATCATTGCAATTCTTCAAATGAATGATAAAATTTTTCACATAGAAGAATAATTCTTCCATTTCTCTCTCTCTCTCTCAAATCATATTGTATCTGAAACAATTGCAAAAAAATTATAGACATACCTTTACTTCTTCTAACTCTTTGTTTAATTTGGTTATTTTTGATTTTAGTTCTTTTTCTAGAAAAAAAAACCACATCAAATTATTAACCTTTATAACAAACTTAAAACGAAATGTCAGATCTAATAAAGACAATTTTTATTATAGGGTAAAAATGTACAAATGAATACTAACAACAATCATAACCCATATACAGGTTCAGGTAAATAAATAATTTTAAAAGTTCATAACATTTCAATATATCTGGACAATTATTTTAGACATCTAGAATACTTTTTTTGAATACCTTTCTTTTCTGATTGTTCAGCTTCTTTTTCAGCTTCTGCCATTGCTTCTTCTGAGTCTTCATGTTTAGAGATCATAATTTCTCTTGTTACTTTAAATAGCTTTTTAAGTTTATCGGGATCATTTTCACTGCTAGGATCACCCTATACAAATGAATGAAAAGACAAAATTCTAGTAAAAATTGGGGTAAATCTATTCTCGGGCAACATGGATAGTTGTAAAAACATAATATTTTATAGCATTTTTGTTAAGTAAAGTTAATCAAAACCATATATTTTGTTTGTAATAGTTTTAATACTCTCTGTATGATTTAGTGTTTTAAGAATACCATTTAAATTTACTGATCAGAACTTTTTGGAGGTGAATCATTACAGTTATTGAATCTTTATTAAATGTCTTACTTCCTTCAGAACATCAAATAAATTGTCCACATCATCTGGCTTCAGATCAGTCAGATTAACTGACATGATCTTATCCCACGCCAGAGGAGGCATGATGAAAATTTGTTCTTCTCCACTTGCTACAATCTGAAACAAGAGCAAACAATTTTATCTACATGTATAGTAAGGCTTGAATAAGAATCCAGTTTGGTTAACTGAATTATAATAACAGTTCCATGTGAGATGTCAATTCCTAAATCGTTATACATGTACGATAATGGATTAGGAATCCATGTTAAGTGGGTTACTCAAATTGAATACCAATTTTGATTTGAAGCAGCGTCACAGAATAGTGATACCGTAGTAATTTTCCTGCAGAACAAACTCAAATAAGCAAAACATTATAAGTTATTTTGTTATGAAATGAGGGCCTGTCATGATTATTTTCATTCAAACAATGATGATTATATACTATTCAAAAAAAGTAGGGGATATTTGATTTTGGGGGCATAATACTAAAATATGCAAATGACTACGAAAAAAGTCACTATAGAACCTAACAGAAGAAACATTTCCAGTTACATGTGACGCCCAAACGCACCAATAGCTACCGCATGGAATGCAGGTGATGCTTGGGATCATCATGGGGGTCCAACCCAAGATTTGCACGACTCTGACTTTGAATGTTACAGTCATTGTGGCATTGAATTCCAGGGTGGAAACATCAGTTCAATTGTTTTAGTGACCAGAAAACAAATTTTGATATGCGTCGGCTTACCCAAAATGAAAGGTTACGTGCCCTTGGCATGCTACAGATCGGCACAACACAGGCGGTTGTGGCGCGGACGATGAATGTTTCTCAGTCTGTCATAAGCAGGCTATGGTCCAGATACCGTGATACACAATCTGTACAGGACAGACCAGTGAGACCACGCTCAGGTCGACCAAGGGCGACAACTCAAGCCCAGGATTGATTTATCCGTACCTTGGCCTTGAGAAATCGTGTCATCACAGCAAATCAGATCAGCGCTCGTCTTCAAACAGACACTGGTGTGAGAGTGAGTGGCCAGACGATTCGGAATCGACTGCATAGGGGTCACCTTCGCGCCTGACGTCCTCGCGTGATCCCTTGTTTGAGAGATCATCACATTCAGGCAAGACGTCGTTGGTGTAGGGATCGTCAACACTGGGATAATCGACGCTGGAGCAATGTGATGTTTTCAGATGAGTCAAGGTTCACTGTTGATTTTTTGGACAGACGTAGGAGGGTGTGGCGTCGTCGAAACGAGCGCTTCCAAGACGTTAACTTCATCAGACATGATCGATTTGGGGGTGGTTCTGTTATGGTGTGGGGAGGCATCACTGTTGCTGGAAGAACGGCTTTACATGTTGTTGCAGGGCGTGTTACAGGCCAGTACTACCGGGACAACATCTTGGCAGTCCATGTTGTGCCGTTCGCCGGCGTCACGGCCGCCGTTTCATCTTCGCAAGATGTCACAGGGCCAGGATCGTTACAGGTTACCTCCAACAACAGAACATCACCACATTACCTTGGCCAGCACTGAGTCCCGACCTCTCCCCCATCGAGCATGTCTGGGACATGCTTGGACAGAGGTTACGTCAACGTCAACAACGTCCTGCCAATGGCCAAGAACTTGCTGCTGCGTTGCAACAGGAATGGGACAATCTGGACCAAAATGACCTTAGACGTCTCATTAGGAGTATGCCACGTTGGATCAATGCTTGTTTGGCAAACAGAGGAGGATTTACCCGTTACTGACTTTGTTGTGATGCTGTGGTAACTTTGCTGTTTGACCCCGGGTATCATTTTACCCTTATAATGGTCAGTCTGTGCCTTACTTAGTCTTACGATCATTTGGAATAAATCGATGAATGTGAACTTCATTTCATTTTGTCATTTGTTTCTTCGTCATTTTCATTAGGTGACTTTAATAACACTTAAAAATCAAATATCCCCTACTTTTTTTGAATAGTATATATAAATTTTGAAAGATCAAGTTAATAATAGTTTGTCATTGATGTAAAGTGGAAATTTCTCACTTTTCAAAATACAGAAAAGGCCGATTGCCAGGATGGACAGAATCACAAGAACCAGACAGAGGAATCGTGCCTGATAAAGTCTGAATTTGTGTCTGACAATGTCTGTGGCAGTTGCCTTATATGTATGTACTGGTAGGCAAAACAATGGTATGTTTGATGTACATGTTTTACCTACGATAGGCTTCTATTAGTTTCATTTTGGAAAATTATTACTTAACAATAACATTTAACATGTCGTTTGAAGCTTCTCAAATGCTATGGTCGTTTTCAACCAATCAATATGTCAATTGAACTAATTACACGTGAGGGAAATCGTCAGTTGAAATAAGGGTAAGTCTTCAATTACAGTAGTGCCTTTATGAATTATGATAGCTTCTGTTGAAAGATATAAGGGAAAATTGCTACTGGAAATGGAGAGCTAAGCTGTGATTATGAAGCATCATTGATTCTAGACAGAACCTTGACTGAACAGCAGCACACGGATCAGCAGTCAATATTCGCTTGGTCGCTACAATCACTGATGGGGATGACATCAACGCGACTTAATGAGTCCCCAGTATTAAATTTTTTCCTCCGACAAAATAAATTCTAAAACATTTTTCTGAAGTATATTGAAAATAAATAAAGACGTTCGAAGTATTTGTAGTGTTAGATCTAAAAAATATTTCATATTTAGTGTAAATGGGTATTATTAATAAAATGAGTAAAAGGCATCACTTTGCCCGAAGCAGTTACGTGTTACGTAAACAACGCATGCGCCATTGGGCCGATGACTGACGCCGCGTGATGTCATTGCACGTGTTGTAGACAGTCATCTGTGACAGAGATATTATAAGTAATTCTCTGTGAAACAGATTGGAACAGCAGTTGTAAATACATGGACTATAATATCATATTTATTTATTTATGAGACATTCATTCAGTTCACATTGACCTATGGTCAATTATAAAAAAAAGTCAATGATGGCATGTTTAAATGCATTGGATGATCAAATCCCTAAACTTGGAATTTCATTTGCCCCAAAAAAGTCTGGAGGTTTTTGAAAGTACTAATTCATGAATTGATCTCATCAATAGGCTATAGGCCTAAGTATATGTAATAAAAGGTATAGATAGGCTAATAATGTGAACATGTTTGTGCATGACGACAAACTTAGTCGTCGCAGAATATAAATTCTATAGCTGTCGTCTATGGATCGTTTGTGTATAAAATATGCCCTTTTTAAAATAATTAAGGTCATTCTCCTTTTGAGAATTAAATTTCAAGATTTTAAGTTAATGCCTACATATTATACCTGTTTCAATACCTGCAATTATTTGTTTACTTCAGAATGTCCGCCATTTTCAAACAATTGTAGTCTTGTCTATCAAGACGCACCCTGAAAATCAGAGGATGTGGGCGGGTCGATGGTCGAAAGATTTGACACCAGGCACAGTACCCAAAACACATTTATAAATAACATTGAATTACCACGGTGCCATCACGATGTTTAAGCCAAACCAATATATTGTTTTTAGTTCTTGTGGGTATTTGAGAAATAAAATTTCAATCGGTCCTCATGTAAAAGGTTTTGCATAGAATTTCAAAACTTGAAAATGTGAAACTTTGAACATATCAACTAGTTGGACTACCTATTTGCCTCGTTATCTCAAGTGTTCTCGACATCACAACACGTATCAAAGCACAATATAAATGGCAATGTTTTGGACTTAATAACCTCCATGTAGCAACACGTCATAAATCGATTGCCAAGGCAGTGGCTTTATATGTGTTTTTGACTCTTCATAAGAGAGCTAAATCAAATTTGGTGGCAACTACATGTAACTGAAACCCATTAGATAATTAAACATATTGTATATATACTGGTTTGTATGGATGCATTGAGTTGTCTATGTAATATAAATTATTAAATTATTTTACTATGTCTACGTACGCATCCTGTCCATAATGGACGTTTTGATGCTTATATAATTAAAAATTATTAACAATGGGTATCTTTCTGACATTCGGTGCAAGGGGTTAAACAGGGATGTGTGCTTAGGCACACGCTTTTCAATATATATATTAATGACTTGCAAGGCTATTTCAAATATCCCATAAATCCCATAGACTCGTCCACGTTAAATAATACTCCAATCTCCAATCTCCCATTTACTTTTTGCCGGTGACTTGTAATGCTATCAACAACGGAAAATGGTCTCCAAAATAGCATTAATTGTGTAACACATTTCTCCAATGATTCAAAGTTATCAATAAACGCCATAAAATCAAAGGTCATGTTTTTTAATAATGGAATTAAAATATTAAAAAACAAACAACATAATTTCAATTTAGCAACCATGGATTAGAATATGTACAATCGTATCTGTAACTTGGGGTCTACATAAATAATAACAACTCATTTAAAGCTGCTATATCTGATCCAACTTAAGAGGTAAGAAAAGTTTGGTTTTCCATTAAATATAAGGGGTGTACTCAAAATTTCAAACCAACCGATAGTTTGACTAAACTATATCATCTTATGGTTAAACAAATTGCAAGTTATTTCAACAGCAAACATTTGGATCTGAAAAAAATGGAATAAATTAGACTTAAATAAAATTTCAATAAAAATTTGTAAGTCCATTTTAGCGCAACCTAGAAAGCCATCAAATATTGGCTGCTTAGCCGAAGCTCAAATATTCCCGTTACAAGTTGATGCGTATCGTAGAATGCTATTGCTATCCAACCCACAAATCAGTATAAATAACCCAATTCTTTTTTCTTCCTTTAAAGAGGATAGTTCTTTGGCGTCCTTATAACCCTAAACTCTCTTCCACAGCAGCCATTGTGGTTCTACTATCAAATAAAATTACTAAATGCCTTGAAGACAAATTTAATAAAGTTTATACCAGTCTATGCCCTTCAGATATCCAGAAACTAAGAACATTTTATGGGCTTAAAAAGAATATCATGTACTACGGCGCCATATACCTGCAAGTTGTTAAAAATCTTAAAACTAAAATCACGATGTCCCGCCTTAGACTATACGTTCCCTTGAAATAGAGAGAGCGCATTACAAGAATATACCTGCCAGGGATGTGCCCAGAAAAATTTTCATGCCGGGCGGTAATCTTTAGCAGAAAATTATTGGGGTTTTTTCAATCGAAAATGCGCAATTTCATGAGTGACTCCAAGGGGTCAAAATTCACGACGGAGCCGTAGTATTTAGCGAAATTGCCGTAGAAAATAAATAAGAAGAATGTCATCTTTCCGCGGTCATTTATTTAAGAATATGAAGACGGCAATTTGTCGATGATGGCACTGAAACCGCCGTTGTATACATGTACCTGCGTAATCGAACATAGGAATTTATCGTTCTCGTGACTGCATTTTTCTATCGAAAACACAAGTCGGCATTTGTTCAGTTGTACCATGGAACGTATAACATTGTCGTACGGTTACTCTGATGGTTGGAAGTCAAGTAGCACTAGCAGTCAAATTTATAACAATGAATTTCACACCACCTTCCCATGAAGTATTAATTTATATCTAAATAAATAAAACAAGAGCCCCCCCAAGTCATCTGACCTAAATCTACCGTAACATCACATGCTGGAATGGAAATACACACGGCTCGTCTGGTTTATTTAATCATTTAAAACGTTCAAAACAATTTCCAGAAATAAAGGCTACCAATAATTTACTAGAAAATATGACCAAATCAAATAATTAGGTTGGGAAAATATGTCATATTATATACTTTTCCCAGAAAATATCCATACTGCTAATCAAAAATCCAATACGAGACAAAACGGTAGGCCTACAGGTGAGAAAAAAGCGGTGGGGGGAAGATAGAAGAGCCTCCTGACTGGTAATGTCAGGTACACATTAACGTTAACGTCACATTGTGATTGGGAATTAAATATAAATAATAAAAGTACATTGTTTTCTTCTTCATGAAATGATATATTATTAATATAACATTGGTAGTTTACTTATTTGTAGAAAAGCAAAGCCAACTTCCCCTTCACGTGCGGCATGCTTTCAGCATGTCTGTTATGGGTGTACGTGACCATTTTCAGCTATTTCGCGCCCTAATCAACCATTTTACACATTTCGTAGTAAGCCATGCCTAAATATGGTAGACAAAGAGTTCCATGTGACTTTGAGATCGTGTAACGGTATTTTAGTGATAATAGAGCTCCAGAAAAAATTGGAAATGAACGTGTGGAAACCCTGCAGCTCACTGAAGCGTGTCACGCTGTGAATAAGCATACGACTGGTGATTTCGACCTTTTGTTCTTAGTGTAGCAATTATCTTCACCACGGATAGTAGATTTTTTGAATATAACGGACGATTTCTTCCGGTCCCGAGGTGTCTGTTTTAATGAAGTTGTATTTCGTCGAAAATGTATATTTAGATGTTTATGATACGAGGTCAGTTTGACGAGAGTCAAAATAATTTAATTTATGAGGTTAAAAACAACAAATAAAAATACTTTTACCAATTTACATTATCTTCATTTACAAGAAAATGGAGGTGGGCGGAAATCTGCTTCAAAATATTTTTGCCGGGCGGACAATATTGGTGCTGGGCGGTGCCGCCCGGTAATTGTTATAGTAGGCACATCCCTGACCTGCACATGTGCGGTTTTACACAAACTGCTCCCGACAGAAAATTGAAAATGGGTATCATGGAGTGCAACCACTATCAGGAAGTCCGCCAGACATTTGTTTATGAGGCATTTGAGACCCAAAACTATCCATTTTCTTTCGAAAACATGTTTACCCTGCCGTTTGCTAAACAGTGTGCAACATGCCTTAAAATAAGGGATGTGGCACCCACTTCTATATATACACCAAAAAAAAACCACTTCAAAGACCTCTTCTTTACGATTATTTCAAGCGACTATGACATTATATTCAAAACTTTGATTTATATTTTATACATTATCCCGCAATGTAAATGTAGGGGAAGCGCAGGTAATTTGAGCACATTAACAGAGTACCTGCATATTTATCATCCTACCAGGTCAATAGTTTTTTAAATCACACAGAAAACGACTACCAACATATACTGTCCATTCCAGAAATTTTATTCTCCAATATTAATATTGACATATCAAAATGTGGGAAAATATAAATTCATAAATATGCTCAAATTCGCATCATGTGTTGTTAAATTGAGCATACCGTGTGTGGAATTTGAGCATGGGTGCTCATATTTACTGCAGCTGCATGCTCGAATTACAAACAGTTTGAATCAAAAGAGAGAGAGAGAGAGAGAGAGAGAGAGAAATGGGGTTTAACGTCCACTCGACACAAACCAGGTCATTTTGGGACTAACATATGGTTTCATTTTATTTCAATAATTCGCTTGCGCGTAGGGGTCTTTAGCAGTAAGAGGAAACCGGAGTGCCCAGAGGAAACCCACGAGATTGAGAAGGCGCCCATATCTCCATGCCACATACGCTCACACCAGGGATCAAAACCACAGCCGCAAGCCAGAGGTGACCGGCCAGCTAGAGGTCGAATCGAATCAAAAGAAAAAAAGTCAAATTAGTTTAAAATAAGACCAAAGGTCATATAGTAGCCTATAAACAGAGCTATGGAACATTGAATTAAATAAACATAACATGACAATTCTTGTTTAGAATAATTTTGAGGGAATGAAAGTGTATAAAAAAACAAAACAAATACGGTATCGTACCAAATTATCTGGTTTTAGAAATTGTAAACCAGCATGTGATTAGACACATAAATCACAAATGTAGTGATTTAGATTTGCTTGAATGGCCATCTAGGATTAGAAGCAGCGGATTGTCAATAGAAGGTTTTACATTCTTGATGAAGTGTTGAAGCCACTTGTAAAACACAGGTGTGTCCATCCAGCCTTTATCCTGTACTTCGAAACAGGTACCACAGAGAGCCCCTTTTTTCAACTGTTCCACCATACGTTTGCGCAAATTAGCATAGGTGGAACATAACTTCCACTACTTCCAGCAACATTCAATCAAGACATGTAGGTTACACTGGTGCCTCTCTCTGCGCTTGTAATTGCGCCTACCTGTGACTTTCCCTTTCTAGGATTTACTTTCTCCGGCCTTTGAACGCTTGAGAGTTAAGTTTCGTCCATGTTATATATCTTGTCAGGAGTAAGAGACAATTGATCTGTCAGGGGAATATAAATGTCAAAAAACTGGGCAACGCTTTTTTTACTGAACCCGCTTGCACGGCGATGCTTGTTCCCTCGGCAGTTCGAATAGATAATTCCGGGTTTCGCTTAAGAAAACCCTGGAGCCAATACCTCCCTGCTGATGCTTTCTCTGCATTAAATTGTTTTGCACCTGCAACATTGTTTTTAGTTGCGATTTGAAATGCCAGCTTCTTCAATGTTTGTTGTGACACTCCAAATAGCATGCTTTCAAGGAGTAAAACATGCTCCTTCACGTCATCTTCCGGCGTTTTATAGCGGAGGCGCTGGAGGCGCTAGCCTCCTCGCGAAAAAAATTCAAAGAAGTTGAACAAATAAAACGGGAGAAAAATGCTAAAACCGATGAGAAAAATAAAATGTAGCCTAGTTAGGTAGGGGCCCTAAAGGCAGACAAAAAGGCCCCTCGTCTGACAAAAGGGCCCCTCTGGCCAAGGGAAAGGGCCCCCAAGTCCGAGTCAATCGTTTTCGTTACACTGTTAGTGTCGAATCCACTACTGAATGAGAATGCAGTCATTGCACTGGTATGAAAATCATCAATCACGACCCCGCCCCCCCCTCCCAGGGCCCCCTGCGAAAGAGGGCCCTCAACATAGTTTAGCCTCCGCCATGATAAACCTTAAAACGCCCCTGCATCTTCCATGTCAGATCTTAGCACTGGCGGTCGGTCAAGCTTTATTTCTCCCGGTGGAGCATATTTGTTGGTGCCGGCTAAATGACGTCGGAGTGTTTGACGGGGTACTCCAAACTGTTCAGCCGCCTTCTTGTGTGACACATTGCATTGTCTAACAGCGTGCATCGCTTTTTTCATTGTGTCTGGTGTCCATTTTGCGTTCATAGTGACAGGTAGGCTACCTGATGTGTTAGGTAAGATTATAATAAAATATTGTAAACCTACATGTATTATATCACATGATACATGGGAGGGTGGGGAGAGATAAGGAAGAGGGAAGAGTTGAGAAAAGGAGGGAGGGATATGGCATATGGATACATGTAGGCCTACATTTCAAATGTTGTGTATGTTGAGTTACCGACACCGTTACCACTTAGTGCTGAGCGATATCCCTAGAAACACAAACTAGGTCATTTCGGGACTAACATATGGTTTAATTTTATTTCAATAATTCGCTTGCGCGTAGGGGTCTTTAGCAGTGGGAGGAAACTGGAGTGCCCGGAGGAAACCCACGAGGTTGAGAAGGCGCCCCTATCTCCATGCCACATACGCTCACACCAGGGCTCGAAACAACAGCCGCAAGCCAGAGGTGACCGGCCAGCTAGAGGTCGAAGCGCGGCACTCTAGACCACTAGGCCATCCCAACCCCCCTAAAAGTAAAAGGCATGGATCAATAGGCATATGAATCATCATTATCACTGATGCTATTTTGAGCAGGCATGCATGTAAAATGAGCACCCTGCTCAAATTAGCAAAAGTGTGGGTGCTCACATTGCCAATACCGTGTCGGGTCCGTTCAAGGCTTGCCAGCGCAGGAAGTTGTGTCATTACAGTTTACAACGAAGGATTTTACAACTCCTTAGAGGGAGGGCCTTCGTATGAAATCATAACAAACCTTGTATTATGTGTAGTAGTTACGTTATAACTTGTTATTTTAGAGCTACATTTTACATAAGATGGAACGAATTATGAAGATCTTATTTTAAACACTCATGTGAAACACTTTGTTGACGATATTTTGTCCGGCAATCAGAAATAGGAAGTAGGTCACTGTCACGGACAAAATTTAATAAAATATTTCATTGGACGTTCTAAACAGGGGGATGCTCACTTTTCCAACATGCTCATTTTATCTGCGCTTCCCCTACATTTCATCCACTTTTTATAAATTTTCAACCATTTTTTAAGTATTTTCCATCCACTTTAATTAATGGGTCGCAAGGCATATAATAATATATTTTAGCTCGAGAACGTAGCTAAAAACGAAGGTTTGGGAGATTAGGTTTCTCATCTAATAAAATAATGTAATATCAACGAGAATTTTTTTTCCTTTATATCGACCCCTCTCTATTTCTAAATGGTGCGTAATAAGTCTAAGTGTGGCCAAAGTTTTCTTATGGTCCGATATAAACATTCTGGTGAGTTCGTAACAGTTGGTTTTGGAATGAAATATGTAGGCGTACGTAATTTGCTGTTATTCGAGTTAGAGGATATTGGTAGAAGGAGTTAAATTTTGATTCGAGGAATTTTTTTTATATTCTCTTCATTTAGCAAATGAACATGATTTCGATGTTAAATTATTGATGGCAGCTGACCAGGACAATTTTTCAATTTTAGAGATAGTTTTATCTTCAGTAGGCCTATGGCTGCTGAAAGTGGAGGACATGTTTGTTTCATCCTGCCATCGTTTTTTTTTATGATACATAAGCATGCGTGTCTAGCGTTAGTGGGAAGATTACTAGTTCACCAATTCAGCTCCCCATTTCTAGTCTTAACAGAAATGTCCCGATTAAAATTAGGAGTTTAGACTCTTTTGAAGACCAATATCTGTAGAGGAAATCAGAACTAAATCATCAACAAGAAAGTGAAATTTTGGTATTATCTAGAGTGGGTGCATCGTTATCGGAATTTGTTAGATAAGTGTGAAGATCATTAATATAAATAATGAAGAGGGTTGGGCTTACAATACAGCCTTGTTTTACACCTATATTTGAAATTATTGAGTTAGCAAAAACAGGGCCATCGGTATATAGTTTTGACGCGTTTCGAGGTGTTTTCATATTTATGATATGAGGTTAATTACATTGCCAGAGATGTTATGTTTCAGAAATTTCAGAAATAGACCTTTTCGCCAGATATTGTCAAAGGCTTTTGAGAAAAGCACAAAGTAGAAAAACAGGTTTATGATACATTCCATAATTCTTGTTTTAATATGACTATACTCGAACCAATAATATAGTGTTGTTTTAATAAATTGATAATTGCGTTTGTTTTAATATGACTACTCGAACCAATAATAAAGTGTTGTTTTAATAAATTGATAATTGTGTTTGTTTTAATATGACTACTCGAACCAATATTAAAGTGTTGTTTTAATAAATTGATAATTGTGGGTTTTTTTAATAAATTGATAATTGTATCATAGATGGCAAAAAGATCGGGAATCATACAAGTCACGTTTAAAAAGGAACAGGTCGCGGAAAAAGCATCCTCAGTATCCCCAATGTTCTCATTCCGTTCTACTCCACTATACCCTGGGTTAATCCATACCGTTTCGACGATTTCAAATTATCTGCCCTGTTGGTCTTATTATTGAATTTATACTTGAGAATTTGATTCACAATACCTTGTCTACGATATCACGTGGACGTAAAACTCCGGGAACGAACGAATATAAATAAACTTTTCCGTGTTTTGCGCATGGTTATTACTACTCGGGGGGTTTCATCAGTACCGCGATCTTTCTTTTTTAAATTTTCTTTTTCACTAAACATTACTCTTGATCGAGCATACTATCGAAAAAGGGTACATAACAACGTGAAAGATTTTAATAAAAGTGTATACGAGAATCAGAATAACCTGGGTAATAAATTATAGGCTTAAAGTATATCATCAATCAATGTATTGTGATGAAATAATAAATAAATAGCATATTTTTTTATATTCTATTTCTTAAATGAATAAGTCAAGCCTTATAATATAATTTAATTGGTCCGAGTGGTCCTTTGGGTTGGTCCGAGTAGCAAAGATAAATTACTTGGTCCGACTGGTCTTTATTTTGGTCCGAGTGGTCTTGGGCCGAGTGGTCTTTGGTCCGAGTGGTCTGGATATCGACTACTTCCTTTCACGCATGCGCCTCTGGCCACACATGTCGAAATCTGAGTGAAATTTAGTTTTATTTTAGAAGTGCGATCTTAAGTTCTTCTGTTTATTGATCACGAGACTGTTGATTTAGATCATCCAACTACATCGATTCGTATTAAATAATCTAGTTTCTAAATTATATTATAAAATGCCTAAGAATAAGGGTAAGTAGCCATAGCTTTTTGTTATTATTCGACATCCGTATGTCATGATTTGAGACATTCACATTGTCGTTACAAATTTTATTTTCCAATTTCCATCTTGATATGTATGATAATGATTCTGTCTGTATATGTAGTCGAATCAAGAAAATTTTACAGGGTGTGATTACGTAGACAGTTCTACAATAATACCCGTACCGTCCGTATTGTATTATTATGTGAAAGTACAAATAAATTACAATATTATTGTCATATATTGTGTATCAGTATTGTGAAAAGTTGAATCTTTTGAAAATGCCTTCCTGTATACAAACTGGGTGATTTGATGTTATATTTGGACTAAAAGCATATTCAAACTAAGTAATCTTGCAAAATTTCCTTCAAATCTCTCTCACACATTATATTCGATAGCAGCAAATGCCCAAGAATCAAGATATAAAAAAATCTATTTTTAGAAGCCATGTTTGTTGCCTTACTTGATCTTGATAGAAGGAGGGCCCATTTTCAGAATATATTTGTCGTTACTTACATGTACTGTCCATTTACCATACGTATTAAAGCCTAAGTAAATTCTTGGATTATCTTCTATCAATTCAGTATTTTCATAAATATCTGGTGTCTTTATTTTGTATGTAGGAAAGGGAGGAAAGAATAGGAGAAGAGGAAAGAATGAAAATGAAAAAGAAAAGCGAGAATTGGTATTTAAAGAGGATGGACAAGGTATTTATTCATCTTTTAATGCAGATGGGAGCCACAATGGAGATCCCGGGTTCAATCCCGGTGTAGACTAAACTAAGAAATTTAATCATGATTTTCCGACAGGAGTTCCCCTTTTCAGTGGTACAGGACAGCTGTATAGTCGTATGAATGGTACAAAATCTGAGAACCCATGTACATATTGGCGTGCAGGTAAAAGTTGGGATTTAATGTAAGAGTAGACTGTAGTGGTTAAAATTTCCCTCATAGTACACTGTATGACGTATGTTGTCTTCGTGGTATCACGTCATTTGGGACTCAACACAAACGACATTTGGGACTCAACACAAACGACATTTGGGGCTCAATATAAACGACATTTGGGACCCAATATAAACGATATTTGGGACCAGTGTTCGACACATACGTCGGTCCCTTGGCCCGAGGCTGACTGATTTATCGCGCTCCTTTGACGCTCCGTATGAATTCAAGCCAAGGTACCGGTAGATATTAAAATAATAATTAGATCATACATACATTTAATGGTTTTGCTGACCAGTTGTTAGTGAAATTTAAATCTTAGTTGAATATAATACTCTGATAGAACACCAAAATACACCGAGAAACAGTCATTAATAATAATATATTTTCTCCGCCATTGCCAAATCCGACGATGACATGTGACATTGATTGGAATTTCTAGGTCAATAAGCTGGCGATGCTACGTTTAAATTTAAGTAGCATCTACCGTTATAATTTTTTATATACAGATGCTGACAGAGGCTTAGTTTTAAACATATTGTCGTTATTATTATTGAAAGGTATCTGGCATAGTCGTACGGAATTTCATTTTAAAGCAATTTCAATTATGGTTGTCACATGATCACTGTGCCGTATGTGTGTCTATCATGGACGAATGAATAAAAACATTTGAAAGTTATGTGACAGACAAAAACTACAAATTGTCTTCGTTAGCATAGTCAGAGCAGAACAGTAGGACGTTTAACCCCATTTCAGTTCAGTTTAATGCATATATATATATATTATATAGCAATCATCTGGATCTGATTACTTGCCCTGTCTGTATCATCATTATGTAGTTGAACATAAATTTAATATGTACATTGTATGTGGAGATGAATTTATGGATAAATACAGTATAAGGGAACAACAAGGATATCCCTTTGGCTCACTTGGCAGAGGTGTATGAAATCTGTGCAAGTTGGGGCAAAAGTAGATACCCAAACTTATCCCGCAGTGAATATTCGCTTGGCCGCTACAATCACTGATAAACATGACATCGACGAGGCTTAATGAGTAAGGCATATTAACTTTTTTACTCCGAAAAATTAAATTCTCAAACATTTTTTGAGGTAAAAGAAAAATAAATAAAGACGTTTGAAGTATTTGTAGTTAAAAAATATTTCCTATTTAGTGTAAAAGGGTATTAAAATGAGTAAAATGCATCATTTTGCCTGAAGCGGTTAGGTGTTAAGTAAACATTGCACGAGTCGTTGAGCCAATGACTGATGCCGGGTGCAGTCAACGCATGTGTTGTGGACAGTCATCTGTTACAGAGTAAATTCGTAAGTAATTCTCTGTGAAACAGATTGGTAGATACCATGTAAGCTTATGATTAACAATGTGGTAAAAACACATGTACCATAAATATTGTAAACATGACATAAACAAGTTTGGTCTCCTGAGTTTCGAGGGGTTATCAAAATGGACAAACCTTGGTCAGACCTGTTCAATCCTATACCACCAGTTCTTCTATAAGTACTGACAAGTTTATGTGAAGGCCTAAGTTTTGCCTGTAACCGTGTTGATGTTGTTTTTGTAGAGTATGCTCAAGTCACTAAAATGTTAGGAAATGGACGATTAGAGGCGATGTGTTTTGATGGCAATAAAAGACTTTGTCATATTCGAGGAAAGTTAAGGAAGAAGGTAAATGTATAACATTTTTAAAACATATGGAAAATTGGGAAATTACTAGTCCAGATGCTAAAATTTAATTCAAAAGTTTTCATTATAATGCTATAATTATATGTTCGATACTACATGCATGGCTCGAAATGTTCACCTGTCTACTTGTCGCCGACAGGCGATTTTTTCTTCCGACAGGTAGCAAATAAAAATACCTGTCGCTTGCGACAGGTGGACAAAATTTTACTTGATGTTCAGTAAATTGGCCACAATATTCAAGTCCACGTCATGTACATGTAGGCCGTATTTATTTATTCGTAGAGTCGTTTCTAAATGCAAGAATTGAGAACGGAAATACCGCGAAAAGCCTCCATTTGCATTGTTTACATTTCGCTCTGTCGCAGGTTACAGGTACTCAGTTTGGAAGTAGACAATTTTATAACAATGAATTTCACATATTCTACGCTTGTTTTCATCTACTTGGCACAAGTTTATAGCATTATGGACTATTATATCTAAGTAAATTAAAACGTCACCTGAAATAATTCTACCGTAACGACACCACAGTAAATATTAGAAAGTGGCTGGAGTGGAAGGGAAATTTACACGGCTCGATAGATCGATGCTTCGTAAGTTCGTGTATCTAATCATTTAAATAATTTACAAGACAATTCGACAAAATAAAATAATCAGGTCAGAAAAATACCTCGTATATTAATATAATTTGTAGCGTAGGCCCTAAATATAGTCCCGATACATTGTATATGAGACGGGAATTCCAGGTGGCGCTATCTGTCTTTCGCGCGGCATATTTCTTACTGTGCGATACACAGGTGTGATTTGTGTTTTGATATTCAATTCAATACGGATATTATAAAATTTGAATTCTGCACCTCAACGTCGAACTATTCGATTTAGCACCGAGGTGTGATACCATGATAATTTGCGGAATCCACGTGGCTACGGATGATAGAATTGTAGTGGTACGGATCTTCGACTCGCTAGGCCAACGCAGATTCGCCGACTTTCAAGAACTTTTAGGCATTCCGATGTCAAAGAAATAAAAAGGTTTTTATATTACGATATTTATATGAAGCAATGTACGTCAATACCTAAACAAGCGTGTGTGTAGTACTATATGTATGGATATGTGTGATACTATGCTATTACTTAGTCTTTGGGTTTGACAATTGAGAGTGACAGGTTATTTACTGAAGCGACAGGTATGATGAAAAGCTACCTGTCGCTTGCGACAGGTAGCTTTTTTCAAACATTTCGAGGCCTGTACATGTAGTAGTACATTACTTCTTTTGACGTCGGCTTCCACTAGAAAGTTATATCACAGACGAGATCCTAACATTTGCGGCTTCTGGTCGTGGAATGGTTTACTCCACAATTCTTGTACTCTGAGAAGACTAGTGTTTACAACTTGCTGGGACTGTTTGACCGTGCACACCCCACCCTTACTCAACTGTCCTGTTATTCTGGGTTAGTATATGGCGAAGATGTCTTCATTGTAGAATATTGTTTATATGTGGGATCAGCTTTTACATAGCTATTCTACTTTACATGTTCGGTCTAAAGAAATTTCATTTATATAATAGATGTAGTTATCTAGATTAGTTCATCTTTATTTTGATTGACATATGTGAATATTTCAGGTGTGGATAAACACAGGTGATATCATATTACTGGGTCTCCGAGACTATCAAGACACAAAAGCAGATGTCATATTGAAATTTACACCCGATGAAGCCAGAAACTTAAAGGCATATGGAGAACTTCCTGAATCTAGTGAGTAGATTAATTGTTGATGATATTATTATGTAACAACTACATCGGTTGCCTTTTCAAGCCAAGATCGATTTCAAAATATTGTCTCGTGTTAACTAGTGTCTGGATGGAAGTGCTCCGAACTACAGGGGGGATTGGGATGGCCTAGTGGTCTAGAGTGCCGCGCTTCGACCTCTAAATTTAATAAAATTTAAAAACCATGTTAGTCCCGAAATGACCTTGTTTGAGTCGAGTGGATGTTCAACTCCATTTCTCTCTCTTGCTTCGAAGTACCTGTGTGATTCTTAAAATTTTACATCTCATCTTGTTACGATCAGTTAATCAAAAAAAACACTTTGTATTCCTCAGTGAAAGTTAAAGTCGTTTACTGGTTGCTCTTTCCAAGTCACCTCATCTACAATACCTTCGCATTAAACCTTCGCAGAATTTCTGCTGAGACAGCAGCACTATGGCCTTCTCTTTTTTTTCCGAATTCCAATGTGCTCATAGGACCTTGGTGTGTAAAATTGTGGCAATACTTTGCTTTCCACATGCAAGATATTTTTTTATACCTGTGTGATAAACTGCTGGTGATTTAGTTTTCATGATCTATGTTTATCTATGTATTTAAATGTATCTATATAATATTAATTATTTTTATTACAGCTAAAATCAATGAGAACCAATGGGAGCCTGATCCAGATGACCATATTACCTTTGATGATTTTGATGGAGATGATGATGAAATTGATGATGTAAGTTCACTGACTTGTTTAATCAGATTTTCATTAAGAATGCCAGAAGAATGATTTTACGAAGACACATACACTTTTTATGTGGTATTTCATTAAAAATTGATCAATATACATAATGAGATGCGCATTCTGCACTGGACATACAATTTTATAGCTACGTAGTGGATGTCGATCGTAGCCATGTTTGAAAATTTTGGTTTGAAAAAATAGGCCATTTTTCTGATGTGCAAAATGACCAATGGGTCAGATCTAGTTACGGTCATTTTTCCATAGCCCTCAGTCCCGACCCGCATGTACGGCTGACATGGAACCTGTCCGATATACCCAAAAGAGGAAAAATTAGTACCTGGCATTGTTAACTACAATAAGTACAATATCTGTAGACTAGTCCACCAAGGAATCAGACATTTTACGAGTGGTTAAAAATTTTCTTATTGGTATTTTTGCTAAACGTATATCTAAGTGTTCATTACTATTTTGAATAATCTGTTTTTGTGTATTACTATTTTGAAGTAAATTGTTTTTTAAATTTTTTTTATTTCAGATCTAAAGAATGTGTTTAATGGAGAAATAAGGATTAGAACATAAATGGACAAATTTGTGGAGCATTGTTTACATTACTGAAGTTCAATGTGAAACATCTTCAATATATAATATTGAGGTAGATGAAAGAGATATGTGTTTCACTAAACACAAAATAAATTGTAAACAATGACAGATAAATATTCTGAATTTTTCAGTATTTGTTACAAACTGCTATTTAATAAATTTTTGAAAATATGAAAAAAAAAACCATTCACACAAAACAGTTTTCGAAGTATGAAATTCAGTAAAAGAGAAATATTGCATTTTTAAAAATTATTTTTATGATTCATTAACAATCTTTATTACAAATTGCTATTTGATCAATTTTTGAAAATGTGGAAAGAAACATTCACACAAAACAGTTTTTGAGGTAAAAAATTAAGTAATATAAGAAGAAATATTGCCATTTTAAGAATTATTTTTATGATTCATTAACAATCTCTGATTATTATATTGCTATAAATTCGTTTTTCGTATATTTTTTCTTTCCTTTGGGTTGTAAATGTAGGGTTATTTTATTTTGTTAACTCTTTAATATTTGTTTAATATGTTGAATCTATTTCATTATAAGTAATAGTAATTATTAATTAATATTGTGTGTGAATGGTGTTTCAATTTTATTGCGGTTTATTTAAGCCCCATGTATATTGACCGATTGGGGTTATCATATAGTTCAAATGTTTCATTACATATTTTAAAAATAAGGTTTTGGTTTTAGTAAAAATGAATAATGACTTTCGTTGGAAAAATACCCAAAAGAAATTTAAAATAATTGCTTCCATGGGAAAGTAGTAAAATTAAAAGAATAAAAACATTGTTAAATTTTCTTAAGTTGAGTCGTAATATGGGATCACCAAAGCTATTTATCTTGTCTTTTTGTATAAATTACGTTATTGCTGAGATTTTATATCCTCATAAAATATAATATAATATTGTCGTTCTTGTGTATGACCGTTGTTATGATAACGCTAATTAATCTGTCCAGACAATATATTCAAACAAAAATATTTATGCTCAGGGCAAACGAACGTATTTTTCGGCAGAAATCGCTGATTAAAATTCGCCAGTGATTTTTTACGACCGATCACAAACGGGCACATGTAGCAATCGTCTCGAGGGTGCATGCCATTCTGCAAGTAAATTATGCTGATCGTGTTACTTGATCTAAATGGTAAATCGCCGAAATCGTTAGATTGCTGTTGTAGCTTACTATTTATTTGCTAAAAATGAAATGCAGAATACCTAGATATGCTCAGTGGACAAATCGCATCATATTGTACGGGAGTTAGATTCCATACTTTAGCAGTGGAGGCCGATCGAAGCGTTGTCGCCGTGAAGGGGCACATGAGTGATTTTTTCAAAACAATTTTAAAAATTGGCACAATCAGGCAGAAAAATACGCTCGTCTGTCCCCCACTTTATGAAATGGATGTTAATCAGTTATCTGATTTTGTGTATTAGAATAGTCTGTTTATAGACTCAAAATCACATCAAGCTTATTAAGTCAATTCTGAACCATATCCAGAATTTGATAATGGGCTTTACTGGGTCTTCATTCCTGAATGTGATTTTTAAATGGCAACATTTTCAGGAATCATAAGACAGTTGAGTTAGAATTGCAGCCTACACATTACCTCTTCAATTAGTGGGAAACACCATACATTGTTGTCCTGGTAGTAGTCATGATTCAAGTCATTTGTATCATTTATATTTTACCAAAGGGGGGGAGGGTAGTTGGGTGACCGAATGGTCTAACATGTGCGTCTTAGATCATAAGGTCTGTCATCAAGTCATATGACGTGGTGTTTATCCCAATCTTGTGCATTGCAAGGAGTAGGATCGCCTGTCCAACCTTGTTTATCCCAATGCTAAAGACCCTATGCTCAAGCGAAGTAATGAAATAAAATTGAACCAAATGTTCAACTTATTATTTTTTTTGACTTGAACTGTAGTTTCTGAACACACAGTTGTATCTCAGTATTGGATTTATAGACAGGCATACAATTTTGAACAATTTGTTATTTCAAATGAAAATATAATCAAAAATGATAATTTTATTTTGAACCAAGTAAAAGAGGGAGTGCTAATTTAATTTAAACAAGAGACTTGTAAAACTATGTGTTTTTGTTGTAATAAGAAATAACATGAGAAAAAAAAAGAAAAAAAGGAGAAATTATAAATGAACTACCTGTATATATAGCGAAAAATTTCAACTGGTAAACTCGTGCTATTTTCTTGGTCATATATTCTTAAATGGATTTTTTTCTGATTCAATATAAAATAAAATAAAGACAAATTTGGAAAAAATATAAAGGTGTCTGTTGTGCATGTGACCATCAATACAAATCGATAATCATACTATTTGCATGTCGGTAGTCTTAAGATATTTTGCACTGCTATGCGAGTTTTTTAAATTAATGTTAAAGGAGTTATCTCCCTTTGCACAGTATACTCTAATTCATAGAGTTTCTATATATAACTCTATGACTCTAATTACATCTTTATTTCTGAATTGACAATGCTAAAGCTTTCTTTTTAACCCTTTGAACACTGACTATACATGGGGTGTTGCACGTCCCTCCCTGGATTTACAGGACGTCATATTAATTATGACTTCAACGTAATTGGAGCTTGACACGCCCCAAGCCGCAAAATCGACATTTCGGGTATATGCGATACAACGTCAAGCCGGTTTTGCGGCATTTCGGGTTCTAAGGGTTAAGAATTGGTCGGGTGCAACAAATATAGAAAGGGAACGAAATGGGGTTAAACATACCATACTACTTTACTGCACCAACCAGGTTATTGAAACACCTACTCAGTTTTCCATCCCATCCAAATGACAACTGCTCCTTTCTAAGGGGATGCTCGATTCACAGTTCCGGAATTGAATTCCAAAACTGGTGTCAATCGAGTGAAAAGTAGAATTTCGGAGTACAGCGCATGAGTTGATTGTATAAAATATATCTCAACCAATCATGACAGCTGAAACATATTTTTTACCTAGGAATACGTCACGATTCTACTCGCTCCATCTCAGCTGTCGGGACTGACAGAACTGTGTCAGGACTGAATTCCGCACCACTCGATTGTAATTCTGCCGATTCGGGACGTTCTGGACTGTGAATCGAGCATCGCCCAAGTCTACTTTCCAGCACCACTGACATAGGGGGGACATTTTATTCCCCAACCCCCTAGTTATCGAGTAAGCAATCTTACTGAGTCACCAGGGTTCCCCCACGAAAGATACAGAATAAATTGAAATCATGTATATAGAATATGAAGTGTTTTGAGGATGAAGGTTACAGGCAAACCACTTCTCAATTTCATTCATTGTGCCCAAATGTAGTTCCTTCTAGTTTTACTTTCTCTCTTTCCTTTTCCCCTTTTTTGAAAGGCCATTTCTGTTGGTCAAGAATCCAAGAAAAGGGGTTGAATTGACGTACTATGTCAGCTTTTGGTGAACATTCTTGGTTCAGAGGTAGAGGGTGATGTACACAGATGCTCATATTTTTATACTATGCTACTTCAAATTTGTATATAGCAAAAAAATTTATGGTCAGCCCCATACAAGCTTAGAAGCAAGACATTTCCTGCGGTTTTTCCGTCTACTGTGACGAAAATTCCGGAGATCTTGAATTACAAAGTAAAATGTGATAATGGTAGATGATCGTGATGGTTAGGGAAATGCCACGTCAAAGTAAAATTTAGAGATTGTGTGCGATTCTAATCGTTATTATATTGTATCTTGAGTAGCTATATATTATGAACATTTCTCAGAGGTGATCTAAAGATAGTGAATGCCAACAGAATATCATTATAAAATGTTTAAGAAAAAATAAGTTCGACCAATTCGAGAAGCGGGTTGTCTCCCTTGATACACAATTCTTCGGTTAGCATTTGCCGTGTGATATAACGAGGCAGAATAATAAACACAGTGTCACAAAGAAATACAAAACAATACGACTCCATTGGAAAACATTCACCAGAATAATAAACACAGTGTCACCAAGAAATACAAAACAATACGACTCCATTTGAAAACATTCACAGATTCGTGTTTTTTTAAAGCATTGATTTCATTTTCATCATTTAAACGAAGATGGGCAGATTGAAAAGAAGCGCCAAACCATCTTACGGTCGCGAATAAACCAGTTAGGGTCTAGAGAGATTTGCAAGCCCCAAAAGCTTTTCCAAGGGTTAAAAGCCCCCGAATTTGTTCGTGATATTAAACAATTGAAGGGGTCTACAGTATATGGCGGGAAATGAAATGTGGTTTGACGTACCTGCTCGCCAACTATATACGGGGCGTCCATAGGCGTATGAGTCGGGGGTGGGGGTAGCTGCCCCGCTAACTTTCGGGCAAGCTGACTTTTCGGGCAGAAGGGTCAAGTGTAAAACATTTTTTATTTCATCTACTTTAATTTCATCTCTGATTAGATGGTTGGAATTCAGATTCCGGCTACAAAACCATTGGGTACTTTTGGAGTTGCTTATACGGGCCAGAATATCAGAAAACGCATTTGCGGTGGTTAAATTTTCAAAAGTTTCCCCGGGACGGTCATGCCCCCATACCCGGCAACGATTGATTGTTTGGAATTCGGGCCAGCCAGGTAGGCTATATTGTACCACACTGCAGTTGCTGTATACTCAGAGTGGAATAGCAGGGAAACGCGTTTGCGGCAGTTAAATTTTCAAAATTATCTCCCAACGGTCCCGTCTTTGTTGACTGCAAACGATTGATTGGAATTCGAGTCAACCACCTTAGTTTGACCACTTTGAAGTTGCTTTGTTCACGAATTGAAATAGCAGGAAAGCGTGTTTGCAGCCGTCAAATATTTCAAAATAAATCACTTGGGGGCGGGGGGGGGGGGGGGGGGGGCAAACATGGTGAGCTCTCTGTTGCTTCGCCTGTCGAGAAAGACCGGTGCCGCTGTTTATTGTAAACCCGAAAGGTTTTCGGGCATTTCGGGTTCTGTCCCCATCCCCTGTCATCGAGCCCGTAAGCCTATGGGGGGTTCATATTTAGTCTCCGTTCAATTCTGCATTTTCCAGCACACTGTCTTCTAAATATTATATCGGAATCACGGTGACTAAGTAGGTAAGGTGCTGGCTCGCTAGCCTGGAGGTCGGGTGTTCGATCCCTTCATTGACCGAGAAAGTTCATCTCGATTTCCCGGCGTGGTTTCGATCCCCTTGTCAGTGATGCAGAACGGAGGGTCTGACAAGGACAGCTGCCTAGTCGTTCGGATGGGACGAAAACCCGAGGTCCCGTGTACACATTGGCGTGCACGTAAAAGATCCCTTGGCAGTTGGAATTCGATATAAGAGTAGGCCGTAGCGCCGCTGCCCGGGCAAACTTTCCCTCATAGCACACTGTATGGTGTATGCCCGTCTTTCGTTAGCCCGGGTTAGGTGCAGAAGAGTAGGACGTTAAACCCCATTTCATTTCTAAATATTATATACATTCTTGTTACCATTGGCAATTCATCTTTTACGCCTTTGCTTCGGTGCCCCCCCCCCCGCCCCCAGCTTCCAAAGGAATCAGTAGCTTATCATTCAATACTCCACGCCCTTGAACATTTACGATTTTCGTCCCTTTAGCCCTTAAAATTGTGTATACAATTCTATATCCATAGCTAGCAGCTGACGTATCCTTTTCAGCAGGAGCACGAGGCCCGCGAAAGTCCCTAAATTCCTCCGGCCATCAAGCCATTGGGGTTACACCGTGCCCTCGTAATTCCATCTGAGTTTATTTCAACCCAACAACAACAGTTGGGGAAATGCATTCTTTCATATAACAGCATGGGGATTAAAAATCACAGGAGACATGCTGTCTGTTCATGGTACTTTAAATTATTTACGATAATCCTGCATATTGGCAGCAGTCAGAATATTAATGTGTAGCTTCCGATCACATCTTTATTTATAAAATTATTTACAAATAAAATTATATTTTGGCAGATGCATTATTGTACTAAAGTGTGGGAATAATGCAACTTCAAAATACAATGCAGGATTATTAAAATCGAGTTTATTAGTGGTTAATGTTGGTCCCAACTCACTCAGAACATCAAGAGCGTATCAAACTCCGATAATACTCAAGACCTGTCATAAGGTACAATAGACGTTGTTGAGATCTATTCAATTGTAAGTATGCTACCGTATGGAGTGTGTTTCAGGGACAGATGTTTTTGGAACTGGTTAAGTCCAATTAGACGTATGATCGCATTGTCATTTGCTGTCCCTCTGTTTTCTTTCCTCAATTATATACTAGAACATATGTTAAATTGTGTTTATGAATTCAGGTGGATAATTTTAACTGTCACAAACCTCCTTTGCTCCCATTTTTTTATAATCTGATTAATTTGGTCAAAATGTCAGAAGCCTTTTCAGAGGATTAGGAGCTTTTTTATAAACAAAACGTCATAGTTATAATGGTAGTTTAGGCCTGCAGAGAGTATATATTATGTAGTGTGGCAGTGTTATTATTCATATAATTAACTTTATAAAGAACACTATCTTTTCTACAATGAGAAATTGGTCAAATTGAAGATATCCTTCCTTCTGTGATTTATGGCATGATCATCTCTGCTACTTACAAGAAACATTCAGTGACAAATTATTTTGTGATTACACTTCAGAAAAAAAAATTGATGCTTAATCCCTTAGAAGATAGAGGTCTAATCTCCTTTACTTGCTAAGTACATCTTAGAGATCCAGTGAAGACGTTCATACAGATAGCCGATGGTTTTTTAAGATTGGAGGTTCAGATTATCTTTAAAAACGATTATTGCCGTTCTAATAAATCAAATCCTTTCTTTATTCCTATTGTCGCATCTAACTTACTTATACTTACTTGAACACAAACTTGAATTTATTTTAAAGCCCCAGTGAGTCCGAATAAAGATTTCATATCTCCTTGACAAATCAACAGTACTATCATTAATAGATGCTTTATTCAGATCGATACCCCATCAATTAACTGTTTTTGGCTATCAGGTACCAAAATATAAGACCATTTTATTCTAAACAAGAAACGCCCCAGCCCAAAGTTTCAACTCGCTCCGGTGAAATTCTTATTGAATAACCATCCACATCCTCTGCCACTGGATCCGCGGTTGATCGATTTTATTGGACTACTTAAAGAATTATACAAACTGGATGGCTGGAATTGTTGCTCTGAATTATTATTACATTATAACAAAATGTAGGCCCTACTCAAGGGTCAAGAAGATTTCTTTGAGTGTTAACACTATACGACCACTCTTTTTTAACAAAAGGTTGGCGTAGTTAATATAGTCAAGGTGCCATACTCTGATATAGATGACATTGAGTTGTCTTTATTTATTGTGCCGATATCGAAAATATCAATCAGATAAAAATCTTTGCCTCTTGTGAAGCCATTTATTTTGGATAAAAATGTAATTTATATTCATAATCTAGATATACGCCATCAACGTGTAGTTAAATATTAATGTTGAGACGAAAGAAGGGCTAGATTCCCAGGTAAATTAATCTGATATATGCAACAACAACAACACCTCTACCTTAATTACCTATCCGACACAATCTATTACAGGCATTAATTAACTCAACAAAATCAATGAAAGGTCTATAAAAACCTCCAAAGCACTTATTTTTTTGGTGAAACTTCATTAGCGTTTGTATAGCTTGCTAGAAGACTAATCAAGAGAGGACTTTCATTATTCATGCCATCTCTTACAGCTCAAATACCTGAAGAAATTACATCATATATTATTAATTTAATGTGATTAAACGACCCAGTTCAAGTAGGGAAATGGGCATATGCTACATTGTAGTTTATCATGTTCTAATCTGTTGTCAATCCCGTAGAGCTGGGCTGATTTAGACTATTGTCATTTATCTTAGTCACCTTGATTAACACCAACGTGATAATTATTTGACAATTATAAATTATTCGATTTTTTTGTGAAGAAGGATTAACTGTTATCGTTAATTAAAATAGCAATATCATTATTGTTTAATTATTTTATTAGTCTAATGTAGGCCTATATATCATGCTTGAGAGTTTGTCAAACCATCCGTACAGGTGCACGTTCCTTTCACATTTTGTGGAGATGCACCGACAATGGCCATCAAATTAAGCTATCGAAGATTAAAAGTAATCAATGATTTTTGTTTCAGTTGCAATTGGTGACATAAAACTATAATAATCTACGCCTTAAAAACGACATTATGACAATTGATACTACAATGCTGTTAGTGTTACTCAGCAGATCAGAAACATAATCTAGTAATTTAAAAGACAAATATAATTTCATATCTGGGTACTGTTAATAAGTATAAGAAGTAACCTAAAACAGAAATCTTGTAACTGCGATCCAAAAATTCTGTAGCACCCCCCCCCCCCAAAATTTTTTTTTTAAGAGCTGGCTACACGGGCCCGTTTTACGCGCATTATACTCTATTTCCGTTTGACTACAGATGTATTTCGCGCCTTCGGTGCCTATTGAAGAGCTACTAAGGAACCAAACAAATATTTAATTGAGAACCATACGAAAACTTCAATAACTTCAGGTAAACGAACGTATTCAAATGCTCGATAAAGGTACCCAATGTTTATGGAAGAAATATTTGGTTCAATCTCTACCTGTCTCTCGAATTGTTTATTTAAAACTGACAGTAAGGTGAGATGAACACGTGTTGATCATCGGAAAGCAGACGATTTCTATGTAGCCAGTTCTACTCTTTAACAAAAAAGAGTGCCTAGCAACTGTAGTGAAATGCGACGGAAACATTTAGAAAGGTTTCCATAACTTTCACGATTGAATCCCGTTTGAGGTAAGTAATATCTTGTCTAAGGTGAAACTTATGACCTAAAAGTTAAGGCTTCGGCAATTGATTGAATACCTTATCTTTCTTCATTTATCTACTTCATTCTTCGAGAACAGATCTCTTCCCTAAATGGCCGCCATATCGCAAAATTAGGTTTTGTAATGCGTTTTGTAGTCCATTTCACCTCTGTCAGACATACAAAGACTAAAAAAAACTTCTTTTTTTTACATGAAGCACAATAAAAATGCTACCTGATGACCACTGTGAGAGAGAGAGAAATGGGGTTTGACGTCCACTCGTCACAAACTAGGTCATTTCGGGACTAAAATATGGTTTCAATTTTATTTCAATAATTGGCTTGCGCGTAGGGGTCTTTAGCAGTGGGAGGAAACTGGAGTGCCCGGAGGAAACCCATGAGGTTGAGAAGGCGCCCCTCTCTCCATGCCACATAAGCTCACACCAGGGCTCGAAACCACAGCTGCAAGCCAGAGGTGACCGGCCAGCTAGAGGTCGAAGCGCAGCACTCTAGACCACTAGGTCATCCCAACCCCCTGATGACCACTCTATGGATGCCAAAAAAGCATTTCAGTTCAGGACTTGTTTAACCATTAAGCAAAACAAGCATGTGCTTAGGGAATCTGGCACCACAGAATGTCTGCTTTGTTAGATATAAAATTTAAAATGTGTTTAATTTAAAAATTAATTTAGAACTTTCAGTTGTTTAGTATTTTCATAAGGTTACCTGTTTTGTCACAATTAATAATGAGTGTATAAAATACCAGAAAACTATCATCACGTTCGTAGCGGCCGTGTTTGTGGTGTATTACTGTTTATATTATGAATTACATATATTAGCTAGGAGCTAAGTGGGTAAGGGGCTGGCTCGCTAGCATGGAGGTCACATGATTGATCCCTGCATTGGCAGAGAAAGTTCATCATGATTTTCCGACGTGGTTTCTCTTTGTCAGTGATGCAGGATGGAGGAACTGACAAGAGCAGCTGTCTAGTCATTCTGATGGGACGAAAATCCATGGTGTGCACATAAAAGTTCCTTTGACAATTGGAATTCAGTATAAAAAAGAGTAGGCCATAGTGCTGCTGCCAGGGAAAAATTTGCCTAACAGCACATGGAATGGCGTATGCTCGTCTTCATTCTTTTAAGTGCTTAGGGCCTCTGTGGGTCTTATTCCGATCCTGGGTATGGGAATCTTTTTTGGATGTTGACTGCCCAACTCATATCACACCATTGTTATATAATATATCTAAAAAGGAAACCAGTTGACTTATTATTTTATTTCACATTGATTATAAACTCATTTCCTTTTCTTGTTTTTTTAGCGAAATGTTGTTGAAAAGAAAGAAAAATGAATGGTGATTAGGCACCTTTTTAATGCTGATTTAATTGTGCTAATGAAAAAATTAAAGAATTGTTCTCACATGGTTTTGTATGTGGTTACAGAGGACTTTTTTTAATCTCCCATTAATCCGGTTAAAAGAATAAAAGCAAGTAGAGTATTTCAGGTACACGTTTTTTATGTATTGATTTTTGATCAATATTTATAAATACTGTGGAAGTTGAGTGCCTTTTTTAGATAATTAAATTACGGTGGTAGCTGGTAAAATAGGTCCCTAGGCGATTTTCACCTGTAGCCTAATAATGTAAAGGTAATTAGTTCCTCACAATGATAAGAAGTTGTTGATGGTGTTACCTGAAAATGGTGAAATCCCAGTGACTGATGGTCTCTCTGGGGGATTCCTGCTGTTGGTAATTTTATTCCTCGCTTCACTCTTTGATATAGGAGATTTATTATCAGATAGCTTGATATCAATTGTTGTACGGCCATTGTTTTTTGAATGTCCTAAATAAACAATATCCACTAAAACATATTCACATCATATTAAAAACATCACTATCTTTATGTAAATGTAATTTTGTCTAATGAGCTCATGCTATTTTTTTCTCAGCAGCTAGAATATTGAATATTTTGCTCCCTGAATTTAATGTAGAATGCCAGTGGTGGACAAAAATGAAATATGACATGGAGCTGCAGTGGTTGTATGGCTAGGACAATGGACTCTCAACAGAGCCTATATTAACGTGCCTTGGAACATGTCTGGGCTCTGAAAATAAATGGTGTGCTCTGAGAAATTTCAATTTGGCAAAAACGCATATCAGGTATTACTGATGAGAGGCCTATCATTTTACTAATTCCATATTTTATGCTTTTTCTGTATCTGTGTCATGTCATCAAGATCAGCCAGTAGAAGAGCAATATTTTTACTCTAGAATGTTTTCAATAAGATTCATGTTTATTTCGCATTCGAATCCCCGGTTGTACGTGGCAACGAGTAGGGTCACCTGTCCAGCCTTGTGGGTTTTCTCCGGGTACTCCGGTTTCCTCCCACTGCTAAAAGACCCCTACGCGCAATCGAATTATTGAAATGATTTGAACCATATGTTAGTCCCAAAATGACCTAGTTTGTGTCGAGTGGACGTTAAACCCCATTTCTCTCTCTCTCTATTTCGCATTCTCCTTTTACAGAATTTATTGTTATTGGCTGTTCTCTAGAGATTCTACTCTCGAGGAGGTATTAGATTTTTTAAAATTTCTAATTTCCGCTGGATCATACTTACATTTTGACCATAGGCTCCTGCACAGTCTCTGTGTTTTGACAGACATCTGCTAAATTGACGCTAAAGACCATGTATATTTCAAAGAGTTACAACATCGTAAGGATTGGGGAAAATATTCATTTGCCTGACAAATGAATATCTATCGGGAGGATGATTAATGCTTGGTATATATTTTATACACGCATTGGATCATAAGTTCTGTCATTGAGTCAAGTGGTGAGGTTTCCCCAAGGACAAGGAGTAGGATGACCTGTCCAACCTTGTGGATTTTACCGAGTTCCTCGGGTTTCCTCCCACAGCTAAAGACCACTACGCTCACTCGAATTATTGAAATGGGGGATGAAATGAAATGAAATAGAGAGAGAGAGAAATGGGGTTTAACGTCCACTCGACACAAACTAGGTCATTTCGGGACTAACATATGGTTTAGTTTTATTTCAATCATTCGCTTGCACGTAGGAGTCTTTAGCAGTTGGAGGAAACCAGAGTGCCCGGAGGAAACCCACGAGGTTGAGAAGGCGCCCCTATCTCCATGCCACATACGCTCACACCAGGGCTCGAAACCACAGCCGCAAGCCAGAGGTGATCGGCCAGCTAGAGGTCGAAGCGCGGCACTCTAGACCACCAGGCCATCCCAGCCCCTGAAATGAAATGGAGTTTAACCTCCTACTGTTTTGCTCCGCACTGGGCTAATGAAGACTGGCATATGCCATACAGTGTGCTATGAAGGAAAATTTTTCCCGGACAGCGTCACTACAGCCTACTCGTATATTGAATTCCGACTGTCAAGGGATCTTTTACATGCAAGCCAATGTGTACAGAGGACACAGGATCTCAGCTTTTTGTCCCATCCGAATGACTAGACAGCTTTCCTTGTCAAAACCTCTGTCCTGCATCACTGACAAGGGGGAATCGCGCCGGAAAATCTGGATGCACTGTCTCGCCAATTCAGGGACCAAACACCCGACCTCCAGGCTAGCGAGCCAGCATCTTACCCACTTAGCCACTGTGACCCATCAGGGGAGGGGGTTACCGTGGGACTATTTTATGACAGGCTCTAGTGGTACCGTAATTTAAAGACTGTTGAAAGATTAATGTACATGGCCATATTCTCACCATTGTCAAGTTATTTCTTTGATGAAACCTTTTGAATTTTGTATATTACTTTTTCTTTTGTGTTTTTCAGGAGATTTTAAACAAAAATCACAGAAGAATTAATTGATACTGTAGAAAGGAAATGTTGACTTGACGAGAGAATTAGCATGTAATTCACTGTAAGTTATAACTTTATAATTTTGAAACTTTGACTTTTAGTTATGATGGTTTACTCACAAGGTAAGGTATATTTTATCACAGTTTCTTATTGATGTATTTAATACATTAAAACAACACAAGTTTTATAAAGGGATATATTTTAGTTAAAATAAGACAAACCGTTTTGAGTACATTCTTAACATAAGTCTGAGAATGCTTCTAAAAAAAGTCATGAAAATCATACTTTTACAAGCTTTAAAAGGCTTTTAGCTGGCCTGTCAAATAATATATAAAAATAAAAATCGGAGATTAATCACAACTGTATGTTTTCTTGACCTAGAAATGCATAAATTAAAATGATTAATGGGGAAGTCCCAGTTTTCACTGGCTCTCAAAAAAGGTTAGTCTAATGCATAAATGTTAAGAATTAGTTGATTTTCCGTAATTGAAACTTTCATGTAAAAGTATTGAACTTTTTGGAAATGATCGTCATAACCATTTATTGGGGCTACCTCTCACTCACCTGATAAATGTGATCATTCGATACCAAGAGAATGATTAAATTACTGCTATAATGATACACCTTATAGTACATAAATAGATACTTGTGATAACCTACAAATTTCTATTACTTTCTGAAATAAACAGAAAAATCAAGAATTTAGTGGCAGTTATCAGGTTATCCAGGTACAATTAGTGTATTTTTTTTAATGCAACTCAGTTATAGACAGGATTATCCAGGCTCACTTAAATTCATGGAATGTACCACACATCTGATTCAGGATAGGGGTTATTGCCCGGGCAGCAGTATTTAGCTATAAATAAGATGTTTTCTTGCCTTTTGTAGGCGGTAGCCAAGGTGACTAATTAGGTAGGATGCTGGCTCGCTAGAATGGAGTTGAAGGACAGAGGGCCTGACAAATACAGCTGTCTAGTCATTTGGATGGGACAAAAACCTGAGATCTCGTTAAACATTGGCATGCACATAAAAGATCTCTTGTGGCAGTTGGAATTTGATATAAGAGTAGGCCAAGTGCGGCTGCCGGGGCAAAATTTCCGCCATAGCACACTGTATGACGTATGCCTGTATTATTTATAAATATGAATAAAATAGGATTCTTCCAAGCAAAACTTTCAAAGGAACTATCAGAGTATATTAGAAAATTAATTAACCATAGATAAATGAATGAATACTGCTTAATTTGACATGTTATAGATACTATATTAATTTACAACTTGAAGTTCAAATAATATTTTTAAAAGATTTGTAAAGGGGTATGTTAGTTGAAGTGTATGTTATGGTTCAGTGTGAGGGGTGGCCATTGTTTGGTATGTCAGCTCTCTGACACTATATCACAGTGTGACACACTTGAGTGCTTCAAGTGCATTGTCAAATGATAATTACAGGAAAATTGGAGTGACAATTACCTTTTCACCTGCCGACAGTAGAGCGGTTATCAGTCTCTGACGGTCCTAGCAGCCTCCTCTTGTGTTGAAGCGTTCCTTAGTGTAAAATCTAGAGAGTGAATCCTACTTGAATGTTTGAAGGACCTGTCATTCAGATTGTTATAATCAGTTTGTAGAACACTTGAGATTCGTGTGTTATATGAAATATTATTTGTTTAAATAAAAGTAAAAACTATTTATTACAAATATTCAGATATTGAAACATAATATCAATTCTTGATTTTTAATATCATTCCAGATATCAATTAAGTGTATCTCTTAATATGACTTTGATTCAGTAGTTTGTTTGACCATTGCATACACGTTTTGGAATTAAAAATAGTGATGCGGACCATAGAATTGTTCCAACATTTGAATTTATTGATTCCTAAATTGTTAACGCCCAATTGGTTAAGAAAGTTGAGCTAGTGATGTGTGACTTATAATACCAGGGGCCTTATGCACAAGATTTGAAGAATGAATGATACCTTTCCATTGGTTAAAAGCTCAAATTTGCACTACGATTTATATGCTGAATTGTTAAGATATTTTAGCTTATGATTTCATGAAAAAAGGTCTCAGAACATTCTGTTTTGAGTGGTCTTAATCCAGATGTTAGATATTTTCCTCCTCGTTATAATATGGTCATATACAAGTGTGATAATACTGATCAAGTTTTGTGATTGATTATCATCAATCACAGGAATATCGATGGTGTTGTATCTGTGTTCGTTAATAAAATTTTATATATAAGCCTATGCAATATTTGGTTGATTGAGAGCAAGGTACCTACACAGTAATGCGGTTTTATTATTTCATTCAGATTTAAATAGACAGTCATTAATTATTTAAAAAATAAATCCTTATTGAATAATTTACTTTTTTATAATGAGACAGTTATCCTTTTTATCTTGTTGATTTAATCTTCATGCTAATCTTAACCATGTTAATCACGTTACCTATAGGTTATACAGTTGAAACATACAGTAGCGTGTATAAGGATTTTTTCTAATCGTATTCACATGTACTTGTAGTCAATATCCTCACTTGATCCTAACAGATGTCTTTATTATTATTATGGTGATAATGTAGCGGTGGTCGCGCTACAAGTCCCTCCCCACTACACATTTTGTTTTGTCCATCTCACTGCAGACGCAAAGAAAGGACTTTATTGTGTCCAATGGTTATTGTTACTTTTAGATAAATTTGTCTCCATTTTTGCCCTCTGGTTCAAGTTGTCTTGTAAACGGATATTGACAGGTAGTTCACTTCTGACACTAAATCAGAAAGATCTCTACAAAACAGCTGGGGATTGGTTGAGACAATTGGAGAGGCGGAGTCAGTATTGATGAGCCGCCTTCCTTTGATTGAAGTGATGGCTCGCGTGTCTGCTAGATCATGGTTCAAAACACTATAGGTCTCATTACTTCATGAATCATAATACACTTGTCTTTTTGATACTCTCTGACAATATTAAATACTATAAAAGACGACCAGGACTATCGTATATTAGTTGTATACCTCCAAAATTAAATTTATAAGTGTAGTACCAAAAAAAAAATTATACATATCGGTCATGATATTATTACTCTGGATGTGCAGGACTTGTGTTATTACTTAAGGGAAAAAAAAAATCGAAAATGATGAACGAAAATTAGTGGAGAAAATGTTGCATGACAGGGATGTAGCCGTGTTGTAAAATTGTAGTGACATAATTATAAGGTGAAAGATCTGATTCAGATACTCGATGCTCATATGAATGGTGGAGGACTGGGTAATTAAGACTATGTACGCTACTAAGCGCCGCCGTAGAACGGTTAAAAGGTAAGATAAATTTAAGGATACACCAATTTAATTTTATTCATTATGTTCATATTTTTGAATTATTTTATGCTATTTATGATTAAAGTGGTTATTGATTTGAAATGTTATTTAAATGTAAAAATAAAGAGTGCCGATAAAATGGCTGCCGGTAAAAGATATCAATAGCAATACGATTGTCCGATTCCATAGTTTTTGTTATCTATTGTTAGATCAATTAGATACAAAAATTAATGATAATTGATAATGGTTATTAGATTAAAGCTGTATTGCCCTGAAACCTCCATAAAGTATAATTATATAATTTAATATTTAAAATATCCATTTCATATGTAAAACGATACTAAATATTGATACTGTAATATGATACTGTTCAGAATTTAAAAATAATGGCAAATGAAAATTTCCTGTCAGGGAAACAAGGAATATTATATTTAACCGGTTATTATAATATATGTACTAAGCATTAAAAATACATAATATATTTCATATATTATAAACAAAAAACCTAGACAGACTGATTTATCATATGAAAAAACATCATCAAAATCTTGTGTTATTTGTTTTAATAAATTGATTAATGGTCCATTAGAATTTATTGGATAAAACCAAATTGATTTTTGTTTGCTATTATACGCATTGATACATCATCAGGAAGGAGAAAAAAAAAATACAAATATAGACATTTCATGGATCATTATCTTTAACTATTGCTATTCATAAAAAATAATTAGTAATTTCACTTCTAATTGTAATTAGTTCAATCGATTTATTGGAATATGTATATTTTCAAAATTTTATTCTTTATATTGTTTTCTGTATTATGGCTTTTAAATTGGAATATAGGGAATGGAATATAGATGCATAATATGTCCATTTTGCAATGAATATAAGAATAAAGTAATGGTTTTTGAAACAAATTCCTGTACTGTGATGTCTGATCTGGTCACCAAATAAAGTGTTTGCTTAATCTCTTTGATATCCAGAAAGTGCAAATAAGATGCCATTTCTTACAGAAGTTATATTCAGTAAGGGTTTCGTTTTTTATTTAGAAAAATTCGGATTGCCACTGAGAATGTCAAAACTAAATTGAAATTACAAATCAGTTCTGACAAGTCATCTGAAATTGTTTTTTTTAGAGTCACATAAAAAAATTCTGAATTGTTCAATACTCTATTGTAGTTGTCTTATAAAAAGAAAGATATTAATATAGTATTTTACTTTGCTACTTTGCTGCTTTGCAAAATTATTTGATTATTATTAGACCATGCAAATTCTATTCCGATCGATAAATGTTTATACCAAGTTTTGTTTACAAGATTTACCATTTAGGATTGTGTCGCATCTCTTATTGTAAGTCAGTTATGCTTAAATTTAAATACTATTCCTGGCAGTTTAAATACTGTGATTTATTATTGTGTGTGTTTTGTTGTGTTTATGATCAGGACTTAAATACATTATAGGCTCACCTGATTTTCCTTTCTTTAATATATATATATATATATGTACCATCAGTTGTTCTATATATATATATATTCAAATGGGGACGAATAGTGTAATTTTCAAATGAATTAGTACAGAATATTATAAAGCAGAATGGAGTGTGTTATACTTTTTCTCCATAATTATGCACTTACAATTGGAAATAGAAAAAAAACATTATTCTGAACTCTGTGAATTCAAAATTTTGCTCTTGGATTGTAAATTTATTTTCTCCAAAGTATTTTACACTTGGTGTGTCATACTTTTCTCTTCGTAAGTTTGCTCTGTTAGATTAATATGAGAAAGAAAATAATATTACCTTGATCTCAGGGAATACAAATTTTTACTCTACGAAAGAAAATTATTTACTTTACACTTAAAGCCGGAGATGAATTTATATACGGTAAGCTTCGGCTTGTTTTCAAATCCATCATACCAGTATTGTATATTCTCATGTCATACTCAAATTGAAATATTGTTTAAACTAATGGTATTATATTATATAAGTTTTCAAATATTACTATGTTCCTAAAAATTACCATTCAATCTTGTATCAATTTCCAGGTTATATTAATAAAATGTTTCCGCATGTTTTGGGGGAGTAGGAAGGGGAGGATGTGATCTAGATCATATTTACAAGTTACCGGTAGTGACGAAACCTTCATTTGCCCAACTGAGACTTCTAGATCTGTGTTTGGCATGCAACAGTGCCATTATTTAAACCTTATATTAGATGTTCTGCAGATTTTAACCTGGGAGTGAACTGTACTCAAAGAGTTCATGAAGGTCTGTTCGATACTGTTTGTGTCAGGGTACATTTATCAATCTATTGTCTTGTAGTAAGTGTGGTCTAAAATTTGATTTAAGGAAGTTTTTATTTAAGTGAACTAGTTTGGTTGATGTATTTGTACATAAAATCTTTATCACCTTACAAATGCAATTTGTATTTATATTTGGTGGTTATGAACAATTTGTATTTATATTTTGTAATTATGTACAATAGTTACGGTATTTATATTTTGTAATTAACGGTATGTAAAACTTTAAATTTCATTTAGTTTTGATTTATTTGAGGTAAGGGGATTGGTATAATGAGTGTAGAAATACTATTATATTTGCTGTAAACCTTGATCTACAAAAGGTACCAGAATTGTAATTTTACTATATATTGCTGTGACCCATTATGTTTGAATCATTTAACTGTTCTCCATGATGGTTGTATCCGTTGGTGAATATATATGTATTTATAAAAGTATTCACTGTCATAAATTTTATAGGTCTAAAACAATAGCAAGGAAAAAACTATCATTGCCCTGTCCAATCTAGTCTCAGTAAATGTGATGGAAGTATTGAATATTTTTGAATTTTTGGACTGTTTTCCTTCAAAGATTTAGTGATTAACTACAGTTTTGAATGACCATAAGCTTAACAATCTGAATTTTGCCAGACAGCGACTAAAATCTATATATTTACTTCAGATCGGATAATAAAATACTTGGTTATCAATCTAAGATCCCTTTTGCAATGGCTACACTGGATCAATTTCCAGAGAAAATGTTCCAGACAATCACTATGGTTTTATTTACATTACAATGTTTGTAGTAAGAAATTTACTATATTTAGTCATTTTTACTTGTTAAATGATGGTTGGTAATGTTTTGTCATGCAATTTGAATTACAAGCTTAATTTGCATTTTAAAGGAGCTAAACCTCTAACTCAATATTTTGCATAATATTTGAAATCCAAAACACACAAAATAGATATCAAAAATGATCCATTTCAATTGATATTAATGTTGTTTCCTTCCTAATATACAATATTTAAAATACAATGAACATTTTATAGTCAATACACGAGTCGTGTACTCGATAGTTTTGGGTGCCATTAGTAATAAACAAAAAAAAACCACATCCAACAAGACAATGCAAAAGTAATTAGTAAGGGCTGATTCACAAACAACAAGGCCTGAATGACTGTTACATAATTTGGATTGTTCACATATTTCACCGAACATAATTGATTATGAATTACAATATATTATTTAAAATTCATATCAACTGAACTTTTAGACCTAATTAAAACATACATTATGCAAGAGCTAAATCTGACTATTGCAGATCTTTCTTTAGGCCTGAAATGTTATCTAAATTATTAATTAGACATTAATGAACTTATTCAGACCATAATCAACGCTTGATGTCAGAGCTAACCTGCGATATTTCCTGGACTCAACTTTCATTCATGATTTAATCATGAAATGGATAATCAAGACTATGTTTTTCATTGTACCGACTTCAGTAATGATGATCGAGGCTAGGGGGAAATTTCAATCTCTAAAATTTCTGTTCAGAGTGGATCAATTTGATTGAAATTTTTCAGCAAATTCCATTTACATTATCTAGTTTTTAAGTACAATAGTGAGAACTGTCAGCTCTTTATCTAATCTCCCATAATGTAGCTTTAAGGTTCCAAAGCAAAGTGCCAATACACTCTTTTAACCGGTTATATTATATAATTAAAAAAGCTTTATTTAACGTCTGCTTTCACTGAAGTTATATCACTGACAATATGATATAATATTGTTTTAGAATGACAATATTTTCAAACAAAATCTTTTTGACGGGAAAAACCCAAATTCCTAAAAAATAAAAAGCATTAGTTGTAGTACATTTGAATATACTAATAATAGATGTTTATATAAATGGTTGTAATTTTACAATATTCTTAATAAAAACCAAGAGATAGTATGAATGAATCGCATGGTTTTATATTGTTCTGATATAAATTGTCTTTTTATGGTTTTTCTCTTTGAGTCAATTTAACCTGACACTAATTAAACTAATGAATTGCTTCATCATATTTCTATAAATTTATTCCGTTGATGGTGCGTAACATTGATGTAGGTCTAATCCCTATTGTTACCGTTTAATCTCTGTATTCAAGGCTTTATTTTTATTACTAAATGTATCCGATCGTCTTTTGTTGGCTTTTATATTCTTTCGATAATAAGGTTGGCAAGATTGCCTGAAAGAAATATTATTTTGTGTTTGGGAACGAAGATAGATGTAAAAATGACTATCAAATGGATTTCAAAAACATGAATGTTCTTAGGTTTTGAAATATTTTCTTCCTGTTTGAATGAGATCAACTCTGCATTGAACGAGTTTTATTGTTAAGCAATAAGAATGGAGTGGCTACCTATGTAAGTTTGCTTTATATAAGATGAATTAATAATCATACTTTTGTTTGTCTATGATAAAATCTGTGGCCATTTTATTCTTACTGTAATGATTCGAGAATAATATCTTTTCCTAGCTTGTGAAACAGCAGAATTTTACTTGGTAAAAGGTAGAAATCGCCGAATAAAGATTTTCAATTTGAATTGGTCAAATCTAAGCTATTATGATCCAATGAAAATGTTATTTTTAAGTGAACACATTTTATGTAGGAATATATTGGTGTCACTTTCATCCATCTGTCTGTCCATTAACAATTCTTGTCAAGACTTTACACAGGTCAGAGTTTCTTAAATTGTATTTTCAAACTGACTGTGATCAAAATTCAGAGTCACACAATATTTTTTTTTACAGAAAGTTGCTGGCCCTGTTACTGAACCTTGTAACAGCCACACTTAATGAGATTTCTTTTCAAACTTGATGCGTTAGTTCATATAGTTCTGAGCAGGGACCTTATCAAAATTATTTGCTGAGCTTACTACTTTCACAAATTTCATTTTCTATCACTTTGGGGAAGTTTGGCACACCCATCATGCAATCTTCTGTGGAGTTATTGCCCTAACCCTGAAAACTTATCACCTATGAAAAAGCTGCTTGTTGGCATTTATTTATTACCTGGCAATACAGTGTTGGGTTTAGAGCCGAGGAAGCACTTGGATATAAAAATGTGCTTCTTTGCAATGGAACCAAAGGATATAGTTTATAACAACAAAACAACACATTCCTATAGCAATGAACTGATGCTCATTACCACTTCTTTAAAAAGAACAAGTCTTTATGATATGTGCATTTATGATTTTTGAATTACTGAATGAATTTAATTTAAGAGAAAAAACACATTATTTGCTAACAGCTCTTCCTTTATGCCTCACAGATTTTCACATTTGAGGCTATGTTATATAAAGAAGGGGTTAGTTGGGAAATGCTATAAAATTTATATCTCTTTCTATGAGTAAAAAACATTGTTAAAACTGTCATGAAATGTTTATTAGTGCTAATACTACATTTGTAGCTAAAAATCAGTCAATTAATCAGCCCATTAAAATGTTGACTACTGATGGAAGAAAACCCAGTTTTCTATGTGGATGTGATTTGACAAAAAAGCCATAATTTTGAATTTTATAGCTGCATTTTTTATTGGCTAGTGTTACAGTGAGATAGCCATTAACCTTTTTGACCATCAGAAATCATCTCATAAACATGGCATACATTCTACCTGTATAAAGCTACTTCACTGGAGAAACTTAGAATTTAATTCAATCATTTACTAAAATAAACTACACATTACTGCTAAAACAACAATTTGAGTTTTATTGAAGCCATGCAGCCATTTCTATTTCTCGATCCACAATAAGTATATATTGATGATCACCTTTGTTGGTGTTATTGTTCTGATATGTTGTCATATTATGATATTTAAAGAGGTCAAATCATCTGTTTTTTACAAAGAATTTACAAAAATCCACAAAGCCGTCCTCTGGTTACCTAGTTAGTTCATCACCAGCTCTCTAAATGAGGTGACTCTAATTTTCTGCAGAAGGCAGAGCAGAGAATTGTACAAAGTGGTCTTCAGAGATAAATACTAAGGTTTCACACTAGTTTATTAATAAGCTAATTAAAAAATCAAACATGATGTAATTACGACAAAATATCAAAAACGCTCAATCAAAATGTGTATTTCTTTATTTTCAAAAGCAATATCAGTATTTAATTGATTTCTATATTTTCGAAAGATTTAAAAATATATATTGCGTTTGTAAATCAAACAATACATCATTTTTCTTTCGAAAAATGAAATTGATATAATCCAATATGGTAGAAATAGACAAGGAGATGTGTAAAGCAGAACGAGAATAACATAACCTGGAATTATTTCCGACTGAGATCGCAAATTAAAAGGATGTGATGCGTTAATGTAATTCACTGTGAGGCTGTATGGCTGGGCAGACGACCTAGGATGTTAAGGTATTGTTCAGGTATGAAGCAGGAAAGACCGTAATTAAGAGCCAGTGGTAGTTCACGGTGTGACTATTTAACACCTTGCATTATATTAACACCTTAACTCGTACATTTCTATTGACGTCTGCTTCTTCTATTTTATTAAAATGGATTCCTTTACATCTGTACCCAAGTGAAATCTTAAGGAATAAATGACACCTTAAAAGCTTTAAACACTACATATAACCAAACATGGATGACTAATGGCGTGAAAAGAAAGAAACCAATAATAACGACTTCATTTAATAGCTTTCTTCTCCAAGCAGTGAAACCTCTTTTAATCTTGATAAATTCTGCATAAACCACTGAGTATAATGTAAATATTGTGAAAAATTTGTCTGATGACCATAAGGGGCAGGACAGTGAAATTAAACTTTTGGAGAAAATTTTACTTTTGAACAGCCATTTAAATTGAAGGACTATAAATCCTTTTTTGCATTAGGTATGGAAAATAACAATATTTATGTACCTCCTTTGCATTAAGTATGAAAAATTAACAGTATTTTTTAATCTCGAGGTATAAATTGGTCCATGATAATACAGAAAAATATGATTTGTCTGGATATCTATAGTATTATACTACCATTTTATTCCTTAGTCCACTACAAATTTGTGTACACCATACTGACAAAGTGGTAAATACATGTGAATTCACGATAACATACCAAAAATAAAAATATGGAATAGGAATTTAATTTGCATTACTTTTTTGTGCATTCTCAAAAATGACTGACTGTTGGGTTGGATTTTGAAGTAGAAGCCCCGATCCGTACCCTGGGGAGACTTAAAAGGGCAGACTGTATTATATTCGGGCCTGATTAAGGCTCTGACAGGGAAAGTTTGAAAAAAATTTCTCAGTTGGTGGCACTGAGACATTCTTATAATGAGCTCAGTTCCCAGATAACCCTTGCAACCTGTAAATATAATTAACTAATGGACTAATATCAGAATGTAAATTAGATGTAATAAAATATTTGGCTTTGTTTCCGCAAGAAGTAATTTAGTTATACTAATAATATATACTACATATTCTTCGCCAGACATTTTATAACCTTTCATTATTACCATGTCGATTTCATTAAGGCCACCATATTAATTTTTTTCTTAATTAGTAACGATATCATTTGTTAATTAATACTATTTATTGGATTATCTGATTGCTACTGGCTCCATTTTCTGAAACCTATTTATTATATTTTTATTCTGCCAGCTTGCCCAACACCAAATGGATTTCTCCTGTCAGTATAGAGTCAACTTGATATGGCATATTGTGAAATGTTCATTTAGCCTCTATGCAGATAGTGAACCTTATTAGTATTAATCACTATTAATAATGGTATCTGTTATATCTGATTTATAGTATATTTCTACAAGAATATTATCATAATCAGAGTTATTTATATTACAGTAGTCACCTGTCCAACCTCGTGGGTTTTCTCAGTGTCCTTCGGTTTCCTCCCACTGCTAAAGACCCTTACGCGCAAGCGAATTATTGAAATAAATATGAACCATATGTCAGTCCCAAAATGACCTAGTTTGTGTGTCACTATATATATTACAGTAGGCTTAATAGTAGGAGTCATAGATGCAAAAGTTGAAAGTGGGTTCATTTGGGGAAAAAGGAGGTGCACTATGATAGGCTAACTTGACAAACAAAACAGAGGGACTATGCACTTCTGCAGCCTCCTCCTGCAACTCCCTCCTTTTTTCTCCTCATGATGGTTTTTAATGGTAACAAATTATCAATAGGCCTACTAATATTTGTGACTTTCGTTTGTCTGTTCAGGGTTGGCAGCTACTGTCCTATTACTGACCTGAAGCATAAATTTGATGTATAGTGATGGCTCCGACCAGGGAGTAACATAGAACACATGGCGTTGGACTACCATTTCCGGTTTCGGAGTTATACTATTTTCAACCCACGCAGCGCCGGGTCATCCACTAGTATTATTTGAAAAAAATATGGGGTGAAAAAGCTTGCTAACAGGACAGAGAACAGTCAAATTTGCTCAAAAACCAGGTTTACCCTTTGGATAAACTGGTGTCTATAGCTATCTTACTGTGTGGATGTATCTTTAGATGCAGTAGAAACCAACAGATGCCATGTACAAATTGTCTTTGAAAATTCCCGCCCACTCAAAGCTGGACCTACTTGATTGCACTACACTACATTAACAAACATGGAAAGTAAAGAGTGAGAAAAATTTGACTAATTTAATTGTAATGATATGAATCAAGTAATAATCCCAATGAAGTTCAGATTAAGAATGTAGTTGAAACTCTAATCTTTGAAATGATATTCATAATAACATCTCTACATATATACCCATTTGAAATTCAGAGTGTCATTTCAATTAAGTTCTGAGTTCTGAAAAATAAAGGACTTAAAAGGTTGACTTGACAAATGCCTAGTGTTTTTGTTTGTATATATATTGTTCCCTTGAGTACCAGCCTAACACTGTAATTATAGGAGATAGGAAAAGATCATTTGTCATTGCCTTGTTTCTTCATCTCTACAGCTGTCAGTATGACAAGAGTCCCTGCTGCTATTCTACGTTTTAAATTGGGGATTACATGCTTACCGATTAATCTTCAATGTAAAGAGCTTGCTCTTTTGACCACAGATAATCTCTAAGGGTCGAAAACTGTTAACATCTCATTAGAAAATCACCAACCATGCTATTCCAACAATATTCATCAATATTGAATTCACTCAATGACTATTTAGTTTCCTCCATTAATTTTGTTGGGCACATATTAATTTACAGCTTGATATAATGATTGAATGACTGTTTCATTTGGGAAATTGTGTATTAAATGTGTGTTTGCTGTTGTTACAGGAGGCCCCAAATTCACAAACTATTCTCAGACTTAAGTTAAGAATTTACTCAACTTTCAATCACTATTTATGAAAAATCTCTTTGATCCAGAAACAATAAACTTTGCACATAGTTCCTTATTGATGTATTTGATACAGGGCTATATTTAAGTTAAAATAAGGCTAACAATTTTGAGTAAATTAAGAATGCTTTGTGAACTCGGGGCGAGGGTTATTTGACTAAATATTTAGTAAATGAAAAATTGAGTACAAGAGACGAAAAATGAAAAATTGAGACGAAGTCCAGACGATGAATGCAGTATAAATCAGTTACAAAATCATAAGATAACTGGTGCAAGCACAAATGATTTGAATGATTCTAGATGTTTTTTTTAAGGCTTCATAGATCTATTATTTCTATTCAAATGTTAGAAATAGTTTTATTAGGCCGGGCTGATTTTTTTATGGCCGTTACTCTGTTCGTGAAACTTGCATTTGGGCTTCATTTGCCTTATGTTTTCAATGTGACATCAAATACGGGTTGGATGGCCAGATTGTCTCATGTGTGCGCTTTAGATCATATGATTTGTCATTGAGTCAAGTGGCCTACCTAACCTCATGTGTTTCTCCATGTACTCCTACGATGTCATAGTTCTGGAAGGTCGTAAGTGCCACTTATGACCCAAATAGCTTTTTTTGCATAGGATTACTAATCGCTTTTATGGGCTTCTCTATGCAAAATTTCAGAACTATAAAGTCATAACTTCCACAAAAAAATACCTTTTAAAAATGTTGATATCCTAGTTGTGTTATTAAGGTTGGAAAAGGTTTTCGTCTCTTATCTCAAAAACTAAATCCGAGAATTTTTGAGACTTAACACCTTTCAGAACTATGACATCGCCTATTTCCTCCCGCTGCTAAGGACCCTAACATACAAGTTGATTGTTGAATTATAATTCTACCATATGTTAGTTCAGTTACAAAGGCCCGGTTTTTTATTGGGTGGATATTAAACCCTATTTCTCTTCCTCCATATAACATCAGTAATTAAGGGTACTCTTTATCTCTGAAGTATGGTACTCTGAAACTTCCTCACATTCCTCAAAATTCAAGAGTCTTCCTGGCATTTCTCCCATGGTGCCTCTCTTTGATCACTACTGAAATAGAAAGAAGTTCTTTAACAATTTAAAAATAAAGTATTCATATTGATCAAAACTGACAATATTTGACACTATTTTTATTAAGTGAAAAGAGACTTTCAATATTTTCTTTAACAAATGATCCTTTGAAAAACAAGGTTGGCAATAGGAAAGAAGTTAATTAAGTCGCTGGAAAGAGAGATCAAGTAGCAGAATCTCTAGAGAGTTTCAAACAGTTAAGAAATCATGATGATAATTTCTCCCAAGATGTTACGGCTATTTCTAACATTCTCTTAAAAGTTTGGGTAACGAAAATAATATGGTGCAGACTGACGCATCTGTCAATATGACATCATCTCAGTGGGTGGTTCCATTAAAATGAAGGTAATTTATAGATACTGATCGAGAAATTATTTAGACCCAATTATATCTTGTTAGTACCCAGGGTGTAGCCATTTAAAACCACAAGACCAAATCATCCCCGTAACCAGAAGTGCATCTTTTGTCACAACTGGGAGCCTTAATGGAAATGAATTTTCTTGGCATGCTTCCTTATTTGGTACCATATTGTCTGCTGCTCGCTTTCCTGGCTATTAATGTACATTGATCTTTTGAATTTTCACCTTTGATAATATATATCCATTAGAAAAAAATTAATTAAATATATCTGATCAATTCCATATTTATTATTGAGTTTTTCTGCCATAATTGTTTGATACAATCAAAACCAATTGAATTATTATTGGCAAATCAAAACATATATTGACAAAAAGTAATAGTTTGTTTCAGATAATGCTTACACTACATTTATTTTTCGAACATCTCTTAGTTTTAGGTCTATATTTGTATATTAGATAAGTAGCAGACTCTGGTGGGAGCTCCCCCTAAATGAAATGAAATGAAATAGAGTTTAATATCTAATTGTTTTGCTCAGAAGAGGAATATGCCATATAGTGTGCTATGAGAGAAGTTTGCCCGACAGATGCACTGCTATGGCCCACCTTTTATTGAATTCCAACTGTCAAGGGATCTATTACATACACGCCAATGTGTACACAGGACTCATATTTTTGGTGCATCCAATCAACTAGACAGCTGTCCTTATCAGGCCCTCCGTCCTGCATCACTGACAAGGGAGACTGGGCAGGAAAATCTGGATGAACTTTCTCGGCCAATGCAGGGATCGAAAACCAAACCTCCATGCTAGCAAGTCAGCATCTTACCCACTTAGCCACTGTGGATCCCGGCTCCCCCTAAACAGTATAAAAAATAATTACTCTGTTTGTATAAACATGTAAATTTGAGTTGTTTTGGGATTGGGGTGATGTAGATAATGAAATTGAATGTTACATTCAGATTCAGATATGACGACCTGATTTTTTAAAATTATACAGAGTCAACTACTTAAGACAACATATCGTCAAGTATCAGTTGTAATTGATTGAGAAGGACAAGTCATTACAGGTGGCAATGAAGCATTTAGTTTGACATTGTTTTGCATTTGGAGAATTAACTTAATGCATCAAACACGAAATGTACTTTTTATGCAATGTCAGCTTTTTGTAAGCCAGTGTTATATTTTGTACAGAAATAACTCAGTAATGTTGATGTGTTTATAACCAATATATTATTTCAACTCTTTCTTTCTTCCAGTGTAAAAACCCCGAGTAAAGATCCACCTAAAAGCAACCCTAGTAAACGTCACAGATTACGGCTCAACTCAGAACTAGATCATTTGGCTAGTCTTTTACCATTTGAACAAAGTGTCATCTCCAAACTCGACAAGTTGTCTATTTTACGTTTAGCTGTTAGTTTCTTGAGGACTAAAACATATTTCCAAGGTAAGCTTTTACAATTCACAATCTGCAATATCACAATATATCACTAAACACATGAAATTAGATAGACATTAAAAAAAATGTTTTTGGGAATAACACCCCATGTTGAAACCAACATTAACCCATAATTAGTCCGTAACGTAAACTATGTGTGACCATGTGACATCTAGCCCAGCAAGACTTTTGATAACCTTCCATTTCACAGGAAATGAAAATGAATATTAAAGGCGATCAATTTTCCGGCAACATAATTTGGTTTTAGCTTGCTGCCTGTGTTCGAATATTACTAGTTAAACATTTCCAAAGACCTCGGTGAGTTTCACCTAGATGAGGCAATTGTTCAGTTTACAAACAGTGTATTTTGGTTAGCAATTATTTGCAATCAGAAACAGCTGGAGCACCTTCAGGGCTGTATTGGGTGGGGGGGTATCGGGTACATTGCATCCCCAGAAAAATAAGGCGTCCCGAGAAATGGCAGCCCTACGGGATTACTTGCTAGCGACTTTGATTGTGGCAGTCCCCACGCTCAGGAACTTGGGCATTATATTGGCGCCCCGCCATTATATTGCACCCCCACTTTTAAAATCCTACATACGGCCCTGAGCACGTTCTATCCACTAGGCCTATATAAAACTCAATGAACAGCAAAATTTATACCAAAATTGGGACATCAAAACCCAACACTCTCCAGGGTACAGATCTTCCAATAAAATGGACAAATGAAAACTCAAAGCAAAAAGAAAACAAACTGTAGATCGATAGACGGAGTAAAATTGTCTGTATTAAAAAGTTAATTCTGTTTTCTAAAGTTGGAAATGTACCTTTATTTAAAGAACCACTGTTTAAAACTCTGCCATTTGCTCTGACTGATCGACATGAAACAGAAGTTGAATTAAATGAAAGGGTAAAGATATTGTTGGTGTAGAGCAACTAGAGTGCAATGGATGATTAACTTCTGCCATCTGATCATGTGACATGAACTGTGATTTATGGGTAAAGAGATTAACTAAAGTTACAGGTGACTTCACACACAAATATCTAACAGATTGTTTCTATTCATTTGTCTTTAGTTAAAACTGATACTCTATCAAAAAGCCATCTACAAGTACCCATTACCTTATATATAGCCGTCATCTAATTTCAGCAAAACTTTATGAACACATCATAATCGTAACTATAACGCACAGTGTAGTTTTTGTTTTTGACAAACAATAGCACAAAGACAATTACAAACAATTTCATTTCTAACAAATGGTCTGACAGACGGCATAGCCCAGCTCTTGTGATTATTTCTAAGATTATAGATATGTCCTCCATCTTGGCAATTAAATGACTTAATTTGGTTTATTTTTGGTGCATCATTTTCTAGCAAATAAAATCAATGTGGCTTTATAGTTGTCTTTGAAGATTTCCATGCTGCTGAGTTCAAAAACAATATTTGAAATGAACTATCTACTGTTTCGGAAGTAAGGAAATGGCTGTATTGCATGTTCTAAATTAAAGGAACTACATGGAGGATTTAAATGTATTAAAAAAAAAATTTAAAAAAAAAAAGAAATTGATCAAGTTATCATTTCTAAAATTTTATAAAATTAAAATTGATTGAATGAGATAAATGAATAAAATAGAAAAATGAAAGAAAAAAATGTGAATGTGTCGCTCTGTCTTTTGTATGATTTTATCACAGAATTTAATACCAAATTTATGAATTTATTTTTCGAAGTCATAATTTTTCAAAATTGGATAAAATCTAAATTAATTAAATAAGAAAGAAATTAAATGGAAAAATTTCGACTTATAGTTTTGTCACAGAATTACCAACACACAGAAAAGTCCATTCCATATCAGAACAATAGAAACAGTAGAATTGTTCTTAGTGTTTTTGAATTAACTAGCAATGCTCTGCATAACATTTTTATCTTCTTGAAAGTATTATTTGAAAAAAAGTCCTGAAACCCCCAAAGATATTTGTGGATCCTTTTTAGTTGTTTCAGAATGTGCCTGCTGTGTAGGAAATTCTTTCTGATTGAATTTATGATGATCTCAATTGCCATAATCTTGTGCTATTATCTTCAAATGATCAGCTTTCAAAGTAGCAGTTAGTGACTATTAGGCTCCCGTCAATCATTAACTTGATGATTAAACAGGAAAAAATGAAACTGCAACTGGTCGAGTAAACCTCAATTTGTGGTTATAATGGCCTGTATGAAAGCAGCAGATATTGAATTAATATGACAAAAGTTAGCCGTCCGTGTTTGTCTTAGTTGTTAATTGTGTCCATTTCAAGTTGATCATCGAGGGACATGGCAACAGTGACAGTTTCCTTTGGAAATAATCTTAACACAATTATGACAATTATAATGTCCAATAAATTCACTGGAGTTGTATTCGTCTTCAATTATCCTTTCATTTTAAACTCAATGTCTCTCTACTTGACAGCATTATTAAAGAGCTTTTCACTATAAAAAAAAAAAGAACTGTTATTTAATTTTGTAAAATTACTCATTTGCTCTCTTGACAGATTTTAATAGTACTGATAGAGAAAAACATGTATGTGTAGCAGTATCAATTTCAATCTTTCATACCCTCATCTTCTGCTCCAGTTTGACATTTCTAATAGAAATGAAATGAAATGGAATTTAACATCCTACTGTCCTGCTCCGACTGAGCCAATGAAGACGACCGTGTTCCATAAAGTGTGCTATGATGGAAATTTTGTCCGTACAACGACACTACATACAGCCTACTCTTATATAGAAATCCGGGGGTTGGGATGGCCTAGTGGTCTAGAGTGCCGCGCTTCGACCTCTAGCTGGCCAGTCACCTCTGGCTTGCGGCTGTGGTTTCGAGCCCTGGTGTGAGCGTATGTGGCATGGAGATAGGGGCGCCTTCTCAACCTCGTGGGTTTCCTCCGGGCACTCCGGTTTCCTCCCACGGCTAAAGACCCCTACGCGCAAGCGAATTATTGAAATAAAATTGAAACCATTTGTTAGTCCCAAAATGACCTAGTTTGTGTCGAGTGGACGTTAAATCCCATTTCTCTCTCTCTCTTATATAGAAATCCAACTGTAAAGGGATCTTTTACGTGCATGCCAAGGTGTACATGGGACTTCTGTTTTTCATACCATCCGAACAACTATACATTGTCCCTTGCCAGGTCCTCTGTCTGGCTCCACTGACAAAGGGGAATCCAACATCCATAGTAATTCTTGTCCGCAATAAATGTAGAATATATACCAGCATCAATAGTAATTCTTGGCCACAGGTTTATCTTATGTGCTTTGGTTTGTGTGATGTGGTCCACCAGTACTTACTATTCTAAGACAAAACATATATGTGATCATGTTAAGGTTGCTTACAAGCTAGCTGTTGCTGTGAAATAATGGCTAAATGTATAAATTATCTTTTGTTTCCTGTGAAGATATCCTGTATTATTGAAGGCAAATAGAATACTTAAAGGCTTTGTTTGATTTGGTACACATGAAGAGGTTATATAGTTCAAGACATTAAGGATGTATCTTAGACTAGAAGTGGTTATATATTTTAAGGGTATATCGTAGACTCGAACTGCTTATATATTTCAAGACTTTAAGGGTGCATCATAGAATACATAGAAGTGGTAATATAGTTTAAGATTTATAGAGCATCTGGCGTGTAGGCACCCTCCCCCAAGTTACCTGTTACCTGTGCTTTAGAATAGTATTAAACTTACCCCAAAAGAACAGGCCAGATTCCCAGGTTTCCGTTGTTGATAAGGGTCAACATAATGGCACAGGTTACACGAATATGTGATTCAGTTTTCAGAATATGGGGATTTTTTCTGAAATTTTATTGATGACACATAGATTAAATGCACTGCCAAAGCAGAGATAAATATAAGAAAGGGTATACTCAGTCAGATTGTGCTAAGACCCCCTTTTTAAAACAATGGGGTATTATAAAGGTTAATAGAGTTTTGTATTGAGTTGTTTCTCTAAAGGGGGGTGGATGGCCGAATGGTTAGCATGTGAACGCTGTATCATAAGGTCTATCATTGAGTCAATTGGCATGGTTTCAATTCCCTGATTGTAGGCTATGTGACCTGTCAAACTTTGTGGGTTTTCTCCGGGTCCTCCGGTTTCCTCCTAGCAAGACAATTATGGAAATAAATTTAAACCATGTTAGTCCCAGAATGACCTAGTTTGTGGATGTTAAACCCCATTTCCCTCTTTTTCTCTCTTATTGCACTCGGTTACACTGTATTTTGTTATCATAAATTTAAAAAGCAGGGGTTTGAGCCATGTTTCTGGTTTGTTGAATTTATGAGTTTATTCAATACATTTTAACATGGTTTATATGTAGTGATTGACAGTTTTATTATGATTAATTTGAATTTGATTCAGCAGGAATAAATCTAGAAGAGTTCCATACACATTAGCTCCATGTTATTCAATAAAGCATGCACAGTTTACATGTTAGTCTATTTCTGTTTTCACAAACAAAACATGCTCTAGAAATTCTCATCGCATGAAATGTTATACATTTATGTTAAATAGAAGTTTTACATGAAATACTGCTGGGAAATGCCATAAATCTGAGGGAACATACATTATTGATGGTACTCTTGTTTTCAAACACAGATGAAGACAAAAATGATTTGTTGACAATAAACCAATAATTAGATATTCATCAGAGGATGCTAGGCAGCGGTAGAACAAAGGGACCATGTTGAATAGTAGTAAGTCATGTGCACTGAAGCAGAACACAGTACAAACGACAACATTTATCTGCTTTGACGAGACCTGATTTGAGAGGTCGTATTGCCGTAGTGTTCTATTGTTGGAGCCACGAGTCGTTACGAATGGGGGGCTTATTGTTCATCTGCATTAATGTTCTATGGCTGAATGAAACTTACCTGTAGAGGACACCATTGAAAGGCTTTCTCAAAACTAATATTTGTTGTTGGCTGTGTTCCCTGCCATTTTTATGATACAATAGTATGCTAATTGATGAACTCATATATTCAGTTAACATGAAGGAGTTGTATACACCTGATAGTAGGTTGAATTAAAGAACCAGGACCATCTTTGATTAGGTGAAAATAAATTGTTGAAATGGCTTGATCTTATGACTTCTTTTAGTATTTAGTCACCAGACTGTTTTTTGTAGATATGATTAGGTTTTCATTTTTGGCTAAGTAAGTGTCTGATACGTTTCTTTCATATAAACCGTCAGGGATTGATCATATATATGTAAGCTGTTCCCAAAAAAAACAGACTCTTGGTCTTTTTTTTTTTATAAAAATAGAGCTGGCAGCATATTGGACTAGTTCATAGCCTAAGCTATCCAAAATGCAGTTTTTTGATGAGTCAAGTCAAGTTCAGGACCGTATCTAGCGGGGATGCAGGGGGTACATTGCACCCCCCAGAAAAATAAGGCGCCCCATGAAGTGGTGCCTTCCTCCCCACCCCAAATTTTTTTTTACAATCTTTCAATTATAAAATAATACACTTGATTATATCACACAGTGATGCTCTTAAGGCACTCATCAGTCGGTCGGTTTTAAAGGCGCCCACACGCCAATGGGTTCGTTTAAACTGATCCAATCTTTCTTATATCTCTGATTCACTTATGTTGAGGCTATGGCGCCCCACCACTCTGCTTCACCCCAACTGGTCAAGTATAGATATTGTTAAAAGAGAATTTCCCAACTACATACATCCAACCTTGTGGGTTTTCTCCGGGTTCTCTGGTTTCTTTCCACTGCCAAAGACCCCCACGTGCAAGCAAATTATTGAATAAAATTGAACTATACATTAGTCCCAAAATGACCTAGTTTGTGTGGAGTGGACCCAATCTCTTTCTCTCTTTCTCTCTCTCTCTCTCTCTCTCTCTCTACAACATAAATGAGTATGAATTGTGAGGAATCTTTGACTTTTAGATATAAATTAAAAATAAATATTAAAATTCAACTGATAGAAGTCTCCAATATAATTTCCATATATAGACATGGCATTTTTGAAAAATTTAACTGCAGATGAGTTATTGTCTCGTTGGTCAGTTATTAGATTGTGGATATTGATTCATATAGTCGTCTATACCTGTGTTCATATAGCGTCAATGTACATTAGACAATCTCAATAAAAGATATATTTCTCCTTCTTTGTTCAACTTGTATTAGTTAATTAATTTTCTACATAAACTAAATGTGGCAGACGAACGGTATATTGGGACGAAGGAACACCTACAGACTTGGGGGAAGGCAATCAATATAATATCCATTTCATCAGACTCTTCTTACACTTGATCACACCGTCAAATGGATCAGGTAGAACGCTGCTTAATTGACCCAATTCAGTTTATGGCAATCAAGAAATTAATAAAATTCAATCAAAGACTCTTGGGATTGTGTTCCTTTCTGCACAAGTTTCGGCACCTGTTTTAATTATTTCATACGCGTGTATCCAGTGATCAGGTTCACAAAGTAATCATTACTAAATTGCTATGCTTGCTTAAAAAAAAGAAAATCCCTTTTAGAAATTATTTCAAGATTGATTATTTTCAGAATTTTTTTTGACATTAATAGTCTAAGAACAAAGGGGGGAAATGAACGTATATATATATGAATATTTTGAGCCTATGAATTGCCTTAGACTTAGTGGGCCAATCTCAGCAAGGGGGCACTGAGACTATTTGCCCTAAAATTTTCTTTATTTTTTTGTCTCCTAAAATGGTCTCATTCTCTGATGTTTGTGCTCGAAAAACGGAAATACATCGCTGATAAATGGATGGTTCACCGAATCTGGAGGAGCTGCAGCCCCCCCCCCCCCAGCTCCTATGCCTATGTGAATTGCTCAGTGGTAAAGGTCTATTATATTATAATAAAATATGGCACACCCATTGAGACTAAAACCATTTTCCGAAATATTTTTAAGGCAATCAACAACAAATAGGCGAAAAACATACAGTACACCATTTCTGTAAGGTCAAAAAAAAATAAAATAAGTTCAATATATAAAAAACATTAACTGACTGGTCTATATTTTATTTTTACAGGTATATAATTCAAGTTTAAATATCATACTTTAAAAAATATGGACTCATTTGAAATAAATACAACCAGGGCTCTGTTTCTCCAAATTTTAACTAAGATAAAATCCAAATTTTAGTACTTTTATTGGATAATTTTAGATTGATTTTAGTGTAGTGCTTAGCCAATCAAAACTGAAGTATCTACTTCAATTTGGATTTTATCTTTAGTTAAGATTTCGAGAAACAGGGCCCTGGATATTAATAAAATATGAAATTACCGCAAATATCTTTACCATTATTAATATGCACCGAGTCCCATTGTAGCCTCCTCAATAAATCAAACAGTCAGGATTAGTTTAAATGTCAAAGTTTGCATATAATGAAACTTTTTTCCGAGCAAAAAATACTAAAGTTGCAAATAAATAATGGTGGAACTCTCTCTTCTCCACAGCCGCTATTACCCTATAATATAATTGATTCCCTTTCACTGGCCGTTCAATGACTACGAAATTACTCCTCTCTCTGTGAGTAAATTATACCCTCTCCTACACCCTCATATTTAAACGTCATATTTTGCTAAATAATAACAGACTCCGTGAGTTTATGTGAGCAACTTGGCACAACGTTTTAATCAACCATGCAAATTATATCGTACAAATGTTTGATAATGATCCAAATTATTGTTTCTTTTGGCACCGCCTGATCATTTTCTATAATAGGATTCTTGTGCAAATAACTTAAAACGTTTAAAGTATTCCATTATGGCCCAATTAAATAGACTCGTGTTATTATCAAAGCCTAAAAAATCAAAGAAAAATATGTTTGTATGTATATTGATTCATGATTTGCATTTGACTTAAATGTGCAGTCCAAGATTTCACAGGGCATCGATAAAAAAGGAATTTATGTAACTCAAACAATAAAAATGTATGAAAATACCCAGTAACCCAATTTCTGATATTTCAGATGAAAATATTAAGCATTTTTTGGAATTGATCATAAGATTTGATTAACAAGGTTACATAACTAATACAATATTTTTAAAAACAGAATAAGGAGAGACAGAAAGATCAGAAACCACGAAGGCTGATTAGTAATCTTCAATGAATATTTTAAAAGAAATTCTAAAAAGGCATAAATGATGGATCTAAAACTGTATGATTTGCATAGTACAATAATGATAATGTATTTGTAGTTGGTATCAAATCATGTATCTTTTCATCACCATTAAAATCAACCATAACACAAATTATAATTTTGACATCTAAAGGATACTTTTGAATGGTATAATATATTCACTATTACTATTTTATTAAAGCAAAACCAACTTTTGGATTTTTGGATGAATAATGATGGTGTTATATTTGAACTATTACTGTATATTAATAAAGCAAAGCAAAGCAAACTTTTTCAAATCCTTTAAAATAATGCAATTGTTAATATAGAATATCAGCATTATGTTAAGTAATGTTCATTGAATTCATTGAATAAATAAAAGCTGACTACAAAGATAGGAGATAAAACTCTATTAACCAGCATAGTCTAATTACCTAGACATTTAGTTCTGTTGAAAGGTAATAGCTGTTTAGATTTCATGTAATTAATAACTAGAGAGTATAAAATTTCACTTCAGTTGATTAGATTCAACCAAACGGCTTTCTTGTTTGACACCAACCCATACCATTCAATCATTTTCAGAGCTAGAACCTTGACAATACATTTCCTTTAATTATTCCTGAAAATGTCTTTTGTTTTAAGTTTGTGTCTAGAGTCTTTGTATTTAATTATGTTCTATAGTTCCACACTAGACTCTTTCTTTACTCAATAAATCACTTCCACAGAGTAAATTACTGTATAGTAAAACCAAAATAGAATCTCCATGTTGGCATCCATTGTTTTATTTTCTGAATTACTAAATCTAAATAATGGTAAAGAAAGAATACATTTAGAATAGCATACAATTAAAGGTTGATTTAAAAAAGGTGTTTTTCTACTATCCAGGGTCATGTGACATATGGTTGAATTGAATCATGAATGGTGATAAACAATTTTATTAAAAGAGAGAGAGAAATGGGGTTTAACGTCCACGCGACACAAACTAGGTCATTTTGGGACTAACATGGTTTCAATTTTATTTCAATAATTCGCTTGCGCGTAGGGGTCTTTAGCAGTGGGAGGAAACCGGAGTGCCCGGGGGAAACCCACGAGGTTGAGAAGGCGCCCCTATCTCCATGCCACATACACTCAGGGATCGAAACCACAGCCGCAAGTCAGAGGTGACCGGCCAGCTAGAGGTCGAAGCGCGGCACTCTAGACCACTAGGCCATCCCAACCCCCAATTTTATTAATGAATCCAAATTTTAATCTAGATACATTTACAATAGCATACAATAAAAGATTGATTAAAGAAAGTGTTTTCTACTATCCAGGCTTATGTGACACATGTGGTTGAATCATGAATGGTGATAAAACAATTTTATTAATGAATTCAAATATTGTAGTCATCTGGGGTTCAGTGTTAGGTCATTGTTTCAGATAATGTGAGCACCAATATTTTAAGATCATGGATAATTAAAATATTTCTCACATAGTATGAACACATGCTCACATAATAAGAATAGTGGTTCTCAGATGATATGAGCACTTTGATTGGTTGTTCTCAGTCATGTAAACATAATATCAGATGAAGGTTCTCACATTATCAAAAAACACTTGTATGATTAAGCTCACATTATATGATGATGGGATCATATGAACACATTGATGGATAATGGTGCTGTTCACATTATATGAACATACAGAAGGTGATGCTAAAATTGTATATGATGGTTCTCACAGCATATGAATACATTGTATGATGCATCTCACCACATATGAACACATTGTATAATGCATCTCACCACATATGAACACATTGTATGATGCATATCACCACATATGAACACATTGTATGATGGTTCTTGCCACATATGAACACATTGTATGATGGTTCTCACAATATATGAACACAAGGTATGATGGTTCTCACAAGAAATGAACACATTGTATGGTGTTTCTCACAACATCTGAGCACAGTGTATGATGGTTCTCAATATGAACACATTGAATGATGTTTCTCACAATATATTCACACAATGTATGGAGATTTTCACATTGAATGATGATTCTCACAACATCGTGAACACAGTGTATGATGGTTCTCACAAGATCTGTATATACCTGTGTTTTAGAATTGAGCAATATATTTATTTTATACAGTGTATTAAGATGCTATCAACCATTATAGAATTATACAATCACATGATATGATGACATAGATGTTTAATAAACATGGTTAATACACTGTCATAGACCTATTGAAAGTGAAAGTACATTAGAAGCCAGTGTCCTAAAAAATCAAAGAGATGAAACATATTCAAAAAGATAACATACAGTTGTATCTGGGTTTTTTTTTTTATTTCCAGCAGTTTTACCATCTCGATATGGAATCGAAAATCATCTTTTAGGTCGATCTCATCTTTTTACTGAACCAGGATTTTCTGAGGGGGAGAGTATTCTACAGGTCAGTATTTTATTATGATCTATGATTTTTATTTTGTCAAAAAATTGTAATACAGACAAAAATTGGAATTATTGAAATGATTCATATGGTGTTATTTTAGATATTGGTTATTCAATTTTCTGTATGTTTTTGTTGCAGGCATTATATGGTTTTTTATTTGTTGTGTCTTGTGATGGTGAGGTGTTTTTTGCTTCACGTACTGTTGAACAGTATTTAGGTTTTCATCAAGTAAGTAGATATTTTATACATCAAAGTATTGGTAACTATAGTAGATAATGTAGGATGACAGTGGTGTGTGGGGGTAGTGAGTGTACGTTGTATCTTAAGGTCTATCATTGAGTCAACTGGCGTTTTGTATGTGACAAGTATTAGGGTCGCCTGTCCAACCTTTTGGTTTTTCCCAGGTCCTCTGGTTTCCTCCCACTGCTAAAGACTCCTACGCGAAAACGAATTATATTGAAATAAAATTAAACCACATGTTAGTTCCGAATTGACCTAGTTTGTGTTGAGTGGACTTAAATCCCATCTCTCTCTCTCTCTCTCTCTCTCTATAAACTATTACTTAGACATTTATTAACATGAGAGAGAGAGAAATTGGGTTTAACATCCACTCGACACAAACTAGGTCATTTTGGGACTAACATATGATTTTTAATGTTATTTCAATAATTCGCTTGCGCGTACGTTTTTTTTGCAGTGGGAGGAAACCGGAGTACCCGGAGAAAACCCAAGAGGCTGGACAGGCGACCCTATACTCCTTGCCACGTACAACCGGGGATTCGGAAACCACGCCAGTTGACTCAATGGCAGGCCGTATCATACGCTAACCATTCGGCCATCCAACCCCCCTTATTAACATGAAAAGACCGTAATCAACTTTCGATGCCATCTTATATGCAGGATTTTCACTGGATTTGAATCCACTAATATCGTGGTTCAGTGTGGTGCAATTTTACTGATATTGTCAGCATATTCCCTTTACATTATCTAGCTTTAAACTATTGTAGTGAGTACTGCCAGCTCTTTTATCTAAATTTCCATTATGCCCCTTTAAATTATGTGTAGGGTCGGTCTACCACTACAACATTATTAAGTTTGTTTGTCAAATGTTTCATTGTGCAGTGTAACATATCTGTAATCACCAGTCTCGGTGGGATGTACTTATTGCAAATGAATTTCTTTTTCTTTTTATTGTGACAGGAGGGACCATGATTTATACCTGAAAGCGAACTCTATTGATTGTAGGATTGAAAACAGCGATTAATTAGTCGTATTGCAGTCGTCTATATTTTATTTAATGTCAGATCACTAAATAAAGCTTCTTGGAGACTAATGTCCAAGCCTAGAGTTAATGACTGAAGCAATCTCTATTGACTTCTGAACGGAGATCAGAAAGAATAAACTTTTTCTATGTGTGTGTGTCAGATCTTTTTTAATCATTGCATAGAAAATCAGATTTATTCTGATAACAAAGAAAAAAATTGTTCTATTTCAATCATGTTTTGGAGGCAAAAAAAATGTCCAGACACAGTTCTGGTGGAGGAGAGAAGAGAAACTGCTTGAGGGGGAGGGGTGTAACAAATCTGCAATAAAGCCTCTCTTCAATTTTTTATAGCACATTCCATTTTGGAGCAGATTCATTTGTAACCCATACAAACAGTTTATTATTGTAACAAATTAAGTTGGCCTTTAATGTTGAATTTAATGTAATAAAAGATTAAATGAAGCAGAATCTTTAGTAGTTTTACATATTTATAAAAAATATAAAATGAGTGGCAAAATAAATCTTTTAGTTACACTATTTAAATCAGTGGCAAAATAAATCTTTACATATTATACTTTTTACATTAACCCTAGTGGCAAATTAAATCTTTACATTTTATATACTATTATTAGTAAGAAATAATTCTTTAAATATACTATAGATTTATAGTGGCAAAATAAACCTTTCAATTAACGTCTAGTAATAAAAGGTCAAAGGTAATCAATGCAGTATTATACAGTTTGTGTAGTTTTCTCATCATGTTGTTAAATATGTTTTCATCTTTCATCACTGGATCAGTGCGAACAATGAACACAAAACATGAAAAAGATTTTTATCAATGTTATAATGGACAGTTAACATTGTATATAACATATTCAACAAGTTTTCACTAAAATTAACACTATAAAAAGAAATGCACTGCTTTGATGACACAAAGGTTAGATGTGACTCTGTGATTCTGAATCTAGTTGTCTGAATAGTTCATTGACTATTAAGTAACAAATGAGACTCGAGGTAATCTTTAACGAAATGTGATTAACACCATTTCAAAACTCATTTACATACTTCTTAGTCTTCTAAAACATATATCACATATACAGAACTCTCCATTTGGAGAATGTAATAGATATAAAAATAGATTTCTAATATTAGGCCCCTTAAAAAATACCTGGGTTTATATGGTTATCCACCAATCCTACTTTGTTGCGGCAAATTGTCAACCCTAGATATTTTTTCACCAAGTAACTGTAATCACAGATATTATTCTGGGGGACCTAAATAAAAGAATATATAATGATAATAAAAATACATATGATAATACTAGTACATATATATGTATAATAATAATGGTAAATATATATTGATATACAATATTAAGAAGAAGAAATAAATATAATCAAATATAATGTATAATATTACTAGATGGTCTCTCACTACAAAAGAAATCCAAAAGCAAATTCATCTTGTAATTTTGCGATCCCCACCTCCTTCCCTTCAGGCTAGGTTATGTGTTTTTCATATTTATTTTTTTTCAATTCTATGCATAAAGAATGATGATATATATAAGAGAGATGTTGGAAATTGTTATTTCAAAGTCTTTATATTTCAGTCCGATATCATCCATCAAAGTGTCATGGAGTTAATACACTCTGAAGATAGAGAAGAATTTAAACGTCAATTAGGATGGAGCTCATGTCTACCACCAGAAAAATCCAATATGTCTTTACATGAAATTCTCCTACCAGGTTTGTGATTTCTACATTTGGGAAGAAAATTCCTGTCACATTGTTGATAAATGTCTGGATTAAAAAGCCTGGAAATGGCAATTTTAATATTTTTATATATAGACAATATCAACTCAATATTCGCAAAGAATGAAATCCTGAAATGAGGGGGTTTTAATATGAATGAACCACTGAAGATGTAAATTGCAAAATGGCTATAAAAATTTAAAATAAGAATATACAAAAATAGTTTTAAAACAGAAATTAATGTCAACATTCTCCATGTGTTGTAGCCTATATGTATTCCTTATGAATATAAATGGGATAAGATAAGATGTTTGTTGCATCTCAGCTTCCATTAAGGACAGGACAGCATGTATACACTAAGAGATAGTCAGATAGATTTAATAGACAACACATACATGAACACACAAGTAATACATACATACAAATGATATAGGCTAGTATTATGAAATTAATATCTAAAATGGAAACTGTAATAGTGTAGATAAAGCCAACCAACACTTTGGAAAAGATGATATTTTTTTATCGTATAGTTAGGAATTGCAATCTGATTAAAATACAGATCTATGTATGTTTTTTTTTTATTATTCTTTCGTTGGCCTCTACTACATGATGATCTGACCGGTTGTGGTTGAAAGTCAGGTCAGAGGTCATACGAATGGCTATTAACCACTTGCCATAACATTCGTTAGGTAATCCTTCACATCATCCAGAACGCGGATTATATAAAAACTATTCCAGATCCTACTGTAGTAAAGACATGTACAACGAAGTTTTGAACTCTGAAAATCAAAACAAAATAGGATCCGTGGTTTAATCATATTGTAGGAATTGTTGAATAATGTGAAATGGTCATTTGCATAAAGCAACATGTTATTTTCTCTGTAGAAGAGTCAAAATGCCAGACTTCCATTATTTATAAAGTGCTAAGTGTCAGTAACAAAACAAAACATGCTTTGACAATAAGATTCTTGTATAATGTATTAAGAGAATAAGCATATTTTAACATTAGGGTTATATAAAGGGTTACATATAGGGTTATATATAGGGTTGTATATGGGGTTAGGGTGTAATTCCATGTTATACAGATGTATTATATTTTTATATTTGAATTTTTTCCAGAAAACCACATGTACCTCCATCGTTCCTTTACAGTCAGGTTTCGATGTCTTCTGGACAATACTTCAGGTTTTATTGTAAGTATTTCAATCTAACAGTTTTAGACATGTAGACATCATATGTCTTAACGCGTTTTATTTTTGGTTTATTCATAATTTGTGTTTCTTCGTAAATTGGGGTTGAGTGGCCGAATGGTTTAATGGATGCTATTAACTAAAGTGGTATGGTTTCGATTCTCTGCCTGAATGTCACAAGCTGTAAGGTTGTTTGTCTTATACCACGTGGATTTTCTCAGGGTCCTCTGGTTTTCTCCCTAAAGTAAAGAACCCTGTATGCAAGTGGAATATTGAAATAACCATATGTTAGTCCCAAAATGATCTAGTTTGTGTTGACCTGACATTAAACCCCATCTCTCTTTCTCTTCTTTGATTAAAATCTTTAGTTTAACCTGTTCAGTAGATTGAGTCATTCAAGACTAATATCTCTGGACTAACATAAACCCTTTAGGAATAATTAACTTATGAAGAGCATCATGACTTACTCTTTCTAGAACCTCTCATACTCCTCTTTTATTTAAGTTCATGTAACAATTTTTGAGGTATTATTATTATACCTGCATAAGGCATGGTAATATGCTATTTACGGAAAATTTGAATATTTTTTATAATTCTATTGGAATATATTCCTGTTTTATGAAGTGATTAACTATCATAAAATATTCTAAATGGAAATTGCTTGACCAATTTACTTCTATATTTGATAAAATTTGAGAAAATGATTAAAGTTGCATTATGTAAGAGTCAAATCTGCCTATTGCAGGTCTTTATTTTGACTTCAAATTTTATGAAATAAAAAGGGGTTTAGCATCTGTTCTGCTCCAAACTAGGCTATTGAAGACAGGCATACGCCATACAGTGTGTTACGAAGAATTTTTCCCAGGCAGCGGCAATATGGCCTACTTTTATATCTTTTACGTGCACGCCTATGTGTAAATGGGACTTTGGCTTTTTGTCCCATCTGAAGGACTAGATAGCTGTCCTCTGTCCTACATCACTGACAAGTAGGAATCACGCAGGAAAATCTATATGAACTGTATCTGCCAATACAAGGATCAAACACCCGACCTCTAGGCTTGCGAGTCAGCGTCTTACGCACTTAGCCACCATGACCACATTATGTCTATTATTTAAACATTTATTCACATGACAAGCCTATAATCAAATCTCTACAGCATCGGATGGCTGTGATTTACATAGATTAGAACAGCCGCGGGATTTAAAAATCTAATGATAAAGTCACGGTTGTCCAGCACCATTGCTACGGTAATAAACAATCTTCTAAAAGTCATATTTTCGCTCTGAATAAAGTAATTTGAATGAAATTTTCAATATATTTGTCTTTTATATTATTCATTTTTAACTATTATATCAAGAACAGTCAGGTCTTTCTCTAAATCTTTCATAATACATCTTTAACAAATTACTGCTCAAAATAATAGTACAAAAAAACATTATTTTAACAAAAAATAGAAAATATCTGCCAATGATGTCAGTCAGTGCAAACTTTGGTCCAAAACAGACATATTGGATTAATGTCTTTGATCCAGACCATATTTGGGGTTGTTCATTTTTATCCTGATCTGATAATGCTCAACCATATTTACTCTACAAAGAATTTAGTGGTGCGATTCCAGATCCATATATAGACCCATTCTCATAATGTATGCTTTAAAGCCTCATTGTGGTAAACAATTATTTAGATTTAATGGCTGAAAGGTGTTCTTTATATAGTAATCTAGTTAGACGCCATCTTGACCTTGATGTTCAATAGGTGGGAGACATGATGATGTCATGAAATCAATAGAAAGTAATGGAAACTATAGGTGAACATAAATCTTTAGGATTGGTTAATTTTTATGTTTTTGCTTAGATTTGTTTTAATATGTGTCTTTAATATTATACTTATTATAATTGTATATTTTGGTTGTTTTTCAGACGTTAGAAATTAGTGGGTGGTTACGTGTTTTACATGGACAGTGTAATGGTAACAGAACAGAAGAACCTCAACTAGCATTATTTGCTATTTGTTGTCCATTTGGTCCACTGTCTTTATTTGACATACCTTCAAGAGAACTAACTTTTAAAAGCAAACATAAAATGGATTTTTCTCCTATTACTATGGATAGCAGGTATCTAAATTATATATTTTGTCTTTCAAAAAGAAGTCGCAGTGGCTCAGTGAGTAATATGTTGCCTTGCTAACCTGAAGGTCCCATGGTTGATCCCAGTGTTAGCCAACAACATTCATCAGGATTTCCCAACGTGGTCCCCCTTGATAGTAGTGCAGGACATTGGCATGTACGTAAAAGAACCCTTTGCATTTGGAATTTGAAATAAGAGTAGGTCGCATTGGTGCTGTCCAGACTATTATTTGACACCTCGAAATGGACACAAATGGGTCGCAACACATATAATGATGTTATACGAAGGTATATAAACTGATTTACATTCAATCGTTTCTGCTTTTAGTATAATTTCTAATCAGTTAAGTTTGGTGAAATACACAAAGTCGAGTGCAAATTGAATGACAGTCTTTGGCATTCTGTTATTTCAGTATACTCTCTTAGTCTTCCCTTGTGGGATATGGTTAGACTCGTTCATTGAGTCACTCGTTACAAATGGCGCTCGCAAGCATTCTGGGACAGGATTCGAAGTGAAGTTTAAAATTTTCATTGTGTCTGAAATATTAGATATCAGAAGCCCATCTTTTCATGTATGATAACAACCTCAATGTTGATTTAAACTGACCAATATCCAGACTGTAGATGATATTGAGTTAGCGACTGGCCTCCTTTAAACATTGTTTCATTTATAAGTACAATATAGAGGTGTTCTCATTAATGGAAGGATCTAGAAGTTCCATCATTGAGATTCCCCAACCCTGACATAACACTAGATTATGTCTCAACTGCTTATTAATGGTTTATAAATTGTGGAAGGAAATAACATGTCTATTAAGAAGACATTCAATTAACTTTTTCATTATGTTACTATTTGTATATTATAGCTTTAAAATAAAAGTACCTACAGTAATTATAGGGTGCTGAATATATGAAGTGCGTCATATTATTGGGTTTATAATTTCAGAGGTAAAGTGATGTTTGGTTATGCAGATCATGAACTTTCACCTAAATCTGGCTACGATTTGGTTCATCCAGATGATCTGACTTACTTCTCTTCAGCTCACCAAGAATGTAAGTTTTAATACATATATTTTTAGCCTGACAAAATTTGTACATTCTTAACCAACTATCCTAGAGATTACTCTCATCTTGCAATCTTACATCAAACATCAGCAGCTTGACATCAAAGATTACATATCTTAATCGTATTCCAGATCAGCTTATCTTGGGATATCATCTGCCTGAATTTGTCATCCCAGATCACCAAGCATGATGCTGCAATCTTAGATTTTTCCCCGTGATTCCCAGATTATCCAAAGACATCCATCCTTTGACTTTTCATCTTCTATGGTGTATGCCTCAATCTGTCAGATTACATGCAGTCATATTGTCACCTCAGCTCATCCGGTCCCAGAGTCAGATTGTCATCCCAAATTATCCATCTTCAGCTTGTAATCACATATCACTCAAAGTCAGGTTTTAATCCCTCATTATCCATCCTCATCTTGTAATCTTAAATGTCCATTCACAGCATGTCATCCAAGATCACCCCATTGCTATCCCAATTCATCCTGGTTCATCCACGCTAAACTTATCATCCCAAACCTCCCACTCTTCATCTGATGTCATATGTCCATACTTGTCATCAGAAATCATCCATCTACATTTTGTCATCTTAAATGCCCAATCCACGGCATATCATCCAAGATCACCCCATGAATATCCCAGTTCATCCATGTTAAATTTATCATCGTAAAGCTCCCACTTGTCATTTGATCATTCATCCCGAACCATGCTTAACCAGAAAACTCTTCCACAGAGTCTGTTATTCTCAGTTTAAATAAATGTTTTGTATTGTTTTAGTAATAAAGACTGGAAGTTCTGGGTTGATAGCGTATCGCTGGATGACAAAAGATTTTCGTTGGTGTTGGTTACAGTCTAGTTGTAAAGTAGTCTATAAAAACAGTAAACCAGATTTTATAATAGCTACACATCGACAATTAACGTAAGTTTCTCATCTATTCTCTATAACATTTATATTCGAGTATACCTCCCAGCACAAGTGTCCATCACAATATGTCTAAAAGCCTTATTTCTGTCTCTAAAAATTGAAAGTAGCTCAAATTCAGGGAGGGACATTGCTCAAAATAGGGTATCCCCAAATCATGCATTCTTAAAACCATGATTGACCTCAGAAGGGTTTACTTACATCTTATAAATATAGTAATAATTCTTGGATTTGTACTTAAAGGCAACGTTTTTGGATGATGATATAGTAAATCTGAAATTTCAATTTTTTTTCACAGAGATGACGAGGGTCAAGATTTATTTGGAAAACGTGGTAATGAATTTAAATTACCTTATCCACTATTAGATATGGACTTATGTGGTGGGTTTGGTTTTCCAGAAGACGAGTTTTCTCCAAAATCTAAATCCAGCAAATCAAAGAAAAAAGCTCAGACGAGGGAAACGGCTATGGTGAATAAGAAACGTAAAGGTGCATGTTTGTTAAACGGTCTCCCGGGGTATTCACCATATCCACCATTTAATTCTTACGATACAAATGATTATAAAGCAGACATAATTTATCCGTTTGGAAGCAATAATTATGGATATGAAACCGATATTTATCGTTCCCATGGATACAGTTCTTTACCCGCGCCCTTGTATCCAACAACAGACTCGTATCGTTTTGATGGGGATAAACATGGACTTACAAATGGCTATTTTTATGATCATCGGCAATATCAGCCTACCCTTCCTTACTCAAGCAATACTTTTACGGACATTATGACTCCAGCTAATAAATATGGCTATGATGTGCCAAAGTACGGTTTCGATCCTTACAGCATAGATTTATCAAAAAAAGTTCACTGTGGAGACGACATTTCTCATATGGACTCTGATATCAGAAAGTATGGATATGATTTACATGAACGTTTTCCACGTCTGAATGGCTCATTAGAACCTGTTGATCTCCGATCTTCTTCTGTGTATAATCCTAATCCTTACATGAATCCTATCGAAGGAAGTGTGGCACCATCTTGTGTTCCCCCCTCCCATTTTTACAAACCTGCCCACACTCCAAGTATGATTGCCAAGGACAAATCATCGGAAAATGTGATACATCATGACCTACCGCAGACCATTAGTTTAGGACATAATTCTGTTATCAAATCGACGAATATCTACACATCATCTCACTTAGCAATGACGGATATTGGTTCATCACCCAATCATCATCTTACGTCTGTTGCTGGTGTCATTAGCCAATCAAAGGCACCCAACAATAATAACAATAATAACTGTTTATCGTGGAATAATTCAACTTGTGATAAACGCAGCCAGTATAATTCTATTACTACCGACAGGGAACTATCTCCAGGACAACCTAACATGGTTTCTCCTGATTTATCGGTTGGTAAAGGCATGGAACACAGTGTTATTCACAGAATCAGTCCAAAATGCAATACATCACAGACATCAGTAATACAAGCCAGGTAAGAACACGTGGTACCACTTATTTCACATAGTGAACAATTTCTGTTGTAGTTTTAAACTGTGATAAAGAAAACATGTTTTATATTATTTATGCAAATAATCCTCCACATGCGAAATGTTACATCATAATTATTTTATTTGGTGCATGCTGAAAGAAACATTTCTATTACTCACCCTCTAAATGGAGAGGTAACAAATATGATGCCTTGCCATTAAAAGGCGTGTAATGAACTGTAATGATTTTTAAAAAAAAAATGTTCAACATTTTTGTCTACTCATATACATACGGTATGTATATATATATTTTTTTTCTTTTTGTACAGACGTTCATGTGATAAGCAAACAGCAAGTATACCAGTTCCTGTTGTTAAGTCACCATGGTTACATCACTGTAACAACACCCATAGTAACTATCAAGACAACCGTGATTGGACAGGGGATCTCTATGGTTATTGCGGTAAATCACAACGAGTTATTCTACCTGAAACTTTTCAACCTGAAAAGGTAAGATATCACAGCCTTAAATTTGAGCAGGCACTGACAATTGAGCATAGCTCACTCCATATTTGAAATAACGTTTAAGATATAATTCCACCAAACAAGTTTTTTTATTATATTGTTCGAGATACATAATCAACGTGAAATACATCACAAATATATATATATATGACTTGTTTCTACTTATTATTTAAACAAAACAAATAGTCCATGTTCCAAACAGGCCCGTATCTAGACACCATTAAGCGGGGGGGCATTACCTTTCGGTAGGGGGGCGAACATTTTGAGGAAATTTTCGGAAAGGTCATTCTAACAGACTGTTGTAATCATCATGCTATGTAGTTACCTAGGCATCTAATAAGCATTTTAAAATAAGTATTCAAACAAAAAAAATAGCTTTTTTAGGTTAATATAAGGTACTGTGTATACTTTAATGATTGTTAGCAATTTCTGAGCGGGGGGGGGCAAGCATTTCACCCGGTTCCAAAAGGGTTTCCCAGAAATCTAAATCACTCTTACCCTTCAGATTTGGAATTTATGAAAATAAAATTATTACAGGAATAAATATTTAAATGTTTTCAAAACAATAATCGGTTAGGTTTTCAATATCATTATCATCTTTAGTTTTATTTCTGAGCTGATATTTATTTTTGAATTAATACTTTTGCAAATTTTTTTTAAAAACATATTTTTGAAGTCTACTATTTTCGAACCATTTATTGTTGATAATATTATAAATTATATATGACAATGTGTCAACATGATCTATCTGAATATACAAGTCTAATGAGTAACCAGTCTATACATTTAATTTAAAAACAAACTTAAAATACAGTCTGTATTAAAATGGAAGAGAACCGAATAAATAAGTAAATTGTTTTTGTTGAAAATAATATAAATATGATCAATTTGTTTTTCTCGGTATGTGATTTGTGTGAATCCTAGATTTATTGTAGTAAGGAGTGAACAAGTTAACTTGTAACTTAATACTAACGTTTCCATCATTTCAAATGAAATGTCATCTGTATAGAGTACTGTATTGGAATTGATACCTTTACTGTCTCTTTTTCAGCTTGCAAGTGTCAAGGAAACGGATCCCACTGAAAATCCTCTATTGACCTTTTCTGAGGTCACTCATACATTACTAAGCACAGCTCACTGATGTTTTAATTTATTATTATTATTTTGAAATTATTTAAGATAGATTTTTACAAACGTTATATAATTTTTGTCTATATAAATTTTGAATGTAAACACTTTGGATTGAGACATATTTATATTAACCCCTTATGACTTCATTATTGGTATATAATCTTATAATGGGTTGTGATTAAATGATTTCTGCCTGCTTTAATTCCCAGAACTTGTAATAACATTTATCTTGAATATTAGATTTTTAAAAGTGTAATTGATTAATTTTGGAATTTTAATTTTATAGTCTAGCATGCAACCTTAGGTCACCCATTCATGCAAAATTGTAATTTCATTAATCAAAGTTTTAAAGAGTTTGGGGGAATTACAAGCAAGAAAAAAGTCTAAAGTATTATATTCAAAATAGTCAATACAGATATTGTTATTATAAATAGTTTCTCAAGATAAAATAAATAAAAAAAACAGTTCTTAAATTTATTCTATTTTTATTATTTATTTGTCACTTCAGTATTATATGTACTTACGGGCCCGTAGCCAGCTTATAGAATTTGGGGGGGCTACGGAATTTTTTGGAGGGGCTGAGGATGTGGCCGGCTAAGAATACTCCTAATAAATCATTATTGTTGGCAAAATATTGGGGGGGGGGGGCTAATTCGATATTTAGGGGGGCTAAACCCCCCCCGTAGCCCCCCTTGGCTACGGGCCCGTGTACTTAAGAAAGCAAAGCAATAAATGTAGTCATATTATGTCCTGTATTAAATTGGGTATTAATTAAATACAGTTTAAATTAAATATTGTATGTAATACTTGATATTCAAACTACCAATGAGTTAAAAAAAAACAAAACAATGAGGAATACTCCAAGAATCAACTTATTTGTACTCAGTGTTAAAATGTCTGTTTAAATTATCTTACAATGTTTATAAATGATTAAAGATAAGCTGTATATTATTGTATGTACAGGATTTTTTAAATTCCATCTGGGTATGATATATTTGTTAATACATATGTTTAAATATGCATGAAAAAGTCAATTTGATGTAATCATTAATTTGTGTAGGCATAGTAACCATTGGGACAACTATTTCTTTACATTTATTTAACAAGAATATAAGAAAAAAAAAATCCTTAATCAGTGTGTGTTCTTTTCTTTTAACATTCCTTAAATTATTAATGATTAAAGATGCATTATGTAAGAGTGAAATCTGCCTAGTGCAGGTTTTTATTTTGGCTTCAAATGTTATGTAAATTATTATTTTGCCTATAATCAATTGAATTGCAGAGATGTAAATGGATTGAAATATGATCACCATTTAATGAATTTAGTTAAAAATGGAAAAGCAAAACTGATTCTCGATTAACAAGTAATGTTGCTACGATAATAAACAATCTATGCCACATCAGTGATAACAACGCTCAAAAATAAAGTAATTTGAATGAAATTTCAATATATTAATTTTGAATATCTATTTTTTAACCATTAAAATCTTACATAATGCATCTTTAACATGAAATACACAATTAAGCAATAAAGTGCTAGTGTAATCAGTGCTATATTTATTTTTATATTATCATGTGTTATATACACTGTTAAAACACATCTATCATTCCAATCAGGGTATTCTTTTATCGTACAGTTCTAGTCAAATACAGCAGTATTCTAAGATTATGAAGGTTTCAGCATGATTTAGTGAAAAGGATACCATAGTCAAAACAACACCACACTACCTAATCTGTTACCAGAGCAATACCATTTAATATGTTACTGTAACAACACTATTTGATCTGTTACCATAACAACACTATTTAATATGTCACAATACTCTTACTTGTTGCAAAGGCAATGTCATAATACTCTTATCTGTTACCATAGTAATCTTATAATACTCTTATCTGTTACCATAGCAATGTCATAATACTCTTATTAGTTACCATAGCAACTATGTTTGACAATCTGGTGGTCAAATCTGTTACCATGTCAACACTGGATGTCCTGACATTGCTGAGCTGTAGAATGTCCTTAATCTGTTACCATGGCAATGTAATCATAATCTGTCCTAACAGACACATCAACTGTACATGTTTTAATTAGTTACTATAGCATCTGCTAAACACTTGTTAGACACCAAGAGTTTAAAAAACCCAGATTGTACTTATCCTTCAGGTTGTACTTATCATTCAAATTGTAATTTTACTTCAGATGGTACTTTCCATTCAGATTGTACTCACCATTCAGATTTTACTTATCATTCTGATTGTATTTATACTTCAGGGTATCTTTCAGGTTGTACTTTTCATTCAAATTGTACTTATACTTCAGATTGTAGTATACTTCAAATTGTACTTATACTTTAGTTTGTACTTATATTTCAAATAACTTATCAAAGATCCATATCAAACTATCTACTTACATTTAGTCATTTGTATATTTGAAATGGTGTATATTGTTATTTGTTTGTATTTTATGTTTGATATACATGTTGTTAAGTGTTGTTTATTTTCTTTGTTTTTAATTTAAGATTATTTTTTCATGTTATGTAAAATGTAGAGTAAACTATACTGGTATATAAATTACCTATATGACAGTGAATATATTTGTACATACGATATTAATATAATAAAATAATCACATCTCATTGACAACACTCTCAAATTATAAAATATCTGTTTTAATACAGACAAATAGAATAAAGATATGTAAAAACTTCTTTCTGTGTTTCTGTTTGAGGTAGACAATCTCCAGTTGATCCCAGTGATTTGAATACCCTTTTCTGAACGCTGTTACGTGTTTAAACCATTAGAAATTCGAATATACATATTGAGACACAAAGGAAAGGCATCACTGGGAGTGCTGTGTCACCATAGAACTGTACTATATACGATCTATGGTGTCAGCACTGTTGAACCCATATATGGACCCCTAGCAGAAGTACCAGTACGGAAAGCTGGAAGTGTGCGAGCCTACCGGAGCCTGTTCTGTCAAAATTCCTTTTCTGTCGCATGGAGGATATAATCCATGGTAACCAGTATCCTTATCCATTCGTTGAAATGCATCCTCAACAACGAGTGGCTCTGGTACTTCTGATCTCCCGCATCTGGAATATCTTGTGTCTTCAATTAAACTGTACGTACTGACCCTAGTTTTTCAAAAGCCATCATCATATATGATGAAATCGTGACTTGTTTAATCTGTGGTGTGTTTAAGCATCGTGAAAACATCCTCCTCGCGTGCTATCGTCATGTTCTGGTGTTATTGCATTCAAAATTGCAAAATAAAGCGAGAGAAAGAGAACTGGGGTTTAACGCCCGCTCGGCACAAACTAGTCGGGACTAACATGTTTCAAACTTATTTCAATAATTCGCTTGCGCGTAGGGGTCTTTAGCAGTGGGAAGATACCAGAGGACCAAGAGAAAACCCACGAGGCTAGACAGGCGACCCTACCCGTTGTGACGTACAAGCGGGGTATCGAAACCACGCCACTTGAATCAATGACAGAACTTATGTTCCAACGCACACTTGGTAACCATTCGCCCCCACCCTCCACAAGATTCAAGCGATCTCTCAAACCAAGGTTTTTTTTATGAAAGTGGTGTGTTTTCATTGCGTCTCAGTATATATAATGTAATGAGGGGGCCAAGATAAAGAGAACATAAACGCGTCAACAAAAAGTGATCACAATAAAAACAATAAATGTTGAAAAAGTATTCAGAATGTTCGAACACAATACAATTCATATGGAAAACAATAACTGATTTATAACACGACGTCGACATGCATTCTATGTGAGGTGGCGGTAGGGTGGGGTGAGGGATATATTTCATTTATTTTTGCTACTTTATTTCATTTTCTTCTTTTAAATTTTGCGCTACCTTGGAATTTCCCGCAACCTTTCCGGCCGCTTCCAATATTTTATTTTACTTACATCCTGAAATCGCAGCTCTTATAATGAAAAGGAACGGACAAACCGTGCCAAGCAATGTGTCTTCTTGAATTCTACGGATAATTTAGACACAATCAATTTTACATTTTGCACTCGTTCAGTATATTATGACAATGGACATAATTGTCATGGGAAATTCACTCCTGAAGAGCGTCGACCAATAATGCTTCAAATAGTTAGTTACAACTTCACTCTTCCATCACCGGTAAAAATGGTTAGTCGTATAAAATTTCGACATTAATGATAATGTAAAGCTAGTTGATGGCTTCTTTCTTCCATTTCAGGCAATGACCACTTACGCCACGACATACGCCGACTTGATTTATGAGGCGCGCCATTTCCGCCCGTAAGAAGTCGCATGTATTTGCTTGTAGGCCGACATCGGAGGAACGGCGTTACGCTCTGGCAGACCTACCATTATAAAGCCATCAGACGCCGCCATTTATCTAAATCCCATTTTGTTTTCGGGGGTTTAATTATTGACTGAAAACAAGCGTTGAGAGAGATGAGAGCAAAAGAAACTATATCCGTCTGCCATCATGCGACAAGAAATTCAAATAATCTAAATATGCTAAGAGGGTAATTTTTACTTAAAGCACGTGCCTTATAATTTGTTTTTCTGATCTTCAAGTATAACGACCAGGGTTAAATTTAGAGCACATATCCGCTAGTGACATAGCTGTCCCCTCTTCCACGCTCCAACCAAAAAATGCAACACGTTGAAGATTACTTAAAATGTCCCCCCTAAAAGCCCCGTTTCCTTGAGGGAAAAAGATAGCGTCTTGTATCCTTGTAGATCATCTACATAAAACTGTTTTTTTTTCAATGCATTAAACTAAATGTCCAATTCACCATGACCGACTATAGCAACGCTATACTGGACAATGTACTTATCATTTATAACGGTTCCGACCATTGCTTAAGTATTTGAAGGACATGTAAACTAGTATACATGATCTTGATTAATTCCCGTCCATATCAGGGGCAAAGTGAGGGGGACGCAATAACGGGCTTCGCGTCATGGTTTGGAGTTTTTGCCTCCCCTCGGAAATGGCAAAAGTCACGCGGTTTCTATACGGTTTTCAAATTATGATCATAATCATAATGCTCAACCAGTGTCTAATATATACCGTGAGTCTCAAATCTACCCTTCCATGTTCCACACAACTCAATATTACTCGGCAGCACAGAGAGGGACATCCCCCTCCTCCCCCGCACACACATTTATGGGAAGATTTGAAATTTATTTTGAAATTAATTTTGGGAGAATCAAATTTTCATATCATTGCTGAAGGAAGAAGCTAAAGTTTTACAAATTAAATGGAAATACGATAATAATACACTTAATTAACTGGCAGGCATATATAAGGAATATTTTCATTGGAAGTACCTAAATTTGAATCGTTAATCTACCCAACGATAGTGATAGATGTATACTACATTTATCATTTTATACATGGCATTTACTAATCATTTGCATTCGAAAAAGAATAAATACGAAATAAACCTTGCAACAATTTATAATTGCTAGAGATATTTCGTTGAGAAGTTAAATATCTTATAAATAGCGTTAGAATAAGCAAAAAATGTAAAAAAGAAAAATAATTAAAAAAATCAACATATATTTCTTACATAAACCAGCAATTATTAAATTGCCTTGTCAGTATTCTTTGATAACTTTTATTAAAATAAAATAACTGCTAATTTTCTTTTCTCTAAAACAAAAAGTGGGACAATCTAAAATAAGTTATTACCGGTACACGAAGTCTGCATTTTTCTAAAACACACAAATAGATTTGTCCTACATTCGATACACTCATAATGTGAAACATTAATGGTTCGTGTTTACGACGCATTTCCAGCAGCATAATATAATTACAAGAGAGCAACCTTTATAGTCTAGAAAACAACCCAGTTTTTTTTCTAAAAGCAAGAAATTACAGATATTCGATCTTTCCATCTTCTGCCCTATCCGTTCGCAATGTGTTGACATTGACAGAAATTCATTACAACAGCTAACAATTTCATTTAAACTTGATTTCTGACCCCTTCGCCTTGTTCCCCTGTGACTGGATCATAGTGAGTTGGTCCATTGGAAATGTATTAATGGTTGCGTGTTTGGCAGCAAACATAGCAACGGTAGCCCGCTTGAGAACCACGTTGCGTGACAAGCTAACAAGACCCGTCGTGGAGCCCTAAGATTGACTGCGGTTCCAAGCTCCACAACAATTGTTCATCAATTGTACATTTCACTTTACATTTCTTTGCCTGGAAAATGTTTCTCTTAGACGTTTTATTATCCGGCAGTAGTGAATTATCATCAATTTACGAAGTCATTACATTCAAATTATTAGTTTCGGTGTTGCATTAACTCGCTTCAAATTGAATGGCGGCGTCGTAAAGTAGATTTAGATAAAAGCTTTCATATGTTTGGTGAGACGAGAATGAGACTGACAGAATGATTATAAACTGGAAGTCTATTACCATTGCTTTATGTATAGAATCAACAGTTGAATATTAACTTTAATCTAAAATTTTGAGGGGGAATATGTGTACATTTCTATTCAAATATCGTTCTATGAATAAAGAAAAAAAAAATATTGTCTATTATAGAATTATGTAATTATATATGTTTTATTTCTCAAAACTAAAAGCTAAAGAGTTATTAACTTCTACGAGTCTTGACGCGGAAGTGAAAGAGAAAAAAAAATATAACTGGCAAAAATCAAACATTTGTGTATTTTCAGAAAAAAATTATTATATTCTCTAATACAATATAATTATCGAGAGGGCGGGGAGTTCTTGCCACAAATAAATGGTTAAACGTGTACATATTTTATTACAGCTATATAATGGTCTAATGGTATTTTTTCTTTGAAATACCCCGTAGCACCGAGAATTTTGTGTTCTAAATATAACAATTTTATGAAATAGGTGAAATATTTTATAGAATTGTCTTATAAGGATCATATTTTCTTCAAGTTAGAGATATTATACGAAGTACAATAATCGAATAGAATGAATAAAGAAACGGAAAGATGTTGGGGGTATTTTTTTTATTACTTTGGTGTTGGGGTGGTGGACAAACCATTGGGGTATCCCGATAACAATGTTTATATTTTGTTTAGTTACCATAAACAAATATTGAAAAATATTACACATGGTACAAATATTTCTTATTAATCATTTCTGTTTACATTTTTATTAATAAATTCAAAAATAATCATTGATCTTTGAATTATAAACATAATACACCATCTATTAAAACAGCAAATAATATTTATCAGAATTCGATTAAACGAATCTTTAGGAGATTATAAGTGAATTCAATTTGTTTCTGTATGGACACTGAAACGTGAAATGTCTGACTTTGAACCATAAATCCAATTTTGTTTGAATGTCAACAGTCCAACAACCGTTTTAAATCTGTCTCGAATGGACAATCGCGTTTCATTTGGACCTTTACAGATTATAGTTAAATTTTGTATTATTTTGTTTAATAATATATAACAAACAAAGCAGCCACAACTCTGAATACACAGACGGTCTTATTTTTGGAAAACTGGCTTACAACTTTATGCAATACGCTCAGAGTTGACAAAGCATTCTCAGACTTAAGTTAAAGGGACAATCCCAATTGAACATAGTCTCAAAAATAAAAATCTGAGAGGTTTAAGTTGTTTACAAACGTATCACATATATTGAGTTAGTTGCTCGGCCCTAAGGTAGAAGAATTTAAGGGATTTTAACACACAATTAAGCAGTTTTATTCTCCAAAATAGTATCGGGATCGGCCCTTTAAAAATTTACTCAACTTTCAATCACTGTTTATGAGAAATATTTGATCCAGAACACAAAACTTTGGACATAGTTTCTTATGAAGGGCTATATTTTAGTTAAAATAAGGCGAACAATTTTGAGTAAATTCTTAACTTAAGTCTGAGAATGTTTTGTGAACTCGATCGAATTTTTATTTAACATTTTACTCTTATATAGTTACTTTTTGTATTCTTTTAATGTGAATATTATAAACAAGACATTAAGTACGGTAGAATGTTTGAAAGATCTTATTTTGAAATATTATGTTTTGTCGACAGCGTTATGCTATACTTTCTGGAAAAAATTTCTTCTACATTATAACAGAATTAATCCATCTTGAAGATCTTGAAGATGCGTCATTACAGTTTGTGAAATGTAAGCCAGTCATAACGGAACCTGTCATTTAAACGAGAAAACAAATTGAAATCGATTTTTGTGTTAATAAATAAATCCATTTTATGGGCGTCGCCATGTCTAGTGAAATGATTAAAAGAAATGAATAGCAGTCACGTTTATGTCAAGCCATTGTTTTTACACAAATGTTTTACACGTTTTTATCTTTACATTAAGAAAGTGATAGTGTAATTAAAACTATAGTATCTTTTCAAATTTTACTAATACAACGCTGTTAGTTTTACATGTCAAATTCAAATGGAACCAAGTTCTACCTTTTTGAAAGGGGCATGTACATGTATATGTCTTAAGTAGGAAATAATTGGAGTTCATCATCATATAGACAATTATGATAAATGGAAAATTTAAACAGGGCATGTAAAAATTTTGACGATTTAGAAGACTATATTGGTTACTATTCGGGTAGGGATCTGTTTCACCCTGAAAAACACATCTATAACAACGAATCACTTGTAATGATATTATGTATGCTGTTCAGAATATATTTAAACATTTCTTTCCATGCTTAAACCAATGCAGCCAAAACATTTCTAAATTGAAATATTATGATAGACAAAATTACGGTATTTCATCCAGTTGTTAAAGGTTTTGAGGCATCTGTATGTGTCATTTGGACAAAATATAGGAATGCAAAAAGATGAGAGAGGGAGAGAGAGCTAGTGAATGTTGTAGGTAGATATCAATGTATATAAGATTCATAATTTCACTGTCCAAAGTATGAAAATAAATAGTTTTCTATTAGTAGTGTAATGTTTAGATACCACCACATTATCAGTTCTAATATCCTAATATTGCTATAAAATAAACTGAAGGGTTTTGGCCCGGTGTATGTGCAGTAGATTAATTATTAGTAATGTAATGTTCCGATACCACCATCACCGCATTATCAGTTCAAATGTCCTAATATGGCGATAAAATAAGATTAATTATTTTAGTATCTTGAATATCTGAAATGAAATATTTTTGGTTAGTTCTAATTTTATTTACAGATTTCACCTTCATGTCAACCACTTTTTTCAATTTGTTTTACCCTGATCTTTGCAGTAATGAATATATATATATAATAATATGCTCATCTAGCATATTTATTCTCTATCATCCAGAAAACTATTCTACGAATGAAGACTAACAGGTTCTGAGTGACCGAGACTTCTAGTATGTTCCGTCTGCTAGGATATGGGTTGTAGCATCTGCTAAATTTAAGTGCGATCATCTTATCTTCCATTTGACTGTCGATCACAATGATTAGTTTTAAGCAAAGTATGGTTTTAAAATAACATTTCTCATCGTTGATTAAATGTTTTAAGAATCAATAAACTTTAAACATGAACTCAAGTTTCACAAATTTATCTATGCATCTATTTTGTGAACTTGAAATTAATGGATGGTTTAATAATATTAATAACCGTTTGTTAGACATGCGCTAAAATCGATTCTTTTTCTGTTTTTCTTTTCAAGTGCTATTTATTGAGGTCAATGAATACAGTTATTGTATCGATGCCTTTCTAGTATATAATAGTATCGCCATATTGATTTTATTTCTCTTTGGGAAATCATTTAGTAGTTTAAAATAATGGCTGAGATTTGAAGAGACAATTGTGCGGAACGAAACAAAAGCCGGGTATTACAATGAATGGTATTGATGACAGTGCTAATGATAAGATTGATGCGGGTTCCATTCCTAGCACGCAATCTTCGTCCATATAAATCACACCCTCCTTCCTATACTCACGTTATTTATAGGAATCGTGGAAAATTAAAACAAAAATAAACAAATAATCGAATAAAATTTTCAACAAACCGACAATGTCTTCTTTTTTTTCATTACAAAATATTCTATTTTTCTATTGGTCTTGTTTTGAGTTGTGTTGTTAAATTTTTCTGTGTAGATGTGGTTATTAGTTTTGGGAGTTTCGTGTTGGTTGGTGAGAATTGTGTGTGTTCGTGCTAGGAGGTAATAGACAAACGTTGTTTCCAATCCCCGAGAATGTTAAACAAGCCATTTTTGTCATGCAAGCCCCTTCGTATACAAGACTGTCGACATCTGATTAAGTGTTTGTGTGAGTTTAAAAGTGAGATCACCTTTTCTCGTGCAGTGTCAATGTCCCTCAAAGCTGGAACAATAAACTTTGTAACACGCAAACGAAGATTTCGTGCGCCTTGCATGTGGATATGCCCAATTAAATCTATATATCATTGACAGTTGAAAATGAAGGAAAAGAAGTAAATTGCACGCAACATGCAAGATCGTCTCGGATAAAACGCCACTACCGAGGTTCGCAAGTCAGTTGAGACCACGATAACATGGTAACGCCATCGTAGTTCATGCCAGAAAACTTCTGAATCAGACACCAAAATATTCCACACGAACAAAAGCTAATAGAAAAATGTACAGGACAAAGAAAGCGAAAGATTTGTACGTGAGTACCTGGTATCCAAAATGTTACCGTCAAGAATCTGGTAAAACCATCACTGAAGTCATGGGGACCTTTCAAAACAAACACATTATATCAAGCTGCCGAAGAAGTTTTCAACTAAATTACACCCATCGCTAATCTGTAGAAGTATATTCATATCTGTGTTAATTCGAGAAGAACTGTGACTTCATTGGATTTTACTGCTGAGTAAAGCAACTAGGAAGGTCATCTGAAGTTGCTGCTGAAGATCATCTGTGGAGTTGGTCACTGAGCTCTAGGAAGTGAAGGGATCTATTCTTCTGTTTCGCCTGTCACCCGAAACGGGCGTAATTTATGTTCTGTTTTTGATTATCTGTTCAGCTGTCCACCCTATCAAAGACGGTGGAATTAAGTGTTTTATGCCATATCATGATAGACGTAGCTTTTTTGTGATAGACTACAAAACGTCATCTTGTCTGGACTTTCGAGTATTCGCTTTAAAATAGATGAACATGTGTCATTCTATATAATGTAGACTATATTATGTGTGACGTTTCAGAAATGGATTTTGGTCCAAACGATCCTTTTTGGAAGACCTTGACCTTGGATATCCATCTGGATTATTCTAACAATCAGGTTTTTCAAGTTATATATTTTATTTAATCACGAGGCGGGCCACTACGCGATAGTAGTTTATTATAGAAAAGGGTAAATAATTAGTCGATGGTGGGCGTTGTCAGATAAATATATAATACACAATCCTTTACTGTGATATCTTCACATCTTTCAAAACCTTTCCGATTTGTCAGAATGGACCAGTTTGTTATACACTCTTACTTACCTTTTATAAATTATTCACAAAACACAAGGTATATCAGGATATAACTACTTCTTTGTTATTGGTAAGTTATTAAATAACAGAGAAGTAGCTATATCCACATATTAAACCCCGTGCTGTGTTTTGGTCTGAATATTTACCGTACTTTAAGATGTCATTTAAGGAAGTAATAGTTTAGTCATTTTGAAAAAAAAATAACTCATTCAAAATGTTGATGTTTGCAAGACAGGAAATTACAGATCAAGATTCCTTATGAACTTGGATAAGAAATTGCTAGATATTTAAGAAGTTATTTTTTTAAAAAAACGTAGGTTTTGTTGTTGATTGAAATATTACATTGTCGTTGTGTAAATAAACCCATCATGATTTTGACCTCGTACACCGACCCTATCTTCTAAACATAAATACTGTTCAATTTCATAGGTAGATGCCCACACAATTTGTTCGGGCCATTCGTCCAAAACAAAACCACCAGAACGCGACTACTGAGGTTTAGAAATTGGCTTCTTCTATTTTTTGTTTACACCAGTCAGATTTCTACTCCCAAAATTATTTTAAACTTTTTTAAGGTAAACTCATTTATTCCGGCATCAAGTTGTATTAGACATCTTTTATGTTTTTCTACCAGTGCTATAGCGTGGTCATTTTTTTATCCGCGCTTCGCACTTTCAGGTGCTTAATATTCTAGTAACATGTTTTATAGATCTAATTTGCTTTTGAGAATCTAAGATTATTTTTCAACATATCCGTAACTGATTACCTATTGAAATAACTAAAGGGAATTATTTATAGGATATAAAACAATTTTATTTTTTAAAAATTACGAAACATTAACAATTTTCTATTTACACAAATTTTAAAAAATCCTTATTTACATACCATTTATTACAATAATATATATAACATCTATATTTTGTTTCCATTTTAAATGATCTTGCTCTAGCAGTTTGATGATATTTTACTTATTTTGTCCTGGTAGCAAAATGATTCTAAATTTTATAGGGTTCTATTTGTGATCCATAACAACTTTAACCGGGGAGTTTATTTTTTCTTTCTTTTACAAATCGTGGGTTTTCATGATGTTAATGGTATATATATCTGAGCATCAGCGGTATCATATATCCCAGAAATATCACACATGTAATCTAAGGTAGAGGTTTAATATACCTCTCATTTAAATCTTTCTACTTTTGAAGAGATTTGTTCTTGTTGACCGTATCATTGAAATCGGGGTGATAAAGCGAGCCCTCTCTGGCTATCAGTATATAATTATTTTATTTAACTCACATGTGAGATAGGCAGATGGTGAATTCCACAGTCAATTAAAAACTACACTATAGTGCAGAAATGTCTTTTTTATTTGATCCGACAATGCACATTAAACTTTATATTTTTTATACGACAAAGGGATGGAATTTGAAATCTCATCAGCAGCCATGCATCACATAAAAAAATGTAATAAATGAGGCGCGAAGGTTTTGAATTTTTTGCTGTTACAAATTAAAATTGAAAGCAGTATTTGAATACTTCTTCCTATTAATATTTGATTAATTAAGGTGGGGATGGACATTAATATTTATACAACCATTCTGATTTGTAATAGATTTAATAATCAAATGAGTATTTTCTTTTTAATTTTCTATTCAAGAAAAATAAAACCTTGTTGTTTGATAATACATTAATAATAAGATATAATCTATTGTCGCCACTTTCTGTTATGCTTACGTAACTAAAATGACAGGAAAAAACTATAGTATCCCGTGTATTTTATAATATTTGCAGAAACCGGAGAGTTAATAGAGATAGAATTAAGAGTAAGCATCGATAGATTTTCAATTGTTTTTGTGACCTTTTATTATAAAGAATAAGTTTGTTTTTTTTAGTTATTTTCTTTTTTAAAAAATCAAGCAATAACAATTCTATATGCATTAATATGAGCTTATGGACGTTTGATATCTTTTAGTGGGTTACAAGAAAACGATATTACATCATAATTCCATGTCGAAAAGACATTCCTAAAGATTCAATTGTGTTAACATTTTGTATAAAACCATAGAAATATATACTTCTATGATAAAACCAACATGTTGGGTTGGTTTCCATTACAGTTGACTGCATATTTGGACCTAGATAATATATATTTTAAGGCACGTAATGGACACAAAATTTGTCCCCAGCAGCGCCGTTTCAATCTGCTACTCAACAATTTGTTGAAAATTATTGTTTGAATTTACAAACCATTACTGTTCAGTTAAAGTGGTTAACGCGTGCCCGTTGCATCGAAAAGACATTCATAAAGATTCAATTGTGTTAACATTTTGTATAAAACCATAGAAATATATACTTCTATGATAAAACCAACATGTTGGGTTGGTTTCCATTACAGTTGACTGCATATTTGGACCGTTTCATTCTGCTACTCAACAATTTGTTGAGAATTGTTTGAATTTGCAAACCATTACTGTTCAGTTAAAGTGGTTAACGCGTGCCCGTTGCATCATAAGGTCTGTTATTGAGTTAATTGGCGTGGTTTTGATTCCCCGCATGTACGTGACAAAGGGTGTGGTCGTGTGTCCTACCACACGAGTTTTCGCCGGTCCTCCCGTTTCCTCCGACTGCTAAAAGAACCTTACGCTCAAGCGAATTATTGTAATATAATTGAACCATGTTTGTCCCAAAATGACCCAGTTTGTGTCTAGAGCACGTTACCCCACCCCCTTCTCTAGATTTAGTTCTGTTATTTAGTCCTGTATAGCTGATTTTTCTGAAAAAATATAAAGCTTGGTTGTTCAAAGGAGAAAGGAATAATTGTTTTTCAGCGGTGTTGAAATATTGTCAATGCCAATCAGTAACGTTTTAAAGTTGCAATTTCATATTTTTAAGTTATATTTTTAAAATGTATTAAATAAAGTCCTAAAGTTGCAATTTCATATTTTTAAGTTATATTTTTAAAATGTATTAAATAAAGTCCTATAATAGATTGCATCTATAAACAGTCCTACCTTGCTAAAGAATAATCCTATTAATCCTATAATTCACTATTGCCAGTTGAGAAATTGGCAAAAATATAATTTTCAACGTCAAATTCAAACGTTTGAAGATAGCCATCCCATGGGGGTGAATGGAAAAACAAGGAGGTAATTGCGTTATTATTAATCCTGTGTCACTGATTTTTATGCCTGTGAAATAAAGCCCATGATCTATAATAGTGAGTTGACAACCTTTTGAGCAAAAGACGTAGAAATAATCATGTTTTGACTTTCTTAGAAAATATGAAATTCCCACTTTAAATTTTAATTCTGGTTGTTGTGAGAAACAATCGCGAACTAGAGTACAGTTTATGTTTGTTAACGTTCCATTTATGATTACGAAAAAAATGTAACAGTTTCTCGATAATGATAGAGTTTGCCAGATCAATGTTATACGACCAAAACTAATGTCTTGTATAGTGTTTGTATGATTATTATATTACCTGGTTTTATTTAATCCATGAAATAATACATTGGCGTAGGGGGGGGGGGACAATCTCGGTCGGGGGTGGGGGGAGTGAAGCTATTTGCCCGGAAATTTTCTTTGTCACCAGAATTTTCAGAATGAATCATTAACTATAACGATACAATTATACTTCTTTGATATGTGATCTCATTCTCTGATAGCTGTGTCCGGAAACTCAACGAAAAATGGACGGTTCACCGAGTTCCCGCCTCAGCTCCTACGCCTATGCTAAATATTAGGTATTATAGAAGTAGTTCAACTTCATTTCAATTTATAAATGAAACGTTGGCTAAATTCTACCCCAGTATACTATAGTGTGTCATCAGTGACCCAATTTGAGGGATGTATGCTCTCTCCTTCACTCCTATACCTGACAGAACGCATGTCCAACCTCGTGGGTTTCTTCGGTTCCTCTGGTTCCCTCTTAATAAGACCCCACGCGCAAGTGAACTGTAGAAATAAAATTGAACCATATGTTAGTCCTGAAATGACCTACTTTTTTTTCGAGTTGACGTTAAACTAAAATAATTCTAAACAATAAGCGAATTAAAGAATGAATGTTGTAGTAAAATAGTAACTGTCAGTTTAATTATAGAAGTTACAATAATAAATACTTATCCTGGGCATTATTGTAAGAGGTGTATAATGATATAATATTTTCTACATGTTATACAAAAATACTTGATTCGTTCTGACTGATGTATAATGTATAATCTTTAATCTTTATGGGTCCACCCCTTTTTGTAATCCGATTAAGCTGAAATCCGGATCAAGTCTTAATTAAGAGGATAATAGCAATAAATAATCGTTATTTCTACTATTTTGGCCTGGGTTGAACGTGGGCAATTGTGATCAATTTGATTTAACCCGAGTGCATGATTTATGTATTCTGTCTCGCATTTCTTTTTTCACCAGGGGTGATTTATTTTAGTTCTAGCTTTACAAATTTCGAAATCGCATAAGAAAATACAATCCGTTATATTTATTTTCTGTTGACTCATTAGTCCTGCTTAGATTCTGGGTGTTGGTCAAGAAAGTTGACGGATTTCTCAGCGTTTGTTTCCCACTATAGTGGTGCAGAGCGGGGCGCTCGTAAGGGGCGGTGTCTAATCGCTCGGACGATACGAAAAACCGAGATAGTCGATATGCATGTAACAGAACCCATGACAGTTGGAATTTGGTGAAGGGTATAGGCAGAATGCCCCCCCCCCCTTAAGCAAACGTTTTTGCTGGTCTTATCACTCCGTCTGTCTGGTGCAGAAATGCAGGAAAGAAATACAGTGGGACCAGGCCCCGAGTTTACAAAGCAGACACAGACTTCATTTACGAATTTATTCAACTTGCAATCACTGTTTATGAGAAATATCTTTGATCCCGAAACACAAAACTATGCACATAGTTAATTTAAGATGTATTTGATACATTAAATCAAAACAATCTTAGAAAGGACAATATTTTAATTTAAATAAACAGAAAATTTTTAAGTAAATACAACTTATAAAACTGTAGTCTGAGAATGTTTTGTGAACTTGGACCTGATTTTTATTGCAGCCATACCTTGCAGTGCGGTTATAAGATTAGAAGACATTTTGTCAAAATTCTACGAATAAATATCACCCTAAAAGCACGAGATAATTTTTCATGTTTTGGTCATACAGTTCACCACGCGCATAATTCATTTCTTTTACACAAAATGAAAGATATCTCAAATATATTTCAGGGATCTATTTTTTTTGCGATGGGAAATCAAGCGAATAGCGAACTGCACATAACTTTATCAGATAAATTGTATAGCCCCAGGCCTCGACTCATATCGTTCACATTGACAGTTTAAGGCTCATTTAAAGATAAAGCCACGTGGCCAACTTCAAATACGCTAACAAGCGCCTAGAAATAAGACAATTGAATTTATATGATCAGTGAGGCGTGGCGGCGCGAGCAGCTACGCGTGGATGTTTTCCCCGGGGGGCACAAGGCGTTGTGTTATAGATGCCCAATGCCGATAACAATCGCAATTTCATTTTTCTGCACAGTGCGTGAATTATTCATTTTGACGGCAACCTGACGGAGCTTTGTGAACATTACAGAAATAATAGAGAGTGAATTTGGTTCGGACGAAACCAGGTGCGAGCTCTTTTCATCTTGATTAGTTTTCCTTGTTCTTCAGGTAAATTAAAAAGTAATCAAAGATCGGTAGTCTTAATTGAATTGACGTGACGGGATGTTCCCTTACTTCAAGCCGTTCATTGGAATTATTTATAAGGTTGTGGATCTCCTGGGACTACTTGAGTTTGTATGAAGTCTATATAGGATAGAATACGTTGATTGCTTTTACCTGGTCTGTGTTTGTAGAATTGTGAGGTGTAAAAACCCAAGGTATGATACACGACCACGTAAACAATAAAACTAGAATTGGTCAATAACGGAACTATGTTATTAATCGAACACACAGGTATTGTGTTATTGAATATGAATGAAATAAACCACCACAACACCTATTTCCTTTTTATATGCGACCGCTAATTAATCTCTCTCCTTTGATCACCTTTGACATTGATTGACAAATGAAATATAAAGAAATTTTTTGAAAGTGGTCGCGCGTTGTCGGCTTTATAGCCGCCATAGTTAATAACATAACCATATGTTGGGACATATAGGAACACAATCGAACTCGTCACATTGCTGTGAATAATATCGACATAGGAAATTATTTCTTTATTAATAAATCATATATAATTAAGATTAACAATCTGTTCCAAAAATTATCAAAATCAATATTCACTTTCTCAATCCATTTGGAATTTTTTAATCAAAATAAACAGCGCAGGTAAATGAATTATTAATTTTTATCAATCTGAATATATCGATCATGACAGAGTTAAGAATAATAAATAGATGAATAAAATGACGATTAAACTGATAATTATGATTCTAGTCCATAATAATTACGATATTAATTTTCAAACATAAGATAACTATCGCTAACAACAGATATATTTTATTAAAACATATAGGAAACGAGAGAGAGAAACACACACACACACTCACAGAGAGAGAGAGAGAGAGAGAGAGAGAGAGGGGGAGAGAGAGAGAGATTCGCCATAACGGGATACGGGACTCAACAAAATTTAATATATATACAGGTAGTTTATACATATCGTTTAATGAGGACCACATAATTATGTCCTGTAATATTTTTACTTTATGCATATCAGAAAGTAATACTTCCACAAATAATATATATAAAAATCAGTCGAAGGGCGACGAATTATCAACCACCTTGCCGTATATATATACCAACAAGGTCTAAAATGTAGACATGTAGTTTATATATATAATTTCTAGAGGACCACAGAATTGTATACTATATTACGTTTACTTAATGCATATCACAAAGTAATACTTCAATAATTAATATATATATATAAATATCAGTGGAATGGCGACGTAATATTTATATCAAAATCAACCATACCAACAAGGTCTAAAGTATGAGGACCTCATAATTATATACTATACTATTTTTACTAAGTGAATATCACAAAGTAATACTTCCATAAGTAATATATTTATATAATTTCAGTTGCATGGCGACGAATTTTTATAACAAAATCAACCATCATGCCAAATACCATGTATTGTCATATATTTATTTTTCACTTTCATATAATTGTATGCTGTATTTGAATTTTAATAATATTCATCGAAGACCCGGGGCTTAATAACAATTGAAGAGTTTACAGTCCCGCGGTGTAGAAAATATCCTTTGTTCGTTTATTAAAATGTTTCTTCTTCGCTTTTCTTGGGGAATATTTAGGTGACAGAATTTGTTTTAAGACGTTCTGAATTCGATGACCTGCCATAAGGAATCGTCTAAAATACACCTTTGAGACCTGGTGCGTAAATCGGCTTACTAGAAATACAGTCCGTCTCCAAATGAACTGCGGGACTTGACGTTTCTCGGGATTTCTTTTGGCTAATTCCCGTATAAGTTGTGGACAATATTTTGTCACCTAACCCGGTTTGATTGTCCCACGAGTAATATTGTCGATTCGAGCTGAAATTGGTTGAGCTTGATATCGCGACATCAGTACCCGTTGGGGGATGGGGCGGGCACGACCCGCAGGGATAATCACACAACACTCGAAAACAGTTTGGCAGTTCATTAGTAACCCGCTGCTTTGTCAAACTGTTGCGGATTTCAGCCATAAATCACCACAACGACTCATTAACGGAGGTCAGTGTGGCTAATTTAGTTGAAATAATAACCAGCCACTTTCACCATTAGAAAGAATTTCACAAGAAAAATGTGAATAGATTTACAAGAGGATATAAAAACAAGAATTCATGTATAGGCGTCAGCCCACCTTATATGAATTTAAAAAGTATTGCACTGAGTTGATACCCACGCAAATGTTAAATACATCACAAAATTTTACTTTGTAAGACGTCAAATAGAAATATGTGAAACTAGAGACAAGGGATGCAATATACATGTATAGAAAATTATAGATTGCTCTTTATTTATCCAGAAAAAAAATTAATTATAGGTGTCATCACATTTCTGATTGAAAAAAACCCCAAACATATTATCTGACATTAACTTTGAAACTGAACGTGTCGGCCAAACAATTGGTATTGAAAATCAAAAAAAGTACGGTAATAACACCCAAATATTTTTGTCAAATAGAATTTAAAAAAAAAACTGTCAAGGTTTATACTATTATTTATATATTTACTAGAATATATTTTTTGAAAACCAGTGACTTGAACTGAACATTCAAACACCCTTTTTTAAACAGCGAAGACAATATAATATATGAATGTTCAAATGGAAGCCATAATATTGCGTGCTGAAAGTAAATATAACGGTTCAGCTGTCAATCAAGATAGCTATAAGCCCAACCACAAGAGAAATGTATATATATGTAATATAATTAATAACAATGGGTATAATGTCATTAGGTACTATCTATATATTCTAAATCTATCAACAAGTAAATATTACAAACATGCAAGTGACGGTCCATGGTGAAACGGGGTAGAGTTGCTCGTCTGACACTGTGGGTTTCTGCGGGTTCACCAATTTTCACCCCTCGCCCAAAAGACCCCTGCAGTCCAGCGAATTATTAAGATAAAATCACAACCATGTTAATACAGTGTAGAGGGGGGGGGGGTACATCCCTCCTGGAACCACATGGTGATGATATCGTTGTTGTTATTGTTTTGTGGCCTAAACAAATTCACAATTTAATTTAAGCTTTGAATTGTTTAAAAATTACTATGTAAATTTCTACTTACAAAGTGTAAATATAGCTTTTAGATTAAACCTTATTTTTCTGAGCGTTCTATTATAAACAGTGTCCTATGGTTCATTGAAAAAGTGGTAAACGTCTAGTTTCAGTAATTTAATTTATCAAACCGACTATTAAACTTGGTGTGTCCCTTTTCCTTCTATTTTTTGTAGATTTATCTGGGTGTGTTAAATTTCTAATGAATTAAAAAAAATTCCGCTAAATCAGTTCCGTGTTTACCGAGAAAAATTCAATATAATTGAAAATTGCCTAACCATTTATCTGATACCGTGGAGCAACTCATTGCACGAATTTTGCACCACAAAGCCTTTAAGCTGGTAGTTCACCTTGTACTCACAACGTATTTAAAAGGTGCGAAACATTTTATGCCCCGACCCCTGTTCTTTTACTAATTTCGGTATTTATTTGTCCGTTTATTTTCCCGAGACAATTTGTATCTTTGTATCAACACTATTCAGTGGCGGCGCCAAGGGGGGGCAAGGGGGGGCATTTGCCCCCCCAAAAATCTTGCCTGCCCTCTGTTTGCCCCCCCAATAATTTTCGGGAAAAAAAATGCCTGAAATGCTACCTGGCTGCATTCTATTTTACAAAATATAGTGGCGAAAATATTCATTCACTTTGAGTCACTGTTACTCCGCCCGCTCGACACTTTCTTCACTGATCGGATAAACTAGTGATTTGGCGACAGGCGGTATCTGTTAAGCTCTATTTATCTCGACGATCAATGCCTGAAATACTGCCAGACTGCATTTCGGGCAGCCTACTTTTCAAATTATTGGGGACTTCATTGAGTTTCATGTGACACTTTCCTCTCTAGGGTCGGAAAGACTAGTTATCATGCCAGTGGTGACATCCGATCAGCTCTATTTATCTCTACGATCGGTGCCTGAATACCGTCAGGCAGCATTTCCAACAGTCTAGTTTTCAAAACCCCCACAAGGACTCGCTACTTTAGCGCACAGAAAGGTACTTCGTTGAGGTTCGCAAGTCCGTTCGTTTGCCATTTTGGTCTATGATCGTATAAACTAGTGATCAGGCTACGGACAGTATGTGGTCAGATTTATTTATCTCGACGATCGGTGCCTGACTGAATACGCTGTCAGAAAGCATTTCCGTGAGTCTATTTTTCAAAATTTTCTGGGGGAGGTCCCCCATACCCTCCATAAATACTCCCGACATTGGTTCGCGAGAGTGGGATTCGTCGAGTCCGTTCGTTTGACACTTTACCTCAACGGTCATTGCCTGAAATACTGCCAGGCTGCATTTCTGGCAGCCTGTTTTTCAAAATTTTCTGGGGGAGACCCCCCCCCCTAGTTGATAGTCGTGCCTTTGCCCCCTTAACCTTGGACTTTGCCCCAGCTTTGCCCCTCCAACCACCGACGGCTGGCGCCGCCACTGACACTATTATATCTGTATTTTGTCTCTCCAGTATATATATACATATAGTTAGTTCTTGATAAAATCTAATATATCGCTGCTCCTGATCATAACATCTAATACCTGAACGGTTTCCCGAACCTTCAAAAGCCCTTTGTATTTGTAACACAGATTTCACCACTATATTATCCGTATAAATTTATAACTATATATTTCTATCCGAAGCTAGAGAATTATCTCCCCGGAGATGCAGCTGGACATTTATACGAGTTATGTATCTAAGTTATTCACAAAAATTGTTGATATAGCCAAAAATTATGTTGCAATGAATGTAAACTATTTCCCACGAAATTGTTTAATTTTCGTATAAAATTAATCTTGTGTATTAAACAGATTTGTATATTTGAAAATAAAATGATTTTTCCCCCAAAATATTACTCCGTGTCTTATTTATTTAACCCACCTGGTCTATATATTATACATAGTCATTTAAAGTAATTGAGAGAAAGAGAGCGGAAAGGAAATCATTTAAATGTACCTTTTTTTAATATAATGACAATTTCCTGGTCGTCTGGCTTTTGTAAGAGATGACTGAACATAAATATGCTAGATTGCCACCTTTGAATTTTGCAGGAAATCATATAGTGTATAATGATGATATTCCTTGGACTATTCAACCATGGTAATAACCAGACGACACACCTTTAGCCCGAAGGGCGAAGAAATACAAACAGAAAACAGAAAAGATATTCCGGTTTCTGTCCGTAGTTTCAGTAAAGCGGAAATCCGCGGATGGATTTCTTGTTTTAGTCTGTGAGATAAGCGACCCTACGAAATGACATTGCGTGTCACAATTCTAATCTGAACATTTAATCTTTACTTGAGTTTCTGGTGTCTTGAAAGAAAATTAAATGGTATGCCGCTGTTATGTAAAGATGGCAATTGTTCATTTTAAGTAGCTAAATTATACGCAATTTTCTCTCTTGTTCTGCATTCTTACAGAGCTTGATTGGACGTCTGACATCCCTGCTCAAAGTCAACAAGATATAACTGGCGCTGTTTAATGATTTTTACGTCAAATATATTTAAAATTTTTGTGCCCTTTTAAGAAGAATTTTAGATGATATCAGAAGATACACCTTATCAAGGACAGGTTGTCTATACACCTAGCATATGTTGTTGCATGATTTAGAAAAAATAAAAGCTTAAAACAGGTGCCCAAAATGTTACCGAATCAGTAAGACGTGAAGAACAATAACTAGCCTTCGACGTGACTCAAAATCTTTTTCAATTATTTTATTTTCGGATAAGACGGGGCTACCTTACCGTAAACCCTGGGAAAACTATCAAGCCAGATAGATGAAATGGTATTGGTGGAGAAAGGCAGAGTTTTTCTAGAAAAATTTATGCAATGCTATCAAAAGATAGTCATAAAAAAGCATTGAATACATCCACACAGTAACTTTGTCTCAACAGCAGCTTAAAGAATGGGAAAACTTAGATGTTGACTTTCAGATCCTTTTTGAAATCTATTTCTTGAAAAGAAACAGTTAAAAACTCCCTAGCCTCTATTGTATTCCCAAGGTTATCGGAAAAGGGGGCGAACTCTGTAACGGATTATCGAATATTGCTTAATATCGATAAGGTTCGTTCCCAAATGACCCCAAAATTTGAAAAGAATCTTTAAAAAATTCTAGCCTCTATCGGATCCACATGGTTTTCGGCAAATGTAGATAACTCCAGAAGACCACAATACTTCACTCATTCTGAACATAAGAGACACACTACCTACAGTGAAGTAAAACAGCTAGCTTTATTTAGTTTTCGAGCGATAGATACGTAGGTTATTCACTCAAAATTTCAAACCAATCCCTTTAAAAAAAAGCCCTATTGTGTTTGCAAGGGGGATAACTCCTGAATGAAAAGTCGAGGAATGACGAAAATGGATAAGCTTCATCTTCTTATGACCCAATGTTTCCCAAAATTTCTAAGAAAAACATCCTTAAAAACTGCAACCTCTATCGCCTTCGCAAGTTTTTCGATAAAGGGAGGATAACTCCGGAACGGAGAGTCGCGTTCTGCTGAAAATCGACAGTATTCATCTTCTCATGACACCTACGCTTCTTGCCAAATTTGAAAAAAAAAACCAACCATGGAATAAAACCCGTTCACGGGAGGAATAATTCCTGAACGGGGTGTCGCAGAACGGAGGATTCATCCTCTCATGACTCCAATGCTTCCCACCAGATTTGAAAAAGAAAACATCGATTTAAAACTACAGCCTCTTACCCGACGGACAGGATGACAACATTACTCAGATGTGGGATTATTTAAATCTGTAGACTTATGTACATAATGCACATTTCGTGTCGAATTTCTGTAGCCAGTAGATGGAGGTTTAAGATTAAAATTGCGTTATGTAAGATCTGGATCTGCCTAATGCAGATCTTTCGTTTGATCTCAAATGTCATATAAATCATTAATTCGACATATATTCACATGTGAAGCCCACATTAAACTATCTAGACCATCGATTGCTTTTGAGTTTCAACGAATTTAAACGCATTTGACGCTTAATAAATTAATGGAAAAAAAATGATAATTGAGACTTTGTTTATTATTGTAACAACGATTGTATGACAATCTAGGCAACACTTTTCTTCAACAAAACTAACGGTGTGGGCAGCCAGCTATACTGGCATAACGTCTATACAGGTTAATTATAAGACTTGATTGGACATGGCGTTTTTCCCAGAACAATTTTAAAGGAGGCAAGTCTCTATCTCAGTATCATCCACGGTCTTCGACACTGAAATACGACTTATTGGTCATTTTAAATCTACAGTGGACTCTGTCACATCCGATCTCTGATAAATCCGAATCTCTTTGACATCCGAAATGATGTTATCTTACCGTGAAAAAATTGACTTCTGATAACCAATATTTAAGACAAAAATGAAAAGTTGTCACACGAATTGCGTGCCAGAATGCGCTCGAGTGCCATTTGTAATGAAGCGATAAACATTTCTAACAGGAAAATACTACCGGTGTAAACTGGAATAATCAGTATAAGCAGAAACAATTAAATGCAAGTCAGCTTATATACATTCATATTACATTTGTGTCCATTTCTAAGTGCCAACCGTCTTCCATTAGCCCATTAGGTGCAGAAGAGTAGGACGTTAAACCCCATTTCATTTCATTTCTAAGTGCCAAAGAATAGAGATTTAGCTCCTTTAAAATCGCTAGTCTACGCAATAGAGCCTTTAAGTCTTCCTACCCGAGACTAGCCTACTAACATTTGTTGTGGGAAAGATGACTTGGTCCTAAGCTCGTTAGATTTTAATAGGTTGATAATCAGATCTTTACAAACAAATCTTTATTTTGCAATCCTATTTCGTTTTGTTTTTCATAGTTCAAAATTTCGAAAGGTCTCTCTCTTATTCCGGATTCCAACTGGATGGGCTGCCAACGGGCACACATATATATATATACAAATTATTGATGGCCAGCGCTAACCAACCCCGGTTCCGACGTACCTGTTAAATAATGGTTGAAAGTGTGTAGTAGGACTATCATGGGATGGAATCGTGGAATTATTTTCGTCTGAATCGGTTATGTTAGGTGTCAGGCTAGGTTATTAACATTGTCATGTTTTATATGAAAAGATAATTATTCACGCAAAGTTATTGACCCAAAACATAATGTAGAGATCAAAATACAATAAAAGCTACCATTGTTACCGTTTTTTTATATTCAAGTATGAAACATATAGGATGACAATTCCTGTAGTTTTTATACCCAAGTAATAAAGGTCATTCTTTGCCGTAACTTCTGTCAATTGAACTGTCTCACAGATATAATGAAATAAAACTATTTCAGACACGATTTAGACACACTAACAAATTTTAAAGAACGACATAATGAACTGTCAGTAATTGATGAGAAAAGCGCGCGCCTATAGCCACCCACGTGACTAGAAATGTCATTTTCATGTCTGCTACGCTAGAAATAATATGGTGGAAACGGAAGTTGTGAGACAGAAAACCTCGTTGTTAATGGCTACTTTCAGTATCCTTGACAGATTCGCTTTCCCTCAATAATTTTCCATTTCGACCAGACTAAGGGTTTTTTTTTATATGAATGTCACCCCATGATTTTCTTGACTTGGATATCCCGGTTTTGTATCGTCAATCATCATAAATCTACAATGAAATATCATTGGTCCACGACAATCTACCGTTTGTTGTTTTACGTCTGTTGTATTTTACGCCCGCTTCCACCGATGTGATATTACAGTTACGTCTGATTAAGCTAAAGTTTATTTATTTCTAGTACAAGATACTTCTTCAATGGCAGTTGGCCTACAGCCGACATGACAAGGAGGCGGGGGGGGGGGGGGAATGACCAATGTCAGACGACTCATAACCAACATTGGTCCAACGAGTCTATGGCGTCGAAAGTTTGGAGTCAAACGTATTTGACTCGGTTCGTTGTTCATGGTATTCTTAACCATTTTCTTTATTGCTTCCACATGGAACCTATTTCATAACTGCACCGAGTTTATCATTTTGTCCTTCATTCCCAGCGCAATGCTCCACTACAATACAATTCTAGGGTTAGGGGCGTGAGTATTTGGGGAAACGAATTTCACAGAGGGTCTATTTGGGGCAACATGAATGCAGAAGCATACGAAAAAGATACGACACCAATTGTTTTTAAGTGGGTGTCTGAAGCAGAAATTTGTCTGTAGAACGCAGGCACCAGCCAGCATGGAACATACGAATACAATATCCTGTAAATAGGATGCGGGAGTAATTTTGAAACTGGAATAGACAGGTCACAATTCTATGGAATACAATTACTGCTTATTACTGAGCGACTAATAAACAGAGAAGATTGTCGAAACGTCGCTCACATCTCACATGTTTATTTGTCCCATGGGGGGGGGGGGGGCACGGTGGTTCAGTGAGTAAGACGTTGGACCTCGCTAAACCGGACGTCCCGTGTTCGTTCCCTGCTTTTGCCGAGAAAGTATATCAGCATATGGCGTAGTTCCTCCTTTTCAGTGGTGCAGGACCAAGGGCCTGACAAAGGACAATGTATAGTCATTCGGGTGGGACGGAAAACTGTATGGTGTATGCCTGTCTTCATTATCCCAATCAGAGCATATTATTTCATTTCACTTCTTGGCTCATGACAAGGGACCTCAAGACAGGAAAGTCATTTCTAGTTATAATAAACTTAAGACAATCATTACAAAAAAAAAAAAAAAAAAAAAAATACCCGAATGGTTACGTGCGCGTTGTATCAAAGGTATGTCATTGAGTCAACTGTCTGTCCTACCTCGAGGGTTTTCACCAGGTCGTCAGGTTTCCTCCTTCTGCTAAAGACCCCCTAAGCGCAAGCGAATTATTGAAATAGAATTAAACCACATGTTAGTTCCGAAACGACTGAGTTTGTGATGGGAGGACGGACTTTAAACCCTATTTCTCTATCTCACACACAAAATAATACTTTTATAGATACATTTTCTATACAGTACATATTTTCATTAAAAATAACAAATTTGCACAATAGAAATATGTTTGCTAAACAAAGCATAATCTATTTTAGAAATATCTATTCTAGTACAAAATAATGGTTAAATAAAGACTACATAATTTGCCTAATACACAGTTTCATTACACACGTAACATAAATAATAACATATTTTTGTTACTAATAATAACATAATTATATTCCTAATAACATATCATAAACAATGAAAAAGGGGAAATACATAGAGCAGAAAGGCAAATATTGAAACAATGGAGTATAATATGAAAATTTAAAGATAAACAAAGCACACGATGTTTAATGAAGAGAAAGAGAGTATAATAGCAAAATAAACAATATAATTGTATAGAACGACAGATTAATGATCTGTGAGTGAACTTCAAACGATAATCAATAAATAAAAATAAACACTGATAACATTTCAAACAATTCAGTTTGCTTTTAAAAATAGTTAGTCTTAATTAATTAGAACGGACTGGTGATTATCATACAAAGGATAATAAATCAAGCCTTGAAATTGTGATGATACTGTTACGAGATAAATGGTTCCATAAGGGATATTTCTCAGAAATTGTTTATTTACTTCTTTTTTTTTATATCAATTGGAAACGATAACATGCACATGGATACAAATTCAGAACAAAACCCAATGAACAATAAAATTTCAGAAAATATGCAACAGACAAACTCTACACTGCTCGTACTATACCATACGATATTTGGAATCAAAAGTAAAAGATTATAAATCAATACAATAAACCAACTATCAATCCAAATAAAAACTAATAACTAAAAAAAAACCCAAGACAATGAACTACAACATTTTTTGTAAAAAGAAGAAACAGAAGCGAAGATTACTCTATTTCATTGCCAAAACGTTACAATCGACAAGAAGACTCATTAATAATTAAGAATGTTAATTCTTTAAAATTCATTCCATTATTTGCAATTCTTAAAAATATATGCCGTAATTTGTAATTCTTAAAATCCATGTCAAATCACAATTCTTAAAAATCAATTGCGTTACTTAAAATCCATGCTATTATATGAATTCTTAAAATTCATATCGTTATTTCAGAATAATACATATTTGTATCGTTTAAATAAGATATTGTATTCCAGTTTCTTATCCTCTAATATATAACTTATCCTAATATATAACTTATCCTCTAATATATAACTTATCCTCTAATATATATGACTTATCCTCTAAATGAAGATGAGTTGAAACCATGAAAAGTAACTCGTTTTCCATATTTATAATTATCTCGGGGATCTGGAACAAGGTCTTTGAACAAATGGTGATATCTGAAAAATCAAGAAGTTTATGGTATATAAATAAATTCAGCTAATAAACAGCCGATCTCCGCGGAATAATTATTATAACGGTTTCGAATAAACTTTTTAATAGTGTGACAGTCTTTAAACTTAGACGGAGTGAATTGGTTGAATTGCTTGGACACTGTTTTACCATACTTTTGGTCTTGACTTGGACTTCAACGTTGTGTTTTCTCACAATACCCAAATCAAATTTATATAGCAGGAACAACAATAGTTTTGATATATGTTTTCATCCCAAAGCAGTTAAACAATAGTCTACAGCACAATACATAAAATAAACATGTTTTCTCTCAACCCCACTCCTGTAAAGTCTGTGGCTAGACTCCTGAAACCACTGCATTATGGCAAGGGTCGTCTGAGAATCAAATGCTTGTCTAGTTTTGACGCTTAATTTTGCTTTATATATCCCCCAACCCCAAATATGAACATTGGCTTTGAGCGATCTATTACATTTCCACCATAATAGTATTTTAGAACAATAACCAATTAGCCTTGACTCTAGATGGGTCACAACCCTCATGTCTTATTGGTTTTATCTCCCAAATATCGAAAACAATTTAATGCGTTTAAAAAAATATATATTTTTAGTTCATAACTAGGTGGGACAGGTGACCCTAATCCTGGTCTCGAACAAGTGCGGAATCGAGACTACGCCACTTCACTTAAAGACAGAACTTGTGATTTCTTGCACCCGCGGTGAACCACTACACCCCCATTCCTACTCATGAAACTAGTTATAACATACATACCTTTTACAGGAAGTAGATTTAGAACATAAGTAGTTAGGATTCAAACTATTTATCCGATTGGGAATAAATTTTCCAGCCCTGTGAATCAGTTTTATATCTTTATATAATTTGGGTATCGTTTGAGTTTTTTCTTCCAAACGTGAACTTTCATCCGATCCTGGTCTGGAAATTTCTTTACACCCCGAACTTTCTCCTTTTCCACCCGGATCTGCTTCTTCAGGTTTCTGTTCCTTTTCGTCATCGCTCCCATCATCGCTTTCATCATCATCGACCACACTGTTTTCTTTATCACCATCAAAACACGCTTTTTGGTCTGTCACCTCGATTCCCATCTTTCGAATCAAGTTCATGTGATGAAAAAGTTTTTCACGGGAGGATATAAACCTTTCTCTTTCGATAGCTGTGTTAGGTTTGAGAGAGGCGGCTCTTCTTGTTTCAAAATCCATTGTTTGCCAGTTTTGTGGAGTTATTGGTTGCGGTGCCGAAATAGTCCTTTTAGTGCTGCTGTTTGGACGGTGCCTGGCATATTCTGGACAAGCAGGTGTTTTATTCATTCTCCGAGGAAGATCAAACCTGACGCGACGCCTTTGTTTCTCACAAGATTGTGTGGCTTTGGGAAGTACCAAGGAGGTCTCCTTGTTGTTGCAAAGATCTGGAGTAGGTTCGGAATAAGGAACTCTACAAGACTCTGGCGACGGACTGATGCAGATATCAGGACTGTGTTGTGGCATTTTAATGGCGTGGAGAAGGGGTAACGTTTCTGACCCACATTGATTATTGCGCATCAGCATTTTACAGATGACGTTGTTACGGTGATGTTGAGGATTGGGATTAGTAGATGTTGTGTTTATGATTGGCGAATGGTCGACCATTGACGTGGAATAACATGTTTTACTTAGATTTCTATGGGTCTTTTCCAAAGCCTCTCGAGTATTTTTAGATAAGACGAATTCACCTACAAAATGTAAAGATATTGGTTAGATGAAGGCTTAAATAATTGGTTTTAGAACCGTAGTTATCATATACGAAGGATGTTATAGAGTTAGGACATTCAACTCTCGATTAGCACGTCCCAGATTTAAATCCCAATGTGTACAGAAATTAAATGAAATGCAATTGGGTTTAACGTCCTTCTGTTCTGCCCCAACTGGTCTAATGAAGGCGGGCATACGCCAGACCGTGTGATATAAAGTAAATTCTGCACGGGCAGCGGCACTATGGCTTACCCTTTTATCAAATTCTAACTGCCATCTTTTTCGTGCAGGCCAATGTATACACGGACCCTCGGTTTTTCGTCCCACCCGATCGACTAGAAAGCTGTCCTTGTTAGGCCCTCCGTCCTGCACCACTGACAAGGCGAAAATCATCATCAACTTTCTCGACCAATGCAAGGATCGAACACGACCTCCGACGGCTCCAAGCTAGGATAAGTCCTTCTGTGTCTGGTAAGTAAATATCACCGTAGAGAATTGCCATTTCATTAAAGGAGATATCCCTGTATGTACCGCGTGAAAAGCTCTTCAAACATAGTCCCAAACAACTATTTGAATCTCTATCCAAACGTTTTCAAAGAAATATCAATCTACCGCTGAGTAGTGAATAAATACATGTTAGTGTTTACATGGTGAAAACTATCCAATAAAATTTGTTGTTTTTCAGAGAGTACTTTGTCTTGATTAGCTCTTTAGGTAAAGCTTACAAACATTATAACAGTCGGAGCAGACGTTAAACCCCATTTTATTTCATTTACAAACACTATATCAAATAGTCTCATTTACCAGGTCACCCAATGAACAATTGGAGATAAGGCTCTCTGAACGAGCTCTATAAACTGTTATGACGATCATTTCAAAACAGCTTATTATGAAACATTCGACGAGGTAAATTGGTTATTTCTTTCATATGTTCATACTTATAAACGAGGGTCAAGTAAAACCAAGACATATCCTTTTTTGGAAGCCGTGCTTAAACGAATTCAGATAACAATCTCAATGAACAATGGAATTCCAAATTACGACGTTGGCTTGCTAGCCCGAAGGCCTTGCTTTGGCAGTGAGGGAGGAGGGCTTGGTAAGGGACAACGCACATGTATAGTCGCGTTGATGGGACAAAAAACCCGAGGCCCCGTGTACACATTGGCGTGCACATAAAAGAACCCTTGAGATTTGGAATTTGATGTAAGAGTAAGCCGTACGTGGTGCCGTCGTCCCAACAAAATTACCCTCATAGCATGACACTGTATGGGGTTTGCACGTCTTTATTAGCCCAGTCGATGTAGAACAGTAGGACGTTAAACCACATTTCATTTCCGTTCATTTCAGCCTTCACCTTTAAAATACTTGGTCTAAGCACGACACCATCCCTAAAACAAGAAATATAACAACGTTCCCGTGTATACCCACCATTTGTTGTGCATCTCTCCAAATCATTTTGTGGTAGAACATCAAAACTTATTGGTGGTGGTATTCTTCTCTTCGTGTTTTGTTCACTAGTGATGTCATATCTAATGACAAATCCAATATATTTACAAAAAAAACAAAAACAAACAGCTTAAAATCTCCACATTTCATGTGAGTTACATGAGAGAGAGGGAGAGAGGGAGAGGGAGAGAGAAAGAGGCTCAGCTTTTCTGTGTTGGGAGAGAGAGATAGAGAGACGGGGGGGGGGGGTTAACGTCCACTCAACACAAACTAGCTCATTTTGGGACTAACATATACTGCAATTTTATTTCTTTGATTCGCTGGCGCGTAGGGGTCTTTAGCGGTGGGGGAAACTGGAGGACCCGGAGAAAACGCACGATGGATAGGCGACCTTACTCATTGTCATGTATGAAGCCGGGGAATCAAAATCACGCCACTTGACTCAATACCCGTATGACACAGCGGGCACGTGCTAACCATTCGGCCACCCCGAGTTACAAGATACATTGTTTATATCTACTTCAGGAAACATGTTTTAAAACATTCTCTTCATTTATAACATGATTAGCTTATTTTATTTTATTTTTATCTCGAGTGAGCACTATTGCTCAAATAAAATAAGATTTTGTGCTTCCCCAATTCAAAGTTTTTTGTTAATATCACCATAGAGGTCAGCATATCCTGTCCCGAGCATGACATACTTCACTATGGCACTAATGCCTAAATGGGACGATAGTTTGGACCATGACGAGACTCAATGGCTACTGGAAGTCGAAATACAGGATAGAAGCAACACGTTTAACGGCTACTCAGATGTCAGGACGAAGGACGAATACGGTATCAACATACCTTGGGCATGGTGTCATGAACCACCGGAGGTTAAAGATACGATGTAGAAAAAAACCCTTAGGGTCTGTGACCACTATATAGTCACCAGTCCTTAAATATGAAATTATAACGTCATCGATTGAAACAATAATATGACAAAGCTCAACTCATTAGTGCAAAATCTTTGAAAAGCTGTTGGGAAAGAATCAATTGCACTGTCAATGGCAGAAAGCCACGAATAGATTAAAAAACCCAAAGCCAAACCCACAACAATTCCTAACTGTGGCGATTATAAATCCTAATTACCTGAAATCTCTTGTTAATGGTCTCGGTAGACTGAAATATATTATAAGAATACACAAAGCAACAATAGTATCTCAAATATACAAAAGCCCCCCGCCCCCTTAAAAATACACACCCCAAAAATGGAAGAAGAAGAAAAAAATCCCTAAGAAATAACATACCCCCCCCCCCCCACAAAAAAACCAAAAAACAAAACAAAAACACAAAAAATAATAAAAGAAAAAAAACCCCATAAAACAACACAGTCCAAATGTGAAAACGCCGCATTTTTGGCAAAGGGGTTGAAGAACAAGAAGTCATGCTCACTGATGAGGAGCCAAATATATTAATTCTGGCTGGAATACAATTAAATGTATTTCGATGGATTTTGTGTTTATGTATAAATAATAGGCAATTTTTTCTTTTTTAAATTTGAGTCTGTCCTTGACACTCTATGATAGAATGCTCGAAAAAGTCTGCCTATTCCCCATAAAACACAAACATTAATCATGAATATGTAAAGACAAACTACTTTTTACATTTGTGGATGATGAGGTCAATTTAAAGTCATCAAGGAGTTGATTACTGATTTTTTTTCTTGTCCATCAGTTATTTGTAACATTTTTACTGTTAAAGGTGAATAACTCCATTTTTATTTGTGTAAAAGATAATAAAATTCAAAGACCGACGATATTAGCCACGCGAATATTTACTGCTGATCAGTGTATATTAATAACTGTTTCTCCATAGCTATTGTTAAATTATAAATATTCAAGTTTATAATATGATTTATAAGCTAAATAAATCTTCCCAAATATAATATTTTATCGGATTTTAAATGAATGATCTGTTCTATTTGTTTGCAAAATCGTTGTCCATGTCATTGAAACAAATAACTGAAATTCAGATTAAAACATAAATATTTTTGATTGACCTGTACGGGAAGATGTTTTTTTTAAATTTCAAACTGACTAATTAAAAACGAAAGAAACCGAGAGTTGGATAAAATGAAACACTTTACAAATTCTATGTTAGATTTTTCTCACAAACTGCCGCGAGTGTAGGGTGACTTCTCAGTCCGGCAAAACATAATTGGACTTGTGTTGCTTTTTTGGTTTTTTATTTTGTTTTTTTTTTTATTTATAAAACTCGTATGTTAACACTATTTGTGCGATAGACCTTGAATTTAATGTGATGTTGTGAAACACCCCTACGAGTACGAAATGTGAATTCCTTTTTAAATAGTGTACTCGTTTTTTCTGGGCCGCCCGATATTATGCGGGGTTGCGCTCTGCCTCTCTGGGTTCATCCATGGGGTATTCACCTATTCAAATCAAATTATCGGAAAAAAAAAAAAAAAAAAAAAATTATCGGCACTTAATTAAGATTGTAATATTTTTTATCGACCACTTTTTTTTATATTTAAATTCTTGCAAACTTTTTCAAAATCGAACGAACAAGCCGTCATTTTGTTGCGAACGTAAACAATGGGGCAAAGACTGGCTTGTAATTGTAAATTGTTTTCGACTGGTTCGTAGAATCAAGCTACGACCAAGGGTAGATAATTTGAATACGTGGAATAAGCCCATGACATGAACCTAGTGGAACAGAATGAGACCACTGGGGATATCGAGGAGGAGCCGTTACTGACTTTATATTCAATCCCCATATCTAAGTTTCATAGCAAAGTTGTTATGACAATCACCGGTTCGTTTTCATTGCGCCCCGGTGTATATATTATCTCCCCCTACAAATGTCAGATAAATTAAAATATGTAACTTACAAATAATCTTCTGGTCTTTGTTTTGGGCTGAAGCCTTTTATATCGTGACAACATCTGAAGTTATTTCGACTTGGAAAAAAAGAGAAAGAAATACCAAAAAAATAGACAAAAAACAAAGACAAAACAAAACAAACAAAAAACAAAACAAAAAAACTGCGGACAATGTATGTCTTAATATAAAGAATATACAGGTTCGAAACCATTAGGTCTACAAACATAATAATTACTCCTCTGAGGGCACGGCGAGTTCTTGGACATATATCTATAGGTGTAAATTACTTTGCCATAAATTTCCATCCGACGTTGTTTCGTTTACGATAATAAAAAAATAATATCAAAGAATGATAATTTGATATAAATGATTGTAAAGACAATTACTTACAATTTTATGAAGTTGTAATTGTCTTCCTGTGTTTTATCCTTTGCTATGGGATACTCACCCCATCCTCTCGTTAACCCGTCTGGATTTCTTAATAAATATTAATAATTAATCACTTCATAATACATAAATTATATATCATAATTAATGCTATAATTATAACAAGTATAACTTATACAATTTAAAGAATAAGGCAAGACATTGGATTGATAACTTAGACTTGAAAAGCCTAATATATTTCTTCTCAAAATGTAATGCAGCATTGCATACTTTGTACTTCGTTGTATTTTAATTCAATTTATCTTTTAAAGCATCGTTAAAAGACAAAGCCACACTCAGTTAAGAGTTTAATGTTTGGTGGAATTCGACATCTTTGTCTTTATTTTAAAAGTATGTTTTTGAGACAGCTAAAATCCAACGACCATTTTTACCATCCAAGATCAGATTTGGCCTGTCGCATGAATTTAATGATATTTTAAAAACAAAATATAACGGGCCTAAAATATTTTTGTCACACCACCTGGACTAGATCTATCCACCACTACATTAGGCCTATATACTTCACTCCCAGACCTACTTGCATGCCTCCAATTAAACGCAAATAATATAAAATACCATTATTTTGTAACATGTGTAAACCTACCCTACAAACGGAATATTTAAACTCAGGAATAATGATGCCATCAGGTGTAGTTGTGTCTCTTAGTTTTAAACCATAGCTACCTCTGACGTCATAATAGACTAGAGGCGGTTGAGGTGGTTCACCACTTTAAGTATTTTTGTAATAAAGATTGTTTGATTTATCTATTTTATTAATGAGTTTTTAATGGGATCTGACAATGTGTCGGACCATTTGGTGGACACTTTCTGAAATCCTCCGGATCACAATTTTGGAATACTTTAGGCTAGTAAATATTTATCATAAAATTGTTTGGGGAAATAAGATGTGTAGAATTACTATGGTTCACTATTATTAGGTTTAGCGAGTCAAAGAGAATTTCGGGCCTTTGAGCTTTAAATATACAACCAATATTAGCTTACATAAGTAAAGTGGAGCTAAGAGAAAAACCACCCGTATCCGTTTTAACTTAGCGGTTTTTTATGCCATGACGAAACATTTCGATCATACGATCGGGTACGCAAATTAATTTTATTACACCCCGAACTTCCAACACATTGGCCGAACCAAACAAAATAATGTTCATAGATTTCACATTTAAAATTACAGCTCTGACTTTTGTTTCTACTTTTCAAACTTATTCTATGTATACAATATGTAAAATATTATGTCCAGTAGAACTAAGCAAAATATATTCTGAGCTGCGGACTGGGCCCGACAGGGGCGGGCTGAAGAATACGTGACATGACCAGAAAATGAAACTAGCTTGGTGCACCTTTCCCCACCCCACTCATAGATAGTTAGTCTATTTTTCAGTGGGTGGCCATGAATTATATTTATTTTGAAGAAATGTTGGTCTTTTTTTTTTAAATCGTGGCCACTAGGGGCCTGATCCCACTAGGCTCGCGGACCCACGCTGATCCGTGAATATTCTCTTAGACGCCTGTCGCAATTAACTCTGTGAAACAGATCGCTGCGGACCTAGTAACTATACTTGTAACCTTATGGCTGGAGTTAGACGGAAGACATCAGTAGTGGAACCATTTCTTCCGCGGAACGTGATCAACGGGCCCATGCTCAGTCCACCCGAGGGGGTTGGGGGGTGTCTCCCCAAGGAATATTTTCAAAAATTGACAACCGCAAACTCATTTTCCAAGCATTTTTCTCCTGTCCTGTGTCCTGTCCTTTCTTTTCTCCTCTCTACATCCTTTCTTTTTCTTTTCTTTTTTCGTTTTTCTTTCTATTTTTTTCTTTCTGCTTTATAGGCAAAGGCCCACTTTTTTCAATGAGCTTAGGCACCTCTCACGGACAGGTGGACCCAGTCCGACACTGTCAATAACCCTAACCCTATAACCCAACCCTAATATCGGCCCGGTGTATAATGAACTCTAACGTACCCTAACCCAACCCTAAATTTAAGCTAATTTATAACAGATATCGGTGGACTAATGAAACCGCGGACTGGTGAGGATTCCCCGTCCGCACGTGGCTGTCGATCATATTTTCGAATTTCGAAATAATTCTATTCAGACTATTTAACATCATATGCATAGTCCTCTAAATTGTAGACGTAGGATTATCAGATTCACCGCAAGAACTAAATTCATACTGAGTTAGGTATCGTGTCACGGAAATGTTTTAAAATAAGGAGCAACTTAATAGGCGGGCTGAGAGAGAAGGGGGCTACACCGTGTTTGTGCTTTTAATAAATTCTGAATGCGTCCAACCGAAGTGGTTAAAGGGGAATAACTCTAAAAAGCCAGCCACAGAATAATTGGGATTTCTTTCCATCTGCACCGCTTTTCCATTCAAGGCCATGTGAAAAACTTTCATTATTTGTCAACAGTAAACTTAATTTAGTGACCATGGCAGGCCCTTTAATTAAAAAGGGTTTGAATTATGTCACTAGTAAAGACTTTCGCACGTATCTATGCAGGTATGTATACATCAATTTAGTAAAAATTATGTGTTATCTATGGACTTTTCTTTTTAGTATCTAGACTCATGCACAGGATTCCCCTTCTTCTTTTTGGACTGACACAACTACTTGAGAAGAAGAGACTAAATTACTAATTAAAAAGATGAGATGCCACAAGCCTAGGCTATTCAGGAAGGTCTGACTACTTCCTTTCTGTTACCATATTAAGGCCATTTTGATGGGAGGGGGGGATTGGATAAGAAGACTCGATCAAGCAATATGATGACTGTTCGTTTTTACTTATGGTTTTGAGAATTTTCATAGGGCTTGTCCATCCAGATATCTGACACATTGTTTGTAAGCATACCTTAATTAAAGCTGGTGATCATCATTTAAGGGATTTTGAATTAGACACTATAATGATGTGAATCAATCCAAAAATCCAAAAATGGTTCAGTTCCATAACTAGAGTAACTTAGTTTCTGATTTAAAAACAGTTTCAAATGGAGTCATCCCTAGCATGCTCTACACTGTTGAATCATTTACGTTTCCAATGAAGAGTGCCCAATCTTTTTACAACAAGCTTTATTTGTTCCATGTGAGCAGTATTTGAAAACCCACAGGCACAGATCAAGTTTTTGCTTCTTTTGCTCACTGCTTCTGTAGTAGAGTTGATGCTGGTTGTGTCATTGATGGTAGAACATAAGGGAGATGAAGTATGTAAGTTCTGGCTTGTTTTCAGATCCCAGATTATGATACAAATGAAATAAATGGCTTATATTGCTAAAGCAGGCTATAACAACATGTACCTGATCAAATACTGGTTGTTATTTGCTTCATATGGACACTTGCTTATTCTTGTTCAAATTTCCAACTATATAATGTGCTGCCAATGTTAATCTTATACACACAGTTCTTGTTATTATCTTTTGCTAGCTACATCTAAGTCCCTATTTTGTAACACTGAGAAAGAAAACCCTGGCTGGAAAATTTTGAAGAGCTTTCTTATCTGAAAACGACTTAAATGCATGTGGACCCCCAGTTGTATTAAAATGTAGCCTGAATTTATCACAACTGTGTTAACAAAATGAATTTTTCTTCTCTTTTTTTCATGAAATGGTTACCATCAACAGTACTGTGAGTATTTTAGCCGGTTTTAATAGTTTTATCAGATTTTTTTAACTTTTATGTTTGCAGTTTATTTACATTAATTCTTCAACTTTTTATTTTTTAATTGATGGCCATATATGTATGTACATGTAGCCTAAATAAAATTATATTAAGTTTAGGGTATTTTTGATATATAAAGCCATCTCATATTTTTTTGTGTGTAATATTAAATATTAATTTTTTGCAGCACTTTTGGGGTCCAGGTAAGAGGATTTGATTTTTTTATTCAATATGAATCTTTGGGCTAAGGTTCTTTATTCAGATTCAATAATAGATAACAAATTGTAGCATCACATTGTAATGTTTATTAATACAAAAAAATTATCTGAATGCAAATATTAAATTACAAGAGAGGTTGTAATTCAAGTATTTTAAATCCAATGTGGTTTAGTAATGTAGTTTGTATTATGACTACAAACGTTTACAGTAACTATGGCAAAAAGTAATTTTATATTGTATACAATTTTTAGTTGCCAACTGGGGGCTTCCACTGGCTGCCTTGGGGGACTTGAAAAAAGATCCTGAAATCATCAGTGGTAAAATGACTTTAGGTACGTACAATAAGATAAGTCATAAAACCTTGAAGATACCTTATGTAAGAGCTAAATCTGACATGTCAAGTCCACAATCAACTCTCTAGATCTTCAGATGGGTTTGATATTCAACGGATTCAAATACGATTGCCAGTTAATAATTTAATTAAAAAATGGATAATCAAGACATTGTTTATCATAAGCAACAACAACGAAGATTTTCAACATATTCCCATTTCATTATCTTTTTTTTAAAACTATAATAGCGAGAACTGTCTGCCCTTTATCAAACTCTTACATTATGCATCTTTAAGTGTAAGATGAAACTACAGTAATTTATCATATCAAAATGTCATACCGAGTTTGTGACATCAAATTAATGATGTGAATTTTAATATACCACCAGTAATATAATATGTACTGACATGTAGTCGTCTTCTTTTCCTTTTCTATGATAGTTTACACATTTTTAGCTGTGTATTTCATTTGATATAAAAGTGACGTGCATTTCGCTCAAATACTGAACTAGTAATCAAAAGTATGAGGCATCATATTAAATAAATGGAAATCTAAAGGTATATTTTATTTGACTAGATTTTGATATATTTTTGTTTTCAGCCCTGACAATTTACTCCTGTATGTTTATGAGATTTGCATGGAAAGTTCAACCTAGAAACCTGCTACTCTTTGCCTGTCATTTTACTAATGTTACAGCTCAGACTTCTCAAGGTGGACGCTTTATTAACTATCAGTGAGTACAAGGCTTTAATATCGACTTATTTTTAACAAGTTACTTGACTTTACATACTTGGGGGAGAGTGATAAAACTCAATTTGATGGAATACAGATCTATATTTCGATGGCCTACACTACATGAACATCTGACTGGTCGTAGTCAAAGGTTGCGTCAGATGTCATACGAGCGGCTTTTGACCTTATAGCATCAGACATTGATTAATCGATCTGAGTTAACTTGGATTCTAATTGTGGGAGAAGGCTGAAACATAGGATTAAGTATAGATAAGCTTGACGCTTTGCAAAAAGATGAATATGCATGTAATAAATATGCATCATCTATCTATTTATGGTGGAATTTAGGTAGTGGACATCCGCAGCTCACTGTTGGCTTGTTTGACCTAATAATTATAAATTATAATATGCCTCCCTAATATGTCCAGGCACTAGACTCTATTATTACTAGAATATCCTTGGTTCTGGATGAGAAGAATCTCAGGATTTTTAAGCATGTCAGTTATAGTTAGGGCTAGTTATAGTCCTGATTGAACTGGACGTAAAGCTGAAGTCCACCTACAGGTATGTTTACATTGACGTGCATGGAGAATCCTTGACCTTTGAAATATTCTAATATTTCTAATGCTACATGTTCCAGGGGTTCTTTTTCTTATAGCTATTGTGGGGGGTTGGATGGCCGAATAGTTAACATGCTCATGTTGGATCATAAGGCCTGTCATTGAGTCAATTGGCATGGTTTCTCCCCTCTGCTAAAATTCCCTACATGCAAGCAAATAATTGAAAGAAAATCGAACCATATGTTAGTCTCGAAATGAGTGGATGGTAAACCCCATTTCTCTCTCTTTATAGCTATCTGACATCAGACGAGGCAAAGAAAAAACACCACATCGAACTGATAGACAAAGTTATACATGAACACCCTGAAAAATATCCAGCTATTAAAGATATTATAGAAAAAGAAAAGGAATTGAAAGAAACAGAAGTCAAAGAATTTGAAGCCCATGCTTATAAACTACCAAAAGACAAACCACATATAAAACCATCTTTATAAATATTTATTGATTTAATTACCAAACATGGCTAATTTTACACACGCAAAGCTGGCTAAAAATATAATAAGGTGCTGACAATTCTCTTTGAAAGAGGATGTATAGAGAAGGGGATTTCTCAGAGATAGTAGATAGTTATATTGAAATTACTTGATTAATCATGTTTCCTCGAAAATACATTATGGCTAATTTTAGTATATACAAATTGAGTGCATTTAAAATATTGGTTTTGTTAAACTTAGATAATGTATGGCTTAAAATAAATTTAATTTGACTGTGAAAGTGGGACCTTAATGACAAACAGATCAATTTTAAAAAATATTGAAATAAGGATTCTGCCTAGGCAGCGCTACATCTTTGCACAACATGTATTGAATGAGATAATATGAGAACAGGTTGTGTTTATGATTTATTTTAAATGTGTGATTATTTTTTAACAACTGAGGTTTTAAGCTAATGATTTTGACGTATGATGAGCATTGTGTTTGTTTATGTTTATATTACTTTATTTGTTGTAGTTTTACTAACACAATATACATATATTAGAACTGGCTTTATCATTCAAAATTCAGATCTACACTACTGGAACATAAGACTGTTGTTATTGGGGAACAAATGACAGGCAGATATTAATAAATGTTGATAACAATGGAATGTCCTGTAGGAAAAATATAGCAGAATTATGTTGTTATCGGGGAATAATAAACATTTATAAAAATGGAATGAATGTACGAAAAACTATAGCAGAATTATGAATACTTTTTATGTGTAAGACACATGAACATGGTAGTATACAATAAATAGAAACCTATGTAAATTTGAAATGGCCATAAGGTGATTTAGAAGTGATTAATTTGAATAAGTTTTTAACCAAATCGTTTTTTTTAAGAATGAAAATATATTTAACTCTGATGTCAGTGTCATATTTTGGTATTGAGGAAAATCTAATCAAATATAACACATAACTAGTATTTTAAATTCTGCCATGTTTTAATCTGAACTTTTGATACACATGAATGATAAGAACAGGTATTTTTGTTACTCAGTAATTGATTTTTTAGTTGATAGATTTAGTGTAGAAAATTGATATGCACAATATTGGGTATTATCAAATTTAATTAGAATCAGTCTGTACTATTCTGGTGCTAGTCTTGTATCTGTCAGTATTTACTGGTATTTGATCTATATTAAATAACTTTATACTAGTTGTTATAGGTCTACCTTACTAGACTTATAAATTCTACTGCGAGGCGTTTATGTCATTTATGCGTATGACTATTTACTAGTTTATACTAATATTTAAAAGTTTTAGGGACTGGGTTTAAATAAAGGCCATATTTTAACATAGATTCTCAGGGGCAGACTCTCTGGTTTCATAGGTATGTATGTTGTGTTGACTTGATGATTATTTGTATCTAGGAGTATGTATGTTGGAAATGGGTGTGGGGATTTATTACTTTTGGACATTTTGTTCATTTAAGAATTTAAGGGTTATTTTCGAGAAGGAACGGTTCATCACTTGTAATACTACAAGATGAATATTAGATTACCCAATTGTTAAGGTTGTTTGTTGAACTAAATTCAATGAAAATTCTGTTAAATGAAACCATTTTAGGTCAAACCTTTACTGCTGTAGGGTATGGTATAGTTAATGACCATTTCAGTGAAAATTCAGTTTTACAGAATTTGTTCCATCGATACCTATCTTGTATATTCACCGAAACGTATTTACAGTATCAGCCTCTAATAAATGCATGGTTATAATTGTTTGGGCCCAGTATAGGACATGTATTGCTACAGAAATTCTCTGAGATTGTGTGTTCATTTGAAAAGGACTGAATAGCAGGTAAAGGATGTTACTATGGATTCAGAAAAAGAGTAAAAAATATATCCGGAACATTCATTAGTTGGTTATAATATAATGATACAGTATATATATACATATTTAGTTATATTTATACAAATGAGTGCTCAATTTTGTTGTGTTATTTTTTGTCGTGATTTATTTTTTTTGTGTTTGTTATTTAGTTGTTTGCCTAATAATAACTTCTTGGTAAATATTTTAGATATAGGCTTTCAATTTCACCCACATCAAAGGTCTTGTCTTTTTAAACAGAATTTTTACCTTGATACAAGTATTTTGATAATGGATTACTGGTATACCATTTTATTCAGATTATTTTTTTTGTAGAACAGCAAACTTGCATTAACAGATGATTCATTTAGGTGCTTTGTGTTTGAACAGGGGAACTTCATTATAAATACGAGTTAAAACACCTACATCAGTATAGTGTACTCCTTTATTATAAGGTCTTGTAACTGGGACATACTACTAACTAAAAACAACCAGGCCCTGAGTCAAGAAGCATTTTCAGACTTAAGTTAAGAATTTACTCAAAATTATTTGCCTTATTTTAACTTAAATATAGCCCTTTATAAAACTTTTGTTGTTTTAATGTATCAAATACATCAATAAGAAACTATGTGCAAAGTTTTGTGTTTTTGGATCAAAGATATTTCTTATAATAAATGATTGAAAGTTGAGTAAATTCTTAACTTAAGTCTTAGAATGCTTTGTGAACTCCCATTGTAACTTGTTCTTGCCAGCATGAAAGACTTAGTTGTATTTATTGTTGATATGTGTGTTACGATAATGACGATAATGAATTCATAGATCTATAGATTTTTAATAATAGAATATTAAAGACGATATTATGTAGTAGAAAAAGAGATTATCATGTTTGTAAGTAATGACAAGTCCTTTACTTTTAAATAAAGAATAACTTGTATAATAAACGTGACAATAGTTATTAATAGGGTATGGATGATGTATATTTATTCAGTTCATCGCACAAATTATTTGGAGATATTATAATGGCTATGATTAATTTTATTTTATTTATGAAAGAAATTGAAATATAGAGTTTTTATTTTAATTGAATGATATATGTGTTAGATTATTAACCAACATTCATGTATATTTAGACCAGAAACTGTTAATAAAGTTTGAAATATTATAACTTGCAGATTTTTAAAATTATTTCCATGTTACAAAGTAATGTTATATAGAGTTGTGTTTATAGCATCAAATTGTCTTGAACTATAATGAAAGAAACATTATTAAAGCCACAATAACACTCTTGTTGTAACTAAATAATATGTCACAATCTTCATTTTGGTCAACAAATTGTATTATTTTACAATATTCCAATTAATTGATGACATAAATTTCATCTTAACACACCTAATTTAAAAAATTGGAAAAATTCAACTAATTGATTTGAAAAGTCTAACGTAAACCTTTTCAAATGTGACTTTGATTTAAGATATTTTCGAACCCTATGGACATGTAAAATAGGTCGTAATGGATAATTTACACAACAGGTAGGACACTTAAACATCTAGTACTTAGAATAAGGCTATTATTTATTTTCTGGGGCTGCCAAGCCAGCAAGCCAGCAAGAGTGTTATTGTCCCTTTAAGCTAACTGGCATTAAACTCTAAAACAGTAAATTTCTAGCATTAAGGGGATTTATAAACAAAAATCCGGTTCTCAGATACTCGAATCCTGTGTCACTTGAACAAATAAGTAACAATCTCTGACCATTACTCCTGACACTATTAGATTCTTAAATTGAAATATTTAGATAAAAATATACGAAATGGAATTCAAAGTTGAAGGATAACACGTTAGTGGAAGAAAATAATTGAGGTCTATTTAAGTGTTCACCGTAATTTTAAACGCAGAGTTATGTCCCCTATAACAGCTCTTCCGGCGTTTCCACAGCAACGAGCGAAATGCCATCATGGCTGACAAATTTCAGAAAGAAAATATTTATTTGACATTTTCCTAAAAAAATGAATACTTAAAAGAAATAAATATTTAGTATTAAAACCCATGGGATGGATGGTGATTAGGTAAAATTAATTACAATATCAATATTATTTATCAACAGTGCATGTCGGGCTTCACCGACTGTCGAGTGACAAGTCGGGGCTTTGACTTGAGTTTCAGTTTGCGGCTTTGGCCTTACTTTTAGTTTAGCCATTCACCTTCTTGGCCCCTTAATTTGGAAACCAAACAGGTAATGTTTAAATTAATGTAGTTTTAGTCAATGACTACGTTCAAATTGATTTGGAACTTCGTGTTTCAAATTCATTTAGACTTCGTGTTTCAAATTCATGAGCTGGCCAGTCTTGTCAGAAAATTGTAAAATGTAATGATTTATTTTTAATTTTAATACGCCATAGGGTACCCAGATTGGCCAGAAGGAGCACCACCACCCAATGCTACCCTTTCTATTTTTAGAATAAAAGTCCTGCTGTGTGTGAATTACTATCATTGCCGTGATAAAAAAAAAGTGTTTTGCCTTAATTTACAGTCTTAAAAGTCTTGGTAAAGAAGGAAGAACTGGAGAAGTATAACTGGAGGTTAAATTGGTGTCCAATTATTATTTGAGTTCAAGATGGCTTACAAATTTGTGGGCAGTAGACAGCTGAAGTGTCTATTAAATGATGCTGAGCAAAAACAGAAAAAAGACATTTTTGATTACACAGGGGGTCACTTAAATGCAGCTAGTCTTAAACAACCTGCTGAGATCTTAGCCCAGCAAAGAGGATGGAAAACATCAGCATTAGAACCAGATGTTATGGCATCTATAGAATCAGAAAGAAGCACAAATAAAAAATTTCCATACACAAATGTATCTAAAAGACAGGATATGAGTGAGGTCTTATATCAATTTAGTGTAGGTACAACTGGTAGTGTTCCAAATATGAAGCGTAAAAACACAGCCCCTCAAAAACTTCTTTTCCTAAGGGATATAAACTCTAAAAACTCTGCTTCCAAAGATGGGAAAAAAGGTTACATTGAAGATTCTGTGTTCATTGAGGAACTGGATAATCAAGAAATGTATATGCCGTCTGCTAGAAGTAATACTTCTGTTGACGGTGTGGAGGATACCCAGGAGGATAAAACCTTCCAGTCTACGGACCATCATGACAAGCCACAATTTAGAAACAACTTTTTACCTATTCAGATAGCCGGTATTACAAAACAAGATCAGTATAGGACGTCTAAAATGTTTGAATCTAATATTATCAATAAGAAGGCTTCTTTAGAACTGAAGGTCCTGTCTGGTAATCAAGCTGTTGTGCATCATGAAAATAATCTAAAGCAGGTAAAAACTAAATTTTTGTGTTAACTGTAAAATATGATATTAAGTTTCATAATATAGTATAACCCATAGATAATATGCCTGACAGTGGGTAAGTCGATAGTGGGTCAAGGCCTATGGGTAGTTTGTCATGGGTTGGGATCAAATCCTGACTTTAGCATTTTGTTCCTCGAGTTTTACGTCCAGTTAGACCTACACCAATTAGGGTGATATCGTAGACAAGTGACTTCGTCTTCAGCATAGATTGTGATCTTGTTATACACTGTTTGCTTCTGAATTATGACATAACACACTTCAAGCAGTAGTGGCTTAGTGCATATTGTGATTTAATTATCCCACCATATATGTGATAATGATTGCAGTCAAACTCAAGCTCAGATTTACCATTGAGTCCCAAAATAAATTAGTTGTATGAACATGAACTCCCATTTCTCTCAAACATTAAACAAATATTTGCTATATCTGTCTTACTATTGTAGGGATTATCAACAATGAAATTTAGAGGAGATGGTCCTAATTTTCATAGGCTACAGGTGTACAGTAATGTTTTTGAAGATATTGTTGAGGAGAGTCCTATGTTCCAACATGTTTTACGAAATGTTAAGGTAGGCAATTTGGAAATTTTTATGTCAGTCTTTTTCAATGAAAATGATCGAAGAGCATACAGTACACAGAGTAATTGAGGAACAGTGTGGTAAAGAAATTCCACATAATTAGTTACCTGTGATTGTGAATATCCTATGTCAATAGGAAATGGTATCAGGTGGTCTGGTAAGCATACGTTGCCTCTACTAACAGGTAATTGGTTGGAAACAAGCTATAAGATATCCTGCCAATGCGTTAGCCCAGTGGTGTAACTTGTAACCAAAAGAATGAAAATAAGACTAAGGAATCTAATACGGAGCTGTTGTAATTTGTAGTGAACTCAGTTCAATAAGTAGCCTATGCCTTTAAGCTAATCAAGGCAGTTAGTTGGGCGCTGGCTCACAAAACAGGGAGTCCTGTGTGCGATCCATGTTTTGGTCAGATTGGTCTAGAAAGTTCCTTGGAATGTGGTTTCCACGTCTCAGTGGGGTTTGATTGAGGGACTGATAAAGAATATTGTACACATTGGTGTGCACATATCAGAGCCCTTGACTGTTGGAACTCAAGATACGCCATTTTCGTTTATTTCATTTAAACTAATCATTTCAATTTATTTTGTTTTCTGCCGTTAATTACAGATTTCTTTTTTCAGACAGCGTATGACAACTATATCAGTAAATTGTTAGACACACAGACAGCTAAACATCAATTATTAAATAATCAGATTGAACAGATGACAGAGAGTGGAACATCAAAACCTAAACAATTACAACAGATTAAAAATAAAGTCGATGATATGGAATTGGAAGGAAAATGGTTACTGGAAGAAAATGACCGGTAAATAAATATATTAATATTAATTGAAAAAGGGGATAATTGAAAAACAAAAACTAAATCAGAATTACTTGGTTACAAGGTACTGTTAATTATGAGTAGATTTACAGGATAGCTTTATGTATGAATCATTAAAAAATTCATAATTTTAAATTTGTGTTTATAATACTCTAACAAACAATCCCTTTGATAAGATTTTTTGGCTAAATGACAACCCATGAACAAAATACAACGGTTGTTGTACCAATTAATTTCTCGTTTATATAACTTTTTGGCTTGTTTTATAGAGGGGATGATTTCTAAATACATATTGAAATTTATGGAAACCTTGTTTGAAATTGTTTGCCTTCCCCTTTAAGAATTTGCCAGAAGGTAATGGACCATCCTAGAAAAGTAAATTTTATTCTAGAATGTTTCATCATATTTATAATGTCCATAAAAACACAATAGTTATATTAAAGGTAAAGTTTATAATTTAATACTGAACCAAATACAAAATGAAAAGCACCATTAAATTTCTTGTAATAAAACTTAAAACAGGTTATTTAATTATGAAGTTAAACCGTTTGATTTTATATAGTGAAGACACCTAGAGCTGGGCGATATACCTAGAAACAGATATCGCGATATTTTGAAAAAATATCGTGATATAATCACTATATCGCGATATTTTATAAAAGGCCAATACTTCCAGTTTATCACTTTTTAAATGTAAATAAACATGAATAAAAAGTTGGAAATACCCCTCAATATTATTATTTCTAGTCAATATTATTTTTAGCATACATAGTACCAAATTAACAAAACATTAATTCAAGCTGGTTCAAACACAGATCTATTACCATGAAAACTTTATAAAGTTGTTTTTTATTACAATTTTAATATTCAAAATATTAATTATAATATTTTATTAAAATTAAAAATATTTCGAATGAAGGAGGCCCAAGCCCAAACAAGTTTATGTTCTTTCGGCCGTGCATAATTTGATAGCTACGGGTACGATTGGACTTTATTTACCCTTGCAAACTCATTCTTTCCCATTCGAGAGTATACCTTCTTGCATAATACACTACAAGGATACTAAATTAAACTATAAAACATAAGTACTATGTCAAAAAGTGTCCATTGTTTTCGTCAAATATTTTTTCCCGGATCACGACGCAATGACACATCCGACGCTGAATGATAATCAGTCTACGGCCGGAACTCCCAATGTAATTGCCATTATTTATATTTCTGCTTTATTAAAATTAAATTCAATCTTAAAATCAATGATTTCTTTCGAAAATCAAAGTATCGGTCTTCACCATTCGTCAAGGTGTATAGAAATTGAACCGAAACAAGGATAATTCTAATCGGTTGAAAGGTGGACAAGAAGTCACGTGACGTAAATAAAGCTCTGCATCGGCATTTGCAAACTTTTTGGAATGAATACTCGGGAGTTAATAACAGTATTTTTTCATCATTAAGCAATAAAATATCGCAAATAACATAAAAAAAACCCATTTTGTTCAATATTTATGTAAAATATCATCCAGAAAAATCAAAACCGCGATATATCGCGGTATATTCGGTTTTTCGATATTTTTCTGATGACGGTATTTTTCACGGTTTTTATTTCCGTGACGGTTTTATATCGAAATACCGAAATATCGCCCAGCTCTAAAGACACCCATGCACAAACAAACAAACTTTCTCTACTATTAAAGCCCTATAATTCCCAAACTCTTCTTTGATTTATTCCTGTTATTATATGCTAATATAGATATTATTACAAAGCCCTATTGTTTAATAACAATAGGAGGAGTGTGCCTGGCAAATGAATATATCCTGTAATATTTATATTTTCAGATTACGGGAAGCTTTAAGAGAAGAAGGTGACTTATTTTCATTAGCACCAGAACAAGGTAAGGTAGTAACTTAAACCCTTGCACAATATTGGACAAAATAATTGGACAAAAAATTGATTAATTGCCTATTCATAGCCTTATTATGACTTGCATGGTTGAACAGTTGTGCTGATTTTGTTTTTCAGAACTTCCTCCCAAGAAGATGAGTGTATTTAAGGATGATTTACCAGCTGAATTAGCTGAAGAATTAGAACATTATAAAGCTTTAATATTAGAGAAATTAGATGCGTTGAAGAGTTTAAGAACTGCATTACGTGATGATCATGTACCATTGACTGTGTGTACACATTTAGAACAATGTATTAAGGAAACAGAGGTATGAAGTAGTGAATGTTTTATGTAAATCAGAAACGATTTCTATTAATTAATGTGACACCGTTCATAAATTTTTTACAAATCAATGTGAAACAAAGCGAATCTGTTTCACACAGTGCTGCAATACATTGCACTTGCAAGATAATAAGACTACCACCAATGTTGACATGGGTTTGAGTGGACTGTACTGGACATTACCTTGAGCACAGTGTACTGGACTGTACTAGATGTTACATTGAGCACACTGTCTTATAATACACATATAATATATCAAATCTGTATCCTGGTACTCCAACAAGGTATTAAGACCGTTCTAATATAATATCTGCTGATCCTTACTACACGATTTCTCTGTACTTGTCAGATGATATCATCATCTTGACAGTTTAACACAATCCCAAATGATATTGGATGTAACAGAAAAAACATTTTGAATTATTTTTTAAACCTTGAATTTTACCAACTCGTTGATATTTTTAAGGTCGAAGTTCAGAAACTATTAAAACAGAATGAATATTTTGAGAAGAGTATTGCCGATATGGAACATGATTTAAAAGAAGCTATAATAGATGCTGATACAAGTGAAAAAGATGCCAGGTGAGACTGATACCTTTTCATTATCGGAATTTAAATAATCCCACACTTTTATCATAAGATTACAAAACAAATGTTTGAAACTCCAATGCAGAACCGTAATGTTAAAACTCCAATCAGTTTGGAAAATACAATGACGCAGTGAGTAAAGTGCTAGCTCATTAACTAGGAGGGTCAGTGGTTGGTCATGAAAGTAAATAAAGATTTTCGAGTGTGTTTTTTCCTTTGTCAGAGGTAGGTATATAGTTTCACCATATATTTAATATCTTTTAAATGAAACCAATAATTATATAAAGTTCTAGTTCAATATAATGTCAAAATAACAAACTTCAAATAGATTTACATAAATTTACAGAATTTTTAAAATTGATTGTGTTTTACAGGAGAATATGGAGAAAAATAAATTCAACAAGAGCTCAACCAGGAGAAGATGATGAAGATGAAGGCAAATGGAATTGGTATATTTCATAAACAAATACCATTTTTAACTATGGGTGACTTACTAAAACTGTCAAATTGTTGAAATTGTACATTTGTTAAATAAATTATTGATCGTGTATTTGGAAATCATTGATCATGTACTCTGTAATTATTGGTCGCCTGTCCAACCTCCTGGGTTTTCTCCGGGTCCTCCAGTTTCCTCCCACTGCTAAAGACCCCTACGCATATGCGAATTTTTGAAATAAAATTAAACCATATGTTAGTCCTGAAATGACCTAGTTTGTGTCGAGTGGACGTTAAACCCCAGTTCTCTCTCTCAGTAATTATTGATCATGTACTAAATAATTATTAATTTATTGATCCTGTACACAATAATTATTGATCATGTACTAATTAATTATTGACCATTGGCATCAAGTAATGGGTGCATATAATTGGTATTCAGTTAGCTGTCTTTCTGTGAAGATAAAGTGTAAAATTTAAGTTTTTCCTCTATAAGATATTGATATAAGCTATATTCATTTAAATATCATATGGGGAAAGCATGCCAAAATCTTGTTTTAGATTTAATTTTGTTATTAATATCTGTTCTTTTATAAAATTTTTAAGTCAACAAAAGTTAATTGTTAAATGTAAGTGTAAATATATGAGTGTATAAGATGATGTCTATGTTTTTATAACTTAGCCTATATATAAATATTATTTGTTACTATTGTACAATATATACTATTTAATACTCAGGTGTTACTTGTTCTTTTTGATTCACTTGATTGAAGAATAGTCTAGTGCAATAAGTGATTTTCCTCCCCTGTTTTGAGTGATTCTTTGGGGTTTTTTTTTAGGAATTAATTCCTATTTCTTTAAATAAAGCACGATTTTTGCCATTTTGAATAGTTACAATCAGGTGAAATTTATTTTGTAAAAAAAGCTTTACCAATTAATATTTCATTATTCTTAATAACCTTGGTTTGTTTAGCGTTGAAGGTCGTGCCTCAACATCAATAGTTGCCATCCTTAGAGTATAAGGAATAAATATACCAAGATAATCCATTCAGAATTGTGGCTTTCAGACGCTAGAGACAAAAAGTGGGCGTGGCTCTGCCCCTGGGGGTCGGGACATTCACCAAAATCAATAGTGGGCGCCCTCAGGCTATAAGGAATGCACATGCCAAGTACCAAGCTGATTCATTCAGAATTGCGGCCTGTAAAAGACAAACACAAAAATTGGGCGAGGCTTGCCCCTGGGAGTCGAGACATGCAGTTGTCGTCCTTAGGCTATAAGGAATACATATCCCAAGTTTAAAGACGATCCATTAAGAATCATGGCCTGTAGTCTACAGGCCACCATTCTTAACCTGCACACAGACACGTAGAAGAATTGGGCATGCTCTGCCACTGGGGGTTAGGAAATCCCCAAAAACAATAGTGTATAAGGAATAGGTATGCAAAGTTTTAAAAGAATCTGTTAAGAATTGCATCCTGTAGACGAACACAAGACACAAAAAACATTGGGCGTGGCTCTGTCCCAGGGGGCCCGGCATGCACCAAAAATAATAGTGGTCAGCCTTAGGCTATAAGGAATAAGAAAAAAGTTTTCAAGACGATCGATTAAGAATTGTGGCCTGTAGGTGACACACAGACACACAAAAAGAAAATGGGCGTGACACTGTCCCTGGGGGTCGCGCATGCACCAAAAACAATAAGGATCTTCCTTAAGTTACCAAGAATAAGTATGCAAAGTTTCAAGGTGATACGTTAAGAAATGCAGCCTGTAGACGACAGACAAACAAATACAAGATATGGGCGTTGCTGTCCCAAGGAGTCGGGCATGCACCCAAAACAAAAGGGATCATCCTTAGGGTATAAGGAATAAGTATTTTAAGTTTCAAGATGATCGATTAAGAATTGTGGCCTTAGGCGACACACCAAAATAAAATGGACGTGGCTCTGCCCATGGGGGTTGGGCATGCACCCCAAATGATAGGGGTGTTCCTTAGGGTACAAAAATAAGTATTCAAAGATTCAAGAGGATACGTTAAGAAATGTGACTTGTAGACGACAAACAAATAAATACAAGGAATAGGCATGGCTCTGCCCCTGGGGGTCGGGCATGCACCAAAAACAATACAGATCATCTTTAGGATGTAAAGAGTAAGTATACAAAGTTTTAAGAAAATCCAGTTAGAATTGCGCCCTGTAGGCGACACACAGACACACAAAAAGAAAATGGGCCTGGCTCTGCCCCTGGGGGTCGGGCATGCACCCCAAACGATAGGGATCATCCTTAGGGTATAAAGAGTAAGTATACAAAGTTTGAAGAAAATCCAGTAAGAATTGCGCCCTGTAGGCGACACAAAGACACACGAAAAGAAAATGGGCGTGGCTCTGCCCCTGGGGGTTGAGCATGCACCCCAAACGATAGGGATGTTCCTTAGGGTATAAAGCATATGTATGCAAAGTTTCAAGATTATAAGTTAAGAAATGTGGCCTGTAGACGACAAACAAACAAATACTAGAAATGGGCGTGGCTCTGCCCCTGGGGGTAGGGCATGCCCCCCAAAAAATAGGGATCTTCCTTAGGGTATAAGGAATAAGTATACAAAGTTTGAAGAAAATCCGTAAAGAATTGCGCCCTGTAGGCGACCCACAGACGCACACACACACACACAGCCAGAATTTTGCTATTTTTTTTTAAATTGCGTTAAAGTTTTAAATTTTTGTTTAGAACTGAAATAAATTAACTATTAGTCAATCCCCACGTTAAAAACATCAACAGAATTGATTGTGTATACCTGAAGTAGACACGACCGAAGCACAAAATAGTGTCAATATGCCGACGTCAAATGTAGATTTGTAATGCTATTTTTGTGAAAAATCATTGGAAGATGCGATAACATTGTGTTGACATTTGTTTGTTGATGTGACCTCATGACCTGTGACGTTTAGATAACGTCATATGGATATCATGGCTATTCACTGTGTCAGAGTCACTTCTCTGCAGGTAGGGTGATTCTGTCGTTCAGATTGATTATGAATGTGGACGTATAAAAATAACATGTAGGTGAAATTTACCTTCTGTTGTCAAGTACAGCACTTGGGTAAATCACAGGCCATCCAACGAAAAAATGACCCCAAATCTTAGAAGGATAAACATTTCTGAGGCTCACGTCTACACAAATCGATATTATGAGCTGAATTTTGAGACAAGGTAAATTCACCACTCCTCTATATTTTGGCGCTTAAATTTCATACGTACACAGACTTTAATTCTCGAGACACTGTTCAGATCAGGATAGTCCCATTAAACTCAAACAGTTCCAACACATCTATAATGAGCTCTGTAAATCCTACGTTTATCCGCCAACTGGACTAAGAAAGACGGACATTGACTAAGTAAGGCAGTGATCTTTGAGGGAAGCTTTGAACGGGCAGTGGCATTTCAATTAGCAGGAGTTCTTTACATGCATGTACAAAGGATGCACACTAAGCTCTAAAAGTGAATAAATCTGTGAAACATATAATCAGGGTCCTCAATGGTTGAAATTTTCAAGGCTTTCAGCTTTATGCCCCAATGAAAAATCAAACAATGTTTTTAAGATCCATTCAGTGTTATGTTCACAATCTTTAAGGCAAAATGTAAATAAAAGGCAACAGGGCAAAATAATTACATAATAGCTCAAAGCTTAAACCGATGAGAAAAATGAAATTTACCCTAGTTAGGGAGGGCCCTAAAGGCAGACAAAAGGGCCCCTCGTCTGACAAAAGGGCCCCTCTTTCCAAGGGAAAGGGCCCCCGTGTCCGAGTCAATCGTTTTCTTTACACTGAAACTGTCGAATCCACTACTGAATGAGAATGCATTGCATTGCACTGGTATGAAAATCCTCAATCAAGACACCCCTCCCTCAACCCCCGCGAAAGAGGGCCCTCAAAATAGTAAAGCCTCCGCCATGATAAACCTTAAAACGCCCCTGCCTGTATCATAAGGTCTGTTATGGAGTCAACTGGCGTGGTTTCGATTCCCCGGTTGTACATGACAGGGAGTAGTGTCGCCTGTCAAACCTCGTGGATTTTCTCCGGGTCCTCTTTCTACTAAAGACCACTACGCGCGAATGAACTATTGAAATTAAATTGAACCAAATGTTAGTCCCGAAATAACCTAGTTTGTGTTGAATGGAAATTAAACCCCATTTCACCCCCTCTCCTTATATACCGGCACATGTAAATTGACTGATCAAAACCGCTTAACCGGACAAGTAACCCTTATAAGATTTCGGGTCCATATTTTCGTTGAGTGACATGATAATCTATTACTGTTCCTTTAGAGGTCTATACAGTGCTTGGCCAATGCGCTGATAACGAAAGGTAAATTTCACCTAAACGTTATTTTTATAAGTCTGGTTTTGTTCAGACACCGTATAATACGGCTTAGCTGGGGCACCAGTCTCCATCTCCATCTCCAGATAAAAGACTGTTGGGTTTAAAGGACAATATTGGTGTCATTCATTATCACAATCATGTGTAATAGAACTGGTTAAACACTTTCCAAATAAAGTTTTACCACAGAGATCATTGCTACGATAGATGAGTAATAAAGGTTTCAACAATCGGAAGTTACGAACACGAAAGGAAAACACGAGTTATCCCTCTATATAACTGACTGAAGTGACGAGTGATAACAGATACATGGGCGATTTTTTACTCACTAATAATTACTTCGAAGACAAAAAGTTGTTGTGTGAGGCTGTGAGAGGATATCTGACAATTAAACAAAAGAATTGACTGGCCGGACAGCGGCACCACGGACTAGTCAGGATCAGAATTCCAACTGTCAAGGGTTCTTTCATGTGCACGCAATGTGTAGACAGGATCTCGGTTTTTCGCCCTGTCCAATCGACCATAAGTTGTTCCTGCCGGCGGGCTAATAACAACGTCGTTTATCATATATGACATTTGCTAATCAAGAGCTGATTTTGTGTTATGCTATCGGTCACGAATCAAATTGCAAATGTCGAACACTAATGATTACAACAAAATTAAAAAAAGTTTGGATCTTGTTTCCAATCTTCATTTTATATCTACCCGCTTTTGACAGACCTCTTCATTTATGGTGTAATGGGGGTATCAGCTCTAACACGCTCGCTTTATATTACAAGTTCTAATATTGAATTAAGTGAAGTCATTTTTATACAACTGTACTAAGTATTAGTGTGGTCTGCGCGCCCTCTTGAGTTTTTCCCCGCATGACCCCCACACCACGCCACTGCTGAAGGCTCCTACACACAATTGTATTACTAGTTTGTGCCGGGTGGAGGTTAAACCCCATTTTCTTCCCTTTCTACATTAATTTTAAAAACATCGTAGTATTGCCGTAGCGCTTTGTAATTCAGATGCAAATATTGTACATCGTTAAAGAATATAAAAAAAAAATGATCAAATATCATCGTGTGTAATGGTAGTTGTAGTCGACACCATGCCATGAATATTATTGAAACTAAAATCTATATGTAGTATCCTGCAGTTTATTGTCAATACAAATTTTAGATATACACTAGAATATGTTATAGAGCATAACAATTAGATCAACTAATTACTGAAATTAATAATTAACAATAGATGTATACACCTACATAATATAGATGATAATGAGGGTGATAACAATGAATGGATATACATATCTATATGTCTGTTATAAACATAACTTATTTAAACTATGTGTCTGTTAGAAACATAACTTATTTAAAGTAGCTTGCGGTTTAACATTAGCAGGCTACAATTAAAATGATGGTCGATTAGTGGAATGTGATATCGATCTCTAAAATTTGCAATTACATCTCCAAACATTTCGTTTTCCGTTTTTATTATCATAAATATTTTGTATTTGAAATACCGGCGTGCATGGCCAACAACAAGTTTATGTCCATAAACTTATATCAACGAACAGAGTATTTAAATGTGTCAATACAACACTAAAATTCGAGGAATGCGTATGACCGTATTATTGATGTATAAGCATCCAGTTATGAGATGTAATAAGACCACATATTGACGCAAATAAAGATGCGATAGTTACGTTTTTACTTATTCTATCACAATTATCGACAGATCAGGTGGCGTATCTTAATATTATACGTCATTGCCATTCATTTTCGAGAAATGTCATTTTTTTCAGCAATTTTACTGTCATATGGTGTTGTCTGAAAAATCGAAAATGTCAAAATGAAAAACCATGATGGCTACTAATTGTAAATGTTACCAAAAGCTTGTTTATTACTTATTTTTGAAAGGATAATAAGAAAGCCTATTTAATTTGTGTGTAAAAAAAACACGTAATAAACTTGTCGCATTGATAGACATTCACGACGCTATCGCCAAGGTTAGCCATTTTGTTAATAGCGACCCTTTCTGGCCATCTTTCCATTGATATTTCAATTTTCTTAATGACTATTTATAAATTTGGTACTAGTAAACTGTGTATGTCCATTATAGTCAAACAATTTCTATTACAAAAATCAGCAACTATTATTCTTGAAAGGGATGCGTTATTGTCCACAATGTGCGAACAATTAAATAGCTCTGAAATGTAAAGCTTCAAACACTGGAACATTATTGTCCATAATGAACCAACAAATAAATAACTCAAAAATGTTAATCTTTAAGCACTGGAACATCTCTGCCATTTTTTCCATATCCGTTGCTTTTAAGCAAACTTGATATCCCACAAAAATCCAATGATAAAAATTAAAGACATGAAACAGTTGATTAAACAATAATCTATGTGGTTTTATGAATACACGTAGCACACACATAGCTATGGTGTCACTAATCCGTTGCAATGATACGGTACTGGGTATTATATTAACACCGTTTCGGTAGATGGTTTGATGCTATTCCAACAACACTAGGATATTTACGTCGATTTATTTGGTATCAAGTAATACTGGATCTTGGAAAACCACCTAGAAGCCTAAAAATATAGAATAACGCATAAAGTTAATTTAAGACCATATGATGCACACTTAGATTGTTGTGAAATGGTGAACGTTATTACTTTCGTAATTCTATAGCAGTCCCAAACACGACACCTTTTGGTCGGAGGAAAGTTTTGGGGTTCATTCAATCCCAACCCACCCTTCCTACCGCCTTCCCATGTAGCATAGGCGTACGAGTCAGGGGGCAGCTGACCTTTCGGGAAGACAGTTAAAGTGTAGAAAAAAAAAATATTTCGCCTAGTTGACAAAATAAAGTGCCCGAAATCTAATAAAACACTAATTTTACCTTTGTTTTAATTGAATACCACGAATATATACTGAATTGACAACAGATTGAAACATTTTGTCGGGGGCTATTTTACATTGTGCGACATTTTTCGGGCATCGATTATTTTTTGTGAATGCAGATGTAACAGTATGATTGGGTGGCTGGAATTCAGTCCGCATATAGCGGAATTTCGATTACAAAACCATTGGACAACTTTGGAGTTGCTTAATAACTCACTGGCTAGAATAGCAGAAAAACGCATTTGCGGTAGTTAAATTTTCACAATTTGCTCCGGGCGATTGATTGGTTGTTTGGGTTTCAAGTCAGCCACCTCAGGTAGCCTATTTTGGACTACATTCAGGTTGCTGTAATCACGGGCTGGAATAGCAGGAAAGCGCGTTTGCGGTCGTCCAATTTTCCAATATTATCTTGGGTGCCCCTACACGGTAAGCTCCGCTCCTACGCTCTGCTCTCGCAGAAGACCGGCACCGCCGTTTGTAACCCGAAATATTTTCTGCCCCCCCCCCCGCCCTAACTGTCATCGCGCCCGTACGCCTATGCCATTTAGCATGAAGCATGACATTAATGTAACGTAAACAACTACGTAATTTGGAGACAATCTTTGGCATCATCTATTGTCAACTGTCAAATTCCCTTAGCAGGAATCAGGCAAACGCTACTCCTGCAAATAATACTGATTCCTGGATACGGCCCTACCCACAAGCAACAAGGCTGCCTTGTGTTGATATGAAAGCTTAATTTCAAAATGAAAATGGGAAGATAACTGTTATTTCCGGTCGTAAGTTTCCTAATTTGATTTTCGCTTACGTCAAACAATTAAGAACAGCCAACCAAGAAGTATATTCTGTACCGTATTATCAAGCTCTACATGACAAACTGTGAATGGGAAGATAATTTGATGGCGGGGAGAGTGTGGAGGTGTAGATTTGTTCTTAATAGATAAACTGTCTTTCTCTATCATTTAATTTGTCTTTCATGAACTTATAAGGGGAAATAATTAGCAGTCTTATTCCAATATGTCCTAGAATATTTCTTACACCAATCACAAATAGAACATTAATTCACTTTACCTTCAAGCGTTATTATACCAAACATGTCAGCTTAAAATATGAATAACCTTTTTGAGAATTAAAAAGTTCAGTATAAATGTCGAAGGGGTGTAATGACAAAAGCCTGTAACTGAGACGCTAAAAAATATCTGGTACCTTTAACGTGAGTTGTGCTGGTTCACGAATGATCATTTCTATGCATGACTACTTCAATTAACACACCCGCGGTGTAAATTTTGAAATGCCACCCAAACTTCACCAGAATCTCACTGGGAAAGCACATAGGTCCTCAAAGTAGCCTTCAAATATTCTTGCTTCTATGCTTTAAAGGTGTAGGCCTATGTATGTTTGTCGGTAGACGTTAGACAGCTATGGGTGTTACGGCAATCTGATTAAAGCACAAATCTGATTTCGTTTCGTTTTTATAGTCAAAATTTCGTTTTTCCTGACTTTACTACACTAGGATCTGAAGGAGTTGTTATCATTGACGTGTTCTGAATGATATGAGAGTTAACCAATGAAACGGTCTATTACGGGGATCTTTTGGCCTGTTTAGCACGGAACTGTGGGTAATCCACTTGTAACATCAATATCTGTGTCATTTTTTTAAACAACGTGGTTGAAATATGTCAAATACTTCCCAGATTTCTCTTTAAAATGAACAAAACGGCAAACAGATTCCGCATCATTTTTTAAACAACGTGGTTGAAATATGTCAAATACTTCCCAGATTTCTCTTTAAAATGAACAAAACGGCAAACAGATTCCGCATCATTTTTTGAACAACGTGGTTGAAATTTAAGTCAAATACTTCCAGGATTTCTCTTTAAAATAATTAAAATGAGAAACCGGTGACAGGTCAGAATGCCCACACACGCCCATAATAATAAAATGGGATTTCAGCCGTAACACCCAATCTGATTAATACAGATCTATATTTCGTTTCGTTTTTTATACTTTCAATGGCCTACACTACATGAAGATCTGGGAGAACGCTAGATCGGAGACGGTCCTACGCATTTTATGACGTCACATGTGGGTTAGGGTAAGGGTTAGGCTTGGCCCAGGGTTAGGGTTAGGGCTAGCCCTGTTTACATCTCGAGACATTGACGAAATCTACAGGTCCTAGCCCTTTCCCTAAACCTTACTCACAATCTATATATGACGTCATAATATGCTAGGACCGTCTTCGATCTAGCGTTCTCCGAAGATCTGACCGGTTGTAGCGACAGGTCGCATTAGAGGTCATACGAGTTGCTTCAGACCGTATGATGTCAGACATTTGATTAATCAATTATTATTGATGTTACAAGTGGATTACCCACAGTTCCGTGCTAAACACGCCAAAAGATCCCCGTAATAGACCGTTTCATTGGTTAACTCTCATATCATTCAGAACACGTCAATGATAACAACTCCTTCAGATCCTAGTGTAGTAAAGTCAGGAAAAACGAAATTTTGACTATAAAAACGAAACGAAATCAGATTTGTGCTTTAATCAGATTGCCGTAACACCCATAGCTGTCTAACGTCTACCGACAAACATACATAGGCCTACACCTTTAAAGCATAGAAGCAAGAATATTTGAAGGCTACTTTGAGGACCTATGTGCTTTCCCAGTGAGATTCTGGTGAAGTTTGGGTGGCATTTCAAAATTTACACCGCGGGTGTGTTAATTGAAGTAGTCATGCATAGAAATGATCATTCGTGAACCAGCACAACTCACGTTAATGGTACCAGATAAGCGTTTCGACACGCATTTGACGTATGGGGAAGTGGCCAATTGGTTATAAAAGGCGTGCGCGTTGTATCATACGGTTTGACATTGAGTCAACTAGCGTGGTTTCCTCGAGTTCTCCGGTTTCCTCCCATTGATAAAGACCCCTACGAGCAAGCAAATTGTTAGTCCAGAAATGACATACTTTGTGTCGAGTGGATGGTTTCGATTTTACAACGGATCGAAACACGATTGCCAGTTAATAATTTAATAAAAAGAAATGGATAATCGAGCTTTTTAATTATCGTGACAGTCGATATTCCAGTGTTCTTGAAACGGCCATAACTCAGAATGAAGTAATTTGACGGAACTTTTCAATATATTACTTTTCCATTATCTTTTTTTATCTGTTATAGCGAGAACTCTTAATCTACATATTTTAAAATGCATCTTTAAATATAAAATAAGATAAGAAATATTAGCAGGATGTATTTACCCAATCATGAATAAGGCACACTGCAGGGTTCTCATCTTCACCATTAGGACAATCACGATAACTATTACATATCATATCATCATGAAGACATATTGAATCATCGGATGGACATCGTAGTGTTTTCAAACCTTTCTCAACTCCTCGACATGCTGTAAAACAAATCCAATATTATTTTGGGATTACCCCCTGGGACGCTTTCTAAAGCTGTATCGGGTTACGTACTTAGCTATTAGATTTTAATTTGTTTTCAAGTTCTCCGTCTTCATTAGGCCGGTAGGAGCAGAATAGTAGGAAGTTAAACCCCATTTCATTTGATTTCGTATTCAGATTCTGAGCCCCAAATTAAGGGGTTTGGTCGAGAAGGACGATAATCAGGTCTGCTTTCAGAACTATGGTCTGGATCTCGTCAACAAAGTTTTGGAAAAGGGGAAGTAGCTCAGGTACGAAAAATCGCGGATAGCCGAAATCTGTACACTAAGTTCTATCGCATTACCAAGGTTTTCGGAAAAGGAGTGTTGCATATTGGTGGGGTTAACACCTCTCTTGAACCGAAATTTTACAAAAAATTTCGAAACATCCGTTAAAAGCCGTTGCCTCTAGCTTTAGTGCTGAATATAGATAGGATTCGTCCTCCCCTGATTTAAACGCTTTACACCAAATAGTTGACGGACGGGCGGACGGACGGACCGACGGGTATGGATCACCACACATTACGCCCACACTGAAAAATGGGCGTATAAAAAGGATATATGCGAAGCGGTGTAGATCCTTTTGTTATGAATAACAATTATGTAATCTCTATGGTATTTACGGGGGACAAGAACTCCAATTAAATTTCTGTCTGCATGTCAACAATTTAAAAATGTCTTTGACTAGATCTTTATTCTGATACACAATCTGACATTTTCTGTTTATTAAACATTAAATTTAAATCCCATGGGCTATGATATTTTTTATCTATGAAGGTTATACGACTATAAAAAGACAATGGAGGATAGACAATGTAATTGAGAATTTCAGGCCTGAGTAACCCCGACAGTTCAACAGTTCTTGAAAACAAAATGAGGCGTGGTTTAACGTCCAATTGTTCTGCTCTGACAGGGCTAATGGAGACGTGCGTAAACCATACAGTATGCGGTAAGGGGAATTTTGCCCGAGCTGCGGCACTACGGCGTACTCTTGTATCGAATTCCAACTGCCAAAGGATCTTTAACGTAAACGCCAGTCCCATTCGAACAACTATACGTTGTCCCTTGTTCCTGGCAAGGAGGAACCGCGTCGGTAAATTCCGACGAACTTGTTCGGCCAACGAAGGGTTCGAGCACGGGACCTCAAGTGTCGTAGTTTGACTTGAACGTGATACTGGTTTTCTCAGGATTGTATAACCCCAAAACGGCCTAGTTCGTGTAAAGCGGATGTTAAGACAATCTGAAATAAATACAGATCTATATTTCGTTTCGTTTTTTTATACTTTCGATGGCCTCTACTACATGAAGATCTGACCAGTTGTAGTGGGAGGTCGCATCAGAGATCATACGAGCGGCCTTTGACCTCTGACGCCAGACATTTGATTAACCAATCACCGTTTATGGTTTGAGTGGATTACCCACAGTTCCATGCAACAGACAATTTCATTGGCTTATACATTATCCAGAGCGCGGGTTATATAACAACTCAAATATTAACAAATCGAAACGAAATATGATCTGTGTTTTAATCAGATGTCACATTCTCTCACACATACATATTTAATGGTTATTACTTACCTCTTTTATGTTTTAATGGTCTGTGTTCATGCTTTCTTCTTAATCTTTCAGCCAAATATTCTTGTAACCTGTCCTCTTCAGCTATAGGATCAAAGGCTAAAATTAAACCAGCTACTTTTAATATTAAAACAATCTATGTATTTAGTTATGGTAATTTAATTTTTTGATCTAAACCACAGATTTACAAATTCTAACTTGACAGTGCTCGGTATAGAATACCCTTTGCATTGTGAGTGGATGGATGGCCTGTGAGTTAGAACATGATCATAAGGTCTGTAATTTGTACATGAAAAGACGCTGGGCCATATTAAGCCTAGCTCACAACCTGCCGTATGCATTTTGACACGCACGGGTCGTAGGGTTTGGTAGCTCGCAGACCAGTCGCAAGAAACCGGATGAAAATTTTGTATGTACAGGACCAAAGACCAAAACTCACAACGGCTAGTCTGCAATCTTCTTTGGTGCCGAATACACGTAAGTGACCTGTACAATTTCCCCCGTAGACTGTCCGTGGTAGCACGTACGGTCGGTTGTGAACTAGGCTTAACCTTTTCACCACTACAGATCCCTACGCGCAAGCAAATTAGTGAAATGAAATAGTTATCCCTAAATGGCCTAGTTACCATTCTACACAATAAAAGTTTTCTAAACCACGGCATCCTAGAGCAGGGTCTTTGAGAGGAAAAACATGTGTTGGAGTGAGACCTTTCTTGAACCCTACCCCACCTTTCCAACACTATTCATATATAGATTATTCCCTAGTAAATTGCGATAAAGTGAAAACATTTTTACATACTTATATAAGCTTCAAAGGAAAAACAAAACAGTCATGCATAATCGCCCATTAGAATTCGAACTTTGATATTCATGGGCTCCATATACTCTTTTGGGCCCTGGTGCGGCGCACCGGCGGCACCACGTTCTCGTTAGGCCTGCCTTAGCGACGAATCACTGCTTGTGACAACTGATTACATTTCCTAGTAGTAAGATAATACCGATCAAGAGCTCGCTTGCAGGCGTTGCTAAAAATAGACCAGATAGACTCGGCGTAGACGTTTGCGGAATTATTTCATTGACAAAGCGAACCATTAATTTGTGACAAAAGTCTTATAAAGAAGAATACTGTGGGAGTACTTATATTATTCGACCCTTTGTCCGGGTATCTATTTTAAAATCAAATTACGTTAATAAATTAAATAGGGGATGTGTAATATATTGATCTATAGTGTTTTTATTACCCTTTGGAGGGGCGGAGAGATGATTGATGCTTAGCGCGTGCGGGTTGTATCATAAGGGTTCATTGAGTCTACTGACGTGATTTCGATTCCCTCTATGCACGTCTTATAAGAGGCGTTATAAAAACAATTGCCAAATTCTTTTTTAAAAAAAGTCTGCTCTCCATCAGACAAGCGTGTCAGCAGTACCGAATATAAAGAATTATATCACAATCCCTAGTGTTCAATAAATATCTTGAAGTGTTAAAAAAGCGATAGAAGAGCGGGGGTGTATAAGATGTCAGATAGTATTAGATATATTTAAAAAGAAAGGTTAGAAAATGATATATATTAGAGACACTATTGATGAGTATTGATCGTATAATTACAAAGTGACTAAAGAGAAGACCTATTACTTTATTATCGTATAATGGCGTATTAAGATATTTTATAGACCCTCGGTCACATTTTACAGAAACCCTTGCAATTCATGTTACTTTATTTACTTTATTACAGTTACAAACGTATTTTGACGTGGCCCTTAATAGGAGGAAGCCCGCAGTCCGGTTTTGCTGGGAAAGAAAAAATCGAGGTAGGGGCATATGCAATCTGATTAAAACACTGACACTATTTCGTTTGTTTTTTTATATTTCAAAATAATTTCGTTTTACTTGTCTTTACTACACTAGGATCTGGAAGAGTTGTTATATAACCCGCATTGTGGTTGATGTGACGGATTAACCAATGAAACGATCTGCTGCAATGAGTTATTGGCACATGATGCACGGAACCGTGGGTATCCGACTAGAAAACTCAACGTCAATTGGTTAATCAAATATCTGAGGCCACAAGTCAACAGCCGCTTATAACCCCTGGGGCGACCTACCCCACACCCATTACTGACTAGATCTCCATGTAGAGGTGGCCACCGAAAGTATAAAAAACACATATCTTTATTTTATTCAGATTGGAACATACGTTCTACGAATTTTGCTCCGATGGAGAGAGAGAGAGAAATGGGGTTTAACGTCCACTCGACACAACTAGGTCATTTCGGGACTAACACATGGTTTAATTTTATTTCAATAATTCGCTTGCGCGTAGGGGTCTTTAACAGTGGGAGGAAACGGGAGTGCCCGGAGGAAAATCACGAGGTTGAGAAGACGCCCCTATCTCCATGCCACATACGCTCACACCAGGGCTCGAGACCACAGCCGCAAGCCAGAGGTGACCGGCCAGGTAGAGGTCGAAGCGCGGCACTCTAGACCACTAGGCCATCCCAACCCCCCTGCTCCGATGGAATTGGCGATCGTGTGTAACGTACACTTTCATGTACCATGTTATCGCAGACAACCTTACCAAAAAGCGAAAACTGTCAACTTAGAAACAAGGTTAGAGACAGTGTTTGGCATTGGCGGAAAAGAACCAAGCGACGAATGGAACACATTTCGCTACACTATACTAAATGATGGCTGCAATCATCTACCACACCGATCAGCAGTGAATATTCGCTGGGCCGCTACAATCACTGATAAGGATGACATCTAAGCGACTTAATGAGCCGAAAAGAATTAATATTTTCCCTTCGACAAATTAAGTTCTAAAACATTTTTTTTATGTATAAGAGAAATAAATAAAGACCTTTGAAGTATTTGTGGGTAAAAATGATTTGCTATTTAGTGTAAATGGGTATTAAAATGAGTAAAAGGCAGCATTCTGCCCGATTCAGTAAAGTCTTATATAAACAATGCACGCGCCATTGAGCCAATGATTGACATCGCGTGATGTGGCGGCACGTGTTGAGTGCAGTCGTCTCTTACAGAGATATTAGAAGACTTTCGTAATCCTCTGGGAAACAGTTTGAAAATCTAAGGTGTTCCTAAATATGGCCCTGGATATCTACTTCATCCAGAAATAGCGGTGGAGAGGAGAGGGTCCGACAGATGTAACTCTGATCATTTGTTTAAAATAATGCCCAGAAATATCAGAACACTTGTCTTTGTAGCAGTTAGTTGTAGACGACTTTGATACTTACTTTTAACTATAGGACGATGTGTGTGCCTTTGAGATAAAATATTCTTTATAAAAGTTTGTCTGCTATTCTCTACCGGTTCAATATCTGAAACAGAAAACCCAATATTTGTATTAACTGAGGGACATTAATAGTAAGTGCAGGAGGACCGCACTACACGAAAAACAAAAACTTACAAGATTAACCTGCGAAAAAATATCAAATCAAGTGAATGGATCCGGGGGCCAGCCGTAAGCGTCCACTGCGCTGTGCATGTTCCGTTCTGATACGCATGACAGTTCATCTACACCTATCCAGATGGATTTTAAATGATCGCATAAACAAACTTCAACGGTTGGTGGGAGATGCGGGTTGTAAACAGAACAAGCAATCCAGGGTTCCCCTAATATACTTATGTAAACTTGTGAATCTTGATTTCCTGGATTCCTGGAATCAGAGAGTCTAAAGAGAAACTAATAGGAAGGGTGAGAAAATGGGGCCCGTGTACACTCTTCAAGTCTAAGATTAGTAGCGTAAATCGCGCCTGCAGCTTTGTCGATGTCTTTTTAAAATTGGCCTTGATTTAAATGAATGTCTCACACTATGTATGGTAGCTGCAACTTGTAGCCGTGACAATTCTTATTCACGTCTGCAATTGATACACTATTCGAGGTTCCATTGCAACACATATCATCACAGTTTGCATGGAAAAAATGTTACAAATAGTGAAGAGTGGAACACTGAAATCATAATCTTATCTTACCGAACCGTTTTTCTGTATTTTCTAGTGACACAAAATCACGTGATTCTGGTTCGGCGGCCATTTGAAAATGAACAGAAATTTCGCCTAGCAGTTGGGTTTAATCAAATCATATAATTTCACCTTTATCTCAATGGGAATTGGTTTATTACATGTTAAGCTATGTATAGTACAGTGTCAGTACAGCAAGGACTTAGGACGCTCCACTACTGTGGCCGGAGCAAGACGGGAGACATCAGTATAGTGGAACCATTTCCATATGTATGGAGTCGGTATGATGTTGCAGGATTCTTATACATTTTCTTCTGTATTGATATGGAAACAATTATGGAAAACATGATTTCAGAAATAGGAAGCATGCGACACCAAATTTCTTTCTCCTGTTTAACCAGAAAAACTCAACAGTGTCCACAACAAATATTGCACACGAAGCCTGGGCGACCTTCGGTTATAATATTTTCACCACTAGTTGTCAGAACTAGTACCCTCATGAAATTGAACTTGCGCGACTCAAATTAATTTTCAGAGACGACAAAATTCCTCATAATTTGACTTTACTTTTTGCATAGCATAAATTTGGAAATAATGCCAAATTTTTTGACTTGTACAAATTCAGACATTACATTCGTAAACTAAAATGCGAAACAAAGTAGATTCTTTCTAGATATTCTACAATGATGTTTCATCGACACCGGACATCTTCTACACTACGCCGATCATACCACAATAGCATTGTTCAGAATTTTCGAACTATGGTCCTGACTAAATGAAATTCGGATTCAGTTAGTTCGACCAGTCAAGAAATGACGATAACCGACGGTCGCCCTGTAAAGAGTGCATACGCTCTGGACGAATTTCGAAGGTTTTCTTTCTTTAACCTTATGATCAGATCACGACAAGTTTTAAAACAGAATCTGAATAACTTTGCATCTGATTTCGGTAATTTATTAGCGTTCGACTGTTTATTGTCAACAGGACATGTCATGTTTTGAAAGAAATATTTAGAGACTCTTTGATTTAGGTCAAACAAGGGTTGAATTGGTTTAATTTGGAATGAACTTTGGGGAAGTCAAATCGAATTATACTAGTATCTCGACGGTAAGTTCGTTTATGGAGGTAAATATTCTAACGAAATGTGCATTTTTTTACAAATCATACTGTTAAATTTAACTCAATTTCTTAGAGTGTATATCTAGAGTGGGGGCGAGAATTAGTGTTAACCGTGGTCGGGGGTGTTAATAAGATCTAATAGATTATATTGAATGAAATCAGTGGTCAGTGATATAATTCAATATATTAATCCTGGTCATTACGCTACCTATAAAGGCTACCAATATCTGTTTAGTCTTGGGCATCAAAACTGGCCTGATCGTAACGAGCAATTAACGCACAAACACAATAGATCGTTTGAGATCAATAGGGAGAGTGTCAAAATAATTGATGAGATCACTGCATGAAATTAATTTTAAGCCCACCTTCATTGCCAATACCAGGAAAAATAAAGTAAAAATAAAGTAATTTGTTAAGACATACTAACAAGCTGGTTGCTGTATAAACTGGATATCGAATGCTAGTAATTTGTGGTCGTTGGTTTGCAGAGACTAGAGCGAGGGAGGGAGAAATGGGGTTTAACATCCACTTGACACAAACTAGGTCATTTCGGGACTAACATATTGTTTAACTTCATTTCAATAATTTGCATGCGCGTAGGGGTCTTTAGCAGTGTGAGTGTGTGTGGGGGGGCGGAGTACCCAGATAAAACCCACGAGGTCGGACAGGCGACCTTACTCCTTGCCACGTACAACCGAGGATTCGAAACCACGCCAGTTGACTCAATGACAGGCTTTATCATTCAGCGCGCAAGTGCTAACCATTCGACCATCCAACCGCCCGAGATAAACTAGACTACACAAAATCTTGTGAGCTACTGGTGTCAATCCACACTGATCAGCAGTGAATATTCGTAAGTAATTCTCTGTGAAACAGATTGGTGTCAATCATGTCACCCAATGCATGATACTCGTCATAGGTGTTACTATATATCCCCCTTGTCAGTGATGCAGGGTGAGAGCCTGATAAGGACAGCTGTCTAGAGTTCGGGTGGAACGAAAAACCGAGGTCCGGTGTACACATTGGGGTGCACTTAAAAGATCCCTTGACAGTTGGAATTCGATATAAGAGTAGGTCGTAGCACACTAAGTTATGGCGTATGCCCGTTTTCATTAGCCCAGTTCGGAGCAGAACAGTGGGACGTTAAACTCCATTTCATTTCATTCTGTTCCTAAATAAATATTGTTCAAAACAAAACAAAAGTTGTTGTCAATATGACCTCAGACGCGACCTCCCACTAATGCCAGGTATGCATGAAGTGGAGTCCATCATAATTATTAAAAAAAAAAACGAAACGAAATATAGATCTGTATTTTCATCAGATTGTTAAATATCAAATCTACTGCAAACTACGCGTAATAATGTTGTATAGATGTCAGCGTTTGGTTTTTGTTTGTTTTTATAATCAGATTGTAAAGTTATATTACCAATGCATGCATATATCACGTGTCAAATACTCTGATCTCAATGGCTTTCTACAATACTTGCAGTGCTAAAGATTTTGAATGATAATAGCTATATTTATAATAAAAACACTTCATGTGATGTTCTTTACAATGGAAGATATAAATATAACGTCTTTGTTGACAAATTAAAACTGTACAAGAAGTTTGTATACTATGAAAACATCTTGAATCCAAAAAAGGTTAATATTAGTTGAAATCGATTCAAGTCTATTACCTAGAAGGGAATTCCTTGTGTACCTTCTCTTGTAAGTTTGATCAATTTTTTTAAATGTGATGCAGGGATTGACGTCAGTCTCTTAAAGATGCATACCCGCGAATGTATTCAATGGGTAATTATTTCCAAAAAAGATATAGCAAATTTAGTATTTGTGGAAAGTAAAGACATCAAATCTTACTTTAACAATACTGGAAAGGGGAATTTACTTAGGCCTGGATATTGATTGTAAATGTAAAGAGAGTAACGACAAATACAATCTAAAATGGAGGCTGCCTCACTCAATGTTGTTTAAAATACGTTGTTGTCGGCTTGTAGTCATTTGCCATTTGATCATTTGTACTACCCCACTCCAATCTTTATCTTATTAACTGAAGGTATGGTATTTGTAATGACCAGGAAAGATCAAATAATAGACAAAATTCTTGTAATAGGCCAAGCATAAATTATACTCATTTAGTATTACAGAGCGACAACCACTGAGCTCGCTGTTGCTATTCTAACGCCTATTTCTCGTCTTAAATTCGTAGAAATTCAAAACATTTCCTAATTAACACTCAATGTTTGTTGTAACCGGGTGCAGCTAAGGGGGGGGGGGGGTGTTTAACGCATACAATGTAGGGAATACGGATTGTTATTTAGTTGAGTGCTTTGGTTTTTATTCCCCGGCTTGAGTTGGTCACATGCCTAACGACGTTTCGGTAACAAATAATATTTTTTTATCTTTGGGCCATGTTTTAGTATCGATTGTTATCTAGTTCGGCTTTCGAATCTGGAGGAAGAAGCTGAAAGATCTAGTATGTAAGATTTCAACTAAGAGCTGAATTTTCTTACTATAATACTTCAAAAATAGACGATGAAAAATGAATGTATTTAAAATGTCAGTTAAATTTCTTTATTATGAGCGAATTTATAATGAACGTTTGGAGTTTTGACAAGAAATGGCCGATTGTCAAGTACTAATGCCATGACACTAAACGAAGTCTCGATTGTCAGTCCTTTTATCAAGCTACGTCCATTTTAACGTTAACCGAATAAATGGCGCGGGCGGTCTAATCTTGATTGTCAGTCCTTTTATTAAGCGACGTCCATGGCGCGGATGGTCTAATTCATTTTATATTTAAAGCCATCCGATGGTCTACAGAGTTGATTATGAGCTTGTCATTTTAATAAATGTCTAGATAATAATTTGTTCAGAAAAAAAAAGACCTACAGTAAGCAGATTTAGCTATTGCATAATAATCAATCTGTAAGTCTCTTGCTATCTAATTGGGAATCCTCGTCATTTTCAGCAATTTAATTCCCGACACGACTGAATGCACCCCAGTGAACTGAAAGAACCTAGGCTTAGTTACCATAGGAAAATAAGTACGGAGCAATAACTCTAAAATATCAATGAATGAAAATGAAAACAATGAGCTTTTATGATATGATAGATGATATGAAGGTTGTTGTTCTCGATGTGCGATTTGTAGCTGCTGTCTCTCAGTGTATAGAGCGGGTTTTATCTGATCAGTTCATTCAGTTTATATCTAAATGTAGAGGGTGGAAGCGAGAAGAACATTGTTATATTGTGTTCGGGCTTTTAACGTTACAGCTTCATACCTTTAAAAAGAAGCTGTACGGGAAGTCGGGGGAAAACGAAATGTTATTTTACGCTAAACATACACAATTCCAGAAATATAATAGACTATCTCCTCGTTTATTAAAACACGTCACGCATAAAGTGCTGTATGTTAAAGGTCTGTTTTTGTCCTACAATCAATAGAACTGTTGAAGGTTATTGGAATTATTCTCTGAGATAAAGATAAGGTTAAATATACAACTTTTGTTATACTTTAGATTTGTTTTATTTAAATAAGTCATTCACATGACAATCACTTTCATAGATCGAACAGGGGTGGGGTCTTAACCTTTAACCTAGATTCTGGCATAGAGAAATGAAATGGGGTTCAAGTCCTACTGTTATGCATCGGCTGGTTAACAAAGATGTGCTTTGTGGTAAAATTTTGCCCGGGCGGCGGCACAACCGCCCACAGTTCGAATTCCAACTGTCAAGGGTTCTTTTATGTGCACCCCATGAGTACACCGGGCCCCAGATTATTGTCCCATCCGTCTATATTTTGTTCCGTTTTTTATACTCTCGATGGACGACACCACATGAAGATCTGACCAGTTGTACTGGGAGGTCGCGCCTGGGGCCATACGAGCGGCATTTGACCATTAATCAATCAGCGTTGACGTTTCTAGGGGTTTACCCATAGTTCCGTGCAGAGCACGCCAAGAACTCGCCGTAACAGATCCTTTTACTGGCTAATTCCTCACATCAGCTTGTTATATAGCAACTCTTCCAGATCTTAGTGTTGTGAAGACAAGTAAAACTAAATTTTGAACTATAAAAAACAAAACGAAATAGGAACTGTTTTTAATCCGAGTGCTCTACATACAGAGATTATAATTACTATTATTACTGAGCGACGTTTCGACTAGGTTTCATCTTATTAAATATGATAGACTGAAATTAAAATAATAACACCTAATATCATACAGACCAGGTAAAGCTAATTAATTAATAAGTAGCATGTTTATGAAGTAATGTTGTTACTGTATCAGGTTTTAATAATCATATCCTTGTGATTTCAATGATAATTTTATATTAATTAGTGGCCTCTAACTGGACATTATTAAACAAGTCTTGTTTTACGTATAGGATATTAACCTACCCAAGGTTGATATGATAGAGAACACGCGGGCACTGCCCAAGTGTTCTCTATCATATCAATCCGAGGGAGAGTAGGTTTATATCTAAAATATACAACGGGTTCACCTTTAAATTTAATGGGGTCTTCTAAAAAAGGCAACAGTGATTGGATAATTGCTCGGCAGTTTCCGCCAAAAAGCGAAAATTACCGAAGCTGTCACGTGCAGAAGTTTATTTAAACGTCGCCATTTTGGAGAAAGCAAAAACAAAAGGGATAGTAATACGAAGCCAGACGAATAATCAATCCATTTTAGTCACCATATTGACGATAGAATTGATGTGAATGCAAATATGATGAGGATCTATCCAAAGCCTGAGGAAAACTTGGAGTGTGTGGAGAAATAATGTGGGCGGAAAGAAAATTCTGAAAGATATCTTAGATGGAGTATGGTGATGGATAACCGATTTAAATATGCCGATAAGTACGCCGTCTATTTCGTTACTGAATCCTACAAACTGTACTATAACAATGTTTTTTTGATTGTCAAAAGAATAAAATTAATTTCTGTGTTCTTTGTATTATTTCGATCATCTACGTCATCAGCGGTTGATATGAGCCGAATATATCGGCCTGGGATGACGTCATCAGCGGTTGATATCATATTTCTATGGTTGATATGATATATCAACCTGTCATGACGTCATCAGCGGTTGATTTGAACCGAATATCAACCTATGGTGACGTCATGAGAGGTTGTTATGAGATATAACTGCTATGGACATCAAAGAAAAAAACTACACCCAGTTGTATATATATATATATAATGTCCCGTCTATTTTTATATATTTCATCATTGCTGGATAAAACCTAGAAATGCCTAGTTGAGATGTAGCTGAAAATTGTATCCTGTATTTTCAATTACTCGATGCTATTTTAACAATTTGGCAATCATAGTTTCAACATTACGTTTAAAGCGAGAATTTTTTATTTTTAAGTTTTATTTTTAAAATGTGTTTTAAAAAAAAGCCTTAAAATAGATGGTATCTATAATCCTATAATTCACTAATGCCACTTGAGAAATTGGCAAAAATGTTATTTTCATCTTTAAATTCAAACGTTTGAAAATAGCTATTGCATGGGGGGGGGGGTTAGAAAACAGGGGAGGTAATTGTGTTATTATTTCCGGTGTGAATGATTTTTAAGGTCGAAAAATAATGCCTATGATCGTACAATAGTGAGTTAACAACCTATTCAGCACAAGACATAGGGCCTATAAAATATGAAATTCTCGCTTTAAGGGATCATCGTTATACTATTGTTTCCTCCTTTTTTTTTTACCAAGATTTGCGATTGTGTTTTTGGAGAGTGAATAACGGATTGGGCATGCTTTAAGTTAGCGTGTTTTGTATTTTTATATTTAAATCCTCGGGTTGATGACTATCCTTAGTATCTAAGTTATTTTATATCCAGTAGCTTCAGCTTCCGACACCCAGGTCTAATAGAACACTCGATAACACTTTTCATTTCACATGTTCATATATATAGCTAACAGTAAGTATTGTATAGTCCTTTTGGTTTATAAAAGCGATTAACACTAAAGCGTTTATAAAAGCGATTAACACTAAAGTCTATCGGCTAGTAATTGACTGGACGGTGTCTTCCATCCAATTGCGTACAGAGAGGGTGAAAAGACCCGGGTATACGCTCCGTTATCACTGTTTACGTTGGTGTAGACACTGCCCTACATAAATTGAATGAAAGGTTTATTTCTTATGTGTTGTCATATTTACGGGTACTAAGTCCTATACTTGACTCTTGGGGACATACAATCATGGTGCAGGCACTGGGCATCAATAAACAACACACCGCTGCTGCCATCCGTAAAATATCTGATCCAGACAGTAACCTCGACCCGTCACCGTTAGTTACAGATAAGTTGAAGACAGCTAGATAAAGAGAGAAGTGGGGTTTAACGTCCACTAGACATAAACTAGATCATTTCGGAACTAACATATGGTTTAATTTTATTTCAACAATTGGCTGGCGCGTAAGTGTCTTTAGTAGTGGGGGGAGGGGGGCGGAGGACCCGGAAATCCCGCGAGGTTGGACAGGCTGGACAGGCGAACCTACTCTATTAGTAAGTGCAGGAGGACCGCACTACACGCAAAACAAAAATATAAGGTAGGCCTACATGCGAGGAATCGAAACCACGCCACTTGACAGACTTTTTGATCCAACGAACATGCGTTAACCATTCGGCCCCACCCCTTCCGGGTTGAAGAGGCTCTTAGGTTTATTTATTTAATTGATTAGTTATGTTAGCGTGGGTGGTCGTAGATACACTTTACCTTCAGGATGTCGACAATCAATTCATACTACCTTTATTTGTATCGCTGTTCAACTTGTAATTTTTATTGTTGACGTCTGTTTAGGAATCGATATAATGTTGTTTATAAGGTGGCATCAAGTGGTTGATCTAACCCTTTTTCTAGCATGTCACTGATTAGTTATGAAAGTAAAACGATAGATCACTCAAGAGTTTATTTGAACAAAACTTGAATTCTATAAATATATTCACTCTGTGTTTATGTTCTTTTATTCAACTGAATATTTCATAGAATATTATCGGCCCTTGATTAGCCTCCATCATCAATCGGATATGCAGGCCTACGAGTTCACGATGAGAAGGGGAAACGTGTGTGGAACCAATGGCAAAAAAGGAACCACTCAGACGAGCATAAAAGCTTTTAACTATGTATTATCGTGTGGCCCAGAACAACGAGTACACATGATAAAGTGGAATAATTCAAAAAGTATTGTACCTATAGCATTAACAAAAATTATGCGAGAGCAAAATCTCCCTATTGCAGGTCTTTCTTTAGGTCTGAAATGTTATCTAAATATGCAAAACGGAGGGCCTGACAAGGACAGCTGTCTAGTTGTGTGGGTGGGAAGAAAAACCGATTTCCCGTGTACACATTGGCTTGCACGTAAAAGATCGCTTGGTAGTTGGAATTCGATATAAGAGTAGGCACAATTTCCCTGGTAGCACACTGTATGGCGTATGCCCGTCTTCATTAGCCCAGTTTAGGAGCAGAACATGAGGACGTTAAACCCCATTTCATTTCATTTCATTTCTATTAATTAGACATAATCAACTCGATGCAATATTTACTGGATTTGAATACATTTTGTAATGGTGAGTTAACGTCTAATTTTATAAACGACGCTAATATCAATTTGACTGAAATTTTCCACTTTTCTCTTTAAGTTGTCTATTTTTAACTATACATGTAATAAATACAAACAAAAATGAATATGGATGTCTGACGACTTTCTTCGATATTGGAAGGACCACAAAAATAAATGAACTAGCTTGTAAATTATGCCATTACCATTAGATATGTGCAATTTAAAGTTACTTCATTATTTTTATTTACCTAAATCTAGATTTATTTCCCTCTCTACCAAGACATGCGAGATTCTCAATACGATGACATTGAAAACCAATTTACCGTCATAGAAACGCTTCCCTTTTCCTGTATACGCGTAGCAGTCATTAAATTGTGCCTATCCGTTAGGCCTTAATACTGCTCTTACTTCATTATTTTATGAATCTAAATTTAGATTTATTTCTAAGCTTTAATTTCTTAAAAAAAAAAATTCGATTAAAAATAAATGCGCAGAAAATTTGGATCGATATTGACATGAATAATGGTGGTCTTTCACAAATTGTGATGCAATTTTTATGAAAAAGTCAAGTTTCCCTACTTGAATTTAGTAAAATACCATGTACTTGTAGGCTAATTAGTTTTACGGTGAAAAACCCCCCATCAAATACAAATTTAGATGCGCTTGAAAGCTATTTTAGATTGATTTAAAATAAAATAGAATGTAATCATCCGTGATGACGAATTATCTTTGGTAATTTCACAAAAGAGAAATGCTATCAACAATATATAACAATATATGAATACAGACAGAAATATGATATATGGTCTATATTATTATTGTCGTGCCTGCTGTCCGTCTGCCCACAATTAGTTTGTGGACACTCTACAGGTCACAATTTTCATCCCAAAGATCTCGATTCCTGTTGATACTGGCATGTATCGGGGTGTAACTTCGTGGATTATGGCCCGAACAATCATGTTTGTAGCTTGTGGACACTCTAGCGGTTACAATTTTTGATCACCCCTCATTGTACGGAAAGTCGCGTTTTTAGCTTGGGGATCCTCTAGGGGTCACAATTTTTGTCCGATTTTGATGAAACTCAAAATAATATACGCATGTATCTAAATTATCTGGGGTCCTTAAGATACTTGCGTGTATCGGAGCGTAAGAACCCCTGGTTGTACGAAAAATCGCGTTTTAAGCTTTTGATTTCTTTTGGTTACAGTTATTATCCGAAAAACGTTTAAATACATCAACATTATACCATAATGACGATTGTGTTCGAATTTAGTGAGAATAGGACCAAAAATGGCCACCGAATGTACGCAAATAGTGTAAAATATTTAATGCCACGGTTGTGGACACTCCATAGATTACAGTTTTTATTCGATTTTGATCAAATTTAAAGCGGGAATTTCATATTTTCCAAGAAAGTCAAAACATATTTATTTCTATGTCTTTTGCTCAATAGATTGTCAACTCACTATTATACAATCATACACATTATTTCCCACACTTAAACATCTTTCACATCGGAAATAATAACACAATTACTGCCTTGTTTGCTCATCCCCCCCCCCCCCATGCAATAGCTATCTTCAAACGTTTGAATTTAATCTTCTTTGATTGGCATTTAGTAATTGAACATATAACACAAGGTACAATTTTATGGATACACAATTACGGAGTTTGATACTAGGTTTCTTTCGACGCTTCCTGGGTTTTGACTCCTGGTTGCACGAAAATTCGTTTAGTTCTTAGTTTGTTCTATGTCCATCTCCAGCATGACAACCACTGTTCAAAATATTCGAGGTCCATCCGTGTAAACATTTACGTGCAAGTAAAAGTATCCGTGACACCTGGAAATCAAAGACTGGAAACGTCACTGTGTGGCCAAAGGACAACTACACAAATCTTGGAAAAGCAGCTATGTCTTCATCGAATATATTCGAAATGAAAACTTCGATGTTGACCAAATTTGAAAACGAACCTTTATTCCCCCTAATTTAATCTGTATCGTTGTTAATAGTATATCCAAACACGTCATATATCTTTGGAGAAGAAATAAAAAAACTATAGCCTCCACCGACGGACGGTCAGTGTATACATAATACGCCCACGTGGGCGTCACATGCGTACAGGCTCGACGACGCTTACGGGGAAGCAGAACCCGAATTGCCCAAAAACATTTTGGGTTACAGACGGCGTTGTCGGTCTTCTGCGAGAGGCGAAGGAGCGTTGATTATCGTGTTGAGACCCCCGAAGAAAATTTTGGAAAATTTGACGACCGCAAACGCGTTTTCCTGCTTTTCCTGTCTGTGAATACAACAACTTCAAAGTGGTCTGGTATATAGAATAATTAAGGTGACTGACTCGAATTCCAATCAACTAATCAATCGTTTACAGGACACGGTGACGGGATCGTTCGGAGAAAATGTAGAAAATTTAACTGCTGCAAACGCGTTTCCAGCCCATGAATACAGCGACTTTTCAATGTGGTCCAATATAGTTTACCTTAGGTGGCCATCTTCAATAGAAGGCTTGATCTCGCCTTAAAGTAGCTAAGTCTCTAACTCATTATCACCCAAAATCTTCAACATTGAAAACACGAATTGTTGGACGCTAGAAATTTGCTTTCGATTTAGACTGCTTGCTTATTTTGCCGAACATAACTGATTTGAAATTAGGGTGAAAACGGAAACCATTGAGTGTAAATCAGTTTATATACATTCATATTACAGTAATATATGCGTTGCAGCCCACTTGTGTCAATTTCTAGGTCCCAAATGTTTGCGATTATGTTCGTACGTACACCTTCACGTAATACCCTGCATATTTCGCCACTAATTTCCATTAGGGACAACCCCAGCTCGTGGGCATATCAGATTCATCGGTTGTCGTGAATACCACATTTTTACATGTTGCAAAGTTCAAAGATCGATCAATGTCATGGGTGCTGAGTTTATCAATTTAAAAAAAAAACTTTCAATGGCTGTAAACTATTGAGGCCGTCATGTTTGTTTACAGTGTGTTATGTGCCACGACGTCTGATTGGATAATGCTAATTAGTCACGTGTAAACACAACGGGCGCAAAAGTTCGTGAATTGCTAAGTATTGAAGCAACGGTTAGATGTTGTAAAACTCGCAGACGTTGCTTAAGGAACATGTAGATGTCTGGCTTGAGTCCCAAACAAACAATCAATCGTCGCGGAGAAAATTTTGAAAATTTAACCGCCGCAAATTCTAGCCCGTGTGTTAAGCAACTGTAAAGTTTTCCAGTGGTTTTGCAACCGAAATCCGACTCTATGCAGATCTTAATTCCAGCCATCCAAACAAACTGTTGCAGCTGCATTCACAAATAATAATCGATTCCAGACAAAATATTTTGATCCATATTCAAGTCAGTACAAATTCGTTGTATTCAATTAAAAGAAAAGTAAAATTAGTGTTCTATTAGATTTCGGGCACTTTATTTTGCCAATTATTATAGATTATTTTTTTTCACTTTACCCGCTTACCAGATAGTTAAGGGGTAGTTGACGCCCCCCCCCCCAAAAAAAAACCCGAGAGTATAAATAAAAACCAAGCTGAATACCATAAACATTCTAATGTTGTAAAAACAAAACCCAAATAGAATGGTTTATGGGTCCAAAACACACAAATTATGTAAAATGTGTGTGGAAGGAACCGACGGGTGAACTTAATCTCTATCAACGTGGAACTATTCCAGTTTTACTATACACCCTATTACCGTTTTCAATGTACACGCTTTCGTGGCGTTGTCTAATGCAATTGCAATGAGACCATTTTCAACGGTTTTGTATATGTTCGAGCGCCATTTGTAATGAACAATGCAAAATATATCCCACACAGCAATGCGGAAGCAATTAAAAATGGTTGATCCAGACACGGCAAACGACGGTCATAACCGACGTATAACCGATTTGAAATTACAATTATTTTTTAAAAATGGAATGTCATTCAGTTTATATACATTTATATTACACTTATATCTGCTTTAACTCATTTTCGCGTATTTCAAAGTCTAAAAGAAAAGAGCTATAGTCTTTATCTGACTTCTGCCGTTACAGAGTTACAATAAGTGTGCCCTGTAAAAGTGAACTATAAACCATTGATTTATTACACAAAATAAAGTATCTACGAATGGAAAAATAGGATGTCACCGAATCTTGTCACTTACAAAATGCCCAAAGTATTTTGGGGTTCCATTTTATTCCGATTTTACCCCCCCCCCCTAAAAAAACCCAAACCTGCGCCATCTATAACTCAAATAAATAACATAGTGATTTCGTTTTACCTGTAATGCTTCGTTCTTCTATCGGCAAACTCGTAGAGCGTGATAAAGATGATAAATGTTCACTATTCGTGGAAAAAGTTTGTAAGTTTTTTAAATGTCTTTGAATACTGGCCAAGGTGGCATCCCTGGCACTACAAAGTCCCGTAACGAATGTCAACCACCAAGCGACACTTTGCACGAGCTTCATGGCAATGTTTCCCTACTGCACTGAAAGACTGGGCGAACTTCTTATAATAGAGTCCCAAACAAATCAAAATATGTTAATGTCCGCCATCCTTCCTGGTCCTCTTATATATACACACATACGAACACACGTAAGTCGGTAAATTAAAGAGAAGAAAACAAGAAGTATTTAATAGATGTACGTAGTCACATGGTGGGCTTCCTTTTAAGATGTCTGCCCGTATGTCATTAACTATAAAGGCAGTGGTAATGCAAAATCTAATAAACGGTAATACTTCGCTGAATGAAAATGACAAGGCCCACGCTCTATCATACACAAATTTCGCGATAGATCTCAAGATTAGCAAAACTATACAGCCATATGATATTAAAGACTAATGTCACTATAGTTTCAGGTAGTTGAGGGAAAATACGTAAAATCGGATCAATGTCGAGCTAATAATAAAGGTATTTTGTAACCACTATGATAGTCGTAGCAGATCTGCACACTGCCTTGATACGTGTCACGAAGACCACACAATCAATCAATGCTCTAACTTAATGGGTGACAATTTCTAGCTTTTGATTAAGATATTGACCATAAATTAAAGCTACATTATGTAAGATTTAGATAAAGAACTAGTCATTCTTGCTATAATAGTTAGAAAGTAGATAATGTAAAATGAATAATTTGAAAATTGCATTCAAATTACTCTATTGCAAGCGAAGATATTAGCCTTTGAAGGTTTGGCAGACGTGTGCAATAATTTCAACCACCGACCTGGTTGCTCGAAGCTAAGTCTTGCTCCTCCATATTTGATTAAATCAAAGTATCGCTGAACCGTTTCAATCTATTTAATATCGGAGAAATCTTATGCCATCGAGAGTTGTTTAAGGCCTGGATCAGTTAATTAATGTCTAATTAATACTTTAGAAAACATTTCAGGCCTAAAGAAAGACCTGCAATAGGCAGATTTAGCTCTTGCATAATGCATGTTTAAGGTATTATGACCAGGCATAATAACCAGTCAGTTTTAGATAGTATTTAATTTGTCATGAATTGTTATCAATTAGGGTAGAAGCTAATTAGTTAAGTATTTAATCCATTATTGGTTATTTATATTAATGTCTCTAGTGATAATCCTGTATAGTATATGTTTTCATGTCAACACTTGAGCTTATCCAATTGTAGTCATTAGGTCACCCGACTTAGTAGCAGCTACGTCGGGCATCTACTGTGCTGTAAGTATACGTTGTATGTAAATTGTCATTGTAAGATATAAGTTCCAGTAATTAAAGGATTGAAGAACCATTCTAGACTTAATTAAGTTAAAGAAGATCCTAGCGGTTATAGTATTCAAGACCACTACTGATAACTTCCAGCCACAGTTGAAATAGTAAAATGGTCCTACATGGACTTGAGAACTTACTTTGAGCACTGTTGTTACGATTATAAAAAATCCTACAACTTCACATACTGATAACTTCATTCATTCCGTTTCATGTAATTTGAATTAAATTTTCAATATATTCATTTTTCATTGTGTGCTTTTGAACTATTATAACAAGAACATTCAGCTCTTTATCTAAATCGTATATAATGCATATAATCTTTAATTGGGGTTAAGGCGCATGACTTTCTTATATCAACGATTCTATATCATAATCTATATATAAAATATAAAAAGATGTACCATATGAAATCAAAGGTTACGGCGCATGACCTTCTTATTTCAACAATCCAATATCCTAATCTATATAAAAATATGTACCACATTTAAAATCAATTTGACCAGACTCTCTGATGATTTTTTTTTTTTTAAAGCAGCATTTACCTACGTTAATCCTGTCTTTATCTAGAAACAGATTAAAGACAAATTATCATGGCGCGAGGCTCAATAATTAAGGACACATTATTATACTATAATATACGGTGGTCTATTGGTGCCATTCGTTAATTTATACCCGTTTCTCTTCGCGGTAGAAAAGCTTTCTCCGATGTAGAATAGGTTGCCACCGCGGAGAAAAGGGTTTTCATGTTTTGTGTTGTTGGTTTTGTTTTTATTTACCATAGTGTTCATTGTGAAACACTCGCTCGTTGTATTGCAGAGTGAATCTTTTTCATATGAAGTAAGTTATTAGAAAAGGGTATAATTTAACGAATGGCACCAATAGGCCACCGTAATAATATTGTATAGACAAATTCTATTGATTAAACATATTGTAGAAACGTATATGAAATACACACATTTGTATCAAGGGTTATGGTATGATCGTGACTATCAATTTGATTTATCAACAGGGGTTATAGTATACATGATACATCTATCAAGTCTTAACCTTTGAAATAGTATCACGACCGTATCATTAAAGATGCTAAAAATGGAAGTAATGAACATATTCTGTAAAGTATATAAGACTAAAATGAACGGTTATAATACAATTTAACAGACGTTAATTACGAAACACGATTATTTTTCTCCCGGTGTCGTGAAGCACAGCTGTCATTCTTGCGTTTTTAAATACTATTTAAACATGTATTATGCAAGGTCTAAATTTGCCTATTACAGGTCTTTCTTTAGACAGGAAATTTTATCTAAATTATTAATTAGATATTAATTAATTGATCCAAACCATACTGAACTCTCGAAGTCAACGCTTGCCTTCGGTGTGGATTGGATTACAATCCTATATGCTGCTTAACGTTCATTGCTTTTTATCGTAATGATGATCGAGGCTAGGCGGAAATTTCAATCGCTTAAAACTCAGTTCATAGCGGATCAATTTGACATAGGAGTTACATCAGACTGTTCGGGTGCCCTCAAATAAAAACGGCTAATTTAGAGATCCCAATAGTTTCCATCAGAAAAGTGTTTTAAGACCTATACTACATATGTAATTTAAACTCAACATTGAAGTAACGAAGCGCCATTGGCATTTTCACTGAAATATTAAATTTCTCACGATTTAATCCACGCTAATAATGTACTCTGATTGATTGAGTATTTAACCGTTAATTAAAGAAAGAGAGAAATGGGGTTTGACTTCCACTCTACACAAACCATGTCATTTCGGGACTAACAAATGGTTCAATTTTATTTTAATAATTCCCTTGCGTGTAGGGGTCTTTAGCAGTGGGAGAAAATCGGAGGACCCGGAGAAAACCAACGAGGCTGGGCAGGCGCCCCTACTCCCTGTCACGCTCAACCGAAACCACGCCAGCTGACTTAATGACATACCTTATGATACAACGCACACGCGCTAGCCATTTGCCCCCCCCCCACCAGTTAAGTAAGAAAACAAAATCAAATACCAACGCTATTTAATGTTCCGACTTGGATTCAATCAAATTGTACAAAGGCTCATCAATAAATTATCGTGGACAACAAAATGAAGGCGGGGTCGTTGCATAGCGAGCAGCATAGGTCGATGAAATTTCGATTCCACATAAATTTATAATTAACAAAATTACACCATTTTGCGCAAATAAACCTGTTTGAGATTCATCTTGCCAGTGATTTCATCAAGAGGTAAAATGTCGCATTGATACTCTAATTACATCAAGTAAGATTAAGTTATTGATAGTGATTTTCGTCACACTATCGTATTGTCGAGTCGGGTGTAATGTCTCATTAACACAATACTTTGGCCATTTTGTAACTATGAGATATTTGATAGGTTTATCCACACCATCCCATTGGCTATTCTTTTAAACCGAAAGTAAGCAGATTATCTTTATTTAAAGATACATTATGAAAGATTAGATTAAGAGTTGTCAGTTCTCACTATAATAGTTAAAAAATATATAATGTAACGGGAATTTGCTGAAAATTTCAGTCACATTTATCCACTCTGAACCGAGAATTTAGCGATTGAATTCTGGGCCTATTCCCGATTATCATTACTAAAGTCGGTACGATAAAAACGTTCTCGATTATCCATTTTTCGATTTAATCATTAATGAGCGTTGAGCAGCATACCGGATTCAAATCTAGTAAATATTGCAGATAAGCCATGATATTGAGAGTTGATTATATCTGGATAAGTTAATTAATGTTAATTTAGATAACATTTCAGGCCTAAAGAAAGACCTGCAATTGGCAGATTAAGCTCTTGTTTAATGTATGTCTAAGATTACAATTTGATTATGATGGAACGCGCACGCGCTAAACATTCGGCCAACGCCCCCCCCCCGCAAAATTTGTGCTTGTAAGAATTGTTTAGCAAACATGAAATATTCCGACCGCCTATTTTTGTCCAGAGAAGCTTCATAAATATAATTGAAATATAATCACGATTGCTGTTTTTTTTACATCATACAATTTCTCTTTAGATTTCATAAATCGTTGGTGATGTGGAAAAATTTCGAAAGTGATATTTCATAATTTTGAAAATTTTAGCTGATATTACATTTTACAGAAAATTAACACGAAATAATGTAAATAATTGGGTATTTATTGTACTTACGGGGGTTTCCAATTTCAAACTAAGGACATAAATGCTAATTTATACGTTTATCCTTCGTAATTAAAAATAATTAAACCCACGGGAATATATTTCATACTTAAAATAGCATTATGCAAGAGCAAAATCTGCTTATTACAGGTCTTTCTTTAGGCCTGAAATGTTATCTAAATAATCAATTAGACATCAATTAACATATCCAGACCATAATAAACTCTTGACGTCAAGGCTAGCCTTCGATGTTGGCGGATTAAATTCATATATGCCGCTTAATGGCCGTGGCGTTGATAATTAAATCAATCAAGTGGATAATCGAGACAATGCTGTTTATATTAATGATTTGAGTAATGATGACCGAGGCTATGTGAATATTTCAAACGCTTTTTTCTCGGCTAATAGTGGATCAATTTGACTGAAATTTTCAGTTACCTTTACACTATCTAGTTTTTAACTATTATAGTGAGAACTGCCATCTCTTTATCTTATCTCCCATAATGTAGCTTTAACGTATTAGTATAAAGCACGAGACTTCTTTAAGCTGGGGAAAGAAAAACAGGAGAAAATAACCCGCGGAAAAGAAAAACCTAGGCCAGCAGGCGGAGTTTTTTCTCTCGAGTTTTTTTTTCTGAAAAATGAGAATATCTAAGGATTCCAGTAAGAAAATCTTTATTGCGTTTTTTCTTCTGGAAACAAAAATTACCCTGGAAGAATAACTGGTTACAGGTTTAAAGAAAGGACTATTATCGAAAGCCGCCCCTGACTTTCAGGCATACAATATACCTCAAAGATCAAAGAGATTTACCGTTAGAGGTTTATAATGATCATTACGGCCCTGGGAGGAAGTCAGGATTATGACATGGCCGCAACAGGCTTCCATATGAAATAGCCCGAATACCGTGTCTAAAAGTTTCAAATTGAGTGGGTTCCGTGAAAATTGCGAAGGTCAAAGAAATGTATAAATAGAAGGTTACATAACACAAAAGCTGACGTTGTAGACATTGATATCCAGGCTCGTGGGATTTATGTGGAATTTGCGGACTGGTCATCGACCATAAAATTTGTAAATGAAAGAGATAAAGGTTTCTAAGTGTCTTTCACAAAGAATTAAACAATTTTATTCACTCAAATATATTACTATAATTAATAAAAAAAGATGCTCTTTAAATAGGTCTATTTGAATGGGTCTTGGCGTTCTGTCATATCTGCTTGTAGTAAATTATAAAGTAATTCCTTTTAGAGCTCCCACTGGATATACAGCCCACGTCTATACGTTTTGTTATTTTATTTAATGGAAATATTTCATTATTAAGAAAAGAAAATATTATTTATATGATAAAAGTGATATAAATAGTTACAATTCTATGATCAAGACGTCCCACTACATCGAGTTCACAGTCATACGCGAAATATGCTGATGTACGTCGAGGCGGTGGGCCAATACAAGTTTGAAACTACAGATAGGATCACCAAGTCAACCACGGACTATGTTGGATTGATACGAATTCAGATAGATCCTTGAAATTAGTCTCTAATGACAGCAACGAAACATACCCCCCACAGCAGCTATGTCGTCCGGGCAGTCAACAAGAGATGTCGCATGTTTCTCCTTTTGTCGGTAATGAAGCATTTACAATACATTTAAATCTGACCAAAAGCAACAACTCATCAAGTAACAAATGGAAAATATGGGCGTAAAATACGCGGAAATACGAGGGTGCACGCCCACTTAGTTCTTTGTGATGTCACGTGATGTCCCAAATGGCCGAAGTGATTCCCTAGAGAGAAATGAACGGTTACCACCCCTCTCTATCTCTCTCTCTCTCTCGGAACCAAGATTGTTATAGAACAGAAAAGAAAATTCAATTTTTCACGGTATAAATGCCCTTGCACCAATATACCTTTTCACAGCTAGTGTGGTCGTACATGTCAATTTCGCCCAAGTAGTGATGACTTCTTGCTAATAGAAAGGAACCCAAAACAAGTATATCGGTTGGGGAGAAAACTTTTTCTATAAAGGCCCCTAAACTGTGGAACAAACTACCCTTTAGCCTCATAAGAAGTTGTGCGACACTTTCGACTTTAAAATCAAAACTCAAGACTTGTTTATTTGCCAAAGCCTTTTATTAACTGTGTATTGTCTTTTTTATCCAAATTCTTAACTTTGCTTCATTTCGATTACAAAATAGATATCCGGACATCAACGTGCACATCTAGATCTAGCCACCAAAGTCGGACGTTAAAGCCCATTACATTTCGGGAAGGATAAGGTGAGGTAACCTATTGAAGGTCATTATCAGAATCTAATCAAATGCTGCTTTACCTGACTTTACTCTTCAAACACATAAGGATATGGTCGAGATGGGTAAAGGTTTAAAATGTGGCGAGTCAATGTTATGTTACACATAGGCCCCTACCAATCGATTTAGTAAAAGTTCAAGGTCAAGGTAATTTGGATCCAAGTCAATTTGAGTCCACCATGTGTGTTATATACAATTAGCGACGGCCATGTTCGACTCCAATTTACCTCCTATCCTGACGGGGGTGGGGTGGGTTGCCAAAATCCTGTCATTGAGTCAACTGGCGTGATTTCGATTCATTCATCGGCTGTGCGTGACAAGGAGTAGGGTCGCAAGTCCAACCTCGTGGGTTTTCTCCGGGTCACCCGGTTTCTTTCCACTGTAAATAACTCCTACGCGCAAGCCGATTATTGAAATAAAATTGAACCATGTGATAGTTTAGAGGTGTAAATTCTCTCTTCGGATATAACAGACTTCGAATGATTGTTGAATTCTTTAATATACCGGAACATAAATATACAGATATCGTCATACAGTACTGACAGGCCAGTTACTGCACTTAGTAAGGGATCCTAACTAGTGACTGCCTTCAATGTAAAATTTTTGTGATATTTAAGGAAAATCAGACAATAGGATAAAAGTAAAATTGATAAATGTTGTAGTTAAAACTGACATGTCGATATATGAACAATGCATAAAAGATTAAACAATAATATAAATCAACAAAAACAATAGATTGGATTAACGTCGTTACCAATGACGGCTTGACAAGTGATGACAGGTTAACGACTTACTAGCCAGTTGACTTTAAAGTGGTTAATTTAAGAAACATTAATTATATTAGCCATTGGCAGATTATCACACCATTATAATAGTCCCCAAATTACTTAGTTTGTGTCGAGTGGGCATTAAAGCACATTTTTTTCTCTCTCTCTCTCTTACCCTGACGATTAAACTGGTCGACTTAAATTTACAGACTTATAACACATGGCAATGTTGTAGTGTATATTTGTATATTGAGTATTTTTGTATTATTGTCCCTTTAATGTACTGGTTATTTATAGTATATTTGGTGTTTGTAGTATTGGCCCTTTAATGTTACATCTTTAAGCTGGTCAGAAGTCCATTTTCAATAGCAAGTCTAAACTCTACTCCTTTTTAACTCACAAAAATAACCACATCTCAGCTTCTATTTCAAACCTCACTTGCATCTTAACCTTGTTACAAGGAGGAGCACCTTATTTCACTTGGTTAGTTTTAGATTTAGTTGACTTATTTTAATGTTTTATCTATTAAATATGGTAATATGATTAGTATATATTTTATATAAGAAATAATTAAGTTACTGGTATATTTCTATAAGTATTTCAATAATTTAATCCATTCATATTGTTAATTTCAGTCCTGTATTTTACATGTATATGGTAAAACTCCTCGAAATATTCAGTATTGTTATAAACTCCTATTTTATAGGCTATGTATTTGTATGTATATATTATTGAATTATATAGGTCGCCATTTTATACATTCCCTTGTTTCAAATCAATGATTTCCCGCCACCATTTTAAATATATTTATATAATGTAAACTATTACTATTCTTGATTTTTATACATTTCTTTATGTCTTTCAGAGTTTTTTTTATCTGTACAATCAATTTACGATCCACAATAAAAACCTGAACCCATGATCTGGTGTTTTGTTCGTTCCTGAATAGAACCCTGCTACAGCATCTATTGATTTTGCAGTATATAATTGATCACAATTGTTCCAGGGTCTCATTAAAAGGCATTATATTATGTCACTGCATACTAATTGAACAAGGGTATTTGGGGGTACCTACTAGAATTGATTTTTTAGGAACAACTAAAAATTATATACCGTACTTTTTCAAAGACTTTACAAAACATTATATAGGCCTATATTCTTTTCAAAGCTATGTAATAAATAAGACGGTATTTATTTATTTTCTATGTGGGTGCTTATGGGGCACAGGGACTTGAGGGGATTAAAATAAAACTTCTTACTACTGCTTGACTATAACTAGCCTATATGATAAAGGGATGGCAGACGCCATCTTTGTTCTGACTTTTTTATGATATATTGTCTGGTGTCATCTCACAATACTCACTAGTTCTGACACTTCATGTCATTTTTATTGCCAACGAGACTTTATTTGATCATTATTCACCTTCCGATGTAATTAAATTTGTCCTTTTACAGCGTTATTAATAACAAATCAAACTTAAAAAGCTATCATTTACCGATATTCAACTTGCCGAGCCCGGAAGAAACCCGAAATAAGGTCAAAAGAAGTCTGTGTCACTCAGTCCCTTTATAAACCTATCATTACTCGATATGTGCATAGGAACTGGGTGATCAAGTCTCAATCAACAGCGGCCTGGCTTCGTAAGTTCTATAACGTGATAAAGCCTACGAAGCGAGGCCGCTGTTAGGCGAAACTCGATCACCCAGTTCCTATGCACATATAGAGTAATGATAGGTTTATAAAGGAACTGGGTGATACAGACTTCTTTTGACCTATTTTCGGATTACTTCCGGTCTCGGCAAGTTGATTGTGGATAAATGATAGCGGTTCAAGTTTGATTTGTTATCAATAACAGTGTTAAATGACCAATTTAATTACATCGGAAGGTGAATAATAATCAAATAAAGTCTCGTTAGCAATAAAAATGACATGAAGTGTTAGAACTAGTGAGTATTGTGAGATGAATTCAGACGATTCATGGTATCTCAGTCAAAACAAAGATGGCGTAGTGACTTACCTTCTTGTATTTATTAAGCAGTGGTAAGAAGTTTTATTTTAATTTATTTTAATCCCTTCAAGTGCCTGTGTTATGGGGTTACTCAGCGAATCTTTTTATGTAAGAAATTAAAAGTATTTTAGAACTATTAAACATTTAGATGAAATTAATAGTTATCTATCTAATTATAGTCTCGTCTCATCGGGTCACACTTAGAGGTGGCCCACTAAAAGTGGTGACATTTATCTGATGTGCGTGAAAAGCAGTAGGCGGAAACTTTTCATTTGTTCGAATCTTCCATTTTGGACGTTATCGATACCCATTTTCAAATGTTATCTATGACGTGCTAACAGGTGTAAAATGTCGAATGATAAATCGTATTGATCGATTTCAATTTAAATCAACCCTTTTAAATACTATTTGACCTTCTCTTAGATTGATTTAGTTAACCATTAAAACCATGTTCTATTAACAACCGAACAGCAATACATTAAGTTCCTGTATACTTTGTAGACCAGTTAACGTGTCCTACATCACAAATTTTACTATTTGCAACCTCGCAATTTAAAGATGCATAATGCAATGCAAAATTTATAAAGAGTTTGTCTTTTTTTGCCATGGGCATCACGTGGCTAAGTGGGTAAGACACTGGCTCGCTAGTCTGGAGGTCAGGTGTTCGATCGCTGCATTGGCCGAGAAAGTTCATCCAGATTTTCCGGCGTGGTTTCCCCTTTGTCAGTGATGTAGGGCTGAGGTCCCGTGTACACATTGGCGTGCACGTAAATGATCCCTTGGCAGTTGGAATTCGATATAAGAGTAGGCCGTAGCGTCGCTGCCGGGCTAAATTTCCCTCATAGCACAGTGTAGGTATGTCCGTCTTCATTAGCCCAGGCTAGGGGCAGAACATTACTTTCTTGCCATAATTGTTAAAAAATAAAAATAAAAGAATAATGAGAAGTGAATAATATCGAAAATATCAGTCAATAGGAAGATTAACTTTTGCATATTGTCGGTGACATGGAAAAACCTCGTAAGTCTACTTATCAGAAATAAAGTTTATTTGGGATTTATATTCTGTGCTCATTTTCCATCTGCCAATGTCATTGCTAGCTTTTACCATGTATAGTAACAGTTTATCCTCAATTTCAATTTGAAAACAACTTACGAGGTTTTCAATTAGCGAGGGTGCAGGGGTACATTACACCCCCAGAAAATAAGACGTCCCGAGAAATGGCGCCCCTACGGGATTACTCGCTAGCGACTTTAATTGCGGTAGTACCCGCGCTCAGTACTCTGCTGCATCCCCATTTTTAAAATCCTACATACGAAATGAAATGTTCTGCTCCAACTGGGCTAATGAAGACGTGCTTAATTAAGCCATATAGTGTTCAATAAGGAACATTTTGGTCTGGCAGCGGCGCTATGGCCTACTCTTATATCGAATTCCAACTGCCAAGGAATCTTGTACGTGCACGTCAATGTGTACACAATTTTTCGTTCCACTGACAAATGGAAACCACGCCGGAAGATCCCGATTAACACCGGGAGCGATACCCAGGCTAGCGAGCAAGTGTTTTTCGGCCAACAATGAGAGCGACACCCCGACCTCATGTGTCTTACATACTTAGCAACCGTGGCCACTTTCCCATATGGACTGTGGGGGTGGATGGTCGAATTGTTAGTGTGCGCGCGCTGTATCATACGACCTGCAATTGAGTCAAATGGCGTGGTTCCGAATCCCTGGTTGTAAGTGGCAAGGAGTAGGGTCGCCTGTCCAGCCTCGTGGGTTTTCTTGGGGTATTCCGGTTTCCTCCCATTGATAAAGACCCCTACGCACAAGCGAAATATTGAAATAAAATGAAACCATATGTTAATCCTGAAATAACCTAGTTTGTATAGAGTGGACGTTAAACCCCATTTCTCTCTCCCGTACGGACGTTAAAGAACACATAAAATGACAAGACAAAGTTTTATGTACTTATAATAAGTAGTTAATATTGACACGTTATGGCTAATTCACAGCAATATGATTAAAAACAACTGAGCCATTTCACGACTTTGCCAATTATCGAATAAAATCTTAATCCTCTCCAACGCCAGTGACCCAATCTCGAAACCAGAAAAATTTTTGAAGAAATTTCTCTGGTGAATCGGGGTAGCCATTTTCCCCAGAAGTGACGAATCACATGACATGTATTTATTTTACGTGCCTTGATGACCGAATCACTTAAAAATATACCCACGCGTAGAAAAATAGATCTATTTTACGTGCCTGGATGACCGAATCACTTAAAAATATACCCACGCGTAGAAAAATAGATCTTTACAAAAACTTGAATTTGTACGTTTAGGATCGATTTTTTTATGTCAGCGAGTTGGCTTTGACTTAAGGATCATTTTACAACAAACGAAACGACGACCCGACCTCTAGTTTTCGAGAAATCGACCCAAAAAGATTGACCAATCAGAGGTCAGAATGGGCTGGGTTTAGGTTTGAAAAAAAAGTGGTAAAAATGGCCGGTCAAAGGAACCAGAGGCCTCCTGCCCCGCGGCTGCCTCTGGGAACGAGATTGGCCAGTGACCGAATGCTATTAGAAATGTTCATTCCCTCATTACCACACGCACAGAGGAAACTTGAATATGCAGCATGTGTTGTGGATATTTTGTTACGAAAGAGTGCACTGTGTCAGATAAATTGTATTAAGGAATACATATCATTGCCAATGTAATGTCAGAGAAGTTAATTTTATCATTTCCATATACATTTACAATTTGAATTTTATATCAGTATAATGAATGTAGGCCCTTTCCATCCGTAAAACTTGCATGGAAGAACAACTATTTAGGCGTGATGTTTGTTTTATGTTTTCCAGGTAGGATCTGTGACCAGATTAGCCGTGTATTTGGTAAGATAAATAGTTTAATTTGATTTTGCCCATCTCATATCCCACGCAACGAATCCGAAACATACCAGTAGGATCTTTAATGCTTGTAAGATAGTCAATCTTACGTCTAAGTTTCAAGAACTGTAGTCATCTGTAACCTTGCCACTAAGTAGGAATATGTCTGCGTTGTAAACCAAGATGGAGAAACCCTTGGTCTACTATCAGAATGACATGCTGCTCACTTTATGACGGATGACTAAACACCCTTAGATAAAGTCAGCTCCTCAACATAAAGGTTTCCGTAGAAGGGTAAAGTATCGGTTGCACAGAATAACTGGACTTCGAAGTCATTGTTACATACCCATGTTTGTTTCATACCAATTAATAATTTACTAATTATAACGTTTTTGATGGTATCTATCAGTTTCAAAATTCTAAAGTTGTAACTGATAGCAATGAAGGTAACAATGTGATGTAAGAGGCCAAATGGGTCCATATTTGTACAGTGTGCTGAAGTTTTGGACAGCGTCATGACCGTGTCTTGTATGTTAAAGCAGTATTTATAGAAAGGGCAGCTGTTAAGATATCTGTCAACGTCATTCTCGATATGGCATCTAGGAAAGTATCTGGTAGTTTTCCTGGCACTGTTTGGCTTTTGGAGCTTCCTTACGAAATCTTGTCCAGTCATGTCGTGAAAACGAGTCAGCTATTGTATTTTTATAGCTTCATCTGAATCATATATGACAAACTTTGAAAATGATATTAAATTGCAATATTTTGAGAATGAATGGCCTCAAAATACACATGACCCATTTAGAATTTAATATTTGACAATTAAGAATCGACACTAGAGCCTAATTGTCAATAATAAATATAACTTTTCTATTAGAAAGTCGAGGACACCAAATGTAAATAGCTAAGACAACAGGAAACAAATAATATGATTGAGTGATCTTCCACGATTGAGGCAGTTGAAAATAAGCATCCCCGCCACCCACACCATGTGCCCCCTCACTATCAACAGCTGGAGTGTGTCGTTAGAAAACCAACATTCGCCTGGGGGAAAAAGTGACCCCATTGAAGTGCTGCAAGAATTCTAGCAGATCGTCTTAGATCTTATATGATAATCGGATTGTCGATTAATGCCTATCATTAAGTCGCAAAAACGACGTTTAAATGACCAACCAGATCTAGTACCAATGTGCCAACCAAGGATTGCATTTCTTTAAGGGTCACCGTCTTCCTGTTCAGTAACGTTTTGATTAGGACAGTGAGATCTTTTGATTTCTGTTCGAGTGCCTAGTTCTAATCGCCAAAAAGAAAGTTAAAGAAGTGGCTTGGCAAACAGTTGTATTGTAGAAGTGCACTTTTTGTGTATCTTCTGTAATCTTCGTCGTAGATTAAATGAAGACAGGACTCTTGTTGGTTGTTAATAATTCGATATATTCTTTAGTAAACAATACTTAATAGCAGATAATTAATATAACAATTATTATAACAATTATTGGTTAAATGCTTAAAAGTACATAAGCTCCAATATGGATATGCGAATTGACATAAACTTATGTCTCCAAATATCCAAATACAGGTCTGTTCCAAATCAAGTTCTCCCCAATTCTGTCTATATATCCCCATGCATCGCCTAGGGCATTAATCCCATGAATCTATCGTCTATACAAACAATATACCGTGGCAACTAAAACGCTTTAACCCGTAGACATTAATTACAATTAATAAGATAGATTTAAAGTGTAAAACAAAGAATACTGGAGACATGTGATTAATGAGATATATAGGACAATATGAAATAGATATAAATGGGGGTAATTTAGGTGGATTAAGATCCATTAAAATATGGTCTTTAAAATTAAGTAATACTGTGCGGATTAGCACGACGTATTAAACATTTACTATTGGGCCGTAATTCACCCTACTATAGTATCGCGAGATAATGAGGGAATACCCAATTCCTGACAAACATTAATAAACGTTTTCATCAGTATAGTACAGCCAACACTGCCCCTACCAAAATAAAGTCATACAATTATCTAAAGATGCAATACCAGAAATGTATGTAAGTAACCATTGACCGAAAGTTGAAAATGTTTCAGCATGTAGTATCTAAGTTCAAACCTGAAACCAAGAAGATCCAAGTCTGCTGGGGTTATCTCAATGTAGACTGGGCGTTCATCTTGGCTTTCAGTAAATTCGTGCCTAAAGCAGATATTTTATCAATGACTTTATCATAGGATGCACATAATAAGAGGGGTCTATATAATCGTTCACACTTTTACCGTATGCGGAAGAGAGGTGTTTTTATCATCACCCCACCACCATCACCACCTATTGGATTTCGGTACAGTGATTGAGTGAAGGCAATTAATTGACGAAACAAATGAACGTATAATACACGGACCGTTTTATTTGCAGTTGCAACATTTGATTCAATCAGTTCATTAATACTTTTCTACTTAGTGCTCAGCTGGTTGTATTTTTTTCTGGCTGGGATCATCACCTTCATCTTGTGACTGATGGGGGATATGATTGTTTGAATAGCAGGAAGGGTCCGGCATCTTCTTGTTTAGCATACCGACCCTTACGTGTGGATTTTCTTGTGTCTATGAACATTGTTTTGCTATAGTTAAACATGAAAAATATTAAAACGAACAAAATTGTAAGCTCCGTGGAGAACAGGGGCGACAGCACCAGTGGCTACCATTTACATAATACTTATTAACTTAGTCCCCTTTAACTCAACTGGCAAAACAAAGCGGGGCAAGAAGGGCTTTGAACTTCTCTATTAGATTCCATAACATTGATAACCTCACTGTGTAGCAATTCTGTCATCTTGGCACAAGTTATACTCCCGGCAGACCGGCGACCGTACGGCGATCAGACAATGCACAAGGTCGCCGGCAAACGTGAACTCAACGCGAGAAAATATTGACTCACAATTGAACATGGAAATTACTTTTGATTCTTGTCTCAGGAATTTTCCTTCACAAAGGAAGTATGCGAGGAGAGATACCTGTTAGCCTAGAACATCCAAGGGTAGCTAACTGTCCTTGATACTCAAGGCTACGTTGCTAATGTAAAAATGCAGCTGTCAAATGTTTTTGTCAGAATTGTTTTGCCCCCTTTCGTCTTCTGAAAGAGGGGTGAGAATCAATGGGGAAAATATATTAGAGATGAATAATGTATTTTGCTCAAATAAATTCACCTGTTGTACAATCAATAGGTGTTATTATTTAAGTTATTGGACTTTTAGAAATTGAAGGACGAATATTTATAGTGGTCCTGTAATAATAGTTTTTTTTCAATTCTAATGATTGCTATAGCCCCATGTTTTATCCATAATTATCTCCGGCAATCCACTAATTTGGAAAGAAACACCTACAACACATGCGGTATATTAACGTTTCGTGGTATAATTTAGAACAACAAAGGTTTAACAATGAATACTATAAACATCATGATGACAATAATTTGACATCAAAAGTTGTTATAAGTAATTTGATCAATATTTTAAATATAAAAACCGATCTATTAAAAATACATTATGCAAGAGCTAAATCTGATTATTGCTAGTCTTTATTTAGGCTTCAGATGTCATATAAATTAGATCTTTATTTACACAAGCACCAAATCAACTTGGATTCGGCTTGGATTAAACAAGGATATCATCGATTGATTTAATTTGTAATGGCATCGTGAGGGGAGATTAACCGTTACGTTGACGTCATACTCTGGAAATTTTAGATCGAGGCTAAATGATATTGTAAGAAGCGAGGTCGCTTTTGAGCGAGGCCTGGACAAATGACATCCAAACTAAAGTGCAATAAACCAAACACAGATAATGACAAATTATACAATTCCTGGAGACCGTGTGATGACTAAAACAGACGGACAGGTCTTCTGTATCAATACGGCCTTGACATTATGTTTAGTTGTTGGTTAAACTGAGAGTTTGGATGTCGGTATTATACGCTCTTGTGTCACTTGCGTTTACTCGTTAAGGGTAAAATTATGGAATTGAATTGCAGCCCCATAGGATCACTGTTTCCTATTTGTCTGCTTCGGGAGTCACGTAGGCCTACCAGTTACAGTACACACAGGCTAACAAGAAGTCAACTATAATTATGTACAAATGCTCCCTCATTGATTTGGTTCATTCCTTTCAAACTTTAAAATCCTATTACAGACTAACCTTTCTAATTTGTAGTAAAAAATAAATGTAATACTTGAATTGCAGCCCGTCTCAAACCGAATAGGCTGACGGTAACACAGCCATTGATAATCGAGATTATGTAGGTGGAGTTAATGCCTGTCAATCAAACTATCGGCCATTCCCGTAAAAGGTGAACCTACAAATTTACTCCTATTTCTAGTCAAAATTACAATGGTAACAACTCTGTTCAGAATAAAGTAATTTGATTGAAATTTTCAATATATTCTTCTTTCATCATCTATTTTTGAACTGATATAGCAAGAATGGCCAACTCTTTAAAAAAATATCACATAATGTATCTTTAATAGAATAAAAAAATTCCATTCTATATAAAGATACACGTCTGATTAGCTTAAAGAGAGAGAGACAGGGAGAGAAATGGGGTTTAACACCACTCGAAACAAACTAGGTCATTTCGGGACTATCCCGATTTCAACAGTGTCTCAAAAGTGAAAGTCTGAGTACGTTTGAAATGTAAGCTCCAAAATATAACCGGGTGGTGTATTTACCCTGTCTCAAAATTTCAGGTGAAAATATTGAGTCGTTTGGACGTGAACCTCAAAACTGCTTAAGATTTCGGGTCAATTTTTTCATTAGGTAACCTGATCATCGAATCTTGTTTCTTCAGAGGTCTTTACGCATTATTTTGATAAAGAAAAATCCGTTTTACCCAGAAACCGCATAATGCAAGTTTGGGCACCGATCTCCATTTCCAAATGAAGATTGGCGGATTTAAGTTGTTTGAAAACGCATCACATATATTGAGTTAGTTGCTAGACCCTGAGGAAGGAGATTTTAAGGAATTTTAATACAAAATTAAGCAGTTATTCTCCAAAATATTTTGACCTATAACCTCATAAAGTACGTAAAATGTATTTTGTAGATAAACGCATACAAGGCATTGGATTAAATAGAATCTTTATAGAGCAGAGTCTATTGTAACATGTCTTGAAGAACGTTCATTAATGAACTTTGTCAATGGTCCAACTTTCCGATTAATGACGGTACATTAACTGGAAATTTCGATATTGTTGAAAATGAAAATCTTAAAAACCTTATCCGCTTTGGGCTACGACTCCGAGAACAACGAAGCCAGACAATTTTTTTAAAAAAAAATGCATTCTAATCTTAAATGTCAAATCTGGAAATGCACTGTGGTTAGGTCAGATAAGTTTCCTGTCACTAGAAGAATGGAAAATCTCGTGGGCTTTTTTTTACAGAGGCGTGCTGGGTGGGTAGGCGATTACAAAAACAAATGAAACTTGAACGACGTCATTTGCTACCAGAGTGGGGGGGGGGATGTGCACTCCCTTCCGAAAATGTGCTCTCCCTTCATGAAAAGTGCCGTCGAATTACCTCACAGAATCAAGGAAATGCCCATGTCAATGTTATATACCTATTTGCTCTTTATGACAATAGTATGCCCACTTTTCCTGTTGCCCTTCCCTTTTCCCATCCAAATACAGAGATAATAAAAACCGATCGCTCCCATTGTAAATATTATGGCGGTATATTAGTGCCAAAAATTCTAACATGCTATCGTCTAATTTCTTACTTCTGTTCATGTAATTTCTAACCTCCATTCATGTAACTTCTAACTTCCATTCATGTAATTTCTAATTTAAGACAATGTATAATTCAACTTCTTTATTTGTTCAGTGTAAATATCAATTCTATTTCATCTTATTTCTAATATTGAGGCGAAAAATGTCTACTTCATTGTGGTATTACATGTTAAGCATGAACGGCAAACAAATTTAGAATTTTGTTACTTCTACCTAGCAACCATCATTATGACATCGTTTGGTGTCGGCACTGCGTGCTCAATTGGGTGATTGCGCACCTGATCGGACCAAGACTGTCTGACAAAATGGCCGCTCCCCTTTACGTAAATAATATAATAAGCATGTAATACTAAGGTTGTGGACCCTCCATAGATTAAAATACAAATCTATATTTCGTTTCGTTTTTTATGCTTTCGATTGTCCACAGTAAAACGAGATTTTGAAATATAAAATTGAAACGAAATAAGATCTGTGTTTTAATCAGATAGTGAGACCACAATTTGTTTCCAATTTTGATGAAACTTATAAAATAAGATTATATACCAAAGATCTTGGTTCCTCTCGATATTGATATTATGTCTGACAGTGGCATCCTGGATTATGGCCCCTGGGTCCTGATTGTATAAAAAGACTCTTTTTTCAGCTTGTTGACTGTCCATCTCTTGCTAAATGTGGGCGTATCTTATATGACAGTCATTTGTTCCCTGTTTTACAAAAAAAATAAGGCGGTATGCCCCAATTTTGTAATTAATACACCTTTACACGCTTATAACGTTTGGGGGTGGGATGGCCTAGTGGTCTAGAGTGTCGCGCTTCGACCTCTAGCTGACCGGTCACCTCTGGCTTGCGGCTGTGGTTTCGAGCCCTGGTGTGAGCGTATGTGGCATGGAGATAGGGGCGCCTTCTCAACCTCGTGGGTTTCCTCCGGGCACTCCGGTTTCCTCCCACGGCTAAAGACCCCTACGCGCAAGCGAATTATTGAAATAAAATTGAAACCATATGTTAGTCCCGAAATGACCTGGTTGTGTTGAGTGGACGTTAAAACCCATTTCTCTCTCTCTCTCGCTTATAACGTTTTGATTCCTATCTGACTACTACATAAGCCATTTAGTTTCACACTAGTACGGTGCAACGTTTGGAACATATTCCCTCTTTTCTTGGGCTGCTTCCCCTGTGGTTAGTTTTTTTCAGTTTGAGTGAAGTCTTAAATGACATTATAATAACTGTATGCTTTGCAGCACCCCGACGAAAATGGAAAAAAATAAACTGTACACCCTTCGAATGACCATAGCTCAGTAACCAATTGGTCAAAGTTACTGAAAAGAGTATTTCTGGTAATACAATTCCTCGGAGATTCCAAATCCACCCAGACATCTTATTGTATCTGTAGGTTCTAGCTTTAATGAAGGTTTTCAAACAATGACCGGTACAAGAGACTGATTACGTAGAAGGCAAACATTGAGATCAAGCTGAATTATATGAGGTTTTTACATCCAGTAATGTTGTGCACTGTTCATCCCCTTGGATGATCTGACACGCATTGACCCAATAATGGAAATTAGCCTGGTGAATCCAGTATTTAAACAGTGGTTGTCTGTATTAGCATTCCAAGGTTTCACAATGTTTATGTCAAAAGACTAGAAGCAAAAGAAAAGACATCCCACCGAAATGAAACCCTTAATATTACCCGAAACTAAAAGGATATTAATGGACTACAAGACGGTTGTACATTAGGATTGAATACTAATTAGTCAAACTTGGCGTTCACGGTGCTAATGACACAAACAAATTAAATATCTAATGACATATGCGAAACCAATATCTGTCATTCCAAATTTTACGTGTCACTTCTGATTTTCTTTTGTGTCTTCGATTATTGTATCGTATCCGATTATTGTGTAGCATCATGTCAGCGAAACTCACCCCATCCAAGTCACAATTAAGAAGACGTGATTCGCAGCACCCTGTCGAGAGACACTGTTTGGAACCTTATCACTCTGGGCCTAACTGAAATATAGAATGTTTAAATTTGGGGCAGATGTTCTTCATGTGGGTTCTGGGGCCCTGGAGTGGGGTAGGCAGACCAAACTTGGGATACATTTTGGTTATTTGCTTAAAGTATTTAACGTAAAGGTACATTGACCCTTGATTGAGGGATTCATGATTAAGTCCTGAAGGTCTGAACGTAGTTATCGACATTCAAAAACAACACCTATAAGTAAAGAAAAACCAACATCAAAATTAAGGGAGTCTGTCAAGTTTCATTCGATTCTGTTCTCATGTGAGTGAGCGCGGGGTAGCCAACAGTCTCTATCATACGAATATTAGTCTGGATGGGTCCTTAAAATTTGACGGAAAGTAAGTCATTGTCCGGATTATCCAGTCTTTTTTGTTACCACATACTCACTCTACCAAAACATCTCGCTTGTGAACAATGACACGCTCTAAAATTTTGTTGGTAAAGGCTTTAATTAAAATGGTAATTTTCTCTCGTCAAGAATCAGACGTATGGCTTCTCTCACAATCTTCTTAATTCTTCATCGCGATTCATGTTTATTCCTCGTCACTATTTTGTTTCTAATAATAGATGCACCAAGTGAATTGTGGGATATATTTCGAGACTTCAGCCAAAAGGTTCTATTGCCCATGCGTAACCGGGAGTTTGTTTTTTTTTATGTGGTAAATTATCAAGTAATTTTCGTCAAAAATTGACAACGGACCCAGACCCTTCGTACGTTGACGACTAGGGGGTTCTGGGTGACCGAGACTAGGTAGCCAATAAGTTACTGGTGACAGGAAAAAATGTCAGTATGTTTCGTGGTAACGGATTAACTATTAGCCCCGGGTATTCTAACAGCTAAAAACGTTCCGTGTTGCAAATTTCCGATTCTTTCTTTCATTTCTTAAACTCATTTAGCTAAATATAAAAAGGCTAAAATAAATAAATTAATTATGGAAATATTAATCTGGCTGTGAAATTGAATCTGGAAGCCACCCGTGGTGGATATCAGTGACAAAATGGCATATTCAAGAATATCCGTCAAACAGCAAGTTTTTAGGACTTTGGTCTTTAAGACCATATTGTGTCCTTGGAAAATTCTTGCTTCACTCTTTCTATAGAGTCAAATCACACGTCCTTAATGAACGTGAATATATAGTTATACATAAAACAGGGGTATTTTGGTAAAATCATAACCAGTGTCAAAATATCCATCAAATTCTACCTGTTATTTGACCTGTGGTTATTATTCCAAATAAGGTAATGTTTCCTCCTCTAGTCTTGTGAAATAAAGAGGTTTATTCCATATTTGGAATGGAAATTAACGTCTAGGCTAATGTTGGGCGTGCAGAAATTAGGAGGTACATGTATGAATTAGGGTGTAAAGCTCACCCAGACATTCCACGCAGCCATTATCTAGTGAAAATTGGGAACCTTCAAAGTTTATTCAGCTTAGAACAAGGAACCTTCAAAGAGGGCACATAGCAACACACAAGCCTATACCCTGGTAGGAAATCAGTTTCTTTTGTTTTGTTTTCAGTTACGAGGGCGGTTCTCTACCCACCCACCCAAAGTATTTGAAAACTTGGATGACAAAAACGGTATGTTGTAAATATGTATATTCCACACATAGTTATGGCCGACAGTATAAATAATGATAATGGTCGATACCATGCACTAGATGGAATATGCTTTCCTTAATGTTGCCTGGTTCGTCAATCATTTCGTGACTAACATGGGTCAATTTTATTTCAATAATTCGCTTGCGCATAGGGGTCTTTAGCAATGAGGGGAGACCAGAGGACCTGGAGAAAACCTACGAGTTTGGGCAGGCGACCCTACTCCTTGTCACGTATAATCGGGACCTTATGATACAGAACGCACGCGTTAACCATTCGGCTAACCCCCACCCTCCCTTTTCAAAGCCATAGAAAATTACCTTTAGCTTCTCCTATACTTTAAAGTGGTTGTTGATCGATCACTGCGTGGTTCACTTTTATTTCAGGAAATACAATTATGACTCAATATTTAGGAAATTTTAAATTTGATATGGATTACAGGGAATAGTGAAAATCAATAAGAGATTTCCTTTTTAGAAAGTGAACAACATATCTTGCGGTAATTTCTCTTTAATTCACTTATTTAATATCCTGTTTATTATGCGAGTCTGGTTCGAGTCACGTCCACTTTAATAGGAATAAAATGGAGTTTATTTTACTCGGGGGCGCCGCGGATCCTCGCTATATTGTGGAGGCCTGGTTGGTCGAGAAAGTTCATCAGGATTACCCAGTCTGGTTCCCCCCTTGTCAGAAAAAGCCAGGCAAACGATAATGTAAAGTCGTTCCGGTGGGACGAAAAAGCGAGGTCCCGTGTACTCATTGGCCTACAATTCATTTCTTTTCAAACATTCGGACCGACCGGGATTATGAAAACGGACATGCACGGTGCACCATGCAGTGTGCATTGGGGGAGGGGGTTGTCTGGTAAATTCAAAATACGTGACCTTTTGTCCTCACTACTTACGTGTTGTATATCGCCGGGCGTCGCCGTTTATAATTTATATAATAGACTCATTTTAGGGAGACGATGGGTGACATCAGTCTTACCGATAGCTTATTTACCATACTGGCTAAGTGGGTTAGGCGCCTGGAGATCGTGGGTTCGCTCCCGGTGTTGACCGAGAAAGTTCATCGGCATTTTCTGGCGTGGTGTCCTCTTGTCAAGGTGCAGGATGGAGGGGCCTGACAAGTACAGCTATCTAGCCGTTCGGATAGGACGTAAAAACGATGTCTCGTGTACATATTGGTGTGCACGTAAAAGATCCTTTGGTAGTTGGAATTCAATATAAGAGTGGGTCGTATCACCGCAATCCAGGCAAAATTTCCGCCAAAACACACTGTATGGTGTATGCCCGTCTGCATTAGCCTAGTCGGGACAGAGCAGTAGGGCGTTAAATCCCATTTCAGTTGTGCTTACCATGTTAGTCTCATTGTGTGACGAGACTTTAAAACCATCTTATTCCGTTTGTAATACGTCGTCTAACGTGTATATTTAAATTACTACGTCATACTAGAACTGAAATAAGGTCTTATTGCCCAGTCTGTTCTTGGTAGTATATTAGCCCTGGACAACCAATTGTTCGCTGGAAAATATGCAGCTGATGATGTGCTCTACTTTCTTCTTAATTATCCTAAAGTAAATTACTTTTAGTCTAGGTCTACATTACTAAACCATATCAAAATATTAGAGATATACGGATAGATGACATAGTAATAGTCATATATCAAATATTTCATTATAACATGTATTACTGTGTATAGGTCAATACGTCGCTTTGGCGCAACATTGATCTTTAAATTGCGCAAGATGTCTTCAAGTGTTGGATTTTTCATTAATTCCGTATGATCTATTCCTCTCGGCAAAAAATAATAAATAATTTGTAAACCTTTGATACAGACAGTTTGGCTAAATTGGCCCCAATAAATGGCTCATGTGATCTTTACTATAAACATTACGCAAACCTAACAGGGTTGGTCGCAGACACAACATACAGGAAGCTCTGCAATACCCTTCCAAAAAATGGCACACTATATGGCGTATGCGCGTCTTCATTAGCCCAGTTTAGGAGCAGAACAGCAGGACGCTAAACCCCATTTCATTTCATTTATATATTGATGAGTTTTGTATGGGTGGGTGTGTGTGTGTGTGTGTGTGTGTGTGAGAGAGAGAGAGAGAGATGGGTTTAACGTCCACTCGACACAAACTAGGTCATTTCGGGACTAACATATGGTTTAATTTTATTTCAATAATTCGCTTGCGCGTAGAGGTCTTTAACAGTAGGAGGAAACCGGAGTAAACCCACGGGGCTGGACAGGCGACCCTACTCCTTGCCACGTACAACAGGGGATGATGAGTTTTGTAACCACATTAAGCATATCTAACGATCTTTTCGAATGACTCAATATTTTGACTTTTCAGACAAGTTGTAATAGGTTGCGTCGCCATATTTTGCCGATTGATTTACAAGTATATACACCTACTCTTGTTTATGATGTCCTTTCAAATCTTTGGGCTGTCACTTTTATACAAAGTTGAAAATGACAAGAAAAGGGCTTCTTTCATCTACTCGTGTCGCTTTAACCGGTTTCTTCGCGGAGGTGTATCTATGGCAAATGAGTCGAATCCCACCAAATACGGTGGCCATAGCCTCGACCAAACAGGCATTTCCCATCAAATGATGTACATTCTGAAGGTATTTCTTCCAGTAGAAACCAGTCCAACAAAAAGATGACACTTCTGCTTTAACTAACAACATTCCTGGTGAAGATTCTGCTTAGCACGAATTGACACAGATTGGCCCGCTAACGGACAGAAACCGAACGTCGCCAAAATAATATGTTCATAGATAGAAAATGGAATATTTGACAATAAAGGACGAACAGAAATCATGTTACGGGTTTGCCGATAAAATTTGGTGGTAAAGTCAGAAAACGAAAAATCCAGTCTCAGAACTCGCTGTTTTACAAAATTAAAATCAATCTCATATTTGAAGTACATTTCCCACGATATATTTCACTATTTTTGAAAATAAATTAAGTAATATGATGATTTTTCACCATTATGTTGCAGTATTGAGTAGTATGTGGTTATATTGAGGAAGTATTGGGTAAACCGCCCCGTCCCATATTTCACAAATTATTTTGTCATTTGGGGAGATATAATTACTTTAACAAAAACTAATTTGACACTTACCAGTTACTGTTAACATAAAAACAACATTTAAATCGCCTAATTTGTAAATAGGGCTGTTGCGATTTAGGGTAGGGGTGCGCCAATTTCAGTCATCACGATGGCTTTATGGGATTAGAGAGCTGGGTGTTTGTAGCAATATGCTGGTTAGATGTGGAAAGCGCAACTCCAAAAACTTCCAGATTTTATTACCCTTGCGATCGTCTTGTATTGTCTCTGGTTATCAGGGCCGTAACTAGCTCAGGGTAACGACGGGAGAGCGAAGTGTTCTCATCGGGGTTCATGTTAAATTGACGGACAGTGTATATTTATTGTTTTATGGTCGACAATTTTTTTCACAATGGGAGGTAGCGGCACCACTGGATACGGGCCTGCTGGTTATATTTAGTCCCCGCCTTTAGAAGAACGTGGGGGCTATTAAAATGGGTTCGTCCGTCTGTCCGTCCGTCTGTCTCCCTGTCTGTCCATCTTCCCCTCTCCCTCTCTTTCACTATCTCTCTCTCTCTCTCTGCCTCTCATCTACAATGTGGGAATAACTCTATAAAAATGCCTGGGACTGGACGGTGATTCGGCGGTGATTTGTAGATCTTCGTAATTATGGCATTGATTTCCATACCTTTGATTAAATATGTAGATGAATAATTGTCTTATAACGATCACTGTACACGACTCAACATGTATCACTGACTTTACTGTTGAATCGCGTGTATGGGCTTCAACGACAAGTTCCCCGCCCGTTGAACGAGAATGAAATGAAATGGGGTTCGAAGTTCTACTGTTCTAGCCCGACTGGGTCAATGGGGACAGGCATAAACTAAACACTGCCAGGTTTTCGTACGACACACTGTAAAAAATTTCCGTTTTTTATGTTGCCGAATTCCGTAGTTTAACACATTTTTTCTGTTAATTGATTGATTATTTTGAGAAATTGTGTTAAAAGAGTGAATTATTTCTTCAAATTACGTGTTTTATGTAATTCTGTGGAATATCCAGTATTAAACAGGAAACTTCCGTGAAATTTGGGGATAGAATATTTTATTCCCTTCTATAACGGACTTAATTCTGTTATTTTACGGAATAAACGGTGGAATGACAGGAAAGTTACGTGAAATTCAGGAATAAAATGTTTCATTCCATTATATAACGGACTATTTCTGTTTTCAAATGTAACTATAAGAAATCATATACATATAATAATTCCTAATAAGTATCATTTTATAGTATTCATTTCAATTTATTAACCATATTGTGAAGGATCAAATTGTGTAGAGTTTGGTATATTAATAGTCATGTATATCTAATTTCCATTATTTATAAGATTTATAAAGTGTTTTCTCATTCATCATACGGTAATCAGATTGTAAGTATTTTCATAAATGTGTAAATACAATTTTTAACGCTCAACGAGAATAGGTTGTATTGTCTGGAAACCAAGCACGCTTAAATCTGGATAATTTAACCGATTGGCCAGTGTAATCCGGTTCGTCTCTATGGCAAAGTGATAATACCGCAAACTTACATCTGAAAGCCTCTAACCGGTCCTAACACTAACCATTATTAGTTGATAGATACGGCCTTTTCTCGATGAGGGTATTCTAATAAATATACTATTCAAAAAAAGTAGGGGATATTTGATTTTTAAGTGTTATTAAAGTCACCTAATGAAACTGACGAAGAAACAAATGACAAAATGAAATGAAGTTCACATTCATCGATTTATTCCAAATGATCGTTAGACTAAGTAAGGCACAGACTGACCATTATAAGGGTAAAATTTTACCCGGGGTCAAACAGCAAAGTTACCACAGGATCACAACAAAGTCAGTAACGGGTAAATCCTCCCCTGTTTGCCAAACAAGCATTGATCCGACGTGGCATACTCCTAATGAGACGTCTAAGGTCATTTTGGTCCAGATTGTCCCATTCCTGTTGCAACGCAGCAGCAAGTTCTTGGACATTGGCAGGACGTTGTTGACGTTGACGTAACCTCTGTCCAAGCATGTCCCAGGCATGCTCGATGGGGGAGAGGTCGGGACTCAGTGCTGGCCAAGGTAATGTGGTGATGTTCTGTTGTTGGAGGTAACCTGTAACGATCCTGGCCCTGTGACATCTTGCGTTGTCATCCTGGAAGATGAAACGGCGGCCATGACATGGACTTCCAAGATGTTGTCCCGGTAGTACTGGCCTGTAACACGCCCTGCAACAACATGTAAAGCCGTTCTTCCAGCAACAGTGATGCCTCCCCACACCATAACAGAACCACCCCCAAATCGATCATGTCTGATGACGTTAACGTCTTGGAAGCGTTCGTTTCGACGACGCCACACCCTCATACGTCTGTCCAAAAAATCAACAGTGAACCTTGACTCATCTGAAAACATCACATTGCTCCAGCGTCGATTATCCCAGTGTTGACGATCCCTACACCAACGACGTCTTGCCTGAATGTGATGATCTCTCAAACAAGGGATCACGCGAGGACGTCGGGCGCGATGGTGACCCCTATGCAGTCGATTCCGAATCGTCTGGCCACTCACTCTCACACCAGTGTCTGTTTGAAGACGAGCGCTGATCTGATTTGCTGTGATGACACGAGTTCTCAAGGCCAAGGTACGGATAAATCGATCCTGGGCTTGAGTTGTCGCCCTTGGTCGACCTGAGCGTGGTCTGTCCTGTACAGATTGTGTATCACAGTATCTGGACCATAGCCTGCTTATGACAGACTGAGAAACATTCATCGTCCGCGCCACAACCGCCTGTGTTGTGCCGATCTGTAGCATGCCAAGGGCACGTAACCTTTCATTTTGGGTAAGCCGACGCATATCAAAATTTGTTTTCTGGTCACTAAAACAATTAAACTGATGTTTCCACCCTGGAATTCAATGCCACAATGACTGTAACATTCAAAGTCAGAGTTGGACCCCCCAGATGATCCCAAGCATCACCTGCATTCCATGCGGTAGCTATTGGTGCGTTTGGGCGTCACATGTAACAGGAAATGTTTCTTCTGTTAGGTTCTATAGTGACTTTTTTCGTAGTCATTTGCATATTTTAGTATTATTCCCCCAAAATCAAATATCCCCTACTTTTTTTGAATAGTATATTAGCGGAGAGAGGTTACGTAAATATATCGCTAGCACTTCGACGGAAACAGGGGTTAAATAAAGCTATTTCGCACATTCTATGAAATATTGATTTGAAAATGGAATTTACGTTAATTGAGGGAATTTCTGTAAATTACAAGAAAAACAAATACGGATAAAATTTTCCTGGTAATTTTTGTTTCCGGAATTTTTTCCGTTTTTTCACGGATATTTTTGTTACAGTGCACAAAGATCTAACACTGGACATCTAGATTAACCAACTAACACCTTGCTCACTGAGCTATCGTGGCTCCGTCAGAAAATGGCATATGCCATATTCACCATATTCCCGAAGCAATGCCCTGAGAAATCCCTCTCTGTCCATTGTTGGATCGGCTTCTAATACTTGACATTTGAGAGAGTGTCTATTCTTCTCGTTCAAGCAAATCTATTCCCAAATACAGCAACATGACAGCCCTCCGTTTAATCTACTATGCACTGGACAATTGGGCATAACAGAATCGGGAATCCATTTTGCAATTATGTTTAAAGCGAAATGATATTATTACGCAGTTAGCTAATGGTTGTTAATCGGACAATTGACCAGTCATAATTTTGAACGGAAATTTGCTTCCATTAGAGCAAACGAACCAATGCAAGGAGTATCATATTCACGGGTTAATAAATATGACGAGTCCAAATACCATGAACAAGTGCTAATGGGTAATGTTGGTAGAGTTAGGAAGAAACCTCTCAAGAATGTCGGGGCAATATTTAAGCATAAGTAATGTTGCCTACACTTGTTGACTGGTTAATGCACAGGTCACTTATTCCATGGAATATAATTACCGAGCCAGATTTTGACTAAAGACTATAAAAGGCTAGTCAAAGCGTAGTTTACTAATAAACAGTATTTATATTCCATGGAATGGCGACTCGTATATTTCCAATTCTATTACTAAATGCCATTGAAACAATTTGTTGAGTGGTGTCTAGTGGCATTTGACCGAGTTAACTAAGGATTTGCGGTTTTGGTAACAAAGCAATGAATGAATACTAAAACAATGTGTAAATGATCCTTGGATTAAGCAATCTGATTAAAACACAGATCCTATATCGTTTTATTTTCATATTTCAAACTTGCGTTTTCTTTGTCTATACTACACTAGGATCTGAAAGACTTGTTATTATTAACGTGTTCTGAATGGTGTCAGGGATAAGCCAATGAAACGGTTTGTTACGGCGAGCTTTACGTGTGGTTTGCACGGAACTGTGGATAATCCTCTTGTATAACACCAGTGCAGATTGGTTAATCAAAGGTCTGACATCGTAAGGTCAAAAGTTGGTCTTTTGAACCCTGACATGACCTATCGCTACGACTTGTCAGATCGTCATGTAGTATAGGCCATTGAAAGTATAAAAAATGAAACGAAATATAGATCTGTATTTTAATGAGATTATAGCTTAAGTTTAGATATCGAAGACATAAAATAATAAATAACAATTTAATTACATGCTGAATGGATGAATGATGATTGGGGCTTTTGACACACATATACGTAAAAACACATTTAACAGTTTTACCTCCTGTTAATATTTATTCCCGCGGTTATGTTAAATATGTTTAATTCACACTAACTTAAAGATTAATAACAAAAATAACAGCCAATAAATAGTCTAATTATGTAACCTCTGGTAATTTAGCATTCAGAATACGAATTTTTAATTTAGTAAGGTACAAACCCGTATTAGAGTGTTGACCATGCACTATAATGTCTAATTAATTACGAACTACTTAGGCTAAAGTCAAATTGCTGATGATAGAATTTATAGAATTTAGTTTAAAGTTTCTCTGTAATTCTCGGCACTATGTCATGATGAACCATTTTCTCTCTTTATTTTTTCTTTTTGCCGAATCCGAAAACACCTTGATGGTAGTTCTCGATATGACATAAAGCATCCTTGCCCTTATACGGATTCCATGAAACCAAGGAAACGGCTCTTTCAACAGCAAATATACCATAATCAGCATTTAAACTATTTAAACTCATCATCATTTGATCAAAGAAAGATGGCGTTCCACAACTGAAGATAGCAAACTGAAAGTAGAAAAATAACGTGAATCACATTTCTGAATACATTTATGTAGCTATGAATCATAAGGTGTATTACGATTTTATTTTTGAACATGATCTCGAATAAATGAAGAAATAAACGTGGCGGAATACCAACCCTATTTGGGATTACAGACAGGTGTTTATAGGCGTCCATGATAATACCAGCGGATCTCAGTCTTAAAACTTCTGTAGTGTAGTTTCTCATCACTTCAGTATAAGCACTCAATTCACCTGAAAATAAACAGATAAAATATCATTCAAACATCGGTTACTTATATTGGACACAGAATGATCACCGATAGCCGCGTAAAGCGTGAAAATACGTCCACACAACAACTTATCATAACGAAAAACTTGAGCAAATTTGATCAGAATTCTTCATGTCTTCCAGATGTCTACCGTGTTCACAAGGTTGAATAAAATCTGTTAAAAACTGTACAATCTGTCACGTTCGTAAGGTTTACGGAAAAAAGGGAACTTTGGGGGTGGGGGGTCTTAGGAGAGGAAAGTTAAGGAATATTTATATGGTTCGTATTCCCAGAACTTCAATGTTTAACGCCAGATAAGAAACAAAACAATTTTTGACAAGGGTTTCGGGAAAGGTGGCGTTACTCTGGACCGTGAATTACGAAAGGTTTCTTCCCCGCATTGTCACAATGCTTCACACGAAATTTGAAACAGAAATCTCTTCACCGGCTAATTTTTGACGGGCGGGTGGACCTACCTTGCCCTGGGGGGGGGGGTCTCTTTTCTGGTCTCTGTGTTGACCGAGAAAGCTCCCCGAGATTTGCTAGACTGGTTTCCCCATGGCCTTTCAAGGAGGAGCGTCTTGTATGTGGATGAGGCGAAAGAAGGAAAAGCGTCTTGTATGTTAATGGGATACAAGAAAGAAAAGCGTCTTATATGTTAATGGGATACAAGAAGGAAAAGCGTCTTGTATAGCTATGGAACGCAAGAAGGAAGAAGGTAGAGCGTCTTGAATGTTCATGGGACGCAAGAAAGAAAATCGAATTGTATGTGGACGGGATGAACGAAATCAAAATTCGATGTATATCACTGATACCAAGTTATGCATTCTAAATGGATGAGTAGCAAAGTGCCTACCTATTCTTAAACTAGGTTGTCGCAGACCCAATTAAGTCCACACCTGGAGGTAAGGACAGATTGCTTATAATTTAATGAAAAATAAAAGTGATCGAGGTTTTTGTTTATTTTTTCATACATGGCCAGACTATATGACGTATCTTACTTACCAGGTGACTCAACAACTGTTTCAAACATATAAACACGGGAACATGGTAGAGCTCGTAAAGGAGTGAAAGTTAAATCTCGCTGAACACCCAAAAATGTGGCGAAAGCTTCAAAGGCATACAACGGGATGGTTTCTATTTCTAATCCAAAATTAGTAACTCCAATGGCAATGTCACACAATGCACCAGGCGCCGAGGCTTTCACGACTGAAAACAAATGTAAAAATTAATTTAAAATTTTAATTAAGGAAAACATCAACTGGTCATCTTTTTAAATACATGTAGTCTAGACGTAGCTGAATTAAAAAACAATCTCACAATTTCCGGCGCCCCCAATCTATCGACCTCTTCATACTGCGAAACAGCCATTATAACTCGTGTGTGGTTCTAATGAATTAGATATTTAATAAGATCAAAATGATGTCTTGAAATAGTCTCTATCATTTAGACAAATATTCTACGAATAGTAGTCTAGATGGGCTGTCAACATTTGAGAAAAACTAGGTCATCGACTAGATTATCCAGTATATTACGTCATCGTGTAAAGGTCTACTTTTTCAACCAGACAGCGTAATAAGGGAGATAAATACCCGTAAAACATGACTAATCTACTTGCATTGCCTGTTCACTATTGTAAAATTTCTTCCTTCAAGGAAGATAATTTTGATTTTTAATAATCCTACTTCGTGTTTGTTAATAACAATGCTTGAATTGTGCGATTTTCTTCGGGTGGGGGTACAACTCTTTCTTCACTAACACTGTCCAGACCCTACGTAAGATGGAAGACTATGCGGTTTTGGGTTTCCGAGAGTTCTCCCGAACAAATTTTAAACAAATGCACATTGACAAACGGAAGCACTTGTTCTCATTAAATTTCAACAACGAACATACTTACTTGCCATAATTCTTGGTTCTCCAGCAACCTGAAATGAAAGAAGTAATTAATAAGCTGTATGAATAAATGAAAGATGTTTAAAGAAAATGGCCCTTGTTTGCGATAGTAGCGTTCTAGGGTGGGCAGCGATTGTGAATCTTTTACAAATATTCTTTAGGGATATGACTGTAAGTTGGTACTGTTTGTGATTTAACTATGTCCAGGGGCGGATCCAGGATTTTCAGAAAGGGGGGGCGTGCTGCACCAAGTTGAGGGTGCGAAGCCCGGCCCGTGATTTTTGAGTGGACAAAAATTCCCACAAGGACTAATTACATAATAGTAATGTAAATTACGATTTCCAACCTAAACTGTCTTTGTTCTCCTTTCCCGCGAGAATATATGGAGCTAAAAATTGTTCGCCACCGCAAAAAAATAGAGGGGGCGTCCGCCGGGTGCGCCCCCCTCTGTATCCGCGCCTGATGTCGCCAAAATCAGCATACGAAACATATGCTATCTGTCTACAACCAGGTCCACTTGAGAACAGACACGACGCTGGATGACCGACACTATACGTTGAGAATTCTTAGAATTATTTATTCTGCTTTCATTTAATAAGATTAAAAAATGTTTATGAAAGTGTGTATGAAAAATGTAAAACGAATTTAAACCACCCGATCAATTATCATACAATTTTTAACATGGTTGCTGTTCAGAGCAAAGATCTAGGCTATTATCAAAGTGAATGGTTCTCAATGTGCAAAATGTGAAATTGGCTTACCTTAAATGTGTGAATCGGTTTTACTTTAGGAATATAATTAAATAGAAGTTGCGCCGCTGCAACATATGTTGGTCTAGCATAAAGAGGAACTCCCTGTACAGGGTAACTAATCGTGATCATATAATATTCCCAATCAGCATCAATAGTAGGGGGAATAACCTGGCCGTAGCCGCCACAATTTAGAAGAAGAATAAAACATAGCGTGGTACCGATTAAAATAACTGCGGACGGCATATTAAAATGTTGATGGTGCCGGTCGTAAATCTACAAAAAAGAATCACTCATATAAATACATGCTTATAAACCACTATTGTTTTAAGAAAGAGATACAAAAAGAGGTTTAACGGGCACCGACTAGGTTATTTCGAGACTAACACGGTTTAATTGTATTTAAATAATTTGCTAGCGGGTAGGGGACTTTGACTGTGGGAGGAAACTGGAAGACCCGGAAAAAAACCCACTAGGATGGACAGACCACGTGACTTGGCTCAGTGACAGATCTTATGATCAAATGCCCCCCCCCCCCCATGGTTAAGGAAACCCAGACATATTTAATGAATCTTCATTTGCGATATGAAGCTATTTTCTATGATTTAAACCGCAAAAAGAAATCTCAAGTCAGTATTGTATAGAAAATATATATATTATTATAAAGTTATTATAAAAGCTGTTAATATGCTCTACGATATTTAAAATTAGAAATCATGAATAATACGATCATGGCAAAAAGAAAGAAATAAAACAAAATGAAAACTAAACCTGCGTAGCAGGAATAACGGGTTGAAAAAAATATTTGTTTCGAAGGCAATAAATACAGTTTTTGTCCAATTTACGTCATTTCCGGTGACATTGAAAATGTTTAATTGGTTTGACCTAGTTAAAATTGACATTACGCGTCAAATGGTATCATTGTTATGAAAATCCAATAATAATTGACTCTTTTACAGGCAAACTAGCGTAAAAATGAACGCATGCCAAATTGCCCATTTCTCGGCAACTGCTCATATTACAAACTTATTTTCTCATACATTCTCTTCGTATGGATTATTGCTACAAGTTAATGAAAGTTGTGAAGAAATATTTCAAAATATGAAAAGCCTGAATGGGTTGTGAATAGCTCATTTAAATCGAAATGACCCGAAAACGAAATCGAAATTTAAAAAAACTGAGCGCAATGATTTCTGCGCCTTTACAGGGCACAACCTTTTAGTCATACCAATTTTGAAAAAAATAATATTTGCTTTCAAAAAATGGTCCCGAACTGTCAAAATTATGGTTTTTGCTAAATTTACGTCACTTCCGTTGCCGAAAGACATTACTGGGAACGAAAAATGACATTTTAGACCACGGAGCATATGAACTTTGTTTTATATAAATCGAACAATTAATAATTAATCTATGACCGAAAAACTGAATTAGACAATGGGGGCCAAGGAAAAATATGGTGACAAAATGTTGTCATTTTTGTTCAAATCAGATGACTCTTTAACTCTTGGTAAAATACCACATAAAAATATTCGTTACCGGTAATGAGGGGTTGAAGGGGAAATAAACATAAAAAGTTTGCATATAAGTTGATTTAATAAATATTTTTTTAAATAAAGTGTCAAAAGTATAAAAATTCTATTTTAAAATTTCTTTAATCGGTACTGAAGAAGTTACAGTTAGCAAAATGGTAGGAGCGTCACTGAAACTTTTGTCCTGGGGCGCCACATATGTGAGGGCCCTGAATCTAAATGGTCATAACACCCTGTCGATGACGTCTTTTAATTTCGTTTCATAAATTTTTATAGCAGTCTATATTAATTACCGCCGCTAAACATTTGAGGTGACGTGGTACTAATTAGGCTGATTTAAGTATGATACATCAACTTACGGATTAAAAAAGACACGTGGACCTATATTAGTAATACATAAAACGGATATAAAAACTGTTAACACGTATATTAAAAACTTCCTTGACCTTAAATGTACTAATTAACCTACAGTCTGGTCATCGAGATGTGACGTCATTGGGAGGGGGACAGAACATTGATTCTTTTGGTTTCTGTCTGTGTGTATACGCATTACAATGGGCAATTCCATTGTATTAGCATTTCTATAAAATATTTTACTCTAATAAATCAAATCTAATTTTCTTCGGTTCGTTTAGCGGGTTATTGAAATTAAAATTGAGCCATATGTCAATCCCGAAATGACCTGGTATATTTTCTTCATTTCGTTAAAGCCCCAATACCACTCTTGTTGTAATTGAATAATATGTCCCAATCTTTATTCTGGTCAACAAATTCTATTATTTTACAATATTCCAATTAATTGATGATACAAATTTCATCTTAACAAACCTAATTTAAAAAATTGGAAAAATTCAACTACATGATTTGAAAAGGTTAACGTAAACCTTTTCAAATGTGACTTGGATTTAAAAATATTTTCGAACCCTCTGGACAAGTAAAATATGATGTAAATATAATTTACACAACAGGTAGGACACATAAACATCTGGTACTTAGAATAAGGCTATTATTTATTTTCTAGAGCTGTCAAGCCAGCAAGAGTGTTATTGTCCCTTTAAACGAGTTATTGAATAAAATTGGACTATATGTTAGTCCCGAAATGACCTGGTTTGTGTCGAGTGGAAGTTAAATCCCACCTCTTTCTCTCACTCATTTCGTTGAGTTCAGAATATAAGATTTGAGAGGCGGCTCATATATCACGTTGATATAAATATAATTAGTAAGGATTTAAATCATAATTAATGATAATTAGACTAATTAGCCCGCGGTAGGTGTCACAGAAGGTAACTGATGTTTATGATAAGAGATCAACGCTTAATTTATAAATAAAAACAACATGGATTTATAATAGCAAATCTGCAATGATATTTCTCGACCAGGAACTGTTCTCTAAGCGCTTCCCATCTTCTCCTCAAAAAGCCCTAGACTCTATGCCTATCGAAGTGCTTGTCCTTTGGGCAATTGTTTTTCGATTGACATTACATTTTCTGGTCCTGTCTCCTTAAATATTGAAATGGCGGATTTTGGAAAGTGAACTTCAAAATATTAAAAGGTCTCCAAATAAAACAAAATGAGAGTAAAACTGTATCTGTATGGCCTCATATTAGTGCCAAAATTCTAACATGTTAGAAATTACATGAACAGAAGTAAGAAATTAGACGATAGCATGTTAGAATTTTGGCACTAAATGAACCTCTCAGCAAGAAAGTGACTAGATTTACTAATGTTCTAGTGTGGAACAGGTGCTCCGTGACCACTACCTCAATAAGTAGAAATAAACTGATAGCAAATGTGGAATAATTATTATTTGGCAAATCGGGCTCTACATTTAAACAAAAGAAAGTCCCATGAAATTATGCTAAACTATACGAAAAGAGGATTCTGGAGAATTGAACAAAAAAACATAGCCAAACAAAAATAAACGCATTATATGAAATAACAACATAGCATGACGTCATCTCTGCATCTGGGATTGTAAAAACAAAGTCCGCCGAGTTTCATATCGATTGCAATCGAATTGGCGGAGTCTTGGACATTTTTAAGAGCGCCGTCATAGGAAAAACAAGAACAGCATTATTGAGTACACAGGACGAGTTTTTAGTTTAAAGACAATTAGATACACAAAAAGTCCATTTCCGCCTACAAGAAATAATCATGCTAGAATCATATACCGAACAGAAAACGAAGATAAAATATCGCGGGTCTGATCGTAGCTTGTGACTAATATTCAAAACTTATCCATTTTCTCCGAACACATAATATTAGCCAGCTGAACCAAGACACCAACGTTCAAGAAAAAAGGCACGTCGCTGAAGCAGTTTTGACAAATTAAAGGGGAAAATGCCATTAGAATTTTAAAACGTTTTAATATTTTTATCGGATCATTTTTTGGTCTTTTGATAAATGACAGTATTCTTTGAAATTAATAAATATATTCCACGCTATGTAGCAAATGATAATAGAGAATTTGGATATTAATATTTTTATATCACGTAATACCATATTGCACACAGAAACTGGATTCCTACCGTAATTAATATACCGATGTCTGCTAATCCTTTTAGAGGTAAATCAGCTAGTCAATAAATAAATGAATTTAATGTAACTTCTTACCAAAACACACAGATCGCAAATAGTAGATGTCCCTGCTTTCTGCGTATTTTAATGGTGACAGTCCTATAAATCTGTCAGTAATTAAAATAATCAATTACATATACTTAAGTAATCTGGTGGACATTAAGATGCGTATCGTTTTACGTTCCGAAATTACGTAACGGTAATAACCTCATTAAGCCGACGTGTACCGGGAAGACGGAATTTGTAGACTGTGATAATTCGTAGTATTGAAGATTGCACTAATCCTTTAATTTCTCGAATTAAACTTGAAAATTATAATGCAACTCTACTGCTTCCCGTTGTGTCGTCGATTTCTTTTTCTAGTATCATTATGGTGCTGTTTGTGCACCCCTTATTAATATGAGTTAAGTTATTTTAGCAACCATCAGCTTACTTATTAATATCAGTTAAGGTATTTTTTTAAAAAAAAAACCGATGTGCTACCAACAGCTTCCTTGTCCTAGCATCAGCTTCCTTATTAATATCAGTTAATGTATTTTTAAAAATGGTGTGCTACCATCACCTTATATGTATTTTAAAAATGGTGTGCTACCACCAGTTTCCTTTGATCAAAGTACACACCAGTCATGGGTTAGTCTTCGATAATCTTCTATAAGAGAAACCTTACCTGTTAGATCAAAGTGCGAAAAATCTGTGACGGTGTTGAAAGGCAAATCGAGAATTTAAGCAGTCACTGGATGTGACCTTTTTGACACAAACCAACCCGTCAAACGATTGATGTATGAGACTTTCCTGATTTGTATATTACCGTGGGCATAATCTAACACTTTTATTTTTCACTTAAATATATACGTCGACACATGTTCTTTGATAAACCTGTGTAATTTTTCTGCAGGTGATTAATTTGGCTGGAGCTAACCCATAATACGTATTACCTATTATGTCTCCATAGAATCCACTATTATCAACAGCTGTATCTCTGTTACAGAAACGCCTCAGACACGCTTAACCTAGGTCGACCATTCGAAAGGTTCAAATCATGATGTGGTATTAAAATTTCGGGTAAATTAAATCTGTGTCATGACATAAGGATTTCCGGCGGCGTGACATTTTTTATACCCACGAAAGTAGAGATTGCTCGCTTTGGGCATCAGTTTTTTTTCTTTTTTGCATGTTTACTAATGTTTACTAGACAAATGTGTGTAATTTAAGCAAGCTCATTACTTGAAAAAAGAAATAGCATTCAATTACTTATTTAAGGATGGAAAGAAATGACATATTACGTAAAATTTTAAAAATATGACTAGTATTATTTACACATACATTCGAGCTACGCCCAATATAACGATTACCAGGCCGTGACGTCAATTCTTAAAAGGTGCAATGAACTTCAATAAATCCAATAATTTGTCATAATCTGAATGAATGGATTAATATATGTATTTCCAACAAAGGAATTAATATGAAATAATCCACATCTTTGTCAGAGAAGGAATATGATAATGCAAAAGAAATATATTTTGCTCCAACGATGTCATCTACTGCACGAGGACTTCTGAATTATCTACCCTAATAAGTCATTTTCAGTGTGGTTGAATAATCTAATTGTGCTGATTGGACCTTCAGATATGTATAATATGTATATATGTTTGCTATTAATAAGAAAGGGCAGCTGATTAAGTACAGAACCTTGTGAGACTCCGGTAGTAGGATATAGAACATAAGAATAAAAGTACTCTAGTAAAAATTGTTGCTTTTAGTTGATATCTGCACCAACCGGATTAATGAATATGGGTATACGCCATACTATGGGCCATAGGAGACATTGTGCCAGGGCAGCGGGGTTTCCGCCTACTCGTAATCGACTTCCAACTGTCAAGATTATGTAACGCACACACCGACGTGTTTTAGTCCTTCCCGAACAACTCAAAGCTGTTTCTCCTCAGGCGCACAAATGAGTAGCGGACATCACTGGCGGGGTGGGGGTGGGGTGGGGGTAGCACGTGCGCGCTTTATCAGAAGGTCTATCATTGAGTCAACTGGCGTGGTTTGGATTCCCCAGTTGTACGCGACAAGAAGTAGGGTCGCCTGTCCAACCTCGTGGGTTTTCTCTGGGTCCTTGATCGGATTCAGTTACTGAGGGCCATTGACATAATGTTAATAACCACACTAATAAAAAGGTGACCAAACCATGACCAAGCATATTCAGTCTAACAATTATCACAGTATAATTATTTTATGATTTATATACATAAATAAAATATCATCGACAAGTAAATAGAAATAAAATCAAGCATCACAATTCTTTCATGAGTATAAATATTTAAGATATTAAAAAAAGAATCAGGTTAAATATTATACCATTAAAGTTTATGATACAAATTTGTCTATGAAAACGATCGTTGCTTAAAATTGTGAAAAAAAAAGTAAAATGACTTAGTTTGTGTCGATTGGACGTTAAACGCCCACTCCCTCTCTCATTTGGCAGAATAAGATTGAATTGAATTTTGAAATAAAATGCTATCAGTTTTCTCTCTTGGGCATTTTAAAGTAAGGTTCTGCAGATTGGTTTGATTTGCATAAAATTTTCTTCACTTGAAAAATATTAATCATAAAATTTTCTTCACTCGGAAAATATTAATCATAAATATTTTTAAGACCCGATAATGTCGAAATATCATCGAAAAAGACCACTGGGAATTTGAAACGTCCGAATATTCCAACATGTAGTATCTCATACAAGTAATATCTAAATTTAAAAACATATTCCTACATATTTAAAGATACATTGTCAGGATAATTATTTTCAATAAAGGTATGACAGATTTGGTTAAAAATGAAAGTAGAGATGCCCAATTTTACTAGAAAAATAACAGATTCCCGTAAACACCTTCGAGGCAATCACTAGGCAACAATGTCAGGGCATCAATATCTGGCAACCTGATGGCGTACTGTCTACCAGCTTGACAATGGTTAGACTGTTTTGGGAACATTGAGCGGTTTAAACATAGAGCTGATTATGTAATTCAATGGCGGAAAAGAAGTTGACAGAAGATAATCCATGATAAACATGGCTTCTAAAAATAGATTTTTATATGCCTTGGGCTATCTCCTCGCATGTACAAAGTTTTGAGAGAGATTTGAAGCAAATTATTTTGAATATGTTTTTAGGCCAAATATATCATTAGATCACCCAGTTTGGTTGGTCGCTCAATTCACCGAGCATACATCGACATCACTGTAAGAGAGAAAAACAGGAGTTTCAAAAGATCATGTGATTTTTTTTTCAAAATGGCTGCCCAAGTTATCAGTTTTTAGGAGATATCAATTTGTTCGTTTTGTATTTTTTATTATCTCATATACCTCAAAATATAAAGTCTAATAATAACAAATTTCTGTTGACCTTTCAGCTACTTCGCTTGAGGCTGCTTTTATCTCACAGTCTCTAGAAGAATTAAGCTGAAATTGTGCAAAAATATTGACAGGCCTGTATGCAGCCTCTTTAAGTGTATTAATAGCGAATCCGCACCAATAAAGGCGAATGCTGACCACATATGGTGGTCCACACGATCCCTTGTTCGTACAAACTGGACGCGATCAGTTGTCAGTACTAAAATTGGTACGATAAAAAACAAAGTTTCGATTATCCAATTCGACGTTAAATCATCCATTATATTTCCACAGGCGAGGAGACATTCTTGATTCTGCATGACCGTCACCCTCTATAGTTGATGTCTTAGTTTCCGTAAGAGCCAGCATGTGCCACCAGTCCTGGAGAGAAATTAAACAATAAAAAACTTTCGAGGTGTTGGATTTTTAATAAGACATGCAAAAAGATTTGTTCAAAACGACAATTCCTGAAATGATTCGATGGGCGTCGACATCTTCTTTTATGACTAATTACCTCCCTTATTTTTTCATTTCGGCCAAATCGCCGTACTGTTGTCTAGATTTAAAGTGCCCAGTAAAACTTGTTAACACGATATAGTTAGGATTTCTTCAAGTGTCCCAGATCCTTATCAAATGTTGATGTTTTCCAAGTTGCTGTTGAGACAAAGCTTCCGTGTTGGCTATTCCCGCCTGGCTATCTTTCAAATTAGGCGTGGAACGTAGCGGTGGTTAATAGACGAACCCTGTCCATGTTCAGCTCTACACGAACTTTCGCTCTGGACTTATGCCCCTTTGTCGAAAACATTTTTAACCCGAAGCATTAGGGTGGGGCGGTGGACACTTTCGATATTCAGAGCATCGCAACGTTCTTTTCCTCAGTAACCTTCATTTTGCTGAAAGCCATATTAATGCGATAGAAGCATCGATGTCAAAAGAGGGCGATCTCTATTGATTGTCTACAGTCCACGACCTCCCCTTTTCTTAACACGTCTTTGTTAAGCTATAGTTGTGTAGGTTGATTAACTTTATTGATTTTCAAATTTGGATCGAAGAGGAAGATCGTGTTGATTATCGATATTCTATGATTATAAAAGCTTATGACAGAGACAAGACATCTTGAAGATATGATCCCAATCAACATTCAAGTTCTGCTTTCAGATAAGCTTTTGTCTATAACGAAAGTTTATTCGACCTGTGTGGGAGAATTTTCACGCATTGTGTGGATATCTTTGAATAAAATTTTTGAAACCTAGACAATCAATCTGATTAAAACACAGATCCTATTTCGTTTCGTTTTTATAGTTCAAAATTTCGTTTTACCTGTGTTTACAACACTAGGATCCCGGGGGAGTTGTTAACATTGACGTGTTCTGAATGGTGGGAGGTATTAACCAATGAAACGGTCTGTTACGGCGAGCTTTAGGCGTATTTTGGTTAATCAAATGTCGCTCGTATGACCTCTGACATGACCTATCGCAGCAACCGGTCAGATCTTCATTGTAATGTAGGCCATTACAATGTGTAAAATAACGAAACGAAAGGTAGATATGTAACTTAATCAGATTGCTAGAAAATCACACAAATAACAGCCATATCATAACATTTTGTCTTTTTACTACCGTTATAATGATGAAATGTGACGTGTGTGTGATAAGTTTCTGGCAACCCACTGCTCTAGGTTATGCACATATTTCTTAGTTGAATAGTCCGTCCCAATTTTAATGTGTCGGTTGGAAATGGGAAAGAAATATCTGCTATAGGCAGATTTAGCTCTTGCATAATGTATGTTTGATAGAGAAAGCGTTCTCAAACGCCTATGAACCTTGACGTCTCTCCGGACAAAAGATTTTTTAAACAGAGAGAGTCTTTTTTAATTAAATACACTTTACGAACAATAGTAAAGACAATATCAACATCAATACAGTGTATATTGTTATGTAATATTAAAGGCACAATATCCCAGCTTAAATTTGGAAATATGGACCGTCTGTTTTTGAAAATCATATTGATCCAAAATATATTAAAATCGACCAACACTATCGTCGACAGCCAATGCAATATTTTTTATAGAAAAAATAGTCATTACTTGGCTTATTTATATTTATAAAATTAGCTAAGTCATTTTGAATACATTTCTATTTTTGATGGGCTCTTTGGGTGCATTACGTGCGGTTTGTGTATATTCTGGTTTAACAACTATACATCATCTGGGGAACAGTTTCCAAATTAAGCGCCTGTAACCAAATTAGATTCTTCCCACAGCGAAAGCCATGCGTTGTCGCCATCGATTCATTTGCAAATCCCTATCTTCATCGTTTTCTTTTGAGCGGCGAACGTAAGTCAACATATCGTGATGGCTAACCCGTCTAGGAGATGAGCCTTGTGAACGGAAACCAGACTGAATTGCTGATGGTCTCATTGACAATTCACTTCTCGGACTGTCTTTAAGACGTAAAAGAGGTGTTCCATAGATTCGCTGACTTTCTGATTTGCTCAAAACGTTCTTGTTTCTGTTCTGTCTGAGACTTAGTATTTTTTCATTCGGGTTTTGATCTGAATGTTTATTAATGGTTTCATTGCTAGTAAGATAATCAACAGAATCTACGGTTTTATTTTGTGGAGGGTCCGCCTCTATTGACACACGCCTCTTGTTCTTCTTGTGTACATCTTCTTTGGACTCCTGATCCCTCTTCTCCAAGGAATTGGTCATCATGATGACAGTGTTTCTTAACTTTTCTATTGCTTCTTTCTGCAAGTCCATTTCCATTCTTGCTAAGTTTTGCCTAGTCAATCTTGGAGAAGAACCTTTAGAACTTGAACGTTTTACCTGAGGAAAGTAATTATTTCGTTTCGGACTTTTGATATCCATGTCGGACGGTTTAGCTTCGATGTGATCGTTTGTTAACTGAATCCGAAAGAGTCTCGATCGACGCTCTCTAGCACTGTGCATCACATCTCCAACTGATAGTCTGGACGTGGAGTCATCCCCTAGCAATGATTTCTTAATTGCAACAATATTGTTCACTTTCAAGTCATGAGATAACGTTGGTGATTTATAATTCGTTTTTTCGCGTACAACAGCTAATCTTTCGGACACACTAGACCTATCTGCATCTTTGGGCATTAAGTGACTTGTACGTGACTCAGAAACAGGGTGCATCACATATCCATTGTCTTTATTCAAAACTCTAATCTTTGCTTTACCACTAACAAGTCGCGAGAAAGCCCTTGGATTCATTTTGATCTTCCTACTGCTTGCATAATCCGACTTGCTTTCCACTATTGCATCGTGCTGCTCTAATGGAAGTCTTGTGATCCGGGGAATTGTTTTATCATTCACAGAATGGATGCACTCATTCGACGTCTTCGATTCACAATTTCCATCAGCAGAGCCCTTTCTACGACTTTCTGCTACAGACTTGGGTCTTGGTTTACTAATTTTAATGCTGCCACACGGATTTTTATTTTTGGGACCGACATGTTCATCACCAACACCATTATTTATGCTACTTCGAAAGCATGCCGAACCTCTGCTACTCATACTGCTGTAAGAATCCCGATTTCTGTTTGAAAATAATGGCTCATCGTGGATTTTACCAAGTTCTTGCTTTATCTGTTCTTCTTTGAATATATAATCCCGCATATTGAGTAGAAATTCACTATAAATTTTCCGACATTCTGTTTTATATAGCCGGTTACTAGCAGCAGATGACAGAATTCCACCATTTGGAACCGTAACGTCAAAACCATAGTCTTTTGCCAGATCATTATCTGTTGCACTCTCCATAATTGACGGATGTTTTAATTGCAGAATATCATACCTTTTCTATCGAAGGAGACTCCGTATCCGAATCCCTATAAGAAATTTAGCATGCTGTATCTGCTCTTTGAATATTTTTTTGTTTACTTTAGAATCGGTTTTTCTAGCTGTGTTTGTTGACGTCTCTCTTGGCCTACGTCTACTCACAAGCTTACTCAATATCTGCGTTTTTACTTGTCAAATGTAGTAGTGTGTAACTAGAAGTGTTAAATGACAAAGGATTATCTATCTGTAAACAGAGCTTGCCAATGTTTTTCTTGATTCCCTTAAATCTCTAATCTTTTTATTAATCTAGATTATCCCTAATTATTTGTAACTGTTGTCGTAAGTTATGTTCATTTTGGATAATTATTTTGGGATTTTCTCGTAATAGGGCAGTCATATATTCGGTTTCTGGGTGCTTCAATCTAACCTATTATGTCATGGTTATCGAGATTTACTCTGGGCTCCCTACGGATTTCTATGTGTAGATCATATGTTCATTTAATACGATTTCTTGTTTTTGTAGTAAATAAATAAACACATATTATGATTATTTTGTATGTATTTAAACAGGCTGCAATAAGAAAATCAATTATACCAATTAGGTGTGGCCTGAAAAATTTGTTATTGGTGTAGTAATTTAAAAAAAAACTGAAGCAAGAAACGTATGTTTAATCTCTTGACGTGGTTCAGTGCGTAAAACGCGAATGGTTAATGCCTTTTTGGTTGATCGTGGTATCGATTCCCCGCTTGCCCAACCTCGTGGCTTTTCTGCCCCCCCCCCATTGTAAAAGGCCTCTTGTGACAGTATTACATTAGTTCTTTAATCGGGTTCTTGGATGACAACACTGGTATATACTTCTAATAATACTTTTATTCTGCTTCTTACAATAGGTACAAACATCGTGATGTAAACGACCGTAGAACTAACTATATGGAAGGAGTCATGACTTAATTAGCTTGGCTTAGCACGAGTGTGCTAACTCCAGAAGCTCTCGTCTCGTCTCGTCTCGTGCCAAGGCACCCATGGCCCGCCTAGCATGGCCTCCTGGACCCTCCTGAAGATTCGTTTCTGTTCTGAGTTTATAAAAGGATTCATGACAAAGGAGCTCATTAGACACCTGTCTAATGTATCAAGCATCATATGAAGGTTTAACATTCAATATAGTTTATCAGATAAACTTAGATAAGACATGCCAACAACAAGTTCTAGTTACGCAATGACATAAGGAATACTACCAAGATCTCCAGCCGAGTGCTGATAGCAACAGGTTTATGTTACAATCACTTACACGTATTTTGATATGGCAGGACGCTTCTATGACATATGTCATTGTGTAATATACCTATCCCTCTTTTTAGAAAAAAATATGAAATATTTTTTTAAAGCCTTTACAAATTTGAATATAACTGGGATCGATAATATCTACCCTAATCTTAAAAGATAAAAATAACAATAAGAATGAAAAGACATATAAATACAAACAACACTTGTAAAATGTCGTATACAAAAATGTCTATAAACAAAAAGAAAAGGTAAATGAAACACACACGAATTTAAAAGTTATATATACTTGTAAAATGTCATAATATCCAAAAATGTCTTTAAACAAAATGAAAAGGTCAATGAAAAACACACGAACTTAAAAGTTATATACACACAATCGGTCACACACGCGAGTCAATAAAAAAAAACAAACGAGATCCTGGAATCACAAACACAGACTACTCTTATTATTCATATAAATGGTGGAATCGCGAACACAAACTACTGTAATTATCTTCTTAGACCGATTATTTGGTGGAATCGCGAACACAAACTACTGTAATTATCTTCTTAGACCGATTATTTGGTGGAATCGCGAACACAAACTACTGTAATTATCTTCTTAGACCGCTACTGCACTGTCGTAGCCAACTGTAGGGGTGGGGTACATATGATGCCCTTCCTCGTTCCAGTAATGTTGAGGGGTCAGAATTTTCCCTGCTCCGTTTAGTTCAACTATTGTTGTTGACCGGTAGTCTTTTCATTTTCCATACCGTCTGGCAAAACGGCGTGTTATGACGTGCTATGAAAAGTATTATAACTGCTCCCCGTGCCGAAGTTTGATCATCTGCGTATCATATCATGGAGTGAACTTAATTAATAGTTAATCAAATTAGCAAGTGGAACAGACTTGACTTTAGATAACGATCTAACGATATTTACAATTGAAATTAGGGAGTCATATTGTTTTATCTCAAGAATAATGAATGATCTGAACACATTTAACCAATCTTAAATAAGATATATTTGAAAGAACTAACGGTTTATCTCTATAATTTTTAAACACAACACAAAACAAGACAATACGTTCGCTCTAAATCCGAGCACAACCCTCCTGGGGTTAAACCACTTAACATAAACTTCTCCCGTTACATATCGGGGCATTTCCCATTAAAACTTTGGGGTATTACAAATAAAAATCTTAATCCCGTAAATATCGGGTCTTTCCCATTAAATATTTGGGGTATTACAAATAAAAATCTCACCCGTAAATATCGGGGCCTTTGCCATTAACTATTTGGATAATATACACGTATAGACAAAACAAACGAAAAAAACCTAGAGATAAACCCGTTAATACTTTGTGAATGTAAAATTCCTAATTACGATATTGTTAACTCAATTCTAGTTAAACAATCACAAAACATTTTACTGCGCAATATAAACCTGTTAATACTAATTTTAAATGCCAAAATATGTGTTCAAAAACAAACAATTATAATTCATAATCTTTTAAAAACAACATGACGCATTTTAAAACAAATAATATATACAATTTTGTTTTCGTCATTTTCCTGTTCCACTACTTGCTAATATTAAATTTAGTGACTACACCATGATATTTAACGACGCGTGATGATAAACTGCAGATTTCCAGTTAAATTATAATACATAGCACTAATGTCATTTTACCACCCTCGCCATGGTAGGATTAGAAAAGACTTACCCCGTTGGTGACCTGTGAACTTCTAGTGGTTAGGACTTCAATCGTTGCTCTGGTCAGACGGCATCAATTAATATGTGACAGTATTACATTAGTTCTTTAATCGGGTTCTTGGATGACAACACTGGTATATACTTCTAATAATACTTTTATTCTGCTTCTTACAATAGGTACAAACATCGTGATGTAAACGACCGTAGAACTAACTATATGGAAGGAGTCATGACTTAATTAGCTTGGCTTAGCACGAGTGTGCTAACTCCAGAAGCTCTCGTCTCGTCTCGTCTCGTGCCAAGGCACCCATGGCCCGCCTAGCATGGCCTCCTGGACCCTCCTGAAGATTCGTTTCTGTTCTGAGTTTATAAAAGTATTCAAGACAAAGGAGCTCATTAGACACCTGTCTAATGTACATGTATCAAGCATCATATGAAGGTTTAACATTCAATATAGTTTATCAGATAAACTTAGATAAGACATGCCAACAACAAGTTCTAGTTACGCAATGACATAAGGAATACTACCAAGATCTCCAGCCGAGTGCTGATAGCAACAGGTTTATGTTACAATCACTTACACGTATTTTGATATGGCAGGACGCTTCTATGACATATGTCATTGTGTAATACTCTTCACGCTAGCGAATTGTTGAAATAAAATTGAATCATATGTTAGTCCCGAAATGACCTAGATTGTGGATGTTAAACCCCATTTCTCTCTGTTCGGGCTACCCCCCCCCCCCATAACACACTGCCCGTCTTCATTACGTATAACCGAATTTCATTCATTGATATATTAATTTGTTGACATCGATATTAGCGGAAACAACTCAAATTCATGTTAAACGATATCAAATGCAAAAAGGTGTCGATGTGAAATTAATATAATTAACGGAGGGTTTGGTCGATTTCGACATTTTTAGAACAATACGGTGGGGGGGGGGGGGTCTTAAATATTTTATTTGGCTTTACTATGGTCTGTGGTCTCTTTATTCGTTAGAACATGGAATGCATCAGCCCCGAGTTGTTCTAATGCATAACTCACATCTTCGAAAATTTGATTAGTGTAAGAAACCCTTACGAGGGATTCAACAGATTCGTTATATTTAAGGAAAGTTAAATACGTGTAATATAGGATTAAAGTATATAATAGAACTATAGTAAGTATTGTAATTAAAACTGACATAACGATCAAACGATATAATCAATGAACAAAACAATAAAGGGGACGACGCCACCCAATGTCGGTTTGTGGAAAACTTTTTATTTCTTGTCATACAGATGTTACTAGTGGCACAAAAAAGTTCAACAAAAACACGTTCATGTTGTTTGGTATTTCCAATTCACAAAAAGTCAAATGACTGATATAGAATTCTAGACTGATTGTGATGACGTCTGTATTATTTTCGTAATGCCCAGACTGGTTGACCTATCTGTATAAATCCAGGTTTCTCCACCGCTATGTAAACTCCAAACAATGGTGATGTTCCATACGGTTCAAGACAACGAAAACTAAAAAATATATTAAATAATACATAATAGATTAACCATACGGTTACTTCAGTTAAAAAAATAATTCGTATAATCGCGCAGCAGAAAGATTCGTTAATGTAGTAATTACCTTCTAAGATGTTTTAGAGGTTGGACCTCTTTCCCTTTGATGCCAGTTGCTGGATCAATTGTCGTATTGATACACCTGGTAATATAAATTATAAAATGAAATGGGGTTAAACGTCCTACTGTTCTGCTCCTAAACTAGGCTAATGAGGGAGAGAGGGGAATTTTGCCCAATGTGTACACGGGACTTCGGGTTTTCGTACCATCCGAACGACTAGACAGCTGTCCTTGTCAGGCCCTCCGTCCTGCATCACTGACAAGGAAAACCTCGTCGGAAAATCTTGATGAAATTTCTCGCCCGACCTCCAGGCTAGCGAGCTAAATATCAATTATATCCAATAACACTAGTTTTCAGGGTTATATTTAGTTTCAAGTTCGTTTTGAGAAAGGGTTCTCGTCACATACAACGTAAATAAAAATGTGGCTGAGTGGATGGAGTTGATTCTCCAGAAGCTAGTTATCATGAGGGCAATAGTGGTCGAAGTCGTTGTCATTATGAGATTCAATTTATATAATTATAACCGTTATTTAATCTTATGCCAGTAATAAAAGTGAAAACTACATTGAGAATGGGGTGGCTTCAGGTGGCTCTTTGTGTTTATTTGTAAAGATGGCCTTAAATTCCATAGATATAATTTCAGTTAGAATTGATCGTTTCCTCCGAAATCGATTTGAATATATAAGGTCTTAAACTCTATTTTAAATACATATATCCTTATATTTGATTTTAACTAAATATTTAGGGGGCCACTAATGTACGTTAAATATAATGCATTACCGGCGGCAACGTTCCACAATCCGGAACAGAATGTCATTTCCAATCTTAACATATAGCCATTCATCCTAAAAATAAGATTTAAAAACCAACAAAGTACATTTATATATCAATTTATTATCATTATCAGCAATTACAACATTCTTCTTACCAAAAATAAATCTCAAACCAGAAACATTTATAAGAAAAAATACAACCCTTAGTAAAAACAAAATATAATATATAACTTTACCTCGTCAAATGGATTCTTTCCGTCAATGACAATGTTAGGTCTAAATCGGATGATTGGAACTGGTTTATCTAATCCGTTGTTTACTTCTTGTAGCGAGGATGACGATACTAGTAAGTAAGGGGTGGAGAAGGTAAACACAGCCTAAAGAAAAAATCATCTATTTTTATTTATTAACATCCCTACCGACTCCATCCAAATACACAACACGCTCGGCATCCCCAGTGATCTCATTCCGTTCTACTTCAATAACCCTTGATGATGGTGCTATTTTTATCGACCTATCCTATAAATCGTTGATTGCAATGGAAGTTGGCAAAGGGAAGTAACTCTCGTCGGACAAAATAAGCGAAAGGCCAAGGCCCGCCCTTAAAGAGACAAGGTTAGGAATTAGCCTGAAGACCGGACATGTGCTTATATATAAACTCTGTTGCAATTTGTTTTGGGTTGGACCCCTTTTTCAGCTAGACTGACGGGACTAATAGTGGAGTAGAATTGATACCGAGGATGAATCATAGAGGAATAATTGATATGGGCACATCTAACTTATCGACCAATATTCACAAATCAAAAGATTTCACATCACAATACTGATAAATTACTGATAAATTACAGCTCTTAGCATAAAAAAATCGCTTGATGTTAATTGCTTATTTTTCTTTTTACATTGGAAACGTTTAGTTTAATACCGAAACTAAAAGGTAATTGCCCTAGTATGCATTCAAGAAAAACACGATTAGATTAAATTTCGCAAGATTTTCTAATAATGCACACGCTTTTTGCATAATCATGATAATTGTTAGCCATTGACTTTTCACATCCGGCATTGTTAAGGGATCTGAAGCACTGGGGCAAACGTGGGGTCCGAGAGAGTGAGAGGGGCAGTTGATATGGCGTATACACGTGTTCGAAAGATTCGTGGGACTCAACGTAAACTGCACCCGCAATGAAGACACGACAGATACAAACACGGAAACTAATAAGTGACAGTTGTTGCATCTTTCATTTCTTACAAAGCCGCGAAACAGTTTTGTTTTAAATTTATGTCCTACTACTTCAATAAAAATATCATTTAACGCCAAGGTCATTCCGCCACTGTTCCAAGCTGGCGATGCCGAGGATGGTCTAGGGTTGGCAATAACAGAACGGTGTGGGATTGCTGTACAGTGAGCAGTCGTTTCTTGTCCTTTCCCCCCAACCCGTGGTGGAACGAATTCCCTTCCGACCAAATACCTGTATAAAGCCAGGCACTTTGGTGAGAGAAGCATACTAAAAGACATTAATTAAAATTACAATACTCACAGCATCGCCTTCTTCTCCATTGTATGGCCAGGGTCGTAATTTCTGGGACATATCTCGTTTTAGTAATTCTGGCGGTGAGAAACCTATTCGTACATTTGATCTATCTAGAAATTCTGATATCCATTTGGATGCTGATTCACCACAGTCAACAACGTCTACCAATTCACCATGGATACTACAAATATAACAGTTATACGACAACGGTGTTTCCACCTATTCTACGTCGAATACGGACACGTCAATATATACATGTATGAACCCCTGGGTTCCCTTCATCCGAGGAACCATCCCTTGATAGACCCGTGACAATTCGCAGGCAGATCTGACTACAACTCATCAGCCGATAATTAACTAGTTCTATCCAATCAATTCTAGTTCTGGGGAAAATGAGTTTGGAGTTTCGGGGTTCTATATTTCTGCCAGATGTTAATACTGAAATCGACCTACACAATTAGTTACTTGCAAATAACCAGACCACAATCTCTAACTGTAACAGAAATATGGAATCCAGAAACGTCAAACTAGAAACAAATGTTAGAAAGAACAAGTTAATTCTCGACAGATGACAACTCAGTTTCTAAGAGAATGGTATAATTATAACAAAGATGAAGGTTTTAAAATATTACGTGACTTGTATTGTGTTTTCTTTTGTAGGTGGCAGTAGTTTTGGAAGTCTCAGGTTTTCTCTGTTAGGAGCGGTAACAATAATATCGTCTTTGTCGATAGTGACGTTCATCAAACACAGCCTTGTTTCTTCCTTTAACGTCAGAAGTTCCCCATTATGTAAACATATCAGTGCCTTAAAAACAAAAAGTTAATTTTGATAATATGCCGTGTCAATCTAGGGAATTGATAAATGTTGAAATGGATGTGTTAAAAATAATGGATCTAATATAAATTAACTTTGGTTTTCTTATTATTATTTCATAACTTTGTAGGGAAGAGAGCTTGCATCACACCGAAACATAATGCCGTTTGCTGCATTTATTCGGTTTAGTAACTTCTAATAGAGTAACAAAAATGGGGTTCAAACACAGATAAATTCGCTCAGAATTAAATAATTTGAATGAAAGTTTCAAAATATTCATTTTTTATTATCGATTTTAAACTATTACAGGAAGAGCGATCAGCTATTTATCTAAATTTGAAATAACGCATAATGGGAGTCAGATTAGATAAAGAGCTGGGAGAGAGAGAGAGAGAGAGAGAGGGAGAGAGAGAGAGAGAAATGGGGTTTAACGTCCACTCAACACAACCAGGTCATTTCGGGACTAACATACGGTTTTAATTTTATTTCAATAGTTCGCTTGCGCGTAGGGGTCTTTAGCCGTGGGAGGAAACCGGGGTGCCCGGAGGAAATCCACGAGGTTGAGAAGGCGACCCTATCTCCATGCCACATACGCTCACACCAGGGCTCGAAACCACAGCCGCAAGCCAGAGGTGACCGGCCAGCTAGAGGTCGAAGCGCGGCACTCTAGACCACTAGGCCATCCCGACCCCCCCTAAAGAGCTGGGAGTTCGCAATATAATAGTTAAAAACTACATAAAGGGAATTTGCTAAAAATTTCAGTTAAGTTGAACCACTCTGAACCGAGATTTTGGCGATTGAATTTTCAACCTAGCCTCGATCATCATTACTAAAGTCGGTACGATAAAAATAATCTCGATTAACCATTCCATGATTAAATCATGAATGAAAGTTGAGCAGCAAATCGGATCGTAATCCAGTAAATTTCGCAGGCTAGCGTTGATATCGAGAGTTGATATGGTATGGATAAGATAATTAATGTCTAATTAATAATTTAGATAACATTTCAGGCCTAAAGAACAGCCTGTAATAGGTAGATTTAGCTCTTGCATCTTTAAGTAATGAAAATGTAGGCCAACCTGTCTGTAACCCCATGGTCTTGTAAACCATGTTTGGTACAGTCGGCAGATTTCAACGGTATGCCCCTACCGGATTTAATAGGGTAGCTGTATATTGCTTGAACTCTACCGACAAGTTCATATTCCCGTTTTCTTTTACTCAGCCATCGTAAGCATATATATTTTACAGTAGAAGACACTAAAAAATATCCAAAAAGTTGAAGACTTGTATCGTTCAATGCCGCCATTTTACAACTTTAGCTGTGACTATTATTTGTCATTATGTATGGCGGCTGTTAGCTATGGTGGCTGTTAGCGGCCATTCTAGATTGTCGACTTGTCGGGTTGTGAAGGCGACAAGTCGCGGCACGACAAAGCGAAATAATTTGCATTTCGTCGACTAATCGCTTTGTCGCTTTGTCGGGTTGTGAAGGCTACAAAGCGAAAAGTCGACAAAATCAACGCGACAAACTAACCCGACAATCGTCTCCCTCATTTTGTCAACTTGTCGGGTCAATTTTGTCGGCTTGTCGCTTTGTCGCCTTCGACTTATTCACAACCCGACAAAGCGACAAGTCGCCGAAATGCAATTATTTCGCTTTGTCGACTTGTCGCCTCGGAAGTCAATCACTGCGCATGAGCGAGCATTCGTCGGTTAAGTATGGAAGCCTAATCTCGACGAGGCGAGGCTGCATTTATCCAGCATTTGGTTATGTTTTGCTACACCTTGACCATTACACAGATAGGAGAAATGCAATTATTTCGCTTTGTAGACTTGTCTCCTCGGAAGTCAATCACTGCGCATGAGCGAGCATTCGTCAGTTAAGTATGGAAGCCTAATCTCGACGAGGCGAGGCTGCATTTATCCAGCATTTGGTTATGTTTTGCTACACCTTGACCATTACACAGATAGGATTGAAAAGTTCATTTGGTTAAAGTTGCATTCGACGACCCATAAAATTAGGAATCTATATTAAAGAAGATAGTCAGTTTTATGTTGATATGTATTTTAATGTATGCTTTCAATATATCTATCGTAATTTAGAATTCGTACGCATCTTCACTGATTACCATCATACAGCACAGTTTACCCAAATACATAATAATCTACTAATATCCCAACTCAAATCATATATGTTTTTAGTCATGTTTTCCCTTGTCAGTGGTACAGGAAGGTGGACCTGATAAGGCCATTTTTTTAGTCGTTCGGATGGGACGAAAACCGACGTCCCGTGTACACATTTGCGTGCAAATAAAAGATCTATTGGCAGATGGAATTCGATATTAAAGTAGGCCGTAGCCGGACAAAATTTACCTCATAGCACAATGTATGGCGTACGCCCGTCTTCAATATCCCACCCATTGCATTTCATTTACAATCACATATCATTATATGTCGTTATTTGAACGTTATTGGAATCTCTTGGATTCGCCTCAGCTTTTGATGATCAATACGGTATGATGTTTTACCTGTATACTTAAACATAGAATAAGCGATCAGTATTCACAGGAATGGAATGACGATCGGTCGAAATATTCAAAACTAAATTATTATAACCTTTTCACCATTGCCTTATCACAAAAAGAATATTTATCAAATATCTCAAATCATAATTACTGTGTATCTCTAATCTATCCACATTTAGATGTGTATCACATAACTTGCTAAGTGAAACTGCAAGATACGATAAAATTAACAGATATGATAGAATTTGTAAATTAGGCTATGCAATTTAAATAACATTGAAGACGAATATCAGTTTTTACTTTGATGTCCATTATATAAAGATTTAAGAGAACAACTTATTCCTTTTTATTATAGAAATCACCCTTCACTCAAAAAATTTATAGATAGTATGTCTTCCACATCACCAGTTATTTTAAACTCGTTAGCAAAATATGTACATTTATCATTTATTAAATGTCAGTTTATTCTTGACGCTATTCCTCCCTAGAACTGTACATTCTTTTCTAACTTATTTTGTACTATTTGTATCAATAGCACCTTTATATTACATATTTATAAATTTATTCATTCAGCAATAAAGAATTACTTTCTTACTTACTTAATACACTATTTTGTTAATTACAAACTATATTGTTTTTATTAAAATTTATAAACATAAACAAACATTTTGGGGCGATACGGCCGGGGTAATTTTTCGTTTTTCTGCCGAGTATTGGAGGCAGAAATAAACTTCTTAGATACAGACCACGGTTATTTTAAACTATTTTTCGACACTCAAATGCAGTGTGCTATTAGGGTAGGTTTGTCCAGCCAGCAACTCCACGGCCTATAATACGCTTATTTAAAATTCCAACTGACAAAGGTTCCATTGTGCACGTACATTAGACATCGGGGAAGCCATGCTGGACGCAGACCTTCTGGTTAGTGAGGCAGTCATACAGTTACTGTCAGGGAGATTTGAAATTGGGATGTGGCCAAGCAAAAGCTTTAGCGTATTCTGTAAAGGAAACTTGCCTATAAACATCCTAAGAAAAAGAGATTTAATTTTTAAATATTTTTTAATATAGCAAAGCTAGCGCATATTGTATTCTCAATTACCACAGATATATTGAAAGAATACATTAAAATACATATCAACATATAAAACTGACTCTCTTCTGAAATATAGATTCCTAATTTTATGGGTCGTTAAATGCAAATTTAATCAAATTAACTTTTCAATCCTATCTGTGTAATGGTTAGGTGTAGCAAAACAAAACCAAATGCTGAATAAATGCACCCTCGCCTCGTCGAGATAAGGCTTCCATACTTAACCGAAGAATGCTCGCTCACGCGCAGCGAAATAATTGCATTTCGGCGACTTGTCGCTTTGTCGGGTTGTGAATAAGTCGAAGGCGACAAAGCGACAAGTCGACAAAATTGACCCGACAAGTCGACAAAACGAGGGCGACTATTGTCGGGTTAGTTTGTCGCGTTGTCGGGTTGATTTTGTCGACTTGTCGCTTTGTTGCCTTCACAACCCGACAAAGCGACAAAGCGACAAGTCGACGAAATGCAATTATTTCGATTTGTCGTGCCGCTACTTGTCGCCTTCACAACCCGACAAGTCGACAATCTAGAATGGCTGCTAAAAGCCACCATAATTATGTGCACATGATAATAAAATGCAATTGGATTAAGTGGCGACTGTTAGTGTTAAAGAACGCTTGTCAGTCATTATTGTGGCCTTTTCTTTGGGTTTTTCCGCTATATACTGCTGGACCAGGCCATCATTTATGTTGGCGAAATTAAACTACATAATTTGTGCTAACGTTTTCACAACCGAAGTTGCTCTTCAGGCATTTATTATACTTATATATAATTACTTTCCATGGTCAAAAAACGGTTTTAGGTGGCCCAATAGATAAAGAAAAGAAATGAAATGGGGGTTTAACGTCCAACTGTTCTGCTCTGATTGGGCTAATGAAAGCAGACATAAACGCCATGCATTGTGCTATGAGGGAAATTTGCCTCCTCTTATATCGAATTCCAACTGACAAGGGGTCTTTTACGTGCACGCCAATGTGTAAACGGGACCTCTGTTGTTCTTCCTATCTGAACGACTAGACAGCTATCATTGCCAGGTCCTACGTCCTGCGCCACTGACAAGAGGAATCCGCGACCTCCAGGCTAGCGAGCCAGCGTCTTACTCACTTAGCCACCAGCCTCCGAAAAAGAACAGCACCAACTAGGATAATGAAGACTGGTCTCTGACAAGAGGAATCCGCGACCTCCAGGCTAGCAAGCCGGCGTCTTACTCAATTAGCCACGAGCCTCCGAAAAAGAACAGCACCAATTAGGATAATTAAGACTGGTCTCTATAAGTGGTAGCCGAGTGGTTCAAATTCCATCACAGCTTGCTCCGGCGCGACTGGCAGGAAAAGATTTATAGTCGTTAGGGTGGTGGGCAAAAACCTCGGTCCACCTGTCGATGCATTGGTGTTCACGCAAAAGCGCGCTCTTAGCAGTGTTAAATATCGAAGGCGAGTAGATGGAAAGTCCACTGACCATTAAAAGTTTCCCTATCTCGTTGATTTTGGACTTGGCATTTGAATAATGTCTAAATAATTGCTTAAATCAATTTTGAAGCCAAAATAGCGACCTACCATAGGCATATTTAGCTGTTAAATAATGCATCTTTAAATATGGTGAGTCACGTTTTCATTATTACACAGTATATGAATAGGGAATCACGGTGGCTAAGTGGATAAGGCACTGGTTCGCTAGCCTGGAGGTCGGGTGTTCGATCCCTGCATTGGCCGAGAAAGTTCATCTCGATTTTCCGGCGTGATTTCCCCTTGTCAGTGATACAGAAGGAGGGCCTGACAAGGACAGCTGCCTAGTCGTTCGGATGGTTCGAAAAACCGAGGTCCCGTGTACACATTGGCAGTTGGAATTCGATATAAGAGTAGGCCGTAGCGCCGCTGTCCGGGCAAAATTACCCTCATAGCACACTGTATGGCGTATGCCCGTCTTCCATTAGCCCAGGTTAGGTGCATAAGAGTAGGACGTTAAACCCCATTTCATTTCAGTATATGAATGGTTTTGACAACGTTTGCTAAATAATCATAATTCATTCGACACACAAAATTTGGTTCAATCTAGGCTCGTGTTGATCTTTCGTGAACAAGGACACTTACCATTAACGAAAGAAGATGCCAGTGAGTAGGGATTTTCTTTGTTCAGAATGGCCTGATTTCTTTTTTAATATTTATTGGATGATTTTAACAACTGATTTCTTTAACTCAAGCCTTTATTATACATGATATTACACAAAAATATTAAAGTATTCTACACTGAATTTTGCATCAAGACACCAGAGCGACAGTTTCTATATACTTAGATATATTAAAGTAGATAAAGTACAAGTACTTTTTTGTTTACGGTAGATAAATGCATAAATTAATAAAATATATGTCCAGGTAAAAAATTCCCCACTTTACTTCATTCTGACATACATTAAATCATATAAGCTAACTGTATATATTGTCTATCTCTATGGGCTAATACTATCTACTACATTATCGAGATACATTGAGCAATATATGTTTTATCTCAACGGTACATTATGGGAGATTAGATAAAGAGCTGACAGTTTTTACTATAATAAAGTCAAATTGATCCTCTGAACCCAGATACAACTAGGTAATTTTGGGAGTAACATATGGCATAAATTAATTAGATAATTCGCTTGCGCGTAGTGGCAGAAAACCGGAGGACCCGGAGAAAACCTACAAGGTTGGACAGGCGATCCTACACCTTGTCACGTACAACCGTCCCTCCTTAGCCTAAGCAGAAAATTCTCACCATCGAACTTAGTCAAGGTAATGATATGGTGAATCTATATTCGGAGTTTCATCGCTCTCACTTCGTGCCCCGTAAGCAGAAAATAGTCATCATCGAACTCAACCGAGACATTCACCTAATGAACGACGCCAGCACCAAGTTTGAACATTTTACCTCAATTCAAAGGAGAATTACTGTGTTCTAAAGCTTGAAAATTCAGATGAATGATATAAAATTCTAGACTAATTTAGTATTAAATAATAATATACGTTTTGTGGTGTATTATTTTCGTAATACCCAGACTGGTTGACCTATTTGTATAAATCCAGGTTTCTCCACCGCTATATAAACTCCGAATAATGGTGATGTTCCATACGGTTCAAGACAACGAAAACTAAAAAATATATTAAATAATACATAATAAGTTAATCAAACGGACACGTGGTAATTTTATTTTTTTAAAAAAAAAAACCCTATGTATTCAAAAGTAATTAAAGATAGCAAATATGTGCACGCGTCATACAGTTCTATCTATATGTCAGCTAGGTAAATGATTTAGAAGAAATAGAACTCATTTTATCATTTCTCGTAACTTTTGCTGTAAGATTTTGGATGGATACCAGAATCTGTTAGCGATTGCATAACCCATACTACACATAAGGAATAAGGGCGGGACGGGGAACATTTGGTGTACATGCCATGAAATCGCGCAGCAGCAAGATTCCTTAATGTAGTATTTACCTTCTAAGATGTTTTAGAGGTTGGACTTCCTTCTCTTTGATGCCAGTTGTTGGATCAATTGTAGTTATAATACACCTAGTAATATAAATTATGTTAACATGTTTACATCAAAAACACTAAATGTATTTTCGGCGAAATGTTACTATAAAGTTGCACTTAACAGCTAGTTGTCTGGGGTGGATGGAGTTGATTCTCCAGCAGATGGTTATGGTTATTTAATTTCATGCCGGTAAAAAAAAGAAAACATAACGGAGAATGGACTGGCTTCAGGGTGCTTGTAGAACAATGAAAGTCGAATTATTACAAAGATGAATTTAAATTCTGTAGATATAATTTCGATTAGAATTGATCGTTTCCACCACAATCGATTTCAATATATGAGGTCTTAAACTCTATTTTAAATCCATATATCCTTATATTTGATTTTAACTAATGTTTATGGTGTCAATAACGTAAGTTAAGTAATATGCATTTATTTTAATTGGTTAATTACCGGCGACAACGTTCCACAATTCGGAACAGAATATTATTTCCAATCTTAACATATTGCCATTCATCCTGAAAATAAGATTTAAAAACCAATAAAGTGCATTTATACATCAATTTATTATTATTATCACAAAATACAACATTCTTCTTACCAAAAATAAATCCCAAACAAGAAACATTTATAAGAAAAAGTACAACCCTTATTAAAAATAAAATATGATATATAACTTTACCTCGTCAAAAGGATTCTTTCCGTCAATGGCAATGTTAGGTCTAAATCGAAGGATTGGAACAGGTTTATCTAATCCATTGTTTACTTATTGTAGCGAGGATGACGATACTAGTAAGTAAGGGGTGGAGAAGGTAAACACAGCCTAAAGAAAAATCATCTATTTTTATATTATTAACACCCCTACCGACTCCATCCAAATACACAACATCCTCGGCATCCCCAGTGATCTCATTCCGTTCTACTCCAATAATTCATGGGTTAATCTATGGCGGGCCGGAGAGGGGGGACACGTTTTCAAGTTATCCGCCGTTGGTGATTGTGCTTTTTTATCGACCAATTAGATAAATCGTTAATTGCAAAGGGAAGTAGCTCTTATCGGGTAAAGTAGGCAAAACGCCAAAGCTCCCTCTTCAACAGACAAGGTTAGGAATTAACCAGAAGGTAGACTAAATTATAGAAATCAGTTTTAACTATATATTATGCAAGAGATAAGTCTGCCTCAGCCCTCAAATGTCATAGAAATTATAAATTAAATCTTTATTCACACAATAAGCCCATAATTAACTCTGTAGACCCACGAATGGCTTGGATTCGGCTGTGATTCAAACAGGATTTCATCGATTAATTAAATCTTTAAATGGCGTCGTAAGCGGAGATTAATTGTTACGTTGACGTCATACTTTCGGAAATTTTCCATAAAAGGCAGTGATGATCGATGCTAAATGATAAAGCGTACGCCATTGGATTGACAGTTCGATATACGGTCTTGATATTATGTTTAGTTTTTGGTTACAACGAGAGTTTGGATGTTGGTATTGTACGCTCTTTTGTCACTTGCGTTTACAGTAAAATTATGGAAATTGATAAACATCGCAGCTAACATCACCCAGTTGAATTGATAAAATGCGGTGTGGTGTGTCATAAATATTGAAACTAATGTGAATTAACTTTGTTTTGTTTTATAATTATTTCTTAACTTTGGAAGGAAGAGAGCTTGTATCAAACCGAAATATAATGTCGTTTGTTGCATTTGCCCGGTCTAATAACTGGTCTAATGAAATAACAATAAGGGGCTTCATTACAATTAGGTTATAATCCACAAAAATTAACGACAATATTGACCCCATTGGAATTTGTTTGCAGATGCATTATGTAAGAGCTAAATCTGCCCATTGCAACTTTTTTTCTGGCTTCTAATCATCTATAAATCATTATTGGGATATTTATTCACACAAGCCAATAATTAATTCTCTGACTCTCGGATGGCCGACATATAAATGGATTTGAACACGATAAAAAGGGTAATCGGGTCATCTTTAAGAAATGATAATGAAGTCCTACCTGTCTGTAACCCCATCGTCTTGTAAACCATGTTTGGTACAGTCGGCAGTTTTCAACGGCATGGCCCTACAGGATTTGATGGGGTAGCTGTATATTGCTTGAACTCTACCTACAAGTTCATATTCCCGTTTACCTTTACTCAGCCATCGCAAACTTATATATTTTACAGAAGAAGACACTAAAAAATATCCGAAAAGTTGAAGACCTGTATCGTTCAATGCCCACATTTTTTTTTAACTTCAGCTTTGAATGTTATTTGTCATTATGTGTACAAGTTAACCAAATGCCAATGGATTAAAGTGGCAACTGTTAAAGAATTTTACAAATTTCGAGTGATTTTTTTATGTACACATTGCGGCGATTTATATATAACTGATGCTAGTTTTCTTGGCCAGAGAACGGCTTTATGTGGCCCAATAGATAAAGAACAGAAATGAAATGAATGGGGTTTAACGTCTTACCGTTGTGTTCCCGGCTGGGCTAATGAAGACAGACATAAACGCCATGCAGTGTGCTATGAGGGGAATTTGCCTCCTTCTATATCGAATTCAAACTGACAAGGATCTTTTACGTACACGCCAATGTGAACACGGGACTTCGTTGTTTCGTTCCATACGAACGACTAAACAGCTGTCATTGTCAGGTCCTACACCCTGCTTCACTGACAAGGGGAATCCACGACTTCCAGGATAGCGAGCCAGTGCCTTACTTACTTAGCCACCGTGGCTCCCATAAAGAACAGCACTGAATGGGAGAATGAAGACCCGTCTCTATAAGTGGTATCCGAGTGGTTCAAATTCCGCAACGGGTGACTCCGGTGGGGCTGTAAGGGAAAGGTTTCTAGTCGTCGGGTGTGACCAAAAACCTGGGCCCGTTGCATTTTGTGATCATGCAAATCGAAGACGAGTATTTTATACATTCAACCATATAAAAATAAAAAGGACCAAGGTATTTGTGAAACATTAAACCGCAATCAGATTATGTAAGATTTAGATAAAGATCTGTCCGTTTGCTCATAGATGATGCGAATTGAAAATATTGAACATATTTTTCTTTTATTAAAATCATTTTAGTCTGAGCGCAGTTATCACTGTTTGAAGTTTTGACGAGATGTTGCATAGATTGTTTATTATCGTAACAACTGTACTTACTATTCGAGACTTGGTCTGCCTTGCAATTTTTAAATCAAATCATTAAATAGAGATCGGGTTTTAATCGGTTTAAATCACCGCCAACCCATGGTCTATTGGGTTGATTTGGGGCTTTCCATATGCATAAACGTCTATAGTTTAGATCAATTTTGAAGCCAAAATAGAGACGTCCATAGGCACATTTAGCTCTTAAATTATGCATCTTTAAATGTTTATGTAACACATCTTTTTTTCTCATAAATATGGCGAGTCACGTTTTTATTGTTACACTGTATATGAATGGTTTTTGACAACGTTTGCTAAATAATCATAATTCATTCGACACACAAAACTTTGTTCAATCTATATCGTGTTGATCTTTCGTAAACAAGGACACTTACCATTGACGAAAGGAGATGCCAATGAATATGGATTTTCTTTGTTCAGAATGACCTGATTTCTTTTTTTAATATTTATTGAATGATTTTAACAACTGATTTCCTTGGTTCATGAGCTATTTCTAAAATTAATATATTTCAATCCTTTATCATACATGCATATAAGCCATAGGAACGATGATACAACACAAACATATTTAAGTATTCTACAGTGGATTTTGCATCAAGACGTCAGAGCGACAGTTTCTATATTCTTCTGATGGACGGTAAACTTGTTTTCAGGCGGATCTCAATTTTAAATACATTAACCAGTGGGTCATACGATAGAAATATATAAATAGTCTATTCATCTCATTATGGGTCATATATATATAGATTTATATATAGTTTCTATATGGTCACACCATCTATTACAAGATACGTTGAGCCATGTACGTTTTATCTTAAAAGATACATTATGGGAGATTAGATAAAGGGCTGGCAATTCTCACTACAATAGTGAAAAAAACTAGATACTGTCAAGGGAATTTGATGAATATTTCAGTCAAATTGATCCTCTCAGTACAGAGAATGTGACGATTGAATTTTCCGCCTATCCTCGATCATCATTACTAAAATCAGTACGATAAAAAAAAACTGAGTATCGATTATTCATTTCATGATCAAATCTTGAATGAAAGTTGAGCAGCAAATCGGATTCCAATCCAGTAAATATTGCAGGCTAGCGATGACATGGATAGTTGATTGTGGTCTGAATAAGCTTATTAATGTCTAATTATTACTTTAGATAATATTTCACTACTACAGAAAGATATGCAATAGACAGACTTAGCTCTTGCATAATGTATATTTAAATATTTATACATGTATTGTTCATGTTGGTCTGTACATATATACCTATTTGATGATTCAACAAAATAGCACCAGCATCGACGAACATAAGGGTACATACGCAAATACATCTTCGCTGTAATAGCGATTTGTCACAAATTCAACATTAATTTTTCCAAAAAGTAAAGTCAAGATGTATTTTATTTTTTCTGGGAGTGAAGAAGACAACAATATTTAGCTTTAATAGATGATAGTAAAGTATGTACTTTCTGGGATTATCACTGATTTTACATGAGGAACAAACTCTCAATATTAAAATCATTATGTGGGCAGATGGGACCCCCCCCCCCCCCCCCCCCTGTTTCCCTCCTTAGTTGGGAGTCCCAACATAAGGTCGATTTGTAGTATACCTGAGCTACGGTATTATGTCCGTTTGACACTGTATTTTCGGTTTCTTCTTTGAAACCACAGATTATATTGTCTTCAAATTTAGAAGGCATGTTCCTTGTTTGGTTCTTATTCAGAGTTTTTAAATCGAACTCATCTGTAAAATGGGGACATGGCATATTACAAATCCTTATTCCCTTCGCTCTACTTGTCTTTACAACAAAAGGATCTTCCTGTATTGTAGGCCATCGAAAGTATAAAAAAACGAAACGAAATATGGATCTGTATAATAATCATGATTGAGGCAGAATCAGACATTTTCAACATGTTCTCCAAAACGAAAAATTGGTAGGTATATCACCTGGAGGGGTTATTTTTTTTGTCCAAATGAAGCTGGACATGCTACCTCAATTCCAAACAAGATGAATTTTGTTCTGAAGTCTCGGACAATCAAATTGATTGTTTTTACTTAGCCAAAGCTACGAAAATGCTTACCATCAACCTCAAACAGAATTGTTGTGTCCAAAACAAGTGCAACGGACATACACACGGACCAACCCGTTTTATTTAATAGTCCCCTTGTTTTTTTCGAAAGGTGGGGGTGGGGTGGGGTGAATACGACGAACATGCTCCCAAAATAACATTACTAAATTAATTGGCGTTTGCCAATTAGGGATAAGAAATATAACAAATTCCACACAATAAACATAATTTACCTTTATATAAAACAGTAAGCAAATATATTACAATGATTTACAGTAATATTAGTAAGCTATCGAGTAAAGTCTTTAAAATATTGCCATAGATTGCTCTTATTCCATATACAGCTAATACAAATTTGTACTGTTTCTTGCAGTCAGCATTGTTGGTTAATTAATATGTTTAAAATTTGAGAACAACTTTTCCAACTCTCTCATCAGACAAATTATTTAGAGTTTCTATAGCATCTTCATAAGTCACTAACTTGGTTATGGCACATCTGGAATCAAAATACAATTGTATCTTAAATAATTAGTGTACATTTTTTCTTAGAATCAGAAAATCCTCATACGGGACTCAACAGGGCATGGGAGGTGGGAGCTGTGGCTCGATCAGTAAGACAATGATCCACTAATCTGGAGGTCGATCTTGGTATTGGCCGAGAAAGTTTTCCGGCGTGGTTCCCCCTTGTCAGTGGTACACGACAGGGTTTGGGAAGGGACAATGTATAGTCGTTCGGGTAGGACAAAAAACGGAGGTACCGTGTACACATTAGCTTGCATATAAAAGATCAGTGGGAATTCGATATAACAATATTTCCAAGCGTAACTCCGCTGTCCGGGATACATTTCCCTCATAGCACACTGTGTGGCATATGTCCGTCTTCATTAGTCCAGTTAGGACAGAATAGTGTGGCGTTAAACCCCATTTCATTTATCAAGAATATGACAAAACGTAATCTAACAACCCTGTACATTGGATAATTGTACGACATTGATACAATAATGTCGATACCGAATAGTCCAACGGTCGATCGATTGGGTTAGTCATTTCTTCTGTTACTGTTTTCGTGCATACCTGGAGATAGTAAGCTATCTGTCTATTTAAAATTATTGTTCCGTTTTCGTTCACCTTAGTCTGAAGGCATTCATTACGTGGATGTCTTCAGCAATGTACAGATGTACCTACCAATCAAAACCCGTGACATAAAAATTCGCGAAATCGTTTGAGGGGTTATTGATTATAGAAATACATGTATTCGATTTGTTGTCTAATCAAGGTCAAAAGAATTATTATGCACAGGTCACAAGCACATAATCCGTGTTATTTGTTACTCGAATTATCACAGCTCATCCTACGAACTGTGGTGTGATACAATCAAAATGTCACTTAGTTTTGTAGGTTTCTTTATACGTTTTACGACACTTATACCAAATTGCCAAGGCTCATTTTTTTAAAAGACAGCTTCCAGCATATATCTTCCACTTAAGGGCAGGTCAAGAAATTACAAGGGGTCTCGTCGTAGAGAAGATAATCCTCACAGGGACTGACGATTATCAAGTATTTTAGTGTGCAAAGATATCACCTAGGGTAGCCAATAGTGAAAATCCGGAAAGCCACTTACAAAACGCGGAAAAGTTCGGTCAAGAAATCACGAGCGAACTCGTCGTAGACAAGATAACCATCACAGGGAAAAACGATTATAATGTATTTTAGTGTGCGAAGATATCACCTAAGGTAGCCAGTAGCTAAAAGCCGGAAGGCCACCCAAAAAAGCGCGGGAAGCTCGGTCGTGACCTAAAAGATAATTTTGGCACTGTATACTTACTTAAGTATTCCGTCTGATAGTTTCTTGATACAATCTTTTAAAACATCTGATATATTATTTGAAAGAAAATAGTTATTATCACATTGTATAAATAAAGAATAAAAGCAATTGCTAATACGGGTAGGTATTGATTTAAAACAAGCTGGCTAATATTTGGGACCTAGAAATTGACACAAATGGATTGTAACGCATATAATAATATAATATGAATTCATATAAACTAATTTACATTCAATCGTCAATCGTCCAACCCAGGGAAGCCAGACACGCCATGCAACCTCGTCGTACGGAGGAGATAAGCCCCTGAATGCCTGATTAGGAGAATTCGCTCCATTCTCGTTGCACTGCTGCTTTCATTGGTTCTTGAATTAAGGCAATGGCGTGTTCAAGTGATTTTGAACATTCCCATTCACACATTCTATGAAATTGATCTGCGGTGCGTTTTTATTTCAAAAAAAGGATACGTTGATATCGGCCTTGTTGACTGTAAGTAACTATCCACGCTTGGTCAAATAGAAAACATAGACTACCACCTCGTAAAAATAACTGTTGACAATCAGGTGGGTCAAGCTGACAATGTAAAAAATTTTCATTTACTTTAACATAGCTAGGGATTGTGAATTTATTTTGGGTTATTTGTATAAGCCAAATCTATCCTAAACTTTATTCATTGGGTAAGTGCAGGAGAACCACTCTACACGTCAACACAAAACCAACAAAACTACACAGACATTGGCAGATATAAACTACAAACAATAATATCAAATCAAGTGAATGGATCCAGGGACAAACCTTAAAAGTCCACTGAGTACTCTCGGGAATGTAATGATACAGGCTTCATTTATTAATTAGCTGCATTTCAATACACATACAGTATCTTTATCAAGCAAGCAAGTAATTAATTGCTTAAAATGATGCCTGTGTGCGTGTCGAAACATAGCATATTAATTAATTCAGAAGTAGTATATCCCAGAAGTTTTTTTATTTTATTTATTCTCTGTTGTTTAAACTATTATACCAAAACCGCCAACTCTTTGTCTACTTCTTACATAATACATCTTTAATAAACTGAGATACAATTAATTACATATTGAAATTGAGGAAGACATATCATTTTATATTGATATGCTACTTAAAACTTTTTCTTGTCGGACATTTTTACCGAAAATAAAGGGGTATAACTCTTTCCCTGTACTGCTGGTATGATCTTCATAATCCTGTTTTTCCTTTACATTCTATGTTCAGTGTATGGATAGTCTCTCTTAATCAACGAATCTTTTCTTGTAGAAACTGTGGATTTAGGATTAAAAGGTTATTTACATGATCTATCCAGGAACCGTTTATAAAAACTGATCTCTTGAACTATGACATGAAATATTGATTTGTCATAATAAAGAATTCTCTTTACCTGCAGATCTGGTTGAGATGTCACCCATTTACCAAATACACTAAGACAAGAGAGTACATCATGTTTATGTGGTATAGGATATCTATAGTTTTCATGGTACATTTTGATGTCATCTTCATTTGTAAACATTCGTACTGTAAGATAATAATAAGTTGTTGTCATTATATTAAAGATGAATTATGTAAGATTCAGATAACGAGCTGGCTGTTCTTGCTATAATAGTTCAAAAATAGATAATGTAAAATGAATACACGGAAAATTTCATTCAAATTACTTTATTCTGAGCCAAGTTATCACTGTTGACAACATGTGTGCATTGATTGTTTATTATTGTAACCATGGTACTGCTATATTCGAGACTTAGACTCGCTCCTCCATTTATAAATCAAATCATTAAATGTTTTTTCATGTTAAAAAATGTCTAATTAAAAATTTATTTAACATTAAAGACTTAAAGAAAGACCTGCAATAGGCAAATTTAGCTCTTGAATAATCTAGAAGCCGTGAACAGGTGGGGGGGGGAGTTCAATCCCACCTCACAATGAATGTCAACAAAATACTGGCTATTACACGGACTGAGCGCCCCAGTAGGACATAGATTTTATAGCCTATACAGTTGTTCACCAATGTTAACTCACTGAAAAGCATTTTTATATAAAGTTGGTGTCATATTATGATTATTATTGATTTTTGTCAACATTACAGAAGTAACATTGAGCAACCTGAATGGGTAATTTGGGACAAGTGTGCACTCCATATTAAATCTGGGCATCATCCATTATAGTGTATATTTAATTTGGTATTAACAACAATATCTTTACCTCCATTATCAATAAAACAATCAACACCTATACCACCTGTTTCTTCCATAACACTACTTAATAACATATTATTCTTATTACTTACTTCTGTCATATGTGCTGAAATATACAATTGTTATAATAACACCATTTAATAAGACAAGTGACATTGACCCTAACAATTTAAAATCAGTATGTATATAACAGATGGTTTTCTCTAGAATAAAGTCTCATTATTAAAAAATCTGATTAAAACACAGTTTTATTTTTTTATACTTTCAATGGCCTAAACTACCTGAAGATCTGACCGGTTTTAACGATAGGTTGCGTCAAGAGGTCATACGAGTGGCTTTTGGCCCTATGACATCAGATATTTGATTAACCAATCAGCATTGATTTTCTAGTGGATTACCCACAGTTCCGTGCAAATCACGTCTAAAGCTTGTAGTAACAGACCGTTTCATTGGCTAATCCTTCACATTATCCAGAACACGTCAATGATAACAACTCTTCCAGATCCTAGTGTAGTAAAGACAAGTTAAAAAAAAATTTTGCACTATAAAAAACGAAACGAAGTAGGATCTGTGTTTAAATCAGATTGATTATTAAATCATTAAAGGCTGATTATAATTACAGGTTACACAGGTTGAATTCTGATGAACTTATGTCAGAAAGTTCCGTTTTTAAGACAGAAGCTTATGTACCACTGAAAATTAATTTTAGTGTATGCTTCAAATGGTACAATGCAGCCAAACGTCTTCTTGGTAGTACAAGGTGAAAATTATGTTACCACTATTTACAAGCTAATCTATTGCCAGGGCAGTGGCTTTTATTTATAAGTGCTGCCAAGAAATCACAAACTCTGAATATCTTTGTTAAAATTTGTAGAATTGAATTGCATCCCTATCATTTCTGCTTATGTTTTATCAATAAATGGCGAAAATGGATACTGAACCAATGGTTTGTAAATAGTGCCTGCAGTTTCTATTAAGCAATACTATGTCACATTAAGGTTTTGAAAGATGATATTAAAATTTATTTATTGTAATTACATGACCACATAAACATACCAACTGGTGGTTGAAGTTTTTCCAAATATCTTTTTTCAGCTTGAGTACAATAAGTTGTTAAAACCTGAAATCATACACCATTTTATATATGACTAAAACAATTTGTGTGGGTGTGTTTTTTAATATCATAGTGAATGACAACAAATAGAGATAAAAGAAATTTTCAAATCTCTTCATAATTTTCTAGTTTGGGTTGTAGTTTGATTATTTAATCTTTAAAGATGCTGTGCTGTGAAGATGCATTCAAATAAAAGAGAGACAGAGATAGAAATGGGGTTAAACGTCCACATGACATAGGTTCAGCTTATTTCAATAATTGGCTTGCAGGTATATGTGGTCTTTAGCAATAGGGGGGAGACCGGAGAACCCGGATAAAACCATGATGTTTGAAACATACTAATTGTCACGTACAAGCGGGGAATCAAAACCAAGTCCTTTGACTCAATGACAGACCTTATGATTTCACAAACACACAATAAACCACTAGACCACACAACCCCCTTCGAATAAAACAGGTATTTTATAAATTGTTTCAATAAAATTTAGTAGCTGAACTGGAAATGCACAGGACACAATTACTGTATATTACTGGAAACATCGCTGAGTAATAAACAGTAATTGTATTCCATACATTTGTATAATTGGTATTTTATGGAAGAAGTCCTTTTAGCAGCCATTATGTAAGAGCTAAATCTGCCTATTGCAGGTCTTTCTTCGGGCCTTAAATGTTATAAATGCCTCCGATTTTAAATAGATTAGAATAGTTATTTTAAAAATGGAGAAATGAGACTCGAATTACAACCATCGATAAATTCGCTCAAAATAGAGTAATTTGAATGAAACTTTCAATAAGTTTTTCATTATCTATTTTTGAAATATTATAGCGAGAATGACAAGCCCTTTATCTAAATCTTACACTATGCCCCTTTAAATAAAATCAATTATATGAATATTATCATTTTCTCAACAAGATGAAGGAGTATAAATAAATGTAGATGGTACCTTAGCTCCCCAGTGTTGAGCTAACTGTATGGCTATACTACCAGCATGAGAAGCACCATCCATAACAAGCACTGTATCACCAACACAGATTTTACCATGATAGAATAGAGCAGTATAAGATCTTACACAATCACCTATAGATGCTGCTGCTTCCTCAAAACTTATATTGTCTGGCTTCTTTACTGTAAATTAAAATCAAACAGGTATTATTAAATGTACAGTTCTTTCCTCGATCATAAGAGTCAGTGCCAAATATAAGGTAGGCATACCTGGAATCTAATTTTAAAATTTGTCATGGCAGCGACAGACATCACAATGAATATGACAATATATTTAAGACAGTCCATATTTTCCACCCCACTAAAACAAATGGATGCCATCTTAACCTCTTGTTGAGGGGTGACATGTATCTTCACAATAATTAAAGTGTTTGATAACTGTGCAGTACTTGTCATGGACAGAATTTAAGGATAAAGTTTGACTCAAATGATATGTAATTCATCTAAATAAGAATAAAAAAAATAAATTTAGTTCTCTGGCACAATGTAAGCTTTATCTCCAATGTATGTGAGAGAGAGAGAAATGGGACAAACATATGGTTCAGTTTTATTTCAATAATTTGTATCTGCATAGTTGTCTTTAGCCGTGGGAGGAAACCGGAGGACCCAGAAAAACCCAATAGGTTGGACAGTCGACCCTACTCCTTGTCACTCATTGACAGACCTAATGATATCCAATATATATATATATATAGAGAGAGAAATGGGGTTTAACGTCCACTCGACACAAACTAGGTCATTTCGGGACTAACATATGGTTTAATATTATTTCAATAATTCGCTTGCGCGTAGGGGTCTTTAGCAGTGGGAGCCAATATATATAGATATACTTACCTACATCATACTGTTGAAAGACACAATACTCCCCACATCCTGAATATATACTATCTAAGGGTAAAACACCTGAAATACAGCCAGTATATCATAAGTTAGTACAACTTAGCCTATGTATTGAGCCTTTACTCTGGAACACATTTCCTTGTCAAGTTGTCACCTTTTAGTTTTAGTAATTATTCTTGTAGAAATTCTATATTCTCATCAAGTATAAACCAGATTAAAAATAATTCTATAAAATCTATCTTACCAACCACAGGATCCCCTACTTTTATCTGTGTTACACTTTCACCAACTTGAGTCACTAAACCACATACATCTTGTCCAACAGTATATTCTTTCTTTATTTGTTTTTTAAACAGTTCATTGTATACCTGTCATAGAGATAACATTTTAAGTATTATCTTAAGACCAAATCTAACCAAAGGATCAAAAGGTATCCCTTTCAGGAAGTAAATAATGAAACTACAGGCATATTTTGTTTAAGTGGCATTTAGTAACTTGATGAGAATAACACATGGCACAATTACATGTATATGGAATACAAAACCCTTCAAGTGACTTGTATTCAATATAATTATCATGTGTTATACTGGCATATTAATTGTCAAACTGTCAAAGTGAATATTATTCCTTATGTCATAGACCTACACACAATATTGCTTAGCATTGCCCAGTTTGGTGATAGAAAACAAATAAATGACTTCCCGTTGGGAAACCAGGGAGTAACACAAATTAGAATGATATACACTACCACAAATAAATATATGGAGCCCATGGATGGAGTTTTCATGGAATTTTCATGTGGGTATATGGGGGCAGTTGGATGGCCGAATGGTTAGCGTGTGTACATTATATCATAAGGTCTGTCATTGAGTCAACTAGCATGGTTTCAAATCCCTGGTTCAACGTGACAGAGAGTAGGGTCGCCGGTTCAACCTCGTGGGTTTTCTCCAGGTCCTCCGGTTTCCTCCCACTGCTAAAATCCCTGACATGCAAGTGATTTATTGAAAAATTGAACCATATATGTTACTTCTGAAACAATCTAGTTTGTGTCGAATGGACATATTAAACCCCAACTCTTTCTCTCGAAATCCCTGTAAAAGTAAATCAAACCTTGTGGTCTATTAAAGACAGTCCACATGCCTTTACTTTCACAATTATTTCATTTGGCTTTGTTTCAGATGGTGGTTCCTGAAATTAGATTATATAAATTATCATTTATATAGAATTTCTAAGATTTATCACTTTAATAAATAATATTTAATTTTTACATTATTTATTTTTCCTCATTGAAAAATTGCTAAATGTAGTTGTCTCCCTTTAATACTACTTACACATTCATGTTTAATAAACTTTGACGTAATACCATCATCGCATGTTATTCTTTTAATACATTTCATATCCGCAGGATAATCATTGACACAAAAATTTATAAAACGACTGTCAGTTATCTTGTCAAAGAAACTACTGTAATATTATCTGGAAACCAGCTTCATTCCCTCTTTTCACTCCTCTTTTGAAGATGGAAACGCCCACCGTACCCACAATTCAACGCGAAAAATCCGATGGAGACTGATCGGGTGATTGATATTCAGACTAGAAAAACGGTATTTAATTAACAACATGCGCCCAAAAAATATCCTGTTACGCAATCGTCAATATATTTAGCAAACAAAGAGTCACATTGCAAGAGCAGATTGTTTCAATATTAGGAATTACTCGAAGAATTCAGCGGTTAGAAGAACAGTCTTTCAGAAAATATGGCCGCCCACTGCATTTTGTGGTGATTTTTCGCTTTACATTGATTTGTTAAAATAGAAAGGTATGCTTACATTTTCATCTTATCTGGGGTTGATTTATGATATCTGTTTTGTAGATGATAAAGTAGGGCATTAATAGGGAGACGATTTTTGAGAGGGGCCTAGGTGCTGTCATTTCAGTATTCATTATTGAATTGGGTTGGAAAAATAATTACATGACATGTATAATCATAGATAATGTGATCCTACCGGTGCATTTTCTTGGTATTTTAAACTACTTTTAATGCAGGACTAAGTACATTTTAGTGGTAGAAAGTTCTTAGAGATCCCTGATTATTTAGTCATATTAAATTTTGTAAATGCATAATTGGATTGTCGACTGCCAGGACACAACTGACAACAATAAACAATCATACAATGATATAATTGGTCTTAATGACATTCTATTGGATTGTTTATTTTCTTAAAATGTATGAAGTATTCATCTGCATTTTGAGAATTGTGAAAAAGCTTGATGATGATCAATAATTTGTCTTTCATTTCCAAAAATGTAGCCAAGGCATTGATTATGTAAGATGTTGGAAGTGGTCCAAAACACTCCCGCCTACAATACATGATCTACCCAAAATCTACCCAAATACACAACTTTGTGCCAAGTTGGAATTTTTAGTTTAAAGCGATAATTTCATATTTTCTAAGAAAGTCAAAACATAATTATTTCTATGTCTTTTGCTCAATAGGTTGTCAACTCACTATTTATACGACCATAGGCATTATTCCCGACACTTTAAAATCATTGACACGGGAAATAATAACACAATTCTCCCTTGTTTTCTATTGACCGCATGGGATAGCTATCTTCAAAAGTTTAAATTTTAAGTTGAAAATGATATATTTGCCAATTTTTCAGCTGTCAATAGTAATTTAAATTATTGGATTAATGGGGTTATTCTTTAACAAGGATGACTGTTAATAGATACCGTCTATTTTAAGGCTTTATTTTAATACATTTTAAAAATATAACTTAAAAATATGAAATTGGAGCTTTAAAATCAGAACATTTTTGTTTAAAAAATGTCCCTCAAAATGTTATTTTGTTGTAGCATGTGATTTCATGCAACACACGACTGCGACTACTTCTAGACTTGCTTGGATTTGGAAGTCGTATTGATGAAGGGGTAATTTTGATATAAATTACTGAGAGACATTTGCTCAAGGATTCAAGCAAATGATTGAATTATAATTAAAGAAATAACATATGTAAGCTTAAAGATTCTGACATTGCCCAAGCTGAATTAAAATGTTCTTGAGATTTTGTTTTTATTACATAGTACACAGTTTACACATTCATATTTATTTTTTTTCCAGGACTAATGAAACTAGAAAACCATCAAGAATCCAATAGATTGAAGAAATAATATTTTACAATGGCGGGAACAGCAGGTAATTGATAAAGTTTATATTAGCCACCCTCATTTTTGTTGTCCGCAAGGTATTGAAATTATACTTTGAAATATTTAATGGAATTTTGGTACACTGTGGTGTTAACTTACCGGTATAGCAATCTGATCAAAACAAAGTTTCGTTTTACTTGTTTATACTACACTAGGATCTGGAAGAGTTGTTATATACGATAACCCAAGTTCTGGATGATGTGAAGGATTAGGCAATCGAACGGTCTGTTACGACAAGTTTTTGCCATGATGATGAATTGCATTGAACTGTGGGTTACCCACTATAAACATCAACACTGATTGGTTAATCAAATGCCATAGAGTCAAAAGCAGCTTGTATGACCTCTGACGTGACCTTCGTCATATCTTCATGTAGCGCAGGCCATCGAAAGTATAAAAAAATGAAACGAAATATAGATCTGTAGGCCTATTTTAATCAGATTGACCTTAAAGTAGAGCTGAAGACAAAGTTCACATTTCAAGGGAGTTCATTATTTCTTTAAGAGTATTATGGTCCTTTATTGTCATAAAATCAATAGAAATTCTGTTTTCCAGAAATACTTTCAAATGGTTAAATTTTGAAGTATTTAATTGAATGTTGGTACCGGTACATGTATAAATATACACTATAGTTACAGATCTTATTTTCATTTCGTGGGATTCAGTTCAATTTTTAAACGCCCACGGCCCACATTGATTTTATTCACAGATTTTAAGGTCTTGTGACAAACAAGTATATTGGTTTTCAATTATTTTAGATAACTTTGAACAACAAAATACATGATATTAAATGTTTGTATAATACATGTACATGTAAGTGTTAGCATGGGGTAGAACTAGAAGCCAAACAAATTCTAATGATTTATGATAATGTTTCATCATTTATTATTTGTTGTAAATGTTTCATTACTCACATAAAGAAAAATATGCGAGAGTCCTTGTTGACTGCGCGGGCGACTTAACTGCTGTGAGTATATGTTTCATTGCCTGGCAACCTATAGGCTATTTCTGTTCTACTGAATTATTTGAGGTTAAACTTTTCAATCTGTAACAGAATTTATACCATCTATTCTAATTCTTTACATATTTGGATCAGAGTAATGTCTTCGCTGAATCCTTCTTGCATAGATTGTAAAATTGATGGGGCCCTCTTAAATTTCTTTTGACAATAATATTTATGCTTTTATGAGCCCGTTTTCATTAGCCCAGTCGGGGTAGAACAGTAGGACATAAAACCCCATTTCATACATTGATGATGTGAAGATTTTTACTGCGAAATATAAAACATATTGATTGTCTTTTAGGTCGTGATGATCCTTGGAGAATATCTGGTGAGGATCGTGCTAAACATGATTCACAGTTCTTTCAATTGAAACCTGTCAATGGATTTGTCACAGGTGAATAATCCCGACTAGGAAATATTGTACATTTGTATGAATTTTCCTTATTTCTTTAAATTTACCAATAGACAACTTAGCAGTTACTGCCTAACAAAATAAAGAATAAACAGCATATGAACACTGTGTGGACATTCCAAATGGTGGGGGGGGGGAATGGATGGCAGAATGGTTAGCACATGTGCGCTGTATCATAAGATCTGTCAACTAGTATGGTTTTAATCCATGGTTGTATGTAACCAGGAGTAGGGTTGCCTGTCCAACCTCATGGGTTTTCTCTGGGCCCTCCAGTTTCCTCCCACTACAAAAGACCCCTATGTACAAGCAAATTATTAAAATAAAATTGAACCATATGTTAGTGACCAAAATGACCGCAGTCTGTGTCGAGCGGACGTTAAATTAAACCCCATTAAAGACCTCTGTTACATGTAGTTGGCTGATGTCTCCCGGGCTTTTTGTTATATATACTTATAATTTCACATTATTTGCAATGAACTAGGAATTAATATCATACATATTCATTTTGAAATATAAATTATAAATTGTATTAATTACATGTACTTGTCAAGAGACTAGAATAGGAAAGATGAAACTAAAATAGCCTTACAAACTTACTGACAATTTCAGATAAAATTCATGATTCGAACAAAAGGAAACTGTAATTGTTTTGTAAATTATAATCTGCATATTTTTTTATTAATTATGAAACCTTGTAGAGGTTTTTTTAATAACAAAACATAATAAATTCTAATTTTACTGAGCATGGCTAAAAAAAACCCCATATATTTTAATGGTATATTTTTTTAGCTGTGTAATAAACTGAGATGGTTAGTGTTGTGTTTTATATTTATATAATCATGCTGTATATATAATTTGTTTTAGGTGACCAAGCTAGAGGTTTCTTTTTACAGTCAGGTTTACCCAATCAAGTATTAGGACAGATATGGTAAGACTTCTGATTATCAACTTAAAAAATAAACCCTTATTCCATAATGTGGAACAGAATTAACTAATCAAGATAGGCAGAAGGTCGGTGGTTGGGGGTCTTACTAGTGCATTTAGATCATAAGATCTGTGATTGATTCAAGTGGCATAGTTTTGATTATGGTTTGCTCATGCTTAAAATCACAAGTTTTCTCCAGGTTCTCTTAGTTTTTCCTAAAGCTAAATATCCCTACACACAAGTTAATTATTTTACTACGGTAACTCCAAAAATAAACCAGTTTCTGTTGAATGAACGTCTTTTGGTGAAGTTTAACCACATGTTTATTTCAGGACAATAGCAGATATGAATGGAGATGGAAAAATGGACAAAAAAGAGTTTTCAATTGCCATGCATTTAATCAAAAAGAAACTGCAGGGATATGAGCTACCACGAACAATACCCCCAAGTTTAAAAGCTGATCCCTCACCTGTGATTGGCTCTTTTGGTGCCCAACCAATGAGCATGGGAATGGGAGCTCCTGCTGCTGCAGGATTTGGAATGGGCAGAGGTAAAAATCAGGATTTTTGTTTTTAATTAACTGATTCTGTGTACAAATTGACATTGTATACAGTAGTAAACCTGGTAGTCGCAGTGGTTCAGAGAGTAATGCACTATATTGTTATGGTTTCTCCGTTGGCATTCAGGCAAATTAACCCTGTCTTGTGGTGTATGCCCGTCTTCATTAGCCCAGTTGGATCAGAAAAGTAAGATGTTAAAGCAAATCAAGATGTGAAATCCAAATTATGTCTTTATCTTTCAACTTGATAATAGATTAATTCTTGTTTACATAGGTATGGTACCAATGAGTATGAGTATGCCAGGAGCTTCCTTACAGACTGCTACCATGACAACAGGAGCTATGGGAATGCCACTTATGGCCAATGGAATGGCAGCAGGCATGCCACAACAACAAACAGGATTTATGGGTATGCTTTTCAGATTGATGAACCAATGAGCAGACTTGAATTGTTAAAATTTGGTCAATTTGCTACACAAATTATTCATTATGTAATGCAAAATTTGCTAATCCGGGAAATATGTTGAAATTTAGGTCAGAAGTGGTAGAAAAAACTTAAACTGCTAATTAATGTTTGAATTATTCCTCATAATAGAGAGAGAAAACGTGCTATACAAAAACCAATATTCTTTAAAAGCAGAAAGTTGTTTAGAATGGGTATTAGGGGGAAGACTGATTGCTGATACCATATTTACATTGCCTGTCTGTGAAATGGGTGGCTTGTTATTATTGTTTCAATATGATATTCTTTTATTTGTTTCATATAGCGCCTGCTATGGGTGGTGTTGGCGTGCAGCCAGGTCAAAGGTAAACAAAACTTTATTTGTAAGGGTAATGAATATCAACACTGATAATCACGTTGTATGCATAATGATTTGATTTGTTAGCCATATGTCTTAATAAATTGCTATGTGTAAAGCTAGATACATGAATGGGTCACGATAAAATAAATGCTATGGTATCTTATCTTCATCACCAAAACTCTGAACTGATTGGAAAAAACCTGATTTGCTTAACAATAATAATTTCTGTTATGTAAAACAAGATAATTTAAAGAGTAAATATAGTCAATTTTAAAATAACAATGACTATCAGTTTTGCAAATGGTTAGCACATGCGTGTTGTATCATAGGGTTTGTCATTGAGTCAACTGACATGTTTCGATTCCATGGTTTTATGTGACATTGAGTAGGGTCGTCTGTCCAACCCTGTGGGTTTTCTCTGGGTCCTCAGGGTTTTCCTCCCAATTGAATTCTTGAAATAAAATTAAACCATGTGATAGTCCCAAAATGACCTAGTTTGTGTCATGTTGATGTTAAATGTCATATCTCTCTCTCTCTCTCCAAAAGCCTTGGCTGTCATAGCAAAAGTGTATGGAATAGCAGATAGCGTTAATTTCAGTACACATTTATGACATTGGACTAATATGATGATGCATTATTTTCTTGTTTTATGTTATGCTGAAGGAAAGTTAAGCAATGTTTTGTTTTGTATTTATAGTGCTGGTGGAGGAGGTACATTTAGTTGGGCTATACCACACCCTAATAAATTAAAATATACTCAGTTATTTAATACAAATGATAGAAATAAGAGAGGATTTCTAACAGGTGAGTTAATAATAATTTAAATCTTTCGACCGGGAACTCGATCTAAAGCACTACTCTTCTTCTTGTTCTTCTCCTTATTGGGGGCAACAATCTTCGAACGAGAGCCTAAAACTCTGCCAATTCTAGTATACTACAATTGACATAGAACTGGGCATAGAGTTCAAGATAGCTACAAAGATGATCTGTGTGCAACAAGTATTTAATATTCATATTGTCTCTAGGTTAATGAAACCTGTAAACAACAGAAATAGGTCACATGAATAGATGTTTTAGAGTCTGTTCATATAGCCACAATGCTACAGCTTTACTTCAACAATTCTCATACTTTTATTATATCATATTTACCTCTGTCAAAGTGAAATAATTTTACAATATACATGTACATGATATGCTTTTGTCATGTAGAAAGTTTTAAAGGTTTGTTGTAAATTTTTCAGGTGTTGAGGCTAGAGCTATATTGGTTCAATCTGGTCTACCACAACCACTGTTAGCCCAAATATGGTACGTACTCAAACACACGATTAAAGTCAATCAACATGATAATCCTGATCCATCTCTGTATCTTTTTCTTGTATGAAATTAGCTTATGAGATGAATTACATTAAAAGGGCATAATAGAAGATTAGATAATGAACTGACAGTTCTCATAGAATAGATTAATACTAGATAATATGAAGGAAGTATGCTGAAAATTTCTCTCAAATTGCTCCACTCTGAACAAAGATATTGGAGTTGGAATTTTAGGCTTAGCTTCGATCACCATTACAAAAGTCGGTATGATAAAAACATAGTCTTGATTATCCATTTTGGGATTAAATCATCAATGAGCGTTCAGCAACAAATCGTATTCAAATCCAGTCAAAATCTGACAAAAGGCATTGAGAGTTGAATAAGGTCTTTTCATGTCAATAAATGTCTACTGAATAGGCATATTTAGCTCTTGCATAATATATGTTTGATTTATGAATATGGTTATTTTACAGGACGTTGTCTGATGTAGATAATGATGGTAAATTAACCTGTGATGAGTTCTGTATAGCTATGCATCTTTCGGATGTGGCACGTCTTGGTCGACCACTTCCACCCAGACTACCACAAGAACTCTTTCCAGTCGGTATGAAGCCACCGGCTGCTGGAGGGTTTGTGGCACCTGTTTCTGCTGTCAGTGCTCCTGGTGGACCTCCACCTCCTCAGAAAGATTCATTTGGGGAACTTTTGGGTGGGTTTGGTATGCCCATGCCTGCCGTTGCACCTATTCAGCCACAAACTAATGGTGATGCCAAAGTCGAAGAAGAATTAAAAATGCCAGGTACGTTCAAATTATGATTTTAGGCAGTTGTCAATTCTGTTGAATTTATTAATGAAGGGATTACACACCACTCTGCAAATAATATATGCAATAAGTTTATTCTTTGTCTGATGATATTTCATATTCTTGGTATTACAGTAACATTTGAAGATAAAAGAAAAGATAATTTTGATCGAGGTCAAGCTGAATTAGAAAAGCGTCGTCAGATGCTTCAAGAACAGTTGAAAAGAGAGGAAGCCGAGAGACAGGAAAAGGAAAGAAAGGAACAAGAAAAGCGTGACCGTTTCAGACGAGAGCAAGAAGAGAAGAGAATGAGAGAATTAGAGAGGCAGATGGAAAGACAACGACAGATAGAACAAGAGAAAGAAGAACAGAGAAGAAAAATAATGGAACAAAGAGAGGTGAATATTGCATGAACTATGAGTCGTGTTATAGTTTTTCCAGTGAGATTGTGGTTGCTCACTAAGGGTGCGATCCTTGTGTTAGCCAAGAATGTTCTTCAGGATTTTATACCCTGGTTTCTCCTTATCTGTAGCATTGGACTGAGGATGACAGAGCGACTGAGAGTAATGTTCATTCAATACAAACTAGGTCATTTCGGGACTAACATGGTTAAATTTTATTTCATTAATTCACTTGTGCGTAGGAGTCTTTAACAGTGAGAGGAAACTGGTTGACTTTGGACAAACGGTCCTAGTTGTCACACGCAAGCAAGGAATCAAAACCAGGCCAGTTCACTCAATGATAACCTTATGATGCAAGGCATGCACGTTAACCATTCGATGACCCAATCCCCCTTGGATGGAGGATGGGAAACAGAGGTCTTTCTGCATACTCTCTGGTCTGCATTTAAAAAGATAGAGAGAGAAATGGGGTTTTACGTCCACTCGACACAAACTAGGTCATTTTGGGACTAACATATGGTTTCAATTTTTTATTTCAATAATTCGCATGCGCGTAGGGGTCTTTAGCAGTGGGAGGAAACCTGAGTGCCCGGAGGAAACCCACGAGGTTGAGAAGGCGCCCCTATCTCCATGCCACATACGCTCACACCAGGGATCGAAACCACAGCCGCAAGCCAGAGGTGACCGGTCAGCTAGAGGTCGAAGCGCGGCACTCTAGACCACTAGGCAATCCCAATCCCCCGGTCTGCATTTAAAAGAACCTGTGACAGTTGCAATATTTTGAAAAGTAGGCACAAACACCTCTGTCTACACAAAATCTTCCTCACAGCACCCTGCATATGGTTGGTGCAAAAAATCCTCTTTCATTTTGTATCAAATATTAATTATTTTAATTTTGATATTTTAGTCTGCCAGAAGAGAATTGGAAAGGCAAAGACAGATGGAATGGGAACGACAAAGAAAAGAACAGTTATTATCTGAAAAACAGAGGGAATATGAACAATTAGCGAATTTAAAACTTCAAGATAGTCATTTGAAAAATGAACTAGAAGCTTTGGTAAGTTGTCACGTCACAGAACAGCTGAAGGAATTCTTATTACAGTCATTTCATTCATTTAGAATTTTAGCATTCACTTTTGTCAGTTGCATAAATTTATTTCAAAATTTAGCTATAATCCTTACTTTACACCATTAATAAGTTTGTCACAATTTAATAAATGTAATGATAGATTAAAATGTTTAGACAGACATGATAAAATGCTAGACTGTTACCGTGAAATTCTCTGTTATCTTCTCCAATTGACATGTAATGGATAATGATGTATATTTAGGATGGTAAAAAGACTGAAATATCTGTAAAAATTAGTCAAGTAAGAAATGGTATAACAGATTTTACAACCAGTATAGAAAATATGAGAATTAGTAGAGATATGAAGATGTCTGAAATAGACAGATTAAATGCAGAATCACAGGTATGTATTTATATCGAATTATATCACAACAAGGTTATATGATACAGTATCAATATAATTTTGTGTACCTATAGAAATATAGAAGCCTATACTGTTTATGTATAAGCAATATGTACAGTATACTTGTTCTTTTTTTTTATGTAAACAAAATGACATTGATGACTGTAGTTGCAGTTATTCACCCTGTATATAACAGTTGTTGTCAAAAATATATTGATAAATATGTGAGGCTCACTGGTTAGTTAATACATTAATTCAATGACACATGAAGCTAGATCAGTCACATGTATATCTCAAAAGTCAAAGATATTTACTATTCCAATGTAAAGTCTGATGATATTTAGTTGAGCACATTAGAGTATAAAATACACCCCTGATACAGCAGAGTTTTTATTACTTAAAATGCCAAAGACACATACAGATGGCAGTGTAAAAAAATAGAAACCCTTGTAGATTTAAATGGCCATGATTTTGTTAGAATTGCCCAATTTCAATAATTTTTGGGGCTAATTTCTGGTAATCTGTTAAACTGTTTATTTTAAAGCAATTGTCCCAGAGATTAACAGGTTTATCACATACTAAAGATCAGTTGAATATGCAGGTTCAAAGTACGCAGGCTACACCATTGTGTAAGTATAGGATATTTGATTTATTCATGGGGGTTGGGATGGCCTAGTGGTCTAGAGTGCCGCGCTTCGACCTCTAGGTGGCCGGTCACCTCTGGCTTGCGGCTGTGGTTTCGAGCCCTGGTGTGAGCGTATGTGGCATGGAGATAGGGGCGCCTTCTCAACCTCGTGGGTTTCCTCCGGGCACTCCGGTTTCCTCCCACTGCTAAAGACCCCTACGCGCAAGCGAATTATTGAAATAAAATTAAACCATATGTTAGTCCCGAAGTGACCTAGTTGTGTCGAGTGGACGTTAAACCCCATTTCTCTCTCTCTCTCTTGATTTATTCATAAATATACATTGCTAAGAGTACTGTGCATTAGAAATAGTCACCTTACTTTCGTCTTGAGTAGTGTACTGACAATGGTTCTCATCAAGTGGCCAATTCAACCTTGCAAAAATATACAATAATGCTGTTCTCGTGTTGTCTGCAGGTGGAAATTCTTATGAAAACTTAACAAACTATAATTAACTTATTCAAGATTATGAACAAATGAAAATGTAACTGTGTAGACATTTGTGCCTTTTCCAAAGTTGTGATAATGATGAAAGGTAGTTCAATGAAGACTAAAGCCCATTCAAAATAAACACAGTACAATAAAGTTGACTATTGCTATTGTTACAAGGGGGGTTGAATGGCGGAATGGTTAGCACATCCACGCTGTATCATAAAGTCTTGTCATTGAGTCAACTGGCATGGTTTCGATTCCCCCAGTGACCGCCCTAGACATTCGCCAATTAGTCAATGACGACAAATATTTTTATTGGCGAATAAAGTGATGATTCTGGCGAAAATTTTGGCGAATGAATTATTTTGTAAATCTGTTAATATTAAAGTTGAAATCGTTTCGTTAAACGCTTCTTTCGATCATTCAATGGAATGTCTATTTTTAGTACATTAATTACTCTAGTCTCAATCGTACAAGTCCCAAATCAGTCAATGTCACGCATTAAAACGACTGAAAGATCGAGTCTAGAGACTATACAACAGAATTACGCCCCTTTTGTGTGGCACTGCACTGTTTATCATGCTCGCCGCTTGCCGAGTGTACATTCGCTTCACTACAAGTAGCGATGTTCCGATATCAGATATTGACAGCGAAGTATATCGGCCGATACAAATAAATTACCGATAGTGGTGGATATAAAACCATTACACATTAAAATGTCTCGAATGGCATGATGATCTATGTAGATATTTGTCTTTATTTTAGTCGGGAAACGCGTGGTACTTTTACTATTTTACGGCGGGAATCAACATAAACCCCGTGTTGTTGAAGTAATAATTGGGCCACGCTTCTTACGCAATCGTCAAAAATATACACCATCCATTATGAATTAAATTATTTGCTGTATCATTAATGGTCGAGATTATCATATTTTAAGTGTTAATTATATAATTCCTTACAGTAATCGGCACGGCATCTGTATATATATATCTATATCTATATCTATACGTGTGCATTAGTTCATGCGGTAATGAAATGAGACATCAAAGCGATACCTTCATGACCTGTTTGTCAACAGTGGCTATCACGTGACATTCTCCCGCCATTTCTAGAACTATTGTTAAAAATAAAACATCTAATGGGAACCTATTTGTTGATAATATTATTAATTAATAAAGTATGATCTTTATTATGAGTTTTTATTTGTCGATACAATAACCAAGCATAACAATATAAATCACTAAATTATTTCTAAATTTATATCGGCATCTAGAAGCCGGGATGTATTAGACAGTGATTACGTGACATCAAAGGAATATCCCTACTTTCATCCTTTATTCCACCACGCGCAAACCACGTGATATTTCCCACCTTTTCCAAAACTTCTACTCATATATTGACAGACAATATAGTGAACTAGATAAAACGAAGTAAAAAAAAAAATACGTAGCAATTTAGATAAAGGATACTCATAAGGATTTTGTACTGTTTATTATTTCCTTTCTACGGCTGCTATGAGTCTTGTATTACCGGTACGTTTAAAAAGCAACAAGCACGTAGTTTCATTTTTAATTAACAAACATATGAATAAAAATATATTATTTGGCTATAACTTTCTGAATTGGCTAATAAAATTTTGATTTGGCTAAAAATTTGGCTAATGGTTTTAAGGGTCTAGGGCGGTCACTGTTCCCCGGTTGTACATGACAAGAATGAAGGGTTGCCTGTTCAACCTCGTGGGTTTTCTCCTGGTCCTCTGGTTTCCTCCCACTGCTAAAGGTCCCTACTCGTAAGCGCATCATTGAAATAAAATTAAACCATCTGCTAGTCCCAAAATGACATTGTTTGTGTCCAGTGGACTTTAAACCCAATTTTCTCTCTTTTGTTACATTTTGTGTATACAGTCCACGAGAGTCAAATGAACAGTAACAGATACATACTACATCCAGTGCTTACTCATACATCCAAATATTTACATTCAAATATTTGTTTAAGACAATTCAATATTTCATTGTCCTTGTCATTTGACAGTTTAGTATGTAATTAAAAGCTATGGAGCACTGCTCTATGAAGATCAATTTTTGACCTGTGGATAAATCTGTACTTAACTTTAAATTATTACGAATATCTCTTTGCAGCTGATACCCATCGCACAGTAATGCATAGTGTAGAACAGAAGAAAACTAATGTACAAAAAATGAAGAAAGAGTTAGAACAGATAGAAAAAGATACAGAAACCAAGCTCACAGAAATAGATCAGTTTAATTTAGATTTAAAGGTAAAGTTACTTGTATTTGTAATATTGAGTTATGTGTGGTTTAATGGTCAAGAGAGAGACATTAGATGATATATTGATATTAGTCACTAATTGTTGTTTCAATATATTATGTCATGTCTTAAGTTCAAGACCATTAAACAACTTAAAATACTGACACTCCGCACATTCTTTACAATGAAATATGTCACACAGGTCCACAATTTCAACTAGTGTAAATAATTTAAGCTTGGCACATTGCCCATACCTTCATTTGAAATCATGACACACCAACATCAATGGATGATGTCACATCTGTATTTTAAGGGTTATTAATCATCAATTGATATTAAACATCTCGCCCTGTATTGACACCCAAACTCACCCTAGTTGTCTTTTCAACTAACAAGGAGGAGACCTATGGGTTAAACCGTGGTGTTTCCAGCAAAAGTTCAGATGGATTATCCTGCATGGTTTCCCCTTGTTAGTGGTACAGGACGGAGGACCTGACATGGAACAGCGACTAGTCATTCAGATGTGATAAAAATAAAGATGTCCTGTGTACATGTACACGTAAGAGAACCATTGACAGTTGGAATGTACGATATGAGTTGGCTGTAACGTCACTGTCTGGACAAAATTTCATCCCTCATAGCACACTATTTCACATGCTTGTCTTCATTAACCATGTAGGTGCAGAAAAGTAGGACGGACGTTACACCCCATTTCATTTTGTCGTATTTCATTTCTATTAATTTAATTTGTATAATCTGACAGAAATCTAATGAACTGATACACCAGCTACAAAGAGAACTGCCAGCTCTGCAAGCTCAACAAAAACTCAAACAAGAAGAACAGAGTGCTTTAATGAGAGAACAAGAAATACAAGATAAAGAACTGCAGAGACTTGAAAAAGAAAGACAAGAAGAAAAATTAAAGAAAGCGTCAGAAGCTCAAAGGATTAGGTAGGTTTTATTGTGATGTTGATTTGCTTTAAAATCGAATTACTGCTGCAGAAATGGAATTCATTAACACTGTATTAGTTGAATTAATGTAGTGAGTGAGGGGAATGATCATTTTGCTCGGTAAAATTACTAAACTTCTAAAAGTAAGGCTTCAGATATAAAAAAAAAATAAAGTTGTTGAAAATGACTCCAATGTTATCCCGTCTCTTCCTGTCCAAGCTTAAATTAATTGTGATATTGTATATATTAATGTTGATATGTATGGAATTACTTGAATTAAATTAATTTTAAAATTATCAGATTTAGTTATGTATGGAAATTATTATTGCAGGGAAGAAACTACCACAAAACAAGCGGGTAAGTTTTCTTTTCTTTTGTTTGTATAGTCTCCTAATTTGAACCGCAAATTATTTAGATCAGCTTTAGCATAGTTTTGAGGGGAAACAATTTCAACATTTTCGGTCGAAACTTTCCGTTCATATTTGGACATTTACACCATGTGAATGGTGACACAGGACAGTGATCGATTGACATTTGAAAACTATGTTGGATTTTGGAAAAATTGTTGACATTATTATTGGAACTAGCACAGGCATTGTTGTTACTAGGGTGCATATTACAAGTTCTGACAAGCCCTGCCAATGTTTTTTGACTTACAAAACCACATAAACTGTCATATTAACCCTCTATTTCGTTTTTAGAACCAGCCAAGGAAGACAATTGGTTTGCTTTTAATTCTGCTCAATCAGCATCATCTGGTCAAGATAACTGGGCAACAGCTTTCTCTAATTCTACTGCCACATCTAATGCAGAATCTGCGTGGGCTGCAGATGCCTTCTCTAGTCAACCAACATCAGGTAATATATTATATTTTCTATGTCAGCCACATTTTCTTGTCTTTCTTTTAAATTTAAGATAAGTCAAACTTTTAAATCATGTCCTCAGTTTTGAGAAAATCAGAGTTCCACAGGTTTAGTTTTGATATGTTGTTTTTTAAAATTGTATAAATTGTTGAATGATTCTCATTCTGTTCCAGCTGTATCTAAATATAGAGTATTATATGATTTCGATGCACGAGGTGATGATGAGTTAAATTTAACAGCAAATGAAATAGTTATGGTAAGTTCTGACTAGTTTTCTGTGAACTCCTTAACACAATATTTGAATTATTTTCTGATTTATTGTGATTTTTGTTGGCCAATATTTTCGCAATATATTTGGATGAACTAGTACATATCCGACACATGATGGTTAAAATATCATTCTTGTGTGATATTGTCATAATCCAATGTTGTTACATTAAGAAAAGTAAGACTAAAGCGCATCCCTTAAAGGAGACTTGCAATTATGCATGTATGAAAGTGGTTCGTTCTCATTGCGTTTCGGTATATAACCTAAAAAGACACTTCATACCCCATTAAGTTATGGTGTTAACTTTAGAGTCTGACAAGGACAGCTGTCTAGTTGTTTGGATGGATGAAAAACGAGGTCCGTGAATGATCCTTGGCAGTTAGAATTCGATATAAGTGTAGGTTGAAGTGCTGCTGTTCAGGCAAAATTTCCCCCATAGCACACTGCAGGGCCTATGCCCGCCTTCATTAGCCCAGTCGGACGTTAAACCCTATTTCATTTCATTGACTGTGTTAAATGAATGTATTGTAGGTAGCTGATGAACAAGGTCAGCCTATAGCTGGTATGGAAGAATGGTTTAAAGGTGAAAAAGATGGTAAAATGGGATGGTTCCCTAAAGCATATGTGGAAAAAGTTGAAGAAACAGTTGTTGCATCTAAAAATCTTGGGTAAAATGTCTCCTCTTCTTTAAACTGATTGATTAATCAATGTCATTTTCATCTTGCTTTTTATGTGTGTTACAAAAAGTGTGGAACAATGAAGATATATATTTAAGAACAGTAGTGATATCATTTGTTTGTTTTTAACTATCTTTGGATTTAGTTAAAGATAACAAAAAATGTTTAATATATAAACATATGTGTATATGCAGGTTTTAAAATGAAGTAGGTAGAGAAGGAATTGTATTTGGAAACAGTTTCTAAATGAAATGTTTTATTATATTTTAGAAGTGTATTTGAAAATCCTGTTGTAGAGAATCAGAGTAATAATACAGGTGTAGGGTTACCTACATCTTTAGTGTCTTCATTTACAGCCGTATCTCCTACACCGGGTCAGGTATCTATCTCCATTTCTTTTAGTACACTGCTGCAGTTCCAACCAAGTTTTGCTCCTTACATACATGTAATGCTTTCTAATATTTGTAAAGAAAGTTATTTCTGTGGTCTGATTTTTGTGACTACTTCCTCAAAGCAAATAATAAAGAAAATAATTACTAACCCCTGAGTTATTATCACTCACCTATTAAAGAAAGTAAGGAACAATTGAAGTGGGTTTGTCCATCTATCTGTCTGCCAGTCATTACTTTTGGAGGTAGAATGATAAAAAATGGTGTAGATGTTCATAAGGTTATGCTTTTGATGATGATTTTTTATACGCCCACATTTTCATGTGGACGTATTATGTCGTCGCCCCTGTCCGTCCGTCTGTCCACAATTTGTTTGTGGACTCTCTACAGGTCACAATTCTTATCTGATTTTGACGAAACTTGAAATATAGGTTTATCCCCATAAGATCTCGGTTCCTTTCGATATTGGCATGTATCGGATTGGAACTTCATGGATTATGGCCCCTGATTGTACGAAATATCATGTTTTTAGCTTGTGGACCCTATAGAGGTCACAATTTTGAACCGATTGTGATGAAACTTGACATGCATGTTTATAACCCCAAAATCTTGGTTCCTTTCGATATTTGCGGCCATCGGATCGTAACTTCCTGAATTATGATTGTCCGAAAAATCGCCCTTTTTAGCTTGTGGTCCCTCTGGAGGTCAAAATTATTATCCGATTTAAAAAACCGTTCGATTATATCACCGTTACATGGTAATGAAGGTTGAGTTCAAATTTCGTGAAAATCGGACCAAAATTGACAAACAAAATGGCCGCCGTTTGTACGCGAATAGTGTGAAAATATGTTATATCAAGGTTGTGGACCCTATAAAGGTCACAATTTTGAACCGATTTTGATGAAACTTGACATGTATGTTTATAACCCAAAGATCTTGGTTCCTTTCGATATTTGCACCCATCGGATCGTAACTTCCTGAATTATGGCCCCTGATTGTCCGAAAAATTGCCCTTTTTAGCTTGTGGTCCCTCTGGAGGTCAAAATTATTATCCGATTTAAAAAACCGTTTGATTATATCACCGTTACATGGTAATGAAGGCTCTGTTCGAATTTCGTGAAAATCAAACCAAAATTGACGGACAAAATGGCCGCCGTTTGTACGCGAATAGTGTGAAAATATGTTATATCAAGGTTGTGGACCCTATAGAGGTCACAATTTTGAACCGATTTTGATGAAACTTGACATGCATGTTTATAACCCGAAGATCTTGGTTCCTTTCGATATTTGCGCTCATTGATTCGTAACTTCCTGAATTATGGCCCCTGATTGTACGAAAAATCACCCTTTTTAGCTTGTGGTCCCACTGGAGGTCAAAATTATTATCCGATTTAAAAAAACGTTTGATTATATCACCGTTACATGGTAATGAAGATTGAGGTAAAATTTTGTGAAAATAGGACCAAAATTGACAGACAAAATGGCCGCCATTTGTACGCGATTAGTGTGAAAATACGTTATATTAAGGTTGTGGACCCTATACAGGTCACAATTTTGAACCGATTTTGATGAAACTTGACATGCATATTTATAACCCAAAGATCTTGGTTCCTTTCGATATTTGTGCATATCTGATTGTAACTTCCTGAATTATGGCCCCTGATTGTACGAAAAATGACCTTTTTTTTTAGCTTTTGGCCCCTCTGGGGTCAGAATTATTATCCCATTTAAAAAAACGTTTGATTATATCACCGTTACGTCGTAATGAAGGTTGAGGTCGAATTTCGTGAAAATCGGACCAAAATTGACAGCTGTTCTTGTCAGGCCATCCATCCTTCATCACTAACAAGGGGAAACCACGCCAGAAAATCTAGATGAACTTTGTCACCCAATGCAGGGATCAAACACCTAACCTCAAGGCTACCGAGCCAGCATCTTACCCACTTAGCAACATGATCCCCAGTCGAATTTGAAGCCTACTGAAATGAACCTTTATAACCCAAAGATCTTAATTCATTTCGATATTTGCACATAGGAAAAATCACTTTCGGTATTGCTTGTTCTCTATCCATCTCTCGAAAATGTGGGCGTATCCTGCCTGGCAGTGCCAGCCTATCTTTTCTGAACAGGTTAAGCAATGTGATAAACTATTTGATAGCTTGATGTTTTATAAGGAGATAAAAATTGGAAACAAAAATTAGCGCCCCAGTGTTTGTGATCAAGAAGTATAATAATTTGCTTTTGTTCCTAGGGTCAGATAGCACCAGAAGGTTTAACAGCTAAAGCTACATATCCATGGAAAGCTAGACAAGAGAATCATCTTACTTTTAATAAAGATGATACGATTATCGTTAAAGAACAACAAGATATGTGGTGGTTAGGGGAATTAAATGGCAAGGTTAGTTTACTGATCCAAACTCTTAAAGATACATTATGGGAGATTTTTACAAGGAGTTGGCCATTCTTGCTATAACTGTTCAAAAATAGATGCTGAAACAAGAATATATTGAAAATTTCAGTCAAATTACTTTATCCTGAACAAAGTTGTTACCACTATAATTTTTTACTAGAAATGGTAGTTAAAATTCATCGACACCGTTTTCCCATTATGGCCGATTGTTGATTGACAGGCGTTAACTCCACCTATATAGTCTCGATTATCAAGTAATGTTTACAATGACTAGTACCGATAGCGTATTCGGTTTGAGACAGGACTGCAATTCAATTCGTATACATTTATTTTTTACTATAAATTAGAATTAAGACTTTTAACATAGAGATAAGAAGAGAAAGTCTGCGATAGGATATTAAAGTTTGAAAGGAATGGGCCAAATCAACGAGGCGTTGCCTGCGTGTACTCTTTTGTACTTCAGGTAGGCCTAAGCGACACCCTAAGCAGACGAATAGAAAACAGTCCGGAAGTATGATGACGTCAACGTCACGGAGAAGCCCCACCCACGACGCCATAGTGATTAAATCAGTCAACGAAATCCTGTTTTAATCCGAGCCCAATCCAAGCCATCCGTGGGTCTACAGAGTTCATTTTAGGCTTGTTGTTTACATAAAGATCTAATTTATAATTTCTATGACTTCTGAGGCCCAAAGGAAGACCGAAAAAAGTCTGTTTTTGCTCTCCCATAATGTATGTTTAACATCTGGATTTGTTGATCAAACTAATAACATTTTAAAATTATAAAATGAAGTAACATAATATAGGCTTCCAAATGCATAGATAGACATGTAACAAAAGCACAATCACATCAAATTCCCAACGTCAATCTGTTACATGTTGAAGAATTTGTTGTTTTGAATTTTGGTTGATCATTACACAATGTAGAAAATAATCTATTTCGCTGATGTTTTATCTTTTCAGACAGGTTGGTTTCCAAAAGCTTATGTAAAATTAGTAAGTGTTGGTGGAGCCAAAGAAAGGTTAGTTAAGTCTTAATAAATTGATAACATGTTACGAATAACAAAGTTATATTTACATTACGATTTCAAACAGTGTTAACTTAAAGCCATTAAGAACTGTTATACCTGCAGTCAGTAATCTGCTAAGAAATGTTTTATTTAAATTTCTAGTGAAGTTGCCTGTTAAAAATATCAATAAGTTTACTATTTCTAATTTCAGTAATATTACACCTGTACCTAATTTAACGTTTGATACTCATGATAGTACGAGTGGTTCACCTGCACTAGATAAAAAAGATGGGGGTAAGTATAAATATGTATAATATACATACAAATCTCCTATTTCATACATTTATAAACTTACACAATCTAATTGAAACACAGATCCTATTTCATTTGTTTTATTAGTTCAAAATTTTGTTTCACTTGTCTTTACTACACTAGGATCTTTAGCAGTTGTTATATAACCTGCATTTTCGCAGGTTTTTGCTGTGAGGTGCACGGTACTGTGTGTGACCCACTAGAAACATCAACACTGATTGGTTAATCAAATGCCAAAAGCCGCTTGTATGACCTCTGACGCAAACTTCCACTACAACTGGTCAGATCTTCATGTAGTAGAGGCCAACAAAAGTATAAAAAAAAGAAACAAACAAAATATAGATCTGTAGTTTAGGTAATCAGATTGGAACTTACTAGTTGATCCAGAGTTGTTATTCTTGAAGTTTTTTTTATAAATCATGTGAGTGTGTGTCATATTTCTTCATTACAGGTACCAGGTACATCAGTGTTCAAATAAAAAATTTTAAAGCAAAAGCTAACTCTTTGATGTCTAGAAATGGGATGTAATTTTATTTGTTGATTTTTATTTTACAGAATATTATATTGCCATGTATAACTACTCATCTGGTGAAGCTACAGATTTAAAATTTAATGAAGGAGAGATGATTCTAGTCACACAGGCAGATGGTGATTGGTGGACTGGCACAGTTAATGATAAAACTGGTGTCTTCCCTGCTAACTATGTTAAAAAAGTTGAAATCCAGGTATGTTTTCGTTTTTTTCACGTGTTATGAGATTTTTTTACAAAGGACAAAAACTGCTTTGGGGTTAAATTTCTTTTTATGGTACAATTTGCTGTTATTACAAGTTAAAATTAACTGCTCAAATGTCGTAACAAGAATGATATATCGTCGGTGGGCGATCAAAACCTCGTATATCGGATTTTATAAGTTTTCAGGAGGGACAAAAAACTATCTACGGTCCCGGATTTTTTATTGAATGTGATTATATTTCTAATTTATGAACTAAATTGTGGAAAATAAAATATGGGAAGGTTATTTTTTGGATGATTTTAAGGGTTTATGTGCTCTGGCTATATACGACATTTTGTCTTGTTAAATTGGCGGCGTATGTGACATACGACGTTTTGATCCTAAATATAAGCCAGTTTTGGGTATATACGACGTTTTGTTCTTAATACGGTAACCTATTTACACAGATTATTTTTTTTTATTACGTTAAGTTACCTAGTACAGTGGCGGACGCATGATGCTTTTTTTTTATATCGGTCGGCGGGGTGTGTGCGGAGGGGGCTTTCGGAGAAAATCGGGGAAAAATCGGAGTGTCAGTGGTGAATTGCAAAGCTTATCTGCACTCGAATATAACACTCAATTTCATCAGCCGTATCACACCAACAAAATGCTTAAATTTACACATTTAATTTAGTGGAAACTGAATAATGAGTTAATTTGTCATATAAGGGGGTGGGTTGGGCTCCTCGATCTGCTACTGACCCAGTTGAGTAAGTTACCCGGGGCCACGATATCCACCATATAACCCAAGGTCATGATAACCACTACACAATTCAAAGTAAGGTAAGTTACTCGGGACGGTGGTATCCACTACATAACCCAAGGTTAAGTAACCTATCGGGCTATAATTTTCGCGACATAATTCAAGGCAAGTAACCCTGGGCCATAATATCCAAGACATGATCCAGGGTAACTAATCCAGGGCTATAATATCCACAACATAGTTCAAGGTAAGTTGCCCAGGTCTACTACCTTGTCTGCGATATCACCTCGGTGGAAGCGGACGTTAAATTAAGCTATTTCACACACATGTCTACTACACAATTCCAATGCAGGTAAGTTTTCTGGTAGCTAAATACCCTTCGGTCGATTCTGGTACGTAAATATAGCCTTAGATCTGGATGATATTGACTACACAATCTAAGATAAGATATCAAGGGTCGTGATATTTACTCCATAAAAATGAGTTCAAAACAAAACCCAAGGTATGTATAGAAATGTTTTGAGAAAAGCTATCCAATTAGACTCTTTCAAAATTGTATGTAGACGATTCTCTATTCTTGGATTTATTTCTCTTTTCGGTCGACCCATCTGTACACCACTTTTTCTTAGAGAGCAAACGTCGATAAAAACAATTCTGACTGTAACCTGTCATTGTTTTTAATTAAGTGGTAATGGTAATTAGTTTGCTTTCTGTATGTCTTTTCTTCCGTTTCGCATACGGTTCTATCCTTGACATTACATTTCTTTACAACCCGAATGCTTCAAATACACTACATCTGTCACCCTCTGTATTTGAACATAATTTGCTAGGATTTGGAGATTTACACTTTAATGTATAGGACGGTGGTTTAAGTGTTTTTCCTAATCTCGTAGTAGCGTACTTGCAATGTCCATCATTATGAGTTAAACCCATGTATGGTTTACCATGCAAGCGTAATAGTTGGTTGTTGTTCTTAAACCAAACTGCTAGATCAGAGCACCCCTTTTTAGCTCTTTTAATATCTCAGCTGATATTGATTCTTCAGTGGATTCTATGTAATTGCGACTATAGCTGAAATGTCAGACGATGACAATCCCGTGACTCTCAACAGATGATTAGACCGAGTAAGTACTAGTTACTGGAAGTGATACTGGGGGGTTGTAAGTACCGGTTACTAGAGGTGATGCTTGAGCGAGGTAAGTACTAGTTACCGGGGGTGATGCGGGGGGGGGGGTGTAAGTACCAGTTACTAGAGGTGATGCTTGAGCGAGGTAAGTACTAGATACCGGGGGTGATGCGAGGGGTTGTAAGGACCGGTTACTAGAGGTGATGCTTGAGCGAGGTAAGTACTAGTTACTGGGGGTGATGCTGGAGGCTGTAAGTACCAATTACTAGAGGTGATGCTTGAGCGAGGTAAGTACTTGTTCCGGGGGTGATGCGGGGGGTTGTAAGTACCGGTTAGTAGAGGTGATGCTTGAGCGAGGTAAGTACTAGTTACCGGAGGTGATGCTGGGGGGTTGTAAGTACCGGTTACTAGAGGTGATGCTTGAGCGAGGTTAGTACTAGTTACCGGAGGTGATGCTGGGGGGTTGTAAGTAGCGGTTACTAGAGGTGATGCTTGAGCGAGGTAAGTACTAGTTACTGGGGGTGATGCTGGGGGGTTGTAAGTAGCGGTTACTAGAGGTGATGCTTGAGCGAGGCAAGTACTAGTCACCGGAGGTGATCTGGGGGGTTGTAAGTACCGGTTACTAGAGGTGATGCTTGAGCGAGGTAAGTACTAGTTACTGGGGGTGATGCTGGGGGGTTGTAAGTAGCGGTTACTAGAGGTGATGCTTGAGCGAGGCAAGTACTAGTTACCGGAGGTGATCTGGGGGGGGGGGGTGTAAGTACCGGTTACTAGAGGTGATGCTTGAGGGAGGCAAGTACTAGTTACCGGAGGTGATGCTGGGGGGGGGGTAAGTACCGGTTACTATAGGCGGTGATTGAGCGAGCTCAGTACTGGTTACCAGAGGTGATGCCGAAAGGATGTAAGTATTGGTTACTATAGGCGGTGATTGAGCGAGCTCAGTACTGGTTACTATCGGTGGAACTTGAGAGAGACGGATCCGAATAATTCTTTGTAATGAGTACCTGAAACAAATAAGAATAATAATAATAAAAAAGGAAACAGTTTGGCATACATACATCAACAACGGGTGGTGGGGAGTAATAGTAACGGGGATGCGAGAGAGTTGGGAAAGGGATATAAAATAAGGTAATTTCGGGAATAACATGGTTAAATTTTCATTTGAATAAGTTGTGTCGTCTTTGGCTTTGGAAGGAGACTGGAGGACCCTGAGAAACCCCCCGACCTACTCCTTTTCACGTAGAGATTGGGTTCGATGTGACCATGCCACTTGACTCAATGACAAACCTTATGATTTAAAGCGCACACGTTAGACACAACCCACCCTCCCCTCACCGGCGGGTAACTTGATAAAGTATTAAAGATACATTATGGGAGATTTTGACAAGGAGTTAGCCATTCTTGCTATAAAAGTTCAAAAATAGATGTTGAAACAAGAATATATTGAAAATTTCAGTCAAATAACTTTATCCTGAACAAAGTTGTTACCACTATAATTTTTTACTAGAAATGGGGGTTAAAATCATCGACACCCTTTTCCCACTATGGCCGATTGTTGATTGACAGGCGTTAACTCCACCTACATAGTCTCGATCATCAAGTAATGTTTAAACGGTATCTAGTGAAGCTTGTGTATAGCCTCGGTCATCACTGTCTTTTATGAATAATTTCCGGAAGTATGATGACGTCAACGTCACGGAGAAACCCCACCCACGACGCCATAGTGATTAAATCAGTCGACGAAATCCTGTTTTAATCCGAGCCCAATCCAAGTCATCCGTGGGTCTACAGTGTTCATTTTGGGCTTGTTGTTTAAATAAAGATCTAATTTATAATTTCTATGACATCTGAGGCTCAAAGGAAGACCGACAAAAGTTAGTTTTTGCTCTCCCATAATGTATGTTTAATGCCTGTATTCCACTTAACCGGTATGTACTGACTCATGTCCTTTAGTTCAGTAGATATGTCAGATTCGAACTACTTTTAACGCAAAGCCTGCAGCGTTTAATTGATTAGATCAACCAATTTCACTTTCTTGGTCCTTCAAGCTGGTCCTTTAAGTAAGCTGGTTCGTTGAGTGTCTATCAGTTCAAGAATATTGGGGGGGGGGGGACTCCCGGGGGAGGTCGTCTAGATTTGGGACACAGTATTATACGTTTCACTCCTTTTCTAAAGTGAATTCCTCACTGATTTAGACTCGAAACGCTACTATACTAACATGTCAAAATATACAATATCCATCTGTGCAATTAAATTCTTACCTTGTTGGTGTCCTGAAGCCTGCGTCGACGTCAATAGGAGATACGACGTTTTGGTTCTTAAAAACCACGTGACTGTGAAAGATGTTTTATGACAATAGGATATACGATGTTTTGGTTCTTAAAAAACACGTGACTTTGAAAGATGTTTTATGACAATAGGAGATACGACGTTTTGGTTCTTAAAACCCACGTGTCTTTGAAAGATGTTTTATGACAAATTGGCGTATATAAGATACGACATTTTGGTTTGTAGAAAATTTCACGAATCAGAATACGACGTTTAGTCACATGCCTATAACTTGAGTTCTAACTGGATTACAACTATCGCGAATAGAGCATTCGACGCGCCATTAAAATACGATTCTAACCATGTAAAAAACGTTTTTAGCGCCAAAATCGATATACGAGGTTTTGATCGCCCACCGACGATATATTCTGTTTCAAAAACAAAGTTTGAATTATGTTAATATGAAAGAAAAGTTAACCAAACCTTTTTCTGTATAAAACTATGTAGCTAACCATTGTTTCTTCTGTACTATATTTATTCTTTATAGACTTACTTTAGTTTGATGTTGTATTGTAATGCATGTGTAGCTTATTTTGTGGTTTATCATACTGCATGACTGTTTATTCTTTGGATGTTAATTCTTTTTATTCTTTCTGTATATGTGTGGTGTAGGATGCTGCTGGCATGATGTTTGCTGCTTCTTCTTTTAACACTAACCAAAATGACTTTTTAAGTGCAAATACTGACATTAATGTTACAAAGATAGAATTTACATCCACCAGTACTACAGTGAGTCAATTACAGAAACCAATAAGCAAAGCAAAATCTATGGATGACTTATTATCAGAATTCAACCTTGATTTTGGGAACACTACAGCAAAGCCATCTGTTATGTCTTCAGCTCCACGAGCTCAGTCTGCAGATATTCTATCTGCTAACTCTCTTTTCAATTCTGATGAACTATCTGCTACCAGACCTAACTCAACAACACCCTTTACTAACTCTACCCTAGATACAACAGCTCAGATTACCTCAGATGATTTTGCAGATTTTGGGGCACCAAATACAGTATCTGGTATAGATGCTTCCACTTTCAGTAATGCTTCAGAACCAAGAGCCAAGTCGGCGGATATCTTCTCGACTACAGCTCAAATGGAGGTACATGAAACTTCTGCTACTAGACCGAACTCAACAATATCGTTTACACACTCTACATTAGATTCCTCATCAAAGATAACATCTGATCTGTTCTCAGATATAAGTTTTGGTGTTTCTTCTAATATGACACAAAATACAGCATCTTCAACAAATACTGCTTTAGATACCACATCAAGGATTACATCTGATCTTTTTTCCGATTTGAGTTTAAGTGTTCCTTCCAGTAATGCTGGAGAACCTGATTCATCAATCAATAACAATGGATTTGGAGGAGCCCAACCTTCAAAGTCATCAGCACCAAGAGCTCATTCTGCTGACATATTCTCTGCTGCTGCTGACTTAAAGGTAGATGAATTTTCTGCTTCTAGGCCTAACTCAACAACACCATTTACAAGCTCTACATTAGATACCACTTCAAAGATAACATCGGATCTGTTCTCAGATTTAAGTTTTAGTGTTTCTTCTAGTATGACACAAAATACAGCATCATTGACCATTAGTGACCCATTTGGTGGTGTTCAAAGAAATTCATTTGATGCACATACTTCTGCATCCTTAACTAGTAATGGAGAACAAAATGCTAAACAGGATCCATTTGGTACAGTACCATCAACATTTGTTTCTGCTCCAGATGAAAAAGAATCTAATGCACATGGCGACTTTAAAGTTGACCCATTTGGTGGCACCCTATCAACTACAGCTGGTGTCAGTGGTCTTGCCTCATCAGAGAAGTCTGCTAGTGCTAATCGAAATGGTTCGTTAGGGTTTGATACTTTTACATCAACATCATCCAACCAGTCATTTGGCTTTGATTTCACAGATTTTGGATCACCTGTTACAAATGTATCATCAGCAGCATCAGTATATGAAAATATTCCTGGTTCTGTAAGTGACAGTGCTAATACCGTTGATGTTGTCTCATCAACCATCTATGCCAATGTACCAAATACACTGTCTAATCAGAAGATAGACTTACTGGCATCAAGTACTGATATTAATAAAGCAAAAAGTCAAATACCAGATGTAATCATTGAAACACCTGCCCTGTCAGCAGAAGTCAGTAATATTTTGAGTGGGGCAGCATCCGATACTAACAATTTGGAGGTGTGGTCTCTTTCCATATTATCTTATCTTCTACTTATATTGCTATTATAACTTTTCTGTGATTAGCTTTTAAAGTTTTATATTTTGTGTACTCTGCTTTCATGTGTTTTGCATGTTTATCTAGTTAGATCAAGTATTAGTTCAGTATTTTTTTTGTATTTCTTTTTTGTTTTTTGTTATCTGTATCTAACGTATAATGATAAAGCTAGTGTTTGATCTTTTTAGTTGTTGGAATATATTTATATCAATTCTGTTATTTTCTATTCTTTTTGTAGCCTGGACAGAAAACTTCTAAAAAGCCAGGTAAGGCCCTTTTACTTGACTATTCCCATATTTTCTTAAATATTTGATTTAGTGGTCGTGGAGTTTAAGCCATATAAAGCAAAATATTTTTAAAACTGATTATACAAGTTATTTCTATATATTCAGCTGAAGTGTATTGATTCTTATATTGTTATTGTAATTGAATTTTATTTTAGAAATTGCCATGGTTATTGCACCCTACACTGCTACTGGTGCTGGTCAGTTATCATTAGAATCTGGTAATTTGATACAAGTTAGACAGAAAAGTCCTCGAGGTTGGTGGGAGGGCGAGTTACAGGTTAGTTATTTATAAGTAAGGAAGTAATACATTGCCAACTTTATTTATAAGTGTATGTGGGAATTAATAAATTGGAAAGGTTATGTATGTACTATTCAGCCTTAAACTAAACTTCATTTGTGACATAAAGCAGGTCCACAGTTTCTTTTATCAATATACAATATCAATCTAATTGAAATTCAGATCTATATTTCGTTTCTGTTTTTATAATTTCGATGGCCTGCACTACACGTAGATCTAACAAGTTATAGCGGGAGGTCACGTTCAGCCAGTTCAAATGTCAAGCACGCGACATTTGACCCTATAACCTCAGTCATTCGATTAACCAATCAGAATTGTCGTTGCTTTGTTTTGATTTCTATTGCTGATAATGCCTACCCACAATTCCGCGCCAAAAAGGTCAAACCCTCGATTAGACAGACAATTTCATTGGCTGACCCCTCATTTCAAGCAGAACACGAGTTAAATAACAAGTCTTTCAAATCCTAATGTAAAGACAAGTAAAACGAAATTTTCAATTATAAAAACCAAACAAAATAGGATCTGTGTTTTAATCAGATTTATACAATGTAAGTAATACAGATACAGAATGGTCAGGCTTAATCAGTATTTAATGGAGAACCTTGTTTTAAATGTGAAGTCTTTATTCTTACTTGTTTAACCACAGGCTCGAGGTCAGAAGAAAAAAATTGGTTGGTTTCCAGCTAACTATGTGAAACTATTAGGTCCTTCTAGTGCTAGATCTACACCAGATACAGGTTTATCTAGTACTATAGCTGCTGTGGTATGTATTAATTTGACCTTTTTTCAGAATAAGAAAATGATTTGAACCAAGATCTAAATAAATTTCAGTAAATATGGCTTAATATTAATCAGACAATTTTCAAATCGTAAGCAAAAAAATATGATCTTGTTGACTGTAAAAATAATTTTGAACATTTCAGTCTCAGCAGAATAGTCGATCAGCTACTCCAGTGTCCCAATCTTCTACTACTTCACAACCCCCTGTTACTACTGCACCTACTAGTAAGTCAACTTTTATCAGATTCCTTCATCCAATAAATATTATTATACTACATTTAAATTCTTATGGTTCACATGGAAAATGCAATATTATGGAATCTTATGAACATTCTAACAACAAGAGTTATCACCCTTAATCAAGCTGCAGAATGATGTTATTTTGATAATATTCACCTGAAGAATATTTATGCCCGAGAACCTAACCTATCTTTACTAAAAGTTAATATTATTTCAGGTGAAAAAGTTCAAGCAATATATGCATATACTTCTCAAAATGATGATGAACTGACATTCCAAAAAGATGCTGTGATTACTGTTCTTAATAAAGAAGCCAATGATTGGTGGCAAGGAAAGATTGATGGTGTCGTTGGCATGTTTCCAGCCAATTATGTTTCTCCATACAACAGTTCTTCTTGTAAGTAAATCTCAGTTTATATTCAATCACTTTTTCAAGTGACAACTTAAATTACAGTTTACAATTTAGATGATTTTGAAGTAGTAAGGCACATGGTTTAAGTGAATCATCAGCGGAGGATTGGTCGGAACCATGGTTGATATTCTACAATGGTACTTCAGTTGATCTTGTTTTACCACAGGAAGTAAATGAAGTAAATGAGTAAGAATATGAATGAATAATGTTGAAGTTTTCTTTGACATATGAACCCTTGAAATGTGAAGTATGGAGTTATGTTCTTTTTCATAACTCACTAGTATTTTTGGAGACTGTATTGGTATACTAATATACCTGATTAGCCATTTGCATTTTTTCTATATGCATTTCAAATTGCTCAAGGCTAATGTGAATATTTAACATTTAATTAAGAAAACAAAGTCAAAATACTTAAGTCCAATACCAATGCCCCACTGCTAATTCAATTGGATTTGAATAAAAGGCCATCAATAAATATCTGCGGACAACATGATAGCATTGGATGAATTTTCAATTCCTCATACCTTTGTAAATAATGAACAGAAATGAACCATTTTTGAACGGACTGATATTCCATGTAGAGATTTATCTTTCACAATATTATAGTTTCCAAGTGATTCTTAAGGGCTAAAATGACATATCAGAACTTTAAATATATCCTATACAATCTTTTGACTTGAGCAGGGAATAATAATGGAGGTATGTTGTACTTTTTTTATAACTATGTGTCTTACCTGGTAGTTTACAGTTCCTTTTATTTTATCACTTCAGGATAATGTTGGAATACCGAAGGGCCTGCTGCAATGTCTGACTCATTACCACAACAAAACATCAGTCAAGCTTTCCTCAAATTTAAAACCAAAATCAAATGATTTGCACGTTTTATTTGTTTACTTTTTATTGCTAGCCATATTTGCATACCACTCATAATGTTGATTTATTTTGCCATCCCCAGTTTTATTAGAGCCAAATTTCTTATCGGTTCCATACATTTCAAAGAAATTTGTAAGATAACTTTTCATGAGCTTGTTGGAATATCTGAACAAACTTTATGTTAGATTAGCATAGCTCTAATTGTCACCTTATTCACAATCAAGAACTTGAAAATATTGATTGGAACTGGAGGAAGAAAGTGTAAGTTTATGTCTCCTGGCTGATATTCAGTTGTTAATTTGAAGTATGCAAATATGGTATGCTGTAGTACTGTTATTTGGTAATATGCCAGTGAAGACAATGGATGACCCAGACAAAGCATTTCATCCACCTCAGGCCAGTTGTTCAATGTGGTAGTGGGTCAGGCAAGGCTCACGGTTTTAATTTTATTCGCTTTTTATTTATTTTCCATTTTTTTTAAAGTCTAGTTTGAAATATTTCTAACATTGAGTATTAGGTTTGTGGTGGCTGGTGTTCTATGTTGCTAAAGTCTGTGTGTTTTCACTTGCATATTGCCAAATAATTGTTGCCAGCTCCAATGTAGAGTTGTCATCTTAAATAGTTGAGGCCAGAGTTTTAGCTTTTAATTAATTAATTTTGTTTGAGAAGTTGAAGAAAATTAAATAGTTTGATATTAGTTGGACTATGATTTTCTTCATTACCCCTAACCTCCAGGAAGTCGTATGGTGTTAAACGGTTGTTTCCCCATTGGGCTTCATTTTTGGGGAGAAGAAGTATATAAATGGCAATGCTTGCAATCTTAAATGCCAACACAAAAGGTTGAAATTTAATTGTATAATTCATTAAAATTATTAATACGCTGTTATGGGTACATACTATGTGCAATTCATGCCAAACAATATCATATACAACTACTGTACCGCATAGTTATGCCACATTAATGATTTACCACATGCATAATAATGTTAGTTTTATGCTGCATTTGAAATATTGGGCTATTGCTGTTGTTATGTTTGAGATGTGTATGATATTTTATATTGTTTTATGCTAAATTTACATTTTTCAAGATGAAAGAGCACATGAAGTGAAGATATATAAGTGATATTTGCTTGAATCTAATGTGATTATATGGTGGTACATGACCAGTTCATCTATGTTTATTCACACCACAATTCATTAATGTGCTTACTGAGTTCAGGTGTAATGAATCAGTTACATGCAAAACCAGTCATTAAATCTCATTTTTAAAAGTTGTGTCCTTTCCACAATAATATTTTCTAATATCGTTTTTTTGTTAAATTAAGACCTGTCACATAAATGAGATAAAATAAAACCAAATACAAAAAAAATCCAAACCATTAGACAAAATTTGAAGTCCTAAAAAAGACGGTATCGTCAAAATAGTGTATAATACATCTTTATAGCTATAGCAGCTTCAGTGGTGTTAATCAAACTGAAGTTGATCGTACAGTCAATAATTTTAATACTCAAGCAAGCAGTCATAGGATGAATAATCTATTATTAACCAATATACCTTTTCTAAAAATTCTGGAAAGTTTGCAATACATCGTTTGGTTTTGATTAATCAATGAAATGAATTTAAGTAAGATTATCAACACAACAAACTCACTGTGAAAATCTAGTTACACAATGAATCACCCGTTCCCTGCATTGTAACCAATGTTTAGGAATGGGAATATAAGAGAAAGACTGAAAGAAAGTATTACCAGTAATAATATTACTGTGGACTAGATATAGTATCTAGTAGATAATGTGTAGTTTTACATGACTGACATCTTTAGAATAAATATTATAATTCCCATGGTCTATATTTCGTATAGATCAACTTAAAACCAAATTCTGATGTTGCTAAACTCCAAGCCCCTTCTTTAGAGCATTCAATGTTTGTGTGGAAATATAGACATCTGTGTTTATTATTTTAGGTCTGTGAGAGGACTAAAATCATGTTGTTTTATTAAATGAATTAAGAATCAGTGAGATGTTAACGGGTTCAGCAGTACACATATCAAAAATAATGTAATATACACTTGTGAAAGTTATGGGCTAATATCAATCAAGATATCTCCCTAATTGTGAATAGATTTGTTCAAAAATTAGGCCATCAAGTACATACTACTATTATACTTATAATTTGTGTGCTTTTTACATTTTGTTACATCATTCATTCAATTTATATTTTTCGAAGGGGATAAAGTAATTCTTCAGGAATCTAACAAATCATAAATTATATCTAACAGATCTCATAATAAGCTATATTTCAAAAGACTTACCGGTACATAAGGTTAAAATATAACTTGGATCATATCCTTCTTCTGAAAGAAATATTTTTATATGCCCACATTTTCATGTGGACGTATATTGTCGTCGCCCCTGTTCGTCCGTCCGTCCGTCCGTCCACAATTGTTTGTGAACAGTCTACAGGTCACAATTTTTATCCGATTTCAATGAAACTTAAAATATAGGTTTATCACCCTAAGATCTCGGTTCCTTTCGATATTGGCATGTATCGGACCGTAACTTCATGGGTTATGGCCCCTGATTGTACGAAAAATCACGTTTTTTAGCTTGTGAACAGTGTAGAGGTCACAATTTTGAACCAATTTGGATGAAACTTGAAATGCATGTTTATGACCCAAAGATCTTGGTTCCTTTCGATATTTGCGCCAATCGGATCGTAACTTCCTTAATTATGGCCCCTGATTCTCTGAAAAATCGCCCTTTTTAGCTTGTGGTCCCTCTGGAGGTCAAAATTGTTATCCGATTTAAAAAACCGTTTGATTATATCACCGTCCCATGGTTATGAAGGTTGAGTTCGAATTTTGTGAAAATCGGACCAAAATTGACGGACAAAATGGCCGCCGTTTGTACGCGAATAGTGTGAAAATATGTTATATCAAGGTTGTGGTCCTTATAGAGGTCACAATTTTGAACCGATTTTGATGAAACTTGACATGTATGTTTATAACCCAAAGATCTTGGTTCCTGTTGATATTTGCGCGCATCGGATTGTAACTTCCTGAATTATGGCCCCTGATTGTCAGAAAAATCGCCCTTTTTAGCTTGTGGTCCCTCTGGAGGTCAAAATTGTTATCCGATTTAAAAAAACGTTTGATTATATCACCATTCGATGGTTATGAAGGTTGAGTTCGAATTTCGTGAAAATCGGACGAAAATTGACAGACAAAATGGCCGCCGTTTGTACGCGAATTGTGTGAAAATATGTTCTATCAAGGTTGTGGACCTTATAGAGGTCACAATTTTGAACCGATTTTGATTAAAATTGACATGTATGTTTATAACCCAAAGATCTTGGTTCCTTTCGATATTTGCGCCCATCGGATCGTAACATCCTGAATTATGGCCCCTGATTGTCCGAAAAATCGCCCTTTTTAGCTTGTGGTTCCTCTGGAGGTCAAAATTGTTATCCGATTTAAAAAAATGTTTGATTATATCACCGTTCCATTGTTATGAAGGTTGAGTTCGAAGTTCATGAAAATCGGACCAAAATTGACGGACAAAGTGGCCGCCGTTTGTACGCGAATGGTGTGAAAATATGTTATATCAAGGTTGTGGACCTTATAGAAGTCACAATTTTGAACCGATTTCGATGAAACGTGACATGCATGTTTATAACCCAAAGATCTTGGTTCCTTTCGATATTTGCGCCCGTCGAATCATAACTTCCTGAATTATGTCCCCTGATTGTTAGCTTGTGGTCCCTCTGGAGGTCAAAATTATTATCCGATTTAAAAAAACGTTTGATTATATCACGGTTTCATGGTAATGAAGAGAGAATTTTAATTTTGTGAAAATCGGACCAGAGTTGACGGATAAAATGGCCGCCGTCTGTACGCGAATTGTGTAAGAATATGTTATATCAAGGTTGTGGACCCTATAGAGGTCACAATTTTGAACTGATTTTGATGAAACTTGAAATACATGTTTATAACCCAATGATCTTGGTTCCATTGCATATTTGCCCATATCGGATCGTAACTTCCTGAATCATGGCCCCTGATTGTACGAAAAATCACCCTTTTTAGCTTGTGGTCCCTCTGGAGGTCACAATTATTATCTGATTTAAAAAAACGTTTGATTATATCACAGTAACACCGTAGTTATGGGTGAGTTTGAATGATGATTTTCTGATGATTACTTAAAATGCAACAACTCTTGTTGACTGCCCGGACGATTTGGCTGCTGTGTGGGCGTATGTTTCGTTGCCTGGCAACCTATTTTTAAACTTGACAATTCCTTGAAATTCAACAACCCAGATTTGTACACATTGGTTAAAAATAGGAAAATTATGTATAGTAAATGCTTGATGAATATCAGGCTTAATGTTGGATACAATAGAATAACAATATCCAGTGATCAAAATAAATGAAGAAGTACCATTATAAATATCTCAAGAAAAAGTGAAATGGTATGAAAAGGTTTGCCCTCCATAATACTCAATAATTGAAATGTTATTATATTCTACTGAATTAGATTCTTATTTGCATATTATTAACATTTTATTTTGTAGATACCGGTAATAATTATATAAACTAACAAAAGGAGATTTATAACCACATTGTTGTATTTAGTCCAGTGTATTCATTTGGATATTATTATGCAATTGTTATTTTGTTATCTCATACATATAGCTTATAATTTGTACATTATTTATTATGGATATTTAAAATGAGAATAGTTTTTGTTTTGATAAATTGTATATAGTTTGTGAATTGGATAGCAAATAACAAGTATACAGAATTTCTTCTTGAGTTGCCCTTGTGCCAAATCTTTGCAATTGATGCTTAGAATTTCCAATTTACTCATACTGGTCGATAATTTTATTTTTCCTGTGCATTTTAAGATTAAGTTTTAGTCCTTTTGTGTAAACTGTTAAATGGTCATCATATTATTCTGGTCACATAATTTGTTTTGTGTGTTCTTACATGGTTTTAGTCTGGTTACTGATTACGTTACGAATTTATTGTGAAGATCAAGATTCATGGGTCATCTCTCATTCTATAACTTGAGGAAATTTCCCCCAAAGTGGGTTTAGGTTTAGCTTTTTTTAAAATATAGGATGTACACTAGTTGAATAGGTTGTTAACACTTTGAACTTCTTAAATACACGAAAAGTAGTATTAGGTGTTCTGAATTGAGGGATTGGGTCTCTTTTATACTTTTACAAGTAGATTATTGGATATATTGAGTGAAAAGTAAGAGGTTTGTTCTATACAGCCAATTTTTGTATTTATCAAATCAAATACACAGCATTTAATTAACAAGTTAGTGATCTTTATTTTTAATGGGAATTGGTTTTGAAGGGATCACAACATATCAGATTATGTGCAAGTGGTTATTGGAATAATATATGTAGCATAAAGCTTTAATACCTAAAAATGATAAAATATATAGATTACAATATATAGAGGGTTGTCAAATAAAACATTTACCAGTTGAGGCATCTATGTGACAGATGTCTGAACAGTGAAATTAGTAGTGTGAGGACAAGCACGCATAGTACATATGTCACCCTTTTGAAATGGTATGAGCTAGGTAAACAAACATTTGAACTACCGAAATCATCTGCAAGGTATTACTTAACATTATGAACATTTATGATGTACACATTAATACTGAAGAATTTAGGTGAATTAACAGATGTTTTCTATATTAATTATAAATATATATTCACAATGTGTCATTTACTCACATAGTATAGGCTATTCAGATACATTAGAGGATTAATAAATAGAATGATCATGATACTAAACTTTAAAATAGAAAAAATCACTACACAAATACTTTATGGTAAATACTTTAATTTCTTTAACATTGTGTTTCTATTGACTAGTCATCTTTTGCACATTCTGGTAAAGTAACACTATACATTCATCTAATATGAGATAATTCCAGTATTATTCACTATATTAGCTATTGTTCTATTTATTCATAAACTGCACTTCTACGAAGATCACTTAAATTTTAAATTATTTTCCTGTAGTATTATTAACTAGCTGATATTTTAGAAATTTGACAATAAAAGAAAAATAGACAACTTTTTCTGCTAAAGTTAACTATTCATACTTAAAATATTTTTAACAATAAAATCAGATAAGTAGAATGTCATGCAGGTTATTCATATACAGTAGAAAGCATTTTTTAGAGAGTGTAGATGACCACTAGTATTGTAGTTATTCAGATAGAGTACTTTAGAAAGATTACTTGATTCAGCTGGTATTTTAGATAGATTACTTGATTCAGCTTGTACTTTAAAGAGATTACTTGATTCAGTTAGTTGCTGCGTTATTATTGAACGTAAGAATTGGTTAAACTGTAATTAATGTATAGTGATTGTATGTGTATGTCCCCATGTATGTTGTGTTTAGTACGTTGTGTTTTGTCATCTGACGTTTTAGCTGAAAATATTGGTTAATATACTCTACATGAATGTAGAAGTTTACATCTTAATGATATTTATACTATATAATGATATATTAAAATACCAGGAAGCCATAGTTGTCTGTATTGAATCAATATGTATGTCTAGCATTGAATATGTAATGTAAGAACTGTAATCAGCATAGTATGATTGCCATAATATATCATAAACTCCAATAAAGGTTTCGTAATCTTAATCATTCATTTCTGTTTTAAATTTTTTGCTGGAAATGATAGGTTGAAGAGAGCACATTATTGTATGGTGGGGAATTACAGAGAATTACAGCCAATCATGCATTTCATTATTGGTGTTAGATTGAGCTCAGGCTTGCTATCTTGACAAGTAATACAGTGCCACACTTAAGATCAAATCTCACATAGCCTCCTCACTTTCTCTTGAACTTCAAATAACAATATATATAAATTTGGTTAGTGGTGAATAATGAGTTAATGGCCTCCAGGTACAATTCAACGAGTGTTTCATGTTATCCAGATCCTAATGCATCGTCTGAAATACACAACATATTATAAATATAATACAGATTAGAGATGCACATAGGTTAGCATGTGTGTTTATTTGGGGCTACTCAGTAGAGTTTGTCCATTCTATTTTCAAAAAAAAGAGAGTAAACCCCTGCTAAACCAAAGGTTGGCAATATCACTACCATGAAAGCATATATTAGACATTAAGATGATGAAGACTATCATATGATAAGATAACTCTTGTCAAAGATCCACACTTAATGTATAACCAGTTATTGTAAACCATGTTAATATAATGGTCATGTTTCAAACAGTTTGAATGTCAAAATTCAAATTTAAATATTTTGGGACATTTTTGAATTCTTCCCTGAAAGGATGCTATTTAGAGGGACCGTAAAAGGGAAAATTTAGATATATTCCTCTTACTATTCTGACGCATTGAATGCTTTGTAGAATTGAAACAAATATGTGTATTTCCTGGTTCAATAGCTATAAGGCAGAGCCACCACGAAAGGGCAAATGTACTCACATATATATTTCACATATATATTGAAAGAACTTAACCCACTTGGGCTCTTGTTACTATTTTTATGTGGCTTGAAAAAAAGAATTCATTCATTGATAAGTAAGTTTTATTTCTATAAATATTGTTCTATTATAGTTTCTAGAGAAAACCGAGATTCTTCATTAATACGCAATCTCCAGCCTGAAGAAAAGAATCGCCAAAATTATATCCAAGAGTTGATTAATACTGAACAGACATACATTGATGACATCTCATTTGTGAGAGAGGTAGGTTTAACTGTCAGTCAATCAAAAACATATGCCAGCATGTCTACCATGTTAGGTGTGTCTCTGCAACAAGTACCATTAGCTCATAAATTTGTCAGTATCTCTGACAAATCCAAATTGGCACACTTAGTGGTAATTTTGAACTCTTGCTCGATTACTTTAGAAATTAAAATTAATGTAATCTCTTTATGTTTAATTAGGTATTCCAATATCCATTGGTAGATGCTAAAGTTCTAACACCAGAAGAATCTCAACAATTATTTGTAAATTTACAAGATCTGATTATAAGTAGTACAAAGCTTATCAAGTAAGTGGTTAATTCTACTGTTACAGTACAACTTATCTACACACTGTTTTCATACTCAGTTATTGTTTGTAAGAGAAATGGGGTTTAACGTCCTCCTAACCCAAACTAAGTCAAATTCACTTGCAAGTGGGAGGACCTGGAGAAAACCCATGAGGTTGGACAGGTGACCCTACTCCTTCTCACGTAAAACTGGAGAATTGAAACCCAGTTGACTCAATAACAGACCTTATGATGCAGCATGCCCCCCCCCCCTTTGTTAATAACTCGTTCCTCATTCCAATAAAGGCAGAGGTTTAGTGATATGGCTTGAGGATGTTTGAAAAAATGTATTTCTTTCTGTTCACCTTGAATTCTAACAAATTTTAAGCATTTGATCAAGCTAAGCATTGACCTGCTATGTGAGTATATAAAAAGAAAAAAGCATTGCCAATTGTATATGTTCCAGATCTTTACGTGTAAGAAGAAAGATGAGTGGTAAAGGCAAAGCAATACATATGATTGGTGATATACTGTGTGAAAATGTAAGTATATGTAGGTTCATTCTTAGCTACTTTATTATAAATAATGGACTTTTTTTTATTGATATCTATTATTCGGTAGTTTGTTTATACCACAACTTGGGTATTGTTTAATTGTTTCATTTTAGTGGGAGTTTCTGTATTTAATGTTTAGTTTCAAATGAATTAAGATTTGTTCAGAATCATCAAAAAATATCTGGTTCCTACTTTCACATAGTTTAATATGGCTCGTCTGGATTTCAAAAAGTTGTTGAGTAACAAACTAGTATGCTTGGATGAAGTTTTTGATTTTGATTAAACTGGTAATGCTATTATTTCTCTTTTTTTCCAGTTACCACACATGACACCGTATGTACGTTACTGTAGTTGTCAACTAACAGCAGCAGCCCTATTGCAACATAAATGTGATACTAGTCCTGATTTTAATGAAGTGCATAGGGTAAGTCGATTACTGTAATGTCATTGATATTAAACTGGCTGGACCTCTTTCAGTTGGGTGAGAAACGAAATTGTCAATTTCCTTGGATCTGATGTATTGATTTGGGTCAGAACTCAGAAACTAAATTGTCATTTCATTGAATCTCATGTATTGATTTGGTTTTTGAAGGGACAATAGGCCTATGTTCATGTTAAAAATAAAATTTATGATTTATGGAATACGCCTGGGTTGGATGAAGTGGCAAGCCCTGAACCCTGTGGCAACCCATTCTGAAGGGTTTCATTAAGGGTGAAAAAAAGGTTGTTTCTATCCAGACTGAGGATTCAAATTGGATTGTGCAGATGTTATGCAAAGGAAATATTACCCAATCCTTTGAAACAAAGTTGTCAAAAGAAATAACAGCTAGCAAAATGTCACAAAGATGCTGTAACAGCAAGGCAAGCTTCCCAAGCACCTTTGACCCATAATGGAACACAGGTTAACTTAATTTGATTACCCAGGAACTGGTATATTGACCGCTGTCTTTGTATTCAGGGCAATAATTCTCTGTTTCTATTAGTGCTGGGATTTCAGCTGATAAGCATTTGTACAGCAGATGTTTAGCTTCTATAGTTGTCAATTGTTTCTGTGAGCTTGTTTATTATAGACACTGTATTGAAAGTATAACATTTGATAATACTTGACATTTACCTATTGAAATTATAATATTGTTAGGCTACAATTAAATCTTTAATGACTTTTCATCGACTTCAATTTCAGAAATGTATGCTGGATCCTAGAACTAAGAATATGCCTTTAAGTAGTTTCTTACTGAAACCCATGCAAAGAATTACCAAATATCCGTTAATGATAAAAGAGGTATTGTATATTAATCAGAGTTCAATATTTACTAGTCTATGAGAATTTCAGTTGTATATGCTGACAATCAAACATGGTTGTTGATTGACACATGTCAACACCTACTGTAGGTTTCTTGTTTCATGTTCGTTATCCTTGGCAACAGTTTAAAATAAAATTCTGAAGTTTTTTTAGCATTCGGGATGAGAAAGGAAACAAAAATAGTTTACTTTTGTGGATTTTTGCTGAGAAGGCAAATGCATGTTATGTGTAATAAAAAAGAATAATAAAAAAATGTTCACTCCTGCATCATTGTAATTTACAAATGGTTTTATTGTATTTTATATAGATATTAAAATATACGCCTGATAGTCATGCTGATCATCAGAATTTAGTTGATGCTTTGGCGAGAGCAGAGGAGTTGTGTAGTCAGGTTAATGAAGGTGTTAGAGAAAAAGATAACTCAGATAGATTAGAATGGATACAGAAACATGTTCATGCTGAGAGTTTGCCGGAGGTATACCTATGTATATATTATTTCCCTTTATTTAGAATACACTTTTATTAAGCAAGAAATTTGAAGGTTCTATCTTAAAGATGTGTTCCTTTTGGATAATTACATCATATTGTGCACCCCTAAATCTTCATAATGTCTCAGAATATTTTGACTGAATTGTCTTAAGACTAAAGACCTTAGCTCCAGTTGATAGTCATACACTAAGAATATTACTTATATTGAGCCCAATGAATTAAATATGAGTATAAAAAATTGAAAGACATTGTGAAAGAGTAAAACCTAGTGCCAGAAAAAATAGTGAATTGTTTGCCTTATTTCTATTTCAGAAAATTACATTTAATTCTGTTACGAATAGTGTTGGTCCCAGAAAAATATTACATTCAGGTGTCCTGTATAAGGTTGGTTAATTTATCTATTACAGTACACATAAAATATCTTTAAAGTAAAAAAAAAAATTAGAACACGACCATTTGTTGAATTAGCCTATTTGAAAATCAATGGTTTATTTTTCCAGAATCTTAAAGGTATTCTAAAATACTCAAATGCTTTACTGAAATCTCATTATCTCTTGTATTCTAATTTCAGGTTAAAAGTAATAAAGAATTAATGTGTTTTTTATTTAATGATTTCTTACTCTTAACACAACCTTCCAAATCTATAGGAAATAACGCTTCTACACTCATGTTATATAGTTCCAAGAGCAGTATGAACTTTAAAATATATAAAATCGTAAGTACTTCTATATTATTAGTAATTTAATTCTTGAAACAATGACCACACAACTTGCAATTAATTGTCCTATTCAACTCAAAGTAGTTTAAAATTTGCCCAAATTGCTGTTATTATCATATTTGCAATGCAGTGAAAACTCTGTCTTAAACTACTCCATTGTTTTATAGACTTTCTGCCTTAGATTACTCCTTAGAATAAATGTTTGTTGCGAAAAGAAAGATTAAATGACTATATTAATATTCAACATAAAACTGTGCTTTATTGTCATTTTTTCAGCCGATGTTGTTATCTGATATTACGTTACGTAAACCGACAGAAGAGGAGTCAGAACCATGTCACTTTCAAATATGTCATACAGATCGTATATACAACTTGAGGGCAATGACAGAGACAGAAAGGTCAGTGTTCTTTATTGACATATTTCATCAAAGATAAATAGTAATAACAAAATATTCTTCTTCATCCCAATATCTCCTCACAATTGCTTATTCATATGAATTTGAAGAAGTCTCATGTTAGTTAAAATGTTCTCAAAATTAATTGAGACATCTTGAAGCAGTAAATGAAATAAATGAACAATATACTTACTCGGAAACAGTATACCAGTATCTAAATATTATCAGTGAGGCATTCGGATGGGACAAAAACCGATTTCCCGTGTACACATTTGTGTGTACGTAAAAGATCCCTTGACAGTTGGAATTCGATATAAGAGTAAGTCATAGTGCCGCTGTCCGGGGAAACTTTCCCTCATAACACACTGTATGGCATATGCCAGTCTTCATTAGCCCAGTTTGAATAGTAGGACGTTAAACCCCATTTCATTTCATCAAAATATTAAATAATAATTTCTATTTAAAAGGGATTTATGGGTAAAGCAACTAGAAAAGGCAATACAACAACACCGAAAAACAGTACAGAAAAAAATAGAGAGAGCTCACTCAAGTAAGTTACTTGATCATAACTTTTATAAATTGATTAAATACTGCCAATTTAACATCCTGAATCTGAAAAAAGGTTATGATACAGTGTTAAGGTCTGGAAAAATTAATTATATATATATCTGACAAAATGTCAGGCATTCTTATGATATACTAAATTTGTGCAGAATATGTTTTAATATATACACTGAAAACAGACAAATTTTTGCCCAACAACCCGACAGGCACAAGAACAAATATGCCAGAATTTGTGCCAGACATTTTCAGTTACAAGTTGTTTATTTCGTGGCTTCCCGTTTCCAACTAATATGGGAATGGAGTAAGTTTAACATCCCAGAGTTCCAACTAGAATACTGACATGATGAGCAACAGGGGATTATGCTGATTGATATAAATAAATAGGTCTTGGCACTCAGTGCTGTTTCCATATGTTTATAGATAATAAGCCTGTTAATAGACCTTTTGAATACGCAGGGGTTGGTTATTTAAGCTTAATGTTTCTTCCTTCCATTGTTAATATATGTGACTTTTATTAGCCTCAATGAGAACAAAGACTGTGGGTAGATTATTGGTGATTATATTAGAAGGTATAGGTCTTCAATCAGCTCATGATACTGGTAAGATTGTCTTGCCAGCCTGATAGTAACAATCTGATCATTTCATCACCATTCTCCTCACCCTTTAGTTTCCTGTGTTTTACGGAATGATTATCACTAGTTATTTACTCATATCATGGTACCAGGCTGAATTAGTAGTGTTTATATCAGAGCTTGATTTATAAGAATCATGTATTCAGGGTTTCATTAGGATATTTACTGGTATTACAAGATATGTAAATCTTATCTTGTACTATTATTGAACCATTGACGGTACAGCATGCAGTGTGATATCTTCTCTTATTATTGAACCACTTCTAGTTTCATTGTGTAAAAAAGTTTAAAGTCTTATTAAAGGCTAATCTTGGCCTCAGTTAAAAATTTAATCGGTTGCAAATGCATCAATTAATGATCATTTGAAGATCGGTGCATACAGATCTTCGGCACAGATCATTGGAATGAGATCTGTAGACTCTGTGACACCCTAAAAATATCAATTACCTGTAAATTTGACGTGTCTAGAAAATTTGCAGTGTAGAGGACAGTACATGTGATAATAGTTTTTTCATGTTTTTATTGAGAATATACGTCAAGGATTTCTTTTTTTGTTTCTTGGTGAATTTAAACTAGAAATGAGATTTAAGCAGCACGATAAATTTTATAAATTATCTGAATGGAAAACTGTCAGAGACTGTCAATTACATAGTGTTTATTTCTAAAAGTTTCAGAAAACTGAAAATGAATGTTTTTATCTTGCATGGTAGAATCACTTTCTAAATCAATTGCATCAGAATGAAGAAATATACTAATTGTCCTGCACAAAAATGATTAAGACATCCTCTGTAGATCAATACAGTATATATTTCAGTTTGTTTATATTTTACGATCATCAATGGTATGATATAGTTACGTTAATCTAGTCTTGTAATTGCTGACTTATTTTATTTTACGATCATCAATGGTATGATATAGTTTCTTTAATTTAGCCTTGTAACAGTATACCTAGAGCCCATTAAACAAACTGTGGCATTACCCAGATAAAAAAAATTCAACCTTAACATCCAGCAAATAAGATATCATTAAATTATCATTTAAATGCTGTCGATTTATTTGGAGACTTGCTAATAGCAGCTAAAGCGCTAGATTATCGAAACTATGCAGTATATATATTTTATCTACAAGAAAACCCTGCACATCAAATGTTTTATTCAAGTGTGTTTCTAGAAAATTGGCATGGATTTATGTGAAGTTGATTTAATAGGGTCAGTCCCAGATTCCACATGATACGGTGAATAAAAGTGGGTTTAAGTATGTAAATCAAATACTTTAGTTACTGTGTCCAAAAATTTTGAATCTAAATAGTGAGCCATACAGATATGAGTGCTAAATTCTTGGCAAAAAATGATGTAAACCAGTTGAATAAATTCATTCTGCAATTGTATGAATGGCATGGTAATTGTGACAATCTCTTACCTCAGACTCTGTTTCTGCACGTATATAGACATTGTTATCCAGGCATCTACACATTTTCAATCTCAGGTACTTATGGCTAACATGACATAACGACTCATTGAAATTGAAAGATTGAGTTTATTTGAAAAAGAATTGCAATGTACAAATCCGTGAATAATTACACAGAACTGTGGTAAAGGTTTACAAGAGTCTTTCACCCCAATTTAAACGATTTTATTCACTAAAATATATCTGGAATTTCCCCATTTATTCACCACTATGTAGATAAAATATATTATTGTAGTTAACCTTGACCTTGCATGTACATGTTAGTTTATTTGAGTTTTTATTTTCTCAACCTTGGTAGTGAGACGAACACCGGGGGTAGGCCGTTTACTTGTGGTTATTATAGAAGGATTTAACCTTAAAGCCAGTGATCAGAATGGTAGGCATGTGTTCTTTAACATTATAAGTGGACATTTTTTCTTTAAGTTTTCTTAACCTATTAAGGTACCATATCAAATTCTGTGATGTCATCAATTACCAAATCACCCACTATCATACCAACTTATAGCACATTCAAAATCAGGGATACAATTGTTGTGTAAAAGCATATAGTAAATTAAAAAAAATTTGAAACAAATATCCAAAGGCCTTTTAGTTTGAAAAATTACATTATGCACACTTCAAAATATATCATGAAGTTGTGAAGGCATATTACAAAAAACAAGCTGGGTTTCTAGCTGTAGATGAAAAGTATAAGTTAACACAACTTATAAACAAAATTTCCAATAAATACTAAATATGACCAAAAATATGATTGACCAAATTATTAATAACCTTTTGTAAGAGGTTACCATATGGTGTGTAGTTCAAATTAGTTTCAAATTGACACCATTAATTTTCTAATAGTAAGTGCAGGAGGGCTGCACCACACACAATTCTACACAAAAACAAATATATGGACAAGACATCATACTCAAAGACCACAAACATAAACAAATCAAAGAGAGTGAATGGATCCGGGGGCTAGCCGTAAGCGTCCACTGCGCTGTACAGTCCCGGGCCTGTTATGGTACAGGCTTCACTAAAAATGATTTGAAAAAAAAAAAAAAAAGGTAACAGAAATAATGCGACCGATCTTGACAATGGTCGTCTCTTCAATGGCGATAGTCTGCCAGTTGACGTCAGATGTTAGAACGTCAAACAATTTCAACAATAAGGGCGATAATCCGGATAGAATCTCGGAAAACGCTAAAATAATAAGTGTAGTGAGCAAACAGGAGCAAAACCCGACAACGAGAACATTCTTGCCATACGAAGGGCTAAAACTCTACTCTAATAGTAAGTGCAGGAGGACCGCACTACACGAAAAACAAAAACTTACAAGATTAACCTGCGAATAAATATCAAATCAAGTGAATGGATCCGGGGGCCAGCCGTAAGCGTCCACTGCGCTGTACAGTCCCGGGCCTGTGGTGACACAGACTTCACTCATATTTGAAAACAACTGGGAATGCAACCCAAAGAAATAATTATATAGTGTCAGCATGAGTCATGATCTATTATATGTTGCAAGAATTACGAATGCAAGCATATTGTTGTATAAATTCCGTTACACAAGTAACCACATAGTTAAATGTATCAGAAGTAGGCCTAGTTCAAAACTAAATCAATAAAAGGATTGAAGTATATAAATGCATTTAGGACAAACATTGCAACCGTCACAGAAACAAAAACACAACTGAATACAAAGAAGCAAAGGAAAAGACTATCTAGGGAGACAGCCGTCCGCTGACTGAGTGCAATTAACTCTGTTAAAAAAAACAACAAAGCAAATCTTAGGTGACAAAAAACAAAAAATAGAATTGTAAAGAACTAATGATGTACAATTAACCTGGTATTTTTGAATAAACAGTTTACAATTTTCATTGTATTTTAGTGCCTTACATAAAAGAGAATGATATGAAAAGTTTCCACTTATAATTGATTTAAATTGTTGGTTGTAGTCTAGATAAAGGGATATTGCCAAATACTTCATTTGACAGTTATTAATGTAAATGCAAATTAATTTGAACAAAATTTATTTCAAATGTTTCAGATGTATAGAACATATCAGAAATGTAGTGTTTCTAACACATTTTAAGAATTATTTGGCACTGTCCGTTTTAACTAATGCTATAACATTGTGCATCCTTCATTTTCATCTGTGCATGGAAAGTCTAGAATATATTAACATTATCATTTCATTTATTGTTTTCATGGTGTGGATCGAATCTCTACATTTATTCATTGCACTCAATGTAAAAACTGAAACAAATCAGTTTATATAAAAAAAAACAAAAAACAATCAAAACTAGAAGAATTAGATGAAATTTTTAATTAAATCTATGCCCATATTTTGTATATATCTTTTTTCTAAATGATTTAAAAAGCAAACATTTAAGTACAGTCATCATGAAAAAAATAGAAAATCCAAACCTGTGCACATGGCATATATTAGATTTTGTTCTTGATAAAATTTGATTTCGTAATTATTTCTTTTCTGAAGGCAAGAGTGATCCATACTGTGAGGTTAGCATGGGATCTCAAGAACATCGTACTAAAGTTGTTCCAGGATCATTGAATCCTAAATGGAACAATTCCATGCAATTTACAATAAAAGATACCAATCAAGATGTGTTATGTATATCAGTATTTGATCAAGATATTTATTCTCCTAACGGTAAGATACAATTAGAACATAGATCTTATTTCGTTTTTTTGTAGTTCAAAATTTCGTTTTACTTCACAACACTAAGATCTGGAAGAGTTGTTATATAACAAGCGTTCTAGTTGATGTGAGGAAGTAGCCAATGAATTGCTCTTTTATTGCGAGTTCTTGTCATGCCCTGCACGCAGCTGTGGGTAAACCCCTATAGAAACATCAACACTGATTGATTAATCAATGTCTGACGTTATTGGGTCAATAACCGCTCATATGACCTCTGACGAGACCTCCCCGTACAACTGGTCAGCTCTTCATGTAGTGTTAGTCATCGAAAGTATAAAACAGAAATGAAATAAAATATAGATCTGTATTTCATCCCATATGAAAGACTGGACAGCTGTCCTTATCAGGCCCTCATCCTGCACCACTACCAAGGAGAAACCATGTTGAAAAATCCTGATGAATTTTCTGGGTCAATGCAGGGATCAAACATGCGACCTCCAGGCTAACAAGCCACATCTTACCCACTTAACCTCTGTGGCACCTATCATGGAGAGTTGTTGAAGATTGAAGTAAAGAATCTTCTACACAGAATTAACCAGTTCTATTCACTGAAGTATATCTTTTGAAAGTTAAAAAAAAAGTCAAGACCTGTTTTAATCTGTTTTTCTTTCAGATCATATTGCAAAGTGATCTTAATATACTTGTCTAATTTTTTTTATTCAGATTTTTTGGGTCGCACAGAAATCCGAGTTAAAGAAGTATTAGCTGAAAGTAAGGCAAGAAGAGGTCCCATTACCAAAAGGCTTTCTCTATTAGAAGTAGATTCCGGCGAGGTTCTTGTTAAATTAGATTTACAGTTATATGAAACGTAGTTATTACAGAGGTTGTAAATGGTTATAGATGATTATTATTATTAATATGCTATATTATAGACAAATTTTATTTTCATTTATATATATATATATGCACTAGTCAAATTGTCTTGAGATCTATAAATAGATCCAGAGTTACATGTATATAAGAGTATATGGCCCAGTTCAGTCCATTGTTGTGCATTTGATATCTGAATTAACTTTGAATTAACTATCATTTAAATTTATCTACAATTTTATTTGTCATAGAGGCAGATTATGTACTGGATAATTTTGAATGAATATGAAGTAAAAATACATATAAATATTTTTAGTGCTACAAATTCATTTTTAACAAATAGAAACAGATTGTTTAGGTGTAATTCAATTAGAGTGTTCAGAATGGCAGGACAAATCATCACTCAAATATTGGAGACACATCACCGTTTTTATTTTTAATTGATTAGTTTGGGTGTGCATGGCGTACAGTACCGTATTGAACTCTTTCATTTGAATGATAGTATACTTATGTAAAATGTGCTGATTTTAGGAAGAGTTAAATAACTGTTTTCACAATCTGATTAAAACACGGATCCTATTTCGTTCTACTTGTCTTACTACACTAGGATCTGGAAGAGGTGTTATCATTGACTTGTTCTGGATGATGTGAGGGATTAGCCAATGAAACGGTCTGTTACGGCGAGTTCTTGGCCTTTTGATGCACAGAACTGTGGGTAAACCACAAGAAACGTTAATGTTGATTGATTGATCAATGTCTGACTGAAGTCACTGGATCAAAAGCTGGTTGTTTGAACATTGACGTGAACTCACAGTATAACTAATCTTGTAATGTAGGGTATCGAAAGAGTCATAAAATGGAAGGAAATGTAAATCTGTATTTTAACCAGATTGCTGTATTCATATGTAAGTTAATACGTACTGTTCATAGATTGGCCAGTGTTTTATCTAGGTACTTATATTGAGTTTTATAAACTCCAGCATTAATGACTTACATTAGGATTGTGTCAAATATTTGTTTGTCTCTGGTTGTTTTTACTTAAAATCTAATGTAATTTTTGTCCCTCATCCAAATATATTACTGCTGACAAATTTGAAATCATCACATAATTATCAACAGTCTGTGGTTTTTCGGCTTGAATTTGAGCACCAGTCATGTAGTTATGTAGTGTATGTCAGATAGCACATCTGCATACTGGAAAACAACCCATGTCATGTTGCTGAAAAAATGGTACTGGTAGTACTGTTACAGCAACAGTTAAAGGGGAATTGTAGTCATTGTCATTTGTTTTTATTTTATTTATAAACTAATAATAAAATATGGTTTCAAAAATGCACAACCCAAATACAAATTATTTTGACTTTTGACATCGACTGTGATGTCATCAAAATATCTCCCAGTCTTTATTTACAAACAAAACCATGTGCTCTTAATATAATATTTATTCTCTTCCCAATTTGTTAATTATGCATGTGGCTATGTGAATATGCATGTGCATTAAGATAATGAATAATAACAAATGCCAATGACTGGACCTCTCCTTTAAATTGATGTTTATGCTAATAAAATATGTACACGTATTTCATATGTTGACATTATTAACCCCACGATGTTGCACTGTATATTTTAAAAGTTATTTTTGCATCCTGTATACCAGTAGGTGGTCTTTTATTGTGCTAATGTTTATATAATTTCATCATGCACACATTATATTAGGAGTTTATTTGTTTGCAATTTACTAGTCTATCAGATTTATTTCATTTATCTTTTCACAACTTAATTTCTAATGAGATTTTATTTTAATTTGTTTGATGCTCCTTCTCTTTAGTTAAAGAGCATTATTGGGTTTGTAAAATTTCTGTAGATGTCTTTGGTCTCAATGAATCCCAACTTTGGCACCAAAGCAGTTAATTTTGGCAAGAAATGTTGCAATTACCTCGTATTTTAAATGTCTTAGTTTTGTTCATTTTTACTTTGTGTTCTAAATTGTGCCAATACTTATTATTTCTAATAAAATTACAGAATTTGTAATATTTAATTGCAACAATCTGTTTGTTTATTTTCCAGCAGATAACCATGCACATTTTTATCTATATAGCCTTTATTGACACTACAGTTTAGCAAAGTATTTTCATTTGATAGTATTGTTTTACTTTGTTATTAATTAGTATTCAATAAATCATTAAAATTTGTATAATTGAGAACCAAGAATTAATGAATTGTACATCATAAATAAAATGTCACTTCTGATTGGTAATTAAGAATCAGCATTAATCAATTGTACATAATAAAACTAAATTCTGTTTCTGATAGGTAATTGAGAATTAAGCATTAATGAATTGTACTTTGTAAATTGTATATCTCTTCTGATCTGGTTTTGAATAATAAATCATAGTATATCTTCTGATCTGCAATTAAGAATCTGACATTAATGAATCATACAGTAGTATAAATCGTATGTATTACAAGTTTGATCTATTTTACAATATATTTATGTCATGAGGTATTTTGGATCTGTCTTTTGCATTTTCTAATGAAAATATATGTATGCTTTATTTATGAGAGAGAGAGAGAGAGAGAGAGAGAGAGAGAGAGAGAGAGAGAGAGAGACCTTGACTTCATATATTATATATTACACCCCCTTTTCTGTCATTATAACATGACATTAGTATTTTGATTTTTATAGCCCACATTTTCATGTGGACGTATTATGTCGTCGCCCCTGTCCGTCCGGACCTCCACAATTGTTTGTGGACTCTCTACAGGTCACAATTCTTACCCGATTATGACGAAACTTGAAATATATGTTTATCCCCAAAAGATCTCGGCTGCTTTCGATATTGGCATGTATCGGATCAAAACTTCATGGATTATGGCCCCTGATTGTACGAAAAATCACGTTTCTAGCTTGTGGACCCTATAGAGGTCACAATTTTGAACCGATTTTGATGAAACTTGACATGCATGTTTATAACTCAAAGATCTTGGTTCCTTTCGATATTTGCGCATATCAGATCGTAACTTCCTGAATTATGGCCCCTGATTGTCAGAAAAATCGCCTATGGTCCCTCTGGAGGTCACAGTTATTATCCGATTTAAAAAAACGTTTGACTCTATCATCGTTACACCCTACGGAAGGTTGAGTTCGAATTTCGAGAAAATCGGACCATAATTGCCAGACAAAATGGCCGCCGTTTGTACACATTTCTAGGTTGTGTACCGTCACAACATAATCATTGTCAGCTTCGAATTTCATGAATATCAGACTGGAACTGACCAACAAAATGGCTGCTCCCAATACAGTATGAAATACAGGACTTAATGATGTAGGAAAAATCACTTTCGGTATTGCTTGTTCTCTATCCATCTCTCGAAAATGTGGGCGTATCCTGCCTGGCAGTGCCAGCCTATCTTCTTTATATTATTACTGAATTTATTGTTATTATGGTCCCATTTCATAGTCAAAGTATTAAAAAATCAATCTGAAAGAAAAGAATTCATATTTTTAATATGGTCAGAGTTACATGATGGAATATTCTTTATTGTATTTAAAGAAAACATAAATCCATTAAAAGATCGACTCCAGATATTACTGGTAAAGTTTGATAAAAGGTAGCGATCTGGTACTTAGAGGTTTAGAGAAGACCTTCTGATAACTATGTATAACTTGACCTTTATAAAGTTCATATGCATTCTACCTGTGATGTCACATCACAGACTCGAGTTTAATTTGTTAGCTAATATACCCGCACTGATGTCATCCCTCTCAGTGATGGTAGCAACCTTTGATCAATGTGAAAAAGTAGTTTCGGTATATAAATTAAATGCCAAAGTATGAAGAAATAGTCCAAATAGCTTGACATCCAAAATATTGAGCTTCTCAGAGGACATGGAGGTTATGTAATTGCTCAATTAACTGTGTGACATGATAATTGGATTATTAGGGCTATATTTATATAACATAGACAAAATTGTAGACATGACTACCCAGGCACTTGGGGATGGTTAGAATTGGGGATTTATTGCCATTGAACATATAAATATGGCATATGGAAGCATGGATTCAAACTTTCTAACAATATTCTGCACAGAATTAACCTATTTGATACACTAAGAAGTGTCTTTAATTGATCAGCTATGTATTAATTGTATCATTCTTATTCATTTTCTCGCTCAAACAACTGCTGATTTTTACATACAAATTTAAATATTTTGTGTGAAAGTGAACTTGTTTATGCTAAATAATATTGTATTCAAGATGTTTTTCTTGTAAATCATTTAACTAACATTTTATCAGTCTCAATAATAATGTGTTTATTTGGAAAGTTGATTTTACATATTTAACATCTTAATCAGCAGTGCAAGGTTTAGAGGTCAAATCTAAATATTAAGGCCACCTGCTGATTTCGTCACGGTTGACAGGTTTAGGGTACGTGATTGTTGCCGAGAATTGTGACGGTAAGAGTTTGGGCAAGGTTTTTGTTAAGGGCTAGTACTAACTCTGTTTACATTTCATGACCTTGATGAAGACTGCAGGCTACCTTAATATTTAGATCTAACCCCGATTTAGATACACTAGATTATTCTAATTATAAGGCCACCCCCAATCTCTTACCCTCATGGCTAGTGGAATATGAAATTGTGTTTTAAACAGTGGGGTAAGAAGGGGTTATGAGAGTCTCAAAAATATTATACACCTTGAGAAATAGAGATAGAGAGAAATTCTGGCACAGTTTATAATTTTGTACTGTCCAGAGTATATTGCTGTTTACATTGTTACCACTCAACAGGGCACTGTTAAATGGGAAAATATACTGAGCGGCATAGCAAACGCATCACTTAATTTTTCGTATAACAAAATGATCCTGTAAACATATCTTATTCATTTTGCTTCTTATTGTGAACAGCATTCAAATGGGAACACATCAATAACAACACATTTGTGCACTAATGGATGTTTAATACAAAGTCAGAGGGGTCAAAACCAAAAATACGACACAGATGTCAGTAGCGCGTGTGTACCCCACTGGCTCTTACGCACGCTGTGTAGCGACGTAGCATGGAATTAACCATCTGTGTCGTACTTTTGGTGGTTACCTAAGTGTACAAATGTGTTGTTATTGATGTGTTCCCATTTGAATATTGTTCACAATAAGAAGCAAAATAAATAAGATATGTTTACGGGATCATTTTGATTTACGAAAAACTAAGTGATGCTTTTTCTGTGTCGCTCAGTATATTATGGAGTTTTTGATATTGAAGATAGATGAAAGTTTTGGATCCAACGACCTGTTACTGTTGATAGTGGATGGTTACATGTTCTATATTTATTAAAACTTATTTTTCTTTCGTCAATGTAGGCTATTGTAACGTTCTATATTAAACTCAGAGTTAAACTCTCTACATACAAGATGTCTTTAGCTTTTGACTGGGTTTGTTTGATCACAAGGACCTCCGTCAAAATGTAGAATAGCTATCAATAGCCCATGTTTTTGAATCGATGATACTATGCTTTGATAAATCTAGATAAGTGCCGAAACCAAATCTGCCGGTGAACGTTTTTTATTTACGATTCCTGGCAAACCTATTTTGCCTGTCTCCGTGACTATAACCCTAGTCTTAGGGGTGACAAATAAAGGAGAATAGTAATTGACTGACACGAGTGTGCTATTAAACATAGATTATGAAGGAGCTAAGTCTTGCTTTTGCAGGTCTTTCTTTAGGCATGAAATGTTATCTAAATTATTAATTAGACATTAACTCATCAAGACCACTTTCGGTGTCATCGCTAGCCTGTGATATTTACTGGATTGGAATCCGATCTGCTGTTCAACGGTCATGATTAAATCAAAAAATAGATAATCGAGACTATGTATTTTAATCGTACCGACTTCAATAATGATGATCGAGGCTAGGCCTTAAATTAAATCGCTAAATTCGGGGTTTAGAGTGGATCAATTTGAATGAAATTCTCAGCAAATTACCTTTACATTATCTAGTTTTTACTATTATAGTGAAAACTATCGCAGCTCTTTATCTAATCTATCATAATATATGTTTAATATTAACAGTATCGCTGATTTAGTGATGGCTATTGTATTATGAAAGTATCATATTATCTTATTGTTAAAGATTGTTTGTTAGACTGAATAAATCTCGTCATTAAAGTTTATCTATCGAATTTGATGTCTTTTCCCCAGTTCAAATAATCGAATACAGGAACAGTCATTGTGTAACATATTTAGATAGGGATGTCTGTCGGGGTGGGGGGGGGCTGTGTTTAGTTTGATCCATAGACCTGAAAGTAGGACCCCCCCCCCCCACCTCAAAAAAAAAAATAATAATAATGAAACCCCAATCCAACATTGGAATTACCAGATAAATCAATTTAAAATGAACAGGAACATCCCATAGAGTACAGAATATTCACTGGCAAACAAATATGCACGGACGTGTTCCGGTAATACAGGTTAGATTAAGTAGTAAGGGTACCGCATGCAGCTAGACTGAAATAAACAGTTACACTTTACTAAGAATAAAATAGCATAAAATAATATCCAAATTTGTATAGCACAATAAATACTCGAATACTGGGTTCCAAATGCGCTACATAGTTATACAGTTTGGTATCATTTCATCCAGTGTTGTATGAACAGGTGAGTTTTTAGTCTTGTTTTGAGGATGCAGACGGACTTGAATTCTTTTATATAAATGGGTGGTGAATTCCACTAATTATGGTCATTTCTAAGCTAGTCGATGGTACTAGATTTGGAGAAGTTCGTGGACATTTTCCTGGAATGTATGTGAAGATGAGATTGTTGATGTTGGATGCCAGTCAAAATGTTTCCTGCAAAGACACACCAGGAACCCCCAAAGTTTGGCTAAAACGTAGAAAGGTATATCAAATATCGATAGGGTTTGTTCTCGCATGACACCATTGGTTCACATCGAATTCGAAAAACATTTGTTATAAGATTTTTATTAAAGGATGGACAACTACGAAACAGAACGCAACAGAACCCTGTATACCGATGGGACTGGTGGTCTTGTGATTCCAATGCCTCACACCAAATCGAAAGAGGCAGACCGATGATTATTCCAATACAGTTTCTTATGTTGATTACCTGATTAAAGATCACAAATCGAATCCCAAACTGTTAAAGTATGGCGTACCTCAAGGATCCACACTGAGTCCTATTCTCATTTTTATCCGACTCTGCGACACTTCTGGGAGACCTGATCAGGACAAAGAATGTTCGCCGATCACACTCAACTGTAACCCCTTGACTGCCAATTAAACGAAGAACAGGTGGGCTTATACATGGGCGTACTGACTCGATGACAGTTTTTTTTTGGGGGGGGGGGGTAGAACCCGAAATGCCCGAAAACATTTCGGTTTTACAGACAGTGGTGCCTACTGTGTATGGAACCCCCAAGAAAATTTTGGAATGTAGTAATATGGGGGACAGGAATTTGTGCCAAAGAACACATATGCAATTATTTATTCACTTTTGTCAAAGTATGCTATGGTAGGCTATAAGTTTATTCTAAAAACAAAATTGTTTACGAAATAATTTGACAATAACCAGACATGAGTTTAAGGACAAAGAATGGAGGAATATGAGGGCTTAAATCTTTCATATTATTGATTCTTACGCCACAACCCAACGCAGACAAAAGAATGGGCACCTATAAATTAGGGAGTGAGGGCTAGATTAATCAGACGCCATGTAGATTCTTGGGTTCTGTAGAGGAACATTTCACCATGTAGTGGTTTCCTGCGTCTATGGTTAGACTGTTATAGGAGCGGGGTTGAGAGAAAGGGATATTTTAAAAGTATTGGACTATAAACTACTGTGACATAAAAACGTATAGAAGAATAACTATCATTCTTCGTGTTAATTCTTTGATTTGGGTATCGTGAGAAAAGACAACGATGAAGTCCTCTGAAAGAAAGATACAACAGTAGCCAATCCAGAGTCACCCCCCCCCCCCCACCACTAGACGATCAGGCCAAAAACAAAGATGTGTTGTCGGATAGTACTATATTTCCTGCTACTAAAGCCCGTGAATAAAGCAACTTCAAATTCAAAGTGGTCAAATAATATATCCTAATTAAGGTAACTGACTCGAATTCCAATCAACCAATCAATCGTTTAGAGTCCACGAAGACGGGACCGCTGGAAGAACATTTTGAAAATTTAACTGCCGCAAATGCGTTTTCCTGCTATTCCAGCCCGTGAATACAGCAATTTAAATTTGGTACTATGTAGCCTCCCTGGCTGACCTGAATCCCCATTGTCTAGAGTTTGAATCTTAATAATTAGTTTTCAGTGTTCTGATTACCAACGCTAATTACCTATGGAGTACCCTAACAACTGTCATTCAAACTCTATGTTATGGCGGTATATTAGTGTCAAAATTCTAACATGCTATCGCCTAATTTCTTACTTCTATTCATGTAATTTCTAACCTCCATTCATGTAACTTCTAACTTCCATTCATGTAACTTCTAACTTCCATTCATGTAATTTCTAATTTAAGACAATGTATAACCCAACTTCGTTATTTGTTCAGTGTAAATTCCAATACTGTTCCAACTTGTTTCTATTATTTAAACGAAAAATGTCTCCTTAATAGATGCTTTGACATGTTTAGCATCAACATCAACGAATTTAGAATTTATACATTTCTGCCTAGCAACCATCATTATGAACACGTTTGGTGTCGTCACTGCGTGCTCAATTGGGTGATTGTGCACCTGATCGGGAAAATTATTTGGTAAAAACGACCCATTCTTCGTTTGGTTGAAGGTTGGAAGGCGTGCTGAGAGAGAGAGATAGAGGTCACTTAGTATGAAACTCAGTATCTGTGTAGGCCTATCCATAACATTTATACCCTGTGTTAATATAGACCAACTGCATATAAATATTAAATATTGGCTCTACCGTAAAAAAAAAATTAAATAAAATTCTCCAAATCCCGTTTAGCTTATATTTGAATTAGAAAATGAAATGAAATGAAAGAGGGTTTAACGCCCTACTGTTCTGTTCCGAACCGGGCTAATGGAGACGGACATACGCCATACAGTGTGCTTTAGGGAAATATTGCCCGGAGAGCGGATCTACGACCTGGACTTATATCGAAGTCTAACTGTCACGAGATCTTTTACGTGCACGCCAACATGTACATGGAACCTCGGGTTTTCATCCCATCGGAACGACAAGACACTAATAAGGGGGAACCACGCCAGAAAATCTGGATGAACTTTTTTCGACCAAAGCAGGGATCGAACTCCCGACCCACAGCCTAGCGAGCCTGCGTCTTACCCACGGTATTCGAAACAGTAATTGCAAACCACACATTTATATCACGTTCAATGTTGTTTAGAGGGTAGGATGGCCGAATGGTTAGCACGTGTACGCTGTAACATAAGGTCTGTCATTGAATAAACTAGAGTGGTTTTTACATGACATGGCGTAGGACCGCCTTTCCAACCTCGTGGGTTTTCTCCGGGTCCTCCGGTTTTCTCCCACTGCTAAACACTCCTACGCGCAAACGAATTATTGAAATACAATTGAACGGTGTTAATACCGAAATGACCTGGTTGGTGTCAAGTGGATGTTAAACACCATGTCCCCATCTCTCTCTCTCCCGATATTTTCAATTTTAACACTCAGGCAAGCCACTCAATCTGACGAAGAGCGAGTCGTTTGTATCAATAGAATGGTCCCGATCAGGTGCTCAATCGCCAAACTGAGCAGATGGTGGCGACACCAAACGACATCATAATGATGGTTGCCAGGTAAAAGTATCATAATTTTAAATTAATTGTTTGCCGTTCATGTGTAACATGTAATACCACAATGAAGTAGACATTTTTCGCCTCAATGATAGAAATAAGATGAAACAGAATTGATATTTACACTGAACAAATAAAGAAGTTGAATTATACATTGTCTTAATTTAGAAATTACATGAATGATTATTTGAAGTTAAATGAATGGAGGTTAGAAATTACATGAACAGAAGTAAGAAATTAGACGATAGCATGTTAGAATACCGCCATACTATGTGACTACGAGTTATCCAATCAGCTTAATTGCTTAAACAACATGAACAACCAATCCGGATTGTCTGCCAAGATCACGTGACATGTCACTCCACCTTATAAAAAAGTATAGTTGAGAATTAATTGGGAATTCTTCCCGCTCCCGGACCTCGGGAGTCAGGTCTGCTCTCAGACACGGGCAGTTAGGCCTCGGGAGAAATTTTGATAATCTAACCGTCGCAGATGCGTTTTTCTGCTATTCTAGCCCAATGGTTTTGTAACCGAAATCCCACTCTATGCCAACCTGAATTCCAACCACCCAATCAGGCTGTTGTAGCTGCATGCACAATTGATAATCGATGCCCGAAAAATGTCGCACAAAGTAGAGTGGCCCCAGACAAACTGTTTTAATCCATAGTCAATTCAGTACAAATTCGTGGTATTCAATTAAAAGAAAAGTAAAATTAGTGTTTTATTAGATTTCGGGCACTTTATTTGTCCAAGTAGATGAAATAAAAAAAATATTTTTTCACTTTACCCGCCTGCCCGGAAAGTAAGATTGTCCAAAAAGTAAGATTATCCGAAAGGTAGGAAGGTAGGGGGACAGTAGTCCCCGCCACCCTGGCTTGTACGCCTATGGCCATAATTATAGGATCCACATCCAATCCACCAGTTATGACTGTTTCATGAATGAGTTGGTGTAAGTCAAATACAAATTGCAGAATCAGCCAGAAACGTTCACATTATCTAAGATCCATCAACAAAAATTTCCTTTTAAGTATAGAAAATATAAACAAACCGGGATATGACTTGGAGTTTGAATCGCAAAAACAAAAAACATCGTAAATTTTCGTATTACTTCATAACTATAGCTATCTGTAATACTCTCACATGTTCCCTTTCATAATTTCATAAGCAAGTTATGTTATTTAATTTATATTGAAATGATTATTGATTCGAATGCAAAATATAAATTCAACAGAAAAGCGTGACCTCAAATCAATGAATGTACAATGGGTAGCAATTCTTGTCAGTTATTCAGCAAACTGTGATTAAATTGACTGTTCACTTTCCCTGACTGCAATAAACCAAAACTGAGTAAAGTCACCTTCAAGTCAAACATATTGGCACGCACAGTTGATTTAATTCGTTTCAAATGATATAATATGCAATACTTACAATATCCAAATAAAGATATAGGATAATATAGATGGAATAAGAATAACAGTTATATTAATAAATAAAGGATTTAGTTGATTATTCATTTTTTTTATTCAAAAGTTTACATTGTTTTTGTAGTTTCTGAAATGATTTTCTGTTTTCTATGTTTCTAAGGGGCCTTGAAACCGTTGAGTTTCTAGCGTAGATGTAACGGGTGTGCCATGTGTAATGCACCACTGTCTGACGACTCGTAAATATCTACATTCGAAGAAGACTTGGCGCCCCGTAACCTAAATGAACTATATTAGTATGTCGGAAAGGTTAATAAAAACCCGGTCACCAGCTTGACATACCAAGATAGAGCAAAATAAGCGATACTAGATATGTAAAATGTTTTGTATAGTCCAAATAAGTGACATTGGTTTTTGGATTAGAAACCTCCGGCTGTCGCCATAAGTTTTTACCATGAAATTCGTTGACTGGAAAAAATACAACACCACATAATAACATACCAGTAACGGTCACTATTGGCAATGAAATTCAAACAAATAATGTGTGCGTATTATATCGTCATTTACGTCTGTCGGTCCTGCATGATTGCATGTCTTTCTTAATATTTTTTTTCACCCACAAAAGATTTTGCAAAATGTTTTTTTTTTCTGCGCCATTGGTCGATATTTTCCAACATTCTGTGTGTTTGAAGTGATTTCACGACAAACCCAACCATACTATGCATGCAAGAATGAAGACCACTTTCATTTTAGTAATATATTTAAAATTGGGTAAGTTTTTCAAGTCTGTTATTGATAATAATCGTTTTGGATATAGGCCTATCCCCCAGCTATCTAAAATGTAGCTAAACAGAATTTAATTATTTGTAGATTAATAGATCGTGTAGACTTATGGAATTTAATTATCTTCGGATTAATATGCCTTGTTACTGGTGATTACTTCGCAAATAGTCGTGTTTGGTTTCCATTACAATCTAAAACCTAAAAACGCCTTACCTCTTCTTGCAATGTAATGGGGCTGTTTGCATGTAACTAGGGAAAAGTCGTTCAAATGGAATGGAAAACGGACTTTTAGGGATTAAATCTAATTTGAATCTGAACTTTTACAAAATCTCGAATAATTATATCGTTTTGATTTCGATATTTATTTAGTGCTACAGCCCCCCCCCCCCCCGCCAACAATTATCCAAAGTCCGAAAATTTTCTGTGGACAAAGGGGGTTATGTTTTTGTTTTCAAAAAAGTGTAAATAGTGATTGGCACCACTTCAGAGCATGTTTGATATGTGTGCTAAGTTTCGTTAGCCACTTCAAAAACATTTTTCATAACACATAACCAGCCCAGACACGGGCTGTTGAATTTGTAAATAGCAAAAGGCAGAAACAGAGAACACTTTGGATGCGCCAAATTGTCGCAGATAAACATTCATTGAAAATAGTAAATTCGGATAAAATATACAATAACGAAACTTGTCTCAAATTAAAAAGCTTTAAAGACTGTGAATAGCGTCCAAATTGATCAGACATACAGACTATGGAGTTGTTATATGAGGATATAAATCAAACAACTCACTCGAAATGATACAACATAGTCCGGCAGCCAAACCCCATTTTAAGCCTTAACGTGGAAATATAGTCCACCTAATGTTTTTTGATGGATTATATATCTTCAGTATGCGTAGATTAAGAATCCGATTGATGCCATCCTGGCACCCTTGGAGAAATTTAAATATTCAAGATGGCTGCCATGAGACCTTTTCTGGTTATTTAGTGGGGTAAAATATGTGACAAAATCTCTCGGACCACGAGTTGAAACTGCATGATGGCGGCCATTTTGAATATTTTAATTACCCCAAGGATGCCAAGGTGGCATCATCCGGATTCTGAAACTACACATATTGAAGATATATAATATACCAAAAACCTATATTTTAATATATTACACACTGGTTTGGGGATCTTCGTAAGTTTCCAGCCGAAATAAGCTACCATTTTGAATTTGGCCTCCTAGAGGAATTAGTCGTCACTTTTAGGAGAATATCCATGCTCATTGGATTCAGTGGGTCGAATTATTATAAAACCCATCTTCAAACCGAGGTCCGAGAGAATCTGTCACATATTTTACCTCACTAAATAACCAGAAAATGCCCCATGGCGGCCATCTTGAATATTTAATTTTCCCCAAAGGTGCCAGGGTGGCATCATCCGGATTCTTAATCTACACATACTGAAGATATATAATCCATCAAAAAAAATTAAGTGAACCAGAAAATGCACCATGGCGGCCACCTTGAATATTTAATTTTCCCCAAAGGTGCCAGGGTGGCATCATCCGGATTCTTAATATACACATACTGAAGATATATAATCCATCATAAAAAAAAGTAGGTGAACTATATTTCCAGGTTCGTCGACCAGCTGCCGGATTAACACAGGGCTATGCGATTTCTACCAGGACTATCATAAAAAGGCATACAATATGTTTTTAAAAGCTGATATTTTGTGTCTCATAATGCAAACTTAAATTAATTAAAAGTAACATTGAATTTAGTAATAAAACTATTTCTTCCTTCTAGATTGTATGTTCTTCTATCACAAAGTAGCGAGTTGCCTAGATGCGGTTCAGAATGTACAACATTAATACATTTACCGTTAAAATAAATATCTTTAAATTTGCTATCGTTCTGCGTATCATGACCTAACAAGACCAGTTTACATTTGTCGGGGTTACATTGAACATTATATTCCTCTGAGAACCTGGAACATATATCTGGTAGTGAACGAGGATGATGTCGTCAGTTTAAGCAAGGGCACCCATATAGACATGTCCAATATCGTACGTAACTAACGTACGAAAATTAAATGGTAGCTGGCTTTTTTTTCGCACGTATACAATGAATGGCCATTTTGCCCAGTAATCCCAGCCATAATTTGGCTATTTTTTTAAAATTGCGTTAAAGTTTTAAATTTTTGTTTAGAACTTAAATAAATTAACTATTAGTCAATCCCCACGCTAAAAACATTAACAGAATTGATTGTGTATACATGTATCTGAAATAGACACGACCGAAGCACAAAATAGTGCCAATATGCCGACGTCAAATCGAGAGTTGAAGATGTTATTTCTGTGAAAAATCATTGGAAGAAGCGATAAGATTATACAGTCCTGAAGGCTGTAGAGAGGCTATATTGTTTACAATGTAACATTGTGTCTTGTAATGTTGATAATGATCATAATGAAAGTGTTGACATTTTGTTTGTTGATGTGACCTCACGACCTGTGACATTTAGATAACGTCATATGGATATCATGGCTATTCATTGTGTCAGAGTCACTTCTCTGCAGGTAGGGTGAGTCTGTCGTTCAGATTGGTCAAATATGGCAACCCAGTTAACTGTCACACAATTTTCTTCATAAGTTGTCCAATGTCTGAGTGTACAATGAACAATATCGGGGAAATAACTCCAGCTTGTTTAAAACTCCATTTGGAGGCAGACCACCATTAAATTTCACCATCTCGATACCCAATTGTAGTTTGTCTATTTATAGCAAATCTCTCACTGTCTCTTTTCCCCCTTTTGCATGCACATTTTTGTTGATTGTTTGGCCTAGAATGGACGAGGAGGGTTTAAATTAATATTTTCTGCCAGGTTTTGGTAAATATTCATGATTTTGAGGCGGAAGGATAACGGGGTTAATAGGTTGGCCACGGTGGTATGTACGGCAACTTGTTAAATGTTTTTAGTATACTTCTTCAAGTTTGGGTTTCTCAAAATTTTGGTGGTCAACCTCGTACAAATTTTAGTGCAAAGACATGGTCATTTGTTCCTCTGTCTGTAGTGAAAAGCATTCAGCCCAACGAAAGTTTGAGGTGGGCAAAGATTCAAGAATTAACATTGAAGTCAATGGGGAAATTGAAGAAAGTGGATCCAGTCAAAGACCCGGCTTGTATCTAGCAGGCACACATAAACATGTGACTTGCTATGGTGATAATAGCTGATGGTTTCATTTATTACATAGGCACACTTAGTAGTGGCGTTCGCATCGGTGCAGGTGTATATATAGGGCTTGCTGGACACTGCTCGCCAGAGATCGCCAGCGAAGAGACAACTTATCACAGAGACAACATGCCTAAAACAAAGCAGGAACGAGGAAGAGCAAAGCCAGAAGCCGACAAGCCAGAGGCAGAGACCGCTGAGAGAGATCATTCCCCCCCCCCCCCAGTCATCCATATCAAGTGTCGATGTTATCCCGGAGATACAGCAGGATCCAATCGAAAGCCAGAGACTGCGACGGAACCTTTGAGACAAAATTCCAAAGGAATTCTCCATGACACGTCGGGCACGAGGCAACCTGTAGCTGTAAATGCGTTCTCGTAGGACCTGTGACCGATGGGAGAATCGTTTCATCATCCAGGTTCGGAGAGCAAAGGCGTCATCCCCTACGAAGTGATAGGGCACTGGCTGGTCATCATTAGGGAGTGGTTCTGGTTGAGGCACTCCAGCTCTGTTCTCTTCTACAGCATCATTCAGGGAATAGTTATTCCATATTCCCCCATCCTACGCACCACCCTCTGCCCCAACATCCATATAGAGGAACTTGTAGGTAGCATCTGCCACTGCCATCAGAACAATGCTGTGGAAACCCTTGTAGTTGTAGTAGTAGGAGCCAGTTGTGGTAGTTCCATCTGGAGCTAAACCTGGCAGCAACTTCCTTCCACTCCTCTTCAGTTTTGGGACAACGCAGCACTTCGTCCTTGTAGACCACGGTGATGGCTTTACACACCTCGGGTATGAACTTGCAGATGGTACTTGCTGCAACCCTGAAGCTGTACTGCAGACTTTGATAGGAATTTCCAGTGGCTAGGAAGCGGAGGGTGGCAGCTAGCTTGAGTCCAACTTGAAGCGGTTCCTTCATGAAGGTGGACTGCTTCTGGAGGCGAGGGGTTAACTTCTCAACCATCTCTTGGAACAGGTCAGGTGTGATTCTGAGGTAATTTTAATTTTTGTAGCCCCTTTGATCTGTCCAAACTCGTGCCTTCTACACAATCATTCCCTGACCCACACTTTCCTTTGTGTCTTTCTTCGAGGTGGGGTTGCCTTTTCGTGCTCTTCTGCCTCTTCCAGCCTTTTCTGCTGCTCCTGAACAATGGCTTATATGTCGTGCCCAACTCGGCACGACACCGTCCGAATTGCGCAAACTCGTCGTGCCAATGCGGGAAGTGCGTAAACAATGCGCTAACTATGCGTGAACTCGTCGTGCCAGTTCGTGTCAATATGGACACATTCGTGAACTATGTGTGAACTAGTCGTGAACAGTACGGGAGCCTCCCAGTTCGTGCCCCGAAATGGCACGACTTGCCACGACAAAATCGTGGCCAAAAGTCGTGCAAGTGTCAGCCTGGCTTAAGACTTGAGATCGCAATCCAACAGGTGCTCTCTAAAGAAAATAAACGTAGAGCAGAAGTAGTTTACATAAGTATTCAAATTCTCTTATATAGTACAGTCTGTACATATACATATTATGCAAGATGCAAAAATGTACATGTATATATTGAGATTGATTTGAAAATGATTTGGTTTTTGTTCTTTTTTATGCAAGAAATTTGTTTACCAGGTGTGGACAGGATGTGATTAAAATCAATACCAGCCGACATTGTAATGTGTTTATACAACCATTGTCCAAGTTTAATACAAAATATAGATTCGTTTAACAATAACATTCCATTTTCACTGGCATATTTAAATCATGGGGCTGAACCATATCTATAATATTCGAAGTTAAAAATGACGCTGCCCGTGCAAAATTTCCCTCATGGTACACTGTATAGCGTATGCCCGTCTTCATTAGCCCAGGTTAGGAGCAGAACAGTTGGACGTTTTCTCGAGACCGTCCATAAACATTGACTGAGGACCTGTGGAAGCAATTCATGAATGTATGTGGGGGGGGGGGGGGGTACAAGGGAACGCCCAGACTCGTGAAGCTCTTCAGGGTCCAGATCTGGCTAATGAAATTACTCTGGGAAGTTTTAATATTTTTCTAAATCATCACTTACCACTATGGTGGTTTCCTGTGATGCTGATCTGAACAAATATATAAATAATAATACCAAGATTGTGGACCACTAGATGTCACAATTTTATCCAATTTTGATGAATCTTACATTGTATGTTAATGACCCAAAGATCTCGGTTTCTGTCGATATTCCTGGATAATGATCGTGATGTCACACACACATGTCTATAGGGTGGGTGGATGGCCGAATGGTAGGCGTGCGCGCGCTTGAGTCAACTGGTGTGGGTTCAAATCCCCGGTTGTACGTGGCAAGGTGTCGGGTCGCCCGTCCAACCTCGTGGGTTTCCTCGGGTACTCCGGTTTCCTCTCATTGCTAACGACCCCTATGCGCAAGCGAATTATTGAAATAAAATGAAAAATCATATGTTAGTCCTGAAATGACCTAGATTGTATCGAGTGGACGTTAAACCCCATTTCTCTCTCTCTCTCTCTCTCTCTCTCTCTATATATATATATATATATATATATATATATATATATCATTATTTCGAGCTTTGATTGCCAATCCAGTTACATTTTTCTAATATGCAGCTGAGCAGGATGCGATTTCCCCACCCCACCCCACACTCCAGGATCACCCTACGTTATACCATAATAATGGACGAGTCCAAATTTCCTGTTAAATTTTTGGGCGATAATCTTTGTCCGACTCTTAAGATGAAACTATGGGTGAGTTCGACTTTAGTACGCATCGGTTCTCTCATTCTAGAGATATAGCCAATGGTTTATTTTTCGCAAAATGTGAAGTAAGTATGAAGGCCCTCTAGAGGAAACTTAACAAATATGAGCCCTGTTAATTTCACCTCTTCTCGATTAATTTCTTCCAAAATGTGGAGGTATCTGGTATGGCAACCGCTTGTTTTCACTAGCTATAAGCCCTGAATTATTTGGATAATGGGACACATGGAAAGAGTATGAGACAAACTCTATCCCATTGTTTCTTAAATACAACGAAAGTGAGATTGACTGTAAAAAGACGGCTTTTCAGTTAACTAATCGCGACTGAGGAATCAGTATAGCAGGGTTTTTTTTCTAAAAGTCTACATTCTAGAAGTCTCACTTCTATGTTACAACGAGGCCTCTTCCAGTTGCTATAGCCTAACCCTAACCCTAACGTATATCTGGTCCATTCGCATCAATTGGAAAATTTATTTAATCCGGCAGAGATCCCAAAAGCGCATAATGCGCCTTTACACTTCATTACGTACAGATACATACATTTATTTTTAGATATCGTCTTCTTATTTTAAAAGGATACTTGATAACTGGTGCTTACTCCCATAGTCTAAAATTCTTCGTGATTGGGGACTGGGGAGGCACAGACGAGTTTCCGTACACTACGGCGATAGAAGTTAGCACAGCAAGACAAATGGAACAACTAGCTGAAAAGGAACATCCAGAATTTGTATTGACACTGGGTGATAATTTCTATTATGAAGGAGTAAAATCTGTCGATGATTCCCGATTTCAGGTAAAACATATATGATAAACTACCTGACAAACTCGTGTACATATACCATAAAAGAAAAACGACAGTTTTGATTTAAATGATGAATATTTTAATAAGAGGAATAAGTTTTTGATGTCTGGAGCAAAAATTAAAACATAAACTGTCCATAAGCCAGGTTTAAAGATGAATGGGATGTAGATAAATAACTACACTCGCGTGAGTCAATGGGAAACCATCGAATAGGTCCTTATGTCGTCTGACCATTTGACAAGACTTGATATTAATTCTTTAATAGCGCGTGTGGCCGCCGTGGGCATCAATACATGCCAAAACGGCGTCTTCCCATGGATGTCGTCATGACGTCATTGGTAATCCTTTGCCAATGCCATTCTTGCAATAAAGTTTGCCCAAGCTGATGACATGTTTTCGGGAGACGGGGGTCGTTGTTGAGCAAGAGGATCTCAGAGGTGCTCTATCGGGTGTCAGGATAACATTTTGGCCAGGGTAATGTGTGGGCCTTAATATTGTTCAAATAATCACCAACCAGTCTGACGATATGTGGTCGGGCATTATAATGCTGCAATAATGGTAACCCTATGTTGCTGTTGCATGAATGGCAAAGCCACAGGTTGCAGAACTTCATCTCTATATCTTTGCCCAGTCAGGTTCCCACAGATAATAACAAGCCCGGTTCTCTGCTCGTAATAAGTATGAACAACTTGAGCGAAATTCTTGCCCATTGTAATCTGCGCAGACGGTTTTATACCAAATTATGGGGTCGTCTGCTGATTGGGTGTCACAATGGAGTTGTGACCCTTGGCCATCAGGATCTTTATCGGTCTTGAGTTCCGCTTGTTTGCTGAAACCGTGGAACGTTTTAGCATACTAATAGCCCTCTCTCGTTCTTCCAGTGTTAATCTTGACTTCTCGGTAGTGTTTTGTTTTATACTGAATCATTGCCCTGTTTCCTCCAGGTATTTATGCAACAATCATGCACGTAGGCCTACAGCTCGCGGAATACTCACCATCCTGGTTATAGGATTATTTGTGACTGCACACAATTGAGCATATCCTGCGTTCAGTGACTACGATGTGTACACAGTGTATATTTTGTCAAATTATTGTATATATAAACAGTTGTTGTTTTTAAATGTATTTCATCACATTTAATCTATGTTTCAGGATACATTTGAGAATGTTTATACAGGTGGGGCTCTAAATATACCTTGGTACCTTATAGCAGGCAACCACGATTACTATGGCAATGTTTCAGCACAGATCGCCTACACCAAAATATCCAAACGATGGTAATTATTTGAACGTCTTATTAGACTATTCCGAAACAGCTAACAGTCTTCCCTTTGGATAATGAATTGAATGAAGACCATTGAACCCGTGGACATCCTTCCCCGCGAAAGATGCTCCCAGAAGGTTACAAAGAAGAAAACTCCGAATCGAAAGATATGTGAACGCTTTTCCTTATCAGTAATTTATACCCTGGAATAGATACGTCTGGAATAGGTAACGTAATCTGTTTGAACAGTTGGAATATCAACATTAGTATTAGAGAGATGGAACAGTATCACTTAAATCACGATCCTTATAACCTACTGGGAAAAGAGGTATCCACGTTACGGCTTATCAATAGTGTCACCTGGTTTAATTAGGGTAGGTCTTTTTATCAATCCTGTATTCCCAGCTTGTATGATTTTATTAGATCTTTCAATAATACTGTGGAATGATGAATTAATTGAATGTTTTTCTTCTGTAATATAGGAATTTTCCCGCCTTGTATCATCTACAATCTTTTACTATACCTGGAACATCTGATACCGTTGATATACTGATGATAGATACAGTGTTGTTATGTGAATCAGAAGATACAGCAGAGCGGGACATTCAATGGGAATGGATTGAAAGAAATCTTAAAAATAGCGAGTAAGTTGAGGTATATTTATATTTAATTATGCATTAATAATTGATTCATCAACACTTCGAAGAATACGTGAACCATTAAACCATATTTACTGCGTGTATAGTATGGTTATTGCGAGCAGTGGCCAGATTCTAAAGTTTTGCTACAACCGCAACCGAATCTCAGTCAATTTTGATTTTCTTGCGCATAGGACCCTCCTTTCCAGATTTATATCTCCGTTTCCGAAATTTGTTTTGAAACATTGGGGTCATAAAAGGACGAACCCTGTCGGGTTTCACTGTTCTCTGACCATCTCTTGCAAAATGTGGGCGTATTGTGTATGACAACCGCTTGTTTTCTTTTTCAGTGGCAAATATCTATTCACTGCAGGTCATCATCCCATTTATTCTATAGGCTGGCATGGTGGAAAGCATTGTTTAGTAGATGAACTTCTACCATTACTATATAAATATAGAGCTAATGGTCATTTCGCTGGACATGATCATTGCGTACAGGTACGTTTAACTTTATGCTTAGGTTTAATTTTAATTATAATTTAGCTTCCTATTAATGCATACTTAACTACTAGTGTCTATCATTCTTTACACATAAATTTAGCTTTGATTTAGCATCACGTCAACACATACTTAGTCCGGCAGAACTATGGCTGAACCTTGAAATTGTATGCAAAGTTTTTTTTATGATTGATTTTAGTATCCTAGGGTGTCATGTAGTACGTGTGCTTGTAGCTGCACAAGGAATGGCTTAGAATATACAATATTTTTCGCTTGTGATGTCACAGGTTGAAGCCAGCCAGAAACACGACTAAATTATTAAACTGGACATTCTCTAGTTTTGTTGAAGTTATATTCCTGTTTTGCGGGTAGAATTTGTTTTGTTAAAGGTTCAACAATCAGCTTGTGTTTGCCTTTTCAGGACCAACCACGTGGCCCTGGAGTACCCGATATGGCTGTATGTGGTGTTATCCTATCACTCATACGCTCCTATATTCAGAAATATATAGCTTGTCTCTAGATTTAGTTTGGTTCGGTGAAATAATCGCCTCAACCGCCGCTAACGAGTAAAAGGGCCATATTGTCTGGCATGTTTAGTTTTCCTATCATCTAATCACCCCACAACATAATAAATGATTTCAGTGTATTCCTTGACCCCAGAAACATACGGTTAGACACCAAAATTATCATCCTTGTATGAATACTATGGGAGATATAGGGGATTATTTGATGTGGCGGCCGTCTTGGACGCCATCTTGAATTTCTCAAAACGCTCAAGGGTGACCGAAGTTCACCCGGCAGATTCTGAAAGAGGAGACGCTAGGCTACTAAAATCAACCATAATTTTTTGTTTATGTAATATCCAGGTTCACTCGAAAAATTGGGTTTGGCGACCGGACTAACTCTACAAATTCTGGAAACCGCCGAGATCAGTACAGGATTTCTGAGGTCAAGATGATTATCCAAATTCCAATAAGCTTAAACATACATTATGCAAGAGCTAAATCTGCAGGTCTTTCTTCGGGTCTGAATTGTTATATATATATATATATATATTTCTTTTCAAACATCTTATTTATTTATATATCACCTGAGAGTTGTTTCCAGAACTTTTTGTATGAATATTATATTATTTAATAAAATTAATTTTTGTTTCTAAAGTACTTATTATCAAGGCTGTGAACAGCCGAAGTGTTAGGGAAACGTAATTCTAAACTTTCAATATACAACTTAAGAGTACTTAAACATGCATTATGCAAGAGCTAAATCTGCCTATTTCTTTGGGCCTGAAATATTATCTAAATTATTAATTGAACATTATTTATCTTATCAAGACCATAATCAACTCCAGTATGATGACGAACTGTTAGATCGTCATCTGATCTTTGCTAATGTCCTTTTAACTTGATGTACGCTTACATTTACAGTAAATTGGCATTGGTGTTATCTATTCTAATATATTATATGATTAGCATTAAAAACCGAATGGTCGACTATTCCTCACCTCCAGTTGAACAAGGTTAGACACTAAACCTGCTAATAATGTATCATACAATTTTATTTTTTCCACAGCATTTACAGACGAGTAAAGAAAACGTAACTGTAGATTTTATTGTTTCTGGTGCTGCCAACGATATTAATAGTTCAACTCAAAATAAAATGGAAGTTCCTGATAATTCTTTAAAGTTTCATTTTGGCGATGAGAACAGTAAAGGGGGGTTCTGTTTTGTAGATGCTAACTCTGATAGACTGACGATACGTTTTCTAGAGACCAATGGCGACGACCTTTATCAGACAATTATCTATCCCAGGTACCTATGATTATTGCGAATCATGGACCATTAAATACAACATGTCACTAGAACGATTTGGGGGCTAATGTTTAAAATCCAGGTCCCTGTTTGAAATAGGAACAGACAAATTGGTGTTTGGGGTGTTGGGAAATATGCAAAGAATAAATCAAGAAAGAAAACTCAAGAGAACGGATCAAATTCAAGAAATCAAAGAATTAAGAAAAGGAATTAGTGGGCTGGAACACTATTCTCGTATTCCTGAAGCAATGACCCGAGATCTCTTTCTCTAGATCTAATCAAATGAAACACTGTGAGGAGTATGCACTATTCTTGGAATACTATGGAAAACAAAACTTTTGGTCACACCACATAAATTTGTTATTGTTCCCCGCTTTTAATTGAGACGTAGAATGTAGATATTTATTAGGTGAATGTCTTGATTGAGTTCAATGATTATCATTTCAAGCTAAAGCTAAACAGAGCATTGGTCAATGATTAGGAATAGAGAGTGTTGAAACTTAGTGTGTAGTTTATAATCAGTTTGATTGTTTCATACGTTTGAAAAAAAAAATAAATGTGTGATTAATTAATTTGTTTCATCTTTGTATTTTGGGATTTCGGTGGGGGACATCAGCGTAACTGTTGGCTTGTTATTGTTGTATTACGCTTTATTAAAGAGCTAATCCCGATAATCTTTTGAAGAATGTAAATGCTTAATTTTGTGTTAAAATCCCCTACCAAAGGGCAGAGCAACTAACTTAGTATTTGTGATACGTTTTCAAACAACTTAAACACATCATCAGTCTTCTGGAAAATGAGACCGGTGTCCTAAGCTCTATTGTGCGGTATCTATATAAAACCAGGCTTTATTCCACATAAAAATAAAGTGTAGTTGAAATTTGCCTTTCGCTATCAAGTACAGCACATGGGCCATTCACTATATGGACCTCTCAAGGAACGAGAATCGATCAGGTCACCAACGAAAAAACTGACCCGAAATCTTGAAAGGGTTACGTTTCCGGATAAGCATTTTTGACGTTCACGCCCAAACGACTCAATATTTTGAGCTGAAATTGAGACAAGGTCAATACACCATTCAACCATATTTTGGCGTTTAAATTTCATATGTACTCGGACTTTTATTTTTGAGACTCTGTTCAAATCGGGACTGTCCCTTTAATGTGATCATGTGATAATGTCGCCATCGATTGCTGTTCCCTTTGTAGGCTATATAATATAAGTATAAATATATTATTAATGTACATAAAATAACCGTGATCTGGTTACTGAAATATAAATACTATATTGTTTAGATAAAGTAGTATATTTTTAAAAAAATTGAAATTAAAACCATGTCCAGAAGCCCCATAGAGGTTGATAGCAATCCATTGGCATTCCTTTGGTAGGCTATATTTATATTAGTAAAAAGATATTATTCAGAAATAACTGTGATCTGTCTATAGAAATGTAAACAATATAATTTTGAAGTAAAGAAACTTGTTTTGGTAATAGTATTATTTTTTTCAATTTTAAATTAAAGAGTCAATCCCGATGATATATATTTTGGAGAATAAAACTGCTAAATTTTGTGTGAAAAAAACTCTTTAACTAACGCAATATATGTGATGCGTTTTCAAACAACTTAAACCATTCAATCTTCCCTGGAAATGGAGACACGGCGTCTCAAGCAGTATTATGCGGTGTTTGGACGCCATTTTCAGACTAACGCTCAGCCACTATTCGAAATTTAGGAATGGAACGTCTCCGTAAACGAAAATTCTCGCTGTACATGAGAATTACCAATCTGTTTCACAGAGAATTACTTACGAATTAACTCTGTAACAGATGACTGTCCACAACACGTGCGTTGACTGCACACGGCCCTAGTCATTGGCTCAACGGGTCGTGCAATGTTTACTTAACACCTAACTGCTTCGGGCAAAATGATGCATTTTACTCATTTTAATACCCATATACACTAAATAGGAAATATTTTTTAACTTCAAATACTTTATTTATTTTTCTTTTACCTCAAAAAAATGTTTCATAATTTAATTTGTCGGAGTAAAAAAGTTAATATGCCGTACTTATTAAGCCTCGTCGATGTCATGCTTATCAGTGATTGTAGCGGCCAAGCGAATATTCACTGCGGGATCAGTTTGGAGAATTACACATAGACTATTCAAAATATTTGATGCAGGTTAATATAATGCGTTGTTTTATTTAATAGATTTAATGTAACAGTTACTCATGTATGTTGAATAAAAAAAAACTTTACTGACCGTGTACAGCACGAATTTTCGTTTCCGGTAAAATTCCAGTCCTAAATTTGGAATGTTGGGTGAGCGTTAGTTTGAAAATGGCGTCTCAATTCAAATGAAAGTTGTTTATGTATTTGTATCACACAATTCTACATGAAAATAGTGTTGGATTTGTATAAATTTGTGTGGCAAGAAATGATTCCGTTTTGGCAACCAAAGCAGAATCACGGTGAAAAATAGACGGCAAGGATTCCAAAATAGTTTTAGAAAAGCCTTATTTTCATATTAGTTGTGATTAGGAGCTGGCAGTAACATAGTGGAGAGCGGAGCCGAAATAAATTTACGTTACTTAAAGTAACTACTTCAATGTATACCCATTTCATTATAGCATCTGTTCAGCAATTACATTTCTCGGAATATATGAAATTCTCCACAGTTCAAGCATCACTAATAAGTACTCAGATTGATTATATATTTAATGTTTAACTAGGCCTGTTCTCGAATAGGTTTGATAATTTATATACAACCCAATCATACACTTATACATTAATTTCAACATCTAGTAGATATCCAAATGGTGAACACGGGCGCGCTGGATCATAAGGTCTGTCATTGAGTTAACTGTGGTGGTTTCGATTCATCAGTTGTTTCGGGACAAGGAATAAGGTTTCCTCCTACGCGCAAGCGAATTATTGAAGTAAAATTAAACCAAGTGGACGTTAAATCCCATTTCTCTCTATCTCATACACTGGTACGTACGAGCGAGAAAATCTCGGTCAATACCCATAGCGATCTTCCTGCTTAGCGAGGCAGCGCATTACCGCGACAAACTCCATTTTGGTTTACCAAATCTAGAAGAGGCTCTAGCGCTCTAAAAGAAACCTTTACATCTTCAAAGTATGATACAATAGTTTTACTTAAACTTTAAAACAGCTGTAGCTTTACTGGTATTCAAAGAAGACGTCATGCAGACAAAGTCATTTAAATTTGACGGCAAACAATAACTTACTCAACTGACTTCATGACTTCAAAAATGGAGAAATAAAAATTAAAGCATCGGGATCGAACCCGCGGCGTCTTTGCTAGCAACTGAAATGTGTGCTTACTGAGCTACGTAGACTAACCGATTCACACATATAAATTCGATAGGATAATAAATGATAAACCATGTACAGTCATCAGGTGATTGGTAAGTGACTTCACATTAATAGAGCCAATTCGACATTTACATGTTTCACATTTTCAAATGAGAAAGACATAAGGGATGTGTTCCAGTGTATATTGAAGATTTATTCAGCAGACTCTTTGCCAAAAGTCTTCGACTGAAATATAAAGATACAATTACCAGACCTGAAGCCGCTGAAAAAGGATGTCTGATCAAAGGAATACTGTTTCCTTCAACAATTGTCATTTTCTACCCCAGTGTGTTTCATAGAAAAGAAGGGAGAGGCGGTATTGGTTTTTGCATAGTGTTTCGGAAACTTAACGGTATCACGATTTAAGATGGATTTGTTGACTCAGTAACTTAGGACTCAGTAATTTAGACTTCAAGAGTGACCCCTGGTAAGTTCCCATCCGGGAAGAAAAGCCAAACTCGTCTGTTCAATGAAGTCCAGGGTTATGAGTTGTGGATTTTGTAACGTCTCAGCTACAATTGAGCGACTTGAAAGGAAATTGATAAACTTTTCATATGAAGTATGCCTTGTCTACTTGAATTATACCAATATATTCTCAACAGACTTACAATCTCCCCTTGTGAACTTTCATAAATTATTTTATAGTCTGAGTAAAAATTAAGGCCAAAGAGTCAGTTGTTAAAGAGTGTGGCTTTTTCTCCAACCTCGTCCGCCTATTTCCAATTGTTTACGTTAAATTCACCCGTTAGTCAATATATCCACCATATGCGTTGTTTACACGAATATCATCGATTTAGGATTAGAAAACACCGCCTGTTACCATAAGCTTTTACATGTTCCTGTTCCTAAAGTTTAGCGCCCGCTTTCAGCGAGAGTGACATGCAGTCAATATCTCCAAGGCACATACGCTCACACCGGGGATCGTAACCACGACCACAAACCAGATTGACCAGGGAGCTTAAACTCGAAGCACGACGCTCTAGATCATCTTAACCCCTAACTTTTCCATGAGTTTCATTGACTATTGTAATGCAACAACAACCCTCCAAGTTCGTGAAAATCAGTATTGGCAAACCGATGTCACACCTGTCTCTACATGACAAGGAGCAAGCGAATTATTGAAATACAATTTATACCCCGATCATTATTGTAAATATGTCGGCTTTTCGGATAGAAATCGTGGAACAAGCTTTATTTTAAAGGGTTTTTGAAATTTTTCCGAGGAGGTGGTCTCCAGAGTATGAACTATATGGGACACCATTATTTGGCACTGCATTATTGTTGACAGGGGTCATGACTATATTGCAATCTAATTAAAATTCAGATCTATATTTTGTTTCGCTTTTTATAATTTCGATGGCCTACACTACATGTAGATCTAGGGGAACGCTAGATCGAAGACGGTCCTACGCATTTTAGCACATATGACGTCATATATAGATTGTGGGTTAGGGTAAGGGCTAGGACCTGCAGATTTCGTCAAAGTCTCGAGATGTAAACAAGTTATAGCGGGAGGTCACGTTCAGCCAGTTCAGATGTCAAGCACGCGACATTTGACCCTACAACCCCAGTCATTCGATTAACCAATCAGAATCGTTGTTGCTTTGTTTTGATTGCTATTCCGCGCAAAAAACGTCAAACCCACGATACGACAGACAATTTGATTGGCTGACCCCTCATTTCAAGCAGAACACGAGTTAAATAACAAGTCTTTCAGATCCTAATGTAGTAAAGTCAAGTAAAACGAAATTTTGAACTATAAAAACGAAACGAAATAGGATCTGTATTTTAATCAGATTGGACTATATTGCAGATTTTTAAAATTCATTTCATGAAGCTATTTCCATGATGGCGTCAATTTTTAATGGGAAATGGGACGATGTGTTTGGTGTCAGTATATATGTTTCGGGGTCGCAGATTCCATTTCTGGCATTTACAACGTTGTATAATGATCACATGTTCACACACTTTTTTGGTGGGAAAATGAGACGATGTCCAGATTTTGATTAAGTGGTAGTGATTGGGACGCAGATTCCATATCTGCCATTTACTTCTTTGCAAAATGATCACATGTTCATATATTTAGCGTATTCCAAATATTGCTGCCACTTGTGGTGGGAAAATAGGACGATGTGCTGAATTTGATTAAGTAGTCGTCTTTGATGTCAAAATACATGTTTTCTGAGGCGCAAATTCTATTTGTGCCATATATAACCTCGTAAAATTATCGTATGTTCACCAATTTAGCATATTTCTTTGATGGCGGGTCCTTTCTAAACACATTATTTTTATGTACTTTGTTCAATTCCGCTACGTACGCTATTAGCTTGAAGCGCATACCTGAAAGCGCGTACCGTGTCGTACCCATTTGGTAAATTATCCAACTCCGGAATTCGTCATACAGCCGAGGCTCGATGAAGGGTACTGTAATCTGCTGAGCTTTGCCGAGTAATGTTTTTACCACACTCCCGTGACGTGCCTTACAGGCTTAAGCCGTACAACCAAATTCAAGCAATCAAGAACATGTTTTAGTTTTCTTGATGTTTCCTCTTTGGATGCTAGACTTACATTACACTGAACCACTCCTTCAACGGCCAGCTTGGGATCAGTTGGTAATATAATCTATGCCACGAAGTTTTCTTATACAATTTCATTTGCAGTCCTTGTTTTTATTTCTTTTGTGTACTGCTTTATGTTTCATTTCATATATTTCTATCATAGATTTATTAATTACTGTTTCAAAAGTCTCACATTCTTAACCATCGGTAATTTTGTATCTATAAGTCTCGGTGGCGCCTCCACGTCCTAAAATTAGACTGGAGTCAAACTACTACAACGGGATCGACCATTGAAATGTGCTATTTTCGTGGAAAATCGATATTAGCTCAGTCGTCAACTCGGAAGAGGAATTATCATCACGGCACTGGCTTCCAGGAACACGCTACAAGCTAACACATATCAGGATTGGATTCATAACCTTTCCAGTAATGTGTTTTAAAAACGTCGTGCCTTAAACGGCGACCATCTTGGAAATATGCTGAATGGGTGAACATGCCATTATTTCACGGAGTTCTAAATGGCAGAAATCTGCGCCCCGAAAACGTATATTCACACAAAACACGACTGCAAAAGAGCACATTGCCCCATTTTCCCGCCATAAAAGACAGCCATATGAGAAATATGCTCAATTTGTGAACATGTGATCATTGTACTTATAAACCCAAAAAGTGGAATCTGCGCCCCTTAAACATATTTGATGACAACAAAGATCTATTACTTAATAAATATCAGCACATCGTGGCATTTTCCCGCAAATTGGCCGCCATCTTGGAAATGTGCAAAATAGGAGAAGAGGTGGTTATGTTACACAGTTGTAACCAGTAGAAATGGAACCTGTGCCCATAAAACCTATACATGGACACCAAACACGACTAATTAATCAAAAGCAGCACATCGTCCGAGTTTCCAGCCAAAGAAGGTCGCCATCTTGGCGATTTCTTCATGAAGTGATGGAAAAAAAAGTGAAATATAGTCACGACCCTGCTAATATTAATACATTGACAAATGACAGTTGATATATTCACAACATTATAAATAACGTAAAAGGAGGGGGAGGGATATTATTGCAAAATGGCTACCCACAAATAATAGCCTCGAATACTACGAAGACCAGCTCAATATTGGTTGTTTGCTTTGTTACTAAACATCAAAACCTTCAAAATAAAGCTTAATCAATGATTTGTTCCAGAAAAGTCGACGGATGGGAATTATGTAACCAACCTTATCAGACTATTACCACATGCTACTTTCAACATATTCTAGCTTGTGTCGAATGGGTGTGAAATCTTTCTTTATGTATCTCTCTTTTCCCTGGTTAATAAATTTATATTTACTACACACGTGTGACATTTAATTATCATTTTATTGATTTCAAATCCACGCACCTTACATTTCTTAGTCACTCATTCACTCCAAAAGATTTTGTGAAGGATTGCTCTGCACAAACAAGATCGATCAACTTTAAGTACTTGAAGGAGTTATAATTATAATCCGGTGTTTTTTATTGGTGAATTTTTTTGTGGTAAGCATGGCAGAAAGAACCACATTCCTACTAGATTTGCAAGCATGAAGAACACATTCAATTTAGTAATATACTTAATATATGTAAAATTAGGTAAGTTTTTCAAGTCTATAACTGCTATTTAATCGTTTTAGATGTAACCCACGTCTATCTTAAATGTGGCTTGTTTAGCATTAAATAGAATAATATGTGTAGAATTTAGTAACTTTCCTGGATTAAACATACATTATGCAAGGGCCAAATCTACCTATTGTAGGTCTTTCTTTAAGCCAGAAATGTTATATCAACTATTAATTAGACATTAATTAACTTATCCAGACCATAATCAACTCTCAATGTCAACGCTAGCTTGCGATATTTGTTGGATTATGATCCGATTTGCGGCATGATTTAATGATTTTTATCGTAATTGTATACAGCATACTTTATACGGCACAAATACCAAATTTGTTGGTACAGTAGTTTAAAGGAGCTAAATCGCTAATATTTGGGACCTAGAAATTGACACAAATGGGTCGCAACGCATATAATAATATGAATGTATATAAACTGATTTACATTCAATCATATCCGTTTTTATTCTAATTTCAAATCATTTCTGCGAAATACGCGAAAATTCTCAATAGAATGACAATCTGTAGCGTCTTGATATCCCAGTCTACACCGATAGTATTTATTGCACATGATTTGTGGAATATGTCTAGCCTCGTTCTCCGAGTCCCTTGCTACAAATGGCGCTGAAAAACATTTTGGTACACGATTCGTGTACCAATGTAAAATGTTTATTTTGTTTCAAATAATGGGTGTCACAAGCCAAACTCTTCCCGTTAAGATCACACCAATGTTGTTTCAAATTGACAAATAATTTGCGTTTTCAATGTCGAAGACTTTGGATGATATTGAATTAGTGACTTAGCTACTTTAAAGTAGCTAAGTCTCTAACTCAATATCATCCAAAATCTTCAACATTGAAAACACGAATTATTTGTCAACTTAAATCAACATTGATGCTGTGAACTTACCGGAAAAGGTGGGCTCCTGATATCCAATATTTAAGACAAAATAAACACATTACCATTGGTACACGACTCGTGTACCATAATGCGTTTCAGCCCCAGTTCTAGCAAGAGACTCGAGGAACGAGGCTAGAAACACTGCACCAAATCAAAGAGCGTATATAGACTAGAATAACCAGACGCTTGAAAGTTGCATTCGATTGAGACTGATGGCTTATTTCGCCGAACATAACTCATTTGAAATTAAAGGTAAAACGGAAACCATTACATGTAAATCAGTTTATATACATCCATATTACAGTATTATATGCATTGCCACCCACTTGTGTTAATTTATAGGTCCCAAATATTAGCGATTTAGCTAAATACAAACATATTTAAAATTACATGTAATAGGCATTAGACATAACGCTCACGTGTATGATAAAGCACCGGGTGGGGATTATGTTGGAAAATGAACACTGAAGAAATCAGCCCAAGAAATAGAAAAAGGAAGAGTCCGGAAGTCATTCTTTCCCAGCATAATCGAAGTCGAGGACCTTATCTTCCTTATAAACCGTTTATGATTACATGTGCGTAAAATGGGAATATTGCAGAATTCCAGTAATACGAACCTTATTTTATGTTTTTTTTATGGAAAAAACCTACCCTGGAAGAATAACTCGCCACAGTTTTAAAGAAAATCCTTGAAAAGAATAACCTCAAATTCCCCTGTATTTATCCAAAGCCGCCCTTAACTTTCAAACCGCAAGTTTTTTCAGACATAGAACATACCCCAAAGATCAAAGAAATTTGGCGTTAAAATCCCTACTAAATTTCGGGAAGAGCAACTAACCAATTCAGATTAACTTCTTAAATACCGTACCACAAACTAAAATTCGCACACATCATGATTTCCAGTTATATCACACATGCACATCACTCATGGCTTTTATTGACAACCAGAACACCTTGTTAAATTCAATGAATTTATTTATGTCAATAAGTACATTAAAGGGACAGTGCCCAAATCTATAAAGGGGCAATACATTAGGGTCCGGTTTCTCGAAATCCTAACAGTTAGAGTACATATAACATTCGAGTATTAATGCCTCTATAAAATAAATCCTATTCCCCCCTCCCCCGATATTTAACCCATAATATATTTTTTTTCAGACATAGAACATACCCCAAAGATCAAAGAAATTTGGCGTTAAAATCCATACTAAACTTCGGGAAGAGCAACTAACCAATTCAGATTAACTTCTTAAATACCGTACCACAAACTAAAATTCGCACACATCATGATTTCCAGTCATATCACACATGCACATCACTCATGGCTTTTATTGACAACCAGGACACCTTGTTAAATTCAATGAATTTATTTATGTCAATAAGTACATTAAAGGGACAGTGCCCAAATCTATAAAGGGGCAATACATTAGGGTCCGGTTTCTCGAAATCCTAACTAAAGATAAAATCTAAATTTTAGTAGATACTTCAATTTTGATTGGCTAAGCACTAAAATCGGTCTAATATTATCCAAACAAATTAGTAAAAAAAAATGAATTTTATCTTAGTTAAAATTTCGTGAAACAAGCCCCAGGTCATCATGATTTTGAGACAGTTCCTTCCCCAAAGTACGGAAAAAAGGACGACGTATCTGAAAAATAATGGTTCGTTTCAAAGCCTGAAAATAATTCAGACAGCAAATGCAAGTTACGAGCCAAACAAAATGTCATTATTCTGGTATTAAAAATATGACAATAGATAAAATGCTTGATAAACATTTTTTTTCTGAAGCCGAGGAAGAGATCAAGAAGCAAGTAAACCCAGTTGAAGTGCATGCTTATTGCATATTCTGTCCGGACCCTCAATAGCTGTTAACCTTTTCTTTACAAAATTAATAAAAAAAAAAATATTGTTGTTTTTATTGCAAGACATCTAAAACTAAATTAATAGTACACCAGGAACAATATAAAATCGTTGACAAAGGAATTAAATGACGCGTAGGCGGAATGGCTGCTTGTCTTAGCTTCATGCTGTATTGCTAATAGCTTGGTCAGCACAGAAAGTCGCAGTTTGTTGTTTACCAGCAGTTGTGAATACAATCAATACCGGTATTATAATGTGATTATACGACCATTGTCAAAGTTTAGTACAAAATATAAATTTGTATAACAATAACATAATATTTTGACCGGTATATTTAAATCAATTTCGCCAGATTTCTATTGATTTCATAAACAGCTAGAGTACATATAACATTCGAGTATTAATGCCTCTATAAAATAAATCCTATTCCCCCCTCTCCCGATATTTAACCCATAATATATTTATGCCATAAGGGATAGTGAATACACCCACTAGCTTTTGGTGTAATAGTATTAAGAGTATGGTATACAAATGATACCCTGGCCTTTTCTGGGGTATACATGTATACCCATGCCCTAATGATGAAAGTTTTCAACCTTTTAACTAGTCTATTGAAATGATACATATGTAATTGCTCTCTGGTTGGTCGCGAACCGGCTCTTACACTCTCATTATCATCTATTTTAATAGGGTTTATATTGGAATTTGGAATGCTCGAGGCGTTCTAAACAGCGTTCCCGTATTTGCTACTCTGATGGTATGAGAAACCTCAAGAAAGTACCTTAATTGGGTCTAACAGTGTTACACAATTTGGTATACATTTCTATCTGTAAATATTCACAGGGATTTATACTATTCAAAAAAAGTAGGGGATATTTGATTTTGGGGGCATAATACTAAAATATGCAAATGACTACGAAAAAAGTCACTATAGAACCTAACAGAAGAAACATTTCCAGTTACATGTGACGCCCAAACGCACCAATATCTACCGCATGGAATGCAGGTGATGCTTTGGATCATCATGGGGGTCCAACCCAAGATTTGCACGACTCTGACTTTGAATGTTACAGTCATTGTGGCATTGAATTCCAGGGTGGAAACACCAGTTTAATTGTTTTAGTGACCAGAAAACAAATTTTGATATGCGTCGGCTTACCCAAAATGAAAGGTTACGTGCCCTTGGCATGCTACAGATCGGCACAACACAGGCGGTTGTGGCGCGGACGATGAATGTTTCTCAGTCTGTCATAAGCAGGCTATTGTCCAGATACCGTGATACACAATCTGTGCAGGACAGACCACGCCCAGGTCGACCAAGGGCGACAACTCAAGCCCAAGATCGATTTATCCGTACCTTGGCCTTGAGAAATCGTGTCATCACAGCAAATCAAATCAGCGCTCGTCTTCAAACAGACACTGGTGTGAGAGTGAGTGGCCAGACGATTCGGAATCGACTGCATAGGCGTCACCTTCGCGCCCGACGTCCTCGCGTGATCCCTTGTTTGAGAGATCATCACATTCAGGCAAGACGTCGTTGGTGTAGGGATCGTCAACACTGGGATAATCGACGCTGGAGCAATGTGATGTTTTCAGATGAGTCAAGGTTCACTGTTGATTTTTTGGACAGACGTAGGAGGGTGTGGCGTCGTCGAAACGAGCGCTTCCAAGACGTTAACGTCATCAGACATGATCGATTTGGGGGTGGTTCTGTTATGGTGTGGGGAGGCATCACTGTTGCTGGAAGAACGGCTTTACATGTTGTTGCAGGGCGTGTTACAGGCCAGTACTACCGGGACAACATCTTGGCAGTCCATGCTGTGCCGTTCGCACGACGTCATGGCCGCCGTTTCATCTTCCAGGATGACAACGCAAGATGTCACAGGGCCAGGATCGTTACAGGTTACCTCCAACAACAGAACATCACCACATTACCTTGGCCAGCACTGAGTCCCGACCTCACCCCCATCGGGAATGTCTGGGACATGCTTGGACAGAGGTTACGTCAACGTCAACAACGTCCTGCCAATGTCCAAGAACTTGCTGCTGCGTTGCAACAGGAATGGGACAATCTGTACCAAAATGACCTTAGACGTCTCATTAGGAGTATGCCACGTCAGATCAATGCTTGTTTGGCAAACAGAGGAGGATTTACCCGTTACTGACTTTGTTGTGATGCTGTGGTAACTTTGCTGTTTGACCCCGGGTATCATTTTACCCTTATAATGGTCAGTCTGTGCCTTACTTAGTCTAACGATCATTTGGAATAAATCGATGAATGTGAACTTCATTTCATTTTGTCATTTGTTTCTTCGTCAGTTTCATTAGGTGACTTTAATAACACTTAAAAATCAAATATCCCCTACTTTTTTTGAATAGTATATATACAAACTTACATTATAAATTAAGAAAACTACACATTCTACGTGTTTTCCTTCAGTCCAGAGGCCAGCGCCAGATTAAGCCTCACGGGGGCCCTAATGCTAGGTTATTAACAAAGATGTATTTTCAATTAATATGGACACACACGAATTATCAAAAGTCATTAGCAACCAACATGGCGGACGGATAAAGTCAACAACTCAAATAGTATCAAGTTTGTTACTTGGAACGTTAACGGCTTGAAAAGTAAACTAATATATCCAGATTTCATAAAGTATCTTAGCAAATTCAATATTATTTGTCTATTAGAAACCTGGTGTGGTGATATCGATTTTTCAAATTTGTTCCCAAATTTCAAAGCATTTAATTGTATTCGTAGTGACGGCAAGCATCGTGGCGGTGTTATTGTCCTTGTTGATAAAGTAACATTTTGCGGTACTGGTATTTCACATATTTACGACCACTGTAATGAATCGATCTTCTTTACGTTAAAAGGAAATATAACTGGCAATACTTTCATATTTGGTGTGATATACATAGCCCCAGAAAACTCGCCTGTTCATGTAAATGAAGGTGGTATTGGTGGCTTAGAAGAGAAGTTAGTACAAATACATGCTGACTATCCTAATTGTGATGTTCTACTATGTGGTGATTTTAATTCGAGAACTGGAAATGCTAGACTTAGTGACTGTATATTGGACGATTCCACAGCCTATCTTCCAGGTTTAGACGAAGCCGAATATAAATACGACGATTTTTGTATACTCCGAAATTCAAAAGATAAAGAAGTAAACAATTTTGGCAGGGACCTTTTAAGGTTATGTTCAACATTTAATCTACACATTGTAAATGGGAGAAGTGCAGATGAACCAGCTGGTGAATTTACTTGTGTTAAATACAATGGTGCCTCCGTGGTGGACTATGTCTTGGTGTCAACTGATATTTATAAGCAGATTCTATCTTTTCGTGTCGATTGTAGAACTGAGTCGGATCATTTACCCCTCATTTGTTTATTATCATACTATATCGCTCAAAATAATTCTAAATGTTGTTTCGATGATGATACTCTCCCTTATACCAAACTAATTTGGAAAGATAAACAAGCTGCCACTTTTAAAGATAATGTTGCCAGGAATTTTGTCAATCTCAACTTAAAGTTCCCTATACTTTTGCAAAGCAGTGCTGAAAATGCGCTAACGGTTTTAGAATCCTTTATTTACTCCTGTGCTCAAGGTTGTATTGTTAAACCGCCTGGTAACACGAGACATCCCGACAAGCACCAACCCCTATGGTTTGATCACCAATGTTTAAATTTAAAATCCGAAAAGTACACTGCTTTGAAATTGTTCAGAACAACAAATAATTCACAGCACCTTTCTAATTATAAAGACCAGAAATATAAATTTAAAAATCTTTGTAAAAGTAAAAAAAACTTCATTTGAAACAGATCGCAATAATCAACTTCTTCAGAACTTATCTGATCCAAATAAATTTTGGAAAACACTTAAAAGTTCGAAACCAAGAGATATCATCAATCGTGGTATTTCCCCGGTACAATGGGCAAATTATTTCGAAAATTTACTTAACCCATTAGTCGATGAAGTTGATGATTCCTTTTCACATGAAGCTTCCCACGCCGTGGGATCATTTAAGAATATTTGTAATGATAAAACATATGTAGGCGACTTAAATTGTGTAATTTCAGAACATGAAGTTAGTAAATGTCTTAAAAGGGCCAAATCGGGCACCTCCCCCGGTCCTGATGGGTAGTTATCGATTTTATAAAAGCCTGCCCCGAACAGTTCATACCCATTCTTACCTTGCTATTTAACAATATCTTTGACTCTGGATATTTTCCGACTTCATGGTCCAAAGCACTGATAACTCCATTGCACAAAAAAGGTTCGAAGTCTGAACCGAATCATTACAGAGGAATTTCGTTGTTAGATAGCATTGGTAAACTATATGCTTCGGTACTAAACTCGAGGCTTAAAAGTTGGTCAGAAACACAGCATAAAAGTGATGAAGCCCAGGCTGGATATCGCAAAGGTCGGTCTACCATTGATCATGCGTTTCAAGGTCTTGTGCAAAAATATCTATCCAAATCCAAAGGCTATTTGTACTGTACGTTGATTTCAGTAAGGCATATGATTGTTTAAGCAGAATTAAACTGCTATCTGTATTAATAAATAAAGGTCTTCATGGGAAAATGTATGCTACATTGACTTCTATGTATAAATCTGTTACCTCCTGTGTAAAACTTGATTCGTATGTAACACGATCGTTTAATTGTGATTCCGGTGTAAGGCAGGGATGTATTTTAAGCCCGTTGTTATTTTGTTTATATATTAATACTCTTGTTGAAATGCTAAATTCTTCAAACTGCAGGGGTATATTTACCGTTTCAGAAGCACCAGAAATTGCGTCGTAATTAAAAACTGATGATGTGTCATTGTTCCCTGATTCAGTCGGGGACTTACAATATAAAATTAATTTGTTAGAGAAATTTTGTTCAAAGTTTAATCTCAAGGTAAATCAAGATAAAACCAAAATAATTGTTTTTAGAAACAGTGGTATGATAAAGCAAAATGAGATGGTTCTTGAATAATCAACAAATAGAAACTGTAACTTATTATAATTATCTGGGCCTATTATTTTCCTCAAGATTGAACTGGAATATAAATATTACTAATTTATCAATTAAAGCGGAGAAGGCTTTGATACCTATAAGAAGTTTAATTAGAAAGACGGAAGATTTAGATATCAAACTGTGTTTTAAGATTTTTGATCATGCTATAAAACCTGTCCTCCTCTATGGAGCCGAGTTATGGGGTTTTCAATATCGGCACGAAATTGAAAAAGTGCACAACAACTTTTGCAAGTTCATTTTAGGAATTCACAAGAGTTCCTCAAATGCTGGAACACTTGGGGAATGTGGAAGACACAGTTTAAGCATACATTATACTTTGTGTTGTATTAAATATTGGTGTAAACTATTGTATATGTCCATAGATCGGTACCCTAAACAAGTATTCATTATGTTAAAACAATTAGACAAAGTCAGCAGAGTTAGTTGGGTGACAAACGTCAGAATTATGTTAAATTCCTTGGGATTTGGTTATGTCTTTGAAACTGAAACAATCGGCAATTTTAACATGTTTATAAGTCAAATTAAGCTACGATTATCAGATATAAACTTACAAGAATGGTCAAATAAATTATCAGAAAGAGAAAGTTTAATAGATTATCGCAAATTCAAAATAAATCTAGTTCAGGAATCTAATTTATTGTCGAATATTCAATTAAAACACAGAAGAAATATTACAAAATTTAGGCTAAATCTATTACCAACATGTTTGAATTTACATAGACGAAATCTAACTACTTTTCCATTATGTCCATTATGTCACCAATGTGATGAAGATTTATTTCATTTTATGTTTGAATACATAGAAACGCAGAATATCAGAGATATTTGTTTTGAACATGTACATTTGGTAAATATTAGTCGTTGTAACTTCCTAAACTTGTCAAATTCTAGAGATCCTTGTACATTATTATCGATATCAAATTATATAGAAAGGGTCACCAAGTATCGTAAATAAATTGTTGTGTATAATTATGCCCATGCCAGTTGATAGTTTGTAAATATAGTTAACTCGACTTCAACTATAGAAATATACTTATTTATATAGATATTCTGAAATGTGAAAGCATAAAAACCTGTTTTGGAAACTTATCATCAGACTTGCTTATAGTATTATATATTAAATAAATCAGAATTGTATATAAACCTCTAATTGTCACCAATTAATAATTTTGTAATGAATCGCACCGTTTAAAATATAATTGTACATATCATCTTCAAGTTGATTCAAACTTGTAACGTTTGGTCTTTGACCTATATTACTGCAATAAACTTATTCTATTCTATTCTAATGCTAGGTTCTCGCTATCGCGATTCGTTATTGAAATCGTGGTTTTACTCGTGGATAACTCTATGTGAAATGGTGCAGTTAATAAACCAGTGAATGCTATCCATAAAGTTATATAACAAAAGACAGGATATATCCGTACTTGCTTTTAATTTAATATGGTCTTCTTATTTTATAAGGATACTTGATAAGCGATGCTAGCTCCCATAGTATCAAATTCTTAGTGATTGGGGACTGGGGAGGCAAAGGCGAGTTTCCATACACTACGGAAGCAGAAGTTAGCACAGCAAGGCAAATGGAAAAGCTAGCTGAAGTGGAACATCCAGAATTTGTTTTGGCACTTGGTGATAATTTTTATTTCGATGGAGTAAAAACCGTCAATGATGCTAGATTTCAGGTAAATCTTATATGATATATCCAAACTTGATTTTTTTGTAAGTTATAGACGATACCATAATACTATTCTGCCATTACATATCGGATCCGCGGTGGTTCTGTGATTAAGGCCGTGGCTCACTAAGCAGGACCTTCCGGTGTTGGTCGAGTAGGTTCCTCGATATTTTCCAGTATGGTTTCTTTGTGTCAGTAGATGCATGATGGGGTGACAACACATGGTTCCGTGTACACATTGGTGTGGTCATAAACGCTTGGAATTCGAAATAAGTGTGGGACATACGTAGAACTGCTACCCGGGCAAATTTTAACCCATAGCTCACCGCCTTAATTTTCCAACCCGTTTAGACAAATAGGGTGTTAAACCACATTTAGTTTACGAGTTGGTTATTTTCCCAAACAAGAACTATATAATGGAGTTGTCTCCCATGCACAGCACTGGCGATCATCAAAACATGATTTCCTTATTGAACGAATAGATGAAATTAGATTGCACCTCGGTTTATAATCCGATTGACCAGACACCGTTCCTTGTCAGATTCGCTATCCTGCATCACTGACAGGGCCCCAAGCTTGGAAATCCCTGGGAACTATCTTGGCCAACACCTACCCAAACCATATTCAGCTAGCCGCCGTGTTCCCTTTTGAACAAATAAATGAATCAGAAAACAAACGGCCCAGATGTGACTTTTATTTTAGTGAGAATAAATTATATGAGAGGAGCCATTCATGAACTGTAGTGTACACAACAAACGCTAAATTTTGAACTAACGAAACGAAATATAATCTGTGTTTTCATTTTCTACCCAGCATAAGATTATTCATATAGAACGTTTAGACGGCGACGGCGACTGTGTTATGAACAAGATTTCAGTGAGCTTTTGAATAGAACCAGTTTGTACATCACTCTATTTGAAACACCTTTAACTATATTGCAGGATACATTTGAAAATGTTTTTACAAGTGCCGCTTTAAACATACCTTGGTACCTTATAGCAGGCAATCATGATTACCATGGCAATGTTTCCGCACAGATCGCCTACACCAAAATATCCAAACGATGGTAATTATTTTAACGTCTTTTTTTGCATCCCCTGTAAGGTAGTAAAGGATATTGTATAGAATTTATGCCTGGAATAGTTAACGTAATCTGTTTGAACATTAATGCGAGAGAGAGAGGCAGAGAGGGAGACAGGGGCTTAACGTCCACTCGATACAAACTAGGTCATTTCGGGACTAACATGGTTTAATTTTATTTCAATAATTCGCTTGCGCGTAAGGGTCTTTGGCAGTGGGAGGAAACCGCAGTACCCAGAGAAAACCCACGAGGTTGAACAGGCGACCCTACTCCTTCCCACGTACAACCGGGGATTAGAAACTTGAACAGGTGGAATATCAAGATTAGTATTATAGATATGGAACAGTATCAATAACATCGCGATGCAGGCGTCCTTATAACCTATACTGGGACGTCTGGTAAAAAAGGTGGTACCCACGTCTCGGCTTATCCATGGTATCACCCATGGGTATCACCTGGTTTAATTAGGGTAGGTCTTTTTTATCGACTCTATATTCCCAGCTTGTATGATTATATTAGATCTTTCAATAATACTGCAGTGAAATGATGAATTAATTGAGCGGTTTTTCTTCTGTTGTATAGGAATTTTCCTGCCTTGTATCATCTACAATCTTTTACTATACCTGGAACATCTGATACCATTGACATACTGATGATAGATACAGTGTTGTTATGTGAATCACATGACAAAGCAGAGATAGAAAATCAATGGGAATGGATTGAAAGACATCTCAGAAATAGCAAGTAAGTTCAGGCCCCAAGTTCAAAAAGCATTCCCTGACTTAAGTTGAGAATTTACCCAACTTTCAATCACTGTTTATAAGAAATATCTTTGATCCAGAAATACAAAACTTTGCATACAGTTTCTTATTAGGGCATGAGGCCTTATTTTAACTTGGGGGTGAAGTGATCGAAATTACACACTTGATTGATTCTTTTTTGGTATTATTGATAGCAAGCAGACCACTGATGCTATTACAATTCGGTGCTATTAAAAATGGTATTTTTTTCACTGACTTGAATCAGATTTCAATCATAACGGAAAATCCCACCGAAAATCTGATTTCAGCTACTCCGTTTCTGTCTATAACAAAAATAATTTACTTAGAGGGAAACATGTTGGCTTGTTTTGATGTTGGTGAGCATCGGACATTCCATTCCGGATTTATGCCCCCTTTTCTGAAAATTGGTTTGAAGTATTTTACAGTTCTCTGCCCTTCTGTTGCAAAATGTGGGTGCATTGTATGTCAACCGCTTGTTTTCTTTTTCAGTGCCAAATATCTATTCACTGCAGGTCATCATCCTATTTATTCTATAGGCTGGCATGGTGGAAGGGATCGTTTGGTAGATAAACTACTGCCATTACTATATAAATATAGAGCTAATGGTTATTTCTCTGGACATGACCATTGCTTACAGGTACGTTTAACTATATACTTAACTAACAGTGTATATCTTGTATTACAGGTAGGTTTAAGTTTAATTATAGCATCCTATTGATACATACTTAACTAACAGTGTCCATTATTCCGTACACGTAGATTTAGCTATAATATATCATATTATTTATATTTAACCACCCTTGTTCATCATTCCGGAATCTCCCAAGTGCAGGATATACGTTCGTAGATCAAGATGATTAGCCCAATTACAATAAGCAGCTTAAGCAACCAGTAAGTCGTTTAAACGTTAGAAAAAAGATGCCTATTATGTTCCTTACTTAACAATAACTGCACAACTTAAATTGTCATGGCTGATATAAATATATTATTACGAAAGATTCATTGATTCGAAGGTTCAAAAACCAGCAATGAAAATTAGATCTTTATTTTGTTCTGAGTTTAAATATACACTACTGTAGTATACATGCTAACACCTTGATGCTAACACCTTGACGAAAATTGAGCTGCCCTTAATAAATAGATTTAGCCACTCGTTTTCACAATGTTATTAGCTATGTGACTTCAGAAATAAGTATCTTTTAACTAAACTGATTTTAATTACGTCACCGGATTTTCCGACGTGGTTTCCAGGGTCTGACAAAGACAGCTGTCTAGTCGTTCTGATTGGACGAAAACCCGAGGTCTCGTGTATACATTTGCGTGCACGTAAAATATCCCTTGGCACTTGGAATTCAATATAAGAGTAAGTCATAGAGCCGCTGCCCGGGCAAACTTTCGCCTCAGAGCACACTGTAAAGCGTGTGCCCGTCTGCATTAGCCCTGTAAAGGAACAGAACAGTAGAACGTTAAACCCCATTTCATTTCACAAATTGAACTGTCAATAACAGAGCATGGTTCCGATGGTTGTTTATGATTGGGCTGTGAACCAATGACTTGTTATGGGAACAACTTTCACATGATTCAATCGATTCCAGTTTATTATAGGATTGTTATTTAAACTGAATGGCCGACTGTTTTTTAAATTGTGATAAGGTTTAGACACTTGACCTGCTAATGCACACTGATCAGCAGTGAATATTAGCTAAGGCCGCTACCATCAGTGATTGTGAATTAAATTCTAATACAGTTTTTAAGCATTAGAGAAATAAATAAAGGTGTTTGAAGTATTTGTAGGTAAAAAATATGTCCTATTTAGTGTAAATAGGTATGTATAGATTAAAAGGCACCATTTTCCCGAACCAGGAACCTTTTATGTAAACAATGCACACGCCAATGATTTGACGTCGCGTGATGTGACGTCACATTTTGAGACTGGTCAACTTTTACCGAATTATAAGAAACAGATTGTTGCTAATCATGTCTCATCAAATTTTATTTTTTCCACAGCATTTACAGGCGAGTAAAGAAAACGTGACTGTAGATTTTATTGTTTCTGGTGCTGTAAGTTACATTGATAGTAATACAGACAATTTAGCGAAAGTTCCTGATAATTCTTCTAAGTTCCATTTTGGCGATGAGGACAGCAAAGGGGGGTTCTGTTTTGTAGATGCTAACTCTGATAGACTCAAAATAAGTTTTGTGGGGGCCAATGGCGATGACCTTTATCAGACTACTATTCATCCAAGGTACCTGTGAACAAGGGGAACAATTCGATATGGACAAATGACAAATTGATCAGTTCAAGGTTTGGGGTTTTGGTACATTGGAATAGAATTAATCGGAATACGTGAAATATTCAAAGAATAAACCAAGAAAGATATATTGAGAGAACGGACCAAATCAAAAAATTAATCAAGAAAGAAAAACAAGTCAGAACTGTCTGACTGTCAGCATGTGGGTTGTAACACTGTTCCGGGAATATAGATGTCAAACAAAGGTCACAGCACATAATAATTATTGATGTTGTAATACTGTTGATCAATTTGACCGACGTGGGGAGGGATGCAATCGCATTAAAACACAGATCCTGTTTTCGTTTCGTTTTTATAGTTCAAGTTTTAGATTTACTTGTCTTTACTGCACTGGGATCTGGAAGAATTGTTATCATTGACGTGTTCTGGCTGATGTGAGGGATTAGTCAATGAGAGAGAGAGAGATATGGGGTTTAACGCCCACTCGACACAAACTAGGTCATTTCTGGACTAACATATGGTTTAATTTTATTTCAATAATTCGCTTGCGCGTAGGGGTCTTTAGCCGTGGGAGGAAACTGGAGTACCCGGAGAAAACCCACGAGGTTGGACAGGCGACCCTACTCCTTGCCTCGTACAACCAGGGATTCGAAACCACGCCAGTTGACTCAATGGCAGACCATATGGTACAGCGCGCGCACGCTAACCATTCGGCCACCCACCCACCCCGATAAGTAAATGAAACGGTATGTTACGGCGACCTTTTGGCCTTTTAATGCACGTAACTGTGGATAAACCACTAGAAACGTCAACGCTGGTTGATTTATCAATGCCTGACGTCATAGGGCCAAAATCCGCTCGTTTAACCCCTGACGTGAACTTGTCAGATCTTCATGCAGTGTAGACCACCGAAAGTATAAAATAAAAACGAAACGAAATATAGATCTGAATTTGAATCAGATTAAGTGGGGTGAGGAAGGTATATGTTATGCTATATTATGGGATATTATGTTATTAGTATAAAGATATTATTCATATACAATAAAAATAACTGTGATTTGTTTATAGGTATGTGTACATACTATTATTTTGAAAGTAAAGAAACTTGTTTGTTTAAAGTGTTTTTTTTAAATGTAAATTTAAACCTAACAACAATGTCCACCACAGTTACAGGTCCCGTCAAACACAGAAAGCACTTTGGGTACTTTTTTGTAAAAGTCTTCTAATAATTTCTATGCATATCCACTCTGATTTGTTCGACAAATATCAAATGTTCAACATTAAAATCCACACCGACATGACAGATGGGTTATGTAAGCGGTAATTAAGTGAACCAAATTCAAAATATCCAGATTAGAAAATATCTCGGCTGGGATTCACTCCGATTTCAAAGGGCGATCAAACTAATCCAGTGGCTTATTTAAAAGGTATATAGACAAAATGGCCTTAAACATAAACGGACATAACTTTTCGCCAAAATCAACGTCTAAAAGCAAAATAATCGATTAAAAATCGATCATTTAACAAGACTTCAGTGGCAGTAATATGTATTTGAATTATTATTCTTGAATATAAGGTAACTGAAGTAAGTTGAATAAAATGCAATCCGCTTGTGTTGATGAAAAATGAAATTGAATATAACGTCTCACTTTCCACCCGGACTAATGAAGAAAGTGCTTGTGTTTATGACTAACGAACATACATAACCGCCAAAGATAAAAAAAAAATGTTCTCTTTAGGCCAGTGAAGATAATATAATATGTAATCATTGCTAAATCCACGCATGGGATTGTACTTCTATTATTCGACAAAGCGATAACCTTATCACCCTTACACGTTTTAAATGAATTGAGGTTTCACGTCCTACTTTTTGAACCAACAGACGTAATAAAGACATGCATACGCCATGCAGCCTGCTAGAAACATTTTGCCCGAACAGCGGCTTTTCCGCCTCAACTATTCTTCGAAACCGAACCGCCAACGGGTTGTTTTAGGTTCACGGGAGCTTGGTTTGTCGTCCCACTCCTTTTTGTACCCGAAACGCCATCTTACTTATCGCCATCTTCACTAACGTAGTCGGATCAGAACAGTAGGACGTTAAACCCCCTTTCATTTCATTTCTCATTTACCGAGCCACCCTACATATTTGATATGCAAGTTTGCACCCGACCTTATATTATGTTCGTCAATTATCTGACTTGCATATATTACCATATAACCTCATTTGTTATCAGTTTTATCTCAACTTAAAGCTGCTGATTATGTATAGGTCAAGGAGAAAACATACACAAATGGTAGTTAATTAAATTTTCGCATCAAAGGATATCTAAAATGTCTGGAGAACACGTCGAAAAATTTCCTTTCATCAAAGCTCTACGGGCATACACTGTAAAGGGTTCCAGCGGAGATCAAGGGGCAGATTGTCATGATGTAGATGATGAACATTGGATAAATGGAGCTGGCACGCCTATTGCCAACCCAATGTCTGGTTATCCACAGTATGCCGATACAAGAAAATCTTGGGGAATCAATGCTTTAGGTACTTTGATTGTAGAAGTAGAGTCGGATGATGGTAATATTGGTGTAGGTGTCACAATAGGCGGAGAGCCAGGATGCTACATAGCTGAAAAACACCTTAGTCGGTTCGTAGAAGGACAGGATCCGCGGAATGTTGAGCTAATGTGGGATCAGATGTTTCGTGCTACACTGAATTATGGTAGAAAGGGCCTACCACTGCAAGTGATCAGTGCTGTGGATATTGCTATCTGGGATTTATTGGGTAAAATACGCAAGGAACCAGTTTATGCTTTACTTGGTGGAAAGACCAAAGATCGTCTACCAGTTTATTCGACAACGGCCAGGCCAGATTTAGCTAAAAAGTTTGGGTTTGTGGGTGCAAAAATTGCATGTCCACATGGACCAGCTGAAGGTGATGAAGGCTTAAGGAAAAATGTTGAATTTTTCAGAAAGTGGAGAGAAACGGTCGGCGATTCCTTTCCATTGAGTCTGGACTGTTACATGGCCCTTACCGTACCTTACACAATAAAACTAGCTAAAGCTTTAGAACCATTGGGACTGAAATGGATTGAAGAATATCTTCCACCTGACAATTATGACGGTTACAACAACGTACGGGAAGCACTAAGAGGTTCTAATGTTCTTCTCACAACTGGTGAACACGAGTACAGCCGCTACGGTTTTAGGCAACTGCTGAGTTCAAGATGTGTGGACATCATTCAACCGGATATTACATGGCTAGGTGGAATAACCGAAGCGAGGCGAGTTGTAGCTATGGCATCTGCTGAGGATATTCTTGTTATTCCTCATGGTTCCAGTATCTATTCTTATCACCTCCAATATGCATTCTCCAATTGTCCACTTGCTGAATATATCAACCTAAGTCCTAAAGCAGATACTATTGTTCCCTACTTCGGTGGAATCTTTACCGATGAACCATTGCCAGAAAATGGATTTATTGACCTTCCTGATCGACCTGGTTTTGGAGTTACGCTTTGTAGAGATAATTTGCACCGTCCGTACAACAGAAGTGACAGTGATTCAGTCAAACAAGCTAAACTAAACATTAATAGAGAAGTTCCTAAACGGGCTAAAATGCCATTTTAGACAAGTTATCTACATGTATGTATTATATCTTCCTAAAGACATCAATATGTATTAAAGTTAAACCCATTTCAATCATTCATTTGAACACAACAGCAATATACTAAAATCTTAAGCGGTTCATGGTAATGCTACAACAAGAGCCGTTGTTTCCGGACAGCAACGCCTACAAAATCCAAGTCAATTAGAGACACGCATTGTTATATATATTAAATGAAATACATCATGAGGCGTTACGTTAAATATTTTCGCAAATTTACCAGTCCATTGAATCTATAATTAAAGAAGCATCTTTTTAGCTTATGATCATTTGGGCTTATCATAATCGAGTTCACCATACCAATTGTCTAAATCGTGGTAATTTAAATATTCGAAATCCATACTGGACATGCGACGATTAAGGCATTGCAAATAATTATTTTCACTTTTTTCGGACGCCTCAAAATACGTTTTAGGGCGTCAACACTTTTTATACGCTCACATTTTCATGTGGACGTATTATGTCGTCGCCCCTGTCCGTCCGGACGTCCGTCCACAATTTGTTTGTGGACTCTCTACAGGCCACAATTCTTATCCGATTTTGACGAAACTTGAAATATAGGTTTATCCCCATAAGACCTCGGTTCCTTTCGATATTGGCATGTATCAGATCGGAACTTCATGGATTATGGCCCCTGATTGTACGAAATATCATGTTTTTAGCTTGTGGACCCTATAGAGGTCACAATTTTGAACCGATTGTGATGAAACTTGACATGCATGTTTATAACCCCAAAATCTTGGTTCCTTTCAATATTTGCGCCCATCGGATCGAAACTTCCTGAATTATGGCCCCTGATTGTCCGAAAAATCACCCTTTTTAGCTTGTGGTCCCTCTGGAGGTCAAAATTATTATCCGATTTAAAAAAACCGTTTGATTATATCACCGTTGCATGGTAATGAAGGTTGATTTCAAATTTCGTGAAAATCGGACCAAAATTGACAAACAAAATGGCCGCCGTTTGTACGCGAATATGTTATATCAAGGTTGTGGATCCTATAGAGGTCACAATTTTGAACCGATTTTGATGAAACTTGACATGTATGTTTATAACCCAAAGATCTTGGTTCCTTTTGATATTTGCGCCCATCAGATCGTAAGTTCCAGAATTATGGCCCCTGATTGTCCGAAAAATCACCCTTTTAGCTTGTGGTCCCTCTGGAGGTCAAAATTATTATCCGATTTAAAAAAGTCGTTTGATTATATCACCGTTGCATGGTAATGAAGATTGAGTTCAAATTTCGTGAAAATCGGACCAAAATTGACAAACAAAATGGCCGCCGTTTGTACGCGAATAGTGTGAAAATATGTTATATCAAGGTTGTGGACCCTATTGAGGTCACAATTTTGAACCGATTTTGATGAAACTTGACATGTACATGTATGTTTATAACCCAAAGATCTTGGTTCCTTTCGATATTTGCACCCATCGGATCGTAACTTATTGAATTATGTCCCCTGATTGTCCGAAAAATTGCCCTTTTTAGCTTGTGGTCCCTCTGGAGGTCAAAATTATTATCCGATTTAAAAAAAAACTGTTTGATTATATCACCGTTACATGGTAATGAAGGCTGAGTTCGAATTTCGTGAAAATCGAACCAAAATTGACGGACAAAATGGCCGCCGTTTGTACGCGAATAGTTTGAAAATATGTTATATCAAGGTTGTGGATCCTATAGAGGTCACAATTTTGAATCGATTTTGATGAAACTTGACATGCATGTTTATAACCCGAAGATCTTGGTTCCTTTCGATATTTGCGCTCATGGATTCGTAACTTCCTGAATTATGGCCCCTGATTGTACGTTTGATTATATCACTGTTACATGGTAATGAAGATTGAGGTAAAATTTCGTGAAAATCGGACCAAAATAGACAGATAAAATGGCCGCCGTTTGTAGCGATTAGTGTGAAAATATGTTATATCAAGGTTGTGGACCCTATAGAGGTCACAATTTTGAACCGGTTTTGATGAAACTGGACATGCATGTTTATAACCCAAAGATCTTGGTTCTTTTTGATATTTGCGCCCATTGGATTGTAACTTCCTGAATTATGGCCCCTGATTGTTCCGAAAAATGACCATTTTTAGCTTGTGGTCCCTCTGGAGGTCAGAATTATTATCCCATTTAAAAAAACGTTTGATTATATCACCGTTACATCATAATGAAGTATGAGATCGAATTTCGTGAAAATCAGACCAAAATTGACTGAAAAAATGGCTGCCGCTTGTACGCGAAGATTGTAAAAATATGGTATATCAAGGTTGTGAACCCTGTAGAGGTCACAATCTTCATTCAATTTTGATGAAACTTGAAACACATGTTTACAACTTAACAATCTTAGTTCCTGTCGATATTTGTGCACATCGGATTGTAACATCCTGAATTATGGCCCCTGATTGTACGAAAAATGACCTTTTTTTAGCTTGTGGTTCCTCTGGGGTCAGAATTATTATCCCATTTAAAAAACCATTTGATTATATCACCGTTACATCGTAATGAAGGTTGAGGTCGGATTTCGTGAAAATCAGACCAAAATTGACAGCTGTTCTTGTCAGGCCATCCATCCTTCGTCACGAACAAGGGGAAACCATGCTAGAAAATCTAGATGAACTTTGTCACCCAATGCAGGGATCAAACACCCAACCTCAAGGCTACCGAGCCAGCATCTTACCCACTTAGCAACATGATCCCCAGTCGAATTTGAAGCCTACTGAAATGAACCTTTATAACCCAAAGATCTTAATTCATTTCGATATAACCTAAAGATCTTAATTCATTTTGATATTTGCACATATCAAATTCTAACTTAATGATGTAGGAAAAATCACTTTCGGTATTGCTTGTTCTCTATCCATCTCTCGAAAATGTGGGCGTATCCTGCCTGGCAGTGCCAGCCTATCTTTTTTTTAGGTAGAAACCAACCTACCCCGACTCGAATTGCTTACATAACATTTCCTTCGATGTCACTCCATTTCGTAAATCCCTTTATACGCATACATTTCTTATTGATCAACAGTATGTTTTAAGAAACGCAAAGCTTTACATAAAAGCTACAAAATTTGTAATTATCCATTATTTCATAAAATGCTATAAAAATTTGTAATTATCCCTTATTTCATAATAAATATTAACATTTTTGTGTAATAACATCAACTTTTTATCTTTAAGTTAGCCTGTACCTGTATGTTATATGTATTAAATTTAATTCTCCTTGTTAGTACTAAATATTCAAATTTTATAAGAAGTTTTGTAAATGGTATAATTTGTTATGTTCCTGTATGCATATCTTTCCAACTAAACTCTTTACATATTTGTAAAAAAAAAACCCTCTGCATTATATTATGTAAATATAGAAGAGATTTGGACATCTCTGATAATAACTGTCCAATAGCTTACGTCATGAAGAAAATTTGAATAGGCTTTTCCAAGATAATACAGAGACGGGAACGCTTTTATGAATATTGTTCAATTCTGGCCTGGCAGCCTGACAAGTAGCTAACACAACGACTACTATGATTGTTAAATCAACTATATGGCACGATGAATTAATTATTAACTGGGCTTTCAGAAACACAATAGGATATTAATAGTTTTGCCATAGCTCTAGCATCTGGGATGTTAGTTTTTCACAGTAATTGCATATAATTTCGAAGGGTCATCTAATTCCAAAAGGCTATGTTTACAAGCTGGTTTCTGACTATTTCTCTAAACAAAACCCTGGCACGTCACTATCTTGATTTATCCACTAAAACATCCATAAAAAGCAAGAATTTGGTGTCGGTGTTGACTAGGTAAATGCGTTCGATGTTGAGCATTTCCAGCTTAAGCTTATCAGTGATAAGCAATTTCGTTTGTAGATGCTCTGGGATGGTTTTCATTACGTCAAGACTTTAACCGAGTTCGATAATGATCATTTTTGCTCAGGTTAAGCTATTTCATTTGAAGCATGATAATTAGATTCTTATTGAGTGAGAGAGGGAAAACGGCGTATTGTTTCATATTTTGACTATATGTATATAGATGATGGCCATTTCGCATGGCACGGACTTGTTATGAGTCACAACGATAAGCCCCCCTCTTATTGACCAGAATCTTCAAAAGACAGTACCTTCCTAAAACATCGTATATTCAGGCACGTACTGTCCGGCACTGTGTATATTATACATTGATCGAAACCTAACTTTTTATAATCTTGAACTATAAAAACAAAACGAAAGAGGATATGTGTTTTAATAGATTGAGGTTGATATTTTTGTACACAATATTTATTCGATCAATATTTACATATTATAAAGATACAATGATTGTATTTAATTATGGGATCTGAAAACAAACCGGAGCTTATATAAATTCATTTTCAGACATATAAATACATTGTTTATAATTATGATCACAATTTACATTTATAATTACAAAAGGACTTGATGAAAATGTACTGTGTTAACCAGCGACACGATTATGTTATGTTGATAATGTGATGTATCATTTTCTTTGTGCTGAATTTTGGACATAATTATAGGCCTGAAATGTCAAACCATTTTAGCCATATTTCAATAGATAACAGAACAGTAATGGCATATTTAAAAAGTCTATGATATTCTCAATTCAATAGTCATTTGTACTTGAATTGGGAATTATCATACACAGTAAAACGGAAAGATCTGCTTTGGACAGACATGTCTAATGAATGTTATCTCGTATAAATGATTTAGTCATCGAGTCTTTGAAGTAACCGTAATTATCCAAGTCGACCTTTCGTTAATACTTTGCATTTGTTTCAAGATTTATAAATTGTAATTCGACTGGTTATATGTCCCTTTTAAAAGAAGATATCTTGCATTTTCGTCATTTTTCATATCAGATTTCTTAGGCCATACAAAATAAATGTCTTGTTTCTCGGGCAATTGGCACCTGAAAATGTAGGGGGAGAGGGCGGCATCTTTTTTTTTTATTTCAATGTTGGCTATCCGACGGAGCAAAATAAAATTTGGTTATTGCTGAAAATTGTATGGGCGTGAGGGCGCTTCTTTTTTTATTATTATTTATTACTTGACCCTCGGCCCATTACACCAGATCACCACGACTGCATGTGCATTGTTTCAAGAATCAAAGTATGGGCGGCATGGGTATCACGTCAGTAACCGTCGGTGGACTTTTCACGTCAGTAACCGTGGTGGACTTTTCAACCTCAATAACTGTCCACGGTGAAACGAAAAGACCTCCTTTCACGGAAATCAACGGGCCTAAACACGGGGCGATCAAAAAGTGGTTCGTTTTACTAAAAATTACGCGTACACATTGTCGAGTTGAAAGTCATCGCTGTTGTTGACTTGAGTGAGAGGGTGACTACGATTTCCGTTTAGCATGCGCATACGACTGCGTCGTTTCGTGCAAGGACGACTATACTAACGCTTTCGTTACATTCCTGTGTTAACGCATTGGCAACTTCTCCAAAAAATATTTTTTCACACAATTACATTTAGCCGAAGATATATAGAATCACGAAAAAGTCAAGCGCGTTTCTAGCTAACACCTCGGTATATAAGTATTATGCAAATGCATTCAACTATTGTTGTGAACTGTTTCATTGTGTACGAATTAACTTTTATTTCATCAGGGGAGGTAATTTTATGTCACGTGATCGAAAATGGAGGTTCTTTCAATGTGTATCGATCACTGATCTTATTTATATAGATCAGTGGTATCGATCGATAATAATGACCCGTAAATGAGTATTTTCAACTAAATCAATTTAATACACTGCAATGGATATAGCCTATATGTATGACGCCTGTAGGCACATGGGGCATATATTTTTTTTGACTTACGTATCGATGACTGGGCGGGCGTTATTTTTTTATTTTTTTTCATCAAGCTCAATAAAAATATTGCATGCGCAACCATTTTTTGGTGCGGGCGGTGCCCGAGAAACAACTTATTTAATTTGTGTTGCCTTAATATCCCCATAGTTGGTTGATAATAATAACCCGTTCAGATCCTTATATTTAAGCTGATTCAAAAGCGCGTGCGTTTTAAGCCACGGTAGCGTGATATAAGCCAAGCCAGCTTTATTATTTGATCTCGTCGGTTAGAGTTCAGACGACCAAGATAAGCCAGCTTATCAAAAAGCCTTCTCAAAGACGGGTAGTGAGCTTGGGGGATTCAAACTATTATATTTTCCCGAACTTTGTTTTTAGATGCTAAAGTTAAGCCGACGTTTTAAAACCAGTTTAACTTAATAAGAATCTGAACGACATACACGTCCCCTTGATCGAAGAGAGCAAGTCCCACCACTTGAACTTATTATTGGCCATGACGGTCGTGATATAAATCTATTTTCATTGAATATTAAGTTACAGATTTTCTGTGATATGTAACTTTCCTGTGATATCCACTTGCGCTAGTAGGTGTTGAGTGCAATAGTTTATTTGTTACATGTATGTAACTGTACGTTGCCCCCCCCCCCCTTGTGCGTTTTATGCAACGAAATTAAACTTATCTTATCTTACTGGTATAATAGAGCTAACTTAGACCATTTAGTTTTAGACTACCTGATACCTTTTTTTTTTTAACCATTTCACCGATATGATTACTTGTATAGTTACTTCTTTACTTTAAAATGTTTAGATTCATATTTCATGTGGCATATAGTAGATCATGAATCGTACTAGTATTACAATATGTATTTAAATGAGAGAGAGAGAGAGAGAGAGAGAGAGACTATCGTCCACTCCACACAAACTAGATAATTTCGTGAATAACACATTGTTCAATTTTATTTCAATAATTCGATTGCGCGTAGAGGTCTTTAAGTTGGACATGCGATCCTACGCTTTGTCACGTACAGCCGGGGAATCAAAATCACGCCAGCTGACTGAATGACAGATATAACGCGCCTGTGCTTACCATTCGGTCCCCCCCCCCCCGTAGATTTGTAATTGTGTGTGGTGCAGCCCCCCCATGCACTATTAGAACATATATTACAAGATGAAGGCGTGTAATGATACTTGTTATCGGATGCTATAGTACATTATTGATCTTAAGTCTTGATCTGTATTAATTAAAAATCCGAATTTGACTTCTAATGTTCCAGCACACTAGCTAGACCTTTAATTAAACAGCTTTTAGTAGAATAAAGACCAGTGGTAGAATTGGAAGATCTACGGGCTTGAAAGTCGACACAGTGAATGATTAATTTACTTCTATCAGCCAACACCATCAAGGGCTTGAAAGTCGACACAAGGACTGATTAATTTACTTTTATAAACTCACGCCATCAACATTTCTAAGTGTAATTCAACCTAATATTTCATAGCAGTAGCCTATACGATAACAATACGATCCCTTACTGGTTCAGGCCAACATATAACTATCTTTAACGGACACTTCTCATTTGTATACTTGCCTTAGGGGACTTTACTACAAACAGATCTCATTTTATTCTCCCAATAGACATATCAAATCTCCAATTCTACTGGTGTTGTAGTCATATATTTCATATCTAAATGATAAGATCAGTGATATGACAATATCAAACCTACATGTCACTCAGTTCAATATTCATTAAGGGCGCGATATTCCAGGCTAAAAAGATAATATAGAAATTTAGGTCGCACACAGTACAAAGTATTTCCGGAACGAGTATTTTCTAACCTACGTTATGGGTCGTCTTAAATTTGGTTTACTTTCAGTTGATTTAACGCCACCATCTTTTTACTACTGGGAATTTTAATAGCTATTCATTGCAAACTGTGAATAGTGCGCTCCTGAATGATAGTATCTAACCTACTTTTGATAATCGTTTAAAGTAGCTAAGTCTCTAACTCAGTATCATCAAAAGTCTCACACATTGAAATCACGAATTATTTGTCAACTCAAATCAGCATTGACGTTGTTATCTTATCTTAAAAAGGTTGGCTTCTGATATCCAGTATTTAAGACACGAATCGTGTACCATAGTGCGTTTCAGCGTCATTTGTAACAAGTGAGCAGAAAGAACGAGCCTAGATTTTATATTCCACAACTCTGTCAAACAGCAACGCCATAACTTATCAGGATATCATGTGCAATAGACTGGTATAACCAGACAATAGAAAGTTCTATTCGGTTGAGACTCATGCCGTATTTCGCTGGACATGATTGATTTGAAATTAGAGTCAAAACATCAGTTCATATACAATCAGATTACATTATTATACACGTTGCGACCAATTTGGGTCAATTTCTTGGTGACAAATATTAGCGATTCAGCTCCTTTAAGTTACTATCAACGCCATTCGGATGCATTGGGGCTTTAACGGGTCTAAAAATGAAAATATATCTACCAATTACTATAACGTCCGCTAACGACAAACAATGCAAATCCCACGCGTAAAGACGATTTAAGGGGACCTACTTATTTATATTCTGAAACCTATTTTATACATTTGTACCATGGCAACAACGGCGACCCCTTTAAACTTTCAGTGTAATGGTAATTAATGTTGGAGCACGAGATTATAGATACTGGATACAAATACTAATATAACAAATTAATCAATTTTAACTTTTAGATTGATTGACATTGATAAGGAAATTGATTTCGAATGATATATTTTCTCATATAACGGATCATAATAATGTGCCTTGAAATTCAGTACGTATTATTTCATTAGGACAGAAGTAAAAATTGACAGTCTTGCGGGTCAGAGATCGGGTTGATATCATGATGTCGGTTAAAGCAATGATAGATGACTAGTTTAAGCAGTCAAGCTCAGCATTTAGTATTTTAATCAACATGGGGTCGTAACTATGTATAGCAGTTCAGAAGAACACCTTCCGCGTAAGGTGATATATTTCGCCCACGACTTTCCTTTCTGTTCATGGAAATAGCTAGACGCTCAATTTAATTAAGTGTAAAATTGAAGAATGGGTTGTTCGCTTTTTATATGATTTTTTTCGGTGATAAATGAGGCTTGCTGAACCTTTGGGAAGGTCAGAGAATCTAATTCCGCCTCACAGCAATTACGAAGGTTCCCGTTGTCTGTTCTTTTTGAGATAATCTCCATAAATTGAATTATTAAAATAGAGACACATTTGTAACTTAATCCAAAAACATTGCCGTTGCGCCAAAATCTCGTAAAAAGGTACATTAATTATAAATGGTTCCCATAAAGACTAGAATATCCTAGTTAAAACGTTGCTCAGTAATAAACAGTAATTTTGCTCCATAGAATTGTGACCCGTGTATTTCCTTTTACCATCAACAATCTGAACGTGGACCCAATTAGATTCCAGAATTTTAAAATTTACGAAATCGCATCGTGAGATTTAAGAGAATGGCAACAGAAAATTTCGTAATTTTATGTTCTTGTGGTGCAACAGCCGAAAGTGCACACTATTATCTCTTAGAATGAAATATATTAGGTAATAAAAGAAATGAACTACTGACTGCTGCTTAATCAATGTACATATATGGTGGGAAGATTTTAATTTACAGTTGGCATAAGATATCTGTAGTTGCTTTTTGTACAGTTGTGCTGGGTATATAGAGAATCTCCCACGAGTGTTTTTTGACATCAAAAAATATCAACACAAGTTGATAATGTAAAAAAACGAGGCCCTGCCGAGTTTGTTTTTTACTTTATCAACGAGTGTTGATATTTTTTGATATCAAAAAACACGAGTTGGAGATTTTATTTATCATCCAACCCTTTCTTACATGCACAAGTAAATAAATATAATTCTTTGGTATAGATTTCACTTTTACTGAATCTTAATTACATTACAGCGTAGTGATACATCATTTTTTTGACACCAGTTTGCTATTGCAAAGTCCTATATATTGACCCAGTATTTCCTTCAAGGTCAATTAAATAAAAACAGTTTCTTTTTAACAAAACAAAAGTCACTTTTTATTTAAAAAAAGTGGTTTCTTTATAATAAAAGAAAGTACTTCCCTTTTGATTGACCAATCAAATTCATGTAAAGCGATATCTCCTAAGGAGATAACGCAGTAGATTATGTATTTTATCATACAAGCGATATCTACTGTCAAATAAGATATTGGGTGATAAACAGAGATTATTTATATGTTGTGTTATCCTTGTGTATACGTGTAACTCTGGTATACGTTCGACAAGGGATAGTAAGATTTTTGAAAAGAATTTATTTTTTACATAAGGATGCACTACATGTATTTATATGTAATACTTAGGATTTGTCGATACGCCGGATGTAGCTATGCAAAACTCTTCCAAGAATATCTCCATACATACCAGACAAATATGAATAAACTCAGATATAATCGTATATGTGGAGGCAACTTGTTACTGTCGGGGTATATTTGCGCAAAGATGGCAGGTTATAGAAATATGTGTTGTCTGTCGTGCGTCCCGGTTTGTCGACAAGATCCGGTATTACTGGCGGTGGAAGACCTGACTATAACGATCCTCGTTTCTTAGTCAGTATTTTCGATAGCTGTGCAAAATTTTGTCAATTCTCGCATGGGAATACGTTTCTTTTTTGTTTCGCATTGTGGTCCCAGTTTCAAATTCCAGGCTTTGCCGACAAAGTTCTTTGGGATTAGTGGTTCAGAGCGGATGACTTGGCTAGGAACAGTGTCGATAAGATCGATGGTGTCGAACCAATTGAGACCCTGTTCATACCAATGTGTACACGCGACCTCGGGTTTTCGTCCGATCCTTGTCAGACCCTCCCACTGACAAAGGGAAACCACACAAGAAAATCCGAGGAACTTTCTAGAGCCAGTGGCTTACATATTTAGCTACTGTGGCTTTTGTACGTGAAAAACTCCGTATCAGTAGCGCCGCTGCAAGGGCAACGTTTTTCTCATACCACATAGCAAGGAGGGTGCCCGTCTTTACTACAGTAGCACGTTTGGTGCCGAAAAGTTAAAACGTTAAACCCCATTCCATCCTCTACTGACCAATCGTATAATTAATCCATATTGCATGTCAGAAACTTGCACTTGGATGAAACCCGACAATAAAATTAAAAGTTGAGTAGAAATTGTCAGTCTTAGAGGAATGAAGATTTACGCTTGAAAAGGTGACCAAGAATCCCTGGACTGTTGTTCCATTATCGTCTGGTTTCTGTGGGCTTGTTCTTGCATTAGAGAAATCGATAGCACATCCTGAACCACAATCGGCATGATGTTCCTGGTCATAGGAACCGAGTGTCTTCTATACACATCCAAATATTCTTTATGCTTTAGTTATAATTAATCTTAATACAAGAATTATATTGTTAACACCAACACGGTTACATATGTAACCGCTTATGATACCGTAGACAATGCTACTGATTGGGTTCTGCCTAACATTAAAAATTTTGTCCTAAATCCCGTTCACAAATAGTCATTGCTTCGAATGTAATTCGGGGGGGGGGGGCGAATGGTTAGCGTGCGCGCGCTATATCATACGACCTGCCATTGAGTCAACAGGTTGTACGTGGCAAGGAGTAGGATCGCCTGTCCAACCTCTTGGGTTTTCCCCGGGTACTCCGGTTTCCTCCCACTGCTAAAGACCCCTACGCGCAAGCGAATTATTGAAATTAAACCATATGTTACTCCCGAAATGACCTAGTTTGTGTCGAGTGGACATTATATCCCATGTAATTCGGGAGGTCACTCTCACAATGTCTTCATATCGGTGACCAATAGATTGTTCAAATGTTTCGGTGCCAGGAAAACGAACTTGATGCGCAAGTCCAAATTTCAAAAGAGGGCCTACGGATGATTAAGCCAATATAATCTAAAAATACCCATATATGCCAGAAACAATTATTTTGATGGACAAATCCGATTTTCGATCTAGTTTCTTCCTCCGAATGGCCGAACAATGCCTTCATGTGTAGATAAAATCTCGAAGTCTCTGATCTGCAAAACGTTTCCAAGGTTAATTCTTGGGCAACTGAATTTCCAATATAAAACTCTAGCCGAGCGATCATAAGAAATTTGTAATAAAACAAATCAAAATCTGTTGACCTATAAAGCATTTACAGAATTCGAACAGACTGAGTAGCATTTTCTGTGGAGTCGTACTGCGAGGAGTACCAGAATGTTGACGGCCCTTCCTTGCGCCGCGGGACTGTTAGTGCTGCACTGGCAGCTTTCACTGGTATGTATGTTGGATAAAATACGTCACCATTTTCATTTTATCTTGGCATATACTTATTTACTCGGTATACCCCATGATGAGCGCGTAAACGTTCAGGTGTTGAGATACCTTTCCTTTATGTATATGTATTGAGTTGACAACCGATATATAGATCTATTTTGAAGTAATACCCGTCCTTTTTTAGAAGCAATACACTCGCTTACTAATGTTTTTCTAGATAACATGCAATAAAAGTTAATGAAGAAGCTCTTGTAATTATGCTACTCCAATTCAGAAATGAGCAAAAATCAATGACTGAATGACACGAGAAGTTTTACTAATTACTTTTGTAGAGATTCAAAAAGTCAACAAGCAGATGAACTTTGGGATGGAAGGAAGATAACTAACATTGTAGGATACTCGAAACAAAAGGAAACCGTGGGCGTATAATTGTAGCAATTATGATATTGGAATTTTATCTTGTTAGATTAACTGGAGAATGTTGAATTGTAATACAAGATGTTTAAGCAGATGTATTGGAAGCCTACTAATTCAAACAGGTGAATTATTTATGTCAGGTATTGAACAGACCAGACGTAATCTCCCTTACATTCCTTGAAGTTGCTATCTTGAGACATGTTGTCTATGGCAAACTATATTGTTCCCCACCCCCTCAATTGATCTTATGAAATCCTAAATTTGTACAATACCACATGTTATGTATTAATAAGGTGCCCCACATAATCGGAAATGAGCTCAAATGATAATCTATAAAGGGATTACATAGCATCGTGGATGCACGCGAAATGCCAGTCCTGGCCTATAAAATTATAGACAAGAACGTGCTATTGTTTATCTATCAAATTATGAAGAGTTAAAACAATCTAACCAGTCAGAATTAAAGAATGTTTATCTGAATTTGATCCGGTATTGAATAAATAAAATCTTGGAGTACAAAGTTTAAATTGTGGAGTCTCAGAGGATTCAAAGACCTTGGAGGAGTTCGAATTTGTTGCGCTACAGACTGTAACATATGGGTTATGGCCTCAGATTTTTAAGCAAAATATGAAAAATTATAAAGTTTGGGGACCATCTGGAGCCCACAATTTTGGCCGATTTATATGAAGATATAAGATCTTTGCACATAGGACCTTCCGTTCTGAAAACGTTGTGAGCGCGACAGAGGATATAGTTTTAACATTTTTCAAATTTGGTTTGAGAGGATGAACCCCATCGCTAATCGGCGTTTCGGGACCGAAAACGTTCTAAATGAAATAGACGTCGCAGTTTTTAACATATCTTTGTGAAATTTGCTATGTTCAAGAGAGGATGAGCCCTATCAATAACCTCTTTGTCAAAAACCTCCTGATCTCAATAGGTGCTAAATTTTGTAAAGGATTCATCTCAAATTTGATGGGTATCAATTTGGTCATGAAATGGAGAACCCTACCTATATTCAGCATCCCAAGACCTTTCCGTTATCCATCAGAGACCATTGCTAAATGTGGGGCGAATATTGCATTGCAAACACTGGTGCTTGTTTGTTTCGTAGAGATCTACAATGCTAAAACATATATAGACTGCTCGGATGTGGGCATGTGCTTCAATGTCCGTCAACCTTTTTTGTCATGGAAAGGATGACAATCTGTCTTTGTGTCCACTTGTACAGATCTATTCAATAACCGATTTTGTGCCAGACAACACAGTACGCAACATCAGTAAAAAAAACAACCACCTAATCAACCCAAATATACATTTAATAGCATACATCGTGATCCACCACAAATCGAAATTACGCATGTAATTAATACAATACTCCATGGAAATTCAGACTAGCCCATTAGTTTGAATCAAGAGTTATTGTCCAAGAAATTGAAAACCGTCCCAAGAATGATGCAGGTGTGCGTCTATTAGTAGCCTGACATTGATGACTTTGCTGCTCTTCCGAGCATATGGGGTCTTTCATATGTCCCCAGTCACCTTCTGTGTTCTAAAGATGTAACCATCTCAGTTACTTCTCAACATATTGAGCTTAGCAAAATAAACTGTATTAAACGACACAACAGCTGCATATCTTTTATGACACAAAAAACATAAAAATCTTGAATTACAACATTGCTAGTTCACCAAAGATAATTAAATTAATTGATGTTTATTAATATATCTAAACTGCTATGAGAATATTTTTTTTTATTTTAACTTCCTTTACATTTGAACAAAACTGTTTCTGAAAAATCCACCACTTGTTACTTCGGGTGCAGATACTACGTCACACTTGGGCGCATCGTGTATGGCAATACGGGGGATCACGTGGGTAAGATGGTGGCTCGCTAGCCTGGGAGTCGGGTGTTCGATCCCTCCATAGGCCGAGAAAGTTCATCCTGACTTTTCGGCGTGGTTCCCGCTTGTCAGTGAAGTAGGACGAAGGGTCTGACAAGGACAGCTGTCTTGTCGTTAGGATGGGACGAAAAACCGAGGCCCTGTGTATACATTTGCGTGCAGGTAAAACATCTCTTGACAGTTGGAATTCAGTATAAGTGTAGGCCGTAGCGGCGCTGTCCGGGCAAAATTCTCTTTGTAGCACACTGTATGGCGTGTGCTCGTCTTCATTAGCCCAGTTCGAAGTAGGACGTTAAACTAGTCGTTCGGATGGGACGAAAAATCGAGGTCCCGTGTGTACATTAGCGTGCACGTAAAAGATCCCCTAGCAGTTGAAATTCGATAAAAGAGTAGGCTGAAGTGTCGCGGCCCAGGCAAAATTTCCCTCATAGCACACTGTATGGCGAAGTCCCGTCTTCATTAGCCCAGTTTAGGAGCAGAACAGTAGGACGTTAAACCCCATTTCATTTTGCATGGAAGGCACGTGCTGTCTCGGATACTGTCGTAGCACCTTACTCTTTGACTGAAAAGAATGACTCTGTTGGTGGTGAGACCATTTCTTTATATTAAGGCCGTGCTTAGAGGAGAAACATCCGGTTTGGGTCATAACATCATGGTCACCATACTCACCAGTTTATCTTGTAATTAGCTATTATCTTGATTTACGCTGTATCAGTATGTGTTTGATACCGCTTACAGTTAATACCAACGGGCAATAATTATCTCCAGCCATATATTTAAACCGGTACAAAGATTAAATATGTAAAAGTTATTAACGGAACCATGCATCCAGCCGTGAAAGATAATAATTATCAGTATACTGACAAATCATTTCCTCATAACTATATAGTGGAACATGAACGTCCTTGATGCTGTGATTATATTGATTAATGAAACCATCTGTCATGTAATTACAAGATGGTGTGTGTTTTGTCTTTAAGTGTAGTATTGAATTTGATCAACCAAACGCCTTGGTAAAGTTAGTTGGCATCAAGATCAGAAATGGCTAATCTTGTGTATCTGTGGCCATGAAAATATAGTTGTCAGGCGATCGCTCATCAAAGACAAATTGGTCAAATCAAGAGGTCGTAGTAAAAGGGGAAGGAATTACCAGTGTCACTGATGTGATTTATAAGGTTAATTAAGTTTTGAACAACCTTCTTTTTATCTGTGACCTAGGTCCGACATGGATATGTATTTAATAAGACGGCGTAAACTGCTCAATCACTCTCGATACTTTTTTGTCGTAGCGAATAGCAATATGATATTGGTAGTGTCATTCAGATATCATCTTGTTGCACGATGTTCTGACAGTATGAGTGAAGGTCTGGCATTTGCTGTTAAGTGTGTAGTTACCGTTCTGTTTTGACGATAGCGAGGACGAAAATGAATGGCATTAATTGATATGATCTGTATTCAAGACTCTTGGTATATTTTCAAGTCGAGAATTTTCAATTATACAGAAAAATTCGTCATTTTACGGTGAACACTTCGACACTGCGCTTTCCTGTGCTGTACACCACCGGAAATGTATTACAACGAGGGTGGAGAAGGTTACTATACGTATACATTCAGAGACCTACATCCTCTATGCGGCGATGTTGCATGGCGTGTGTTGCTGCCTGAGTTGGTCGCAACCGTTATTGACTTGGTTTTTACACCCCCATTTCACCGTTAAGTAAAGATGTTATGGCCTTCCAGACAAGTCAGTGTTCCGTTTTGCGGTAGTTTTAAGTTTTACAGCAGAATAATAATGCGTGGGAAATAAAGGAATCCCAATCATCAAATGGCCTTATCCCGATTGTTTTGACGTTTGCCGTTTTGGCATGTCAGCATTCCAATTATTATTCATGCGGTTTTTATAAAATATTAATTAACCATCAATAGATATCATAAGATTAGCATTGATACTTAAACTAAACATCGATAGCCAATACCGTTTAGCCGTTAGAGCACAGTAGACAACTATAACCCCGAAGAGCCCATCCCACTGGAGGGCGTCTGAGGCTGCCAATATGAAAAACTAACTCACAGAACATCCAAATAGTTCTCCACATCCTGTTTGTGTACTCGGGGTTTCATCCCTAACACACTTTCAATACAAAACGAGAATAAAGTTGAAGTGTACTGAACAAAAAATTAGGGGTTATTATTTTTTTTTAAATTGAATCAGGAATTGAAAAAAATTGCAGATGCCATCAAGTTCAGAACCCACATTAACTATAATTAACAACAAATGATTTTTTTTCATACTAATCTCGAAAAGTCCAAATTTATAACAATCGTCGTAACGTTAATTAAAATGAGCAATTAACTGAGAACACGTCTTGTTTGATAATTATTTATGACAGCTGGATTTAGACACCCACATTCTCCTAGACTTGTGTATAGATGTAACACTAGAAGGAATTTACAGAAATTTGAACATTTTCTATATCGAGTCTATATTCCAATTCCCATATAATTACTCAAATTACGGAATCAGATCTCTTAAAGAGGATTTCACAAATGGGCGACCGACTTTTATGATCTGACCATTAATTGGAATCGATGCATTTTCAGCTTTTTGTGTAAAATTTGTGATGCATATTCTCCAGTTTAGTTGGGAATAGACAACATGAAAGCCTAAAAAAGAATAATAAGGTACACATTCTAACTTATTATACATACCATTCATCAGATATTCCAGTTATTAAGATTTACTATAGATTAAACCTATCACAGATTTGTTCAAGTGTGGTAATTTTAGATTCTAAAGTACCAACAATATGAGCTGAGATCACAGGATCGTCAGTGCAGAGCAGCAATAATATATCTTGAATCTAGTGAATAGTCAATATATCACCAAAATGTTCAGACCCAGGGTCACGCTGTCACCAAAGTCGCAATCGACCAGCAGAACACGAAACCTTAGCGGCGTATACAAATATCCATTGGAGTTATGAAGTTTTCTTTTCTAATTCCAATTTTCCACAAATCCATACTTACTGGGGTGGGGGTTGGATGGCCTACCATCGAGTCAACTAGCGTGGTTTCAAATCCCGGTTTTACGTGGCAAAAAGTAGGGTCGCTTGTCCAGCCTCGTGGGTTTTCTCCGGTTTCCTCCCACTGCTAAAGACCCCTACACGCAAGTGAATTATTGAAATAAAATTAAACCATGTCTTAGTCCCGAAATGGCCTAGTTTGTGTCGGGTGGACGTTAAACCCCATCTCTCTCTCTCTCACATACACACACACTTACTGGAGTAGGTATATTCCATAATACATGATGCATTTTACCATAGACAAACTAGAGATGCACGAGTTTTCCAACCTCCCAACGTAGCTACATGTAAGACACTTCGGATGTATTAGCCAAATTAACCAAGTAATTGTAATCGTGAATGAATTTAGGTGATTACTACCATGGGTGGGTGTTGGTTTATAACACTGAGATCAAATTCTATGGTGGCTGGACACTTTCGACCCCGTTTGTCTTGGCAAAAGTTAAATTCGCATGGAATGCGTTATTATTGGGATACAAAAAGAACATATAAACGGGCCTTGGTTGGGGAATAAACATCCGTGGTATGGTCGAACTCCGCATCACAAATTTCTGTCCGATAAACTATCTTTTTTATGGTAATAGTGGGCGGTTTTTATTATTGCTGTTTGTACAATTACTGTTTTATGATATTAGACATGATATGAAATAGATTTTATGACAAATATTATTCTGTATCTGACATTTTTCTACCGACATGTAAATTTATGGGTATTCTTTATGGCATGGTGAATGCTCTCATATCTGTTAGTCATGTCTATGAATTTATAAACATTTTTGCACAGACAGAATTCAACGATAATGAATCTTTTATTTTGATTTGAAAAACCATTGTCTCTCTTTTGCATCTGCCAACAAGCAATGGGTGACATAATATAACTAATCCTATATAATAATATTTTCAAGCCTACTTTATTCGACAATGACAAAATAATTTAGTAAATGCTAAGCAAGGATAAGCATTAGTCGGAGGTACTTAGCATTGATCCAGAGATCAGCGCTGCTTTAGTAGCGGCGAACGTAACGTAACGTTCAGTCAAGTATTCTATGATTACAAACCAGGCTATGTTATATATCGGCTCGAGAAACCAAAATTTGAAACGAAACAGTTGAACGCTCGCTGAATTTGTGTACATGGCAGTCGTGATCGTATCAGTAATTTTGTAGGAAAGGGCCATTGGGTCACATCCTAGGATGACTGATTCTTATCCCAAATAACTATATCCGAGACGTAAGTAATGGTATATTTGCATCGGGTGTTTTAAAATATTTGCTTCGTGCTTTCTGAATCTAACATGAAAGGGGACATGATTAACCAGTTCGACACTAATCCTTGACGATGTCCAGTACATTTAAATATCGAATTTGGATTCCATATGTACAAACCTCAATACATGTATAACGATGGATCTGACAAATGTACAAACCCTAATGAAACAATGGGTATGACAAATATGCAAACCCAGAACCCTAATATAACGATGGATCTGAGATATACACGAACCCAAAACCCTAATATAACGATGGGTATGAAAAATATATAAACCCTAATAAAACGATGGCCCAATATAACGACGGATTTGGCAAATATTCAAACCGTGACTGGGTGTGTTACTACACCTCAGTGGAGAGTGTGGAAACGCATGCGGAACCGTGTCCGTAAACACCCATAACGCACATAAGGAAACGCAGTTTGGGAAGCCCGCACGGCAAAAAGCTAAAAATAGGTAGGGAAATTCCAATTTTCACCCTTTCTTAGGCACGTGCTATGTTGAAAAGAGAGCCCGTCCGCTTGAAAAACCGCATATAAGGATACACAACCTGTCGTGTGTCATGTATGTTCCCGGACTGGAGCCGGACTGGATCCGTACTAAAGGAAAAGCAGCTTTACGGTCTTTAATTATTAGGAATGCTCACTAGTCCGCGGGCCCATTATACCATCGATATGTATTATACGGGAGAAGGTTGGGTTCGGTTTATTGCTACCCATATTTATAGTATTTCTTACAATCGCAGACTAGTGCACCCGTGGACTAGTGAACCCCTCTCGTAATTATTATTTCTAATATTGTATATAACACATGTGAACTAGATGTACAGGAAACTCATGAGGAAGCAAATTATGAAACAACAATTTTCTCCCAGGTCTTCAAAGAGCCGTATAGAGACAAACACTATTAAATCTTTGTCGGGTATGTCAACTATGTGCACTTAGAATCGACGATTCCATTTTCAGCTAAAACAACAAGGAAAACATTTTTTAAAAAACAATTTAAAGCGGAAAGGGATACAGTGCCAGAAAAAAAGTACCGATACAGACATAATCCAAAAACATTGTTCCAAACATAATTCAAATCGACCAATTCCATTGATTGCATTCCGTGACCTATATGTCCCTTATCTTTGGTAGTATGGATGATTTCTATCTATTTGTGACTATCTAATCTATTATAGGCCTAATATGTTAAATTAAAATACAGATGTGACGTCATGGGCAATGAGCCAAGCGTACATTATTTATAATACTTAATTTTTTTTATTTTGTTCGTGTGACGTATTTCATTGCAAAATACTTGCACGTGTCTGTATATTTAAGTCATTACAGTGGACGCTTACGGCTTGCTCCCAGGTCCATTCTCTAAATTTGAATTATTCGTTTGTTTGTGATTTCTGCGTTTTGTGCCAGGCCAAATATTTGTTTTTATGTAAATTAGGTGTGGTGCAGTCCCCCTACACTTAATGGTTTCGAGCTTAAAGCAATAATTTCATATTTTCAAAGGTAGTCAAAACATAATTATTTCTTTGTCTTTTGCTCAATGTGTTGTCAACTCACTATTATACACCATAGGCATTATTCCGCACACTAATAAATCATTGTCACAGGAAATAATACCACAATTGCCTCCCTTGTTTTCCATTCCCCATATTGTATAGCTATCTTCAAACGTTTGAATTTGAAGTTGAAAATGATATATTTGCCAATTTCTCAACTGGCAATAGTAAATTATTGGATTAATAGGATTTTTCTTTAACAAGGTAGGACTGCTTATAGATACCATCTATTTTAAGGCTTTATTTTAATACATTTTAAAAATATAACTTAAAAATATGAAATTACAGCTTTAAGACATTGCGCAATATATTGAAACAACAAACCGTGGCTAACGTCACTCGTGTTGTTTCAACGGACAAAGGGGAAATGTCAAAATACTGTTTCAACATTATGAAGTTCAAATAACAATAGCGCAACCGAATATTAATTCACTTATTTATAAACAAATAATGAAGAAAGACATCGGTAGGGCTATACCAGAACTAACGTCAAACATGTATATATCTAGAATCATCAAATGAACTACCTGGATAGAAGAAATTTACACCCTACGGTCAAAATAGCAACTGGATGGGAACCTTTGCTTATAAGCCAATAGTAATTTTCATAACGCAAATAATAACCACATGATATATAATATACAGCGCTCCAATAACAATGCTAATGGACTAACTGATTATAGCCACAAGCCTACATATGTAATAAATAGTTAAAGTATTATCCTTAAAGATGTAAAAGGAAGAGCATCTCAGATATCACGATGGCCAATAATAAATGTGACTTTGTCTGATTGCCGCTGGGATCATTAACCACCTGCTCGAGTATGTAGCGATATATACTATATCATATTACATACTTTATATTATATACCTTATATCTCCCGTCAGCTATAAAGGTGTCCGGGGAAAAAATACCATATGTTAACATCATGGCGTTATGTCCGTCTTTTTCAACCCAGTTGGCGAAGAAAAGTATTAAACTATATTAATTAAAACATTGAAAAACACATATTCATAAAATAGTGTGGTCGAATAGGTGATGATGGCGCTGAAATTTTATTAATTCGGATCATCTAAGTATGCTCTATTCTAGTTCTGTTCAGAACTTTGGGAAAGGGGTTTGTGTTTTATTTTGGAGAGAGAGTAGGGTCTTTAACGGTCGGTGAAAACGGGAACAACCCCACAAGGTTGTATAAGCGATAGGCGTCAGGCACAAGCTTGGTGTTGAGAACAAACCATTTGACTCAGTAACAGACCTCGTGATCTAAAGCGCTCCAGTTGAAAATTACATGTACACTATATATTCCTTTGATATATCAGTTTATTGGGTCAATAAAAAATAAGACAACCAGACCTTTCATCTATACAGACAACTTAACACCAATTAACATTCAAGTCTGTCTGGCAGTGAAGAACAGCATGTAATTTTCGGGATTTGAATTAAGCCTTTTATTACTTTACTTAAACTTGTGCACTCCCGAATTCTGACTTTGCGTGGAGGTTGGGTTTTTTTTTGAAAAAAAAAAAAAATTGACGGTAGGCCTACACATTACTTGTGTTACTGATATGAAAACAGACAAGATTTTCACAAATCTACACAAGTTTGTGTTAATGCAATGCAAAACAACACAAACTTGTGTAGATTAGTTTTAACACAGGTACCTCAACACAAGGTTTTTTTTCAATGAGGGCAATATTGGTGTCAGTCATTATCAAATGTTTGATAGAACTGGTTAAACACGTTCCAAATATACTTTTAACACAGAGATCATTGCTACGATAGATTTAAAGAAAAATAGAAGTGACAAACGCAAAAGGAAAACTTGAGTTATCCTCCATTATAGGCGATAACTGATGCACAGACGAATTTCTGCTCACTAGTAATTCCTTCGAAGACCAAAAGTTGTTATGTAACACCGTGAGAGGATATCTGACAATTCAAAAAAGCAATTGAATGGTCACTAGATAAGAGAAAACAAGTAAAAATAGTCCGTACTTTTTCTAATTTTTTTTTCTTTCGTTTTGTCTTGTGACAGTCAATTATTATGTCTATCTTGAAAAAAACCTTCGATTTAAAGATAAAAGAACTAATTATCTTGGACAGATCTATCGTTTCGAGTGACATTTCAAGTTTGATCTAAAAAAAAATTCTTTTAATAAAAGATTAGGTATTTTGTTGCGGGCATTCAGCAGATATTTGAGCTCACGGAATTCAGAATAAAAAACACAGCATCCTTTGTGACTTGCTTGTCCGCTTTGCCAACAACAATCGAAAAGAAAATCGCTACGGAGTAAACCAAAGTACATTGCTACGAACGGAGATCGGCAGGCAACAAACATGATAGCCTTTACATCTTTTTATGAAAACACAGTTTCTTACTCAGTTTGTCACAAAAACAGTTTTAGATTAAATTATCATCAAAACGAAATCTACAATATATTAGTTAAAGCCATCTCAAATCGTTTATTTATTGCGTTTGGAGATAGTGTACAGAACGCATGTACTAAAAACAGTTGACCATAATGATCGTCTCCCTGAGGAATGGTTCTACTACAGTGATGGAATTGTCTGTGTTTCAGTTTATTACAATTACAAAGATAAATCAAACTCTTGTTGAAAGTTTTTTTATGACTATTATATTATAACCTTTCAGAAATTATTTTATTTGTCTAGTATGTGTTTTGCGAAGCAATTTTTAAAACTAATATTTCTTTTGGGACGAAGGCTCGCTAAATGACCTATGGGATGAAGAAGCCATAACACAAGATGGATCCGTGTTTGTTTTTTTAAATTGCTTCCCAAGCAACACTTATTACTATATTAGCTCGTGTAAAACGTGATGTGTTAATAGCGATATAAAAATATATCATATGACATGAAATATACGTTATAGGCTTTGATTGTGGTATCTTGTTAGATCTCTACCCTGTTTGACTAATCCCCTAGACACATACATAACCCTTATCATGTCATAACCTAATACCGTTTATGTAAAAAAAATATATATTGACAACTGATACAGATTTATTTCGCACTCTCGTCCATTAAAACTCCTATGTTATCTAATATTTAACCAATTACTGTAGCTATCTAACTAAGACAAAGTCGTAATAATATCAACTACTGTATCAAGCTATTATTTGACATAGAAACCAGTCGAACTATATTGATATTAAGCTTAAAGCCTCAAATAGTAATGGCGGCCATATTCTATAGTCACTAGTAGTATGTTGGTTTCATAAGCTTTAAAAGTAAATATACCTTGCGAGTAAAATAATTAATTCATTAATAGTTCTGCCGTATCAGTTAAAATATACAAGATTTGTTATAGAATTTAATTTTTGACTCATTGTTAAAGACCACCTCAACTTTGGTAACACCAAGGTGTTAGTTTAAAGCAGAAATTCCAAACTCTTTTCTCTTTTCCACTCACGGGCATTTTGCAAATCTCAAAGCCCACCCCCCCCCATACACACACACATCTGCATTTACCCAGTTCAATGGCTTTGGTACTCTTTACATAAATCCTTGATAAACCCTTGGCTGTCTTTTTTTCTAAACTGATTAAAATACGCATCTACATTTCGCTTCGTTTTTATACGCCCACATTTTCATGTGGACTTATAATATTGTCGTCGCCCCTGTCCGTCCGTCCACAATTGTTTGTGAACACTCTACAGGTCACAATTTTTTTATCCGATTTCAATGAAACTTAAAATATAGGTTTATCACCCTAAGATCTCGGTTCCTTTCGATATTGGCATGTATCGGACTGTAACTTCTTCATGGATTATGGTCCCTGATTGTACGAAAAACACCGTTTTTAGTTTGTAAACACTGTAGAGGTCACAATTTTGAACCAATTTTGATGAAACTTGACATACATGTTTATAACTCAATGATCTCGGTTCCTTACGAAATTTACGCATATCGGGTCGTAACTTCATGAATTATGGCCCCTGATTGTACGAAAAATCGCCATTTTTAGCTTGTGGTCTGGTCCCCTTTGGATGTCAAAATTATTATCAGATTTAAAAAACCATCAGATTATATAACCGTTACACTGTAAAGAAGGTTGAGTTCGAATTTCGTGAAAATCGGACCAAAGGTTGTACGCGAAAAGCGTAAAAATATGGTATATCAAGTTTGTGGACCCTGTATAGGTCACAATTTTGAACCAATTTTGATGATACTTGACATGCATGTTTATAACCCAAAGATCTTGGTTCCTTTCGATATTTGCGATCGTGAAAATCAGATCAAAATGGCCGAAGCGTGTACGCGAATAGTGTGTTATGGACCCTGTAGAAGCCACAATTTTACTCTGATTCTGATGAAACTCTATATGCATGTTTATAACCCAAAGATCCTGTCTGGTTCCTTTCGATATATGCGCATATCGAATCGTAACTTCCGGAATTATGGTCCCTGATTGTACGAAAAATCGCCTTTTTAGCTTTTGGTCTTTCTGGAGGTCACAATTATTATCCAATTTTTTAAAAAAAACGTTTGATTATACCATTGTCACACCGTAATGAAGGTTGAGCTCGAATTTCCTGAAAATCAGACCCAAACTGGCGAACAAAATGGTCGCCGCTTGTACGCGAATAGTGTAAAAATATGGTATTATTATCACTGTTGTGGACCCTGTAGAGGTCACAATTTCAATCCGTTTTTGATCAAACTTGAAATGCATGTTTATAACCCAAAGATCTTGGTTTCTTTCGATATTTGCGCATATCGAATTGTAACTTCATGAATTGTGGCCGATGATTGTAGGAAAAATCACTTTCTTTTTAGCTTGTTCTCTATTCATCTCTCGAAAATGTGGGCGTATCCTGCCTGGTAGCCGCTGGTTTACACTTTCGATGGTGTACACTACACGAAGATCTGACAAGCAATAGTGGCAGTTCACGTCAGGGGTCAAACGAGCAGCTTTTTACCTATGACGTCAGACATTGATTAATCGATCAGCGTTGACGTTTCCAGAAGGCGCCTTAAAGGACGATATTGGTGCCAGTCATTATCACATATGTGATAGAGCTGGTTAAACACATTCCAAATATACTTTTAACAGAGATCAATGCTACGATAGCTGAGTAATGCTACGATAGCTGAGTAATGCTACGATAGCTGAGTAATACATGTTTCCCGAATCGGAAGTGACGAACGCCAAACGGAAAACACGAGCCACCGCTTTATATAACTGACTAAAGCGACGAGTGAAATCAGGTACACGGCCGAATATCTGCTCACTAATAATTCCTTCGAAGACCAAAAGTTGTTATATGGGACTGTAAGAGGATATATGACAATTCAATAAAGTAATTGAATGTCATTAGATAAAAAAACACGAGAAAAATAGAAATAGTCCGTACATTCCCTTGTTTATATTCATTCTATACCTTATAAAACATGGTAATGCACGGACTTTTTCTGTTCTTCTTTCGTGTTTTCTTATCTAGTGACAGTCAATTCTTTTTATGAATTGTCAGATATCCTCTCACAGTCTCACACAACAACTTTTGGTCTTCGAAGGAATTATTAGTGAGTAGAAATTCGGCCGTGTATCTGTTATCACTCGTCGCTTCAGTCAGTTAAATAGACCGGTGACTCGTGTTTTCCTTTGGCGTTCGTCACTTCCGATTTGGGAAACCTGTATTACTCAGCTATCGTAGCATTGATCTCTCTGTTAAAAGTATATTTGGAATGTGTTTAACCAGCTCTATCATATATGTGATAATGACTGGCACCAATATTGTCCTTTAACAGACCGATTGATTGACTAATTCCTCGCATCAACCAGAACGCCTATTATTTATCTACTTTTCCAGATCCTAGTGTAGTGAAGACAAGTAAAACTAAATTGAACTATAAAAAACGAAACGAAATAGGGTCTGGTTTTTTGTTACCATTCGTGTATGTTTCTTGTGCATTAGATATTAATTGGCTTACGATGGGACTTGATGTGGGTGCAACAAGCCAGGTCGTTAACATTTTGTTGACTAACTACAATCTGATCATTTGAAATGCAATACATATGCTTTTAGTTGACGGATTTTTACAAAATATGAAATACATCTCTAGTATATCAGTCCGGCATGTAAATTCGAACAAATACATTTACCGGTGTTTGATTTTGAGATGTTTCAATATCAATGCCACATGCGCATACAGTTAATTATCATATTTCAATAGGACTGTTACATGTCTGTACATTACATTCACTGTAATCTATCCTTCTTGTGAAAATCTTGTTTATTTGTAAAATATTGGGGGGGGGGTCGGAAGATAGCTAACTCAGCTTGTATTTCACAGGTTCACATAATGACGAAAAACGCATGCCAATGTCAAAAGTTTCAAACGACAAAAATCATAATCTTGTACAACTACAATCTGGTTATAGCAAGTTCTGAAAGTTTGAGCAGATATGAGAGTGGCCGATATTTTGAGAGCTTTTGTTTCATTTCAACCAAGTCATTTTCAAAGATTTCAATATCCCATATAAAGGAATGCAGTCAAGTGGACAATACTTTCATCTTGCCTAACAATAAGACCATTTAATAAAACTATGTTAAATTGTTATACGTGGTGAATGTAGAACTGAAATGTCTACAGACGTTTGATATTATCACAGCAGATGTGCTTGGTCATCTAGACATAACCATAATGATAATAATATTCAGCAACCGACAATGACTTATATATAGCGACTTCTATATTTAGATGTAGCAATTGTTCTTCTGTGTAAATCCATCATATGAACAGTCACTTGTATGAATTAATGTCTGTGTTTAGCCGGTCAAGGATTCAACTTAAAAACTTCCAATCTGTCACATCAGAACCAACCAAGATGGAAACCCATTGATTTGTGATTTTCAATTTAAGCTGCCTCCGGTATGAAATAATGTCAGTGTTTAACAGGTCATGGGTTCAACTCGAAAACTTTCACCAATAACGTCAAAGCCGACCTAAATTGGAACACGTTGATTCTAAAAAAAACCCATGTAATCCGACATGATTAAAATCAAATATTTACTTTTTCAATGATATTGACAATATTAGCGCGTGTACCAATATTAGTGTATTACAAACATCAGTTCACATCGGCAACAGAATATGAAATACATATATAAACACGAACATAAACAGGGTAAATTACTTTAAAACAACCCCACCCACGCCTTGCCAAAGCGGCGACTGAACTTGTCTTGGTCAATAAGCTCTAGGTCTCTTTTTCATATACCTAACATATACCTTCAAACAGGGGAAGAACTATATACGAACATGTTATAAAGAACTGGGTCTCAAAACACAAGGTTATGCATGGTATGGAATTAGCTGACCGATATGGGTTCCATCAAAGAAATAGCATTGTCTATAACGTTAGATTTATGAGGTCTGTAATTAAACGCAACAAATACGTGTGATGGAGAGGTTGTTTGATGGCTATATTATCTTATCAGTTACATGTGGGTTCAGTGCTTCTAAATAAATGTTAGTAATTTGTATGATAGAATATAGTTCAAATTTGATATAAGTTCTGGAGCACTGTGCCACACGTATTATATATACATAGATCTCTGATTTAATATGCGAAGTTCTGACACAGGGATTCGTTAATGTAATTATACATATTCTCCTCATTAATAATTTGATTAAAATAAAGATCCTATTTCGTTTCGCACTAAGATCCGAAAGAGTTGTCACAGACGTGTTTTTGGCGAGGGATTAGCCAATGAAACGGTCTGTTACGGTGAGTTCTTGGCCTTTTGATGCACGGAACTGTGGGTAAACCACTAGAAACATAAACGCCAATTAGCCAAATTTTAACGGTTCAGCTACTTTATACATCGAAAGGCAAAATTTACATCCCGATTAAAGACGACTCGGAATCTACCTGAGACGAACAACGAAGTTTTTTTCTGTCACCCACAGTTCTAGATGTGGAGATTCAATTGTACTTGAAAGAAATGTGAATGACGGTCGGACGCAGGTGAATGTAATATGATCACATTGAATTGTAAGCGTATAGAAACGATTTTTCTAGATTAGTTTTTTTTATATATATTTTCGTCATTTATTTAACACGCGTGTCGAAATGATGGCTAAATGGTGTAATCAATACCGGTGATACGTCACTCCTACTTAATACGGTTAACAAGTTTTCTTTTTCATTTCCATGGCATTGAATACTTGAAAAACGCGAAATTCCACCCCCTGTCTTGTAACACTGTCCCCAGTGTTGTGGACGTTGACATGACGGTTTTTCAATAATCTTACCGAGTTGAGATGGACATTTCTATATAAAAATTGTTCTCGTCGTAAATAACATTTACAGCTCTACGCTGAATTTAGACGTGGTTAATTAAACATTTGATTCTATTTGTACAATGAAATCAGTGGTTTTCTGTTTGGAACCGTTTATATACAGACATACTTGTTAAAGCTCTACCACTTCACTCATGCTACAGTACAGTAAATATTAATCCCAAGTTTCGTATTTTATGTATTAATATTACAGTAGACCTAAAGTGTTAAAATAACGTGGACTTGGGTCGTTTCTGTGACCTGTTCTGGAATTCATATACGCCACCTATTTCAATCGGTAATGCCATGTAATGTATTTACATGAAACCACTTTAATAAATAACAGTGATGTGCTCATAGTTGGATTGTACACTGAAAAAACTCTTGTGTTGGGTGTCAACACAAGGACTTGTGTTAAAAATATTCTACACAAGCTTGTGTTGTTTTACATTGCATCAACACAAGTTTGTGTTCTTTTCAATGTCTTAACACAAACTTGTGTAGAATTATAAAATCTTGCGTGTTTTTTCTTATAATACATTTTGTCGAATTTTAAGATAACATGTACTAGATTACTTATTATCTGTAATAATATGATTTTTATTGAGGAAAATCTGAATGGGTTGGGGAACTGGCTTAGCGTAAAGTAAAACCACTCTTCCTGAATTTGAAGGTCAAGGAATTCACTTGATTTTCTTTTTTTTTAATATTCCTAATTAACTACAACCTTATATTAATTATTACAAACATTAAGTTGAAATCGCCAGGTATATACAGTGCGATACATTTAATTCATCTTTTAAAGCAACGTATTTTATAACAGTATGATATAAAGAGATCAACGCTTTAGTCAATTATTATCTAGTTTAAAACTTTTTAATTATACACATAATAAAATTCTGATTCTACTATTTGTTTATTTTCACGTCTTGTCTTAGACAATAGACAGAGACGGGTTGTTACAATGTCTGCATTTGTAAGTGTCTGATTGATATTGCCCCAATAAACTTTACACATCAAACAAAATCTTCGAGGTGTGACAATAGTATATATTTGTATATTATATTTATTTATTGTATTTTTTGATTATGACATTGTATCTGATAAGTCGTATGACTTAAAGAACTAAATAAAGTAAAGTAAAGTTATATCTACGTTTTATAACATGTTTGAATGGGCGTGGAAATAGTCGAGCTAATCTTTTTATTTAATTTAATTGGTTTATTAATCGAAATTTGACATGTATTGCTCGCTTGTAAATGACCAATCAAAATAAATTACTTTTAAAAAAAGAAAGAAATATTTATTGAAGTATTTTTGCGTTATTAAACCCTACTATACTACAAAAGGTTAACTTCATTGTGGAATTAGTACTCGTACTGACAACACCTAAGTGCTCCAGAGCTCCAAAGCTATTGCTGAGTTTATCATAGATAAAGAAGCCTAGCCAAGACTCAAGAATCCAAAGACTCCTCAAATCCAGAAAGACTACTAGATACTGCAAAGATCTTCCCGTCCTAAGTAATTTAAGGTTGTTTTTATTTTTATTTTTATACCTTCACAAGGTATAAGCCTTTATTCTCTTTTATTTTTCTCTACTTTCTTTTTGTTTTTTGTTCATTACTATTTACCTTTTTTCTTAATTTCATTTTTCTTTTGTCAAATTTCCCTTCTTCCTCCCGTGCTTTATTATTAGGATAATATCGCTTTTTTATTATTCTATTTTTACCCATCTCTCATTTATAATCTACGCTATTTAGTTACTTTTTCTTTTTATTTATTCTTTTTGTCTTTCCATCCATCACTCACTTATCGAAAAGCTCAGTGAACAAACCAATCAACTGATTGTACTCAAACAAGAACAAGCTAAACTATTTTTACAGTTAACAAGCCTGACAACTGTTAAGTAAACTCACACAAGCAATAAGAGCCCATAGTTAATTAGTTTTAAATAACATTGATTGACTAGCGGCTCTCTGTGGAAAGGGTTAACAACAGTTAAATCAGCTTACGAGCTTCATTAACAACAGCTTTAAACTCCAATCAACACTGTTCGGTCCCTCCTTTTGTTTTTTGATTATTTCGGCAGCATAAGAACGATGGCGTCAGAGGCTAGCTCAACCATGTCCATGGCTGACGCTTTTAAAAGCAGCCCTGCACCAAAGTTCTTTCCTGTGACAAAAAGGAGAGAGGAACAGACTCACGTCGTTCTAGTGAAGCCACTTGAAGGCAAGTCCTTCCAAGGGGCCAAACTTACGGCTGTGGGGAAGGAGATAAAAAGTAAGTGGGGTATCGCCAGCATACCCGATATCAAGATTGCAGTGCCAGGCCATCTCAGACTAGCCCTAAAAAGCAGGTCTGACATGGATATGGCGTTGGGACAGAAGGCACTTCTTGGTATGTCCGTGATGGTGTCCGAACCGATCACCTTGTCAATAGACAAGGTGGTTGTCCATGGGATACCAGCCGAATATACCGGGGAAGAAATTCTGGAAGACTTGACAGAGAGGGGGTACCAGACAACCGAGGTGTACCGGTTTAAAGTGGCCGAGGGGAAGGACCAGGGAAGCGTCGCCCTGTCCTTCAAGAAAGGAACAGCGCCCGAGGCCCTAAAAATCGTGTACCTGAATAGACGTACCCACCCGTATGTTCAGAGGGTGAGGCAGTGTGCCAACTGCCAGAAACTGGGACACACAGTCAAGTACTGCAAGGGAAAGACTGTGTGCGCCCAGTGTGGGGGGAGTCATGCGGCGACCGACTGCAGGGCGGGCATACCAAATAAATGTTCGAACTGCAAAGGCGGTCACGCAGCGAACTCACCCGAATGCCCAAAGATTCAAAACACCAAGGCAGCCTTAAAAATAAAGGTGAAAGAAAAAGTAAGTTTTAATGAAGCCTCATTAATCCTGAAACAGAAGGAGGGGAAGTCCAAAGAGGTCAGGAATAAGGCTCCGGTCGCAAAACCAATCCCGGAGCCGATTCCTTCGACACCGCAAGTACAGCCGAAGGAACCAATCGCGGCACCCCGCCCGGAACAACAACCAACCACACCCAAGAAAAAGACAAAACCCAAGAAGAAAGAGGAGGAACCGAAAACGAAAGCTGATGAAGGCCACTTCGTCCCGAAATTTAAATCGGAGAGTGGGTTCATGAGCTTCATGATCGAGTTCCTGAGGGTGGCTGTGTCCAATGACGACCAAACAACAAAAATGGCCAGTCTCCTCGGTAAGCTACGTACGTACATGGTCAACGCCGATGTACTGATTGTAATGATTAACTCCATCAATACAGTCAAAAAAAGATCAAGAGAAGAAGACGACGAAGAATCTATAAAAGCCGATCAATCAGTAAATCTCGCGCTCCGTAGAAGGATATCGCATGTTCGTCACTACAGCACTGGCGATATGCCCAGTTGCTTGCCGGTGTTAACACCAAAGGCGAACACTAATGAGGTACCTACTACGGAATGTGAGACGCCGATAGATCAGTAAATCCACAAGACTGAGAGGCATCCATCCAGACAGTCATCATGGCGGGCCAGGTAAAAGTCCTACAACTTAATATCAATGGACTGGCTCCCAGGTGTGCTGAGCTGAGAAAATACATCAACCGCAACCCCAAAGATGTAATATGCCTCCAAGAAACCAAGCTACTACCAACGAAGAGCGACATCTACCTACCCGGATATACTTGTCAGAGAAGGGACAGACCGGGCAGCATGACACGTGGCGGCGGCCTTGCCATTTACGTCAGTGACAACATAAATTACATTTCTGTTCCACTGAATGTAACCAACCCCCTAGAAGCAATGGGCATAGTCATCACATTGAGCAATAAAACAAAGTTGACAATAGTGAATGTCTATGCACCCCCAGAGGTCACAATAGAACCAGATGACTTCCAGTCACTTCTCGATCAACTTCCACGGGGCGAATCGGTGCTTTGTGGAGATTTCAACGCAAAGCACGCTCTGTGGGGGTCACCGAGGAATGACTGCAGGGGGACTAGCCTATGCTCAATAATAGAAGGGAACGACCTATGCGTACTGAATGATGAGAGCCCTACATTTGTTGGAGGAAATGCCCCACCTTCACACCTAGATCTCACATTCTGCACGCTTGGTATGGCAAACCGCTGCGATTGGCTAGTACATGAAGATGAGACACTTGGCAGTGACCATTTGGTGATAGAATTTAACATCCAAGCTGAAACCAACAGAGAAGTCTATAACGGAAGACCCAATTGGAAAATGAAAGAAGCTGATTGGGCTAACTTCCGTGTAGGCTGCCTCGATTGGAAGGAAGAAGATATCATCGACACCAACATCGATGTGTACTCCGCCAATATCACGAATGCAATTATAGGTGCAGCAGACAACTCCATTCCAAAGACTTCTGGCAGAAAACCAAGGAATACAAAACCCTGGTGGTCTTCAGAATGTCAAGAGGCAGTTTTCGAAAGAAAGAAGGCACTTCGTCTACAAAAACGCCACTACAATGAAGTCAACCACCAAAATTACTTGAAGTTGAAATACGCCGCAAGAGACACCATCCAGAAGGCACAATGTGGGCACTGGAGGACATTCTGTAATGCGTTGAACCAAAACACGCAAACAGGTGTCGTCTGGAAGAAACTGAACGCCATGCACGGAAAACGCAGATCGTTCAACATACCAAACCTTGAAGATGGAGACAAGTACGTTACCAACGGCAATGAAAAGGCAGATTTACTTGCTAAGACATTTGCAGATGCAAGCAAAGATGGAAACCAACCACCAGAATTCATGAAGAGGAAGGAAATCTTTTACTCACAGCACCCTTCATTAGTAATTGAATCTAATGTAGAGGCTGAACCAATCAATCTGCCCTTCTCAGAGGAAGAGTTAAATAAGGCTCTTTCCCTCAAGAAGGATAGTGCGGCTGGTGAGGACAAAGTAAAGTACCCAATGCTCAAACATCTGCCCAGAAATGCCAAAAAGATACTACTGAACTTCTTCAACACATCTTGGTTGACAGGGGAGGTACCTAAAGAATGGCGGAAAGCCAACGTCATCCCTCTTCCGAAACCGGGGAAAGAGAGAACAAAGGCAGAGTCCTATCGACCAGTAAGCTTGACATCCACACTGTGCAAAACCTTGGAGACAATGGTTAACATCCGACTTCAGTTCTACCTGGAGAGTAACCGACTGATCGACGAAAATCAAAGCGGGTTCAGGAAGGGACGATCAACAATGGACCACTTGGTGCGACTACAGCAAGTCATGTCTCAGGCACTCCTCTCGGGGCACCTGCTATGTGCCGTGTTTGTAGATTTAACCAAGGCTTTCGATTTAGTTTGGTTGGACGGGCTGCTTTTCAAGCTGGGACGTATCGGAATAACGGTCACAATGTTTCGGTGGATCAAAAGCTTTCTGAGCGATAGAAGGATGCAGGTGAATGTTGGCAGATTCCTGAGTGCCGAGCAAACATTAGAAAATGGCACGCCTCAGGGGTCTGTCATCAGTCCCACTCTCTTCAATATCATGATCAACGACATACAGAAATCTTCATATCTCGACGCCAGAACTGAGCTAGCAAAATTTGCTGACGACAGCACAATATGGCGGAAAGGGACGAGGTTCTGTGAACTTCAAAAGAATATGCAAAAGGCCTTAGACAAATTCATGACATGGGCAAACGACTGGGGATTTAAGGTCTCAGAGAAGAAAACAGTCGGCATGCTTGTGTGCAGGGATAGAGGGATAAGCAGAATGACTCTGTGTATGAACGGGAAAACCATCGAGTTTAAAGACCAAACCAAGTTCCTTGGCGTAATCTTTGATCGAAGGCTGACCTGGAAACCGCACATCGACTGGACTGTAGATAGATGCTCCAAAGTCCTAAACTTAATGAGAAAAATAACGGGTAGCACCTGGGGAGTTACACTTATAATGGTGTATCGTGCTCTAATACGCTCTGTATTAGACTACGGATCTTTGGTCTTCATGAACTGCGCGCCAACACTCTTAAGTAAGCTTGACACCATCCAATACAAAGCTCTGTGTATTGCGACTGGCGTAGGGCTTGGGACCAGGAGAGAGGCATTAATACAGGAAGCCGGAGAGTTGCCCCTATCCCTAAGAAGAAAAGAACTAGCAACAAGGTATTGGGCTAAGATCTCGCAATTGGGCGAGAGATCCCCGGCCTTTGTCAGCCTAAAGAAGACAAGATATGTAAGAGATCCTAGAAAGAAAAGCTTCGGCCAGGGTATCAGGGAAACAGTCAAGGAACTACGACTGGAGGAGCTCGTGATAAACGAACACGACCCACCATCGATCGCTCCTTGGACACTCCCAATACCACCGGTCAATCTAGATCTGCTACAGAAAACCGACAAGAAAAACAACCCCACTGCAGCACGGGCTCTCTCTCTGGAACACCTGGAAGACAACTGGCCGTCGGATGACTGGGAACATGTTTATACGGATGGCTCACGCAATCCTGAAAGGGGCACCAGCTCGTTTGGTATATACCTGCCAAACGGGGAACAGGGAATAAGCAGGAAACTGCCCAATAACTGTTCGGTGTACACTGCAGAGATTGTGGCCATCCGTGATGCTATATCATGGATCTCTTATCAAAAGACTAGTAAGTTCGTCATCCCAAGCGACTCTCTGAGCAGTCTGATTTCAATCCAAAATGACAACTCGGAATCAAGACCAGAAGTCATTTTGGAAATCAGGCAGCTGTACCAGAGGGTCCTAGAGAAGGGAAGCAAATTAGAGCTCGTGTGGATTCCATCACATGTGAACATTAGAGGAAACGAGGAAGCAGATCGACTCGCAAATGAAGGTCTCGGGGACACAGCACCACTCCGCACCATAGAATACAGCACCACGGAGATCTACAGTATGGTAAAAAGACAGGTCAATTCACTCTGGGAATTAAAGCTCGTTGAACTTGACACATACAGATTCCGGCTGGATGACAAGATCTACACGAAGACAGCTATCAATCACCCTAGAAGAGATATATGCAAACTTATATCGAAACTAAGGGTGAAAGAGCGGCTGCGAGACTACAAACACCAAGTCATCGTCTGTGAGTGCGGAGAAGAATGTACCACCAACCATATCCTGGTAGACTGCGAGGTATACAAGGAAGAGAGAACGGAACTAGTGGAGATGATGGGGACCAACAACATACCGCTCAACACTAAGAACCTACTCTTTCCAAGACCCGATCTGAAGCTGCAAATCTTCGAACTAATTCACGATTTAATGAACACCGTTGGGTTATGTAGAATAGTGAAGTAAGAGGGGGCTACGATAAGACGAGCTCGGCATCTAAACACTAAACTACATAGGGGATATACACCAAAGTAGCGGGCTAGTGGAGTAAGGGAGGGTCACGGTTAGACGGGCTCGCCATCTAAACACTAATCCACTACAAAGACACCAAACCTGCAAAGTGGGATAAGTGGAGTAAGGGGAGGCCACGATAAGACGGGCCTGGCACCTAAACACTAAACCCCAAAAGATGACTTCTACCAATCCAGAGACGAGACGCATATATGTCTGCATAAATGCTGTCTCTACAGATCAACTACCAAACAATATGTGTTTTATTTTTATTAAATAAAGGGAAGAACTTCTCACTAAACCTACCCCATGGCCCGAGGCCGCAAATGGAAAGATTGCAAAATCATATTCTAAAAACAGGAAGAAGCCTCGGCTCTCCTATGTCTTGTCTGCGATATCACTTCTGTGGAAGCGGACGTTAAAACACCAGGTAGTAGTAGTCCTAGTAGTAGGAAGCGGACGTTAAATAATGCTCTTTCACACACTATTCTTAAGCAGTGTGATAATTCCTTCGTGGATTAGTATCGATTAGAACCAACTCAAAAAGTGATATTAATGTGAAACAAGGTTTGAGATTTTTTTTGTATTTTATAATACAATGTATTTATAACGCAAATTTTTCGTTTCGGTTAAAACAAAATCTACGCCCATTTTAATTGACCGAAGTACGTGTGGCTAATGATAGTAAAATGGCGGGCTGACAAACTGGTCAAAAAGTATATTATGAGGTAAGCTAATTAAATATTATATCATAACTGCGTGAGCATGATTGTTTTTCGTTGTGATTAAATATTCAAAAAATCGTTGTTAGGATACAGTCTGAAAAACAGTAAGTCTTGAATTGCAATGTTCGTTTTTCCTTTCTGACCGCCATTTTGAAAAAAACCCAGACATGACCTACATTCATGTAGATAGTTGATACAACTGATGATTGTGTTCCATTGATAGTAAAATGGCCGGCAGACAAACTGACCAAAAAGTATATTTTTAGGTAAGCTAATTCAATATTATATCATAACCGCGTGAGCATAATTGTTTTTCGGTGTGATTAAATATTCAAAAAATCATTGTTAGGAAACAGCCTGGACAACAGTCAGTCTTGAATTGCAATGTTTGTTTTTCCTTTCCGACCGCCATTTTGATGAAAAAAAAAGCAGACATGACCTACATTCATGTAGATAGTTGATACAACTGATGATTGTGTTCTATTTTTCAGATTGCAGTAGATTTTAGCAACTCAATCCAACGATAGTTAATTGCTTTAAAAAGAAATGTGAATTCGTACAAAGACCTACAATCAATTAAATCCAGGTAAATTGGGAAAATTATTCATGTATTTACTTTATGAAGAGTAGCTATTTCAATTTGTAAATGACCAGTTGTCTTAGACAAATAATAATTCAAACTTCCACTCAGTTATATTCATGATATGTTGTATTTATTCAAATGTTACCAGCGACAATTGTATTTATCCAATTGCTTAATACTAAAGATTTGACTTATAGTTAAAGTATTTTATTTATTTTAGACCAAGAACATGAACAATTGGAAATTATCTTGTTTAACCTCATACTATAAACTATAAGACATAGGGAGTGTTGAGCAGGTAAGACGTTTTATAAACCTATATCAAACTTAATAGGTTAAATGTAATCCCCAGAAATGTTACTGTGTACAGACTGTACAAAACCCATTTATACACAGAAAGGTGGGTGTGTATTCATCAGAAACAGAGATAAACTTCAAATGAACATAGTTATGGCTTGATATGGTTCTAGACTCGTATAACGCCATCAAACTGACTGGCCATTTGGTTCAGTGGTTTATTCCCATAACGCCGACTCACCGAGTTTTAGGGGAAAAATTTTGGTCGGTGTTAAGGGGTCGACTGGCCAAGAATAATAGACCCAAGCTGGGGGATAAAACTAATTAAGCCGATAATTTTGGGAGCATTTATTTTTTAAAAAATTTATAACAACCTTTAACACATAACATTACAAATAATTTTAACTTTTGGCACGCATAAAATGTCCAACATAGTCCAAAAATTGTAACAAATTCTACCCTCCTTCTTCATATCTATGTTTTGCATCTTCGATCTTTCTGTTGATATCTGTGTATGTTTTCCTTTTAGGTGGTAGTCGCTGGCCACTCGAATACTGCAACAACTGAATTTCGATCGTCTTTTGCTCTTCTTTCAAAAATGCCATCACTTCAAAAATATTCGGATGAGCTTTTCCAATTCATTTTTTTAGACGCCCGTGCCATCCCTCTAAAGAATTGTTGGTTCTTCGAGTGGTTTGGTTGTGGTTCCATTGTACTTGAGTAAATTGACCGTCTAACCATTGGGTAACCATATAGTCGGCCAGTTGTTGAAATTTCTCATTATCTGTTACCTCGACCATTATTTGGGTCCATGCGTCATCAATCTGCAAATAAAAGAAAGATACATATAAATTATTTATATTTACAATATAGCTATATTTACAAAAATGAATACTTACATCAGTCACGGACAGTAATGGTATCCAGATACACCGTCTAACGAATTTGCATGTTTCTTCTTCTCGGTATGACGTTTGCAGACCCAGTTGTTGGACTTTTCTCCAAATACATTGACCATAGTGAAAATAACACCCTTTCCATTCTACCTCGGGGAAAAACTGTCTCACTAGCATTCTTTGCGGCCAACTCAAAGTCAATCTAAAAAATAAGAAACACATTTAGGTCATACTACTATGTTATGGTTATACATGTAGATTACGATGTAGAATATGATATTAATCGGCGTATTGTATGAGTGAACTATATTAATAATCCAAAGTAAAGTAAACTATAGATTAAGAAAACTATAGTTAGTGAGTTGAATTTAAGTGAACTATATTAATAATGACTGGTCCCTACCTCATTAACGCCTTTAATCCGTTCTTAACCCATCAAAGAGTGCCGCGGTCGACTTTCCAAACTCTGGTGAGTCGGCGTTATGGGAAGACACCGGTTCAGTGTGTAAATTGGTGATGAATGCAATTTGAGTTTGAAAGAGGAGTAAGCAATAATGCTACCTTACATTCCCTTGTTCAATTATGACCCCCCCCCCCCCCCGAGACAGTAAGCTATTTTACTTTTATTTTGCCATGACTGATGTGCAAAGAAAAATCCAAATCGAAACCCCATTTGTCGATAAGTGTATTTTAATCACGATTTTTATATTTTTCAGGGACTTGAACATCCTTGGAGAAGAATATGTATTTAGTAAATATTAATACCAAAGAAAGAAAGCAACTCTAAATTCTGAATATAACGCCATCAAATTCTTTTATAGATCTTATTGTGGAAACCCGAACCCGAATGTTATTTGTCACCATTACCTTTTAGTGTCAAACACCAACCCCTCTCTAAATATTGTTTCATTATATAGACTGCAGTGTAATCATAAAAGAGGAATTATCAATAATTAATAGAAACAGTCTATAATTAGAAAAATGTATTATTGTATGATGAAATCAACCACTATTTTTTAAACAATTGGTAAACATTCCGAATGTGTATGCCTCGTTTCTATTAGATGACTTTATTCATCAATAGTTGTTTTCTTTTTACAAAGTTTGAAAATTCTCAATTTTATTTGATTTTTATGCTTTATTTATTTCATTTATATATAATTATTTGTCCCCTATCTTATCTATTAGTTTCCTTTTATGTACTGTAGAAATTTTTGAATTCCTAATCTTTTAAAGGGAATATCTCTTCTTAAAAGTATTTCAATTTAATGCATAATGTGGTGCTTGATTTGGTTGTTATTAAATTTAGATATATGTAAAATGTATGTTGTGGGGGTACGGATATCGTGTACGTATCTATTATTTTCTTAGTTCTTTTTAAGGTTAATTTCAAAAAAAAATTTAAATAGATTTTTTTTATTTTGTGATTCGGGGGTGGGGTGGGGAGTTTTGTTATTATTGAAAACAATTTTATTAATATTGGAATTAACTTTGTTTATTAATATTCCAAATGTTTCAGTGCTTGCTTGTTTTTTTTTTCAATTTAAACAGCTATTTTTTTTTTATTCTTTTTATTATGTTTCTTATTTGTCAATATCTAACAAAATTTTATTATTATTGGAATTAACTTTGTTTGTTAACCTTTAGGATGACTGTTTATTATTGATTTGGCATTAATTTAATTTTTCATATTTTTTTTTGAATAAACAATATTGTATCAAATAAAATAATTGTTATGTCATTTATAATCAAAAATTAGTTTGGGGAGGCGATTAAATGGCAAGGGCTGCTATAATACTGGATATAAATCGGTAAAATACAACACAAGTTTTTGTTAGTGGTTATACACAAGTTTGTATGAAACCACACAAGTTTCAGAAATTTCAACACAAGTTTCAGAAATTTCAACACAAGTTTCAGAAGTTTCAACACAAGTTTCAGAAATTTGTGTAGATTTTCACACAAGTTTCAACACAAGTTTGTGTTGTTTGACAAATTTTAACACAAGTCTTGTGTTGTTTCAACATTTAACACAAGTTTGTGTTGTTTCAACACAAGTTTGTGTTGTTAAATAGTAACACCCAACTTGTGTTGAAAACAACACAAGTTTGTGTTGTTTAAACACAAGTTTTTTTTCAGTGTATTTTTATAAAGGAGCCCCTCGATGGTTCATCAGTGAGTAAGACGTTCACTCGCTCACCTGGAGGACGCGTATTCGATCTATGAGTTGATAGAGAGAGTTCATCAGGATTTTGCGGTGTGGTTCCTTGACAGTGCCCGTAAAAATAACCCTTGACCGTTAGAATTAGATACAAGAGTAGGCCGTATTGAGATAAATTCGACCAAGACGCTCTCTGTTATACCTGTATCTTGAAATGGATAACAGTTATACGTTAGATGGATGACTTTAAAATTAAAGATCAAATTAATCTACATGAATCTTGGCGTGTTAATCTGAACAAATCATCAGAAAACCTACAACCTAAAAAATGTATCTTTTGGGAAAACATCAACACGCACGCAGAGATCTAACTATAACATATATTTGGTAGAGCCGGAACACGAGCTTCCTTTAAAAGAGAACAGTTGTACCATACCAATAAGTGACGACAAAGGAATTAAATGTAATAAACACCATTTACTCATTACCACATCCTGTAACACAAAAAGATCAAATATTTATACATTGTACTGATAATATTGATCGTAGGACTGGTGTATCATTTTCACAATATTCTTAATATTTATTTTAAAAAAATAAACCAAGAACGAACAATCCAAATCATTAGAAAAAGTTCGAAGTCCTTTAAAACGGTATTGGCAAAATAGTGCAATCAGCAAATGGACTGTTCACCGTTTACAGAATACATCATGAAAAGTGGTAACAGGTGTCCGGAGGGGGAAGCTGGCATCACATCCGCCATTGCTACACCCAATCCATCAGACGAAACCTCGGTAAAATAGCGTAATAAACAAATGGTCTTTCTATCTACATTATGAGTTCATTATGATATACGAATTCTAAATGAACAGTAAATTTAGGATTATCCAGTGATAGAATATCATCGAAATATCGAAAGGTGAAATCAAAACGTCTATATATATGTTATAAAGGGTTTTTTTTTTGTTTTTTACGAGTGCCCGAATATAATGCTAAGTACCCACTATCACGATTCGAGATACGATTGAAATCGTCGTTGTGATCCTATCAGGTCTTGTGTAGAGGTCAGTTATAGCAATCGGGTTGATCATATCGAAACGTATCTGCACATACCTGATCGTGGACTCGATAAGAGACAATACGATCAGTACTAATATCTGTGCCTGTCGTCTGTCTGTTCAGTGTTGGCGGCTGTATTAGGGCTTCACGAGACTGAAATTAGGTATATAGTGGGTTGGACTACCAAAGGCAACAACTGACAGTCATTAGCCTTAAAAATCTGCGCAAGTTATTCGGAAGATAACTTTTAAAACGGCCATCTCTTATCCGTTTAATATTTGTTATACAAGGATCTCCTGTTTAATTTTGTTAAATATCATTTACTCTTTACATTATTTCTATTACTGTTATTTTAATCCATGTAGATGGTTTCTTATTAATTTCATATATATTGACCTCAAGTTTACTAAATTGTCATTTGTGCTTGATAACGATTAGAGGATACTTGTCGAAACGTCGTGCTTATAGAATAAAACTAGTGATTGTATCCCATAAAAACTGTGTTCTGTTAATGATTTCGTTGTAGTTTACTGGACTGAAACAGGTGATAAAAGGAATATATGTTTGAAGATCTACAATGCATGAATCAATATGGAAACATGATAAATAACATTTACTTTTTCTCAAGTTACCGTGTCTAATGTAATCATTTAATCTTGATTCAGATAACATAATTGCGTTTAGAGAGAGAAAAAATGGATGTAAATCAAGCGTTACATATAAATTGCCTAACCAATAAACGTATTAATCACCAATGCAATTTCTAAACTACCATTTAAAGCATGGCCAACATTATTACCGTTAAATTCGCATATGGATTTAATGATTATGAATGATAGTTAGGTGGACTGTAAAATGTAATTTGATATTTTAGGATAGGATGCTGATAAACAATTTAGACCCAATATTTGAGGGACAAGTGCACGGCAGCTATCGATTTCAAATCGTATGGACTCTTGAAAATACATTACTTTTTTGGTCGCCAGTAACTTCACCCGAATAAAATTGTCAAATTATTTCAGTCTTTCATGAATTTTTGGCTTAACCGCATTTGGGCTTCTTCCCAACAACACTATTATTTGCCTGCATGGTGAATATTCGTTAGTCTTTTTTGATATTCAAATTGGACATGTTTGGATGGTAATTTATGTTACTTGTTCAATGTTAACTTTCTATAAAAAGATTTAATGATACTTTGAAATAAATGATGGGCGATAACGCCAACTTCGGTTCCTCTTCCTAATCAGGTATGTTGCTTTGTAGATCATTTGATTCTTGAAGGATTCAAAATTCCATACAGCCATAGGCACTCGTCATCGCCATTTACACCTACACGATTCTAAATAACTTTTATTGGCTTCTCAATTCTCATGAGGATGTATATAGTGCGAAACAAGACCTTCTCTATGGTTTTAAAAAGAAATAAGAAACCAGACCTTAATAAGATTCTGACTCAAGAGGTATAAACTTTTACGCCTGAAATCGATGATTCCATAATCTATACAATTTATTTCATTTGAAGGAGACAAACAAATCATTATTATGTAGAGTTAATGTAATTGTGCCACTTGATGAATTCACTGCGGTATAGATGTAGCTAACGGACTAGATGGTTATTGAATCAACACCACCCAAGATTATAGTATTAAGGATATCTTGATCCGCCGTAATAAAATCATTATCTTATGTCTATGTAGAATCGATCAGTGTCTTGCCTCACAAAATCCTATCAATTTACTTTTATTTCTTTCTGGGTTTATAATAAACACCCCCATGGACCTGGGATAATTGGAAACGTCTTGTTAACAGGTTTGGGATTCTGTACAAATTAATTGGGATAATATACGATTTGATATGTAATGCTGCTGCTGTGTTATTTATAACTTACCATTATACTGAAATATCATAGAGTTATTAAATGAACATATTTCATTTACTTTTTTCCGTCTTCTCTCTGATGTATTCTGATATAAGACAATTATAACTTGACTTCAGGCGTAAAAAATGAAACCTGCTATCACATCTGCCTGGAGAACGTTAGATTGGAGACTGCCCTGTGCATATTTTGACGTCATATGTGGATTGTGGGATAGGGTATGGGTTAGGCTTAGGTTAGGGCTAGCCTTGTTAACATCGCGAGACTTTGATGAAATCTGCAGGCCCCAACCCTCAATCCACATATGACGTCATAATATGCGCAGGGACCGTCTCCGATTTAGCGTTCTTCCTCCTATCATCCATGTAATAATTGTAACTAATCCATACATACGTCAATCACATCATCGAATGGGTGTTCTCAAATGAAAATATTATGTTTTAAAGACCGCCTATTATTGTGACAAGCAGGGTATATATCGGGTTAACCCTTTAGCCATCTAGATGTCCGAGATTTATCCGCTATGGCGATAATTTCTATTTTCCGGATAATTTTTCGGTTCCCTTTCAAGTTTACTTGTCATCTTTCACTTTCTTCAAATTCCAGACATCAAAGATAAGTTTCTAAACACCAAAGACGGGCCACGGTAGACGTAAGGAATTGAATATAATGGCGCTGTAGTCACCGCTGATCTAATCGGCGGAAATCAGGCTAAAAGTTAGACGGATATAGCTGCTACCCGACTAGTTAGGAAACTCGATTTAATAGTCCGATGTTGTCATTCTTACATTTAATATGTCTGCGAGGCCATTTAATGCTTGCCACTGTACTTGTCAATCAGGGAGATTGCCAGATAATGTTTAGATTGATATAAAATGTGGTATGGTAGAAGCCACAATATTAAACCATTCATATACCCCAAATAATAACTGATTGACAAGTACAGAAAATCGCCGACTCGGAATGTGATGTTTACGTTAGATAAACCGCATTTTATGTATCGGGTCTGACTGTAATGGCCAAAGAAGCAACTTTTTGAACATGTAAAACGACTTGTTACTTAAGCATGTCTACGGGCACCATATTATTTTAACCAAGTTTGTATGGGTTTGCAAGTAATCCGCGATATAAAGTACTGTTAATATATATATATGCATTCCATTACGACCGAGTACAAAACCTGTTATAAATACATGTAACTACCGTACTGCTAAAAAAGATGCACTGTTCATGTTGTTCAAATATATAAATGAAAGATGATCACGCAAAGTACCTATGTCACGACAGCAACTTACAAAAGGAGAGCTGAGAGGATGGAAAAATTTGAAAAGGGTCAAATACCTTCGAGTAATCTGATCTCTATCGCATTCGCGAAGGGGGTCGCCTCCACAATGGAAGATCGTGGAACGCTGCATATCAATCCACAAAGTTCTACACCAAATTTGAAAAGTTATGGAATGCGGAATACAGAGAGGATTCGGCCCCCGTTTATGGTCCATTGCATCACACCACATTTGAAACAAATCTACTAAAAATTGGAGCCTCGGTACCGTTCATGGGAATCTTGAATAAGGGAGCATAAACGGTGATTGTTGATACAGTTCGTTCTCAAAAGAACCCCAATACTTTCTACCTCTATCGCTTTTACATGGTTTCTAATCAGAGAGCATACCTCTTGTGCTGAACATGGTTAGTCCTCTCATGACCCCGATGCTCTCCACCAAATTTGAAAATCACCGGTTAAAAACTACAGATTCTATCGCTTTCAAAAGCTTTACGGCAAAAGGGGATAACTCAGGAAAGAAAAGTTGCGTGACGCTGAAAACCGTTTGGGTCTTCTCATGGTCCCATTGCTTCCCACCATTCGTTAGCAACTACAGCCTAACATGGGCACATGAAAATAAATATATCTAAAATTACTTTATTCTAAGTGAACGGGATTATAACAGTTTGAAGTTACGACAAGATTGTCTTGATTGTCAAGTACTATTGCTACAATAATAAACAAAGTCTCGATTCCATTTCATGGTTGAATTATATAGCCCGTGTGTTATAATCCATTGAATATCACGGTTATCCAATGGTTTAGAAGGTTGATTACGGAATTGACATGTCCATGAGCGCTTGATTAATTCATTATATAACATTTGAAGCCCAACAAGACAAGCTATAGGCAGATATGCACAATGCACATTTAACTTTGATACATTTTGACCTTTGTTCCATTCTGCTGGTCATATCCCCTGGGTTGATTTAATCTTTATTAAAAGCTAATCTCGGCTCCCATTAAATATCGGGGGCCGTGCCTATCTATATCCCATTCAAGACCCCCCTTTTACCAATCCCAGCACACAACGGCTAATTTATTGGCCTCTTTTCACAAGACAGTAAGAGAAGAAACCTTAATCCGTAATAAATTGTAGGTTCATAAACGTTTGGTGTTAGTTGCCCGATAGAATATAAATAATTACTGAAAGACGTATACTTTTAAAATAATTAAAATCATGCAAAATTGATAGCTTATTTTATGTCAGTTATAAGACAGTTAATTAAAATCGGAAAACTCGATTGGTAATCGCTGCAAACCAATCAGACAACTTTGATCTAATAATCCTGACGACCTAATAAAGCGGAAAACATATACGTCATCAAAGGGTGTGTTATGTCAGAAACGATTCTCGGGCTTGCTGAAATTCTCTATCTTTGAACAATATTATGCTTAACAAGATTCCACAATAACGTTTAAAGTGGTCCTCTGGATTGGTTCACAATCGACAGATTTTCCCCCAAAAGAGGTGTGGTCCCTTTTATAACAACATGATTGTGTAACACTGTGTCTAAACTCTGGAAATGATCGTCTGAAATTGTTTGAACAATTATGCCTAACAAGATTCCACAATAACGTTCAAAGTGGTCCTCTGGATTGGTTCACAATGGACAGATGCGTTCCCCCAAGAGAGACGTGGGCCCTTTTATAACGACATAATTATGTAACATTGTTTCGCAACTCTAGAAATGATCGTATCGTCTGAAATTGTTGACTATCAATAATAAGGTAAACACAAGAAATTCTACTAAACATACCAATCACAATGATTTATTCAAGCTTTAATTTATAAATTGTTGATTTTACAATGACGTAACACTTATTGTAATTTAATACACTAAAGGTAGAACATACGTAAAGCGAAGCTGTGGTGAAACCTGGCCCCAAGTTCACAAAGCATTCTCAGACTTAAGTTACGAATTTTCTCAAATTTGTGCGCCTTATTGTAGCTAAAATATGGCCCTTTATAAAACTTTTGCTGTTTGTATCAAATACGCTAAATGAAATTGTATGCAGAGTTTTGTGTTTCTGGATCAAAGATATTTCTGATAAACAGTGATTGAAAGTTAAGTAAATTCTCAACTTAAGTCTGAGAATGCTTTGTGAACTTGGCGCCTGCTTATTTATGAAATTGAGTACAAATTCATTACATAATACCCTAAAATTGTAATTCATTCTTCTTGATTATCATTTAACCGGGGGGGGGGAGAGTTAAACCCTCTTTGATAAATAAATAAATTATATACTTGAGTTGATCAAATGTGTTAAATAGATATAAAGTTTTCTATACGGATTAAAAGATGCATTATGTAAGATTTAGATACAGAGCTGACAGTTCTTGCTGTGATAGTTTAAAGATAGCAAATGAACAATTTGTACATTTCAATCAAATTACTATCTCGAGTTATGAAGTTTTGGCAAGAAATAGCGTAAATAGTGTCTATTGGCAGTGTAACCCCACGAATCAAATCAGCAAATAAAAACCAATGAAATAGAAAAATTTTCTTTGACCTAAATCAAATAGGTCATTCGTTGCTCTGCCACCCAAAATGACCAACCGGTCACGTGTAACACGATAATAAAATTTATTTGTTTGAACGTATACCAACAAATAATAATCACGTTGACCACCATTTAATTAATGGAAATAAAAGGGGGTTTAACGTCCTCCTGTTCTGCTGCACCAAACGGATTATTAAAAGTAATTAAAGAATTGTATCTTAATGTATCAGAGAGAATTTGAATCGATGTGCATACCACTGAAACACGCAACTTGAAATAGAAAACCATTTAAACTATTATAATAAACACAACAACATTCATTCACTTCCAAGTGATAAAGAGCAACAACTGAGAGCAACCGCGAAATAATGTTCACAATATTAGGAATTAGTACAGGAAAACACAAGTTAAAGGGTTCAATACGTCACTTATAATGAGTATCTTAAATTGATATTGGAACTGTCCGTTTTTTTGGCAGAATATTGATGACTATTATATTCGCTGTAGTTTGACATTTTATAAGAGTTGTTTCTTGAGCTTGTAAACGTACAGAAGTAGAATATTCGCTTTATACCTTCTCTGAAATTCGGGTTAATCCAAAAGTATACGAATGGGTTATAACACGAGTGACTCATGGCAAGCCAATGGGCACTCATCCACACATACATCATATATGGAGCATCAAAAATGTCTGGATTTTGATCTCCAATGAGCGTCAAAACATGTAGAGGGAGCCAGCATACAGCATAAATAGTAACCACTATTATAATCATCTTGACCAACTGGAATTTAAATAAAAACATTTATACACGTTGAAAATAAATCCAAAAAATATTTCATTTTACTCACATAGGTCAATATCATTATCGGTCATATTTATTTTTATGCCTAAATTGACAGAGTTGATGTTGCTACAACAAAATACTTTATTTCAACAATCGTGAATTATACAGTTATTAATTATTAAGTTTTCTTGATTCATTGAAGATTTGGTTTATAAAGCCTCCAGATTTAATGTGATTTGAATATTTCATTCTTTATTGTTGTTTTGTTGAGAGTGATAATGCCTTGTTAAGCAATAAATGCATGGTTATGAACATTACACTCAAGTAATCCATACTGAACATACTGTGATTCGCGAGCAGGATCTGTGGTTTATAAATAAATAATCGTAAAAAGTCTACGTACCCTCCGTTTAGAAGCCGCCATGCGCTGATCTCTTCCCTCTACAGCCTCACCAGGAGTTTTCTTAATCCACACTATGTAACCTATTCGGGCATTAGTAACCAGTAGAACAAGCAAGGGCACAAAATACTGCAGCAGCATCACAACAATACTGTAGATATACTTTTGGGTTGGGTAATTCCATTGCTCTAAACATTGCCCCATGGCCGACGGGTGATCTGTTATGTTGGAATAGTATATGGTTGAGGTAACAGCAGTGGGAACTGGTAGAATGAACGCTAGAATCCATGTCACAATAATGATATACTTGGCGTGTCTTCGCGACAGCTTGGGCTTTAATGGATACACAATAGCCATATACTTATCCAGACTCATTGCCACCAAAGTAAAAGCACACAGCAGCACAACAACGATCTGCATGTACGTAACGAGTGGACACATGATGGTTCCGAAAGGCCAGTACATGAGAATAAAGTTGGACACGAACGTAAACGGGCAACATATAACAGCTTTGACAACGTCACTAAAGGCTAAATTCAACAAGAAGAAGTTTGTTACTGTTCTCATCTTGCGACTTGACAGAATTATATAGCAGACGGCTAGATTGCCACCAACTGCGACAAATATAACCAGCGAATACATCAACACAGTCACTACTTTGATATAATGTATTTGTCCGGAAGAAAAGTTACTGTACTTTATGGAAATATTCTCTGTTAGTGTAAAGTTATCCATTTTGAAGCTCTAGTCACTGCATAAACTGTATTAATATATGACGTCAGTATTTATATCTTTTCAATCTGGAAATATAAATTGTAGTTTTATTAATTAATAATAATAAAAGTCGTCTTACTGTAATGGGGATATAGTTCGCTACCTACGTTCGTTAATTGTGTATATTTAATTTAATCCTTAGATACTATGTTCTTTAACTACCATATTGTACATTCATTCAACATTCTAGGTTTTATCGGGTTCCAGGGTAGTCATTCTGCCTGTCAGACGTTTTTGTTCAGATTTTATTTATAACCGAAGATTCGCACTACTATACCACCGGGATACCAATACAGGCCCAAATTACAATGTTGTCAATAAAGTCATTGACAGTTTGGCCGCCCGAAAATGTGGATTTAAATCCCTTTTAAAAGTCTGTAAACTCTCACGGGCAGCCGAGAAAAATGCACGGTCACCATGCTTTGGGGTGGTTGGGGGCATCTTTAGTTGGCTTTTATTAGATAATGTTGACTCACGAAGCGCATAGTAATAACCTGAAGCAGCATCCACAAAGTTTACCCATGCACATATTTACATTCTGATTTTCTTTATGCGAGTCCTACAATTTCGGTTCGCAACTATAAAAAAACCCACTCTAATACGATCGTATCGAACAGCTTCTTCCGTCTCATTATCGTAAACACTGAATGTAAATTTCAACCAAAATGTGTGATAACACAGTTTAATGTGCTGTAAATGGAAATCGTATTGGGTAATATTGGCTTTCGGTATGCCATACTATTTCTTTGACTATTCATGTGAAATTAGTGCATTCACCACCGAAGATCAGCGAATGGTTTTGTCTGTGTTTCTTATAACACGAGTTTTAACTGATTTGCTGAAATGTCGTTAACCTCATTATAGATATGCACCATTATTGGTGTGAGACAAGTTAATAGGAAAATATGGGTCTACCGTCTTTCTAAATCTAGAAAATCTAGGCTTAACAGAATGATATGTTTGGATTCTAATAGTAGCCAACAAAAGCTGACCTTTACCGTACGAAAGGCCCCAATTAAGTTCAGCTACCATTAGCAGTTACTTGTGCTGATTGACCGAAGTAATGCGGATTTTCTTTTTCTTAGTGGAAGATTTATACCAATCAGTAGTTTAATATACACTAAAGAGTACAGATCAAGAGTCATAAATTCTGTCGTCAAAAGAACATTAAATAACTTTTGATATTCATTCGATTTTGTATGAATTCTACAAAGAAGAAAAATAACTTAATTGGAAAATTCTTGGCTCTGTGTACTTTCACAGCAGCCTGGCATGAGTTAGATTTTAGCCCCGAGTTCCCCCTCACTGCCAAGAAACCTAATGCACAAGCGGAATGAAGAATTAGTTGTTGTTGAAAATGGACCATGCTCGCATTCATCATTATTTAATGAAGGAAAGAAAATATTGAAGTTAATACTTGTTAGAAGTTAATGACCAGAAACACCCGTTGATTTTACTTCCAATGTAAATTTTTATACCATTTCATCATTTCCTATTACCATTATATTACAGGATGTCATGCTGTATATAACGGAACGGAGTCCAAGAAAACTATTAATTCTAATTTTAAAATCAATCAATTAGTCTTCGGATGTTTAAATCACGGTTATTTTGGGTACTTTTGTTTTTTAAAAAATAACATGGTGAACAAGCCAACTTAATATTTGAATTAGAAACGAATAACACCTCAATGGGAGCACAGTATAATGTAATGCACTTAAGATTATCTACTGGAGTCTAGTCAAACGTTTCACACATCTATTGTGGTTAAATAGCCTTTATTCCTGGGTCTCACCTTCGATGGAAATTGGTGAGCCTCGAGAGGCATCGGGGGAACTGGTCGGTGGCACTTATGCCCAGGTCCCAAGGCATAAGTGTCGCTGATATGTCACTACGTAAGCGACTGAAATCTAGCAAAATCTCCCGATAACCCCTTTAAAGTCACCTATCTGTTGGTTTGCAAGCACTCACAGATGACTCCCCTAATCTACGGAGATATTAACCCGATGGTGTTGATTATCAGCGGTGTCCCGGAGCTTTTCCGGGCATCTGGAGTCTTCCTCGATGATTCACGGCAATAATTCAGGGACATTCCCAGAAGCTTTGTGACCATAGCCGAAGCATCAGTGAACGTTAGAGGATCACACCCATGGGATTTCAATAACAAGTTGGCGGAAATGCCGATATCCTGACAAAATTCCCCCAGTCATAGCACACTGTATGACTTACGTCTGCCCTCATTATCCAGGCTGGTGCAGAAAAGTAGAAGTTTAAACCCTATTTCGTAGCCTTCAACATATTTAGTGATGCACAGTTTTAGAACATTTTACGTGTAGGCGAGGGTACTTTTGATTGCATTTAGTAATTGAACATATTAACACATTTGCTTGATAAAGACGAGAGTATCCTCGTCGAAACGTCGCTTAGAATTAAACTCAGTAATTGTATATCCATAAAATTGTGTTAATATTACAACACAATGTGCAAATACGTATCAAATACTGTACTATCAAATAATGGGCAAGAAAAGCTTCAGATAGAGCTGACATTTCAATGAACATAACCAAAACGGCGAGACGTTCATACAGATTGGTTTTTCATTGACACAAGTTCTTGTCATGTTTTTTGTTCATTATTCCATATGTTAAATACCAAGAATTCCAAATTATCTAACAAAATGAATTGCAATGCCAATAATAAAACGATATTAAATGTCGTATCCTTAACAAATTATCCATGTTCGACCTTGGAATGTATTTCCTTGACAATGCTATAATTGGATTTATTAGAAAATTGATTGTTATGGGGAATATATGTATAAGATTGACACTGGGTTAATTAGATAAACAGACCAATTATATAAAAAAAGTATTTCCTAATATATACGGAAATGGCTAATAAACTCAGAGCGAAAATATTAAAAAGATTGACACGAGATTAATTTGATAAACAGATTATTTATTTTTAAAAATGGATTTCTCAATGTGTACGGACATGGCTAATAAACTCAGAAATAATTGAGACGCATCCTCCATTTTCAGATCATAAACTCTTGACTAGTCATCATCGTTTTGACAAACAGTAAATAGCAAAATGTAAGCGAGTGATGTTGACTCGAGGAGCATGGTGCTCTGATGGCTGAACTTTACAAGTTGTTTGAGTTTGTCTTGCTTCCTTCACAAATGAGTCATTCAGTTTGGTTAGAACACATATTCCAAACACATCTGCAACCATTTGATCCCCAGACAAACTGTAGATGAACTACAAGACGTTTCAACAAGGTGTCTCTAGTCCTTCTTGTAGTCTTCAGAGATTCAACTGTACTTGTCACGTCAATATATTCGAGAAAGGTTTTCTGTGACACCAGCAAGCTTTTGACAGTGAGGTACGCGGCACTGTGTTAACAGCTCAGGGCCTTTGAGATCAAATGAGTTTAGTTCGAATGATTCAGAGAAATTTGTCGAAAACTGAAACACCAGCGATCTGCGCTAGAGTATTTTAAGGGGTACATGGGAACTCAGTTTTCTTACCAGACCGTCCGCCCTCCACATGGGAAAACCACACTGCAAAGATCAAAGAAACTTGCCATGCCACCACCGGGATTGAAACCTGAAGGTCCTGGTCAGTGGATCAACTCATTAGTCAAAATCTAGATCATCGTGGCCACCATCGTTATTCTCTTTTTTTGATCGCAAAATGATAGAAAGCGGGAGATGATTACATTATTTTTTTAAAGTATTTATAAGAATGGACTGACCGATTTTTCCACCAAATGATCTACATCGATGATTAATGAGAACGCTTTTTTACAGCGTTACTAATGTTACTAATGACCAAATAGCCAAATCAAGAAGTAAGGTTAGTATAGCCTTTTTATTGCACGCGATGCGATAATCTATATTATTAAACATTCATATGGGTTGTCTATCTTATAGAAATGAATACGGGTTGGGTGACCGAGTGGTCATTGGGTCAAATGTTGTTTCGACCCCATGCTTGTTCGTGACAAGAAGTGAATATAGGCTGGCCTACCTGACCGCATCGGTTTCGGGTTTTGTCTCTTTACGTCCAATCAATGGTTGAATTAAGAATGTACTATGTTATACCCCCGTCAGACCGGAGTTGCGTCCTTACTGCGCTTCCACTGTGACACAAAATGGTCTCAGAGCGAGTCAAGATCGCCATAAGCGTGGTAACAGCGCGGTGGAAACACTAGATATCGTGCTGTGGCCTCCATGGTCGCCAGTGATCGCCGAGCCACGACGTTTGTTTTGAACATGCGCATATGATCTGGAAAGCTGCGAGAACGTGATGTGGTCGCAAAAGTCCTTATTGCGCTGCTACGGCGGCAAAATATGTTTTCAGAGCGTGCCAAGATCACCCTGAGCGCTGTGGAAACGCGAGATATCGTTCTGTGGTCTCCATGGTCGCCAATGAACGCTGAGTCACGGCGTTTGTTTTGAGTATGTTCAAAGAAAACGCCATGGTCCTGTCATATGACATTGAAAACCGAGAGAACGTGGTGGGTCGCGAGGGTCGCGAGATAAGCGTAGTAACATCTCTATGAACGTAGCACACGCGCAGTACACACGTAGAAAAGACGCTGCGAAAATTGTAACATTTGCAACGGTGCCTTCATGGCGTCTTCACCACAACCCTCACGCGTTGACCGGGACCCCACCAAGCGCTCTGAGTCCTTATGGCGTTGTCATAGCGATGTTACGATGATTCCACCACTGTTGCGCGACTGCATCACGACCTCATGGGGCTACCTCTAAAGCATATGGCGATTTTATGAGGTTCCCACAACGTGTATGGAGTTCTTAATACGACCATGGCGCGGTTACCAAGCTTGCATTATTCGCTTATAGCGACCATGCATTTCATGCACGACTTGCTTTGAAAACGGACGATTCAAAGGTCATCTTGAAATTTCGAAAAAAAATCAAACCAGCTTCCATAGTCGTCGTGATCACGTGGTGGAAACGCACGTGTTGTCCAGATAAGACGTGTGGTTGAGCGACGCGGGTTCGCGATGACCGCCGTTGCAAAGCTTATAGATCTCAATCGAAACGCCATAAGCGCGGAGAGATCTTGACGAACCCGTCGCGAGAATGCTCTATAAACGCACAGGTCGCAGTAAGAACCCGACTTTTTTAAGTTTGTAATTTTGGGACATTTTTCCGCGTTGTGTTCACGCTTACCGACGACCTTTGGTATTTACAGGCCGCCGTTCGGTCGCAGAGCGCAGTAGGGTCACCACTCCGGTCTGACGGGGGCTTTAGTTCCGAAATTAGTGAGTTGATGTTGAGTGGACCTTTTCAACATTTTCTATATAATTCTCTTCGGAGTTATATTCCTTTGTTATGCGTTCTTTTAGCGCAAAGTTGGTGACGAGTGGTCGTTTTCAAAGTTTTCGATATAACGACCTCCAGAGTTGTATCCCTTTGGCCTACTCTTATTTCAAATTCCAACTGTCGATGTATTTTTTACGTGCACGCCAGTGTGTAGATGTGGCCTCGGTTTTTCGTCCAATCCCTTGCCAGGCCCCCGTTCAACTAAACTGACAAGGGGGAACCACGTCAGAAAATGAACTTTCTCGACCAACCCAGGGGTCGAATATGGGTCCTCAAGGTAAGCGTCAACGCCCTACCCACTGAGCCACCGTGGCTCCAAATTTTAAGTAAACTGTCCATAGAAAATGAAAATCTCTGATTAATATAAGTAACTCGATAAGAATGATATCTCTGGGAGGATCATTTTACTTCTAATATCTTATAAAAACCAATTACTCGAATTTAATACAAAAACAGAATTAGTAGAATATAAAACCAAGAAACCCATTCATAATAGTCACATAAATAGCGATCTGACTAATTCATTCAAAACACTTAATATAGAAAAAAAAGTCCCAAGTTATAAATTCACTTGAACTAATGATCAATCAATACATACTGAGACGCCATGAAAACACTCCGCTGAATTAGCGGGAGATAATGCAGCCGAAATGTTACTTTTTGCCTAATCTCAGGCTCCATATTTACCGAAATTTAATAACATTCCACGGATGCCATAACCGAAACAAAAGGAGTAAAAATTTGAAGTCAATTGCTGCGTCAGAATTGGCTCAACGTAAGGTCGATTGACACGCAGTCCATTAGAACGTGGTCGTGGTCCAATAGTGTGATCACTTCTAAACGCATGTGGCATGTACAGCTTTGTAGTAACAAACAGGATTCTGTTTGGCAGGGGTTAAGTTTGGCAGGGGGTAAATGAAAGGGGGCGGGGTAACGACGGGTTTTTCATGATGTGCTCACATGTGTTTTTGCGCCCCCTCTTAAATAAAAAAGTATTCCGTGGTTTGAATGCTATAACCATGATGCGCAACCAGTAAGAAACATTCATTGGATCAGATATGATAGAAATAAGACTCACGACGCTTTATTTAATGAGGCAACTTATTTAGTTTGCAAAAAAACCTAATCTTCCACAAGTCCCCCTAAGCTACGAAGACATATATATGTGACGGTTTTTATTTTATAGCTTACTGTTTATACGGAAGATTTATCCGTATCTACCCACATTCCCTAGTCTTTCGTCACATTTTGCATTTAGTATATATTCATTTGTCCATCCATAATTTAAATGCATGTACTTAATTTATCCTGTGATCTTCCGATGTTGATGTTATTTTACTTTCGATTTATTTATAAATAACCGTTAGTCTCGCGAATGAACATCGCGTTCGCGAGTAGGCGTATTTGCAAGGTATTACGGGAGTTCTCGCTGCCCGCTATTTTACGGGATTTTATATTGTATATAAGCTGTCACATTTTCGTTAGAATTAACTTAGATCTTCGACTGACAACTTTTAACTTGGCAGTATTAGAACGTGAGTGGATGTCTGAAGGTTCCTTATTGTGTTCTTTTATTATTCAGTGAATCCCTCCAAGTGTTCGGTGCTTAAGTTATATTGTATAATAATGTTTTACTACCTCTAATGTCATTATATTAGAGATTATATTATTGTTCGTCATTACGTGTGTGTCAGTTTACCATATTTTATATATCGTTTCTGATCGTGTACACATGTGTTTGTGTTTCGACCATTATTAGGGTTTCGCCTAAAAGCGGTTTCAAAATTAATATCATTTTCATTATTGTGCTATATCCTTCTTGTATTTTGTTCAGAAGATAATATATTTTTATATAAATATTTATTTTGTTGTTTGTGTTATTGAGTAAGGGGAGACATTGTGCAAGGCGACATCGCAGTCGCATTTCATTCAACTATTGGAGATCCCGGTCAAGAACTTGGGAAGGGATTCCTTATAGTCACTCTTTAGCTGACACTTACTCATTACCAACCGAAGAGAGTTGTGATCCCAGGCGAGCTTAGCAAAACCCCTCCCTGGATAACAGATCAGTAGCCGACGTTCCACTAGTGAGTCTTTGCGGTAGAGGGGCCTATTATATTGTGGATACAGCCGTTGAACGCTACATATACATTGTACATGTAATATCCGGATAAATTCAAATCATTTGAAATGCAATATCACTTTAAAGTGAGAAGTTCGGGTTAGTAAGTCACTCATAAACTACAAAACATATACCCGTAGGAAGAACACTATAATTACCAACACAAGAAGATACAATGTAATTGCAAGTTAAATATACACGAAAAATAATATGTATGTCATCAGTTGAATATTAGGTTTCTTCAGTGCTCAATATAAATGAGTTTTCAGTTTAATCTTTAAATATTCAACATTTTTACCCGTTTTTATATGAAAAGGCAGATTGTTCCATAAAAAATCATGCAGAATAATTAAAAGTACGTTTCATGGATTACGTTTTGCAACGGAAGGAAAAGGGATTTAACGGTCTGTGAACGGAGGAAGATATCAGTTTTGGAAACAAGGGATTTTTCAATAAAATAGGAATTTAGATAGAATGTAATAGTTTTGAATGATAAGACAATTTTATTAAAAAGAATTCTCTAGGTAAGGGGAAGCCAACCGAGTTTAGTAAATAAAGAGGTGGACGGAGTTTCAATTGGTGCATAAAGAATACTTCTTGCGTCCTTTTTTTGGTAGCATTCCCCCAAATAATAGAGCGTTTTCATTGCACCTTAGTATAAAATATTTCCATCATCAAAGCGCGACCCTTACCCATGTAAGAAAAAAGGTTCCATCTAAGAAATGCACAATTATAGGCACATGCATAGCACACGCCTTCTGAACAATATATAGAATCAAAGAAGTAATCCCCTACTAGACAGTGCACCAAATATGAAATTTTGCGTAGAGTACATAAAAACTAACCTAAGATTCCTAAATAACCTGCAGCATTTCTGTGATGATTGGAGATTAAGTTTTTTCACTATATAACAACCGGAAATTAGAAAAAAACATCCAAGTTGATTTTTGTATATCATACCTTTGCTAAACTGTAATACACCCAGGGATATCATTAGATCTTGAATTATTAACATGTCGTGTTTTATTGTTACATTCTATTTGTTTTACACGTGTTTCTTTCACTGTTTACCTTATTATAAGTTTTATCTTTAATCCTGCCTCTTATCGACATTTTGATACAATAAAACATCAGATCCGATTTCACAAAGCATTTTCAGACTTCGGTTAAAAATTTACTCAACTTTCAATCACTGTTTATGAGAAATTTCTTTGATCCCGAAACATCGAGCCTTGCACATAGTTTCTTTTTGATTTATTTGATATATTAAAACAACATAAGTTTTATAAAGGGCTATATTTTAATTACCATAAGGCGATTAACTTTGAGCAAATTCTGAAGCCCGCCCACCCGAACCTAGTCAGTGGTGCACGACAAGAGCTTGGCAAGGGACGGTATCTAGTTGTTCGGAAGGTATGTAAATGGATATATGTTGACATTCACGTAAAAGAAACATTGTAATTCCATTAAGATTAAGCGGAAATACACTGTCCGAGCTAGATATCTTTTGTTTCTCCGGCCCCCCCCCCTCATATGTTAATCCCGAAATGGCCACGTTTATGTCGAGTGGACGTTAAACCCCATTTCAGTCGTTCTTCCTCATTATCACTATTACCGTCACCTAGTGAATATTTACACCAAGTTTGAACATTGTCGCGAATAGCAGAGTTTATTTCACAAAACCAGAAGCTCTTAATTCCTATCCAACCGCGGTGTTATTACATTCGTCGTTACTTACAGTCCTTAAAAAACACATCTGGAAACTCTTTTCACGGAGTAATTTAATTAAATTTACTAGCGTAGTTAGCTTGAATAGGCGTTTTGTTATCAACAAACAAAAACATTGCCTAATCGCTTTTTCCATATCCCAAAACAATTACCTCTTGAATTGAACACAATTGCAGTGTTTCTATAGGTGCTTGTTTTATGGAACAAACTACCACTTCAGGCGCGGATCCAGAGGGGGGGGGGGGGTCCAGGGGGTCCGGACCCCCCCCCCCCCCCCCTGCTCAGGCTTGAAATATTTTTATGCGATTTTTAGACCTGTAATTTTGGAATTTACCTTCCGGAAATACGTCACAATGCACCAAATTGAATCTAATTTTCCAAATTTTTAACCCCCCGTTAATTGGTTGAACGCCTTCCGCAAGTATTAAACCTAGACCCCCCCCCCCCCCTGCAAAAAATCCTGGATCCGCGCCTGCACTTATCAGAAGAATATATAGCTACGATGTACAGTCTACAGTCCTTAAAACATGCCGGAAAATTCCACTTTTCACTTAGTACTTTGATTCAGTTCGTTAGCGTAGTTAGCTTTGACCTTTCCACTTATATGTTTCGTGGGCTGTCATAATCTTCCCGTTAAATGTTTGGATAAATTTAGATAATGTATTCTTAATGATTGGTCTACTTTATTTCTCAGGTTGACTTTGAAACCGATGAAGGTTACACCTTGTCTATAACAGATGGTTTAGTACTGGTTGTATACTAATCTTGCTGTTTAATAATATTAATAATAATAGTCGACCAATAAGTTTAAAAGTTTAAAAACTTTTGATTTGTGTGTACATTGTATTTCTCATTGATACGTTACACAAAATTTAATATAACCACTGAGGTTCATATGGTTGGGCGTTATAAATTCGGTGTTACATTAAAGGGGCTAAATCGCTAGTCTTTAGCACACCTAGAAAAGGACAAAATAGGTCGCAACGCATACAATAATGTAATATAAATGAATACTGATTTACATTCAATCGTTTCTGCTTTTACTGCAATTTGTAATTAAATGGCAGTCTTTGGTGTCTGGTTATTCCAGTCTACACCCATAATATCTCCCTACAATACATATGTTTAGCCCCGTTCATCTGGTCGCTTCATTACAATCATCACCACCTCGAAAGCGAGAAAGAGAGAGAGAAATTGGGTTTAACGTCCACTCGACACAACTAGGTCATTTCGGGACTAACATATGCTTTTTTAAAATTTTATTTCAATAATTCGCTTGCGCGAAGGGGTCTTTTAGCAGTGGGAGGAAACCGGAGTGCCCGGAGGAAACCCACGAGGTTGAGAAGGCGCCCCTATCTCCATGCCACATACGCTCACACCAGGGCTCGAAACCACAGCCGCAAGCCAGAGGTGACCGGCCAGCTAGAGGTCGAAGCGCGGCACTCTAGACCACTAGGCCATCCCCCCCCCCACCTCGAAAGCATTCTGGCACGCGATTCGTGTGCTAGTTTTAAATTTTCCATTTTGTCCTGGGTATCAGAAGCCCCACTTTTCACGGCAAAAGAACAACATCACTGTTGAATTAAATTGACCAATAAGTCTTATTTGCAATGTCCAAGACTGTGGATGATATTGAGCTAAAGACATGCCTCCTTTAAAGAGAAGTATTTTGTAATATTTATTCTGTGCAAAAATGTAGCGTGGAACGTTTATTATCGTACATTCGTAGCTTGAAACAGGATGAATTTGAATTTGACTAATTCGTCAACCATTCGCGGAAATAACTGTCCTAGACATGGACAAAACGGACTTTGGTGATACGCGAAATGTGGCGCTACATCCGTTAGATGATGGATAACATTTATCAGTCTTTTAACAAAATGGAGGAAATGGTATCAAATAGAAGGTGATGATAATTGATGACATGTAACCGTTCACACTAATTAGTCGTTATTGTAGGAAGGGACCCTGTGTTGTTTGTTCATGTGTTTCTGGAGTTAAACATCCACTTCAACCAGGGGTGATATCGTAGATAAAGAACCCGATGTTGTCACTTTGTAGACTTTTATACACTTGGTAATATCCGTTAAAAATTCCACATACGGACGTTATAGTCCAGGAGCTAATGACAAAATAATATGGTCATCAGTTACAAAAGGTTTGACCCCCCAAATTTGTAGCAGGAGTCCGTACGAGTAAAAAACAATTGGTCAGATCGGGCACTGCTGGGGCGTTTAGCCGCAGCAGCACCTTAAAGTAGCGCCCAGGGGGCCTAAAATTAGGTCATAAGTTACATGGCTGAAACTTTCTAGGGACAATGGTATCCATAGTCGGAGTAAACATTTCACAAATCTAACCAAAATTTCCGGGGCTTTCCCCAAGTCAGGCCACGCCCAATATCTCCTCACGGGACCAATAATATGGTCATAAGTTACATGGCTGAAACTTACCAGAAACAAAGATCCACACTTGGTAATTATAATTTTCAAAAATCTAACCAAAAGTTTGGGGGCTTTCCCCATGTCAGATCGCTCTAAAGTATGACCGACCACGCCCTAAAAATGGGGCTTTTTATATGGTCATATAAGTTACATGGCTGAAACTTACCAGAAACAAAGATCTACACATGGTAAATACAATTTTCAAAAATCTAACCAAAAGTTTGGGGGCTTTCCTCAAGTCAGATCGCTCTAAAGTATGTCCGACCACGCCTTAAAAATGGGTCTTTTTATATGGTCATAAGTTACATGGCTGAAACTTACCAGAAACAAAGATCCACACTTGGTAAATACAATTTTCAAAAATCTAACCAAAAGTTTGGGGACTTTCCCCTAGTCAGATCGCTCTAAAGTATGGCCGACCACGCCCTAAAAATTAGGCTTTTTATATGGCCATAAGTTACATGGCTGAAACTTACCAGAAACAAAGATTTACACTTGGTAAATACAATTTTCAAAAATCTAACCAAAAGTTTGGGGGCTTTCCCAAAGTCAGATCGATGTAAAGTATGCCTGACCACACCCAAAAAATGGGACTTTTTATATGGTCATCAGTTACATGGCTGAAACTTACCAAAAACAAAAATCCATACTTGGAAAACATATTTTTCAAAAATCTAACCAAAGTTTTGGGGGCTTTCCCAAAGTCAGATCATCCAAAAGTCCACCTGACCTCGCCCTAACAATGGGACTTTTTATATGGTCATCAGTTACATGGCCGAAACTGATCAGAAATATTGCTCCATGCATAGAAAATATATTTTTCGAAAATCTAAGCATAAATGTGGGGACTTCCCCAAGTGAGATGGGCCTTAAAATTGCAGCCCCACCCACCCCCTCTATAAAAACTTATAATAATGTAATATCGATAATACATTGTTGAAGCACAAAAATAGAAGAAATGTTTATTAGTTATAGGCACAAGAATAGAATAATTTATTATAAGCTATGTGAAGTCCTAAAATGAAAAATGGTATTAAGTGCTATAGGAAGAGTAAGCATATCATAATCCATTCTCGACGCATGTCATGAATATATAGTTAGGACTGAACTGCTGTTAAATTTATGTCTTCTAACGTTCCGTATTCCACCACAACAGGCCATTAAACAACGATTCGGAATGTTATTTAACATCTTACAACAAAGTGGGAAGTATTTATTGCATTAATAAGTTGCTTTGGTTTGAATTCGATAGTATTTGCTTTTTATGATCTTCGTTAATGAATGACAATCTAATGGATTTTAAAAAAAATGTAAGTCAATGATGAATTATGAAATCTATTTATAGTTTTAATATATATAACTTAATAGTTAATCTCTCTCACTTTCATCATCACTACAAGAAATGTTTGATTCGTCATCAGAGTCCTCGCTTTCTTGGTCACTATCTTCATCTCTGCAAATACTCTCAACATCACCATCAAACCACTTTAATTCGTACATCCCATCATCATTTAAAACCCATCCACTATTCTCTAGGTGGAAATTAGGGGTATTATTCTTTGACGCATTTATCCAGACACTACAAATATAATTTGCTCTCTCGATTTTCAAAGTTAATACCTGTGAGCTTGGCGGCAAAGAACTTGCTTCTATGCCTTTAATACCAGAAATACATCCATCTCTTTTTTTCGGTTTGTATTTCTTTAAAAATATTTCTAGGCAAAGATCGTCAACTGAGTACATTTTAGGCATCCCATAGATATTACAAACAAATCTTTCAATGTCTGTATTTACTCCAGCAGGAATGGATTCACTTTTACCGAGAGAAAACAAGGCTTTCTGGACATCAACCGCTTTTCCTTATAATGTTAAAGGTCGGACTTTCCTTTTCCTACTAACTGATGCAGTATAATCACATCCAGTGAGTGTATGGTATGCTGGTATAGACTTGGATAAGGTTGTGCCAAGATTCTTGGGTAATTCATTCACATTTATATATCGAAGTGTGTTTTTGCTATAAAGTCCTACTTCCAGCCAAACATTAATCCCCGGAACAATAATATGCAAATTACCCAATAGGATTATCAGCTGTTCGGATGACAACATTACTAAGAGCTAAAAGGGAATTGAGGTGGAATATCATTCTTAAATCAGCCTCCCCGTGTTAACTTTCAAGCGCAGTTTCTTCTCTTTTTGAAACTTTTCCATTGGAGACACGGAAGCTTTCAAGTCACAAAGCCTTTGTAAAATGCATCTTGATACTCCACCAAAAGTACTTTGGAGAGTCTTCATTAAATGTAGAAAAAACAGGCCATCAACTATGATACAGTCTATTTCGGAAGGTGATTTTGAAGCAATGTGGTTTTCAAGCGCTTTAATTGGTGTAACTTTGGGAGTCTTCGGTTTTGAGCCATCTACATGGCCTAATGGAAGTGGCATTGGGGTTAACGGGTACTTGAGCCATATGACTCCAGCCATATCAATCCTCCACTCAAGAGCTATACAGAGTATTCGACCAGATAAATCACGTTCCATTTGCAATTCTTTCATAATACCTGCATAAGTTTTCCCCTTTGTTTTTATACCTTCAGTAGAAAATGTACATACCTTCTGGCGTTGAATTCTTTCTTCAAAACGATGTGAGTTATCTGCAAATTCAGATATGAATTTTTCTCGTGCTCTTTGACCGATATCAGGAACAATTAATAGGAATCCCTTTATTGCTGTGGTGGCTGCTTTTGCTGATCCAATATTGAAAAGAAATTGATGATTTGTTTCATCTGAAGTGAATGGACTCATGAGCTGTTCACACATTAGAATTACGGTTTTCTACATCACATGCATTTCTTGAAAAGGGCTTCCGAGTTCTCTTCAGTGCAAAGCGTCCTTTCCGGAAATCACTGTCTAATTCAGGGTGGGTATCCTTAAGCTTCAAAAGTTGTCATGAAACCGAACTGACCATCGAGCATAGTTCAGCTGGTTGAATGTAAAAAAATAAAAGGTTAGTTTTGGCAAACAGTATATGTATAATTCATAATCTCCAGTTCGAATACTTCGAGAAAATTGATGATACAGGTGAATTATTTCGATATATATCATCCAGTATTTAGCTGTAAGTCTAATGTTTCTTGAGTAAAATGTTTGTACTCTTGTCAAAATCTTCTGCATTTCCACTGAAATGGCGCACTCATTAAAATATTCAGCAGATCGCATGGCTTTGACTTCAGTTCCAAAATGACTCCTGTATGTCAATATCCTGACTGTAATAGAATGATCTAAAATGTAATATTTCCATTGATAAAGCAAACAACTGGTGTACTCTCTTACACTTGTTGTAATGTTTTCCACTAATAAATCCATTAAGTGAACCAGAAGCCAGCACTCCACATTCTGTTAAAAGATATGGTCTTCTAGATTCAGCAATGAATTTCTCAACCGCTTGAAAAGGGCCAATTCAATGTGAAAAGCACCAATTTGAACAAATACAGAATCAGATGTGGGTGATTCTTCAGCTTGGATTTGTACTTGTAGTGCAACCTTTGCAATGGCTATATCATATGTTACACAGTTGCATGTTTTTCTTCTAGATTCAGCAATGAATTTCCCAACCGCTTGAAAAGGGCCAATTCAATGTGAAAAGCACCAATTGGAACAAATACAGAATCAAATGTGGGTGATTCTTCAGCTTGGATTTGTACTTGTAGTGCAACCTTTGCAATGACTAAATCATATGTTACACAGTTGCATGTTTTTCCGCATTCATCAGCAATTTTAACAGCCCTTCGAAGAAATGCAAATTTCTTTAGATGATATAGAAAAGGTGGGTGGAGCTGCAATTTTAAAGCCCATCTGCCTTGGGGAAAGCCCCCACATTTGTTTCGATTTGCCATGTAAGTTTTGGCCATGTAACTGATGACCATATAAAAAGCCCCATTGTTAGGGCGTGGTCGGGTGTACTTAAGGACGATCTGACTTTGGGAAAGCCCCAAACTTTTGGTTAGATTTTTGAAAATTGTATTTACCAAGTGGGAATTTTTGTTTCTGGTAAGTTTCAGACATGTAACTGGTGACCATATAAAAGCCTAATCTTTTGGGCGTGGTCGACCATACTTTAGAGCGATCTGACTTGGGGAAAGCCCCCAAACTTTTGGTAAGATTTTTGAAAATTGAATTTACCAAGTGTGGATCTTTGTTTCTGGTAAGTTTCAGCCATGTAACTTATGACCATATAAAAAGCCCCATTTTTAGGGCGTGGTCGGCCATACTTTAGAGCGATCTGACTTGGAGAAAGCCCCCAAACTTTTGGTTAGATTTTTGAAAATTGTATTTAGCAAGTGTAGATCTTTGTTTCTGGTAAGTTTCAGCCATGTAACTTATGACCATATAAAAAGCCCCATTTTTAGGGCGTGGTCGGCCATACTTTAGCGCGATCTGACTTGGGGAAAGCCCCCAAACTTTTGGTTAGATTTTTGAAAATTGTATTTACCAAGTGTAGATCTTTGTTTCTAGTAAGTTTCAGCCATGTAACTTATGACCATATAAAAAGCCCCATTTTTAGGGCGTGGTTGGCCATCCTTTAGAGCGATCTGACTTGGGGAAAGCCCCCAAACTTTTGGTTAGATTTTTGAAAATTATAATTACCAAGTGTGGATCTTTGTTTCTGGTAAGTTTCAGCCATGTAACTTATGACCATATTATTGGTCCCGTGAGGCAATATTGGGCGTGGTCTGACTTGGGGAAAGCCCCGGAAATTTTGGTTAGATTTGTGAAATGTTTACTCCGACTATGGATACCATTGTCCCTAGAACGTTTCAGCCATGTAACTTATGACCTAATTTTAGGTCCCCTGGGCGCTACTTTTAGGTGCTGCTGTGGCTAAACGCCCCAGCACTGCCCGATCTGACCAATTGATCTTTACTCAGACGGACACCTGCTACAAATTTGGGGGGTCAAACCTTTTGTAACTGATGACCATATTATTTTGTCATTAGCTCCTGGGCCTATTTCACGAAATTTTAACTAAGATAAGATCCCAATTTTAGTAATTTGATTGGATAATATTAGATTGATTTTAGTGCTTAGCCAATCAAAATTGAAGTATCTGCTAAAATTGGATTTTATCTCAAGTTAAAATTTCGTGAAACAGGGCCCAGGACTATTACAGTCTGTAAACGATTATGTCCCTTTTGACAACAGACACAAAGCTAGTTTGCCGACATTTTAATTTTAATTCCTAAATCTAAGATTTTAGTCGAACACAATTATATTTCAAGTATTTTATCCTGCTTTCATTTAATTAAATAGAACGGGCGTATTTAGTTTCTGAGTGTATGAAAGATGTGAAACTGATTAGAACAGCATTACATGATGGTGACTATTCAGGGCAGAGATCTATACTCAAAGTAAGTAGTTCTCTGTGTGCATAATGTGAACTCCCTTCGGGTTTTGTCCCATAACAAGTAGCAACAGACATTGTGGCATCTACTCTTAAGGTAATATTCCATTGGTTTCGTCGAACATTTTGGGTTGCTTGGGATAATATATTGGGGCACTATTTTCTAATCGAATTCGCTGCCTTGAATAATAGAGTAGAAAGCATTACACATCACAGTAATGGTACTCAGCAGAGGTTGTTTCTATTGGTCCATTCTAAAGGGTTTTTTTTTATTTTATCGTATAGGATGTGTTTTCATTGTTCGTTACAAATGGCGGTCGAAACCATAGAAATGCACAACTCCTGTTCATTATGTCTTGAAAATTGGATAGTAGGACCCGAAATTTTCACGGCCAGATAACATCAATATAGATTGAACTGGACCAATATTAAATTTTCGTTCGTGTTTTTAATTTCGAATTATATGGAAAATACTGAGTTACACCAGTGGTTCTTAACCTTTATTTTTTTGCCAACCTTGGAACACATGAAAAAATAGCGGCACACCTGGTTAAATATATATATATGAAAAGTATTTGATTGAAAATAAAAACATGGTAACTCAGACGACATACAACCGTAGACGAGACTAGTCACAGACACTTAAAAAGACTCAAACTAAATGTAGAAAAACACAGCTACGAACTTCAGTGGCGGATCCAGGATTTTTTTTAGGGGGCTGACAACCTCGTGTTTTGTCTCACCGACCGCGGAGCGATGGGTGCCACAGGCACGCACCCGAGTGCCGTAGGCGCGAGCAGTAGGGGGGTAGGGTCTCCCTCAGAAAATTTTTAAAAATTATCATCGATTTCCTCGCATCTGAGCCATAACGAACAATGATTTCTGTTCGTCGACAATGTTTCATTTCGTTGACGATTTTCAAAATTTGAAGAATAAATTTCGAAATTTATATATGTTGATTATTGTGAAATTGTGCATACACCAAAGATAGTGCGGACTGTACGTACAAAGAAGTTGCCACATTCACGGAAAAGTTGTCAACGCCTCTTATAAAAAACAGCAAGTTATATATCCAGATTATAAACCTAATAATGAACAAACTGTTTGAATGTAGGTTATCAAATGTACAGTCAACAATAGTCACTCCCCCTGGATCCGCCCCTGGAACTTATCAGTGAATACTCAATTGAGATCAAGTGGGATTTTCCGCACATTTTCTTAGTGTGCCGTTCAAAATTTCGCGACACACGTATGACGATCTCGCGGTTAGAGGTTTAGCTACTTTAATATCATAAAATTCAATAACTATCTCAGATCTAAATAAAAAAATATTATGATAGGTTATATTTGATTGTCAAGGTTTGATCAATAAGTAAATTATGAGATGATTAGTTTCCTCTTCTGGATAAATCAGATAGTGTCCAATTCAAAATACTCGATCAGTATCAACGCCCTTTTCATGAACAGAATTAAATAAAATGTGGTTTAACGGCCTTCTGTTCTGCTCCGTCTGGGCTAATGAAGACGGCCTGGGCTAATGAAGACGGGGCACATTTTATAAACATAATTAAACTTATGTATCCAAAATAATAAAGTGAGTTCATTTGTTGACCCGAATGTCAAAATTAATCTAAAAAGTGTTCTCATCTCAAGTATTTTTAATTAGAGAAGTGGTTTTGTGTATCGTGGTAATATAGTTTCATCGATTTTGTTCAACTTTTATTTGATTATTTTACGTGTCGTATTACACCTTGAAGGGTTAAAACTATCAAATATCGAAAATAATATAAACATATTACTGTATATTATAAAATATATAATATTATTACATTTAGGATCACGTTGGCTAAGTGGGTAAGACGCTGGCTTGCTAGCCTGAAGGTCGGGTGTTAGATCCCTGCATTGGCCGAAAAAGTTCATCCAGATTTTTTCGGCGTGGTTCCATCTTGTCAGTGATGCAGGACCTGACAAGGAAAGTTGTCTAGTCGTTCGGATGGGACGAAAAAACCGAGGTCCCGTGTACTCATTGGCGTGCACGTAAAAGATCCATTGACAGTATGAATTCGATATGCCTGTCTTCATTAGTCCAGTTCGGAGCAGAATAGTAGGACCTTAAACCATATTATATTATATTATATTATATTATACTATATTATATTATATTATATTATATTATATTATATTATATTATATTATATTATATTATATTATATTATATTATATTATATTATATGTTAAAACAACAAAAACTTACATCAAATAGTTTGTATTTCACATCCTAATATACCTAGCGCCATCCAAAAGCGGGTTCAACAATTATACTATCTGGTGGTATCCATTTCGGCAATGTTATCCGTTAAAAGTTTTTTCTCGATAAACAATATGTTCCTTTTACTCAAAAATCATCACAGTTCAGTTTAAACATCATCAGAAGGTAATCACACAAATAAAAAAACACGGGTTCTTAATATATATGGTTTTTTTTTCTAAAATATAGTTTTTAAAACCTTAAAAGAAACACCGATGCGCTCCGGTATATAGTTTATCAATGCTTCTATGAGAGCGTACACTGGTTGAAGTTGTTATTTGTGCATGGGTATAGGTAGTCTAAAGATAAATCAATATAGTGATAGTGGCTTGATTCTTCCTATACGCTGGTATATATATATATATTTATCTGTAATAGGAACCCCTTTAATTGTGGGAGCCACGTTAGCTTAGCAAGTAAGATGTTGGATCGCTAACCTGGCGGCCCGTGTTCGATCCCTGTCTTGACCGAGAGAGTTCATTGGGATTTTCCAGCTTGATTCCCCGTTGTCAGAGGGCATGGCAAGGGACGACGTATAGTGCACTGTACACAATGGCGTGCAAGTAAAAAAACCCTGGTAGTTTTAATTCTATTAGTAAGTGCAGGAGGACCGCACTACACGAAAAACAAAAACCTATAAGATTAACCTGCGGAAAATATCAAATCAAGTGAATGGATCCGCGGGCCAGCCGTAAGCGTCCACTGCGCCGTACAGTCCCGGGCATGTTATGGTACAGGCTTTTCGTGCCAGAACCATACACAGGCATAACTCCTGATAGGTTGGAACAGTGCTAGAAAACCCCGAATGTTCTTCTGGCCCCACAATGTAATTCGAACATGGTAGAAGTCCGCTTAGTGTAACAGCTTTACGAACCGTATGCGTAATAGGTAATGTTAGGTTCCTGATGTTGCGCGATGGGTTAAGATGAGATTGTCTCTAAGGGGTCCGCGATCTGGTACTTGCAGATACGTTTCGATACGATTCGATACGATCAACACGATTGCTGTTACTGACCGCAATATACGATTGGACCTGGTAGGATCACCACCAATATTCTGCTGTGACTGACCGCAATATACGATTGGCCCTGATAGGATCACCACGAATATTCTGCGATTCAAAACAAGATGATTTCAATCGCAGCACGAATTGTGATAGTGGGAACCTAGCATCAAATGACCATTGACCTAACTGCGGAAAATGGTTCGATGATCGTTAGCACTGAACGGTGTCGCTTTACAGGGTATTAAATTCAAACTAAAAGCTAAATCTATCGATTAATTAATCTTTATGTATTTACATATAAATAATACAACCTTTTAGTAATAAATCTTACCAATGGCGTCAAATAATGTCACACATTTTAGTAGATATTGTATCAGAACAGACGCAAATAAATCCCTTAAGCCTATTAATATTAGTACATTATTAATACCACACATGCCTATAAAACTCAGAATCATTGATTTTAAACATATAAAACATACATGTATGTATGTGTATTCAGTGACTGGACGTTTAAAGTTGTTTTTGTCGGAATAGGGAAAGGGCGGATGGATAGGGTGGATTTTCTATCAGTAGATTTTATCATTTTTATTATGTTCTTTTATAAGTATTCATCTAATACCACGCAAAGCCCAGTTTAGACATTGAGTTCATGGCAAAAAGAGAAAAAAAAATCAAATTCCATTTATTTATTTATGTGTAATACAGAAGTTTGGTTCCTAGTAGAGTACCTAATACCTAAAATATTTTATTAAGTTTCTTACCTGATTTAGTAATCAAATCAATTCATCACTAATAAATGAAAGATCATCCATATCTTACTATGATCGGATAAATGAGCACGATAATAACGACTTTAAGCGTATAGATAACGCTGCTATATAATTAATATATCGTGAACTGAAAAGAGAAGTGAATCTCCTGAGAAAGGAGACAACTGACATAATTGTTACAGAAAAGGTAGTAATTTCCGAGGAGTAAACTGTTATTGACAGTATCTTCGGGAGCTGTATTTACATATTGTTGAATGAATTAACATCCAGGCGAAGTAAGACAAAAGGTCGTGCAGCGGTCTTACGTACTTATATTCCAGATAACAAATTTAGACTGCCTGTCTACGGATAGCTCCGCTTGATAGTAGGCACTAAGCTAGCTGGCTGATATTTTAAGTCCTAAATCAACTATTTTAGTCGTAAAAACGGGTATACATCAAAAATTCTGTTAAAGGCCTAATCTTGATTATATTTTGGCGAACAAAACAGATTAATTTTGTGTTTAAAGCCCTTCAAATTATCTACCTTATGGCTGAGCAACGTGATACGTTTTCAAACAACTTAAACTCGTCAGTCTTCATCTGCAAATGGAGACTGGTGTCCCAAACTGTATGAAACGGTGTCTGGATAAAACTGCACTTTTAATTTATTAAGTACAGGATGTGGTTCGTTCACTGTATAGACCTTTAAAAGAACGGTAATAGATTTTACCAACGAAAATATCGACTCGAAAGTTGAAATTTTGAGACAAAGTAAATACACCTTCCTCTTTATTTTGGCGTTTAAATTTCGTACTGTTAAAATCGGCTGGTCCCTTTATTCTGCTTCCATTTAATAAATTGAAAAAGTTAATTATTTATAGTCTGTTTGCATATGGCAGATTGAAACGTAGAAGAACCGCATTACAAAACATTTGGGACAGAAATATATTCTCAGTATGAAGTTCACGCGCCGACTTGGGGGTCTCATGTTCAATACCAGTATTTTCCGAGAAACTTTGACAGTTGTAATTCGAAACAAGACTAGACGGCCGTTGTCGGGGCAAATTATTTCTCGTAGCACACCGCATGGCGAATGCCCATCTTCATTAGCCCAGTCGATGCTCGATGCAGAACAGTAGGACGTTAAACCCCATTTCATTGCATATCAATTTAAAAGTTTAATACACCATGTGTGCATTTTGAAATTTAAGAACTTGACATCCAGTAATCTATAAGGGCTTATATAAAATCTATACCACTGTTCAGACCAGCACCTGCAGCCAGCAATGGGATTCCAGATTTTAGTTCCTGTTTAGGGTCGTTATGTATGCCCCCCCCCCCCTTGACAAAATCCCAGATCCAGGCCTGACCACGGCTAACTAAAACGATATTATAAAATCTGAACCAAGTACTGTATCCAATATTCATTGCCACTCATGATCACCCGATTGGATGTAATTCTAGTCTTCAAAGGAATGTTTGGATGAGCCACACCTCCATGAGTGTGTACTGCATTTCCGAATACACTGTTAACTTTTAAACCACTCATTGGGTCATCTTCATGTCTAAGGGCTGGTTCGTCCATGCGACTGAACATAAAACTGTATAGTTATAGCGATTACTTGCCCAGTGACTTAAATGTACCATCTCAGACTTCAACTTTTGACTCAACATTCCGCTTAATATGATTGCTTTTGCACAAAGACATTTTACACCTTCTATCTGCTATTAATATCATTTTACCCCATCATCGCTTGAAAATGGTGAGAGTATCCTAATTGAAACGTTACAGTTAATACAACTAGTGAATATTATACATAACGTCTTCTCTTCTGTTTATTATTACCCCAAACTGTTATGAAATTGCAAATTTTGACCTAATTTCTCTAATTCTAAACAAATAACTCAGGGGGGGGGGGGGGGGTATATATTTACAACTCGCACATTACCGGATAAGGTAAACAATAACCCCTTTCAAAAACTATTTTAACCAGGTTAAATATGGTAGGATGGTTGAAAAGAAATCAAAATCCGTTCGAATATAATATGGTGAATTTTAAAACTATGCGCATGCGATAGATAAAGGCCTGCAGCTTCAGATATGGCATGTCAACTTCAATTACGATGAGAATATTGACATTTGAAACCATGCGTTCCATGCCTTCTGATACGTCTCTAATTAATAACGATGATGATGATAGGTATAACATGTACAGTACACTGTAAGGCATAATACTGTGAAAAACCAGAAACAGTTACTGCAGCTGGTTAACAAAAATCAAACCGAGTAAATACAGAAAAAAATATGGTAAACCAGCTGTTGTTTAAACATACATTATGGGAGATTAGATAAAGAGTTGACAGTATGATAGTTAAAAACTAGATAATGTAATGGACATTTGTTGAAAATTGCAGTCAAATTGTTCTAATCTGAACCGAGAATATAGCGACTGAATTTTGGGCCTAGCCTCGATCATCATTACTAAAGACGGTACGATAGGAAAGATAGTCTCGTTTATCCACTTTTAGATTTAACCCTTGTGCGTATACAAGGGGTATTTTGGACCCCAACGACCATATCCTTAACGTTTGTCAGAAATTCGTTCATAATTGTATACCGACAATTTTATACATTGTTAGCTACTTGATGTCGAGTATAATGCTGCAAATAGAATGGACGTGAGGCAGTGGCAACATTCATCATTTGAAAAGAAACTACGAATATTACATTATCGTATATTATTATGGACCCCCCTTCCTTTTCATTTCAACATTTTGGTGGTTACAGGTGTCCAATCTGTGCTGCAGTCGGTGCTAGCTTTGTATTAGGGATCTTTCTTACTGATGATATTGCTTTGGTTATTCTGGTAATCTAGATCTGAAGGAAATCAAGGTACCCTACCAACCCCATCAAAAGACGATTCTACATGGAACATGACAATTACGATATTTTTAGATTTGTATGGTTTCAAAAAACTTTTATAATCCCTATCATCACTGATAATACCTGAAATATTTTGTTTTAGCCTGATTGATTATTGTTCAGTCTTGGTATGAAGCTGTAGTTTAATCGTTTTTGAATAAAATTATTCACCCTAAAACCTATTTATGTCTGGGGTCTTAGATTACCCCAAGTTGCCGACAACGTTTTTCGTACGACGTGTACGCACAAGGGTTAATTATCAATGAGCGTTGAGCAGGAGATCGGATTCTAATCCAGTAAATATCACAGGCTAGCGATGACATCGAAAGTTGGCTATTGTCTCGTTAAGTTAAATAATTAATGTCTAATTAATAATTTATATAACATTTCGGGCCTAAAGAAAGACGTGCAATTTACAACATTAAAGTGACACATATCACAGTTGATATTGAAATTTAAAACATATACAATGCAGCAGAGAAAATGTAAGACGTGAAAGAACAGGGTGTAGAGAGTAGTGAGTTGTTACATTAAGTGAAAAAACCTTCATTGGTGAAAAGAATAGCGTTAGCCATATGCTCCGAATTAAAAATCGTTATTACCGAGGAAACAATTAGGATTTCCTCATTGCATAATGTTACTGTTTGCCAAATATCTCAAAAAATTTATTTTGGTAACAAAAATTAAAATCCATGCATGCTGCATACATTAACTGAAATGTAACTTAAGATGTTCACTAACCGACAATAATTATCACCCTCCAGACGCTGGGTAATCCCATCAGACTATTTTCAACAAACTTGACTTAAAAAATTGGCAACTATAAGGATGCAAAATTCACGTTGATTACCCGAGTTTCACTGTCGACGACCACGGTGGCTTACTGCGTAAGACGTTCGATCGGTAAACTGGAGGTCCCGCGTTTGATCCCGGTGTTCATCTGGATTTTCCGGCGTGGCCCCCCTTTGTCCGTGGTATAGGGCAGAAGACCTGACAAGGGGACATGGCATGTAAAAGAATCCATGACAGTTGGAATTGGAAATAAGAGTGTTGTTGTTATTCTCAAGGAAAATGTCCCTCATAGCACAGTCAAATATATGATACCTGTATAATGTGTACATATTTTATCGGTAAAACAGATTTCTTCAGAATTTTACCCCAAAAAACTGTTTGTTATGTATTTAAAATACATGTAATTAAACAGATTTTTGATATTTTAAAACCAAAATATTGCCCTGAAAAAAAATATATTTTTTACAGTGTATATCATCTATAAAACTGAAAACAACCGCCTTCGGAAATTGAACACTTCGTATCCTATATTTACCAGACATGCGGTGATAATGGCATCACAAATATTAATGATTAACTTGACGACAAATACATACAGGTCCAAACCATCCAAGATATGCCTTAACGTCTCATCATTTCGAATTGGCCATTAGGCTCTTTGGAATAATATGTGTGTTTACGGTTTCTCGGTTCTTTTCTCCTTTTGTTCGTTGGTTTTATCGGGGTTCAGCTTGAATAGATTGTAACCGAGTAAAATTGTGGAAGCCCTTATGTAAATATTAAAATTTCGATATTTGAATTTGTCTGCAGAAAACCATGCCACTACCTATTTATAGGGTCTGTGATATTAGAAATATAGTTTATGGTTGGAATTTAGGCTTTAAACAACAGAGACGGTTCGGTGATCGTAAACACATGTAAATTGTATTGGCCTTTAAGGGTTATAATCCCAATTGAACATGCATTATGCAACAGCTAATTCTGCCTATATTGCGAGTCTTTCTTTATGCCATAAATGTTATCTAAATTAATAATTAGACATTAAGTAACTTACTAAGACCACAATCAACCCCGATGCCATGGGATACGTTGTCTAATTTGAGTAATGTAATTTGCTCGAGAATTGACAGAACTCTCGGAAAACGTCTTTAAAAAAAATATAGTTGGCCTACTATCGATTAAAACGACCACTCATAAATACGAAATGACAAAGCAGTGTAATATTAATTTGTAGATTTGAATTGAACATAAATCGTGTGTCTGTGATTTTAAGAAGCCGCTCTCGATATCATTCCCGCTCATATTGCGATGAGTGCATCAATGATACCATTTTCTGAAATAAAATAGACTAATGAAGACGGGTAAACATTTGTTCGTTGGTTTTATCGGGGTTCAGCTTGAATAGATTGTAACCGAGTAAAATTGTGGAAGCCCTTATGTAAATATTAAAATTTCGATATTTGAATTTGTCTGCAGAAAACCATGCCACTACCTATTTATAGGGTCTGTGATATTAGAAATATAGTTTATGGTTGGAATTTAGGCTTTAAACAACAGAGACGGTTCGGTGATCGTAAACACATGTAAATTGTATTGGCCTTTACGGGTTATAATCCCAATTGAACATGCATTATGCAACAGCTAATTCTGCCTATATTGCGAGTCTTTCTTTATGCCATAAATGTTATCTAAATTAATAATTAGACATTAAGTAACTTACTAAGACCACAATCAACCCCGATGCCATGGGATACGTTGTCTAATTTGAGTAATGTAATTTGCTCGAGAATTGACAGAACTCTCGGAAAACGTCTTTAAAAAAAATATAGTTGGCCTACTATCGATTAAAACGACCACTCATAAATACGAAATGACAAAGCAGTGTAATATTAATTTGTAGATTTGAATTGAACATAAATCGTGTGTCTGTGATTTTAAGAAGCCGCTCTCGATATCATTCCCGCTCATATTGCGATGAGTGCATCAATGATACCATTTTCTGAAATAAAATAGACTAATGAAGACGGGTAAACATTGTGCTATGAGGGAAATTTTGCCCGGGCAATGGCACTATGGCCTACTCTTATTTCGAAGATAAACTTCCATGGGATCTTTTACATGCAAGCTAATGTTAGGCCCTCAAACCTGCATCACTGACAAGGGGAAACCACGCCTGAAAATCCCAATGAACTTTTTCGGCCAATGACGGGATCGAACACGCGACCTCCGGTTGGCAGAATGAACAAGACAGTCAGTAACCGTCCGACAACTGTTTCTAGGTCTTTCATGAAAACGCAACCTCCAGGTTAGTGAGCCAGCGCCTTACCCATCGTGGCTCCCACAATATAATCAATATAATAATTATGATTTTAACCCTAAAACGTCTTGTCACATCTGGTCTCTCATAGTACGGCTTTCTCAAGTTGGCAGAATGAACAAAACAACCGTTTAGTACTATACCCCGTTCAGACGCGCAAGTTAAACTAGTTTAACTTATCCGGCGATAGTTAATTCAGCAATTTTCGTAGTCTGAACGCATATGTGGAGATTTTAAATTAGTTTAAAATATCCACCTCCGTAGGTGAATTGAATTCGGCTTTTTTTTTTATCTGGTTTAACTTTCGGCGTCTGAACGGGTAGGATTAAAATATCCGGATATTTTCACTCTGAACATGCGCAGTGCATAGTAAATAACAATCTTAGAAAAATGGCGGCTTCTAGTGCTCATGCGCGTTTACCTCTGACCCTTGACCGACGAGGTCAGGAACATGGTCAGGAATGTTAATCCAGTATAGTGCCAGTATCTTAAAACACGTATGAAAAAAACCTCGGGATCTCCAGCTAAGCGAGACAACGTCTCTCTTGCTCCTTCGCCCTTGAAGTATATGTTTTTGTCTTACCCAGATACTGATGTTATGTATTTATGTCCATGACTACCAAGGCGATTTGTCTTAATACATATCTGAATAAATGAATAAATTGGGTGACAAGAAAAGATACGCATACATGAGCTCAAAATCGTGCATAAATGCTACAATTGTTATCATCATGCGAGAACCCTTGAATTATCGATAACAACTTTAAGTGAGAAAACTGAAGCGTGAATATTAACCTCATACCAATAACACATGCCTACCAATCATTGTATTAATGACAGAGTTGGTGGGAAATGATGAAAAGGTCCTTATTCAGATGAGAATTAGAAGCGGTAACGTATGAATTAGACAACATTCCCCAAACACACATAGATCTGTCTGTAAACTGATTGTGATCATCATATTAACATTGATAAATATCGTGTCAGTGGATATATGAAAGAAGATCAGTCATACAAGTGTTTGTCATTAGTATACCATGGTCTTTGATATTATATTCCAAACACACACATTAAAGGGACACGACCTCCTTAACTTAGATGAAAACGTATGTCGATTACATTAATTCTGGTGCGTTGATTTTGGTCAATAATTTTCTGTGTTAAAACATATTTACGTATCAGCAACTAAACATCCAACATAAAGCGACATTAGATCAATCCATCGTCACATTATTTTGACTTGTATCAAAGAGTGTCTGCTTTTTTAAATACTGAGAATTTTATACCTTTTAAAATATACATAATAAAGTTGGTGAATATTTATACCAAACTACCAATTAGAAAGCAATTGGTCTGAATTTGCTTTCTAGGTAGAAATGGTGGACAAGGACAAGCCTAATAATCTATATATTGTTCTTTATAGGGGCATTGTGGGAGATCAGATAAAGAGTTGACAGTTCTCGCCAGAATAGTTTTAAAAATAGATATAAAGTAAATATTCAACTCTGAAATGAAATATTAGCTTTTGAATTTTACTACTTTAGGCTATCCCCGTTCGTCATTACTAAAGTTGGTACGATAAGAGACAAAGTCTCGATTATCCATTTTTACGTTTAATTGTTTCAAAAAATATATTCCAATCCGCTAATATCACAGTCTAGCGATGACGTCGAGAGTTGATTATAGACTGGATAAGGTAATTAGTATCGCATAATGATTTATATAATATTTCAGGCCTAAAGAAAGACCTGCAATAGGCAGATTTAGCTTTAGTTTTTGCATAGTGTAATTGTAGCATAAAAAGTCAACTTAAACTTTGCAACTAACCAATATTTGAATACTAGTGGCTGACCCGGTGCTGCACAGATTGAAAGCAGTATTACTCCCAAATCGGAAGTTTAACGCCACCTGGCCCATGTTAGAGCTTCCCCTATACACCATCTGAACAGTCCTTGTGTATCCACAAACCCTGAACGGATAGACGAACACATGACAGACACCAATATTAGAATAGATGTATAGTCGTGGTTCGATGTAAATTACACCTTTATTTTACATTTATAGCAATAATTTAAAGTTTCTTTTCAAATTCTACCTTATTCAAATTGATTGCACTGTGGAATTTGTTTTTGTTATTTTCTGTTTACTGGTGGTGTTTTTATGTTTGTCATATAACAATACTAAAACTGACATGCTGTATGCTTGGTTTGTTATATACTTTATTACTATAATGTTAACCTCTAACCATTACGGCGAACGTAAATCATGAGAATAGCATTTATTCATTTTGATGAGGTGACGCTATGTAATGTTCTATGGAATGTACCATAGTTCTACCTATCTAAGTTTTATTAGAACTGATGTCTAGAGGGGAATGAAATATTAGTTATTAGGGCAATTGCAACAACGGCAAATGCAGACATAAATAGTTGAAATAGTACTTCATGTGGATACCTTTATCTGATGTTCAGCCAAGATTTGGCATACAGCGCTTTCCAATCGATTTTATCTATGGTAGCGATATGAGAAAGCTCTTAGCCTCTATACCACTAAAGTTACTGTCTTCAATAGAGTTAAATCTAGCAGAAGACTATACTGACATCAACACTTAAATCACATTCTTACTCGCTAGGCAATCAATTTACACTTTATTAGCCAAGGAAATGAATGATCTTAGTATTTATTTTAATAAATAAACCACTATATCATTATAAACAATATATTTGTATCGGTAAAACAATGCCAGGGTATAGCGTGGACAGTGCACTTCCGAAAAATAGATCAATATTTTAAGGTCAGTTGGTGAAAATTAATAAAACGATAAAAAAAAAACTTGAGTTTAGTATTTCATATTGAAAATATACTAATTAAGTTTTCAAGTGCAAGCGGAAAATATATCTGTACCAGAAAATATGATGCCTGAAAAAATCAAATTATAGACCGAAAGCAATATCACAAATAAATGAATAAAATAGGAAATACATTTTAGACGATCCAGTGCATGGATTATTCGTTTATTGAACTACGATGACTGTGTCAGTAAAAAAAACCTGAGAAATAACATTCGATAGGCATTAGTTAATTACGACAATTATTAGTTAATTGTAAATATCTATTGAATAAACCCTCTGACAAACCAATGAATTTTGCTGTATTCCCTTATATTTACTGCACAAGCCGCGATTCAACATTACCGACGGCACATGCCATGCATATTATCACCTGTTGGCGATGGGCTACTTTGGAAATCGGCCAAGATTCAAGATTTGCCGTTATAATTTAGTATGTCATACACACGCTGACATAGGCTAAATTTTACAAATTGTGCACGTATTAGTGAAGTCTATGGAATAGTCGTATGGAATATTTATTGATGAAGTCATGTCAGTTATGGTTGTCATGGGGAACTCGACCACATCGTGAACATCGAAAGGAACGAGTAAAATATATTTGAATAGGTTTATATTATAAAATACCCAAAGTCATTAAAAAACTATGTCAAATTCAAAGTTTATTTACTGCAACAACTTTTAGACTAGGCCCGATTCTGGATAAAAGTAAAGCAAGAGGCATTTTTTAGTAGGATTTGGTATCCAGGCTATTTAACCTATTTCAAGGGTGCTGATTACGAAAAAATAGGATACCAAGCTGAAAAAAGTGTTTTTGACCCTCAAAATTGAAAAACAAAATGGCCGCCAAAATTGCATCAAATTGTGACGGACGTGCACAGTATTTGTGTCTATAATTGTATTAATCCTTTTAAATTTTTGAAATATTAACTTTTCAAGACATTCAAAGAATGCTGATCATGAATAAATAGGATTACAACCCCCAAAAAATTTGTGACCCCCAAATTTGAAAAACAAAATGGCCGCCAGAGTCGCCTAAAATGATGTTATTTGTGCACGGTACATCACCAACTGAGATTGTATTATTTGTTGATATTCTTTTTAAATGTGACTTTTTCACGACATTAAAACACTGTTGTTCATAAAAATATTGGACATCAAGGTGATCATGTTTTTGAACCACGAAATATAAAGAACAAAATGGCCATCATATTCGTCTCGACTAGTGGTAGGTGTGCACAGTGTATCATCATCTGTGAAACTGTCACAGTCGTTAAACCTGTTCTTTCTGATTAACTGACGTCACTGTACCCTAAAAGGTATTGATATACAAATACACAAGCGTATATCTTCATGAATACTTCTAATCCTTTAGAAAGAAAATATCATGGAAATTTTGTTAAACTATCAACACAAATTGTCAAGTGAAACTGACAAATATCATTTATAAAAGTCATGTGAAACTTCTGAAGTCATGTTTTACAATTTGGTAACGTATAATCACCATATCTAGCTTCAATAAGTCCTACATTTAATTATATTTTGAATTCTTAAAGTAGGCATCTTTCAGTTTCAGTTCAACTACTACACATTCGAATTGTCATTGAAACAACTTTCTTCATCACCAGGCGTTCTGCAGCCACACGCAGCTGTGCAAGGAAGTTTTGATCTCCTGCATTTGCAACGCAATGTTTGACAGTTAGTACGACATGAACATGTAATAAGTGCAAGGCAAGCTTCAGGAATGGGATCCAAAGACATCAATATGGGTTGTAAACCTTTGTTTGTTCTTGTCCAACCCATCTCTGTGACATCTGGAAGTTGTGGAATAGCTTCACAGGCTTTGTTCCAGATCATGGTTTGGTAATGTACCCGTTTGATGTGGTAACATAAGGCATCACTTGTGGGCGGCATCAACTCAGGTTTGCATGATTTCTCAAATAAAATCTTTCGCACTGTGTTCACTTTTTGAACATTATGGACACCATACACCTTACACACAAATTCTTCAGTGGAATTGATCTTGTCGTGAGTCAGGTATTCAGTGCCCAAATCCTTCAGGAGATGATGATGGCTGCAAAAGATCTTCCACGCTGATCTCTTAGATTGGCCACATAAGTAGGATGTAGAATCACAGCCTGTCAGTGCATGAAACGGCAATAGTGATGCAACAGAATGTGCTGGTAGGGTTTTGTAAACTTTACCAATTGGAATGAACTTTCTTTTCTGGGCAGTTCCTGTCAACATCCAGACGTGGTCAGCTTTGAAAGATGAAAAATGTGCCAAAAGAAGCAGGAGGACATCTGTATCTCTGGCAGCCACTACAACCGTGCCTGAGGTGATGTTGATGGCATGAAGGATAAGTCGGGTGTCAGCTTCCTCATGGGTTGACCTTAATTGATCAAGATTTGCAGTGGACTTGGAAGACTTGACTTCTTTCTCGTCGGCAAAGCCACCAGCTACAACTACCTCTTTATCCTGTGGAGCATTTTCCAGTAACTCTTCTGATAAGAAACGGGCAAGGTCAGCTTTGTTATCAGGAAGAGCTATGAAGTTGGTCCATGAGTGAGGAAGTGGCACATCTCTACCTTCCACAACACGTCGTATTGGCCTTGTTGTTTGAGACCTTCGCTGTCTGGTTTGATATTTAATCGATTCATCTCTGTATCTGTCAAACACAACATCAATGCGATCGTATGCTGTGCCTGATCGGAAGATTGAGCTGATGAATGCATCTGCTAGATCACCAAACGATGTTGCATTCGCTGGCTTTCCAATTGAGAGAACTCGTGCCTGTCCATCAATGACTAGAGATGAGAATCTTCCACTCAAGTCAATCCATTCAGGACAATCCACATCAGAAGTTAAGATGTCACCCAACACTGATTTATTACCCGACCTCAGAGAGCTGTTGGTTTCAGCAAGAGCTACTGGCACTGACATAAGTTCATGGTTTAAGATGTTTTGAAGATCCACAACACGTCCAGCTGCAGATGAGACAATGAGACGCTGAAGAACATTTCTATCTGCCTTCATCACTGTTCCATTGTTCTTAGTGGTATGCTTATGTTCAACATCGTATAGGTTCCCAAATGTTAAGCAATTGTTCCTTTTCAATGGGCTGTATATACTTTGTCTTGAAGGTGATTCTGTTCTGCTGAGTAGACTACAGCTTACAAAGTCATCAAGCTGTTGCTGACCAAGAACTTTTGCATCAAGTAAGGATTCCTGTATCTTCTCGGTTGCAAGGTCTTTTGTGGCAATGTTTTGCAATACATTTGGTTGAACATCAGGCGTGAATACTTGGAAACGCTGTAATATGGTTACAAGAGTGTCTTCGTCTGCATTATCTCGATGTTGCCGTCCCGGTTTTGCTTCGTTGTGGCTGAGAATATCCTTTGGATGAACGTGAAACATATCATGGGTGTCTGCTGCAATGTGAGATCTGAGATTGTATGATAATGCCCATCTGTTCAATGCTGACCTTGAGTTTGTAATGCCGACGATTCCACCACCTCGTTTGCCAGTGCCGTTCAGCCACTCTTGCGCCTGATCTGGATCAACTTGATTGAATTTTCGCTCAGATCTTTTCACTACAAAGTTTCCCTTCTGAAACTCATCTTGAACCACATCTGGTAAGGTCTTCATATCTGCCACATATACAGGACCCCATCGCCCATAGTTGTAGTGGTCATACCGAAGGAAGTAGGGTAACATACATGTGAAGGATTGAAGGTGCAGATCCCATATTCCATCTCTCTGAGCTCGCGTGAATTTGAGCAGAAGAAATACCATCTCAATGTAATCAAACCAAAAAGAGAAGTTTGCGTTTTCTTCTCTCTTTTTCTCTTTGAAATCTTCCATCACCTTTGAGTCAGACAACAAAGTAGTCAATGCAGTAAAACCATGTAAACATGAGGCAGCTTCAGATACATCATCAAACAGTTTCCTGTCAGTATTCTTAAGAAATGAAGAGTAATGCGGTCCTATGATTTTCCACAAGGCCTGGATTGTAAGCTTGTGTGCTCTCATTGCCTTGTTGTATTTCTTTCCTGCTAGAACTGCTTCCACTGTGTTTGGTCTTATAATACCGGATTCCAGCCACACTTCGGACAATCCACAACCACACATATGTTTTCCTATCACTTTGAGGAAGTTCATCGATATGTGTAACCCTCCGAGTCGAGGTATTAGCTTGGTTTGGTAGTCTTGGTTGCACCACTTCAATTCCATCAGTTTGCAATATAGAGCCTGATCAACTGAAATGACAGTATACAGCTGTCCCATATGTGAAGACACATCCATACACCGCTCTACAACAGTTTTGAGGGTATCAAATTCATGTGCAGGTGATTGTATGATAGGCATATATCCAACTGAAGTAATGTGTGGATCATTTTCGGAAACAGACTCGTTGAAAACTGTCCAGCTACTTGTAACTGTTGACCTTTCACGCATCATGAGGAAAGCTAGATCTAGTGCATCTGCTGTCACAAATTCCTTACAACCTTTTTGGTCATAAAACCATTCCTTTTCTATTGGACCCTGGAACACTGGAGTTGGTCTCTTTGGAGGCATGTTAGCTGAACTGACTTTTGACATTGCTTCTGGAATATCCAAAGTCTGAGTTGAAGACAGTGACACTGTGTCGAACATCACATCAGAAGCTGGTCCACGCTGCCATGCTGCTACTTGTGTTGCATGAAAGGTGTTTTTTCCGTCCAAAGTTTCATCAAGGATGTCAATGTTGTCTGCTGTGAAAAAGACAAATCTGTCTGGAATGAGATTAGGTGGTATCACAGAACCTGTGTTGTGGTTCATTGTGTGCAGTGTTGATTCTGCCAAACTTGTGTCAAGTTGCATGACCTGCTTGTAACTTAGGGTGTGTCCTGCTTTGTGGAAAAGCTGAACAAGATCTTTGGACCTTGTAACTTGATGGAGGGTACTGGCCAAACCAATATGTTTTGGAGTTAACTTCTGGCCGCCACTCACTCCATAGATCATGTCTTGAGCAGTACATAAAACCTTTTGTTTTAATGTTACATCTTCTTTGTACTCATCATCTTGGTCAGATTCAAATTGGCAAGGGCCTCCATACAAGAGTTTAAGGAACATGTAAACACTATCAGGTATGCATTTCACGGCACTCTGTTCGTCAACTGCAACACCAGCATGACCTGGTGTATCCATCAAATCACCCCTGAGTTTCAAAGCAACATGAACTAGTTCAAGGAATATGTCTTCATGGCGGTCATAGGTAGGCATTGTCAACCTTTCATCAGCCTCTGCGAGTTGAGAGATGGCGATTCCATTGTACCTAGTGGGTACAAGTAACGTGTCACGATCAACTGGGCTTCCATATGTCTGCACAAATGTAATAAAGTCTGAGACATGAACTTGAAGCTTCTCCCTGAATGTTGCACGGCGACTTATGAACGACTTGGCAATGGAAGTGTTGGATTTGACTGATAGTTGTTCGTACCGTTTCCAGACATCGCTCAACCTGAGAACGTGACCCTGATCTGCTGCATAACGCAGCTCAGTCGCCAACCATGCCATTGGCGGATCTGTGTTACAGTCATGAGCATTTTTGGTTTTTGATGTAGTTCTTTTAAAAGAACTAAGACAAGCTAGATGGTATTTCGCCTCCGCAGCTATTAGGTCACACACACCAGCAAGTTTACAAAACAAGTCTTGGTCAAATTTAGAAGCTTCCAGAATATCAGAGCTGGTGTTGAATGTCATCACACAATACAGATGTTGTTTCAAGTTAACTTCTTGACAGAACATACATTTGTTCCAGTCAATAAGATTTGAGTTTCTACGACGGGATTTTGCGGGAGATGGATCACTGAATACAGGTGCTGCATCTTTTGTAGTGTTGTTGGTTGACTTCTCTAATCGATGAATTTTGTTCTTATCTGTAAATTGTCCATAACAGTTCTTATGCCAGAAAAGTTCTTTTCTTAATTCTCCATGCAACACTTGCTCCAACCGATCAATCACTGCACTATTTTTTACATCTCCTATTTTTTTTCTGTTTTCAATAGCTTTTGTAACAGTTTCAATTCCTTGTGAAGTTGCAAGTCGCAAATCTCCATTGTTCTTTTGACAAAATATGCATGAATGCAAGTCCACTGAAGACGGCCTTTTCAAGTTGAGGACAGGCTCCATGAGCAGAATGGATACAAATCTGAAAGATAAAAAAGGATCTTTTGTTTCATTTATATTTTAATAATTGATTTCATATGTGTTATTGGTATTTAGAGAGTGAAATAACCCTTGTTCTTATTTTCAAGCATAAATTTTGCATTTTTTTAAAAAGAAAATCTAAATAATGACTGCTCCCTGAAAATATGTCTGTCAAGAGTTAACTCCCTTGAATAGCAGACGACGGGTCATGAAGTTGTCACTAAGATTGTGTTAAATCAAATGCATTTTTTTTATTCATTTTATAGTATTTATTAGCCCTTATTGAAAGAAGATACATCAGTTCATTGAAAAAATACAAAAATATTAATGTAAAAGGCGGAATACTCACATTAATTGCAACAGCAACTTGACAGGTCTTAGAAAGGCATTTATTAAAAACAAAGGGACCAGTCATTGCTTTTAATTGTCATAATACCAACTTTTGTAAAATTAACATTCAAAACAATCGCAATTGTTCTCAGTCATCTTACATATTGCGTTACATGGTAATATAAACCATTACACAACTAAAAATAACTTTGTAAGCATTATCGTAAAAAATAATCATTTTGAAAAAAAAAAAAAAAAAAAAAAAAATATAAATAAAATAAATAAAATAGAAGTATTTCCAATGAAAGGCAGTTTTCTACCTTGAGGGGAAAACAAAAGTATCATTTTAGTTGTAGAGGGTAATGGTATAAATTTACAATGTGTTAATATGAAAACAAATCAGTATTTTCATAACGAAAATAATTACTTTAAACAATTTGTTTTATTTGTGATGGTCCCAAAAACTTTATTTTAGCTTGATAAACAATTTCACTGTTGTTAGCATCTATAAAATGTCTGAAAAAATCAAATTTAAAAAGATTATCAACACGAATTTAGTCTCAGTTGATGATGTACCATGCATAAATAACATCACTATGGCGGCCATTTTGTTTTTCAAATTTGGGGGTCCCAGATTTTTTTTTTTTTTAGGTTGAAATCCTATCCATTTATGATCAGCATTCTTTGAATGTGAAAAATAAATATTTCAAAAATTTAAAATGGTTTAATACAATTAAAGACACAAATACTGTGCACGCCCGTCACAATTTGATGCAATTTTGGCGGCCATTTTGTTTTTCAATTTTGAGGGTCAAAAACACTTTTTTCAGCTTGGTATCCTGTTTTTTCATCATCAGCACCCTTGAAATAGGTAAAAAAGAATGGATACCAAATCCTACTAAAAAATGCCTCATTATCTTTTATTAGAGCCTTTTTCCAGAATCGGGCCTAGTCTATTTTAACAAATGTAGATAACACTGGACAAAATCGACATAACAAGGATTTGTGGATAATTTCATGAACGAATTCCCTACAAATGCACAAAACAGAAACCACAGAGAATTACGCAACAAAGCAGTGGTCAGCTAAAGACAATATTGGATATGTCCACCCTGAGCTCTTACACATGCCTGAATTCGCCTTGGCATGGGCAAGAACAGGTGTCTCATTACATACACGCTGTGGAATTTTTTGCAAATGATTTTTGGGTGCCTGTGCCAACTATGCAACAGTTCGTGGTGGCACGACTTAAGTTCTGACGCGTCCGTCCAAGTTCATCCCAAAGGTGTTCGATCGGGTTCATCATGGGGAGACATAGAGGGCAAATCCATAAAACGGACATGGTGATTGTTCAAAAAGTCTCTTTGTCAACCTGACAGTATGGGGTCGGGCGTTGTCATGCTGGAATACCACCTGACGACGAACGCCATGTTGAGCCAGCCATGGAAGCAAAACCGGATGAAAGATGGCGTCAACATAAAGTTGAGCGTTGAGCTCGCCTTGGACCACCACCAACTGGGACCGGAAGTTGACTTTGGTAGCGGCCCAAACAGTCCCCATGACAGTAGCAGTGACTGACTTGGACCTGTTGCGCAGGTGCTGTAGTCGGATGTGGCGATCTTGAGCAGCGGTTGTTACAGGTGGCGCTTCAGGTCGGGGCTGGTCCTCAACTCTTCCAGTGAGGTGAAAGCGGTGTCTGAGGCGAGCAATGGACGATGGGTGGATATTAAAGTGTCTGGCAACGGCTACCTGTGCAGCCCCCTGATCCAGCATGCCAAATAGCTCTGTCCCTGTTTTCTTTTGATCTGTATTTTAAGGGCTAGAGTGCAGGGAATGCACGTGCCAAACGTGTGCCATGGGACTGCTTAAAACCGTGAAAAAAGACAAATGTTGCGTATGCAGGAACAAAGTTCAATACCGACAACTAATATTGGGTTGAAACCCAGAATTACACAAAAAGAGACGCATTATAAGCTTCACCCATGTGTCAAAAGACAGGAAAGCCCAGGAAAACGTTTACCAGAAAAATTTCTCGAATTAGGCATTGCGTTTTTAATAGCTTTGAGTATATGATGTGCATCTGATAGAACCACACAAAGGATGTTAATACCGGAATAACTGACATATGGCAAGAAATATGCCATGGAGACGAAATATCTCATTTTATTGCGTCATTTTCTGAAGCATAGTTCCGTATTATAAAAATCCTAATTTCGACAGTGAAATAACCTTCCTTCTTGTGGCATACCGAATATGTTAAAGGGACAATAACATTCTTGCTGGCTTGGTAGCCCCAGAAAAAAAATAATACCCTTATTCTAAGTACTACCTGTTGTGTACAACCTATTTTACTTGTCCAGAGAGTTCGAAAATATTTTAAAATCCAAGTCACATTTGTAAAGGTTTACGTTAGACTTTTCAAATCAATTGGTCGAATTTTTCCATTTTTTTAAAATAGATGTGTTAAGATGAAATTTATATTATCATTTAATTGGAATATTCTAAAATAATACGATTTGTTGACCAGAATGAAGATTGGGACATATTATTCAGTTACAAGAGTGTTATTGGGGCTTTAAACCCAGTTATGTTTTACCTATCTTCGGAGACAACAAAAATAATATCTAAACTTTTTAATACCCTTTTAATATGTGTGGAAAATTAGCAGAACAACAAAACCCAAATTGGCCCACGGAAAAAAACATAGACTTATAACTTTTTAATTACAGTGTCAATTTCCAGATTACATTATAGGCCTGCAACTTTTATTAAATTATTGATCACATTTCAAAGAGAAAAAGAGCGGCGAGGTGAAGAAAATCAAAGGCGTATGAAGAATTACGTGATTTCAACATTTATGAATCAATATTTCGCAAATCAGTGAAGATCTTTTTATACGATTTTATATCAACGATATTGATTACATTAATATAAAAAAACCAAGACATATTATTCGTCTTTACGAGACCATGGATATATTAAACTGTTTTTTTCTGTCATTAATAATTAAATTGTTTGGTTGTATGCATGCGAATAAAACTGTGAATCATTACAAAAAGGTGATTTTGACATTAAATCACAATTATAATTTTTATATATTCGATGTTGCAATCAATTTAACATTGTGTAAAGAACAATCTCATATCAATTATTTTTCGATATGCGTTTTGTGTTCATATCAAATTGAGTATTTAATAACGAGTATTCTATAACGTAAAATTTCTTTGATCTTTGGGTTGTTCTTTAAACCTGTAACGGGTTATTCTTTCTTATTGGTTGTTTTTTTCCATAAGGAAACATGATATAAGGGTTTGCGGGAATGATGGAATATTCTAATTTTGCGTACATGTAAACATAGATGTTTATAAGCAAGAAAACGTCATCGACTTCGGTTATGCCGGCCTCGGTTTTTCTTTTTCTCAGGTTATTTTCTCCAGTCTTTATTCCCCAAGATTAACCTCAGTCTCGTGCTTTATCCTTCACTTAAATGAGCCAAAAGGCTCTTCTTTCGAACTTTATAAAAATACGACAATGGGTCCCAAATAAGATATTAATGCAATGTGGATAGATAGAAACTGATTGGCATTCAATTTAAAAAAAAATATTCTAATTTCTAATCAGTTTGAAGGCGCATAGACTTGGGTATCGTTTGCTTTGAAATTCATTCATCAAACCTACAAGATCACAGAGAAACCGACATCGGAAACAGACTGTGAAAATGTTCATTGAATATTAAATATTGGGTACCCGGAGACCACATTTACACGGTAAGATAACACCAGTATTGATTGGAATGTATCAATATTAAATTCTAATTCGTGTTTCAATGGTGACGAAAATATTTAATTAGAGGTTTGGTTCCTTTAAACCTACAGGTGGCCGAATGGCTAACGTATCCGCACTGTATCATAAGGTCTGTCACTGAGTCAACTAGCATGATTTCGATGTTCCGGTTATACCTGACAAGGAGTAAGGCTGCCTGCCCAAGCCCGTGGTCATCCCAATAATTCGGGCTTATTTTAGCATTATATGGTTAGCGCGTGCGTGCTGTATCTTAAAGGCTGTCATTGAGTCTACTGGCGTGGTTTTAAATCCCCGGTTGTACGTGGCAAACAGTAGGGTCGCCTGTACAACCTTGTGGGTTTTCTCCGGGTCCTCCCACTGTTAAAGACCCCTACGTGCAAGCGAATTATTGAGATAAAGATTAAAACAATATAATAGTCCCAAAATGACCTAGTTTGTGTCGAGCGGACGTTAAACGGATATCACTTGGATTTTAAAAGATCTAGGCCTAAAATTCAAAAGCTAATATCTCAGTTCTGAGTGAAGCAATTTGACTGAAATTGTCAGGATATTCTATTTACGTTTTAAGATTTTATGTTTTTCGAATTTTTTCTTTGTCGCGAACTTTTGAGATACCGGTAATCCAGTACGCGCAGACCTATTGTAGAAGTTGATATCACATCAACATTCAATGATGTAATGTTAATAGATGGACGAGAGCAAATAGAGAGAGAGAGGAATGGGGTTTAACGTCCACTCGACACAAACTAGGTCATTTTTGGACTAACATGGTTTCAATTTTATTTCAATAAATCGCTTGCGCGTAGGGGTCTTTAGCAGTGGGAGGAAACCGGAGTGCCCGGGGGAAACCCACTAGGTTGAGAAGGCGCCCCTATCTCCATGTCACATACGCTCACACCAGGGATTGAAACCACAACCGCCAGCTAGAGGTCGAAGCGCGGCACTCTAGACCACCCACCCCCCACCCGAGAGCTAATAATGTAGACTATGAACAGACAGATCGAATGACAGACTAAATAAAGAAAACACAACTATGAGCTTACCAGTGAATACTAAATTGGTTTTTCGCACTCTCTTAGTGTGCCATTGAAAATTTCGCGGCACACTGAATCACAGCTGTAGTATGTTGGTAGCATTTTTCAAACACAGAGGTTAGTTTTGCTATACTATTCCTGTTGAAATAGGCTCTTCTAAACCATGACCCGAGCTTCAGGTTTTTGTGTAATTGGGAGCCCCTTCTGGCACATCAGTGTTTCCCCTACTACATCTGATAGTATGGCCTTGGTACGACAGGCAGAAGGCACTAGTACATGGCTCCATACTGCCCTAACCTGACAGTATGGATAAAAGGGCACTGTGTCAACTATCCATATAACAAAATTGTAAACTATACATATTTATTTTGAAATACCACTATCGATGAATAATAGGGAATGAGCCTCCATGAAATTAAGCTTACCTTTTAATAACTTTTTCAATAGGTTTGAAACATGTCTTGAACACTGTTTTATAGACTTCTGTACTGATTTGGCACAAGGTAGAGATTATTTTGAAAGATCACCAGGACGATTATTTCTTCTTACAAGCAACCCATTTATATGTATGTCTCAACCATATATTATTACAGAGACACTATTTTCTACTGAGACTAATACTTGAATTGAAACTGGACTAACTATGTAATCTTTAGACACTTAGATTAATGTAAAATGTAATGTATATTAGTCTAGCTCTTCAAGCGGCAGACATTTCAAGATTGCTATAATGTTCTTTTTTATTTTATTTTCGATAGCTTGCTAAGTCAAGGATTCCAATCAGATACCTTTTTAAAATGCCAAATATAAAAGTTTGAGCGAGAGAAAAATGGAATTTAACGTCCACTCGACACATAAAACTTTCATTCAATATAAGTCGCTTGCATACAACCTTACTTGTAAGATTGGGGTCTAAACCACACCCTGTGACTTAATGACTCAACCACAATCCAAATATTAAAGTTCGAGCGAGACAGAAATTTATGTTGACGTCCACTCGACACGAAATTATGTTAAAGAGATCATTCAATAATTCGCTTGCAGGCAACCTCACTTACAAGCTTGGGGCCGACCCAGCCCCCATCCAAATTTTAAGGTTTACTTGTTCAGTATACATGTTTTGCGTTTAGTATAGTCGTGTCGATTGTATATAGTGGTCCAGCATTTCTTTTATAAAATATAATGGACTAAAATGGTAATACTTTCCGTGGTTACGAATAAGGCTGGAATCACTAGCTTCAAGAGGGAGGTTACAAGCTTATCTGTTAAAACCGTACGTCCAAGGAGCTACTGCTTGGGCTTGCATGGTGAAACTTTTCACTACAAGGTGTGTCGCGAATAAGATTGGAACGTCTTGCTGGAAGGATATAATCAAAATCCTGGTTTATCTTTGAAGACCCAAGGCCATTGTTCCAGCCATTGACAACTGGTGATACGTGTCATCGTTCACCACCACAAGAAGGTGGGTCAGGAATAAGGTTGGATATGTTATTAAATAATTTGTATTTGTACAATCATGATATCGCTACCAATATTAAACGTTTTGTATTTTCAAGTCATTAAATCAGGGGCGGATCCAGGAATTTTTGCAGGAGGGGGTTTGCCAGGTTTCTGTTACGGAAATCTGCCATCATCGTCTCTAAATTACATAGGCATACATACAAATTGAGCTTTTTAAACAGAGAAATCATTTTTATACTGATGTAGGATCACTTTGTGATGTAATTTCATTGATGCAAGGCTTTTTTTTTTTTATGTAGCTGAGCGGGGGGGGGGGGGTCACAGAGGGCAAATGGTGCTCTCCTCATTATCGGTGTTAGGGCTTTGTGCAATTTGTGACTCGTTACATTGTCATTATCGGTATTAGGACTTTGTATAATATACTATTCACTGAATTACCGGCCCTTGCCGCGAGGGGGAGGGAACTGCCCCAACTACATAATATCACTTGGTCTTAAACACTTGAGAAACAGCACACTTCAAAGAGTCGTAGCCTGTGTTAAGAATTATCACACAACCTTTTTTTCGGGTACTTTACGTGCAGGTCTTACACCAGTCAGGTTAATAATCAGAGTAAAATCAACGCGAATTATAAGGTGTTTCAGACGGTCATGTCTTTTTGCAGTTAATTTATTAATAATAGCATTCAAAGAATACGCATCTATAGACAAAACGACACTTTAGAGGAACATATAGTTGTTTACAATTAGACAATGGATTAGCCATTTTAGCAGGGCATTTAATATTGGCAGCGGTACCCTTCCATAGTACTAAAATTTCCTTTGTATCAATGCCTACTTATTTTTGGTCGGATGTAATACCTTACTCGCAAGTCCAGAAATGATACATATATATTCACACGAAGTGGAAATAACATGCCCAATTAACATGATGATATAAAGCATATATATAATGAACGGTGGCTTGGTTTCCAAACAAAAATAGTAAAAGGAAAAGCGTATGTGGACGTATCTTAGATCGCAGCGAGTATCAACTCGCATAATAAATCTGGCTCATGCTCTTCAATTACATTTTTAAATGGGTTCCGGAATTACCACTTTTACAAATTTATCTTCTTCTGGCATTTGATTTTATGTTATCATAAATTCCTAACAACTCTTGAGATACCGTGTCGGTAACTAGTACGTTATAATTTACAAAGTCTGTTATTGAGTTTCAGAGATTTATTTTCAGCCTGAATCTAAATTCAAACATTTTGAGCAATTTATCTACTTGAACAAAGACGTAAGAGGTTTTTGACATTTCGAAGAATGCTAATTAATTGGATACAATGCACTACGAAATCAAATCTCAAAGAACAATGACCCGGGGGCCTACAAAGGAATGACTCTTCGGCTGTATTCGAATTTTCCTGTTTGTTTTTGTATATCATTCTTAATGTCTTTAATACGAACTATATCTCCGTTATAAAAAAACAACACAGGGTCACCCCAAGAAACTTTTCAGATATGGGTTTTCCACAATATTCCGAGATTAGGTATATAAAGAGTTGGAGGTTCACGATATAAAAGTAAACAAAAAAGTTAATGTAAAGAGGATATAAACAAGATTATTATCAACTAAAGAATCTAAAGACCTCCTGAAATAAAGACTGATATCTAAGTTTACTTCTTCACTCTCTGTTGTTGGCATAGGCGTAGGAGCTCAAAGTAATTCAGGGGGGCATAAGAGAAAATTGCCCGAAATCAATATAATATATTAAAATATATACTATTCAAAAAAAGTAGGGGATATTTGATGTTGGGGGCATATTACTAAAATATGCAAATGACTACGAAAAAAGTCACTATAGAACCTAACAGAAGAAACATTTCCAGTTACATGTGACGCCCAAACGCACCAATAGCGACCACATGGAATGCAGGTGATGCTTGGGATCATCATGGGGGTCCAACCCAAGATTTGCACGACTCTGACTTTGAATGTTACAGTCATTGTGGCATTGAATTCCAGGGTGGAAACATCAGTTTAATTGTTTTAGTGACCAGAAAACAAATTTTGATATGCGTCGGCTTACCCAAAATGAAAGGTTACGTGCCCTTGGCATGCTACAGATCGGCACAACACAGGCGGTTGTGGCGCGGACGATGAATGTTTCTCAGTCTGTCATAAGCAGGCTATGGTCCAGATACCGTGATACACAATCTGTACAGGACAGACCACGCTCAGGTCGACCAAGGGCGACAACTCAAGCCCAGGATCGACGTATCCGTACCTTGGCCTTGAGAAAAAACGAGCGCTTCCAAGACGTTAACGTCATCAGACATGATCGATTTGGGGGTGGTTCTGTTATGGTGTGGGGAGGCATCACTGTTGCTGGAAGAACGGCTTTACATGTTGTTGCAGGCCAGTACTACCGGGACAACATCTTGGCAGTCCATGTTGTGCCGTTCGCACGACGTCATGGCCGCCGTTTCATCTTCCAGGATGACAACGCAAGATGTCACAGGGCCAGGATCGTTACAGGTTACCTCCAACAACAGAACATCACCACATTACCTTGGCCAGCACTGAGTCCCGACCTCTCCCCCATCGAGCATGTCTGGGACATGCTTGGACAGAGGTTACGTCAACGTCAACAACGTCCTGCCAATGTCCAAGAACTTGCTGCTGCGTTGCAACAGGAATGGGGCAATCTGGACCAAAATGACCTTAGACGTCTCATTAGGAGTATGCCACGTCGGATCAATGCTTGTTTGGCAAACAGGGGAGGATTTACCCGTTACTGACTTTGTTGTGATGCTGTGGTAACTTTGCTGTTTGACCCCGGGAATCATTTTACCCTTATAATGGTCAGTCTGTGCCTTACTTAGTCTAACGATCATTTGGAATAACTCGATGAATGTGAACTTCATTTCATTTTGTCATTTGTTTCTTCGTCAGTTTCATTAGGTGACTTTAATAACACTCAAAAATCAAATATCCCCTACTTTTTTTGAATAGTAGTATATATATCGAAATCAATATGATCAATATATAGTATATTATATTGATTATATATAATCAATATAATATAATATAAATCAATATAATTCTAAAAAATTAAACAATATTTTGATATTCAGAGATCATCGTCTCACCAAATTGATCGTACAAATCAGGACTCGGGAACAAAAGTAAAACATTTTAGAAATATGAGAGGCACGTCCATACGGCAGAATGTTCACAATTTCGTACAGTTTCTCAACTAATCCAATAGTCTTTTTAGAAAAAGTGAGAGGCACGGCCATGACGTCAAACAAAAATGACGTCCGAAAACGGGTGAATCCACCCTGGCAATTGGCTGTTTCCTAGCAGTTTTCCATTTGGCTCGTTTCCTCTGCCGTTTTCCGGCCCGATGCCCGTTTTTTTCGGGCATACCTATCATAAGAGAGCTTCGGGCATATTTTCGGGCATGCAGTGGACAAGAAAAAGACGAGAAAATACTTTTCGGGCAGTGTGGATCTCATAGAAATAAGTTAGTTATATTTTTTCTCTAAACATTAATAGAAAAAAAAGGTCGTCGAATTTTTCATTGCCCGAAAATAAATTTTCCGGGCCGATGCCCGTTTTTCGGGCAATACCGCTTTTTCGGGCATACCTATCATAAGAGAGCTTCGGGCATATTTTCGGGCATGCAGTGGACAAGAAAAAGACGAGAAAATACTTTTCGGGCAGTGTGGATCTCATAGAAATAAGTTAGTTATATTTTTTCTCTAAACATTAATAGAAAAAAAAGGTCGTCGAATTTTTCATTGCCCGAAAATAAATTTTTGGGGGGGCAAATGCCCCCCCTGCCCCCCCGGCTCCTACGCCTATGGTTGTTGGTGGAACATAACAGGTTTTGGCTGCATGGATGATGTCTGTATCGACCCTGGTAACATGCAGTGTTACCAGTTTAACCACATGCGCTAGTTCCTACATGGGAAATTGTTATTATTCCATCCACCTGTAAAGCAAACAGGGATATGAAATTAAATGGGGTTGATATCCTACTATTCTGTACTCACTGGGCCAATGAAGACAGACATACAATGTGTTAGGAGGTAAAGTTTTCCAGGATAGCGGCACTACGGCCTACGTTTACTTAGAATCCCCACCTATCAAGGGACCTTTTAAGTGCACCCAAATATGCCAATTGTACCATCCAAATTACTAGCAATCATTTTGAAGCCTTACTAGCTCAACCAACAAGGCTTCAGAATATGAATGACAATTTATATCAACGGAAATAGAAAATCAAGAAGTTGCCCATTCTCCTAACAAATTAACAGATAACTCTTAAGTGATCTTGGTTCATAAACATTGATTATGTGGCTAATGAAGACGGGAATACGCCATACACTGTGTTATGGGGAAACTTTTGCCTAGACAGCAGTTCTACGGTCTACTCTTACATCGAATACAAACTGTCAAGGGGTCTTGTTCGTACACACAAATCAATCTGAACGACAGACTCACCCTACCTGCAGAGAAGTGACTCTGGCACAGTGAATAGCCATGATATCCATATGACGTTAACTAAACGTCACAGGTCATATCAACACCATCATTATATATTATGATCATTATCAACATTACAAGACACACTGTTACATAGCAAACAATAGCCTTCTTGCAGCCTTTGGGACTGTATAATCCGTACAGCCATAACGTCTTATCGCTTCTTCCAATGATTTTTCACAAAAATAACATCCACCACTCTAGATTTGACGTCGGCATATTGTCACTATTTTGAGAATCGGTCGTGTCTATTTCAATGTTTTTAGCGCGGGTATTGACTAATATGTTAATTTATTTCAGTTCTAAACAAAAATTTAAAACTTGAAGGCAATTTTAAATAAAGTAGCCAAATTCTGACTGGGAGTAGTGAGCAAACACTGTAAACGTGCGAAAAAAAAGCCAGCTACCATTTAATTTTCGTAGGTTAGTTACGTACGACACACAAATGTGTACACGGGACCTTGGTTCTTTGTCCTATCTGAACGACTACGCTATATTCGGAAGTTTGTATCAATACCACGGCTGATTTTTTTACCTCTAAATGAGCAGGTAATACAAAGATGGCAACTCCTGTCGATGACAATTGTCAACCCAGGAATTGTAATTAGATCTGTATTTGTCGACGTCCGTTGATGGAAATCTTTATTAAATATAAGTATACGTTGTGTGCATTATACATAGATTAATCTGCCAAGTTTGCTCTCTTAGTTATACAAATAAAAAAAAGAATTGTTCTGTGTTTATTGTCTACGTCCGTTGAGGGAAACCTTTTATTAAATAAAGGTAGAAATTGTGTACATTACTACATAGATTAATCTGTTAAGTTTGTTCCCTTAATTATACAAATATTTTTACATAAAATCAAAATACAGGCTGAATAATAAAATAGGCCTTATATAAAACAAACAAGAATAGATTAAGAATAGTACGCAACCTCTCTTCATTTAACTTCTAAGCGTTACTTCATTAGGCCTATTCCTAACTTCCGGATTACCGCTATGGTACGACAACGGCATGTGAAACCTCCGATTTACATGTGTCATTATTTGTCAATAGGCCTACTACCCGTGTATAGAGTTGGCGGCAAAATACTCTCATAACTAGGTACTCCTGTTAACGTCTTATTGGGAAAAGGCAATGCAATTTGATAGGGTTTTTTTTCAAATCTCAGTTTAGAAAAAAATCTTTCTCAGTACTACTATTGTACCGTACAATTGCACTAGCGTACTATAATAACCTAGGCTTGGTCGAGATTTTAATTTGGCTTTTCCTAAGCTATTTAATTAAATGTTCATAACTTACTTGTGAAAGCCCAGGGCGTTAGCTTTCACACTGGGTCCACGCAGATTGTTTTTCGTGGATGGCTGAGTAGAGGGATACCAGTGATCTGCCATATTGTCCACACTGACTACACCTTCCAAGAAAGCGCCTGACAGTCGTGTCACCATATGTCAAAAGTTACGTGATTGGCATTCTAGTCTACATTTCTATGGGTACCCCTACTGTTATAGGTTGGTGTGTGTGCTCCGGAAACACAAATACACATCAAAAACTAGGTCAGAATTGTTTCTATGGAAACACAAAAAAAAGTAAATCCCAGGCACAAAGATCGTAATAGGTTGGTGTGTGTACAACGTTTCAAAAAGATATCTTTAACGATTTATGAGATATGCCCCGGAGGCGGTTGGACGGTGCCCATTTCAAAATTCGTGGAAACACAAAAAAAATTCGGATTAAAATTGTTACCTTTACAGGGTCCACAACCTTGATATACCATATTTCTACACTATTCGCGTACACGTGGTGGCCATTTTGTCCAGCAATTTTTGGTCTTATTTTCACAAAATTCGAACTCAACCTTCATTATGGTGTAACGGTGATATAATCAGATGGGTTTTTTTTTAAATCTGATAAGGTGACCTCCAGAGGGACCACAATCAGGGGCAATAATTCAGGAAGATACGATCCTAAATGTGCAAATATCAAAAAGAATCAAGATCTTTGGTTATAAACATGTATTTCAAGTTTAATAAAAATTGTGACCTCTACACTGTTCACAAGCTAAAAACGTGATTTTCCGTCCACTCAAGGTGCATAATCCATGAAGTTACAGTCTGATATATGCCAAACTCGAGAGGAACCGGGATATTAGGGTGATAAACCTTTATTTCAAGGTTGACTGAAATTGGATAAAAAATGTGACCTGTAGACTGTCCACAAACAATTGTGGACGGACGGACAGGGGCGACGACAATATACGTCCACATGAAAATGTGGGCGTATAAAAACATATCTTGAACGATTCATGAGATATGCTTCGGAAAAAAAACTTGATCGGATAGACGGTGCCCATTTAAAAATCTCTTCCTAACTGTGGTCGGCACGGGGTAATAATCTCTCATGTCCATATTTCGATAACACACTTCCAATACGTTCATGAATCTGATGTACATATGCTCAAAAATTAGTTATTTTGGAAATTTAGCAATGTATAGACGCTTAGGCCTACAAAATGTTTATAATAAGCGCAAGTGTAGACTTGTTCTTTTAGTAACACCTTGGATGAAAGGATACGTTCACCCAATTTTATACGGCTGTTTTAAATGAGATAATAGTACACGGTATCAGATGTTCGGAAAAGTAAGTCTACCCTGCCCATGGTGCCACAGCCGCATCTAAACAGTTCGACGAAATCTGGGTTAAATAGTGTAATCAGCAGCCCGGTATTACGATCAAGGTCTAGTATAGATTCTTTTAGACATACTTCAGCAACACGTCCTGTTTACAGATTCAATATAATAAATCTAAATCACCGCCCTCCCCCATATGTCAATAACATTAGTTTATATCTCGATGGGATGCCATTTGAACAAGTATTAGAGCTGTAACTGACAGCAATTAGTGGCAAGAATATGAAAGAAGGCTTCACAGGCGGTTAAAATAACCTTGAAACCGGGATATCATATTTTCAGTATGTCGACGTAAAAGGGGCTGTCATTTTTCTCATGAGCCGATGTTTTATTGTCTTAGTAGCTTATACCATGGTGTCTAAATCACGGGAAAGCGTTTCGAGCAGCGCAAAAAGACTGCCTTATACATGTTCTCTCTCTAAATATCATGTTGGGCCGCGACATAAACGCATCTCCGAAGCCTATCCCAGTAGACTGCGATCGTTTTAGGGTCACAAGGAAAGCTTTCACGGATAAAATGAATACAACCATTATGGCTTTCCGAGTTCCCAATTTCCTCTACCACAGAACAGACGTGGAATAATAAATTAATGTGTAATGTTGACTATTTATTTGTACAACCTACAATGTCTTTCTCATTTCATTGAATAGGTCGTCGTGCTAGGCGGGGAGCAAACTGACAATACTGGTATTGCGCGTTCACCTTGAAGCCTGTGTGGGGAGGCGCGTTTAACACTAACAGGACTGGGTATCGGGAGGCATTGGAGAATCTCGCGAGAAGACGACGCCTAAGCCGCATGATCATATAATGGGTAACACGCTGTTAGTCGTGCATTTTGTACACAATGAACAGTCCATTTGCTGATTACACTTTTTTGCCTATAACGTTTTTTAGGACTTCGAATTTTGTCTAATGGTTTAGATTGTTCGTACTTGGTTTTATTTTATGGTATGAACGCCATGCAAGCGAGGTTAGCAGTTGAGTCAGCTAGTGCCAATTTTGGCTCCTTATACGTGGATGGTCAGTCAGCACCCACTTGTAATCACGTCAGCGATCTAAATAAGGTTTCTACATTTATTGCTTCCGAGGAGTTCAGGCTCTGGATTGGATTAAGAACGGTCGTGAATGGTCTATTAGACATTGTACCGGTGGGAGCGGTGCTGCACGCATACATGATGTCAACTGGAATTCCTAGAAAGACCCGCCCCCATTGCACACCAGTCTGGTCATTTAATTGGCCAGCTCCATTATTTGGTATTGTTAATTTGATACGTTTTCATTCCACTTACTATTAGATTTTGTGGATTTCAAATCTTTGACTTGACTTATTACGTACACTATATTTATATGCAAACGAACGGTAAAACTCACAGAGGCAGTAAGGCTTTCGAAAGCTTTGGTGGTCGGTGAGTTGGATTGCACGCAAAATCCAGCCCCTCGCTGAGACATGACATTCAAGCAGAATCTTACTTAATGCATCCCAGTACTTGGATTTTCACTAATTAGATGAAGCTAGGGTTAATTGGGATATGCTATTATATAAAATGAATTACACTTCGAAATGCCTCAATTCAGGGAATTAAGTCAGCAGACGTTATATTACTGAAATGAATCGTAAGATTATCGACTACACGGAGATAAGTTTGAGCTGTAACTGTTTTAAAGCGAGAATTTCGTATTTTTTAACAAATTCAAAACGTCTTTTGCTCAATAGGTTGTCAACTCACTATTATACGATCATGGGCATTTAGCCCCACATAAATTTCATTCACACTGGAAATAATAACACAATTACCCCCCCCCCCCCAAATGCAAACTGCACGCGTTCGAATTTGAAGTTGATAATGACATTTTTAATATGATTTAAAAATATGAAATGCTCGCTTCTAACGCCTATATTTTAGTACGGCTGTATTATGTCGGTCAATTGTTCCCCAAATCCTTGTGGAGGCCACAATACTAGTATTTAACGAGTCACATGTATGGGTGTATTATGTCTTCACCCTGTCTGCCAACGCGTTAGAGGTCAAAGTTTTTGGCGGATTATTTCCAAATTTGGTCTAAGGCATTGTAGTCACGAGACGACGAACCCTATAGATACGGAGGCAGACCACCATTAAATTTAACCATCTCGGTACCCACAAATTGTACTTCGTCTATTTATAGCAGTTCTCTCTCTGTCTCTTTTCTCCCCTTTTGCATGCCCATTTTTCTTGATTTTTTGGTCTAGAATGGACGAAGAGGGTTTGAATTAGTATTTTCTGCCAGGTTTTGGTAAATAATCAGGATTTTGAGGCGAAAAGATAATGGCATTATGAGGTTGGCTACGGTGATATGTACGGCAACTAGATACATGTTTTTAGTATGCTTCTTCAAGTTCGTGTATCTCAAAATTTTGGTGGTCAACCTCATACAAATTTTAGTGCAGAGACATGGCCATTTGTTCCTCTGTAGTGTAAAGCATTCAGGCCAACAAAAATTTGGGGAAAAGTTGGAGGTGGGCAAAGAGTCCAGAATTAACATTGTAGTCAATGGAGAAATTAATGGTGGCCTGCCTCCATACTCCGCGTTCTTTCCTACCAGATTTATGCCCCCTGTTCCGAAAACCTTGTGATTGCTTTAGACTTTTAAACGATGTTTTCAAATAAGTTGGGGAAATTGGAGATAGAAGTGAAGGTAATTTCTTTGGAAAGGTTCATTTAAATCTTAGGAATTGGTTTGAAACAATATACTGACTATGGACATATATATTCCCCATGAGTACGTCTGCACTATAGCCTACATTTAGCTATTTTTTCGCCATTGAATCAACTGGCGAGGTTTCGATTCTCCGGTTGTACGTGGCAAGGTGTAGGGTCGCCTTTCAACCTCGTGGGTTTTCTCCGGGTACCCCGGTTTCCTTCCACTGCTAAAGACCCCTACACGCAAGCGAATTGTTGAAATAAAATTAAACCAGTCCCGAAATGGTCGAGTGGACGTAAGTAAACACCAGTAAGTATGGGAGGCTAATGATTATTAATAATTTGGAATTATTATTTTATGATTTTACTTGTAAAAGAAAGAAAATAATTCAGAAATAATCCCCTCGCTACTGCCGATGTATAGTTCAATAATTACTACTGGTAGGATGTCTGTTAAAAATAATGAATGAAACAGCTAACTTATTACTTCAACAAATATTAGAGAAAGCTGTTAATATAAAACCAACGGCCAAAAACTACCAACTAGATATCCCTGCATTGGACGTACAGGTGGGGCAAGTGCAGGGTAATTTGTCTGAAATTTTTTGTCGTATTGAACTACATGATAGATGGAACCCAGAAATCCTTCATGTGTCTCGTAATGTACTATTTCCTACTCCTAGTTCCACTTGGAACTGTCTCTGAGCGTACGATATCCACGGATAGTACAAACACCCATCTCTCTGGAGATGTGCGCTTGCATTTGGGGGAATTTTCCTGTTGTTTAAAGGCTTACAGATTTGCAGAAAATTGTTGTATATAATGCGAAAGGTTTTGATACAAATATTCGTCTGGATTAATCCGGGACATTTGATTACTTAAGGGGATCGTTCGTACCTGACAGGCCGAATTTTTAACCCACCAAAAATGCGAATAATGATTATTGTATTTCCATAGCTATTTTAAAACAAACATCTATTTTTATTGATAAAAACTGACCCCCTAGACAAAGCACCTGCTTTCTAATTACGTGATGGCTATTCTAGTCTATATTTCAATGGGCACAACTACTGTAATATGTTGGGTGTGTGTGCAACCAATGTCAACATCAAAGAAGTTGGATTAGAATAAACACTGTCCAAGCCCTGAAATAAACCAACGTGCTGTTATGGCGATGAAGGAGATGGGTGGTGGTAAAGCAGGACTTGATAAATTTGCCAAGGTTATGGATTTTCCCGCCAGCCTTGAAAAAGAAGCTGTTAGCAAAAACCTGGGAAAGATCCGGGGTGCAAACACGGAGGAAGCTAACGACTACCTTTCAATTGGTGTCGCCAAGATTGTTCCTAATGCATGGCCGTCACTTGCGCACAAAGATGCCATAAAAATAGCTATTGCCAGCGATCGTACATGACATAAACGGGGATTTACATCCCATTATAATGTGACCACAATCACAGATCTCCTAACTGGATTAATTTTAAATTACGAAGTAATGTGTAATTATTGTCCTGGATGTGCTAAAAATAAAATGGATAAAAATTCAGTTGAATATGAACATTGGTATGCACAACATACAACAAGTTGCCAGATTAACAATCCTGGGTCATCCAATGCCACGGAATCATCAGTCGCAGTAATCTTATTTCAAAGATCAGTCGCCAAATTTAACTTTCGTTACACCACGTTGTTGAATGACGGAGATAGCTCAGCATTTAATGCGATTGGTTCTCTGAATGACAACATACGTCCCTGTGGTGAATATTATACTGTTGGGTCATTCCATGTCAACTGGACCGATGGTGAGAACATGACCCCCTCCAAAAATATATAAGTTATGGTATATGATCTTAAGCTAACAAATCCGAAATTGTTACCTCACTGAGATATGGGGCACATTGAACAGGTGGTTCAAAGTACCCCAAGCATTGTCTATACTTAATTCAGTTTTAATATGCAATATAATTTAATTTAATTATTTCAGATTTGTGCTAAATTGGTTATAAATGGAAGACAGACAGGGGTCAGAGAGATGGGAGCCTAATGAAGAGAGTGTAAAAGAGGTTAAGAAGGGAAAATCAATGCGATCTGTTGCAGCTGATCTGAAGATAGGTAGAACAACTTTGTCAAGATATGTGAAAAAAGCTGACAAACAAAGTAGGCCTATCAATAAATATGATATGAAACCCAACTATAAAAACAGATTAATATTTTCTGAAGAGGAAGAGAAGAACTTAGAAAGTTACATAATTAAATGCTCAAAATTGTTCCACGGACTTGGTTATACAGCAGTTAGGAAACTTGCTTGCGAATATGCTGTAAATTTGAAAAAAAAGGTCCCCCAAACATGGATAGATACTGAAATAGCTGGCAAGGAGTGGATGGCATGCTTTATGAAACGCCATTCAAAACTGAGTCTCCGGTCACCTGAAGCCACTAGTATCGGAAGAGCCCATGGGTTCAACAAAACTGCAGTTTCAAAATTTTTGGGGATCTGAAAGAACACTATGACTGAGTACCAAAGGTTATATCACAGAAAGGTATGAAACAGGTGGGTCAGATCACTGCAGGTGAGCGAGGAGTTCTTGTCACTGTGTCAGCAACTGGTCACAGTCCCTTCCACCAGCAATGATTTTTCCGAGGGTGAATTATAGGGATTACATGGTAACTGGAGCACCAAATGGAACGTTGGGCTTGGCAGCTCAGAGTGGTTGGATGAATGGAGAATTGTTTCCAACGGTTTTAAAGCATTTCATTAAACACACGAATTGTAGTAAAGACAAACCAGCAATATTATTGGTGGATAACCATGAGAGCCACGTCAGCATAGAGGTAATAGACATTGCCAGAGAAAATGGATTGACAATATTAACTTTTCCTCCTCACTGCTCACACAAATTGCAACCTCTTGATATAAGCGTTTATGGACCCCTCAAACGCTACTACAATCGGGCAGTTAATGAGTGGAATTTGTCCAATCCAGGGAAGAGGATCACTATATACGATCTACCAAGCTGTTTTTCTCGAGCATATCATCAAGCGTGTTCAAATTCGAACATCGTTGAGGGATTTCGAAAAGGAGGTATCTTCCCTTTAAACTCTGATATTTTTACTGAGTCTGAATTCTTGCCATCAAATGTTGTCAAGCCACCACCTATAAATATACATATCCCAACCCATTTGGATATACGTCAAACTGAATCAAGTTCATCTCTATCTGAGACTACCAGCCCAGAAACACCCACCCAAGCAAGTAGCCCAACATCAATGAATATGCCATCAACATCAGGTAAAGTTTTTGTTTCCTGACACATCAACTACTAGTACATCTGAGTTATAAACTATCAGACCATTTCCTGAGATGACCAGAACTCTCAATCCAAAACGAAAAGGACGACCATTGGGATCTGCCAAAGTTTTAACGAGTACACCCGAAAAAGAAAAACTGATTGAATTATCAGCTGAAAAGGAGAGAAAGAAATCATTAAAATTAACCAAAAAGACAACAAAGAAGTCAAAAGTTGAAGAAAATGTAGAAGAATCTGATGAAGAAAGTGACAACACTTATAGTACCGGAAGTGAAAGTAATACCGATGACTTTGAAGAATTAGAAGATGAACAAATAGATTTAGAAAGAGAACCTGAAATTGAAGATTATGTCCTTGAGATTAACAGCAATCAATTCTAATAAATCTCTTCACTATGTTGGAAAAGTTATCGATATTTCTGAAAACTATATTGTGTCATTCTATAGAAAAAGTCTTAAAGCACCTGGTAAATTTGTCCAGCCTGTTATTGAAGATATATCAGAAGTTGAAAAGGGGAATATAATCATGCGTCTACCTAAGCCACTGAATACTGGCGGTACAAAGCGTGTTTCAGCTATATTGCATTTTCCGATCAATTTGGAGAAGTATAAATGCCAATAAACATTTGCTCATTATGATATTTGTTAACAGAAATTTAAGTATTAACATTATTTGATTACTTCAAAATAATACTCTCAATCTGTTGAAGAAAATTGTGGTGTTTTGAGTCATAATCAGTCAATGTTCAAAGTGCCCCGACAGGTGGTTCAACATACCCCGGCCATGAGGCACTGTGAGCCATTTTTTATACGCCCACATTTTCATGTGGACGTATATTGTCGTCGCCCCTGTCCGTCCGTCCACAGTTGTTTGTGAACAGTCTACAGGTCACAATTCTTATCCGATTTCAATGAAACTTAAAATATAGGTTTATCACCCTAAGATCTCGGTTCCTTTCGATATTGGCATGTATCGGACTTTAACTTCATGGGTTATGGCCCCTGATTGTACGTTTTTTAGCTTGTGAACAGTGTAGAGGTCACAATTTTGAACCGATTTGGATGAAACTTGAAATGCATGCTTATAACCCATAGATCTTGGTTCCTTTCGATATTTGCGCCAATCGGATCGTAACTTCATGAATTATGGCCCCTGATTGTCTGAAAAATTACCCTTTTTAGCTTGTGGTCCCTCTGGAGGTAAAAATTGTTATCAGATTTTAAAAAACCGTTTGATTATGTCACCGTTCCATGGTTATGAAGGTTGAGTTCGAATTTCGTGAAAATCAGACCAAAATTGACTGACAAAATGGCCGCCGTTTGTACGCGAATAGTGTGAAAATATGTTATATCAAGGTTGTGGACCTTACAGAGGTCACAATTTTGAACCGATGTTGATGAAACTTGACATGCATGTTTATAACCCATAGATCTTGGTTCCTTTCGATATTTGCGCCAATCGGATCGTCACTTCCTGAATTATGGCCCCTGATTGTCCGAAAAGTCGCCCTTTTTAGCTTGTGGTCCCTCTGGAGGTCAAAATTGTTATCCGATTTAAAAAAACGTTTGATTATATCACCGTTCCATGGTTATGAAGGTTGAGTTCGAATTTCGTGACAATCGGACCAAAATTGACGGACAAAATGGCCACCGTTTGTACTCGAATAGTGTGAAAATATGCTATATCAAGGTTGTGGACCTTATAAAGGTCACAATTTTGAACCGATTTTGATGAAACTTGACATGTATGTTTATAACCCAAAGATCTTGGTTCCTTTCGATATTTGCGCCCATCGGATCATAACTTCCTAAATTATGTCCCTTGATTGTCCGAAAAATCGCTTTTGTTACCTTTTGGTCCCTCTGGAGGTCAAAATTATTATCCGATTTAAAAAAACGTTTGATTATATCTCGGTTTCATGGTAATGAAGAGAGAATTTGAATTTCGTGAAAATCGGACAAGAGTTGACGGATAAAATGGCCGCTGTCTGTACGCGAATTGTGTGTTATATCAAGGTTGTGGACCCTATAGAGGTCAAAATTTTGAACTGATTTTGATGAAACTTGAAATACATGTTTATAACCTAATGATCTTGGTTCCATTGCATATTTGCCCATATCGGATCGTAACTTCCTGAATTATGGCCCCTGATTGTACGAAGAATCACCCTTTTTAGCTTGTGGTCCCTCTGGAGGTCACAATTATTATCTGATTTAAAAAAACGTTTGATTATATCACAGTTACACCGTAGTTATGGGTGAGTTTGAATTATGATTTTCTGATGATTACTTAAAATGCAACAACTCTTGTTGACTGCCCGGACGATTTGGCTGCTGTGTGGGCGTATGTTTCGTTGCCTGGCAACCTATTTTTCAAAACCTTTGGCAGCTTATACAAGACACAAGACATTACCCTTGTCTTTATATTTTACATGATAAAGGCTAATATATCAAACTTCTTGTGGGTGAAAATTCAGATGCTTTGATTATATCACAGTTACACCGTAGTTATGGGTGAGTTTGAAGTATGATTTTCTGATGATTACTTAAAATGCAACAACTCTTGTTGACTGCCCGGACGATTTGGCTGCTGTGTGGGCGTATGTTTCGTTGCCTGGCAACCTATTTTTCAAAACCTTTGGCAGCTTATACAAGACACAAGACATTACCCTTGTCTTTATATTTTACATGATAAAGGCTAATATATCAAACTTCTTGTGGGTGAAAATTCAGATGCCTGTGGCAATTTGGAAGAAAATTGTGCTTAATAAAGCAAAAAATAGGTTGCCAGGCAACGAAACATACGCCCACACAGCAGCCAAATCGTCCGGGCAGTCAACAAGAGTTGTAGCATTTTAAGTAATCATCAGAAAATCATAATTCAAACTCACCCATAACTACGGTGTAACTGTGATATAATCAAACATTTTTTTAAATCAGATAATAATTGTGACCTCCAGAGGGACCACAAGCTAAAAAGGGTGATTTTTCGTACAATCAGGGGCCATGATTCAGGAAGTTACGATCCGATATGGGCAAATATGCAATGGAACCAAGATCATTAGGTTATGAACATGTATTTCAAGTTTCATCAAAATCAGTTCAAAATTGTGACCTCTATAGGGCCCACAACCTTGATATAACATATTTTTACACAATTCGCGTACAGACGGCGGCCATTTTATCCATCAACTCTGGTCTGATTTTCACAAAATTCAAATTCTCTCTTCATTACCATGAAACCGTGATATAATCAAACGTTTTTTTAAATCGGATAATAATTTTGACCTCCAGAGGGACCACAAGCTAACAAAAGCGATTTTTCGGACAATCAGGGGACATAATTCAGGAAGTTATGATTCGATGGGCGCAAATATCGAAAGGAACCAAGATCTTTGGTTTATAAACATACATGTCAATTTTAATCAAAATCGGTTCAAAATTGTGACCTCTATAAGGTCCACAACCTTGATATAACATATTTTCACACAATTCGCGTACAAACGGCGGCCATTTTGTCCGTCAATTTTGGTCCGATTTTTACGAAATTCAAACTCAACCTTCATAACCATGGAATGGTGATATAATCAAACGGTTTTTTAAATCGGATAACAATTTTGACCTCCAGAGGGACCACAAGCTAAAAAGGGCGATTTTTCGGACAATCAGGGGCCATAATTCAGGAAGTTATGATCCGATTGGCGCAAATATCGAAAGGAACCAAGATCTTTGAGTTATAAACATACATGTCAAGTTTCATCAAAATCGGTTCAAAATTGTGATCTCTATAAGGTCCACAACCTTGATATAACATATTTTCACACCATTCGCGTACAAACGACGGCCATTTTGTCTTTCAATTTTGGTCCGATTTTCACGAAATTCGAACTCAACCTTCATAACCATGGAACGGTGATATAATCAAACGTTTTTTTAAATCGGATAACAATTTTGACCTCCAGAGGGACCACAAGCTAAAAAGGGTGATTTTTCGGACAATCAGGGGCCATAATTCAGGAAGTTACGATCCGATGCGCGCAAATATCGAAAGGAACCAAGATCTTTGGGTTATAAACATACATGTCAAGTTTCATCGAAATCGGTTCAAAATTGTGACCTCTATAAGGTCCACAACCTTGATATAACATATTTTCACACTATTCGCGTACAAACGGCGGCCATTTTGTCCGTCAATTTTGGTCCGATTTTCACGAAATTCGAACTCAACCTTCATAACCATGGGACGGTGATATAATCAAACGGTTTTTTAAATCGGATAACAATTTTGACCTCCAGAGGGACCACAAGCTAAAAAGGGCGATTTTTCGGAGAATCAGGGACCATAATTCTGGAAGTTATGATCCGATTGGCGCAAATATCGAAAGGAACCACGATCTTTGGGTTATAAACATGCATTTCAAGTTTCATCCAAATCGGTTCAAAATTGTGACCTCTACACTGTTCACAAGCTAAAAAACGTGATTTTTCGTACAATCAGGGGCCATAACCCATGAAGTTACGGTCCGATACATGCCAATATCGAAAGGAACCGAGATCTTAGGGTGATAAACGTATATTTTAAGTTTCATTGAAATCGGATAAAAATTGTGACCTGTAGACTGTTCACAAACAATTGTGGACGGACGGACAGACGTCCGGACGGACGGACGGACGAACAGGGGCGACGACAATATACGTCCACATGAAAATGTGGGCGTATAAAAATGACTCAATGTGCCCGGTCTCCCCTATCCTAGCAATCTTTATTGTTGGATAAATTGTTACTGAGATTTTAAATCTGTCTTGTGTACCAATCAATCGATCACAGTGCAAGGTGGGAACGAACGATCCACGTATTTATGTAGCACGTTTGCCTGGAAACCTGTGGGGAAAGGGCGCGTTACAGTATTAAGGTTCGAATCGCTACACTATACTATCAGCAGTGGACCAAAGAAAATACCCCTCCTGTAAATAAAATCATCCCTATTATGGCAGATTCCCTACCAACTAACATTAAAAATTGGTCAGGATAAGGTAAAGGGGATATTCTATTACTAGCAGCCGAAAAGATAATGCGGAAGATGATGTGGAAGTTTTAATTTCACAAAAATATTAAATTTAATGATGTAGTTGCATATCATTTGTAAATAGACGTAGACCCAGTTATTGTTAATGAATCCGATTAACTTCTGCATATATATAATATTTCACAATACATTTCTTTTCCATTCGAAAGACAAAATTCAGAGTCGAAATTCTAAAACCACCATTTAGTATATGAATCAAAAATTAAATTTCGGTCAAAATGACAATATTATTATGTTGATGATTTCAGGAAATGGGTGTGCGGCTTGATTTTCGGATCATTCAGTTCATCTCGAGGGGGGCGAGATTCATCAACCCCTTCAATTCCAAATTGAAACTAGAATAAGGTTAGACGCAGTTTTAAATATGCTAAAGGTAAGCACAGCTGTGTATCTCTTGAGACCATAAGCGTCAACAGTGCATATGTGGCAAAATGAGTCCCGAATCAAAGCTATAAATAAGTGGGTGAAAGCAGCTGTTGAAAATTTATAATACAATGAGCTTCAGTTCTCTCGAGACCATGTAGATTGCCTGAAAGCATACTTCCACTTCCAAATCAAAAGCGTCAGCATTTCATTTATTGCAAAGTTAGTGCCGAATCAAAGCTGTAAGTTTGTCGGGATAAGCATCAGCTGGTGAACATTTATAATACATTAAGTTTCAATGCAACTGAATTTAAAGTTCATCTCTGAATTCATCTGCTGTTAGAGACTTGTTTTTTGCGGCGGCATTATGGCACGATATATTCGATCAGTATATCAAAATGTATACACAAGTCCGTAGGTCAACTAAGTTCAACAATACTAAAAACCAAAAATTTTGTAGTGAATAGGATAAATTTGGTATTTGACAAGCATTCATTAACCTGGATATAAAATGGATTTGTTGTAGTAATTACTTTGGGTGTGTTGATGCTGGAAAATACCATAAAACGCACGCCTTTCTTTGTTGAAATTATAAATATCACTGTGGGTTTTCTTGCACAGAGTGGAACTGAATACGGTCCTTATGTAATATGACCACAGCTACGACACGGTCCTTATGTAATATGACCACAGCTACGACATACGTGGCTGTAAATTGCGTATTTCTTTTTACTGATCAATTTCCAAAGGTGAGGTCCTATTCGACGCTTATTTCGGGGTGCTAGAAATGAAACCCATATCTTTGGATATTCCAAGTATGCCCGATTATAATATTTCGGTTTATAGATTCGGTATTATTCTGTATGCGTTTTAGTCGAGACAATCTACGGTAAATTTAGGACAACCTAGAACAAATTGCAACAGAAGGTGTCCTGGTTCCGTGGGATCATCCTGAACATATCCAAAGTTCTCTGATTGCTGTGCGTGTGAATCAAGTCCAGAAAGTTGGGATGGTGACAAATATGAGCATAAACCAACATGGAATACTCAAAATCATCGACTGTGGCTGTAAAAGGGAATGTGACAGCAAAGTAGACCAGTTAGCGACAGGAAATAAGATTTTGCCTTCCAGAACGTATCAGGTTTAGTGCAAGAGCAAAAAGTGTTCGAACCATACTCTTCGCAGTGATTAGACCTAATCCACTCAAACACTGCAGGCCACACCGCTAATTTCTAACCAATACGTTATAGCTAACAAATTTTAATTAACCAGAGCTCTGAATATGTTTTCACTAGTACGACCGAAGCTTCGAGTTTAGTTCAACAATTTGGAACCCGCAGCAGAAAACACAAGTAAAACAAATAGAACAGATCAAACGTAATGCAGCTAGTAGTGTTACACTCATGATACAACTGAACTGGCCGTCCCTGGAACAACGCAGACAATATTCAGACTTAGTACTTCTGTACAAAGTTGTGCATAAACTGTAGCAGTGCCAACAACTACCAGATCCATCAGTTCGCCACAACAGAAAGTTCATACCATACCACTGTAAAATCAACGTGTATCAACACTTATTTTTCCCACGTGTAATCGGTCATTGGAATGGTTTACTGGACCAAGTCCTGCAGCTGGATTCACTAGACATCTTTAAGGAAGCATTACAGTAGGCGTGTAGCCTCTGTCATCAACTGTGCATGTATAGTGTACATACAAATTGATCTATTAACTCTTCACGTTTAGGGGAAAATCCGACCGCTCGTGTGTACAGTTCACCCAGCACGTCATGTCCAACAGAGGATTTTGTGAAGTATTCCATTGAATGCGGTTAAAGTATATAATGTTAATCGCGGCTATTTCGTGACAAACGGTGTATAATCCCCACGCTCGGCATTTCTGTGGGATAGTACGGTGTGATTCTGTAACAATGGCGAACGCCAAAACTAGGGATAACTACGTAGTTTAGTCTGACATGGTTACAGTACAAAGTAAGCAACAATGTAGACGAATATTAAATGAATAGAAGACATGTCTTTAAATGGCATTTAAAATATCAGCACATGACATTTTCTCGTTTCATTGTGAATTTTCCGGTAGTTTTTTTGGCCAATGGACTATCGGTATGCAAAATGGGCATGATGAACAGTATTAACGATGTAGTAGACAAGACATAAATATGAAGATAATATACGAGTCAATTAAATATATCTTGAATAATAGCCGAGAGAGACATGTCATTATGCTACACATTTAAATGACGGTGAAAGTTTGAACGGACGAAGTTAAAAATACGTTTTGATGTTCATTATGTTTCACTCGATTGAACACCTGTCTGTGGCAGATCAAAAACGCACTCACTATATGGCTCCTAAGTGTTCAAGGCATTTCAATCTAAAGATACGGTGTTTTAATAATATGACACATTTTAGGAGTCCTATGTGTTCCGTAACATAAAGAAGGAAGACTCGTCTTGTGTATTCGGACAGTGTTTCAAAATAATGTTCTATAAAAACAATTTTGAAATTAATAATCTATTAAATGTATAACTGATTAAAAGTATCGTTTCTTTTATCGACATTATCAGAATATAGATGCGTGCAGCAAAGGGTAGTACTCATCAACCATAAAGTAATCTGTACGTAAGTCATTGGCTAACCGTATCTCTTAATTAACTCAATTCATTTCGATATATCGATTTCTAACGGTTCATTAGGAAGATTTGAAGCCAATATCCTCCTTAGCATCCCATTCAAGAAACTGTGAATAACATTTAATAGTAACACGTAATATAAGATTATACTGCCTGAAATTAGTGAAATCAATGATTAATACTGAACTTCCTATAGTGTGCTGGTCATGCATAGTCCTCGACAGTGGTGTAACAAAAGTATGTGCACCCACCTCTCACAATAACATAACCCCATACTTAATTGTTAAACGAACATTTTTAAAAAGTATGACAAAAGGAGTCTTGTGACCTTTTTGATGCAGTAGACAAAGAGTGGTCCTCTAAAACAGAAAATGCCAGATCAAAAATAAAATTTGGTATGTTAACGTCAAACTTTTCTTGATCCACCGGACTGAATAAGACCGTCATACACCACGCTGTGGGCTAGGGAAATATATTGTTGAAGATTTCTAGTCCTCGTCGCTTTGTTTTGATGCGTATATACTTATTGACAGAAAGTCATCACGAAATGGGTCTCGAAATTTTACGTTTAAAGGAGTTATATCCCTTTAACGTGTTTTAATGCAGACTTGTGTATGGCCGAAAATAGAAACTGATTTATATTATGATGTAAATTTGATTACAGAAATTTGCCGGTATTTCGATTCATTTTATTGATTTCAATCTATTGCAGAACTTCAAATTACTTTGTTGTCAATATTACATGTAAATTGTCGGTCTACATTTAGGCCTCGCTGCCAACATGGAAATTGGTGAAGGCGTGCTTATTGAATAAAAATATGTGGTTTCATGGATAAGAAGTTACTTAATAATTGAAATGGAATGAGTTTTAACGTTCTAGATTTTTTGTCTGTAATTATAACCGAGTTTATGAATACAGGCGAATATATGGTACACGTGATGGAAACAATACCCGGACACCGGCATTTCCGCCTACTTTTCATTCAAGGATTCTTTTACGTGTGCGTCGTAAAGATTTCTTTTTTTGTCTTATGTGTGCTCCTACTGCAGCCATTCAACAAAAGTTGAGAAAGATATGTCAGTAGCAAGTAAACTTTCTAACAAAATGGCTGGAAAGAATATGGACCAAACTTTAGACAGCCAGTCATCAAATTCAGTAGAAACACTGGTTATAGGCAAAACAGATAAACAAATTTTATACACAGGCCTCAAGCAAAAAGTGGGGAAGAGGGCAGAATTAGACCTCTACATTGTTCACAAGCTATAAACGTGATTTTTCGTACAATCACGGGCCACAATCCACGAAGTTACAGTCCGATACATGCCAATATCGAAAGGAACCGAGATCTTAGGGTGATAAACCTATATTATTATTTCAATTTTCAGTCAAATCAGATAAAAATTGTGACCTGCAGAGTGTTCACAAACATTTGTTATGAAGGTTGAGTTCAAATTTCGTGAAAATCGGACCAAAAGTGCCAGACCAGATGGCCGCCGTTTTTACGCGAATAATGGTGTGGACCCTGTAGTGGTGACAATTTTAATCTGATTTTGATGAAACTTGAAATGCATTTTTTTAAAATTCACAGATCGTGGTTTCTGTCGATTTTTGCGCATTTCGGATAGTAACCTCCTGAATTATGGCCCCTGGTAGTACGAAAAATCACCTTGTGGTCCCTCTGTCGGTCACAATTATTATCGATCTTATTTCAATTATTATCGGATTAAAAAAAACCCGTTTAATTATATCACCGTAACGAAGGTTGCGTTCAAATTTCGTGAAAATCGGAACAAAACTGTCAGATAAAATGACCGCCGCTTGTACGCGAATAGTGTAAAAAAAAAAATGTATATAAAAGTTGTGGGCCGTGTAGAGGTCACAATTTTGATGAAACTTGAAATGCATGTTTATAACCCGAAGATATTGGTTCCTTGCGCTATCTGCGTATATTGGATCGTAACTTCCTGAATTGTGGCCCCTGATTGTCCGAAAAGTCGCCTCGTGGTCCCTCTAGAGGTCACAATTATTATCCGATTTTTAAAAAAAAGTTTAAATTTATTACTGTAAGGTTGGTAGAGGTCGAATTTCGTGAAAATTGGACTAAAACTTCCCGACAAAATGGCCGCCCTCGTATAACTGGTATATTTAGGTTGTGGACAATCCAGAAGTCACAATTTTGCTGAAATTGAAACATATATCTTGTCGCGCATATGGGATCGTAGCTTCCTGAATTATGGCCCTTGATTGTTCAAAAAATCGCTTTTTGTTGAGCTTGTTCTCTAACCATCTCATGTAAAATGTTTTTCTATGGGAATTCTTGGAATGAAATTCGGTGGTGGAATGAACACATCATTGTCTCAGGAAAACGGATAGTCATGCCAAAGCCTGACTATAATAACCATACAAATTCAAGTAAATCTAGATGAGGTGCTTTTGCTGAAGTCATTTCTGTTGGTGGACATTGCACCTAAACATTCTTGAAACAAAAGTTATCCTTTTGACATTAAAATATCTTTCAGAGAAATATGACTTTGTCCACGCCACCATTCATATTCTTTCAATCTGATAACTCTACTGCAGATAGCTCCTAATTGAACATTCAGAAAGGACGGACTTAGGTTTGAATAAAATAAAACCAATTACGAACAATCTAAACCATTAGTCAAAATTCGGAGTCCTAAAACAATGGTCGAGGCAATATAGTGTATTCAGCAAATGGATTGTTCGCCGTGTACCAAATACACGCCAAACAGTGGTAACAGGTGTCCGGAAGAGTAAGCTTACCCTGCCTGGCGCCATAGCTGCATCCAAACAGTAAAATAGCATGTTTGGCCCATGGACTATCGATATGCAAAATGCACACGATGAACAGTGTTAACGATGTAGTAGACAGACATAATTAAGAAGATAAAGTCAATTCAATATATCTTGAATAATAGCAGGTTTTGATGAGTTTAGTGCAGAAGTATCCTTGTAGTTGAAGCCCGATGACAAACGCTTCTATCTACTTTAAAAATCAGAATAAAAAGAACAAGCTAATTATTTTGTGCAATACCACTCCTTCAGTTCATTTATTTGTCAGTAGATTTAACCATAAAATAGACAGCTATGCTGCATGACATTTGGATCCATAGATTACTTTTCATTTAGTTGGCATGGAGAAATCATTACTGCTTTACTCTATTGTGTCTCCTGTCCAGGCGCATACACAAAATTCTTAACGATCGCTGCACGGGATAATTGCACAGATTTGGTTAACTAACATCGGTTTTCTCAAATTCTTGACATGTGTTTCGGGCCAATGATATTGCCTGTCAAGAGAAATCTACTGAATATCATTGTGGAACAGAATTTATTGTATATAGCAACTGCTTGAAGAGAGTAAAGTTTTTTTCCATAAAGCAGCCAAGATTATAAAAGCTTTCTAGAAGTCTTCAAAAAAACAATATAGATGGTTCCTCAGAGAGTGGTCAAAATTTTGCTGTGAAAGACGGTTAGACTTGGTTTTCAACTCATCTCTAGTAATTGATTGACAGAGAGAACCTAGATTGAACTCCAACTTGAGGGGAGTCTTGTTCAATCATTTATATAGGGGAGGTAAATCTACTGCGACTACCAAACGTATTAACTACACAATAACTTCTAATTGAGCTAGAATGTTCTAAGTTGGTGTAGGTGTTTATTAGTTCTTGGGGTGCGAAGAAGAGCATTTTCTGCGTTAGGTAAGTAAGTAGAGATAAGCAATTTGATTGGTTGATCCTTTGGTGAGTGATAAGTGTATAGATCTAATTAAGTGAGTCAGATATAACTTGGTGTATAGTTTTATTACGATACCTTGACTAAGTTCGATAATGAACATTTTCTGCTCGCCGAAGTAGAACGATAAGCAATTTGATTGGTCGAAACTTTTGGACACATTAACCCGCATTCTAATTGAGTTGGAATGTTACACTTAGCCAAAGAATAGAATTTTCTTGAGGGTAAGCAGAGATAAGCAATTTGATTGGTTGATGTTTAGGAACACGATAACTTGAGTTCTAATTAAAGTAGCCAAATCTCTAAATCAATATCATCCAAAATCTTCAACTTTGAAAACACGAATCATTTGTCAATTTAAATCAACATTGATGCTGTGATCTTACCGGAAAAGATGGGCTTCTGATATCTAATACTTAAGACAACATAAACAATTTACCATCGGTACACAAATCGTGTACCATAGTGCGTCTCGGCCCCAGTTCTAGCAAGAGACTCCGGGATTCCCCAGTTCTAGCAAGAGACTCCGGGATTGAGGCTAGACACATTGCACCAAATCAAACGGCGTATGTAGATTAGAGGGACAACGAAAACCATTGAATGTAAATCAGTTCATATACATTCATATTACAGTATTATATGCGTTGCGACCCACTTGTGTTAATTTCAATGTCCCAAATGTTAGCAATTTAGCTCCTTTAAGTGATAGTGAGGACATTAGGTGTATAGCTCTAATTTATAACATCAATGTCTTGACTAAGTTCGATAATGAAAATTTTCTGCTGAGGTTAAGCAGAGCGGTATGCAATTTTCAAACTTGGTGTATGCGTTCATGAGGTGAACATTTTATTAGGTGAATATTTTATGATTAAATCATGAATGAAAATTGAGCAGCAAAACGGGTGAAAGTTGGTTGTGGTCTAATTAATGTCGAATGAATAATTTAGATAACATTCCAGGCCTATTTAAAGGCCTGCAATGGGCAGATTTAACTCTTGCATAATGCATGTTTAATGGTTGTTTGGTAGGTAACTTACCCAACATTGAAGACTGGGTACCGCAGTGGAAGCTGTTGGGGGATGTAGAAAAACAAAACTGCGGAGATAGAGCCCAGGGTCTCCCCACAATTGTTGATCCAAAGAAAACCTTAAAAAATATTTTTTCCTCGGTTTCTTTGTTTTTAAACACCCACATTTTTATGTTATCGAGTACGTCCGTTTTCATTTTTGTGGAGACTCTACTGTCACTGGTTGTATGAAAGTCTCCTATTGTGAAGCACTGGGCCTTTCTATAGCATTTTCATCATTCTCCGTTGGCCTTTCCGTCCATCGTGGACGGCAAGATATCTTGAACGATTTTTTTTTTATCAGACATGCCGTGAAGTATTTGTACCTTGACAGGATGTACTCCCTCTTGAAAATTTGGGTGTGCGTTTATAAATGGTATGTTTGTGCAGTGGATCTGGTCTTAAGTTATGTGTCTTGTCGTTCGGAACATTCAAAAATGATAATGCGCCATGCTGCAGTATTAAATTTCTATTGAAAATTAAAAGGCATATCTTTATAACATGGTATTGCTTCGTACTACACCAATGGAAAATCGATGATAAACTAAACTCTTTCTATCTTCAGATTACTCAGTACCGACTTATCCAATGTAGGAGTCGATCTTGTTTGTGTCGGGGAAAACCATGGAAGTTAATCAAATCATCTTTTATTTCTATGGGCATGTTAAAATTAATATTAATCATTTTAAACGTTTTTAAAAGATTACGCTTTTTTAAATGGCTGTAGATATAATAGGTTCCCTATACTGTATAAATTAATAAATGTTTTGGGGTATTTATGTCTTGGCACATATCTCCGACGCACTTGGTGTGGGGTTGCTCTCAGGATCTGGTAATTCCCATCATAGCCATATTCCCGATCGGAAAGCAGCACAGCACAGGACCATCTAAATAATCTGTATTCTGAGTTTTAAACATTGCATTGTTGTTTGGTATATCCTATTTCATATTATATACTTGGAAAATATCTAAATCATTTGTAATCAAATGAATTACGATCTACCTGTTTTAGGTAATTTAATCTTGACTTAATTTTTTACGGTTATTAGTTGTATCAGTTACTAATAAATAAGGCAAATGTCAGATGTATAATTGTCATGTTTCCTTAATTGGAGCATATCTTGCAGACTGTTCTAAATATATGTTATAACTTGTGTATTTCCGTGGGGTTAATCGGTTACTTAGCAAATCCAATCAATGTTTGACCACCTTTGCTTATACAATTTATACATTAATTTCATTGACGATAATGTCACTGACGAACAGGTTGAAGAAAATCAAGATACAGAGATCGAAGGTATTATAAATACTACTAATGTTCATATTATTTTTTATTTGCAATGCGTGTATACTTGTGTGTCAGTTTTTGTAACCTAGGTCCATATTCGTTCATATTTAGGAATTTCTAGTAGCCTCTACTCTGATTAATAGCACACGAGTAATATTCAGCATCAATTCGATGGAAACCTATCAAGAAATAATGACTTAATAAAACAAAACTATTACGGTCGCCTTTATTAGCCATATTTAGAAATTAGTAGTATTTGGTCGCAATAGAGGTCACAATTTTTATTTTAATTTAAAAAAACACGTTTGATATTCATGGGTCCCATAGACTTTTATAGGCCTTGGGGCTGCGCACCTACTGCCCCCACTCTCGTGGGGTCTGACTTTCTGGCGTATGTCTTATTTTCTCCCTGAAACAAACTAGATGCCTTACTATTTGGTTATTGACAGAAAAAAAAATTTCGGCCTTTAATTGTTTTGGTAAAAATAATAAAGGTATGCACACAATGAAATTGAGTTATTCCTTGAAACTGCATATAAAATTAAGCTTTTTTTTTAAACATAACACACTTCCACAGGCCGACTCACTCCTAAACAACGTCACGATACAGATTATTGCTTTACAACTTCGCTTTGTTTATTAATAGAACTAATTTTCTTTATCATTTTTGGAAACGCTTGGTTCCTAAACACCCCTGTACGATCTCAGCAATTGCCGCTCGGCCAATTAGGGCTCTTTATATATCGACTGTAAACACGTCGCTTCACACAACATCTACCCAACAAACTTGTTCGGCTATTTAAGTAGGCTGTACAAAATAAATTAATTTATTTATTGTAATACACAGAATCTGTAAAGAAAATTACACAAAGAAGGGGAAAGTGGAAGGGTTCTCCTCGATTCTCGAAATAGGTAAAGGAGGAAAATCTTTAATCCTATGTTTTGAATTATGTCTGAACATTAAAAATCAAAATAGCTAAAATGTGGAGAGGTTGAAATCGGTCCGATTGTATGTGTTACCTTTCAGAGCAGTTTGAGTAAAATAAATCTCGGTGTTCTGGGTAAAACCTCTATGAGGAATGGGGAATTTAGATAAATAAAATCCACCTCAACACAGCAGTATTTTCTTTTTTTTAAATCCGAGCAATTTGGGTAACAGACCTGTTAGATGAGCACAATAAATGTCTGAAGTGATGAGTTTTTGAAGCAAAAACTACCGCTGCCTTATGACACACGCATTGAATATCTGTAGGGAAAGATGGGTTTGGGCTGTAAACGTGACTCTGTTAGACGCATAAATTAAATATCTGGGTGCCGGAGTGAGTTTTGTACGGAAGCCCATAAGGGTCAATCAAATGAAAAAAAAATATTCTGACTATCTTGTAATTACAAGATAGCTATCTTGTAGTTACAAGATAGCCTATCTTGTAATTACAAGATAGCCTATCTTGTTATTACAAGATAGCCAAAGCCTTCTGACTATCTTGTAGTTACAAGATAGGCTATCTTGTAATTACAAGATAGGCTATCTTGTAGTTACAAGATAGCCTATCTTGTAATTACAAGATAGCCTATCTTGTAATTACAAGATAGCTAAATTAGTGTTCTTGTATTTCAAGGTCGTCCCACACTGATTTATCGGATAGTTATAAGCCAAAGTGTGTGGGAGAGAGAGAGAGGGAGGGAGAGAGGGGGAATGGGGTTTAACGTCTACTCGACACAAACTAGGTCATTTCGGGACTAACATATGGTTTAATTTAATTCCAATAATTCGTTTGCGCGTAGGGGTCTTTAGTAGTGGGATGGCGGTTGGATGGCGAATGGTTAGCACGTGCACGCAGTATCACAAAGTCTGTAGGCCTAATTGAGTCAACTGGCGTGGTTTCGAAACCCCTGTTGTACGTGACAAGGAGTAGGGTCGCCTGTCCAACATCGTGGGTTTTCTCCGGGTCCTCCTCTTTCCTCCCGCTGCTAAAGACGCCAACGCGCAAGTGCATTATTGAAATAAAATTAAACCATGTTAGTCCCGAAATGACCTAGTTTGTGTCGAGTGGACGTTAAACCACATCCCCCTCTCTGTTTAGCAGTTGGAGGAAACCGGAGGACTGACAACCTGATGATGCCGATCCCGTAACATACAATAATACTTCGTTGAGCTGGAGGGTTGGCAGGTCGATTTGTTAGCACATGCGCACTGTATCGTAAAGCCTGTCATTGAGTCAACTGGCGTGATTTCGAATCCCCCGTTGTACGCGACAAGGAGTAGTATCGCCTGTCCAACATCGTGGGGTTTCTCCGGGTCCTCTGCTTTCCTCCCACTGCTAAAGATCCATACGTGCAAGCGATTATTGAAATTAAACTATATGTTAGTCGCGAAATGACCTAGTTTGTGTCGAGTGGACGTTACACCTCCCCTCACTCCCTTTAGTAGTTGGAGGAAACCGGTGGACAGGCGAGGATGGACAGGCGATCCTACTCCTTGTCACGTACAAATGGGGATTCGAAATGACCTAGTTTGTGTCGAGTGGACGTTAAACCATATACCCCTCTCTGTTTAGCAGTTGGAGGAACCCGGAGGACTGACAACCTGATGATGCCGATCCCGTAACATACAATAATACTTCGTTGAGCTGGAGGGTTGGCAGGTCGATTTGTTAGCACGTGCGTGTTTTATCTTAAAAGCCTGTCATTGAGTCAACTGACGTGGTTTCGAATCCCCCTTTTGTATGTCACGGGATCGGCATCACCAGGTTGTGCCCTCATTAAATACTATTCATACTCTCATTAACTTCATTCCCTCATTAATAGCATTTATGATACATTGATTTCATGTTCTCCTTAAAGATAGGCCTACCTTCCGCGCGTACAAACTGTGATTTGATGATATATTTGGGCTAAAAATATATTCAAGCTAATTAATATATCAAACGTTTGCTTCAAATCCCTCTCAAAACATTGTATACATCAGGAGATACCGCAAGCTATAAATAATCTGCTTTTAAACGCTATGTCAGTCAGCTCATTTCATTGATGGAGGGTCCGTTTTTCAGAATATCCCTTTCCTTACTTACTTTTCAAAAATCAAAATTTAAAGAAGTTTGAAAAATAGAAATAGCGTTCTGTGGCTTCAAAGAGCGTATTAAAATTGATGAGTCATGATATAAATATGCAGTTGGTGGGTGTATGAAGGCAATGGTATTTATGGGAGCATGAAATCGGTGTATGGTGACCTTTAAATTGGCATCTCGGTATCAACAAGATAGCTATCTTGTAATTACAAGATAGGTTATCTTAGGCTATCTTGTAATAACAAGATAGCTATCTTGTAATAACAAGATAGCCTATCTTGTAATTACAAGATAGTCAGAATTTTTTTTTTCATTTGATTGACCCTTATGGGCTTCCGTAGTTTTGCCTGTTTTTTTATATATACTTTTAGATTAACCAGCTGGTAGGTTATGGCTGTAAATTTTGTTGTTAGATGCCCACATTTACAGGCCGTTTGGTCTGTGAACGCACAATTAAATATTTGGATGAAATGAAATTTGGATAACGTCGTATTGTTAGGACTGGTTAATGAAGTGAATTCGCTATACCATCGTGCAATTTGCCCGGACATCGGCACTACAACCCATTGATAAGGAACACGCATGAAAAACCCACTGCATCTGTTAGATGCACACATTAAATACAGGGTGAAGTCGCACTTTTAAACAGAAGTATTACATATCTGGAGTTAATGATTGGTTTTATAAGGGAAAGTCGTTCTTTTGAACAGGACTTTGTAGGGGAAAATCAGTGTCTTTTCACCTAAATCGGGAACTGTTAGATATCAATATTTAGTTGTTAATTACAATTCCACATATTTGGTTATGAACCATATAGTGATTCCAAATATAAGTTCACCGCCATCAAAATAATTCAGATGTTGGATTTTTTATTTGATAACATCTTTAGGGAATTTGTAGGGGAAATACATCAGCAAGTGGTAGGTATCCCCATGGGCACCAACCGTGCACCTTTGCATGTAGTTCAGCTCTGAACGTAGGTCTCATTACACTCGCCATTACTACGTTCAGATCCCGTGCCATTCAACCAATGTCGAAACTATAATCTGTCTCAGTCAATTTTACTGGGCAACTTTTCACGGCTAAACGGTCGCGTGTCAGTCCCCGTGAACGCCTGAACAATGTAAATGAACATTTTAGTGAGAAAATAAGACCTTGCTTACCTAGCTAAAACCAGTATGACCAACACAACACGCTTTTAAAAAATACGTCTCCGTCTGCTAGACGACTTGGCCGATGCCATTGATAGGGTAACGCACAAATTTACGAACTCAGCAATATAAGATGAAACGAAATTTTGGTAAGCCTGGGTGGGAAAATTAAAATCTTTGAAAAGCCGAAAATCTTCAGCCATTTATTGCTTTCTTTATTTCAATTACAATAATTTACAATTATTTTTTTTCAAAAATCCCAATTTTTCTCCCCAGGCTTACCAAAATTTCGTTTTATCTTATATGGCCGAGTTCGTAAATTTGTGTGTTACCCTATCAATGGCATCGTCCAAGTCGTCTAGCAGACGGAGACGTATTTTTTAAAAGCCTGTTGTGTCGGTCATATTGGTTTTAGCTAGGTAAGCAATGTCTTATTTTGTCACTAAGATGTTCATTTACATTGTTCAGGCGTTCACGGGGACTGACACGCGACCGTTTAGCCGTGAAAAGTTGCCCAGTAAAATTGACTGGGACAGATTATAGTTTCGACATTGGTTGAATGGCACGGGATCTGAACGTAGTAATGGCGAGTGTAATGAGACCTACGTTCAGAGCTGAACTACTTTGCATGCAGATTTGTTTCTCTATTCGTAAGAAGCCGATTACATGTAGTCGCTCGTAAAGACAAATAAACGATTAGTCAGACATTTTAATTTTCACTTATGACGATATGTCGATGATGTTCTATCATTGAATAATCCTAAATTTAGTGATTATGTAGAATTCATATATCTTGATGAGCTCGAAATTAAAAACACTACTGACAGTGACAATTACGCTTCCTACTTGGATCTGCGTCTCGGATTTGACAATTGCCATTAACTGAGTGTTATATTGTACGATAAACGTGATGACTTTGACTTTCCCATTGTTAACTTTCCATTTATTTGTAGTAACATTCCAATATTACCAGCTTATGAAGTGCTTGTGTCTCAGCTAAATCGTTACGCGAGAGCTTATTCCTTTTATTCTGACTTTTTAAAATTGATCGAGGCATTTGGCATCTAAGCTTCAACTACAAGGGTAGGCCTTGCGCACTAAATTTATAAAAAAAAGGGTAAGCTTACTCTTCTGGACACCTGTTTGCAGTGTATTTTGTACACGGTGAACAGTCCATTTGCTGATTACACTATTTGGCCTTTAACGTTTTGTAGGACTTCGAATTTTGTTTTATGGTTTGAATTGTTCGTACTTGGTTTTATTTTATTTTTTATTTTATTTTCAGCAGACAATTAACATGAAATATATTGAGTAAGGCATGGATTTTATAGGATAGATCTGAACAGAGGTACAAAACTTCTGGACTTAGTGGTGGGATTTATAGGGTTAAGTCGCCCATTTCAGCAGAAATATTAAATATCTGGGAAAAGGGATGGGCTGTATTGGGGGAAAGTGGCTCTTTCTATAGGATACTCAGACACATTAAATATCGGGAGGAGGGATGCGTATTTAAGGGAAAAGTGGCTCTACTCGTCAGAATCATTAAATATTTGGTTCTGGAGTAAGGGTTGTGTTTCATTTTGGGAAGTCGCTGTTTCCAAAGGATGCATTATGTATCTGGGAAGTCGATTTTTTTAACAGAAGCATTAAATATCCGGAGTGAGTGGTGGGTTTTACAAGGGAATCTTTTCAGCAGAAGCATTAAAATCTGGACTAATGGTATGGTCCTGCAGCAACGACTGCGAGTCTTACAACATCTGGACTTTGCTAGATTATTTTACAATTCTGAACAGTAGCGTCCAATCCGAGGGTTTGGCATAGCAACCTCCACGGAAATGTTAACTTTGAACGAACCTTGAACTTTCCAACTCGATTATCACAGGTAGACGTTTTAGTTGGAACGAGCGAGATTTGGGATTCGCAATAATCAAGAAATTTGATAGGCTCCCAAACAGGGTGACCACCCAATCGAAACAAGCCAACAGTGAAGTGGATGTCCACCCGCCGAAATCCCCCCTCCCCCAAATAAATAATACGTATTGATTAATAGCACATTTACTTTTTTTCAAAAGTATCAAGCAATCAAACTGATTACCAACCATACACTAAGTTTAATCACTCTGCATCAGATAGAATCAAAGTTATCTTGACCCAAAGCATTGAGCAACGAAGTTGCTGATCTCGACCTAGCTTTAGCGCGAAATGTTAATCATTTAACTCAGACTAGACATTCATCTAATGAACATCTTCATCAAGTTTAAACATTCTACTTCAATTAAAAGCAAAGTTGTTATGTTCCAAAGTCTTGACCCGTCAAATTGCTTATCGATCCTTTACCTAAGCAGAAAATTCTCATCACCGAACTTAGTCAAGGTAATGATATAATTAGTCTATACTTGGAGTTTCATCTCTCTCACCAAAGTTATACTGCCCGAAAGAACTAAAACCAAAATTGTCGTGCCCGAAAGCATCAGCCAATCAGATTGCATATCTCTGATTACCGTAACAACTCCTGCCCCAAATTTGAACATTCTTCCTCAATTAGAAGAAGAGTTATTGTGTTCCAGAGTCTCGACCAATCAAATTGCTTATCCCTCTTACCATGAGCAGAAAATAGCTCAAAAATAGATAATGAAAATATTGAAAATTTCATTCAAATTACTTCATTCTGAGCCTATTAATTAATTAATAGTTTATATAACATATCAGACCCTAAAAAAGGCCTCCAATGGGCAGATTTAACTCTTGCATAATATATGTTTAAATAAACTAAACCTGCCAGGGTTGTGTATTCTACATATGACCCTGTTAAGAGTTTTAATTATATAAGTAATTGGAGAGGTAATACGAACATGTCGCGAGTAAATATAAGTAATTGTCTTGAATCGTCGCATACTGTAGAACAGGTATGTTAATTGATCGGTCAATATTTTGTAGAGTTTAATGTATTTAAAGTTGTGTAGATTATGCTGTTGTAAGGACATTAAGATTATAATTGTACAGTACTTATTGACACGGTTGTATTAAAACGGTGTGCTGGAAGACGTGTGACGTTAAATAGGTAAATATAATTTGTTTAAAGTAACAGTGCATGATTTTCGGAAAATATAAAAGTGTTTCACGGCTTAATCCACACTATTCTAATATTCCAACTTGGATCCAATCAGATTAAAAACAAATGAAATGAAATGGGGTTTAACGTCCTAATCTTCTGCACCTAAGCTAGGCTAATGGAAGACGGGCATATGAGGGAAATTTTGCCCGGGCAGCGACGCTAAGACCTACTCATATCGAATTCCAACTGCCAGGGGATCTTTTACGTGCATGCCAATGTGTACACGGGACCTCGGTTTTTCGTTCCATCCGAACAACTAGACAGCAGTCCTTATCAAGCCCTCCGTTCTGCATCACTTACAAGGGGAACCACGCCGGAAAATCGAGACGCACTTTCTCGGTCAATGCAGGGATCGAACTCCCGACCTCCTGGTTACCGAGCCAGCGCCTTACCCATTTAGTATTAGCCATGTGACCCTAACCCATCAGTTAGATTTCGCGAACAAGTTGCGATAGAGACGGGCGTGTTATGAAAGTATGACGTCATCCGATAATACACATACTTGTAACCTGCGGAAAGTTCAACTTCGAAGAAAGTAGAGTTGTTTTGTCAAATATCAACGCAAGATAATATTCCGGCTTAGACTCAGTCCGATTAAAAACAGACCCATTAGTTAAAGTTCTTGAACTATTTTCGATGGAGGCGGGCGTGTTATGATATTATGACGTCATCCGACAATAAACATTCTTGTAACCTATAAACGGCGGGAAGTTTAACTTTGTAGAAATGTAGACCTGTCTTGTCGATAAATAATGTCAAGCGAGAAGAAAGAAACTAGAAAAAGTAAAGTGTGCTATATTGCTATTAGAAATTCAACTAATACAATTCTAGTTCACAAGTGATTCTTTTGTCGCTCAAATCACGGCCTTCATACTAGGCCCTATCCGTGTTTAGTTAAAATGTAGAAGTCAAATGGACGACAATGAGTAGGAATTGTGTAATACAAAGACATGTTGGATAGTGGCAATTGTGGCTCACGTACGATAGGGTCTCGGGTTCGATCACGATGTTGGCGAAGCAAAATTCCAAGGGATTTTCCAACCTGTTTTTGCCTTGGTGGTGGTGCTGAAACAGCATCTAGTCGTTTGGATGAGACGAAGAAGCAAGATCCCATAGATATCTACACATTGCCAAAATACCCTTAGTGCACTGCATGGCGTATGTCCGCATTCATAAACAGCACATTATTATTTAACGAGATGGTTATCACGCGAGCGGTGAAATGACCGATAAGGAATATATTGTATTATACTTCAACTTTTTTACGAACTTAATGTATTTCCGTTGCGATGTATCTGATCTGCAAACTGTCTGATATCGGTAATTTAAAACTGTGCATCACGAACATTTCGCTATATGTAAACATAGGGGGATATCTTTTATTTATAATGAACATTGCTTGTATACTAAAGATAGCACGCATACACGACTTAGCAAGAATTTGCCCGGGTAATGTTAGTGTAACCTTCTGGCTCATGACGATCATGTTAAAATTTTAATCCAGGGGACGTTACTCCTTTGTAACAACCCAAGGGGAGGTTACTCTTTTCTAACACACCGTTAGAATACTTTCAAAAGCACATGACAGAGGACATAATTTTATTTTAGAACTGAATCTTTAAGCTTACTATCTCTTTAGATCACGATACACCCGAAAATGAAGATCAGAATGTTCTAACCTTTGCGATACCTTGTAAATTAAAGTGGGTATGTGTGCTATATTAATTAATTCATCAGAGCGAAACTTGTGCAAGTGTGGGTAAGAAATACGTGATGTAATGTAATTAATATATTGGCAAAAAAACTTTACAAGGCAATAATTATTTCGTAAAAATTCTTTAGATTATGTACGTTTAAAGGGGCTAAATCTGTATTCTTTGTTAGGCACCTAGAAAAAAAAATGGACGCAGAAGGGCCGCAACGCATATAATAATTCATGTTCCTGTAGCAACGACTGCAAGTTTTACACCATCTGGACGTTCCTAGATTACTCTACAATTCCCGAAGTGCAGGCACGTGAATCTTGACATTGAACGAACCTTGAACTTTGCAACTGGATTATCACAGGTAGGCATTTTAGCTGGAAAGTGCGAGAGCGGATATACCAAATCGAAATTAGTGCCGACATATACAGGGTATAAGGATGTACGTAGTTAAAGCAAGATCAAGGCTTCTATTTAATTTGGTAATAATGGAATATGAATGTATATATACTTATTTACATTCAATCGATTCTGTTTGAATGATAGTCTTTGGTGTCTGGTTATCCCAGTCTACATTGGCAGAGTTCTATTCTGGGATATGTTTAGCCTCTTTCGTCGAGTCGCTTTATTACAAATGGCACTTGAAAGTGGTGTTTGCAATGTCGAATACTGTGGATGATATTGCGTGATATCTATTATTAAATCCCACAAACCCCAACATTTCTCAGATGCATGGTTTAAAAAACTTAATTTAATTGGTTGGCAACCTAAATGGCGTTTGGTTAAGCTACTATAAGCCAAAGATATAGTTTTCAAAGGTGTGCCCCATGATGAAAACCATCTCCAAATCGTTAATTATGCCAAGCAGTCTGTCTCATTCGACCCCTAAAAAACCGTGTTGGCCATAATTTGGGGCGGGTACATGAAATAAAAAATAAAATATGATTTCAGACAAACTTTATTATGTTTGTTACAAACAAATAATTTGAACTGAAAATCGCAACAAATTCCAATAGAAAAATACAAATCTTATGTTTTTGTTCAAATAAATAACAACTCTGAATATATGTACAATCTATGATATAAACAACTCAAACATACTCAAGCAATATGTTATATGAAAAAGACTATAGATATAAATGTAATTCTATTGACATACAGTGAAAACAATGGATCACAGTTCATATAATATTGTAACCAGTATATCTTCAGGAATAAGCACTTCAAAATATCACATTCTAGAAAAAATAATTATCAGGTCTGTTACTATACAAAATACTGGCTTACTGAATGCTGTACACATTTAGCACATTTTAATACAAATACTGTTTAAAAGAATTAAATACTGTTTGTAAATTCTAGATGCACTAATAGACTTAACTACTAACACATACATGTATTATAGGATATAGTCTTTACCAAAACACACTAAAGTGCAGTAGAATTTAACATTAATCCCAACAGCCCTCTAACGGAATTGTATTTTGTTCAATAAGTCTTGAACCTTTTTAAATATCATTGGGAAGAAATGACACTTCAAACAAAGTCCAGCAGAATTTAAAATTAACCCTTTAAACACTTTAGTTCAATTTAAATTTTGGAATTTTTGCAAATAATATTGTGGAGAAAGTGCTGTAGGATTTAACTTTAACCCTTTGACCACTTCAATATAATTTAAAGTCTTGAACTTTCTGAAATATCATTTGTAGAGAAATGTCACTTCAAACTCAAGTGCAAACATTAACTCTGTGAGCACTTCGGCGTAATTAATTTTGTATCAATACTTCGAGAACTTTCTATTCTAAATATCATTGGGGAGAAACGGAATTCCAAACTGGATGAATTTTTAACATAACGGAATTAATATTATAGAACATGGAATGTTGTTCACAAACTGGTCATTCAAATAGAATGTTTTACTGATATTTTATTGGATAGTAGGACGGAATGTTACATACACTGTCATGTTTTCAAGAACGGAATTCTTAAACAGTGTGATCATTTAATGAGTTTTACATACATACTAATCAATGAAGAAAGGCGTGTGTCACGTGACAAACAATCGCATTAATTAATGATCATTGATCTCAATCAAACACTTTTCAAAATGTCTTATACGAGAATAATCTGTGATAAATGGATCAATAAACCATTCAGGAAAATGAAAATGATTAAATGTACTATGTCAATATGAGACGACTGATATTTATAAACACAAAATAGTATTTTATTTTTTTTTAAAAAAAATACAATCACTAATCAACAATGGACGGAATTGTGATTGGGCTCGGATTAATACGTCAAACGAATTCACGGTAGAATTCGTGGTTAACAATCCATGTGTGTACATGTACACAAAATGTCATCGATTTCCCCACATGACTTTGTGGATTAATCATTTATTCAAAACAAACAGGCATTCACCTCAAAAAATGTGAAATCAAAACTGATAATATAGCGTCCATATCGCAATCTCATGAATATCACGTGATGTCCTTCACGGCATTAAGACATTATATCTTCTTTAATAATAAAGCCAACGTTTCGTATTCTTTCACTGTACAAGACATGACTGAGCATGATTTTCTAATTCAATAATAGACAACATACTTAATCATTGCTTGGGACAACAAATAGATCACCACACTAGCTTCTATTAAACACTGTATTGGTTTTTATATCTTGAAGTTGAGAAACACTCATATTGGTATGAAATTAGTTATAAAGCACCATTTTGTATAATTATGAGTTTCACATATTATAAGGACTGGGTATATTATCAATGTCGAACAGGTTATCCATATCGAAAGCACTACCCACGTCATCCATTGCCGGGAGCCATATTTGTTCACTTTCATAAACAGGCGAAGATGAGTAAACTGGTGTATTAAGTCCATGATTTTGATGATGAGTGATATCAGCTAGTTTACCGGAATCTCCGCCAACATTTAAAGCTTCTTCCCACCAGTCAGGAGCTCGTATATTGTGTCCAGTAACGGTTAAATCTAAGGGGTTATCGCTAAATTGTTCGGAATTGGATACACCATTAGTAAAGTCAGCATGAGCAAGAAGATCATCTAGACCAAGATCTTCTGAGTTAGATTCAGAACTAGGGGGACTCATGGCTAAAATAGGACTAGCAGCATCATCTTCGTCTAATAATTGTTCGGTTTTGATTCGGACACCCCCTACCTCAATGTCTTGTTGCAAAATGGAGGTCCAATTAAAATCGGTTTTAATATCAGATTGTTCTTGGTCGTCTTCTTGGACACCAAAATAAAGCACACTACCATTAACTAGAACTTGATTTTCGTCATCTAGATTTCCATTTAAGGCTGCGAACGTTTCTTCCTCACGTTTTATTCTTTTAGGGGCTGGGGCCGGACAACAATCCCGACTACCACGTCGTTTCTTAAAGATGCCATTTTCTATCATGTCACTGAATTCGGGGTTAATCCGCCAAAAACCACCTTTTCCCGGTTCATCTTTACGACGGGGTACTTTTTCAAAACACTTATTTAGGGATAAATTATGTCGAATGGAATTCTGAAAAACATAAAAGATGACAGAAATAATCAATAAAGTTATATAATGCTACAATAGATATACATGTATATTTAAGCCAAAATATATTAATTACAGCTATAGGTAAGTGGTAATGAGCTTGAAAAATGGTGGCCCATTAGCGTTATTATGGAGTACTTACAGCATGGGTTGACTCTTATAACAAACAGATAACTAGCATTATGTAAAAGATCAACTACGGTTCTATTGTGTTTCCAAGGATGAATTAGTCGCTTCACACATCTATTCACAATAATCAACCCAAATATTTCTTCTTTTAACCCTCTAATTCCACTGGAATGTGTTAATTCAAAACCATCTCCCGCATTTTATTTTAAATACTATTCATATATAGGTGATGTTTAACGATGGGTCATTAAAGGTGTGTATTACGTCATTGAAAGATTATAATGTTGTTCTCTAGAGTGTGTTTATTCTTTCTATGTAAGTCAATAATATTCAATAATTCCACTGATCGCCCATAAAACCTGAAGGTCATGTGTATAACGTCATTGAAAGATGATAACTTGCTTCATGGGGCGTGAATATTGATACGTATTTTTGCCGTTGGATTCATTGGCTAACATTCAATAATTGCGTTGGTCTGTGTTGGGGGGCAAGAAAACATGCATATTACGTCAGAGCAATGAGATATTGTTCCGCGAAGCGTAAATTTCAATACGTATTATTTATTATTGTGCGTAGAGAATGTGTGCTTTGTTATTCTGTGGTACTATAAAACTATTCAATGTGATTTAATTAACACACCTTCCATGGTATAAATCAATCTAGTTCTTATACAATTGTGATCATTCATTCCCCTGTTTATACGATCCTTCATCGATCGCCCCCACCAAAACAATGGACACTCTAGTTCTAGTTCATTATGTGTCTGTACAAGTATCTTACACGAGAAGTGTTCTTCAGGAATGTCTTACAGTAATTATTTGATTTCGCATGAGTTGAAATCAAGTACAAACGAGTTAAAATTACATACATAGCATCACGTCAGTGTAGGTCTAACATAGATAAAATAAGCATCAGGTAACATATGCCTTGACTAGATCACTTAATCAACCTTGGACGTCATGTCAATTAGGTTCTAACAAGAACAGAACCAATTAAGATTGGGATGAACAGATGTGGTCATCAATAAAATATATAATAAGAGTGTTATGATATTGAAATTTAGACATATGTCTACGATTTAGAGGTGAAGAACGAATAGATTAGCCAACTAAACAAATTTATATACGTTTACAGGATTTAGTCATCGGAAGTGGCAGATCTTGATTTTCCAAAAGGCGGTTTGAGCAATTATGAAAAGCATTTGGATTAAATTGAACATCAATTGAGATATGGTGAGATGTTAGCACCACCTGATCTCACTTGCTGCCCACCTGATCTCAAGTGCTGTCCATATAAAGATGTCATATAAAGATGAATTGAGTAAGATTAAGACAGAGAGCTGGCCGTTCTTGCTATAAAAATTCAAAAATAGATAAACAAGTTTCGATTTTCCATTTTAACGTTTTACAATGATATGAGACATACTTTTTTAATCCACCAAATATCTCAGTCATCCGATGATCTAGCGAGATGATGATTGGTTTGTTATGTGAATACATGTCTCAATGATAATTTCTAGAAAAACCCTTCCAATGAGCAGATTTAGCACTTGCAAAATGTTTCTTTAAAGTTTAAGTGTACTTAGAATAATTTACATAAAACTAACCTGCCAACTAGGATCCGCCATTCTGTAATACATAAAGTTATCGGTGATCCAATTGTAAATAGCTGATAAAGTGATTTTATTTTTCTTCGTCTCCTTCATGGCCATGCAGATAAGGGTTGCGTAGGAATATGGAGGTTTTACATACGGGTTATTCTTGTAATCGATGTTATCTTGGGCATACCCGTTGTTGAAGGAAGTTACCTCACTGTAATTTAATCGTGAGTCGAGCTTTGGTGGTTGAATTGTAGTCAATTGGGGAAACATATTCTTGACTACCACTGTTTCTTGGGGAATGGGACTGGGAGGAGGCGTTGGGGCACCGGTGCCAATCTTCATGATATTTAAATTCTGCAACCAGCTCAAGCTCGTGAGACTGTCGTCCAAGTTGACTCCACCATTACTGCAGGTATCTAGAGGATTCTTGGCCAACCAATTCTGGCGCAGTCGTTTTGCGAGAACATCTCTGGAAACGGCCGGCATCTTGGTCTTTACGCGTTGGGTAGTTTTTATATGAATTGGTAGATGCATAGAGGCTGTAAAGCAATAACAAAAACGGGTAAGATTCAATTATAAATTAATTCGATGTACTGTCTAGAAGGCCATTAATAATTAACGAAGAAGAAATCAAGGGCTAATTGTGCGTGACCTAATGAAAACAAATGCCCGTCAATAATACATGCTATACATAGTCAAATCACCATAAATATAGTGGGCTTGACTCCACTAGTATACTGGTCTTTAATCTGATCATTTATTGATAATACGACTTCACTTCACAACATTTAAACTGTAGGAAAACCCATCTCAATTGAAGATGCCATCTATGTGATAACACTCATTGATAAAGGTTATCTTTTGGTAACTACTGTAAATATTATGAATCTTTATTTGAGAAACACCAATCTGTTGATGTTTATAGTAGGGATCACTATGGTCTGTTACTATATATAGGCCAATATAATTGCATAAACATTTATACACTACAGCCACAGATCAATATTATTGCATATATGCAATTAGACTTAACTCACTACAGGGTATGTCTTTAATTGATAAACAATATAAATTATTGCATACTAACTACATGTTAAAATATATGTTGTTCATTTTTAAAGGGTTTAAAAACCTTTTAAAAATGAACACCATATATTTTATTCCTTTCAGTAGAATAGGTATTAACTAATTCATTTATTCAATAATGGGAGTTGGATGGTCGAGTGGTTAACACGTGCGTGTTGAATAATGAGGTCTGTCATTGGGTCAACTAGCGTAGTTTCGATTCCCCGATAGTACGTGACTAGGAGTAGGGTCGTCTGTCCAAACTCGTGGGTTTTCTCTGGGTCCTCCGGTTTCTTTCTACTGCTAAAGACAACTACGCGCAAGCGAATTACTGAAATAAAATTTAACCATATATTAGTCCCGAAATGACCCGGTTTACGTCGAGTGGACGTTACCCCCCCCCCTACTCTCTCTCTCTCTCAATCATAATTAAACACGCCGGATTAAAAATTCCAAGTAAATGAGCATCTTCAGATTAGGGGTACAATCAATCATACTTAACAACCACTACAGTAATCCTCTAGGTCGCCAATAATAAATCTATGACAATCAATGGGGCATATCATTAAATACCAAACCCCCACAAGAACGGTGTAGTATTTCATTAAACCTCCCTTAATAACAGCACGTCGTGACATATACTTTATATACTATAGGTCACATATAGATCTATGACCTATGCCTACAGTATTACATACAATATATACACTTATATTAGTATGCGTTTGGACATGTAGAACCATTTCGCGTCAAAATATCTATCTCTCGTACATTTAAAGTTCAAGTGACTAGCGTTAAAATTAAATCACAGTTATTCACTAGATGTATCAATCTACTGATCAGAGATGCAAATCAACATAGTTCATGTTATACTCACATAATTAAGATGAAATTCTTCAAGATGGAAAATCCTTATACATGCGTTAGGTCTTTGACAGATGACTTAAATCTGCTAAGATTCCATGCAACGGCGGCTATTAATGTATTGATGAAATCCTTCCAAAATATGATTGAATTATATGATGTTTTCTGTGATGTTTTCCCCTTTTTCGAGTGTTTATATGTTTACTCGAAGCCGGGAGGTAGTTGACTGTGTAAGCCGGTATGGCAATATAAATACCTATACGTCCCGCAATTGATAGCAGCGTGTAGCAACAAGATAAACCGACATAAATAATAACCCTGTTGCTCATTGGCCAATGTTGTTGATTCGGCCGCCAATGGCATCGGAGTAAATATCTATGACTTTGACAAGAGGGTTACAAACGTCATAATCGCATTTCGTCAACAATAATTTGTTACGCATTAATCTAATTAAACAAACGACTTAATGACCAAATGGTATATCGCATGAATGCTGTCAGTCAGATCAGTTTTTCCACCTGAGAAATCTAATAGTTTTGTATTGTCTGTAGGTTGTGCACAGAGAATGATCAATGAATGATTGCTTGTTTTTCATTCTATAGAAAGGCCAAATTATACAGTCATAACTGGGATAGATTCGATTCTAATCTAAAACGTATATGCCTTACATTAATAATAAATTCGTGTCGAAACATGCGATGGTTAAGACGAAAATCAATCTATTAACAGAATTTTATAGTATTTCTGTTAATTATTGCACAGCGAAAAGTATTAAAAAGACAGTGTGAAAAGACGGTCTTTATTAGCGACAATGTCCTAGAAAAATGATATTGTCGTCGAATTAGTTAATTTAATTTCCAATTTTTGTTTGTGTATGATTCTGAAATCGGACCTTCCATGATATTTTATTTCAAATATTAAATCCCTGAACAAAAAAAAACCCCAAAACTAGGAATTGTCTAATCATTCTTATTTGTAATTTATTGAATACAAAATATTATACCATGTCATCAACGCTGCTCCTATAACACCCAGTTGGTACCCGTAGAATAAATCCATCTTTTTGGGGGAGGGCTTGGTGGCTACACGAAATGAATGACCAATCTGAAAGTATTTATTTTCTATATCTCTCCGATATTTCTACTTAGAAATGAAAATATTTTTCGTAGAAAAGAGAGAGAGACAAATGGGGTTTAACGTCCACTCGACACAAACTAAGTCATTTTGGGACTAACATATGGTTTCAATTTTATTTCAATAATTCGCTTGCGTGTAGGGGTCTTTAGCAATGGGAGGAAACCGGAGTGCCCGGAGGAAACCCACGAGGTTGAGAAGGCGCCCCCATCTCCATGCCACAAACGCTCACACCGGGGATCGCAACCACAGCCGCAAGCCTGAGTTGACCGGCCAGCTATATCGAAGCGGGGCACTCTAGACCAATAGGCCATCCCAACCCCCCTTTTCGTAGAAAATACACACTGCGTTAATAAGTATGGCGGATAGTCTGTTATTAAAACAATCGGAGACATATAATTAGCATTTTGTTAATTTGTGGGGTGATGTACAGAAAATCAAATCATGGTTATTTAAAGAAATGAAATAGGGTCTAAACGAAGACAAGCAAAGGTCATATTTTAGCCTATGCTATTATCATGCTGAAAAAAATTGGCCCCGACTGCGGTTTTCCCGCCCATACATAACACTCTGGCTTTACTGTCCTTCCGTACGACTAGACCCAGTTCCTTGATCTAAACTAGGCCCTCCGTCCTGCATCCATGAAAATCACACACGACCTCCTGGTTAGTGTGATAGCGCATTACTCACCAAACCAAAGGGGCTCTCAGATATTTAAAAAGAATTGAACCGCCATTTTCTAAAGCAAATTCAGACAAGACAGTGCAGACACTCATTACAAGATAGCTGGGTGGGTCTACGTGCTTTGTAAACCGGTTTAATAATAGGCTCTGATATAATACTAAGATAAAGGGTTTATTATTAGAGCTTTCTGAGATTTAATATCAACCTTAAAGTGTACTGTATATTAAAAGAGAAATTGATATAGACATAATGAGAGCTCTATTAATCTTTTATTAACCCTTCGTAAAGAAATAGTCTCAACACTTATTAATATAATCCATGTTTCTATTATTATTGATATTAAAAAATAATGAAAACTAATGGAGCGATTTCATATCTTAAGTGTTCGAAGGTTACCGGTATTACATGAAACTACTAATACGGTAATATATTATTATTTAAAAGAAAACTAATGGAGCGATTTGATTAAGTATTCGAAGGTTAACTGGATTACATGAGTCTACTAATACTGTAATATATTATTATACTAATACGTTTAATACACCGGCATGAAAACTGCTAACATGTCAAACCAACAAACTAATCAGATTTATTTATTTTTTTATTACTTATTAATGACCTGCCTACACAATTTTTAATAGCGTTTTATGCCTCATTGAGTAAGACCTCGATGGCGCAAATCGGTACAGCTCGCGCGCGGTTAGTTCGGCGAATGGGTCACCGCATGCCGTAAAAAAGGAGGTAAATTTGTTATATCGTATAAAGTTTACGTCCATTGATACTGTTATTTATTGTTTATATAATAAAACCCAACAATAGTAGAACAATATGAACAATAATAACAACAACCAACAATAGATGTTTTATGCCCACTATTTCATTTATCTATTACTGACTTACTTGTACTTATATATAATACAAATGCATTGTTAATATGTCACAGTATGCAAATACACTCCATATGAAAACCCCTGAATAGCATAACTTTATCTGGTCAGCGATACCAAATATAAATAAATATAAACATTGCCATGCGTGACTCGCCCAAATGCTTTATTAACTCTTAAGAAAAAGTGCAGAATACAAGATAATTCGGTCGAGGTTCCCCCTAAAAGTGCACTTCATTTAAACATGTGTTTTTTTTAATCCCAAAAACACATTTATATCATTTGACCCGCTGATATTTATAGATTAAAGTATTAAGCCATGGCATGTCACGTAGAAACATTCCGGCCATTTGCGATTTTGTCTTACTCCCACACAATTGCCTCATACTAATCAGGAAAACTTCAGAATAACACATAGACAGAACATGAGAACACAACACACACATGACATAATTACCAGCACTAAATATATAAACCAAAGTCAAATACACAGATATTTCTATTAAATTTCTAAAATGGGATAAACTAAGCATGTTTCCTCGTAGTAACTATACTTGTAACCTTAAACTGTGTAAATTAAGCGAGCTATAGGCCAGTAAACTCTTTGTAGTCATTTGACTATAAAACTTGCGCAAAGGAACTCTGTAGGAAAAAACATTACTGTGGCTGGAGTAAGACGGAAGACATCAGTAGTGGCACCATTTCTAGTTTCCTCGAAGCGCACACAACAAACACCGGTCTGAGCTACGGGTGGGTGTGGGGTAGGTAGTGGATTAATTAAATAAATAATGCATAAAAGAGTATGTTTTGTTTAAATTCTTCGTCGCAATGCAGGGTCTGGTCTGGTCATATCAATACCCCGTCCCCAATAATGGACATAAATTGTTATCAAATACAAGTCGAGTGGTTTCAATTGAGAAATTTCTAGTTGGCAAGAGGCATCACTTTTAAAATAATGACGTGTGTGTTCAAAGTATCATAAAATATATCTTGAACGGTTACGTCCAGAATAATAATTGTATACCAAAAACTACGTCACGCATGTTTTAATCAAAACACAAATTTATTAAATCGGAGAAATTAGCAAAATACACGATTTAACATGTTGATGTGCGGACAAAGTTTCCTAAAGATATCTTTGGAACAGCATTCAATAGTAGTTGTTTCACAATAGAGGGAGAGGGTGAGAGAGAGATGGGGTTAACGTCCACTCGACACAAACTAGGTCATTTCGGGAATAACATATGGTTTTTAATTTTATTTCAATCAAAGACTTTACACAAAATCTTTTTGGCCAATAAGATTAGGACTGGTTCTCCTCGGAATGAATAGGTCGATCATAGACCCCAAACGAATGAATCACCAATGTCAATCTGGGCGGTGCAAATTTTTTACATGTATTTATTGCTCCATTCAATAACACATATTGTATAGAAGTATTTTATCGTTTATAAATAAAGTTTAACAATTTAAAATATCATTTATTCTGTCAGTCTAAACCCAAAACATGCATTTACAATACTCGTTCTAATAGTTCTATAACAATAAATACACTCAAGGTTTTTAAAAGACAGTTTAAACGGCCGATCTATACTTATTCAATCAGATATCATATAAATATAATATAGAAAGAACGAGCTGGTTGGTATTATTGGTATCACGATCAAAACAGGTATGTTATATCTTTAATGAACAGAATAAATAATACCTTAAGATCAGTTTACCTGCTGTAATTATATCTTCTCAGTGGTCTAGACTTAAAAACATTACTATTAATTGAAAAACATATCCAAACTACCGGGGAATAGACGTATCTGTTACTAAAATATTATCTCTTTCTGTGAGTCCAAAGGTAACTGTCGGTTCCCAATCTTCAAATAATTAATTTGCTTAATTTATTGTGGGCTTATTCATTAATTGGAATCCATAATTTGATTTTCTTGGGTTCACAAACCTTGTGATCTAGCGCAAGACGTTTGCTAAACACCGTATTACCCTGCACGAAATGGAATTGCTGCATGATTGGATTTTATCAAAATGGACAAAAGACCCCTTCATGTTCCCCACGCCACACCAACCAAGGTATACCTGTACGGTTTGTTTTTTTAGTCTCATGACGTTTTTTTTAATGGTATGGTGGAGTGCAAATTGTATAAATGAAATAGAATACGAGAGATCTATCTATATAAGATTAACTATAGAGTGATTGATGTTTGTCAATATGATATATTATTATAAATCAATAGTTTTCTTTAGTACAATATTATATGATTGTTAGCATTTTCTTATATTACAGTAGATAGAAGAGAGAATCAATAGATAAACAGAAATCAATCTCCTAACAGAAGTACCCAGGTCTATAACTATTAGAATTTGATATAAAGTGCTCGTATCAAAAGTCACACAAAATGTCATTTATATTGCTTTTTTTCTCTATTTTGGAGCTTTTGTGCTTTCAGAATATAAATTAGTTTTATTTGAAACAAAATTGGTACTGGCAAATTTCATCTGTCTAAAGTTCCTGGTTTAACATTATCCAGTGGGTAAGCTGTCAGTAAGAGTGATGTTTCAACCCTGCCCACTCATGAAGTATAATTGACTAATATGAATAGATGTTCCTTTTTTGTGCTGGCTACTATTTTCAGGTCTTCAACTTCAGCTTAACGTAATGAATGAGATTAGCACCTAACTTTATAGATGGATCGTCTGATAAATAGCCGACAGTTAATCTGTTACCTGATCTTATACAGAATACAACATAGCCATGAACAACACATCAAAAGCTGACTAGTTCTAATGGAGAATCTATCTTATCTGGAAATTGTGAAATAAAACATAGACGCGAAACAAAAAAGCAGTATGTATTCAGTAGTTGTAGGTGGTCGAGGTGTGTTGGGGGGGGGGGGGTCGTTCGAGATGATAAAGATTAAAGAGGAACATTTTGTAATGATATCATCCAAAAACTTACGCCAATGATCCATGTCGATCCTGTTGTAAACCTAGTTTATACCCAACCAGTTCGAAACTCGGAATATTTGCACACAGTCCGATTTGGCCACGCCCTCTCATGAAAATAAACCGTGTTGATTACCGTAACTGTCATAATATATAGTTAAGTGTTAGTCATCACAAACATATTAACAAGGTGATATAAACAACTCCATTGTTAATAATTATACTATGACGTTGACACATTAATGAATTTGGTTCCGGGTATTCTTCAAATTAGAGAGCAAGGTATGCCTACTTTTCTCTTAAACAACTGTATTTGTGTCTTTTTTGTAAACAAGAAGTTCTCAAAATTAGACCCGCTTGTCTCCTTCTTGTCAGTGATGCAGTACCGAGGGCCTGGCAAGGACCAAAGTATAGTTGTTCGGATGGGACAAAAAATCGAGGTCCCGTGTACTCATTGGCGTAAAAGACAGCAAGATCAAATAATATTGGTAAATGAAGTCATATTAGTAGATATAATAGTTTAAGATTTTTAAACTCCATAAAAGATAACGACAGCACATATAACAAAACCATATTTTTTTGTACTCTGAAGAATTTGAGTTATGTCCAATATCTAATTCATTCGTGCTATTCTTCAGTCTTCAAATTATGCAATCAACTATCTATTGATTATTATTTTCTTTTCTTATATATTAATTTTATTTATTCATTTATTATTTTTGCTTGATCATTTGCTGCATTTTCCAGTATTTAAGCCATTTAATCTGCAAATTAAACCTAATGATGTATAACGTTATATCCTCTTATATTGTATCAACATTAATAATAACAACACAACAATCAGTAACTGCAATTAATTAAATAAAGTCAACTAATTAGATTATAATCATTAGGCATTGTATGACGTATTACATTTAGATAAACATATAAATATAAGGCGATATAAACTTATCAACTCATAATGAAACTGTTAACTGATGACGTTGACACATAAAGCTAGGAGAGAGAGAGAGAGAGAGAGAGAGAGAGAGAGAGAGAGGCGCCCACTGGACACGTCGTAGTAGATCATTTGGGGAATAACGTTATGGTTCAATTCATTAATAAGCTCAACAATTTTGAAAAAAAAAATCATTTAAAACTGTGCGCTACTTTGCGTCTTTATGCTTCAAAAGACAAAACCGGTAACTAGCTGAAACCTGGACCGACGTCCACACTAAACGCTAACTAATGAGAATGCAAACCAAATTATTTGATATCTTAGGTGGGAGGATTTATGGAGTAACACCATTTCTCTTTCACAAGTACCTGTAAAACGTTAGACAGGTAGTAAATATATTCAATTACAAAATTTTACAAAAGTATTTTATTTAAACGAAATGAAATGGGGTTTAACGTCCTACTATTGTCCTCCGACTGGGCTAATGAAGACGGGCATATGCGATACAGTGTGCTATGAGGGATATTTTGCCCGGGCAGCGGCACTATGACCTTCTTCTCTTACATCGAATTCCAACTGCCAAGGGTTCTTTTACGTGCCGCCAATGTATACACGATTTTTCGTCCCATCCGAATGACTGGACAGCTGTCTTTGTCAGACTCTCTGTCCTGCATCACTGACAAGGTGAAACCACGACGGAAAATATGAATGAACTTTCTTTGCTAATGCATTGATCGAACACCGACCTCCAGGCTAGCGAGCCAGCGTCTTACCCACTAAGCCACCGTCATCCTCATCATTCAATGGTACTTTGTCCGGTACATTCAATTACAAAATTTTATTCAAGTATTTTATTTAAATGAAATGGGGGGTTCCTACTGCGCTAATGAAGACGGCATACGCTATACCTTCTTCTCTTACACCAAATTCCAACTGTCAATGATTCTTTTACGTGCACGTCAAAGTATAAACGAGACTCGATTCTTTGTCCTATCCGAACGACTAGACCACTGACTTGTCAGCCCCTCCGTTCTGCACCACTGACAAGAGGAACCCACGCCGGAAAATGTTATTTAAAACTCCCAGATTAATGAAAGCATTATACAATATACTCTGGTATTCTGCCGCACTCAACCGTTATTACAGTTATATTATTTCTGTTGTGAAACATAATAAAAGTACCCGTGTGACCTAACAGCACTATAGTTCCTGCAATAGCATGCTGACATAGCGTTAGTTTATTTTTATTGATAATTTATATAACAGTAGCCAAAAATCGTTAAAACATGAAACAATCAAGTATTTACATAATAGGGGCGTCTTCTGTTTTATGGTTTGAAGGGATTTGAACGATTGAAAATCCATACATTCCCATAGACCCTATCATCCTTAAAGGAGACATCCCAAATACTGTTCGAGGAATAATTGTGTGTTGAAAGCATTTAACTAGCAGTACAACTGTAATACATTTTCAAACGAAATACCAACTCCCTGTTGCTGCTGTCCGATTGGGATGGGACCGAGGAATTGTCTACGTTCATGCATCATATGGTCCTGTCAAACAAGTATTTACTTCGAAGACCTATGTTGCAAAATTAATACGCCCTGTGCATGCATACTCCGCGCAGCGTTTCGTTTGATTATAGGTAATCTCACTACACACTGCTATTATGAGTGGATATTGTTGTGTTAAATTTTGATTGGTCAGTAGTCCGACTACCAACCAATCACTACCTACCATACAAACGCTTTACATTTAAAACGAGTGCCAGTATTGGACCAAATATGTTTACATAACGTTACGTCATGGCTCACGCTTTTATTATGCCTAATTAACCCGTGCATAGGAGAATACTGCAGTAAAACTAATTGTGTGACAAACGAGGCTATCAAGTCGAATGAAATGTAAACAATACTGTTTGGAAACGAACATACTTTCACCGTATTAATACCTTAAATCACTGTCCAAAGTTTTAGGGAAGACTCAGATTAAACGAAGGACTGTCATGTTGCTGTACTTAAGTGATAGCTTTCATTGAACGGGGAGAATAGACACACTCCCGCAAAAGTTCAAGAATCAGAAGTCAATCCAGCAATGGCCAGAGAGAGATTTCTCGGGCCATTGCTTCAGGAATATGCTGTGCATGTGCTGTTTCAGTAATGTCGAACGTGCCAACGTCCGTTTCCACCAAGGGAATAATAAGTGTGTGTATTTAGGTCGTATTTGTATGAAAATAAGTCATTCCGCTAACAGTGTCTAGTACAGCGTTATGCGTTCAATCCACATCTCCGCTTCACTGAAACCGTTTAAAAGATAAGCAGGAATGGCACTGTTCTGGCATTAGCAGTGACGCCACTGCCTTGACATCGACAGAAATTTCACTGCCCTGGCATCAATAGATCTATCACTGCCCTGACGAAGACTAGCTATCCTTACAAGGTAGCCTCCACCAAACCGTTAATAACACAAACCCTACAATTTTCTATTAACAGCTTTCAGGATGTCTTAACTTGACGATTAATTTAATATCTTAAGACCTACATATTCTAAGATTAAAGATGACTCGAACAATAGGTGCAGACGAGACAACATCTTAAGCCATATACAAAACAATTTTACTATAACCCGTCTGAACGAAATTATATTAATATCTTAAGCTGTAGCCCATCGACGCTCCATTACGACATTATTGATAAAATGCATAATATGATTTCTGTAAAGATTTACTGGCCCGGTTGAGTGGTGACTTGGTTGGTACTTGACAAATATCCCAGCACAATGCAATAACCATTACATGTCATAAACGTATTGAGGTATACGGGGGTCGGCTATTGGGGTTTATGAATACAGAGATAAAGGACAGGGCAACAACCTTCAAAAGGCGTGAAGCGATCACATACAAGATAAAACAAATCTGTTCAGTGGCGCGGTCTCAAGGGCTTGTTAACGCTAAATATCATGTTTAGATATATGCTTGATTTGATGATTTATGCTTTTTTCGTCTACTATAATTTTTTATATCAAAATTAAGGTACTTGAAAACGATTTTGAACACATTCAAAATTGATCAAATCATATTCGTTTTATTACTATGATACAATTAAGAGAGAGAGAGACAGAGAGACAGAGAGACAGAGACAGAGACAGACAGACAGACAGACAGACAGACAGAGGGGTGGGGGGCTAGCATATGATTCAATTTTTTATTTCAATAATTCGTTTGCGAGTAGGGGTCTTAAGCAGTGGGAGAAACTCGAAAACCCACGAGGTTGGGCAGGCGATCCTATTGCTTGCCGGGGAATCGAAACCACACCAGTTGATTCAATGACAGACCTTACGATGCAGTGCGCACGCTAACCATTTGGATCACCCCCCCCCCCCTCCGAAACCAGTAAGTCATAATAATATGTGTTGACAGAAATGAGGAAACGTTTTAGATATTATTTAGAACAGGAAGTTGTAAACTAAAAACAAACACTCGTAAAGGTGCACATGTTTTAACATCTTAAGATAGCGACGCAAACCATGCAGAAGTCCACGCAGCGGCTTTGTCTCAACTGCAGCTTGTTTGAACGGAAAACTTGGATGTTCAGTAAATTTGATTAGGATCTAAGACGATTGAAGAATCTCATCTCTTGGATTCACCCTCTCAAAACCTGATTACTTTCGACCAAATTTGAAAAAAATAAAATCTGTTAAAACCTATAAAGACTTTATCGTGTTCCCAAGGCTTATGGTAAAGGATGGGGGGGGGGGGGGTAACTGAAGGCTGCAGGTTATGAATATCGATCGGAATCGATGACTCAAATGCTTCAGGATTCATTAAAACCTAGAGCATAGGGGCGCGTCCATAATGTTTTTTGGGAAGGAAAGTCCCAGAACGCTCGATATCGATACGATTCATCCTCTTATGACCCTTATGCTTCACATCAAATTTGTTAAAAAAAAGCACCCAAAACCTAACGTCTGTATCCTGTATGGCGTTAATCTGTTAAAAAAACTGCAGCTCGCCGGCAAGCTTCTCCACATGCAGGGATAACTTAAGAACGGAAAGTCGCGAAGAGCTGAAATTCGACCGGGTTAAGAGTAATTTCGTTTTAAAAAAATGTAGCTCTAATGCGTTCGAAAGGTTTTCCATAAAGGGGGATAACTCCGGAACGGAAATTCTTAGAACACTGGATTTCGATAGGGTTCGTTCGCTCATGGCAACGATGCTTCATTGGAAAATACCGATGAACTTTTTTGGCCAACACCAGGACATAACCGCGACCTCCCGACTAGTAAGCCAGCGGCTTTTTCACCTAGCCACCGTGGTTACCAGTGTGACAAGTACCCTAGCATAAACTTTCTATGATTGTCCTTGTCAGTATTTTATTAACTCGTCAGGATTAATGAATAATAATCATTTTGTCTGGGTGTGCTTTCTGAAAAACCTGATACCTGAAAATATAAACGAATGCGGTAGACATATTATTCATTATTAACCATCCATCTATACAACCCACCGACAACCATCCAATCCATTCAAGATCGCAGGTGGCGATGGAATGGACATATCTTGTAATAATTCACTTTACGCATTAGATTGGAAACATAAACCAAGAACTTCAGTGAAGAAGAAATCCAGAGCTATTTACTACATTTGTACACCATGACGATAAACGAAATACAAACTTCCGGTGAAGAAGAAACCTGGGTCTATGTAAGGCAATTGGTAAACAATGACGACATACAAACGTCCAGTGAAAAAGAAATCTGGGCCTATTTAAGGCAACTGGCATACCATGACAAGACACAAAATACAAACGTCCAGTGAAGAAGAAATCTGGGCTTATTTGAGGCAACTAGTATACCATGACAAGACACAAAGTACAAACGTCCAGTGAGCAGAAACCTGGGCCTATTTAAGACAAGTGGTACACCTAGTTCAGCTCTGAACGTCGGTCTCATTACACTCACCCTGAACGTTCAGGGACTGTCCCATTCAATCAATGTCGAAAATAATTGGAGTCCCAGTCAATTTTACTGGGCAACTTTTCACTGCTAAACGTTGGGGTGTCAATCTCTGTGGACGCATGTACAATGTAAACGAACATCTTAGTGAGAAAATAAGACCTTGCTTACTTCGCTAGAGTCAGTATGAGCGACACAACACGCTGTTAAAAATACGTCCCCTCCTAACAAGTTACATTGTCGCCGCCATGACACTCTTACTGTAGGTCAACGTCCACATTCAGGAATGTCGGTCATACAAGACGAAACGAAATGTACAGGCTTTACATTGTACAGGCTTTCACACGGATTGACAACCCGTCGTTTAACAGTGGAAAGTTGTCCAGTAAAATTGACTGTTCTCCAATTATTTTCGACATTGATTGAATGGGACAGTCCCTGAACGTACAGGGTGAGTGTAATGAGACCAACGTTCAGAGCTGAACTAGTGGTACACCATGACGAGACGCACAATTATTAATGGGAACCTACCGTTAAGAATGGAAATAACTAAACGAAGAAAACGAACAACCAAAATATAATTTCTCCAGGAACCGCGTACATAATATCTACAATGTATTTACTTGATATATACATCATATCTACACTGTATTTACTTGATATGCTAGTAGCCTATAAATTTCTGAAAAGCTTTATCAATGTCTGTTTGAGTTATGTATAACAATCGAAGCTTTAAAGTTCCAATTTCATATTTTCTAAGAAAGTCAAAACATAATTATTTCTATGTCTTTTGCTCAAAAGGTTGTCAACTCACTATTATACGATCATGGGCAAAATATTTGGGGCATTAAAATGGGCGACACAGCTTGATTGAGGAAATAGTTACTCAATTACCTCCCTTGTTTTCCCATTCCTCTCCATGGACGGCCATCTTCAAACGTTTGAATTTGAAGTTGAAAATGATATTTTTGCCAATTTCTCAACTGGCAATAGTGAATTATAGGATTAGTAGGATTATTCTTTAACAAGGTAGGACTGTTTATTGGTTCAATCTATTTTAGGACTTTATTTTAATACATTTTAAAAATATAACTTAAAAAAATGCTATTGGAACTTTAATAGACGTACTATTTGTCGGCAAGTGGACTTAGTAGACCAATGAAAACAATCACACAGTAGGCCTATTCATGTCAGGTGGGGTAATGATTAATAGACTGTCGAGGAACAGTGACTAGTCGTACGGATTGGGCGAAAAACGGGAGGCCCCTGTTCACATTGGCATGCATGTAGAGGACCGTCGCGTACCCCTTCATAGCACACTACATGGAGAATGCCCACCTTCATATTCAGAGTGGAGCAGTAACATAGGGCGTTAAACATCGTTTTATTTTGTTAAAACACAACCTCTGGCGGCCGCACACACATTGGCGAGATACGCCTCTGAAATGGCTGCTTGTGGGATAATTCTCTCTCGCCGAGTTAACGGATATTTTGCACTCGGGGAACCTTGGAGGAACGACTTCCAATATTGTTCCACATAATTATGCTTCATCAAGAGAGATGAAGCAGGTCAATTAATTTCAGCACTAGTACGTTGTTTGGTTCAAGAAGTCCATGGAAACATGTGCTGTAAGCGCTCGAACATTATCATAATCAAATATTGTGCACACCTTGATCTTGGTCCAACATAAGGTCGTCTGGCACTAAGAAAAACGTAATCGCCGACGCAGTGTCCGTATTCCTGAACCTACGTCTACCCGAAATAGTAGTGCAATGCGAGAAGCTGGCAGTGGATAATGTATCAGTCTTGTCGAGGCGTTAACACGCGTTGCCTTCCAGACCTTGATCGATTTTAGTTGTTTCAGTCAGGGTGGTTGGATGACATCAAAACCTTAGAGCGGGGAAGCTGGTACTCATGCCCTCTGAGCCTCTGGAATTAACACAATAGCACGTTCTAGTTTTTCAGATGTCAACCTTTGCATATCGTTGAGCAGGCGCGGATACAGGGGGGGGGGGGGGGGGGCGCACCCGGCGCACGCCCCCTCTATTTTTAGCTCCATATATTCTCGCGGGAAAGGAGAACAAAAACAGTTTAGATTGGAAATCGTAATTTACAGTACTAGTATGAAATCAGTCCTTGTGGGCATTTTTGTCCACTCAAAAATCATAGGTCGGACTTCGCACTCCCAACTTAATGCAGCACGCCCCCCCCCCTCCCTTTCTAAAAAATCCTGGATCCGCCCCTGTTGAGTTTTCCATGTTTGTGATTTTCAACACTTCCATTCTGTCGATATCTATTTTTATGTCCTGGGAGAATTAATCTGTCGTAAAAACGTTCTGACATGTTATCGTCGAGCTTTGATGTTAGATTCAGATAAAGGAATATTACAATGGTCAATTCTAAATGATAATTGTGTGAAATAAGTTTATTTGATGTCCGCATCGGAAATACACCAGACCAAAATAGAGGCGTGTTTCGGATTGCATTTCATAGTATAGCCCAAACATCCATAACAACAAATCACAGTCAATAACAACTGCGAACACAGATCGTGAAGAAATGGACAAAATAAACGAATTTTACATTGATTTTAACAAGTGTAAACATTTTGAAATTTACTGTTTGGGTGCCATTATCATAGATGTGCATGGCATGCTTCCCGGTTGGACCTCTACGATTAGTTCGAAATCCACAATAAATACATAAACTTTCTACAAAATTTGAAACTTACCTGGCATATTTACTTCTGTACCTGATCGAAACTCGACTTCTTTAGCTTTGACATTTGTGATGATTAGAATAGGGGAGATAACTCTCGTCAGGTGACGCAGATTGGATTTTTATTATGAAAGTGTAATATTCCACCTCTGCGTCAGATTTTCTAGCTTAGCTGAAATATATTACTTTAAAGACCTGTCAACGAATGTCACATTTCGTTAAAATTAGGATTTGTCGTGGTATATGTCACGATACCCTGACTTGCAAATCCTAAAACAACTGATTATAATCATTGTCACATTATGATAGCATTGATGAATAATAAATTTACAAAATGAAATATAGACCAATATCTTCCTTTTCTGCACCAGCCGGGCTAATTATTATGGGCATACGCCACGTGGTGTGCTAAGGTGATAATTTGTCCCGACAGTGGCGTTTCCGCCTTTTCACCATTGAAGTCCAACTGTCAAAGTTCTATTACATAAAAGCCAAAGTGTACACGGGACCTCGGTTTTTATTTTGTGCCATCTGATGACGAAATTGTGTGTATTTTTCCCATTTATACCTTTTTTTCGATATTCGGAAATGTATAGTTCCTGCTGTAACAGATACATATCAGGGATACTATATGAAGTCATAACAGTAGGCCAATGTGTAGGAAATAAAATGAAATGAGGTTTAACGTCCTACTGTTCTGCTCATATTGGACTAGTGAAGACGAGCATACGTAATATAATGTGCTATGGGGAAAATTATGCCCACGCCAATGTGTACACGGGACCTCTGTTTTACTTTTCGTGACATCCGAACGACTAGACAGCTGTCCTTGTCAGTCTCTATGTCCTGCACCACTGACAACTGACAAGGGGAAACAAATCCGGAAAATACTGGTGAACACCGGGATGGAACCTGCGACCCCAGGATAGCGAGCCAGTGTCTTACTCACTTAGCCACCAAGGCCCCCAGTATGTGTAGGGAGGGGTTGGTTATGGCACGCGGTTCAGTTGCTGTATAAAATCAGATTTCTTGTTTAGCCTACAGATATACAAGAAGCAACTGGACCCCGAGGTCAGAATTACAACTTCACCATGGTAAGTGTAGCAATGGTTGATGCACTGATACTGCTCTTAACCACTGCTTCAAGAACATGCCTTATTTGAAACATAAAAGGCTATCGGATTCAGAATAAAAAAAAAAATCCGCGTGGGTTTGCATACTTATTACGTTTGTCTATATAATAATCGATCGTAAACCCACGGTTTTCCTTTGACATTCTCCTGATAAGAGTAACTTAATAATAATGCCACGTAAATGTAATTGATTATATTATAATCCTACGTCTTACAGCCAACAGATCTTCGTCAAGATTAACATACACGTCAGGGCTGTGAACATATTACAAATATTTTGGCATTACTGATGAGGTCGCGCAGTCTTGTAGGATGTATATATACGTCTGTGTTCTTAGCTCGTATTCTTAGAGGGAACAAATATCAGTATCAAACATTTTCTTCCAGGCGATCAAGTTTTTACTTTCATTACCCAGAAAGAAGACGATCCCTAACTACCCATGGAACATTAACTGCCCATTTTAAGGAATGTTTCCCTGTCGAAGGGGGAAATTATAATAAGGACTATACAGACGTTTTTCGAATGGACGAATTATGGAGCAGACTTCTTAAACTATGTAATGCTTGTACTAATAATAATACGTTTACTTTAATGCATGTTACTCCCTAATTAAATAAAAGTAAATTGGCTACGTACACAGGTATTTATGACTTATGTCTTGAGTGTTATAGTTTTGATTGTCATTTTTGTCTTTTCCGGTTATCACTTTCAAAGGACGATATTGGTGTCAGTCATTATCACACTGGTTAAACACTTTCCGAATATAATTTTAACACAGAGATCATTGCTATGATAGATGAGTAATAAGGTTGGCGGTCTTCACTCCGGGAGCTGCAACCAGACTATCGCCTCCGATTATAGCTAAAAGATACGACGTTTTTCGTAGACATTCAGCATTTACTTTCGCTTTCAAGACACCGGATACCACTTCTCATTCAAAATGAAATGGGGTTTAACGTCCTACTGTTCTGTTCCTAAACTGGGCTAATGGAAGACGAACATACGCCATACAGTATGCTATGAGGGAAATTTTGCCCGGGCAGCGGCACTACGGCCTACTCTTATATCGCATTCCAACTGCCAATGGATCTTTTACGTCCACGCCAATGTGTACACGGGGCCTCGGGTTTTCGTCCCATCCGAACGACTAGACAGCTGTCCTTGTCAGGCCCTCCGTCCTGCATCACTGGCAAGGGGGGGGGGGGGGGGGCACGCCGGAAAATCTGGATGAACTTTCTCGGTCAATGCAGGGATCGAACACCAGACCTCCAGGATAGCGAGCCAGCGTCTTACCCACTTGGCCACGTGATAAACACCCCCCCCCCCTTCCCATTCAAGGGATTAACATAGCTAACTAGCTTTTGTTCTGTATTGTTGTATTGCTCTGTCATTTATTTAATACCAAGAATATTGAGAGAAAAATTAAGCTAAATCAGTCAACATTGTTTCTAATCCTCTTTAATACCAGCATTATTTATACTTTTAATTCAACTTTTAGCATGATGTTATGAATTCGAAAGATATTTTGTCGTGTCGCCGCCCTAAAAATGTCGTAAAGTCTTCTTCCGAAAAAGAGAAATTTTACATGGCCTGTATCAACTAACATATAATTTTTAACAGTGTTATCTGTTACCATAAGGAAGGTTAGAATTATTTTATTTTCATCGCGAAACATTTGTGAAATGTCAAAAAATGTTGAAGTAATTAAGCTGACTACGATCTGTTTTAATATCAAACTAATGACGATAAGTTATTTAGAAACGTTGCCAGGCAGCGAAACATACGCCCATAGAAGTCAAAAAGGGTTGTCACATAATGAAAACGTTTACAGCTAACTAAAATCTGGTTACGAGTAACAACCCATTAAGTACTTATCAGAAATCTTTAGAATTTGTTTCGTTGTGTGTCTCCTGATTTCAAACACTCTATATAAATTTAAATTAACTTTAGCGCTATCGCGTCCACTGGACGTCTCAAGTAATCATGGGCCATAACTCTGACAGCAATTATCGAAAATCATTGAAAAGCACCCGAAACAATGAGTATAAATTTATAGTCAATTAGTTTTTAATTTTAGTGTCTAGAGTGCCCAAACGATTTTCAAAGTGATCAAGAGTCCTGGTAGTAATTATCGGAAATCATAAGGCTTCTTCGTCTCACGACCTTAAAGGGACAACAACATTCTACATTCTTGCTGGCTTGGCAGCTCTAGGAAATAAATAATAATTTTATTCTAAGTACTAGATGTTTAAGTGTCCTACCTGTTGTGTAAATTATCCATTACATCCTGTTTTACTTGTCCGGAGGGTTCGAAATTATTTCTAAATCCAAGTCACATTTGAAAAGGTTTACGTTAGGCTTTTTCAAATCATTAAGTTGAATTTCTCCAATTTTTTTAAATTAGGTGTGTTAAGATGAAATTTATATCATCAATTAATTGGAATATTGTAAAATAGTACAATTTGTTGACCAGAATAAAGATGGGGACATATTATTCAGTTACAACAAGAGTGGTATTGAGCCTTTTAAGAACTATGTATTAACTTTATAACCTCTAGAGACTCCACATGATTTTTCAAGGTGATCAAGGGCTATAGCGCTGTTGTAGAAAACCAATAGGCCGTTTCGTCTTATGTCCCTCAACGAGCGATTGTGGACAATATACGGGTTCAAACTGCGATAAATAAGAATCCCGCTCCACGGAAAAGGGGGCGAGAAATGTATTTTCGCGCTTGTAATCCGAGGACACAACTATATCTTTTTTTTTTTTGACTAGTAGGGTCTACAAAATGTCAGGTCACAAAAAATCGCATCGTCTTCTGGCTATTCTGCGGCTAAGCAATTACATGTGTTGTCACGGAACAGTGCTAATAGGCCTTGTTTGCTGGGTGAGATACGGCGATATCGTTTAAAATCATATTCCCTCATCTGCGTTTGTTGTCTACATTGTTCCGGTTCGCACAGGAAAATCAGACCTTAAAATCCCCATTTTATTTCGTCTGCGTTACATACTAGTATTTACAATAAAGGGATACTGGACCAGAACTTCCAAGGTCACTAGCCATACGGTGACACACAATATTTATGCAGTAGAAATTGTGAGAGATTGTCCAAAAATGGGTAGCATAGCTATAGGACCGCCCTTTCAATAGCACGACATCGCCCCTTTAAAATGAATTACATGTACTGCCACAAAATAATTGGGCCAAATTAAAGTCCAGATCTTCTTGGTCACAGAGTAGATTCCCCCATAAATATTTCCATGATTCAGCATGTAGAAATGTCTTTAACTGGGTAAGTAACCATGGTTGAATACAGACAAAATAGAACAAACTCGTCTCTGGTAGTACAGAGATATCATATTTTTTTATATTTTATTATGTACATATACAAATATTCATTAAACTCAATAAATCTTTCATACTTCATTCATTTACAGTAACATACTATCTTCTGTAGTAGGTCTATTTCAGCTTTAATTTAAATAAAACCATGGCAACATTAAAACATCATAATAAATCTTCTAATATAAGGCTGTTTTATACTATTTTTTATGACATTAAAATTTATAATTTTTCTTTTCTTTTTTAACAAATCACAAAAATTATATTCGACATCCTCAGATTGTTTACCATAATAAGATTTATTTTTAGAGTGTCCTGTTCTCTGACACTAATTAACCCTCTGCTGTCTTGAACCTAAAGCAAATAAATGGGCTCATTAATTCACATAATGCATTATTCAATTTTTAAAAATACTCAAAGGAGTTTCAGTATTCCTAAATCATTGCTGGTATATACATCTTCAATCTTCTGACAGTTAAAGCATAAAAACAGTGGAGAGAGAGAGAGAGGGGGGGTGTCTTTGGGCAGGTTTTTTTTTGCCGTGGAAAGAAACCAGAGGACCAAGAAAAAAAAAAGACCGCAAGAGCGGACAGGGATCCTACTCGAAATCAAAACCACACCAGCTGACTGAATGACAGACCTTAAGATCCAAGGTGCACATGTTAAATCACTTGGCCACCCCAACCCCACTGAGACATGAAATAACTTTAGCAAAAGACCACAAGACTTGACCATGAACCTACTCAAAATCAAAACCACACAACCTGACTCAATGACGGACCTTATGATCCAAGAAGCATATGTTAAATCATTCAGTCACAACCACCCTCCTGAGAGAAGAAGTAAGGTTAAGTGTTTCTCTATGCAAGAGCACAATGCTGCCCTGACAACAACCCATTACTATCTCTCCCTTAAACCAGAAGACAATAGAAGTTAACCATGTTGTTTATAATTTACTTTACCTGTTCTCATAATAAACCTGCCATTTCTTTCATAAACTGATCATAAGCATCATCTTTAGTTTTAGTTTGTGTAGCAACAAGTGGAGTAGGTATAGCATGACTACCCAATACACGTTTGTTGTCTTCATTACCTGAAATAAAATACAAAAATTATAGACTTCTGAAATACAAATGGAGCTATGATGTCTTATTATGCAAAATTATTGAGTTCAATTTCATATTTTTAACTAGCCTGCTTAGTATAATTACATGTAGGCTTATTTTTCAATATTTCTGATTGGTTTAGTGTGATTATCATTGGCTCATTGATTATTCTGATGTAAGGGTTTCTTCAATGATTCTTAGCACTAGGTCAGAGGCTAGATAGAAAATCTTGCATTTAATTGATAATTTGTATTCAAGTTCTGATTTTGGGGGTTTTGGAACAGGAACTTTCTGTTTTGTGGAATGGGGGTAACGCTCCCCAAAAATAGCCCTAGGCTCTGCCAATTCAAGTACAACAGACATGAAACTTAGCAACTTAGCTTGCTTGTTATTTGGACAGTTCGCGTTGAGTCACTGACTTCGATGACTGCAATGCTTGATTCCTAGTCCATATAGTACGCTTGTTACGAGAAACAATGGAAATATATGATAATGTTCACAAAATTACCAGTTAAACAAATATTAATACACTTACCGGGCGCCTTTAATCTGCCTTTCTGGTCTTTACCAAGACGTTTAATTTTGAGGGCCGTAGGCATAAATCTTGTTACATCACCCATAACATTTTTAATCTGAGGTTTAGCTTCAATAGTTGCCATATGAGACTTGTCTTCATCGTGCATCTTTTGTGGTAATTTCATGATACTGGGTGGTGCACTGAGTACATTAGGATTATTTGGATGCATCATCATGTGAGGTGGTGGTGGTCCTCCAGGTAAGGGAATACCGAGCGGTCCACCAGGAGGACGCAACATTCTTGGAGGTACACCTGAAATTGAAGTAAAATAGTAACTCTCAATTACGAAACTTTCATTTGACAGGAGATATTTTGTCTTTACTTATAAATATTCTAGCTAAAAAATTGTCCATGTTACAGTAATTTACCATTGCACTACATCTTAATTCGAAAAACATAGTATTTCTCAAGATTAATATGTAAATCAATTATGAGCTAAACATAAACTGTACCTGGTGGTGCAGGTGGTAGTCTGGGTGGTAAACCTCGTAAACTAGGTGGTAATCCTGGTGGAGGACCGGGTGGTAATCCATGAGGTCGACCTGGAGGAGGACCTGGTGGTAACAGTCTTGGTGGAGCTCCAGGCACACCACCACGTAGAGGTGGAGGTCGCATGAACATCGGAGGAGCTCCTGGAGGTGGACCTGAAATGATGGAATATAAATGGGAATATATAAAATCCATTGCCAATACATAAAACTATGATATGAACACAGCCAAAATTCCCATTAAAATTGTTCTTAACTTACCAGTATTTTCATTTTATTATTATTAAGTATTTGAAAGTTGGATAATATTAGTCTTAATAGAGCACTAGCGTCTAGCATATAACGTTTATTTTTGTACCTGGAGGAACACCTGGTGGTAGGCCAGGGGGAGCACCTGGTGGTAGACCAGGTGGAGCGCCTGGTGGAGCTCCTGGGGGACCAGATGGTTTAGAGTCTTTGGACGGTTCCTTCTCTTCGTCACTATCATCATCAACACCAGGAGGTCGAATATCTTCCTCAGAATGTTGTTTATTTGTTGTAGCATCACTATGTGAGGATATAACTTCTTCATCATCAGAATCTTCTTCATCTGATGACTATAAACAAATAATATAAAGCAAACTGAATATACCAAGATAATAAAAATAAATATATCTAAAAATAAAAGATTATAAACAAATATTCTCCATTACTTTCACTAGTCTAAATCAGTTCACAGCAGAGCAACATAAAGAAACAAAAATAAAATTTCATAAACAAATATGCTCCATTTTTTTCAATAGATGACAGCAGAACAAGAGAAATCAAAATTCTCCATTTCTTTCCCTAGTTTAAATTATTAGAAAGCAGAATAACATTAAAGAAAACAATACAAAATTCAAATAAAATTCCAAACCATTCTTTTTTTGACAAGCAATAAACAACAAGGCAGAATATCTCGATGGTAAACAAACATGTCTTCTACTGAATTTTATGGTACATATTTCAAAAACATATACTTATACTTACATGGCGTCTTTTCCGACCAGATTTTTCGAATTTTGTTGGATCTTGACCAGCTAGTTGTAACATTTTTGCTTGTAATGGAGTAACACCACCACCTTTTTTACTTTTAAAAGTTAATCTAGTATCCTTCTCACTGTCATCTTCTTCACGACCATCAGCAAAACGGATTTTACGGGATTTAGCTATAAACATACATAAGAATGTCTCGGTTTAATATGTGTGCAAAGGGGGTTAAACTGGGGGAGTTTGGGGCATTTGATAACAGGCTTAGGAAAAGAAACTGGTTATTCATTGTTTAGTTAGTCCTACCTCTATATTCAGGAAAACTACAGCCTAGATTTGAACTTAAAGAGCATATAAATGGACTATGTGATATGTAATTGAAACAAGTTTTACACTTTTATATCAATATCATTCATATCCATTGTTAATTATTTGAGTCAAAGTGACGAATAAAGATCTCTTCTGAAAACGAATTTTAAACGCCTGACTGTTACATACAAATGAATGGGGTTTAATGTTCAACCAAAACACTAACTTGTTCATTTCAGGACCAACATATGGTACAAATTGATTTCAATAATTCACTTACTCATAGGTTTCTTTAACAGTGGGCAAAACCTAAACGGGGAGAAAACCATTGAGGAAAAGTATGCGACCCCATTCCTTGTTACAAACAAGTGTGTCATCGAAAACTTGACTTGATGACATTTCATGTGAAGTGTACCAAATTATTTCTTAGAAGAGAGAGTTGTCCACTTGACACAAACTAAGTCATTTTGGGACTAACACGTGGTTCAACTTTATTTCAATAATTCGTGCATAGAGGGAGAAATATGTGGTTTTATATACTGACGTTTCTCTACTGTGACAGGTGGAGGAAGTTCTATAGATGATGGTACAGGGATAGTTGATGGTGGTGGTATAGCTATGGTATGTACAGGGGCTTCAACTACTGCTTCTATAGCTGTAACAAGTTAAACATTATTACATATTTATTCTCCAAAAAAAGGCATACACTATACAGTGTGCTAAGAGGGAAATTTAGTTTTTTGAACATGAAAGTTTCTGGAGATTAACCAGTGCCAGAATATATTCTGTATCATACTAGAAATTCTCAATCAGATAAAATACATGTTCACTACATGGTTGTGATCAGAAAATCGCTAGGGACCTATGTGATGTGTCAAAAAGCATTTTCTATGAAGTAAATATCAGTTAAGAATTCATGTTTAAGCTTTGACTGAACCCTTTTTGAATTGTAATATGGTTGAAAAGAAATTTACCTTTTTCTGGGTCATATTCTTCATCTTCACTGTCACTTAGTTCAGGAGGAGGACCGGGAGGAGGGCCTGGGGGTTTCTGTTTTCGTTTTAATTTCAGATTATCCATGAAAGATGTGTTATAGAGATTGCCAGGTCTGAAAATAAAAATCAAAACATTTATTTTATATGATTTTGATTCATTTGTTTGAAGAATTAATGTTTTCAGCCAATTAGCATACAGATAGAAATAACCCAGAACATATTAAAGAGCATACAAAGTTGCATACATTAATACGCTTAAAGTTGGGTTCCCGGATACAAAATGGGTGATTTGATGATGTATTAGAATTAAAAACATATTCAAACTAATCATTTTATCATAATTTTGCTTCAAATCGTTCTCAAAACATTGTTATTGACGAGAATAGCCTGCTATAAAAATCTATCGAAAGAGACCATGTTTGCGTCAGGAGATTACCCCTCGCCGTAACCAATGGCAACGGTGGCAGACGACAGGGGAGAATGCATTGCATACACAAGACGATGTTGTCTGTAAGCGCTGACTATTTACTACAAATATCGAATCCTAATTAAATTCTCGGATTATCCACTGCCCGCGTCTTTTTCCGTGATTTTTACCCCAGAAATTGTTGTTATATCTAACTCTTCATAAAGTTTTTCAACATGTACACAAATCACTCAAGTTCGCGTGCAGCCTTCAACGCCAAGCGTGCAGGTACCCTTATTCGTCGGGTTGACTATTAAGGGAACCCCTTACATTTTTGTCCTGTTTACGCTCCATGAGTGTTTTTCAGGGAATCCAGTATTTTTCTAGTAAGATTGGGTATCTCTTCTTTCCATATATACCAAAATTGTCATACTTTTATAGGCAATAACCACCCGATAAATACTTATCTGGGAACCCAACTTTAAATCTCAATAATTTATGCTTACCTTACATCTTACATAATAATTAAGTACATAGGCATTGCCACCAGACAGTCAGAGAAGGAATACATAAAAATAAATCATGATACCTACCCATACGCTGAACTTTTCTTTAATATTCCTGTTAATGATTTGCCTCCGAATCCTGGTAAAGGAATTTCATTTGGTAGTGGAATCATACCAGGTGCTGAAATAAACAGAAATACTGTAAAGACATTGTCACAGCAACAGATGTAATATAGTTATCAAGAAGAAGGTTCCCAAGCTGGGCTTGTTACCCAATCTAACTTAGTGGCGAAATATGCAGGGTATTACGTGAAGGGCTTGAGAAGATGTACGTAGTTAAGGCAAGATCAAGCCCTCAATTAAAGATGAGGAATGGTATGAGTATACCCGAGTTTAGACAGACTACCATATGCAGGGTATTACGTGAAGGGCTTGATAAGATGTACGTAGTTAAGGCAAGATCAAGCCCTCAATTAAAGATGAGGAATGGTATGAGTATACCCGAGTTTAGACAGACTACCAACTGTACTATATACAGCATAATCAATAATTTACAATATTCTTTATATTCAGATAAATTATTCAGAAAGAATAACTTGTACTACCTTCACTGGGTTCAACTGGGGCATCAGGAAGAGGAATTTCATTCAGTTGTACTCTCTCTGCACTTTTTACCTGTTCTGTAATAAAATAAAATACACATACATTAAATTCCCAAGTTATTAACTAAATCATGTAATTCTATTATTATTGCCAACAATAAATACACATGCAAATTTTTCTTGATCAAAGATATCTGATATTGAAATGTACTCTTGCTTTAACTGTTTTAGAAAAGCATCAATGGTGAATTATATGAAAAATTTACCATAGTATAAATGCATCTGAAGACGTTTCTTTTCATATTCTGCTTGTGCTTTCTTTAACTCAATACAATACTCTGGATTTTCTTTATCCTTTAAACATTCAAATAATTTATATTACAATATGACTAGTATCGTAGTCAGTAAACACAATTATTACAATACACAGAGGGTTCAAAAGAAATCTGATGTTTATATTTCATTTAGAATACTGTAAACTAGACATTAATACAAGCAAGATATCAATATGTCAACTGTAACCTATTGCCAGTTGCATTAACTTCAATATATATTTTGGTTTTGTATCATAAAATAAAGTTCACAGTGTAGTTGCTCCATAAATCTCTGGTATTGCCAAACATATTACAGCCCTCAAAACAATACAATGGTTAAATTTAAAAGGACGACCATTGCTGTAAAGTAGGACATAGCAGGTTAAATTAGTTTTCATATGCATTATGATAGCCACCATCAGACTGCATTAAAGGCCACTATAAAGCAATTAATCTTGAATAATCATCCGTCTGCAGTAAATTATAAACCTGACTAGAAAATCTATTGCCGATAAAATTTTATTCCAAGTGTACATGTGTAAACCATAGATTGTGTTTAAGTCATTGATTTAGGCCACTATGATCTTTTCTTATAAACCAATGAATGAACCGCCAAATAAATATTGTGATGTAACGCAAAGATGTTGAGGACTTACACAACATACCATCACCTAAGAAATCTTGTTCACCTACATGTACAAGAAATTGGTGTGGTGTAAGTTAAATGTGTAAATATATTTTCGTGGATCAGAAATGATGCTGTCACCAACAATTAAATCTGTGGTTTGCCTATAAGATTTAATTGTGAAAGTAATTGAGAAAATTAAACATGAAGATACAAACAAAAACAAAAAATGACAATTTCAAAAAAAAAAAGGCTCCTTACATACAATCGCAGAACTCTGACAAATGTTTCCAATAGTTTTTTCCTTTTATCACGAAGAACCTTTTCATTTAGTGATGGGGCTTCAATAGGATTATACTCTGAAATAGATATTTTTAGTTAAAAATAACATGAGTGAAAAAAAGGACAAAGGCTTTTTTGTAATACAATTTTACAGTCAAAATAAAAATAAAGAGGGACAAATACTTAGCATGTTTGAAGGATGTGGCAAATTCTCCATACAGGAGCAAAAGTTCACAAACACTCAAGTTAGTATTGTTAGAGGCATAGTTAGTCAGGCACGCATATCTCAGAAAAATTTTCATAAGTTGATAACATTTTGTAAAAATCACCAAGATTTCATACAATTTGGGATTTTTGTCTTTCCACTTCACTTTGCTCTAATTCTAAAGCCATTTCTTTAAGGGGCACATTGACAGTAACACTTGAAATTTGACTTGATGTCCTACCTATCAAACGCCTTGAAATCTTTTATAGTCCGTATAATTAGATCTGACATAAATCGGTAACATTTTAGATACTTCCACTGGAAAAGTAAAGCAATACGATGTACGCTTACCCATTTTATCTATCACTTCCATTTCTTGTAATAACTTCATGGGATCCTTCCCTTTCAACACTGCATGTCTCACCAGAAATCTCTGTTTTTTATTCTACAAAAAGTATTGACAGTAATGATTTATCAAAAAAGAAAAGATAGGTTGCCAGGCAACGAAACATACGCCCACAGCAGCTAAATCGTCCGGGCAGTCAACAAGGGTTGTCGCATATTTTTACTTTTTTTGGTAATGAAACATTTGTAATAGACTAAAATCTGATTAAGAGTAACAACTCATTATGTAATTATCTGAAAATCATTAGAATTTGTTTGCTTTTTATAAAGTTTTGCCCCACGCTAACAATTAGTATAGGAAACATTTAACATCATGGATTTAGTTGTTCAGTTAGCAAAATTCATTGAAAATCAAAATACTTGTTCGTTTCAACACCTTAAACTCTGTGTATCAATCCGAAGTCAATCGAATGATAAGTTTGGCATCTATAGCATCACAAGGTTTTTTGAAGTGATCAAGGGAGATAACTCTGAAAGTAATTATTTGAAATCGCTGAAAATCAGTAGGCTTCTTCGTCTTATGAGCTTAAACAGTGTGTGTAAATTTAAAGTCAATCGGGTATTAACTTTGGCCTCTAGAGCGTCCACAGGAATTTTTGATGTGATCAAGGGCCATAAATCTGGCAATAATTATCAGAGATCGCTGAAAATCAATAGGATTCTTCGTCTCATGAAATTAGACACTGTGTATAAATTTGAAGTCAATCGGATATCAACTTTGGCCTCTAGAGCATCCACAAGATTTTTTGAAGTGATCAAGGGGCATAACTCTGGCACTAATTATCGGAAATCGCTGACAATCAATAGGCTTCTTCGTCTTATGATCTTAAACACTGTGTATAAATTTAGAGTCAATCGGATATTAACTTTGGCTTTTACAGCGTCCACAAGATTTTTTGAAGTGATCAAGGGCCATAACTCTGGCAGTAATTATCGGAAATCACTGAAAATCAATAGGCTTCTTTGCCTTATGGCCTTAAACACTTTGTATAAATTTAAAGTCAATCGGATATTAACTTTGGCTTTTAGAGCGTCCACCAGATATTTTGAAGTGATCAAGGGCCATAACTCTGGCACTAATTATCGGAAATCGCTGAAAATCAATAGGCTTCTTCGTCTTATGACCTTAAACACTGTGTATAAATTTAAAGCCAAACAGATATTAACTTTGGCCTCTAGAGCGTCCACAAGATTTTTTGAAGTGATCAAGGGCCATCATAACTCTGGTAGTTATTATCGGAAATCGCTCAAAAACAATAGGCTTCTTCGTCTCATGACCTTGAACACTGTGTATAAATTTAAAGTCAATCGGATACTAACTTTAGCCTCTAGAGCGTCCACAAGCAATTGTGGACGCCGGACCGACGGACAGGGGCGACGACAATATAAAAATAAAATGAAATATGCAGCTGACAAAGTCGATTTAAGAGAGAGGCCAGAAAAGACTGGCGTACCACTTTTTCTACTACAGCTGTACGTAAAATGGCATTACTGCACCTACTTCTTTCTTGAGTTACATGTACCCTAATCATCATTGTAGGCTTTGCGTGATGAATTTATACTATAATATGTCCTCTATTTCATTGTACTCAATAGAATGACAAATTCATAGTTTAATTCTGTAATAGTGTTTTTTTTTCTACATAGTAATTTAATTTACAACCTATGAAAACTAGAAGCCATTGTCACTGGCAGGTAAAAATACATAGTTAATGTATTTTACTGACACAGTTGTATTATAATTGCAATTTCAGAATTTGGTATTAACTCTTTTCTACAAAATAATTTCAATTTAATACCTTTTTTAACTCCCTTTTTCTTGCTTCCTTTCCTGAAGTAAATAAAGCAGACAATTTAATTATAATAAGAGCCATTAAACTAAAATGACTACAATCAATGAATCATGAAATGCCAAGGGGGTTTAACGTTCTACTTTCTGCACCAATCGGGCTAATTAATGAAGATGTCATGCAATGTGTTTCGGCCGCAATCATGTCTAGACTGCGCTGCTACAGCCTAATTTTGTTTAAATTCAAATTTCAAGAGTTCTTTCATGTTCACGCCAACATGTACAATACGGGACCTTAGCTTAGGTTTCACTCAGTCAGACCCATCCAAACAACTGGACACTATTCCTTGCCTCTGTCTCACTCTCAGCAAACAACATGGATTGTCAATTGTTCTTTACAATCTCGATAATAGCTCCAGACCCAGCGTTTAGCACATCGTTATATTGACACATATATATACATGTGGATGTGATGTATTTTGTATAATAATGATAATGATGTTATGAAAAACTTAAAAAATACCGGTGGCGGCATAAAGTATCTTTCAATGGGCTCATGCACTTACTGAATTGATCAGTTGGGTTCATATATTTTCCACTTTTAGTGGTATTTATAGATCTTCTTCCCATGATTAATGTTTAGAATAGCTACTTGCTGAAAAATGGATTTATTTACAAAATATTTTTTAACAAGCACTATTCGACGCCATTTGTCACGTGATATTGCCACAAATAGGGACGGAGCAGATTACGACAATATAATTTTTTTCTTGTAGGCCTATTCTAGTTCTATTGGTGAGCAACGGAAATTGGGAAATTGACCGCTTTAGAATCTTACTATTCTGTACAGATTCTTCAACTTAATTTGCAAATTTTTTAAATACCACGAACGGTACCAAAATATTATGTCGCAAATTTTAGATTAGAGCACTTTATGGCAATTAGCAGACCGAAAATGAAATAGAATGGAACGTAACTAGAAAGTATTGTTTTCAACAATTGTAGATGTTTATTCCTTTAAAATCAAGATGGAAGACATTGCAGAACGGCGCAGAGATATTGATAAGAAACTTGAAAAGGTTATTTTCTTCTGAAATAACAGTAGAGATTATCTCAATTCGACTGCAGGGGAGTGCTTAGCCTTAAGTCTCTTTCTTAGTCTTAGTTTCTAATATTCCAACTTTCTTTCCTCCCCGCCCTGCTCATGACATTTGCTAAGAAACTGGCCCTTGTTTCTGGACTGGGGTAAAAATTAATATTAGGCCTGTATATTTTTGTATTAACCATTACAACTGCATCTCTATGTATGTGGGTGATGTCAGTCATTGCTTTTTATGATGACAAAGAATTGATTCCCACCACTGCACAGTAGTGCATATTGCTTCCAGTCAGAAAAAACAGAGGTCGTGTGAGTTGATGACATAATCATGGCTTTCAGCTATGTTTATTGGTTCAGTTGAGAACTTCGAGATAGTATCATGTTAGTGCCATGTTTACTTGATTGTCATCTTTGGAGGGATTGTTCGAGAGAATTCAATTCTGGAACGTTCAATCCAGTATCCACTTTACTAAGTCCTCACTGTAATGTGAGGCAGTGAGGCCTGAGTTTGACAAATTATGGCCATATTATTATTACAGACTGTGCGATATTAATTATGATTATAAAAGTTTTAAATTACGGAATAAATGTTTATTTTTCAGGAAATGCACAACATGACCTTATTAAAAGATTCCCTAAAGAAAAGCAGTACAAATACTAACAACATGCTGTCTATTCTGACAAGTTTTGAGAATAGATTGAAACATCTTGAAAGTACCATTGTTCCAGTTTATAATGAAACAGAAAATTTGAGAAGAAGACAAGAAAGTATCCTTTACTTTTCATATGATTCATATTTCATTTGTTTGCAACATGACGTATCAACTTATGTAAAGATGTAAAGCACAAATGGGAATGGATTCTAGTTGGTATATACTAGATATTGTGAACAATAATGCAATGAATGATTTTTTTTTTAATTATTAACTGTAACAACAGTTGAACTATCTATTCTGTATCTAGGGAATACTATCCCATTTTTGATACCGTACCTGTAGTGATAGACGATAGTGTCTTCTGAGAAATAAGTAACATTTCATGTGTAATACCTGATTCCTGCAAGTGCATCATGCAACCCAATAAACTCTGTTTTGATTTAACATTTTGAATCATAACAGTAGAAAATACTTGATCAGATTAGGAAATAACTGATAAATGTAAGAGAATATCTGTAACCTTGTTTTTGATTTGTCAAACGAACAATGTAATAGAAGACTGATTGAAAATTCCATTGGCAATGATTTATATATCCTTTATGAAGTAAAAGATATTGAGAAAACATTACATACAGTTGATAATGTATTAGGTTATTATCATGTAGCCAGAGATGTCGAAGCTTACATTAAAGAAGGGTACGAATATATTATTTATCCAATTATGATTTCCAACGTCAGCTTACAATTTGATATAGATGGAGAATGAGCACTAGAATTAATTGACTAGGTAATTCAGAAGATGGTGTCATGGGGTAGTATCAAAATGCTTAAATATCTGCATTCTACTCAGATTATCTGGTCATAGAAACTTATTGAAATAAAATGTGATAGAATTTTCCTGAGCAAGACAATGCCACACTATTACACTTGTACACATGTATATTGGGGACCACTGATCACACACCACTATGTACAGTAACACTCACTTGACAAGGGCTTGCATGTGAAGCATGATGATGTGAGTCTAATCTGTGCCTTCAGACCCAAAGATCCTTTATCAAATTATTATGCATGTACAATCTCATCATCTCAAAATAATTTAAGATTTTCTGTTTCAGACCTAATGCAGCTGGTCTGAATGCCTATCTTTCTTATATGGAGAAATTACTGAAAGCTATGGAATATTTTGAGACAAATGATAAGAGTGGAAAACAAATGGATGAAATTGTAAGTACATGTAGATATACCGTATTTTTCGGTGTATTAGGCGCACTTTTTTTACCAAATATTTTATTTTCTAGAAGGGGTGCGCCTAATACACAACGTTAAGCAAATCCAGGTTTTTCCCGTGTTGACACCGAAGTCGGGAGTTCAAGAAATAATTGCCCTACAATCAACAAATGTCGGCCCGGTGACGCTGCCTCAAAAGTTTATGATATATTACCACTCAAACTAAAGACAATATTGTTCCCTTTGTGTCCATTTATATTTGTCATAAATGTTTTAGATATTTTAAAATGCGTCCATGTCATCAATAATCTTTTAGATACAGTTAAAATATGTCAATAATTATCGCCCGTATTTCTGTTATTTCGTGCATCAAAAAAGATGTCGTCCTTTTATGCTATTCCGTGTACGGTATATTGTTAGTCATAACCGGCAATGCAAACACCATCGGCCGATAGCCATTCTACTTTAACGATGTTTCAAAAAAATAGCATTCGTATCGTTAATATTTCTTTCTATTTCCACATCATATATTTCTGCTATTCCGTGTAGATTGGCCATTACCAACAGTCCACACATGTCCCCTTTCAAGGTCGATGGTGCTATCAGTCAAGTTGACGTATAGGGCGGGGTACGCATTCATACAAGCATTTTCATTGGTTCAATATAAGTCATCGGTAGTAAGGGTGGGATTACAGTTAAACTGACATGTCATGTGTTGAAGCTGTTCAGTCTAACCTGTCGTCGAAACAGCAAATCTGCTCGACGTATATCATTGACATATAGTCAACCAATTCTTTCTCTATTTGTGGATAACGTGCCACACTCTATCTATGCGCTTCCTTACTTGGTTACTAAGTTACAAATTCATAGCCGTCTTACGTTCGACTCGCAAAAATTAAATTCACAACCCGCGACACTGTTACCGTATTCTTTAACGGTTCGTCTCGTAGCCATTCTAAATAAATAATTTTTAGAAACTTTATGGAATGTTCGTTGGTATTTTCTATACATAGCTGCAAATTTTACATCAAGCCGTTTCAAGTTACCGATAGTTTCATGCAACATAGATTCACTGATTGATACATTGTTATAAATTACCGGTATCGTTAATTATCTACCGGTGAGTTGTCACGGTATGCTTTACGAAGTTGTTTATACTTCACAAAATCATTGTTTCTTTGATTGGTATTAAAATAATATTGTATTATGTAACTGATAGATCTAAATGGCTACAATTTGGGTATTGTCATGCCGCGTGTAGTGGGCGGGGCAATGGACACCGTTTCATTGTCAGTTGTTAGGATAGTTTAAATGAACTGGAAGTATTGTTTCTCTTTTACCGGTAGTTAGGATTTAAGTCGTGAGTAGCTAGCTGATCATAATAAATTATTTCTACAGTTATTATTTCATTTGTTTATCACCAATACCTCGTGAATTTAACAGAAAGTAATAGACGGTAATGTTTGTTGTTATCGGGATTTTAACGACAATTTGACTACCGTACGAGCGCCAGAATTACCTTTTAAGATATGAAACAATTCAATAGAAAGTTAATGTTATAATAAATATAAAGTCTTATGCAATGCAAAAACTATAAATATCGTTTCTTGTTTCATAAAGAAATATACATAAAGCTTGATACGGCTAAATATCGGTAATTATTACATGTATAACTGTAAGCAGTAAGTTTGGCGCAGTTACTGGAGATCCAAGTGTATTTGAATCACGTATGGTATTGCACGTGTTTCACAAGACGCCGGAGAAGGGTGCGCCTAAAGCATGCACTTTTATTTTTTCCTGAAATACCTCTGCCAAACTCGCCCTGCGCCTTATCTACGCATGCGCCTTATACACCGAAAAATACGGTACTTTAGTTCTCTATGTTGTCATGTGAATAATAGTATCTTATGATTGAATAGAAACATAAGAATTAATTTGTTTTTGTTTCTAGAATTTTTATGTTTTAAGATAACAATCATATGTTATCTTGTGTTGACTTTATCATCTGCAGTAGGTGCCGAACGTTGACACAATTTCAATTTTCAATTTTAGTCTCGTTTGTTTGAGGATGGAAATGATGCTCTACAACATGAATTCCGTTCCTTATTAACCAGACACGGTACTCCAGTACCACCTATAGTTATTATGGATTTATTAGGAATGGATGAGGGTATGTAAATGTTAAAAATATAAAATACATACTGTATTGGATGTGAGGGGGAGAGAGAGATAAATGGAGTTTAACGTCCACTTGACAATAGCTTTTCATTTTGGTTCAATTTTATTTCATTAATTCCCTTGCATGTAGGGGTCTTTAGCAGTGGGAGGAAACCGGAGGACTCAGAGAAAACCCATGAGGTTGGACAGTCGACCCTCTCCGGGAATCAAAACCACGCCGTTTGACTCAATGATAGACCTTATGATGCAAAGCGCACATGTTACCCATTCACCACCCAACCCCCCTGTTATGGATGTAATAATGACCCTGCTTTAATAAGCGCCATTCTACCTTTGAAAACTGTAGTTGTTGAGGAATAGCCGGGGGAGCAACATGTAGTATAATGTATCAGTGAAGGCATATATTTTAATATTTTTGTGATATATTGGAATTTATGAATTTATTTTATAGAATTACCACCTGTTGGAACCGACACAGATTTGGCTCTACAACATTTACCTGAAAAAATTATCTTAGAATTGAGTGCCATATCAGGATGGTTGGTTGCCAATGGTGGCAATAACACAGAATTTCACAGATCCTATGTGAACTCAAGATCATCCATACTGAGTAAATCTATTCAAGGGTTAGCTTGGAGTTCCTTACTATCTTTTACATTGTAGTCCAACACTGAATAAATAGATTTCAATACCTTGAAAACTTTCCTAGATATAAAGAGACAAATTACTGCTCTGATCCTTTCACACCTCCAATCACTCCGGTATCTTTTAAATGAAATTTAAGTAAGAGTTTCTCAAACGCTTTGTTATTGTGCCCAGCAAATGATTTAAATAATTCCTTGAGTAGGAATATCCTAGTTTTAATCTCTAAAATGCAAGACAAGCATTTTAACATATATGACTATTGAACTATGTCAGACTGACATTAATGTTTCAAAACTTTCAGTGCATAGAACTTTATGGATAAAACTTCATGTCCACAAATTTCAACCAGTAATTTGCTAAATAGAAATTTAATTGTTGTTTTATAGTTTGAAAGAACATTTGAGATCAGCTAGTGGTAATAGTACTTCTCTTAGTTTTGGAGTTCAAAATTCACCTAATGTGGTAAGTGTCAAAATTTAAGATTTATTTAATTTGTGCATGAACATAATCCCATTCAGTCAGTAGACATAGCTATAGAATTTAAACAAAACAAGTTTACCTTGAAATTAGAATTGTGGTACTGTTGCCCTGGCACAATATTATGCATGTTATGCATGGAGTTCAGTTTATGGGTGTGTCCCCAGTAGTGAACTAGAATATCAAAGGTTCAAATCCTGTTATAGGCTGATGAAAATCTCAAGATATTTGTGCCATGTTCTCATTTGTCACATGTGAACTGTTGCATAGTGGTGGGATGGGGAGAAAAGCTATGGTCCACATATTAGCATCCATGTAAAGAGATACAGATAAGGCAGAACCACCCCCAAAATTCTCCTTCTTAACATTGCACACTTTACCATGGAAAAAATTAACCATATATTATTAGTTGCAAAATGACCCATAATATTGTGTTGACGAGATGATAACCCCATTTCTATCCTTGTCATGTAGGGTTAATGGAACATTGAAATCAAATCAATTTTTTCATTTATTTTAAATTTCAGAGTGGGAAAGTAAAACCAATGAATAATACACCGATTAGAAAGAGCAGAAAGAAACTATCGTAAGTACATACAGTTGGATAGATTTAATGAATGGGCTATATAACAATCATAATCCGTCCAAATTTTTATATCCGATATTGACAAATGGAACAGTACAGCATAGTGAACGCTTACAGCTAGCCCCTGGATCCATTCACTTGATCTAATATGGCATTTGTTGTTTGTCGTGTATGTATATGTGTAATTGTTTGCATGTGGTGCAGTCCCCCTGCACTTACTATTAACATTTTTTTTGTCCTTTACAATTTTTAATTTCATTCATTTCAGGTTTTTGTCGAAGAAGGCTACAACAGCATTAATGTCCCCCTTTGAGCCAGGTGAGTTATATTAGAATGAAGTTTTTTTTAAAATAAAGTCCTTGGTAATGTGTTGGAATTGTCGTTTGTGTACGAATGTCTGTGATTTGATAAAGATATATGTATATTTTAGGTCATAGAAGACAAGGATCATCAAGTGAGAGTATTAAAGAAGAGTTTACTGATATAGAAACAGAGTTATATATTACAGAATTAAGTGCTTTATTAAGACTTATGCAGGTGTGTATCTGATTTATTTAATGGAACCATACTTATACCTACCTCTATTAGTTGACTTTGAGATAAAAGTTGGAGTAATTGATAAATAAAGGGTATTTTGTTGTAGTTCTCATTACCAGTTAGTTGTGATTCTTTGCTCCATTTAAAAGTGATGTACGGTAGTTCATTTTATGATTTGGATTATGCTCAAAACTCCTATGCTTGGTGTCAAGACGGGAATTGACTCAGTACAAAATTTGGCTTGATACCTTAGTTCGTTTAAGTTTGCAAATAAATGGTGAAGCCCACATACAATTAATAATGATAAATAAAGTAGAAAAATTTACAAATAAATAACAAATTATTGAAATAACTCCAAATCAAATGTTTGTATTAATTATAAATGGATGGATGTTTTAAACTCTCTAGTTACATACTGACAATAAACAGAAGTGAAACATCAGGATAAATTTGTTCTCAATTGTTATAAAATAGCTTTCCAATGAATAGGGGTAAACAATAAGGTTAAACTTTAGTCCATGTATAAGACCGAGTATTGAGTCAAGCCATACCACCAGTCTTAGTATTATGTTATGACCTGTGTTTGTTATTTTATATTATTAGAGTGAAGCTCATTTAATGAATGGAATAATACAAGAGAAAAATCATCGTATGGTGTTTGATAATATAGTTCAACCTAGTCTTGATACAGTAGTCAATGAAGGAGAGGTAAATATTATGGCCGATTATATACTGTTCAGTTTGTTAAAGAAATAATATTTATTCATAATAACACAACTTTATAGATTTACTTGTTTATTACATGTAACGTTTCAATAATTTTACAAGCAATCTGATTAAAATATACATATATATTACAAGAAGATCTGACTAGTTGTATTTGGAGGTCACATCAGAGGTCATACGAGCATCTTTGTCCCTATGACATCAGCCATTGATTGATCAACCAGTGTTGACGTTTCCAGTGGTTTACCCACAGTTCCGTGCATTGCACGCCAAGGACTTGCCGATACAGTCCGTTTCATTGGCTAACCCATCTTATGTAATTACTTCCAGATCCCAGTGTCACAAAGAAAAGTGAAAAGAAAGTATGAGCTATAGAACACAAAACAAAATAGGATCTGTGTTTTAATCAGTTTGTCTTACAGGTAGCTTTATCAAGCAATGATCAATAATTGGTTATAATGAATAAAAAATCGGACTGATCTTGTATTACAGTTGTTAGCTAATAGTGCTAGAAGAAATATTGGTCGTCACGAGTTTACTACTGTATTATCTATATTTCCTATTGTTAAACATCTACGAACCATCAAGCCAGAATTTGATCTTATTCTTGAGGTAAGAAATATTGATATACTTGACCTGTGTGATTCCATCATGTTTGTACGTAATAAATAGTAGTATGGCCTACTTAACTTCAGCTCATGAACCATGAAATGATGATTATTACAGATTTACAAATAACTGATATTAATCATTGTTTTATCTAGGGATGTCAAGCACCTACAAGAGCTAAATTAGCTTCACTTTTATCAACTTTAGATAGCACAGTAAGTAATTATTCTTTATTTTGGGAACAAATTGGGTGAGGCCATCTTTTGATGTTCAGATAGGTACACTGTACATTCAGTTCCTATTAATTATAAGTTGTAGTACCTTGTGGGTTACAGTGTTATGGATTGGGAGGGAAGTAAGTCATAATGTCTTTTAACTCAATAAACAATCCTTCAGACGGGATCAATGATATCAAAATTAAGATTATTATTTTATTTACAGGGAGCTAAGGCATTAGAAGAATTCACAGACAGTATAAGGGTAAGTTTGGCATGGGGATCTCATGTTATTTCCTTTATGATCTACAAACAGCATCTGATAGATTCTCTTGTCTTTGTAAGATTTATGTTTCACAGGCACTGGATGTATATACCAGTAGGTGCAGGAGGATCACACATAAATAAACATTCATAAGACTTTATGTACTAAAGGGGTTTCAGGTCTCACTGGACAATCTTCAAGGAGCTCCACTTCAGTATAATAATATTCACTTTATATTTCATCAATAGATTGATCCAGATAAAGCATCTAATATGCCAAGAGATGGAACAGTTCATGAATTAGCTAATCATGTAAGTTAATGTCATTATATTATAGAAGTATGCCTAGACTATGGAACCTTATTGTTAAAAGGGAATGTAAATGTTTTCAAATTTTAGTATACAAGTAGATAATTCTTGGGTCACAATGACACTTAACAGTAGTTTCGCTGTAATAGATATTCTATTTTAATATATCATCAGCAATAAGCAATTACATGTTAATTTTAATTAGTAGTAATTCATACTCCATACCAAGTGAATAAAGTGAGAGGTAATGTCAACTACTTCCAAATACCACTTAAACAATTTGTGATGAATGTTGTTGGTGATTGTAAATTATTTTACTTATTGTACCTTGTACAATAAAACTAATTCAAATTCTATATTACTGTTTATTTCTAATTTAATTACAAGAGAGATAGTTGTATGTATTTCCGTTAAACATTGATCAATTATCTTGAAGGGGATTACAATGATAATGATATGATTGCACTGGTATAAATATATATTCATACATCTTTACTGATACAGGCAGTTATGACTTGTGTCATTTATTCTGAAAACCAAAATTTATTTGTTATATTTCAGACTATTATTTTCCTAGAACAATTAAAAGAATATGGTGAAACAGCTGGAGCTATGTTATTAATGCATGGTAATTAATTATCTAAATTTGTGTTTAATATTCTCATCTGACCATGTCCATTCCAAAAAAATCAGTGACTTGAATACTATTCCTCCAATCGTAAGACAAGGAACACATTGTGATATCTTCCTTGATGTGCCAAAAAATCAAGGTTTACATAAAAGGTCTTTTGCCATCTGGAATTTGACAAAGAGTAGCTAAGTGTTAGTCTTGTTTTATACCATGAACTACTGTATCTTTGTGAAATATGAAAATAGGCTTATAAATGGAATTCACATTGAGCTCACTAAACTGCACTATTTCCCTCCCTACCTATATTAATACACAATACCATCAAAAGTGTGAAATTGAAATATGATGTATTAATAATAATAATAGATTATATATATATTTATATTGCACACAGTTCCGTGCTAGTATGCATGCTCAAGGGGCTATTGACTCGGGCTTATTTTATCTTCCTAAATTGTCAAATGTATATTTCAGGTGAGCAGGCATCTCCAGCAACTAATATTACACCTGATACATGTAAAATGAAAGTAGCTGACTATATGAGTATGTTTTTTGTATATTTATCTGTATATGAATGTGATGTACATGTTAATATAATATGTCTATCAGGTCTATCAGTTTATGTCTTAAAGAGGAGACTCATCAGCTTACACAAGTGTCACCTATATCAGATTATTTACAAATTGATTTTTTATAGATTTAAGAGAAGCAGAAAAACTTTAATAAACAGAAACATTTTTTTGACATATATAAATTAAAACAAACTGGATTTTTGGGGGGCGTAGATTGGGATCAAAGTGATTAGTATATAGTGATTGTTAGTATATATTATATTGTGATCTGTTTTCAGCTCGAGTATTGTCAGCCTTGGGTTTAAATCTTTCTAATAAAGCAGAAACATATGGTGATCCAGCTTTAAAACCAATATTCATGTTAAATAATTTTAATTATATTCTGAAATCGATCAAAAGGTAAGATATATATGTTATGTTCATTGTATTTAAACAGGTAAAATAACACAAGTTTACAATGCAACGTTTATTACACCAAATTTTAACTTTTATGAATATGATACACACCGCAGGTTTAATAGAATGTCTTTTTCGTTCCATTTAATCACCTGTTAATCCATGACATCTACATGTAAAGACGTGTTTAAGAAAAACATATTCTTGGCCTGTGACGATTGCATTATTAATATCTTTAACCTTGATTAAACAACTAGTCATATGGCTGGATAATCAGAGCTTTTCAAGCCAGTTTGCATAACTCTCTGTATCAGAAGTTTGATTGGTAGATTGATCTAGGGTGCCCCAATGTCACACTATGCGCGTGATTCCCCCTTGTCAGTCTGCAGGACGGAGGGCCTGACAAGGACAGCAGTCTAGTCGTTTGGATGGGATGAAAAACCATGGTCCAGTGTGCACATTGGTGTGTACGTAAATGATCCCTTGGTAGTTGGAATTTTATAAAAGAGTATGCCGTAGTGCCACTGCCCGGGCAAAATTTCCTTCATAGCACAGGGTATGGCATATGACGGTCTTCATTAGTAGTGATTTTTATTTATTTATTGTTACGTTTTTTAAAAAAAAAAATTAAGGTATTATTTTGTATTTTAGGTCTGGTTTATTAAGTCTTTTGTTGATGTGGAATGATAAAGTTGAAGGTTTTTACTTAGAACAGATTCAAGTACAAAAGAGATTGTACTCACAAAGGTTCGTTGATATAAATCTCTGGTAAAAATTCATTTTTATATGAAACATTTCTCACACATATAGGCTATCTTTGGCCCATTTGGCAATACATACATAATATCAGGCCCCAAGTTCACAAAGCCTTCTCAGACAAAAGTTAAGAATTTACTCAACTTTCAATCACAGTTTTTGAAAAATATCTTTGATCCAGAAATACAAATTATCACACACAGTTTCTTATTGTATTTGATACATTAAAATAACAAAAGTTTTTGTAAAGGGCTAAATTATAGTTAAAATAAAGCAAACAATTTTGTGTAAATTTTTAACTTAAGTCTGAGAATGCTTTGTGAACTCTGGGCCAGAATTGTATAGTAAATGTTTGATATACCTGTTATAAGTCTTGTATGATTTGTGAAACAAAACCCTGAAGTAAATTACTAGATGTTAATGTTATTGTGTTGTTATAGTTGGAGTAAAGTATTGCATTACTTATTAGAAGTAGACAAACCAATATCTATACAGAGGGCTCAAGATCCATCAGCCAAGGTTAGTTTATTTATATATCCCAATCTTTTATTCTTCAAGGAATTTCAAGCATATTTAACATGGTTTCCACTTTAATGAGCACAACCACATAAGTGTTATTTTTTTAATTATTTCAGCTCAAAGACAAAGACAGACAAAATATCAAGGATAAATTTACTGTAAGTATCTGCTTAATTTTTAGTAGCCTGAGAAAGTTCCCACTTGTCAGTGGTGCAGGACACAGACCCTTTTAAGGGACAATGTATAGGCATTCTGATGGTATGAAAAATTGAGGTCCAGTGTACATATTGGCATGTTTGTGAAAGATCCCTTGTATAGAGCTGCTGTCAGGGTAAATTTTCCTCATACCACACTGTATGGTGCATGCCCGTCTTCATCAGCCCAGTTGGAGCAGAACAGTCAGACGTTAAACCCCATTTCATTTGGAAAGTGCCTAGTTATTTGGATGGGATGAGTAACAAGGTCCGTATATACCATTGGCAATACATTAAAGATCACAACCAATAGTTGAAAATCAAAATAAGAGTAGGCTGCAGCAGCTTCATTGGCAACTGAAGTAGAAAAGTAAGATATGACCCCAATTGATGCATTGTTAACCTCATGGATTGAGCCCTTTTCCCATAAGTCATTATATGAGCAGAAAGTTAAGATGTACATAGTTAATTTGGTCCAGACCAAAATTTGTTGTGGTCAAAGAGGTGACAATTTGGAATGGAAACTTGAAGATAAGCTTCTATGATATGCGTAGAAAGATAAACCAGGTGCTTTAGATGCAAGTGGTGTTATTGCAATCCCAAACTTGTACAAGGAGTACGGTCATCTGCCCAATGTTGTGGGTTTTCATTGGGTCCTCTGGTTTTCTCCAACTGCTGAATACCTATACATGCAAGCAAAGTATTGAAAAGACATTGTACCATATGTTAGTCTCAAAATGACTGCCTTTGACTCAAAATTCCATAAACTTTTTTATGCCAAGGCTTTTGCTCTTTTCCGTCATTTACATTCTCAATATATTCCAGGGTTTTAATAAAGAATTGGATGATATCTATAAGATACAGAAAGGATATGCCATACCAGATCCGGAACTACGTCATGCATTAAAGGAAGAAAATAAACAGTTTATCTGCCCTCGTTATAAAATGTTTCTTGATAAATATACTAATCTTAATTTTACTAAAAACCCTGATAAATATATGAAATACACAGTTGATGATGTAGCAAATTTAATTGATAAATTCTTTGACGCTTCAGCATAAATTTACAATAGGACTTTAAGACTGCCACAGAAATTTGCTTTTTATATAGTAAAAGTGTTCAGCAGTGATTGTGGTTTAATATAACAACATAATGGATATTTATACAAGTATTATAATGTTATCATAATGATATACTACAATAGAAATACAATCACTGAATATATAACTGCTGGCACAATTATTATTTCTACATTAAAGAGGAATTATGCAAAGGAAGGGCTTATGTCGATCTTGCAAATGAAAGCAACAGACGTTTTGGCAACTGGGAGCAACTGAATGCAACTGAAAACATGTAGTTGCAGTCAGTTGCACATGTTCAATTTTCAGGAACTTGTTACAAGTAGTTGCAGTTGACATGAGCTGTCTTCCAATTGGTGCTAACTTGTTTCCATTGACATAACACCACTTGACTGAAATATGTCATGTGACTTTATAAATAAGCAAATGGAAGCGAACAAGGACTCTAACTTTTCAAATGTTGATGATGTCGACAAATTAAAATTAATAGAAATGTGGCAGAACCGGCTGTGCTTTTTTGGGTGCTTCTTCTAATTTATCCGAAATTTTATTGATCACGTATTAAGTGTAATTTCTATCAGTTGCGAGTCGACAAAAGCGCTCCAAATTCAGTTGCTCTCAGTTGTCAGCAGTTGCTTTGAGTTGCCAAGTCGACATAAGCCCCACTTAAGAGCTAAATATGCCTATTGAAGGTCTATTTTCTGGCTTCAATTCAAATGTTTTATGAATTATTATTAAGACATTTATGCGCATGGCAAGCCAATAATCAACTGTCTACACCGATGGCTAGGATATTGAATGAATTAGGCAGTGCTAACCATTTTATCTTTAATCGTTAAAATGGACAGCATGCAATTGAAGGATTGAAAATAAAGACTCATTATTGTAGCAATGGTACTTGACAAATTGAGACTATTTACCTATTTCTAGTTAAAACTTCCAAAATTCATAACTTCCCCTAGAAAAATGTAATTTCATTGAAATTTGATATATATTTTTATTTTTCATCATCTATTGTTAAACTATTACAGCCAGAACCTTAAACTATTATAGTCATAACGGCCAGCTCTTTTATCTCAATATAACATTGTATCTTTGATATTCCTATATATAAATATATGAAATTGTTTAGTCTTTCACTCTGTTATTATATATTTATCATTGTATTATATTTTACACCTTCATATATTATGTTGTATATATATATTATATTGTGTCATAAACATTACACATAAAATAGAGGTAAATGATGTTCAGTTCTCTTTTCATAAGTAACATACCTTTGCTCCTCCATTACCTGTCCAAGTTACTTCATTTGAACAAACAGGCAATATAACTGCCAAATTTGGTAAAAAATTCATCAACAAATTTAGTACAAGATGTTGAAATTGCCTATATTTACCGTTCCGGGGTTCCCCTGCATAAGCCCATGAGACCAAGGAATGCCAATCATTACGGAAACTATTAACTGTATTTGACCGTATCTCTATAAACTCCACAAATATGGAGTTGCCCTCATATCAAGGTTACCCTCACAAGAATTTGACAATATCTGAAAATATCTGTTTCCCCTTTAAGTTGCCCTTTCTCTTCCCCAAAGGCCCTACCGACTTTATTTACACAATTCTGAATAGGGACACCCAAACAACTTATCTTCTAAATTTGGATGAAATTTAATAAGCAGTTTGGAAAAACATGGCCTATGGATACAAGGTTCACAAACGTCGTCAATTGTTTTCAGAATCCACTCAAAATCTCTGCCATGATGAATTGAAATCCATGATCTATATAGTGGAACCGGACTGGATTTCTTTTTTAGAATCCAGTATACGAGCCTTTATTAAACGAAGAACAAGGGGAAACATTCGTCAACATTATACCTCAAACGACAAACTATTAAAAAAGTACAATACAATATTGTGCAAATACCAAATAATATTATATTACTTAACTGCGGTATTTTACTTTCAAATATTTTTGTAAAAGTAAATCGACTCTTCAGTAGTCTATTATCACTTTAAGTATTACGCCTAAATTTAAATATGTCTCATTCAATGACTTGACACTATGAACGTTTGAAAATTGTCTTTATTCACACCTCTCTTCAATGAGTTTCTTTAATGTTTGAACACGGGAATGTCAGAAACACATTTTACTGAACCAAGATACAATAACACAGGTCTTGAAATGTAGGACTGTTTACCTGGATCCGGGATGGTGAAGTAAACTTCAGGGAGTTTGTGCATAAATATCTGGATAAAGCGGAGTATCGGTGTCCAATGTTATTAAATATTTATCTCGGCAACGTGTAACGAGAATGTGACAGGTTTTTTGGGCTGTTTGGTCCTCACATCAACTACTTTATCCCTACCTTCAGGTGGTGCTGAACATGTTCCCGCCTTTTGTTGCAGATTGCCCAGATATTGCTGAAAGTGGTCGACACTTCGCACATCTTCGGATAAGTCTGGTGTAGGAGTTGGCGTGATGTAATCTGCGATAGCAAATATATTGATTTCATTTGACGTCGGATTTTCCTTAACGGGTTTCTTTATAACATTGCGTAATCCTAGTAAATCCAATTTTAATTTCCAATAATCGCCTTCCAATTCCGTGTGTCGGCGTTGTCTTGATTTATTTGGTATTCCTAGCGACATATTTGGATTTTTAGTGTTTTCTGCGAGTAATAGATGACAATTGAGTTCACGGCTGCAACTCTGATTATCACACTGTACAATATGATCTGTAATAATATCTTCTGTCGTTGGTAGAAAATTACAGATATTCGTCTTACCCATGTCATTCTTTTCTTCTCCGGGCTGATCCATTCTGATCGGATAGCTTTCTGAGATACAGTCAAGAATATCGGTTAAGCGGATTCCAAGCTCATCCAGATTGTTGCCATCATCAGACAGATCTCCAATAACAAAGCTCTTTGTTCCATCATCAACGTAACAGGTCATATCGAAAACGTCTTTTAGAGCTTAAATCAATACAAGTCTACGTAATGAAACTAGAAAATTTTCACAATTCTCAAAAATTAAATGATTTGTACCTTTGCTATCCTATTTATCTCCCCAATATATTATGTACACATCCAATATTGTATATTCCTATAAATTTGAACAACCTCATCTTAAATCTTAAGCAGGCATAGATAGTATAAATTTCATTTGCCAAAGGCGGTTTTTATACGTGATGAGCACAGGAATAGGAAGAAATTAATTACTGAAACTGATAAATAGTTTATTATGGTTGATCTTATCGTTAATTTCTCTTGGGAACAGAACTCAGTTCCTTCATTGTTATGTCGGTAGGTGATATTCTGTATGCATGTAATAGTGTGTACGTATGTAATAGGTACACGTATTTTTAATACAGTATCGTGAGAATTCTAGCCCTAGTATAGATTGCATGCTACAGTTTTATGTTCAGACTACTTTTTTTGAAGTCGCTGTCACAGGAAATCTTAGTACAGTTCTATGATTTAACGTTGAGTGTTCATTAGGTTAAATTGATCGAAATTTTAGCTAGATACCAGAAATGCCCACTGCCCTAATTTCATGTGTTGTATAATGAACAAGTTCTGAAATTATTAAGCTGCTAGACAAAATTAGTGGATAGATTCTAAAACTATTTCAGATTTTCTCATTATATGAATAAGGGTGATTTCAGAGTTTGTCCAACAGCAACATTATATCCTATTCAATGTTCGATGCATGTCAAGTACGTGTGTTTGTTTTATGGGGTTTTTTTTTGGGGGGGGGGGGTATTATCCATAATCGTTACAAATTCAAAGGATTCTTCCTAGCACTAACATGTCGATTCAGGTGATAATTTTAGCTGTTATGTTTTATAAGTCTCATCAATCAATATTAACACTGGGTGTAAATTTCTAGTCAAGCAGATGACAAATGAATTGTGGACGAAATACTAACTGGGGTACTAATATATAATATGCCTACAACGAAAATTCTCTTGTCAGACAAGACATAGGTCTATAAGAGCATTATTCAATTCACTTTCGGATTTGGATTTAGACATTATATAATATGTATATTTATACGCCCACATTTTTATGTGCACATACATTTATGTTGTCTTCACTACTGCCCCACAAAAGAGAAAGGCAGTATCTGCAAAATAGTCATTTTGAGAAAATCGACTTTAAAGTTTGTCACTTTCCTGTACTCATAGTTTTGTATAAAATAATGTGATTTCTTCAACATAAGGAAATATTTTGGTTCGCTTTCGATATAACTTGTCGATTTTCGTATATTTCTTTGAGGGACTGGGATAATGCAGATACTGCCCATTTTATGGCTCGGGACCTTTTCCTGTGCCCATTGTAAAACCAAGGTACAAAGCAGCATCTACACATGCTCTCTCATTGTTTCTGTGATAAACAGACAGTTTACAAACTGCATATTTATGCATAAACATTGCTCTAGGCATTTCCCCATTCAGTAGAGTCCAAATCCTTGACATTATATACTGTTTTTTACCTTAGTTATTCCAGGTAACTTTACATTTACTGCCAGCACATTATCTTAGGGTACATACCTGTCCCAAGGAGAACGGCAGTATCTACATTTACTGCTTTTCTCCTTAGTTATATAAGAGAAATATGCATTTACTGCCAAAATTTCGCTCTGGGTTGTAATAGATGTATCAAGGAGAACGGCAGTATCTACACTTACTGCTTTCATCCTTAGTAATACCAGGGAAATTTACATTTACTGCCCAAATCGACACTGTAAATCTCTTTACCTAATTGAAATATAGCAATGAAATTTTTACATGTGATAGAGCTGATACTGCCGATCACAATGATACCAAAAACGTATTTTGGCCAAAAGTGTAGATACTGCCTTCTTCCTTTGCACGGCAGACTAGTGTTCGGCACGAATATTCGAATAGCAATGTAAAATTCGAATAGCAATCACCATATTAGAATATTTTCGAATAGCAATCACCATATTCGAATATTTTCGAATATCTACCTTATTAGCTCAGCGTCTCTGTTCGTCTCTTATCGTCTGTCAGCAAACTCCTAGTTATATACCCTCCGAAAATAGATAAGACTCGGGATCATACATGTAAATTGTCTCTTTATCACGTAATGGTATGCATACTGATCAGTGCGTATGCCTTTGCCCTTTTAAGTCATGTTGAGCTTGTGCACAGATCATATGAAGTTTGTAGATGACATATGGGGTTAATTACATGTTTAATTAGATCATAGTCAGTTTGTGCCTTAACAGAAGTATATTATACAGAGACAATTCATTAAAAAGATAATACTTATTTAAATAGATAACATGACGTTACAATAATAATAAAGATTAATTTGATATGCAGTCATGCAGAGATATGAAAATTAATGAAAATGATAACAATATTTTCAAAATAAAAATTAACCTGAAATTCAATGATATGAAAATTGATTAAAATGATAACATATATTTTAAAAATAAAGATTAATTTGAAATGCAATGATATGAAAATTGATTAAAATGATAAAAACAATATGTTCAATATAAAGATTACTAATTTGAAATGCAGTGAAATGAAAATTATATGTACTTAAATCATATATGTATATAATCATTTTACAATTCCACACCAATATTTTTCAACATATTCCCGCGTGTTTCAATAGGTTTGATCGCATCTTCACTTAATTTTCGAGTTTGGTGACCAAACATAGAAACGCACCACTACTCTTCCGAATTGAGCTGTTAGTGAGGCCAGTGGTACGAGACCAAGAGAGTCCAAATAAAATGTTGTTGATACTTGATGAATGCCACTGTATTAGATCTGAGGCAGACTCGGATATCTTTTATCCCGCATTCTCTAATTGGTTTTCCTCCTAGATTGACCCGGGGAACCAATCAATCCCCAAATTAGAACATGGAATCTGCTACCTTAAAAACGTATATTTTGACACGAAATGGAGACGGATTCAGCTATGCTGGAGACGTACATTTTGAAAACAAACTCGGTCATAGTATGATAATTCGTAAATATTGACATTTCCAACCATTTTTGATTTTGGCAAGTTTGACCCGTAATAATGCCTCGACTATCTTGACAAAAATCGTGCACAGGTCCCTAATTAGCTGGATCACCGCCTGATCACTGTATCAGTTTGGTAACTAACTGCATGTCCACGCGTGTCTATTGAAAGATATTTGGGTATATTGTACTGTCCGTAAAATTTTATAGTTACATAGAGGAGGTCGATCTTTGAATTTTTTACATTTTTTTTTTTGGAAAAGAAAGGTTTCTTTTTCGGCGTGCTAAATGACCGATGGGTCAGATCTATTTACGGTTATTTTCCATAGCCCTAGATCTTGACCGGCACATACGATCTACGTGGAACCCACTGATACCATTCACTAGTGTGACCCCATACAAAGATTTCTACTGCTTGATTAGCCTTGATAGGCAAAAGAAATCGACTCATTTTTGGCAAAGAATCTGTGGAATGTATTGCATATATAATTCTATGCATGAATATAGTTCCATCGCGGTTTAACAAGTTTGTTTCATATTTGCTTCTAGTTCAATTTCATGTGTTGTAGCCTTAGTTGTTTTTCTTATTTTTTATACGCCTAGTTTGCGAATACGCTATGACCGACAACCTTCGAAATATCAGTCTCGGCTGCCCATTCCATTCAATAGTTAATTGAAAATACTAGAATACTATTCGAATACAAATTTCTAGACCCGTCAAATATTGGAATAGTACATCCGTCACAATTTTAATCCGATAAGAATGAAACTGTCCCACAAAATGGCCCCTCCTTGTATGCAAATAGTGTAAATGTATGTAATTCCAAGGTTGTTGCCCTTCTAGGAGCCAGAATTTTGATTCCAGTTTGCTGAAAATTAAAATATATGTTCATATACCATAGATCTCTGTTCCATTCGATATTGGTGCAAATGGGATCGTAACATCCTGGATTATTGTCTGTGATTATACAAAAAACGCTTTTTTTTAGCATGTTCTCTGTCAATCGCTCGCAAAGTGTGGGCGTATCTTGCATGGCGACCACTTGTTTAATCATGTAAATGTCCAATTACCAGCAGTGTTGATAAGATAGGCCGTCTGGTGTCAATCTTCATTTTTATAATTTAGAATTAGTAACAACAATACCATAGATCTATTTAACATAATATATGTTTTATTAAGGGTATATTATCTTACTTGAATTACTATCATGCAACAAATGGCAGAAGAATTTGAACAAAATAAACAGAAAGAAAGACAAAGTATATATTGTTATGTAAAGTCACAACCACATTAACTCAATCTCAAAAAGTCTGCCAAATTCATTATCCCAGTTTGTGCAGAAAAGTAGGACGTTATTTTAAAACAAATGATGACAGAACGAAACCAAGCTGATTGGGACCATGGCTGATTGGGACCATGGCTGATTGGGACAAAAGTCAAAGCTGATTGGGACCACATTCTTGGCTGATTGGGACCACATTCTTGGCTGATTGGGACCACCACTAGGCTGATTCGGACCACACGATTAAAAAATACTAGAAACTTAGGTTTTGATATTGAATTAAGTTTAATATAAATTAAAGGAGTTTTATATCTATAGCGTGACTATAATTACGTGCCTTTTTTTAATATAGGCGCCTGTAGGCCTGCGTTACTTATGTTTATATTCCATTTTTTTTATGTCACAGTTACTATATTAACAGAGATTATCTTATTAATCTTATGTAAATTATTATACGTTTTATACAATTTAAACAGACCATTTTTATTTTATTTTATAAACTTCATAGCTTGTTTTGGAATCCATTATAGCCTATATATTGTGTATAATTATATGTTAGAAATACTGTTTAAACCAATTTATGCTAATTTCAATAGGTCATAAAAATTTGAAAACTAATACTAGCAATACAGTAGCATAACGGAAATCCGAAATAAAATGATATTTACTAAGTAAAATATTATACAAAGAACAATATTTGTCTGTCATTATTTCAGCTTCATTCATTACAAAATATTGCATTCATTGCAGTAATAATACCGATATGAGGCTATTTGATATTGGGTTACAATTTGATAATACTGGGTGGTATTTATTGTCATGCAAACATATTTAAAACACTCTTATCATTGGTCTGATCATGGTCCCAATCAGCCAAGAATCTGGTCCCAATCAGCCAAGAATGTGAAGTATATTCTATGTGATTTAGCTCATTTGTATTGAAGCCGTCAATCACTAATTACACTATTATTTGTGACTAATAACACTATTTATTGCCATAGCTGTCTTATTATCGAAAATATGCAAACATATTTTAAATACTCGCGGCATTTAAGTAATGGTCCGAATAAGCCTTGTCATGGTCCCAATCAGCCATAAATCTGGTCCCAGTCAGCCAAGAATCTGGTCCCAATCAGCCACAAATCTGGTCCCAGTCAGCCAGGTCCCAATCAGCCATGGTCCCAATCAGCCAATTACCGACAGAACCATTAGCAATATACTCCCTCATCAAATAAAGGTTTTGGATGGTGCTTTTAAGTTCCTTTCACAATGGTCAATTAAAGGACTTTATTTTTATATTTATACCAAAATTAATTAAGAATTGTTCATGATTTAATTTCCTCTAATACTGAATGAAATACCCCCAATTTAACAACTGGGTAAAACTTTTTCTTACAAAAATGTACACAGTACATAATTAATCACACATATATAATATATAATATAAATTATCTCACTGCTATAAACTATCTATGGATAAATTTGGCTTGGCATTCACACTATACATCCAAGAAACTGAACAAATTCTACGTATCTAACTATAATACATCATTCAACACAGCTTCTTTACACAGTTAGGCAATCTGTTTAAAACACAGATCCTGTTTCGTTTTTTATAGATCAAAATTTTGTTTTACTTTTCTTTACTACACTAGGATCTGGAACAGTTGTTATCATTGACGTGTTTTGGATGATGTGAGGAATTAGCTGTTACGGCAAGCTATTGTCCTGAGGTGCACGGAACTGTAGATAATCCACTAGAAACATCAATGGTGATTGGTAAATCAAATGTCTGATGTCATAGGGTCAAAAGTCGCTTCTATGACTTCTCACGCGACCTCCGAAAACAACTGTAGTGTAGGCCATCGAAAGTATAAAAATAGAAACGAAATATAGTTTAATCAGATTGACACTTCACTGGATTTCCAAAGTTCAAATTTCAATTCCCAAATACTATTAATCCTTCAAATAACAATTAAAAATTTCAGAAGAGTGGGTTGCTCTTCATCCTGATATGTACTTGTAGGTAACAATGTCCTATATAAGACATATATACATAAAAATGGCAAAAGGTTTAAACAATCATTGTAAAAGTACATGTCAACTTTCATACATCAAGATTTGGACATTGTTAAAACATGAAGAATTGGATTTCTTTGATAGCACTCATTAAAGTAAACAGAATATCTAACGGTAGTCTTTGGCTACATTAGGGGCTAGATAATAAAGACAGTCAGCTCTTTATCTAAATTGGGGGATCACGTGGTTAAGTCTCTGGCTCACTGGCCTGGAGGTCGTGTGTTCCATCCCTGCATTGGCCGAGAAAATTCATCCAGATATTCCGGCATAGTTTCCTCTCGTCAGTGTTGCATGACGGAGGGACTGACAAGGACAGCTGTCTAGTCATTCGGACGGGACGAAAAACTGAGGTCCCTCATACACACTGGCATCCACATAAAAGATCCATTGTCTTTATTAGCCCAGTTTAGGAGCAGAAAAGTAGGATGTTAAACCCCATTTCATTTCATTTGTTCATCTAAATTATACATAACAAGAAAATATTTGTTAAAAGTATAGACATATAAATGGTTGGCAGTAATTCTAATGACTTTCCAACTCACTTTGTACAATTAAAGCATGTTCATTGAGAGCTGATAATAAACTATGAAGATAAAACATCTTGGATGTGTCCTTATCTTGTAGAATTTTTTTCATATACTCAATGGACAAAAGAAAATGGCATCTAGATTTTTCTAATTGTCTTAAACGTCCCTCCTTAACCGAGCCAGTGAGGGTTCGTAGTAATAACTTTCTCTTGGTTAACAAAGCATCCAAATGATCATTCAATGATTCCACTTTAGAACTAGAACTTGTGACTTTCTGTTTTTCGGAATAAACATCCAATATCTTTTTCTTCATTTGTAATAAAGACTGAAACAGTCTTTGAGACATAAATGTATTGAGATAAAGAAAACAGCCACCCGTAGCATACACACATTTAACTTCATGATCAAACAATACAGGGGTTGGGATTCGTTCATTAGGTCTATACATGAAATATTTATTATGTAATCCCATGATAAGTTCTCCCTCCACTTCCAATAAAGCAGTTTTCAGTGTAGATTGAGTAATATCATCTTTAGAAAATGATTTACCGGTAGGAAGCTCCCATGACATTTTCGCAAAGTCTGATTTGGATGTTTTAGAAAGTCTTTCCAAGAGGTCTTGAACAATTTTGATTTCTTTAATGAGACTAGTTTTATTCACATGAGGTTCAGTGCTATTTTCTTGCTGTAATTCTTGTGGTTTATTTAAAGCACAATGTTTAGACTGAGGACTAGAATCTAGGTTTGATGTTTTGTGGGTAGCAATAGAGTTCTTCTGGATTTCTGTATTTTTGACTAGTGGTTCAGTTTCCTTTTCAGATGACTGTGTCACTATTACTGTTCCAAAATGTCTATTAGGTTGAGGTACATCCTTACTTTGTTCAGTTTTACCCTCTTTGTTTTCATTTTGTTCCAAGCGGCTGTCTGATGTATTCAAACTATTTTGCGAGTTTTTCTCAGCAGATGTCTTTGTTTGGGCAATATACTGATGCCACTGAGTCCACTTTGAACTTGTAGTTGAAGCCGCAGAATCTTTGAAAATACGACCCATTACCTTTTTCGGATTTACAGAGGATTCCGTTTTGTACACATTCCTATCAGATGTATTCTCGTATGTTGGTGTGGAAGCAGACACAGGGTACGATATAAAAGGAATATATTGTGAGTTTAAATCATTAACTTTAGCATCAGTTGCGGCTGAGTGTTCAACCGAATCTATTGGATCACTTTTGAAACGTTTTAGAAATGGATATTGTAATTGAGAAGAATGTCTTTTTATTGGGTACGCTACGAGCGGTTCCAACCCAGTAACTGATGGTAAATAATTTTGATTGTCCCTGATTAATTCATTTGAAGACAAGCTGTTGCTACTTAGTGCAGAACTTTTTAAAACAGGTTCCTGACATGGAGTTGGTAGAGGATACACAGTAGAAAGTGGTGATTGGGTAATAAATTGAGAGGGGGCAGGGAGTGGAGATTGAGTTGCGATAGGTGATTGGGAACAGAGGGATGATAGAGTTGAGCTTGGTGATGGGATAGGGAGTGATGATTGAGTATGGATAGGGGAATATGTAGGGAGTAGTGATTGGTTAGAGAGTGGTGATTGAGTAGTGAGTTGTGATTGAGTATAGAGTGTTGATGGAGTAGTAAGTGGATACTGTGTAGAGAATGGTGATATTGGTGATGGGATGGGGAATGGGGTTTGAGTAGAAAGTGGTGACTGAATAGATATTGATGATGGAGTGGGAAATGGGGACTGAGTAGCAAGTGGTGGTTGAGTAGAGATGGGTGATTGATTAAGGAGGGGAAGTTGTTTAATGAATGGAGCTTGAGAAGATATTGGTGACTGAGAGGAGAAGGCGGGTTGAGAAGGGAGAAGTGGAGATTGGGTGTCTCTAGAACTAACATCATCAGTAGACTGGGTAACTTTAGGTCCACTCAAGCCACTAACATTAAACTTATCTAAGATATCTTTAACATTCTGAAGAAGATGAGAATCAATTACAGGGGGTTCTTCCATTAGATCAGTTGATGTTTTGGGTATTAATGGAGGTTTCATCTGGATGCCTTTATCTTTGAGATAATTTCTGACATCATTACATTTATTTTCAGGAACATTAGAAATAATTAAATCTTGTTGCTTCTTACATGTGTCACATTCCTTCTCCATTATTTCACTCATCTGAAAAAAATAAATGACTTTTATCAATTAAAAATAGGTTGCCAGGCAACGAAACATACGCCCACACAGCAGCTAAATCGTCCGGGCAGTCAACAAGAGTTGTCGCATATTAAGTAATTATCAGAAAATCATTAGAATTTGTTTGGTTTTTAATTTTATGAAATTCTGCCCCATGCTAACGTTTAGTATACGAAACATTTAATATTATTTCTAAAATTGGATAATAATTGAGACCTCTAGAGGGACCACAAGCTAAAAAAGTCAATTTTGCGTACAATCAGGGGCTATAATTCAGGAAGTTACAATCCGATATTATTCGTTGAATATCAAAAGGAACCAAGATCTTTCGGTTATAAACATGCATTTCACGTTTCATCAACATCAGATTAAAATTGTGACCTCTACAGGGTCCACAACCTTGATATACCATATTTTATAGTATTCGTGTACAAGCGGCCGCCATTTTGTCTGTCAGTTTTGGTCCAATTTTCACGAAATTCGAAATCAACATTCATTACATTGTAACGGTGATATAATCAAACGTTTTTTTAAATCGGTAATAATTTTGACTTCCAGAGGGACCACAATCTAATAAAGGTGATTTTTCGTATACAATCAGGGGCCATAATTCAGGAAGTTATGATCCGATATGCGCAAATATCGAAAGGAACCAAGATCTTTAGGTTATAAACATGTATTTCAAGTTTCATCAAAATTGATTTAAAATTGTGACCTCTACAGGTCCCACAACCTATATACCATATTTTTACACTTTTCGGGACAAGCGGCGGCCATTTCGTCTGTCAATTTGAACTCAATCTTCATTACCATGTAACAGTGATATAATCAAACGTTTTTTTTAAATCGGATAATAATTTTGACCTCCAGAGGGACCACAAGCTAAAAAGGGCGATTTTTCGGACAATCAGGGGCCATAATTCAGGAAGTTACCATCCGATGGTTGCAAACATCTAAAGGAACCAAGATCTTTGGGTTATAAACATACATGTCAAGTTTCATCAAAATCGGTTCAAAATTTTGACCTCTATAGGGTCCACAAGCTAAAAACATGATTTTTCATACAATCAGGGGCCATAATCCATGAAGTTTCGATCCGATACATGCCAATATCGAAAGCAGCCGAGATCTTATGAGAATAAACCTATATTTGAAGTTTCGTCAAAATCGGATAAGAATTGTGACCTGTAGAGAGTCCACAAACAAATTGTGGACAGGGGCGACGACAATATACGTCCACATGAAAATGTGGGCGTATAAAAATACTGACAGGTAAAAATATTGATGGGTCAGTGCTTCTCACTAATGAATCGTAAATAATTAATACTGCTGTTTTGGTATTCGAAATAAAGAAATGCAGACATAGTTTCTCATAGAAAGTCAAATGAAATGGGGTTTAACATCCTACTGTTCTGCACTGAATAAGCTAATTAAAACGGGCATATGCCATCCATTGTGCTATGAGGGAAATTTTACCTGGAGAGAGGCGCTACAGGGTATTCCGATTTCGAATATCAATATTTATCAAGGGTTCTTGTATGTGCATGCCAATGTGTACTGTACACAGGACCTGTGTTTTTTTTGTCTCATTCAAATAACTATCTGTTTTGTCACTTGCAAAGCCCTCCCCTTTCTACACTATTTGCAAGGGAGAATTCAGATGTATTTTCAGGGCCAACAGCGGCATCGAACTTCACCCCAAAACATTTTCACAGGGTGACTGATTGTACTTTTTAGGCAATCAAATATAAAGTAAAATGTTTCTCTGTCACTTTTTCCGGTTTACTTTAATGAAGATAATTTACTTACCCTACCCACATCTAAAAGAATAACTTTCGGATCTTGGAACAGTTTTTCTTCTGGAGGTTTAGGTTCTTCTTTATTGGACTGCAGATCAATTACTAAATCATTTTTATCTGAGCTAAAACCATCAGTACTACTTATATCACTGTCCCTCTCCTTAATTGTAAATTGAGGGTCGCCATATCTAGATGACGATTGTGTCACATTAGTTGGGGTTGAGTTCACATTGTACTGTGCCGTTGAATAACATTCTATGGCAGACACATTTGTTTTATTGTTTCTATGAGGTACATCAGTAGCCATTAATTTTTCATTCAAGTTCTGTTTGACGTTATAGCGATTGTTATTAGATGTCTGGGTGTATATCGGCAGGTCTGAGTCGGTGTATGACGATGATGATTGATATGAATCCTGCGAATTAAAATGACCACTTCTGTTGTCTACATTACCTCCATGTTGATTAGCTGAGGATTGTGAAATCTGGGCTCCATCGTTCTGCATTCCAAAGGGTTTTTGGCGATAATCTTTATCTCCGAAACAATTAGTGATGTGATCTCTGCTCAGGGGATTTATCCATTTGCCTGGACTATTCAGACCTGGTATTTTAAAGTTTTCTAAATTCTTGGGAAGTTTATCTTGGTCACTATCATAATTGTTCGCATACAACATACCTCCTAATTGGCTGTATCTATTGAGGAGTTTATCGGCAACTTCACCCGATTCACAACTATATCGTCTAGAATTAGAATTATCACTAGAATACTGCCCTCTTGGATAATCTTCACTAAAACTTCTTTCAAATTTTTTATCTGGGTTGTAATTTTGTCGAGATTTCTGGTCTGTATCATTTGCAAAATTAAATTTAGATAATACATCCTTCAAATCCCCAATAGATTGCAACTGGACAGCTAAATCTTGAACATATACAATTTCTTTTGGTTTGGTTTGAGGTGAGTTTTGAGTTTTAGGTTTATTTGTGTCCATGTCGTGGTCTGACTGGTTGACACTACTGTCGTCAGTTGTATAAAACTTAGTTTTTGGACTCGGTTCATAATCTGATAAATCATAACCGGTATGGGGACCTTTGTTAAATTTGATATTTTCATCATCATCATCAAAATTAGAATCAGTTTCAAAACTGGTATCCACGGTTTCATCAGATACAGGAACTTTACCAAATATCTTATTAACTGTCTCTAACATTTTCTGCATATCAGCTTTATTATTAATTGGTTTATTTTCCTCTTCTACCGGTGGTGGAACAGGTTCTGGTGTTTTTATAACAGGTGCTACAGGATACACTGTATTAACTACTTCTGCTGTTGGATAATCTAATCTTTCTATCACTAAATTATTACGTCTCATTGGAGTTGACAACCGCGGGTCACTAACAGTAGCTCCAACTTTCTTCTTTTTGCGCATCAAAGGATTAAGGGGTCTGGTGGTGGATGAATTCTGATCTGGTTTATTTGTGGTTGCTTCACCTTGGTATTGCTGATCATTGGTTCCATCTACATTACTAACTTGATCTCCAATATTACCTCTATCTAGGTCCCTGACTTCCTCCATATTACCAGGTCGATCTACACTATAGCGATTCTGTCTTTCCAAATGGTCAGATGGACTTGTAGCTACAGTGAAACCTTCTTTAGAAATGATGGAATTATTGCTGGTGCTAGGATAGAAAGGTGGTCTATTTTCATATAAACCAGCTTGATTTGGAAACGGGAATCTGTTCATGGCACTAGGATTATCGATATTACGGTTTGTATTTAATACAGGTGGGGACAAAGGGTTGTCAAGAATCGGTGCTCTATCCAAACTGTTTCTCTGAAGTTCCCGGTTTCTAGCACCGTAAGTTCCTGGTTTATATCCTGATGTAGAATCAGATGATAATCTTCTATGTACAACAGCAGGAGAGGATGTCATTGATGAGAAAACAGCAGAAGGTGAAGACTTTGGTTTGTTTGTTTTGTTTACATATTTTATGACAGCATATGGAAGACAATGTCTCGGTCTATTCATTGGTAATGCATCATCGGAATACTCGTACAGGAAAATCTGAAATAAAAGTACATTTTCAAAATCAGCACATTTTGTTGATTGTGTAGTTTTGTTAAAAAAAATTTATGTTATTCCTGACAACAAAAGACATTGAGTACATTTAGGTCTGCTTGTTTTCTGATTACCAAAGTCGTTTTTTCCATGTTTGGGAACATGCATATCGTATTTTTAACACCATAAAATTGAATGTTGGTAGCAACCTGAATGTTTAAATGCTCAGATTTCCAGAGTTTGAAATATTTTAGCAAATTAATTATGTGTAGAATAAATCTTTATCCTACTCTGTGTAAGTTTTTGCTGTATACCACGCTGTATAGATAAGGGTAGCAATTCGAGAAAGACAAACAAGATGTGAATATTTCCCAAACATGTTAGTTAAGTGTGGCAACCCATCATGGGGATTTCCTTATATGAGTTAAGTGTAATCATTTCCCAATGGCTTTATATTTTGAAATGAAAATTCCAGACAAACTATTTGGCCTATTTCTTCATCTTTTGGCCTTTCTTTAATTTTTAAAGTGTAAACCACTTTCATCAGTGGGTACCCTGCGAAATCTGGGATTAATAAGTATTGACAGATTACAGCGATCTCAATAGAACATACCTGAGTTCTGGCGAAGAGAATATTAGGAGGATCACATGATTGCGCTATAAGTGAACTACTACATGAATCATAATTAGGTACAGGTTCACCAGTTACATTCTGTTGTGGTTGAACAGCTTTACAACGACCCATTAATAGCTACAAGAAACAAGTACACACAATAATTATTGACCTCACATTCTAATATAAATCTGGGCTCTTATTTTCGGTTATATTTGCGAGACCTGACTGACTTACTAAGAGACTAACAAATTGAAATTCAATGATTTTAAATGGATCAAATAATTTAAAGAATAATAAATATGGTGAAATTTGTAGTTTATCATCTTAAAACGATGTTTGTGATATTAGCTCAAATAATTATATGTTTACAATGTTAACATTGTCTGTGGGTACTTACCTTAAATACTATAATATATGCATCTTCTTCTTTCTTACCAACAGGTATTTTAAGTTGTACATCTGGATGCTTACAAACATAGATACCATATTCATTATCTCCTGTAATATTAAATATAAAGGCGTTTTTTTTTTTAAAATTCAGCATGTATTACTGTCTATCCTATGGTTTGGTAGTTTGGTGACAAATTTTAAAAGACTGTATGCAGAAAACGGCAAATTACCTATTGGATTGAAGGCTGACTTCTTAGCTTTTAAACCTTCTTTGACCATCTTAGCAACTAAATATTGATCTTTCACATATAGAAATCCATAATGTTCTGTGAGTTCTCTTGTATTTCGACCATATTCCTTCAAATCTTTCCTCTTTTCTCTGAAAAAAGACCAACAGTATAGAATGAGCTTTTACATAAAGTCAAGTATTATTTCTGTTACTGATGAGAGAGGCTCTATATCATTGAATTTTCGTTTCAGCAGAGTACACAGTCAGTTTGTTTGCTAATTATTCTGCACCAGTCAAAGTTACTGGAGAGATACTGAAGTAGGCTCAATCCGTCCTTGTGTACCAGTTATGTATCTGTAGATAGAGCATATTTTATGAACTGTTAATATCAATCTATTACAGTAGTTTTAAAATTTACAAATTTCTCAGATTTGATCTTTTTTTTGTGTTTTCAAGGAAACAAATTTGATTTAGTTTTGTTTTTACCTAGAGTAATGAAAACAAAATATAATCCCTAGATTAGCTGAATCGATAGAAATAAAATTCGGAATGTAAAAAGACAGTCATCTTGTAAAGCAAAATGACCATTAGATCATCAAATATAGTCAGATCGACTTTTCAGTTTTCATCCAATTTAAAGGGGTCCTTTTAATACCAGATTTTCTAGCCTGGAGGTCCGGTGTTCGATCCCTGCATTCGCCGAGAAAGTTCATCAGATTTTCCGGCGTGGTTTCCCCTTGTCAGTGATGCAGGATTGAGGGCCTGAAAAGGACAGCTGTCTTTTCGTTCGGATGGGATGGAAAACCGAGGTCCCATGTACACATTGGTGTGCACGTAAAAGATTCCTTGGCAGTTGGATTTCGATAGTAGGCTGTAGAGCCACTGATGGGGAAAAATTTTCCTCATAGCACACTGTATGGCGTATGCCCGTCTTTATTAGCCCAGTTTAGGAGCAGAACAGTAGGACGTTAAAACCCCACTTCATTTCATTTTCAAGATTTCTGTTGTATTCAAATGATCTTTTTTTTAACTTGAGTAAGGCCTGTATACTGCAGGTCCAGGAATGTATTGGAAGCGGGTGATTATAGCTGGCCACGGATCCATTTGCTAGCACTTTTATTGTTTACCAACAATTGTGAATGAAGTATCTAGTCTTGGATTTGTCCTCTGAGTTTCTAATTGTTTATGTGTGGTTCTCCTTCACTTATTATTAGTACTAGGCCCTGTTTCTCGAAATCTTAACAACAGATGAAATCAAAATTTTAGTAGATACTTCAATTTTGATTGCTAAGCACTAAAATCAATCTAATATAATCCAATCAAATTACTAAAATTTGAATATTATCTCAGTTAAAGTTTTTTCTACTGGTGTTTAATGCTTCTTTCTGGTCTGCCAAGTCTATGTAAATTTTTAGCATTTGAAAAATAAATGTAAATATTACTAACCTATACTCAGTTTCTAATGTACTATTTTCTACTAATGATATCTTTCTTGTGCTCCAATCGTCTTTAAACGAATGGTTCATAGCTTGATGATCAACTATATTCATTACATCTATAGCATCTCGACTAGTTAATTCAACCTCTCGTAAATTATCTATAAAATATAATACAAAATATTATAATACAACAGCCTTATCATAATAAGATAGGTTGCCAGGCAACAAAACATACGCCCACAGCAGCTAAATCGTCTGGGCAGTCAACAAGGGTTGTCGCATATTTTTACTTTTTTTGGTAATGAAACATTTGTAATACACTAAAATCTGATTAAGAGTAACAACTCATTATGTAATTATCTGAAAATCATTAGAATTTGTTTGCTTTTTATAAAGTTTTGCCCCACACTAACAATTAGTATAGGAAACATTTAACATCATGGATTTAGCTGTTCAGTTATCAAAATTCATTGAAAATCAAAATACTTGTTCGTTTCAACACCTTAAACTCTGTGTATCAATCTGAAGTCAATCGGATGATAAGTTTGGCATCTGTAGCGTCACAAGGTTTTTTGAAGTGATCAAGGGAGATAACTCTGGGAGTAATTATTTGAAATTGCTGAAAATCAGTAGGCTTCTTCGTCTCATGACCTTAAACAGTGTGTGTAAATTTAAAGTCAATCGGATATTAACTTTGGCATCTAGAGCCTCCACAGGATTTTTTGATGTGATCAAAGGCCATAACTCTGGCAATAATTATCAGAGATTGCTGAAAATCAATAGACTTCTTCGTCCCATGACCTTAAACACTGCGTATATATTTAAAGTCAATCGGATATTAACTTTGGCCGCTAGAGCATCCACAAGATTTTGTGAAATGATCAAGGGCCATAACTCTGGCATTAATTATCGGAAATCGCTGAAAATCAATAGGCATCTTTGTCTTATGACCTCAAACACTGTGTATAAATTTAAAGTCAATCGGATATTAACTTTGACCTCTAGAGCGTCCACAAGATTTTTTGAAGTGATCAAGGGCCATAACTCTGGTAGTTATTATGGGAAATCGCTGACAAACAATAGGCTTCTTCGTCTCATGACTGTAAACACTGTCTATAAATTTAAAGTCAATCGGATATTAACTTTAGCCTCTAGAGCGTCCACAAGCAATTGTGGAAGCCGGACGGACGGACGGGACGACAATATACGACCACATTTCAATGTGGGCGTATAAAAAATGATTAATATTATAAACATTTGAAGCTAGAAAAAAGACCTGCAATAGGCAGATAAATATTCATCTTTAATCCATTGTTGGCTGTGTAGTTTAATTATGGTTTGGCCTACTGTGTCAAATATGAACACTTGAGCACACAATTCAAATAAACGTCTCAATCTTACATGTTTATCTATGAACACAAAATTTGGAACATAAACAGACTGTCATCCCAACAAAGAAATACAATGAGATCAGCAATATAATTTTCTAACCTTTCCATTTCACAGGTTTGATCTTTGGAATACTGAAGTTGATTTCTTTTCTCTGTCTCTCCATGATCCTGAAAAACATTATTCAAGTATAAACAATTCTGGTCTCAATAAAATGATATAACAGTGTTTTCATTAAAAATAAAAAAGAATTGTCACAGCTGTTCATGTAATACAACAATATTACCTTGTCAAAATTGACATAAAAATAATAATATAAGCTAAGTTACATGTACATTAAAATGGTCTATATACCATTTTTATTGTCATGACAAAAGCTCCTATAATCCCCTCAGGGCCGTATGTGGGATTTTAAAAGTGGGGGTGCAGCAGAGAAGTGGGGCACCATAGCCTCCACATGATATAAGAAAGTGATACAAGAAAGTTTGGATCAGGGAAAATGAGCCGATTGGCATGTGGGTGCCCTTAAAGCCGACCAACTGAACAGTGCCTTAAGATCATCACTCTGTGATCATAATCAAGTGTATTATTTTATAATTGGACGATTGTCAAATTATTTTTTGGGGTTGGGGGGGGGGCTTATTTTTCTAGGGGTGCAATGTACCCCCTGCACCCTCGCTATATACGGCCCTGAATCCCCTGATAGAAATAATAATGATCAGTCTATATTTATCCTACTTACATGTATGTCCACAACTACGACTACAAGCTTTACATTTTCACAACATTAATGGGCATAAGTAGGACAAATATAGACTGAACATTATTATTTCTCTGGAGCCTTAAAATGGTCGAAAAGCACATAATAATGAATGTAATATGAATGAATATACACTGATTTACACTCAATTCATTAAATTAAATTTTTAGTGTAATCTTTAACTAGTTGTGTTCGGTGAAATATGTGAGCAGTTTAACCTAAATGGTAGTTGTAAGTCGTTTGTGCAAAACCAAACTGATTCAGACAATGGCTATTTGGACAAAAAGTCAAAGTTTATTTGGGTCACATTCATGGCTGATTCAGAGCACCATCAAGCTGATCGGGACCATAGATAAAACAAGATGTTTATTGCATCAAAACGTCCATTAACGACATCATGCATACATATATACTTATAACGAGACATAGTCATATACATTTAATAATACATACTAGACAACACATAGATAAACATACAAGTAATACATTCATACAAACAGTAATAGTACCGTACATAGGGTTTCAGTCACATGTACAAATGTAGTTGTCACCAAATTCGATTTTAAAAATCTCTGATCAAAACCCAAATATAATAATTTACATAGGCCTACTAGAAACTAAGGTTTAGACATTTAACTCAAGACATTATCATGACTATCTAATATGATGATCAGTTTTTAGTAAGCTTTATACTGGTATGCAGATATTTGATATTTTTTGGTTATCATTTTATAATACTGGGTAGTGTACCGTAATAAGGTGATAGGGTAGTAGGTTATTTCCTAGTTTTGGATGAACTAGGACATTGAGAAGTCGTTTATCATATTTGAAGGATCATTTCCGTGAAATTACTGAAGTAATCAATTTACACTATTTATTGTCATTTTTGTCATATTATCAAACATGCAAAAATATATTTCAAATACTTTTGCCATTCAAATAACGATTTGAAGGCACCTTATCACTGTCCAAAAGAGCCAAGAATCTGGTCTGACAGGGCTAAGAACCTCGTCAAAATCAACTGATTATGGTAGCCAACCGTTTGCACTTTGTTACTTAAGTTTTCGGTTCTATTTCAGTAAAATTTTCAAATTCGATTTTAAAAATCTCTGATCAAAACCCAAATATAATCATTTACATAGGCCTACTAGAAACTAAGGTTTAGACATTTAACTCAGTTTAAAAGTGTTTTATCAAGACATTATCATGACTATCTAATATGATGATCAGTTTTTAGTAGGCTTTATACTGGTATGCAGCTATTTGATATTTTTTGGTTATCATTTTATAATACTGGGTAGTGTACCGTAATAAGGTGATAGGGTAGTAGGTTATTTCCTAGTTTTGGATGAACTAGGACATTGAGAAGTCGTTTATCATATTTGAAGGATCATTTCCGTGAAATTACTGAAGTACCGTAATCAATTTACACTATTTATTGTCATTTTTGTCATATTAACAAACATGCAAAAATATATTTCAAATACTTTTGCCATTCAAATAATGATTTGAAGGCACCTTATCACTGTCCAAAAGAGCCAAGAATCTGGTCTGACAGGGCTAAGAACCTCGTCAAAATCAACTGATTATGGTAGCCAACCGTTTGCACTTTGTTACTTAAGTTTTCGGTTCTATTTCAGTAAAATTTTCAGGGCATGTGCAGGAGGACTAGCCATGACCTCACGCTAAATTTCGGACAAATTGGTCAATAACTTTTTATTTTAAGTTAATTTAACCTAGTTAATTAGTGTTTAGTTTTCTTGGGGAGATGTCTGTATAAGTAAACTGTCGCTTATGAATAAAAACAGCTTCTCTTTTTTTTTTTTTTTTTTTTTAAGAAGTCACTGTGTAAACAAAAACATGAGGACGGCGAAATTGTTAAATTCCCACGGCATTCTGGTAGCAGAAAAACCAGGAAGATTAATTATATTTATTTATAATATAAAACAAAAGACAAATGTCAAAAGAAAGAAGAATGGAAATAATTTTAGTCATAGACTAAATTAAGACTGATTTATGATGATTAAGAATAAAATTTTACCACAGATCAACTCACAAATAAGAATATGGTTATGTAACTGTAATAACATAACAAGTATTCATAATAATAAGACAAATCAGCGATATTTTGTCCCTTTCTTTCTTATATTCTTAACAATTTTCCCCGCTCGTGTTTTGGTCTCACAGTCGAACTTGATTAGGATCATAAGACAGGAATCGGCACGGTAAATTACAAATCTTATATGAACAATTTGAATTAAACCTGTACAGCTTACATGCTAACCGCATTAATTATTTTATTAATACATACAATATCATAACATACAGATCCCAACATAAACCAAAACAATAGAATGGTGAACTACAAAAATGTATAGAATCATATGAACATGCAAACCAAGTACGTCCTTAATTTGTTGTGAGTAACCAAAATGGACGGGATGGAAGAAATTGAAATACCAGGTAAAACTATGCGTGTGATTTTTCTGTTGTAATGTTCACTCATCGTGCTTTACATGTATGAAAATCAAAATACTTTAAAACTAGGAATTAAATCTTACAACTAAAATAGGTGTTAGACATTGCAAATAGTAAACAACAAGCGTAGATTAAATGTCAAGTGAAAGTGAATTGAGTCAAGGACCAGCTTAGTTCAGCTCTGAACGTGAGTCGGTCTCATTACACTCACCCTGAACGTTCAGAGACTGTCCCATTCAATCAAAGTTGAAAATAATTGGAGTCCCAGTCAATTTTACTGGGCAACTTTTCACTGCTAAACGATGGGGTGTCAATCCGTGTAGACGCATGTACAGTAAACGAACATCTTAGTTAAGTGAGAAAATAAGACCTTGGATACTTCGCTAGAGTCAGTATGAGCGACAAGGCACACTGTTAAAAATACGTCCCCTCCTATCAAGTTACAGGAATGTCGGTCATACAAGACGAAACGAAATGTACAGGCTTTACAGTGCACAGGCTTTCACACGGATTGACACCCCGTCGTTTAGCAGTGAAAAGTTGTCTAGTAAAATTGACTGTTCTCCAATTTTTTTCGACATTAATTCAATGGGACAGTCCCTGAACGTTCAGGGTGAGTGTAATGAGACCGGCGTTCAGAGCTGAACTAGGACCAGCCATAATGCACTGTCAATCAACTTAGCTATTATTAAAATATTATAATTATAGGCCTACCGAAAAATACCAAAAAAGCACTGAAAAAATATTGAAAAACTTATAAAAATACTATATACCGAAAAATAACTATAGTAGATCTAGTTTAAAGTAGCTAAGTCTCTAACTCAATAGCATCGAAAATCTACGACAATTATTTGTCAATTTAATTTAACATTGATGTTGTGATCTTACCGGGAAAAGATTGGCTTCTGATATCCAATATTGAAGACAAAATAAAAAATTTATCATTGGTACACGAATCGTGTACCATAATCCGTTTCAGGTCCATTTTTAACACGGGACTTGGCGAACGAGGCTAGACGGTGACGCATGGAGAGCATAGGCAATAATGTAGACTGGAATAACCAGACGCTAGAGATCGACATGCTATTGGGACTTCAGGCGTATTTCGCCGAATATAACTGATTTGAAATTAGAGTAAAGACGGAAATGAATGAATGTAAATCAGTTTATATAGTATATACATTCATATAAGATTATTTCATGCGTTGCGACCCATTTGGGTACATTTCTAGGTTCCAAATATTAGCGATTTAGCTCCTTTAAGTCAAAATAAGCAATAATAACTGGAAAAAATACCCGAACAACTGAAATGCTGAAAAAATTAGGGACCTCCTCTGAGCGTTAAGTCTACAAGCCTCCAGAAGGGCTTGTAGCACCGATGGTCACTCACATAGATCCCAGCTAGGAGATGGGTCATGGGTTAGTGTAGGCCATGGCCCATGCATAGAAATTATATGAAACTGTAGGTCGGTCATGAGTAAGGCTACTGTAGGTCAGCCTATAGGTCATGCATAAAAATTGTTAGGTCAGGCTATAGGTCACGCATAAAAGTTGTGGGTAATTCTAGAACGCATGAGAATTGTGGTCATGGGTAAAGCTAGCCAGATGCATAAGCCACCAAGGCATCCAAGCGACTCACGGAGCTATGAGCCCAATAGGAACACAGAAAAACAATTGACAGCCCATGAGCATCGCACAATTTATCTGTAATTACTAATTAGTATCAAAAAAAGTTTTTCAGTATTTTTGGGTCTACTTTTCTGGTATTTTTTAGGAATAAATCTTTGTTTAATGTTGCCATTGTCAATAAACTGTTGGCGTATGCACTACATTGTGATACAGGCTACAAACTTGCAACGCATTAGAAAATCCTCAAAAAAAAGGAAATATTGTATCATTATAGTGTGAATCATGATAGGCTATCTTGAAGAAAACGGTTTATTAATCTGAATGCTCAGTGACAGTATTGACTTTTGGTTTATAACCAATCACACAAACTAAATTTGTTAGATTTAGCGTACCAGGTATTTGATTATATTATGCATTTAAAACAGTTTTAGATCGTGGATTGTTTCACTGCTTCCTTTATATGTAAAGTCAAGGTAAACAAACCAAGATTATAAATCTGAATACATGTTTGTGATAAACACGCATAACTATCGTTTTCAAAAATAAAATTGTTCTGTTGTGCGTTTTGTTTTTCAGTTTCTGGAGCTATTTTCACTTTTGGTAAAAGTCATTTATCGGAATTTTTACCGAATCAGTTTTGGGTAAATAATGACAGTGTAGTGGATATTTCTTGTGGAGATGAACATACAGTACTTGTAGCAGGTTAGTATTTAGCTACATCTACATTTATATTATGGCATATTTTAGATATCCATTTGATTTAACTTACTAAGTAACCCTATTATCTGTGTCATGCCTTAAAGTTGTAGAGCATTTCACCGGGACTTTTGATATTAATTTTCTGAATTTTGTATGTTTAATCTGGTTTACTTTTGTAGAAAGTGGTAGAGTATTTGTATTTGGTAATAATGCTCAAGGTCAACTTGGTTTAGGAAATGATATAACTACTAAGAAACCCTCCTGTATTAAATGTAAGTATCTAAACCTTATCACTATCAGTCTAAACTTATCTGGTCATCTTTTTGAAAATTTTATTTGCTGCATTTAAAACAGACGTATAATAGTTTGGCGTCTGGTTATACAACTACACCAGGAGTATTTCCTGGGGAGTATGATCAGTCTTGTTCACCGAGTCGCGTCACTATGAATGGCGCTCAAAAGCATTCTGGCATGCGATACATGTACCAAATTTAAAAATTTTTCATTTGTCTTGGATATTGGATATGAGAAGCCCATCTATTTTTGGTAAGATAACAACGGGTTGATTTATATAAATAGACTAATGAATAAGTTGTGTTTGCATCAGTTAGCGACGACTTGCCTTCTTAAAGTGGCTTATTCCAATTGATGTTTAACTTTGAAATAACTAAATGTGGTTTAATTCGAAATGTTGACTTTTTGATTTTGCAGCAATTAAAAATGAAAAAATCAAGTTGGTAGCTTGTGGGAGATCTCATACAGTTTTTGCTTCAGGTAAATCGAAGAACCAGATAAAACAGCAATCAATATTTCTATTGGATAAATTTACCAGAAGTTATAATTACATCACAATTGTTTTTAAGATTCATCCACTTTCAGAGATTGTAAATTTGAGCTATATTTCTATATTGCAACAAGTTGTAATAAAAGTTGTCTATATATTTGTATATAATTGATAACTAGAAAATTCAATTGTTTTGATTTGTTATTTCAGAATCTGGTTATCTTTATTCGTGTGGTAGTAATTCCGAGAGTCAGTTAGGTTTAAAAGAAGTTAGACAAGTTGATAAACCACAATGTATTAAGGGTGTTGAACCACAACAATATAAAATGTTATCATGTGGTGCTGACCATAGTGTTGCTTTAACAGGTAATTTTAATAATCATCCATTATCCTTAACACATTAGATTTCTTTTGCTTTGTTTTTGATTGTTATTCATTTATGTTGCCTGTTATATTCACAAACAATCTATTTCCATTTTAAACTGTGTTAATAATGTGACACTGGTAACTGGAGGAAAGTGTTAGATTGCAAGAGTTATGTCCCATATATTACTGTAGAATGTTTACTGAAGACTCAAAATTATCAATCCCTGGAATGGTGTCAGTCAAGAGAGAAAGCGAGAGAGAGAGAGATCAACTGACACAAACTATGTCATTTCAGGACTAATTTTATTTCCATAATTGGCTTGAGGGGAGGAACCTGGAGGACCCTGAGAAAACCCACGAGGTTGGAAGGCAATCATACTCCTTGTCGAGTACAACCGGGTAGTCGAAACCAAGCCAGATGATTCAATGACAACCTTATGATAAGACACGCATGCGCTAACCATTCGGCCATCCAACCCCCGTGGTGTCAGTCTAATATACAAAATGTTTAGGAACCAAAGAAGAAGCCTATTGATTTTTAATGATTTCTGATAATTGCAACCAGAGTTGTGGCCAGTCTAGAGAGCAAGAGTATCATCCGATTGACTTTAAACTGATGCACAGTGTCTAAGATCATGAAATGCAGAAGCCTACTGATTTTCAACAATTCCGAAAATTATTTCTAATGTTATTGATCCCTTTGGAAAATCTTGTGAACTCTCTAGAGACCAAAGTCTTAGCATGCGGCAGAACTAAAAGCCAGTCAGCTCGTAATAATAATTACTTTGTTACCAACAAAAGAAATGATATGCTACAACCCTTGTTGACTAGTTAATTATATGAAGATTCTGCTCACACCTAATCTGTTATGGGACTGGCAGAACTGTGTACTACACATACATTATGCAAGAGCTAAATCTCCGTATTCCACTAATTCAAGGTCTTTCTTTAGGCTTTAAATGGTATCTAAATTATTAATTAGACATTAATTAACTTTTTAAAACCATGTCAGCACCGGCCTGTGATATTAACTGGATTAGAATCTGATTTGCTGCTCAACTTTCATTCATGATTTAATCATGTAATGGATAATCAAGACTATACTAAAATCTTGATTCAAAGTTGATCAATTTGACTGTAATTTTCAGCAAATTCCTTTACATTATCTAGTTTTTAACTATTATTATATAGTGAGAACTGCCAGCTCTTTATCTAATCTCCCATAATGTATCTTTATATGTATTGTAAAATAATAATATGTATTTTCTAGTAAATGGTGAAGTATATGTATGGGGTGGTGGTGATGATGGTAAATTAGGATTAGGTGATGAAAAAGAACACAGTATACCAGCTTTATTATCATTTGATGAAAAAATAACTTGTATATCATGTGGTTATTATCATACAGCATTTGTAACAGGTGAAATACTACAATATTTTATTATTGAGTTATCAAAATACAGGTTCCTGTCAAAATCTGCACGTAGTGAAATTAGATTTAATATAGTATAGTATTTTGTATGGTAAATGAACTAGCTTGATAACAAATTTTGAATATTTTTGTATTACCGGTTATGTATCTTTGTTCGTTCTGTTATGATAATTTTTGTTGTATTGGTTGTTTATAATTACAGAAAGTGGTAAACTTTATACTTTTGGAGAATCAGATGAAGGAAAGCTTGGTTTAGAAAATTCTGTAAGAGAAGCACTTACACCACATCATGTGTCTTCTATACCAGAAAAAGTAAAGGCTGTGTCATGTGGAGGATCACATACAGCCGTAGTGACAGGTTGGTCTTATATATTGTCTAGTACACATTATGATTCGGTTTTATTTACCCCCTCTCAACTTTCATTCAAAATTGATATTAGTAGTAATTTTATGGAAGTATATCAAACAGACTTCTGAACAGCCTTAATTACGAAAAGAGAGGTTGGGTGGTCAGGTGTTCTAACACATGCTTTTTAGGTCATTATCGACGTTAAGTCCATGGTTTGATCAAAACTTTGTACATTACAAGGAATAGGGTCGAATGCCCAAGCTGATGGGATTTTTGCGTGGCCTCCGGTTTCCTCATATTACTAGCCAATTATTAGAATAAAATTGTACCATATGTTATGATCTATCTCCCTACGGTGGTGTATCCTGATAGAAACTAGGCAAATATTTTTAGATCATTTGTTGTATTAAAGATATTACTATAAGTTCACCTATTTGACTGTATTGATAATAACAAATGACACATGTATTTGTAGTTGACGGTAAAGTTTATACATTTGGAGATGGGTCAAATGGTCAGCTTGGAAGAGGTACATCTGAATTACAATTATGGACACCAAAATGTGTAGAACTTGGTTTTAAAGCTGTTGATGTATCTTGTGGTGAAAACTTCACTGCCATTATATCAGGTTTCTTATCTTTACTTATTATTTATCAAGCAGATTTTATAAAATAAATATCATTTAATGTTATGCTTGGAAAATTTTTAAAGAGTGCAAATTCTATTACTGTTGCATTTCTATTTGTGTTACTTTATATGTAAATGTACTGATAATTATATGATGTATATTAATTGCAGAGAATGGGTTTTTATATACGTGTGGTAATGGTAGACATGGTAGATTAGCACAAGAACAAGATAGTTATTCTAATCAATTTATACCACAGAGAGTTAACAGATTTAGACAGTTCTTTGTTCATAAGGTACTTATATTAATTTTACAATGTAATATATAAAATGTGCTTATATTTACAATATAATGTATAAAATATTGTACACTTTTTAAAGCTTATATTTTTTACATTTGTGTATATATTTCTTTTTGATTGTAGTGTCAGTGTTTGTTTAATATATTTGGTTGTTAGGCTGTAGGAGATATTTTCGAATCATAATAGAATTTTACAAGCTATCAGCAGGTGGTTACTGACACCGTTTCTGATTTCCCTCTTGTCAGTGATGCAAGACGGATTGCCTGACAAGGATGCTGTCTAGTCTTTTGGATGGGACAAAAAACCGAGGTCCCGTGTACACATTGGCATGCACCTTAAATATCCCTTAATATTCGATATTAAAGTAGGCTGAGTGTCGCTGTCAGGGCAAAATTTTCCTCATAGCACACTGCATGGCATATGCCTGTTTTCATTATCCCAGTCGGAACAGAACAGTAAGGTGTTACACTCCATTTCATTTTATTTCATTTCATGGCACCATTTCTCACACCAATTTTAAAAACCTAGGTGGTTTTGTATGCCGTTGACTTCAAAAGACAAGAAGGAATAAAACAAATCTGGCCATGTATCTGATAAATTATGTTTAAATCAGACAGTTTCTAAGGAAATATAGAGGGGAAATATATGTCACAATAGTATTGCTGATTACAAAATCATCTGGTTGTCTGGTGTGCTTATATTATAAATTGTTGTCAATTTAGGCTTTAATTGAGCTACATGTAGGTCATAGATTAGATAGGAATAAATCACCATTACTCATTTTAATACAATTTTACCGTAAATTATTATAGATTATCAAATAATTTATTTGGAATAAATGGTATGCTGATGTATCTGTTGTTTACTGTATTTTGTAACAGGTAGCATGTGGTGGTTGTCATATGATAGTATCAGCTACAAAACATGTAGAAGACTCTTCTAATAGACGACATTCTATTAATAGTATCAATGATATAGGACTACTTAATGAAGCTCGTGTTCGTAGACGTCAACTGGTATGTAGATTTATTATGATCAAAAGTGTTAGCTTTTAATTTTATTTGAATTTTATTTTTTATTTGCATATTCTGTATATATTTGCCTACCATTCACAACTTGTATCATTTGCTTGATAGACATTAAGGTGGCTTATAGTATTAAACTCAGGAATTCTGTTTCCATAAAAATTGTACCTTGTATTAGAAAAAGGCTGTCATAGTATAATTTGGTAATAATCATATCTAGTAAAAGGGGATGCACAACAATCAACGTAATTAAAATTTGAGTACACTTTAAAGGTTACCAGTTGACATAGTAAGAAGGGTGCTCTATAAAGATTAATAACGCACAAAATAAAAGAGGGCATGCTCTATGCAAATTAACAATGCACATACTAAAAGAGACAATGCACTATAAAGATTAACATTGCACCCAGCAGAAGGGATACACTATACAAATGAAAAATGCACCTAGTAAAATGGGTTGCACCATCGATGCAAGTTAAATATTAACAATGCTCTAAGTAAAACAGGGGGTGCACTATAAAGATTATCTATAATACACCCAGTAAAAGAGGCATTTACTATAAAGATTAGCAATGCACCTAATAAAAAAGGGATGCAAGTTATAATAAAAGAGGGGATAAACTATGAAGATTAACTACAGCTCCCAGTAAAAGGGATTCACTATAAAGATTAACAAAGCACCTAGTAAAAGAGTAACACTGCATCTTGTAATGAAGGGAAATTACATTTTGTTGGAATTCTATTTTTAGATATGTTTTTCTTATTGTCATTTTCAGCATAATATGTCATTAAATAAAACCATGCCAGTACTGCCACAACTAAGTCGAAATAACTCCAAACCTAAAATGCTGAACCAAACCATGCCTCATCCTCTTTCTAAGAAGAAACTGACTAAGCGGACAAGATAAAATTACACCAGGTTAATTTACCTCTATCATTCCGTCCTATTTAATTGTTGATATTTGATAAATCTATTTTTTATTATTTTTATTAGTGATATATATTTTAGAATGCTTACATTGTGCTTTTGTAGAATGAATTGATCTTAGTGTTGGTAACTTGATCCAAACATAGTGCAAAATATCCAAATCAATTGGCTAGGATTTAAATTAGCCAAACAAATTTCACAGAGTAAATATAAGATATCTAATTTGTAGACTAAGTTAGACTACAAGTATGGACTAAAAACCTCGATAGAGATTTCTAAGAGTTTTTGTGAAACATTAAAGCATATATATATCAGAGTATCATTGCCATTGATTTAATCTTGAATTACATTGACAGCTGTTATGTCGAATAATATTTCATAATCAGACAAGCATTATGAATTTTTATTTCTTTAATATACAAATGGGTCATGCAGGATTATCGGAGAATCAGAATATATTTTTTTACATGGCCTAATAATTAATATAACATTTGTGAAAAGTTTTATTATAACTACACTGACCAGTTATTGTCTCTTTTAAGACTGTATAGATATATATATATATATATATAGGTATTGTTTTATGATAACTACAGTTAACCAGTTATTGTCAATCATATGAATTGATCTATATATTGTTTTATATTTACCTACTGTTTAATTCAACTACATATATATAGTTATTTACTACTGTATGGTTGTGTAGAGTGTAGATTTGTTTTAATATATCTACTGATTAATTCAACCAGTTTTTGTCTATTGTATGGCTAGATCTATATATAGTTTTATTATACCTACTGTTTAATTCAACCAGGTTTTAACTATTGTATGGCTTAATTAGATCAATATATTGTTTTATTAGACCTACTGTTTAATTCAACCAGGTTTTAACTATTGTATGGCTTAATTAGATCAATATATTGTTTTATTAGATCTACTGTTTAATTCAATCAGTTATTGTCTGTTGTATGGCTGTTTAGATGTATATATTGTTTTATGATAACAATCATACTATATAGCCATACAGTGTATACTAGAAGTATTGTTTTATCTCTTGCCTTCTGTGATTGTATGGGAAATTCTCATATTTTTACTTCAAAAAATATCTTGTTGGCTCAAAATAAAATACCCAACAATTTGATACATGTGTATATGGAATTTTAAATTTATTTATTTTTATACAATAATCTACTCCTCCCATTTTAAATATTTTCACACTTTCCTGGTTCATTTCCTACTCTATTTATTTCTATATGGGAAGAAATCTTTGAAAGCTGAACATCGAACTGCCGTATATTTTACCATCCAGGAAGTGATATTAAACCATTACCATCGCTATTCTGTTTTACTACCTCTTCCTCTGCGAGTTAGAACAGTACAGTAGAAACGTCATGCCATTTCCTTCCTCTGCATTGTCAACCCCAATAAAAGTTAATCAGTACATTAATGAATGAATGGAGTGTTATAGTACATCAGCTCCAACTGGGATATATTGCACCAAGGAACCGATATATTAAAAGTTGCTCTAAAATTTGAATGCCATATGAAGATAATATAACACTTAATGCTGAGTGTCTGTTGCTTTTGACAATATTAATATTTTCAGTTTCTTTGGAACACAGTGATTCTTATCTAAGACAAATGTTCAAAATGAAATGTATAAGTCAGATATATTTCTATTTTTACCTAAACCAAAATGATTTTATTATTACTATACATCTATATACAGTATGTCAACATAAGGTATATGTTTGATTTAATAATAATAATAAAAATTTAAAATAAATGGTATTGAAAGTGATTTAATGAAATGAAGTAGAAGATTCTGATGGATGCTTAGTGATTATAATTAGTCCATTGAAAATGATTTATGATTATTTGAATAGATAACAGTCTGTTTATATATATAATATTATACAAGTTGTTTTAATTTGATATTATTTACTGTACAGTAGTATAAAGGGTAGTATATCTATTACTGGTATAAAAGCTGGCAGTATATTCTACCAGATTCAATTGTAACTATTGTAAAAGTTTTATTTTATAAATTACTTTATTCCTACTGTTCTATTTATCATTCTTTATTTTAGTTTTTCTAATAAAATATTTTGTAAAAATTAAATGTTATTTTGTTTTAAATGCATAAAATTATAAAGGAAAGGCTAGAAGCGGTGGTATGATGATGGTCACAGCAAGGTTTTGTAATTGTGTCCCTTTTGATAGGCAGAACCAAACCTACAGTTTTTCAGGCCAGTGACCATAAATCACAAGTAAACTAGCTGGGGATCTGGGGAGCGTTGTATATGAAAGTCCACTGAGAGGGGTCAAGGGCCTAAAACCCTAGCTTGTTTTTCTGATAAATTGTTTACTGAGTCTGGGCATGATGTCCTGTGAAATAATTATGTAGCATTAAAGATATCATTGTTACTAACCAAACCACACCAACCATAATTTTAATGCCTCTCGTTAATTCTCTAACATTTACCATGCATTAATATATTTGCCAGTTATTGAAATTTCATTCTGAACCCCCTTATAACACATAAAATTTATTCACCATCATAAGTGTACTTGATTGAGGTGAACTATTTATTAACAAGCTATAATGAGCACGAACATGTTAAAATTATCCTTGAAACTAGAATTTAAATAAGCCATAAAATAGAGTCTAATGCACTTGCTGCAGACTTTATATTGATTGATATTGGGAGGCAGGGACTAAAGTTAAATATAATTGTGATGGTTGAAGGGTTAACAAGCGCTTTATGACATAACTATTATATTTAGGTGTGGTTTGCATTAGTAATATAATGGTTGACATTTTACATAAATTTTACATACATTTCCTGCTATTATGATGGAAGCTTAACAGATCCTCTTTAAAGATGGTAGTTCTTACTATAACTTTTTAAAAATATATGAAGGTAAATCAATGTATGGAACATGTCGTCAAATTACATGTACTTTAATCTGAGTGAAGTTATGAATCTTTGAAGTTTTGATTGTAAATTACCATTGCTACCCTAATATACAAAGTATAGATCTTCCATTTTAACGTAAAGTGAAGACATGGCAGACACTAAATATCTTATCCACTTAATATCTCAGCCATTTGATGATATAGAGAGTGATTATAGGCTTGTCATGTAAATAAATGTCTAAATAATAATTTATAAAGCATTTGAAGCTAGACAAAAGTCCTGCTGTGGGCAGATTTAGCTCCTACACATCATGCATCTTGAAATGAATTGTGACCACTGACTGACTAAATGAAATATATTTATCAGTAATTTTATTCATTTCAGTAATAATTACAAACATATTCTAATTTCTGACTGTAATTAAAAATAAATGACCAGAAGGGAAAAGAAACCTTCCGTTTGACATCGATGTATGTACAAAAAATTGTAAATACTACACAGAATTCTAAAAGCTTATAGAGTAATAATATACAAAACAAAATCAAGCACAAAAAGTTGACAATACATTTCAAATATATATATACAATGAGTAAAAAAGAGCACTTTATAAAATAAACCCATATTCAAAAATATTTTGGAAAAACCATTTACATTATATATATTCTAAAATATATATTCTGAGATATTAAATGTTAAGTATTTTTTAATACCGGTAAATTGTTTTTATTTTGCAATTTTCAAAATTGACATTCTTTAACCATGATGGATTACCCATATATTAGCACCTTTTCCGAAATAACACTAATCTTCCAATTATTTTTCAAGTTATTATTAAAATTCACTAAGAACTTAAGAAATTAATATGCAATAATATTTTATTCATACGTAAACACACGAGAAAATTTCATTATTCTATGTTAACATTTAACAATTAGAAATATAAAATAACTGACATTTTAAAAGTATTAAACAGTAAGAAAATGTATATTTATTACAAGTACTGATAAAAATTAGACAATACTTATCTTATCTTTCAAATCCTCAAATATTTGAACACAATTAGGTACACTGGTATAAACAAGATTAAAACGGCTGCAAGTTCAGTTTAAAAATAACTTTACCTTAGATAAGTCAAGTTTAAAAATAATTTTACATATATAGCTGAATTTAAAATAGATCTAAGATGCTTACACAAAGTTGAGTTAAAATAACTATGAATATAGTAAAGAATAATATGTATATGTACATAAAGAATGTATATATTGAGATTCAATGTCAAATAAAATACTGAAAATAAAAAGATAGAAATTTTATCATGTAAGCTTATAAAGACATACAATAAGGCACCATTAAGCTTTCTCATCTAATACTGCTATTACTAGTTTTGTACTAATGCGAATATTACAAAGCAGTGTTTAGTCTGCTGCCAACAAAAAATCCTTCTATATCAACCCAGTCCTCATCCTTGATCAATTGCTACGGTATATTTTCGTTAAAGATGTTCTACCGGTACTCTTTACTAGTTCTATCAACAAAAACAAGAACATTGATGCCATTTAACGTACATCATCATGGCCTAATGCGACCAACCAGATATATTCTAGAATTGCTGCTGTAACTAACCAATTATTAATACAAAGATGTTTCCGCTCTAATTAGTGATTATTCCTACATTCCAGCTCACAACTACATATAGCCATTTTACATTAAGCGCATTTAAAAAAGGAATGTTGGTTTGCAAAAACCAGAAAAAAAATATCTTCAGTCCCGTCAAACATTGGCATTTATGGAAGTGAAGAGATATAGGTGATAACATTTATATATTACAATATATACAACGATTAATAGTTTTTATGAATAATTCAAACATGTTATACAGTCTAATGAACCATTTATTGTATCCTTATGGATAGACTATAAATGAAACATATATCAATTGTATTGTTATGGATATACAATATATGGAACATATAAAATGGATATAACATTAAAGAAACAAATAATTTGTGTCTGGATATACATGTACAATGGGACATAAAAATTGTATCTTGATGGATATACATATGGAACATATAAATTGTTATCTTGGTGGATATACAATAATATATGGAACATATGAATAGCATCATTTTGAATATACAATAATATATGGAACATATAAATTGTATCTTGGTGGATATACAATGGAACATATGAATTGATATCTTGATGGATATACAATTTATGAAACATATGAATTGTATCTTGGATATAGAATATATGAAACATATGAAGTGCCTCTTTTTTGGATATACAATATATGGAACTAGTCAATTGCATCTTTTTGGATACACAATGTATGGATCATATGAACTGCATCGTGATGGAAATACAATATATGTAACATAAATTGCATCTTGACAAACATACAATATATGAAACATAGGATATATGAAACATCTCATAGTATACACGGTAAACGAGGTAATATACCTTTTTGGATAGTATATGAAATTGTACAGATACAATATGAAATATATCAATGTTCATGAATAGTGAAATGAAATGAGGTTTTTGTTGTTATATAATTAGACCTATATAATACTTCATGAATTTATTTTCACATGAAATTACTGAACATCAACAATAGTGGATTAAGATGTGATAAGTCAAACCCAATCTTCAATTCCGAGAAACTATATCTTCGTGTATCATGAAATGCTTGCTCCTTTGGACCCATCATAACTTTTGTATGAATTTCAGGCATAAAATACTTTCATTTTTTATGGTATTTAAGCTTTGGCAGATCAGTTTTTACTTCAAAATATTATACATTTTTCTAATGTATTTAAGCTCTGGCTGATCAGTTTTTAATTTAAAATATTATACATTTTTCTAATGTATTCATAACACTAATTTATATATCTTAGATTGAACAAAAGCATCCATTAATTTTGTAATAAGTTGGCAAGATGTCTGTAGATGGTATGGAAACATAGTTAGATGAGAGAAAACTTTAAAAAAAAAAGCAAACCACAAAATGACACATAAATATAACTCTCTAGCTGCAATAACTCTTGATAGAAATAACAACATTCACTTTGTTTTTACAATGCCCTATATGTATTGATAGAAGTTCTTTTCAACAGTATTTATAACATTTTTAAAGTAAAAAGCTTCAAATAGAATACAAATTCAGGCCTTTTATGTATCAAGTCATATTTTACAATCAATAGAGTAAATGTCGAGATTGAAAAAGTAATGGTAAAGTGTATATGCAAATTTAAACCCTGTATGTAAAAACACTGTTCAATCATTTGATAACATCTATGATCAAGGATAATATGCCATATGTAAAATTATGACTCTTATACCAAATAAAGGATTTTAAAGACGATGCTAGTTATAAATTCCTGATAACCTACACTTGTACAATATTTATTCATCATGTGTAGTATCCCCATTGCCTTGTGATATCCGGCTCCCACGTTTTTTATCGGACTGTGTTTCTATAAGTTCAATGGATCGATCATCTATAGGAGCGTGCTGATCTTGTTCCAGTTGATGTCTACATAAATGAGCCACCACACCTGCTCCAAAACTGTCTCCGAGTACGTTGATTGAGGTACGAATTCTGTCCCTAAAAACAAAGAACAGATGATTGCAAATAAAGACGTATATGATGCAAGATGGATATGATTTCGATAATTAGATTACAGAAGGTATAATAAATATACATAGAGGGCATTGACGTTTGAACCTGTTCAAGTGTCTATGAATATAGTATCATAATAAAGGTATGTTCAAAGTGCAATGAAAATGTATTCATTAGAAATAGAATTATTGGGTCTCAGAAGATCAGCAAATAAATTGCTATAGGTTAATCAAATATGCACAGATAGCTCTGAAGATATATCAAAAATGTATGGCTTTCTTGCCACTTAATCTTAAATCTAGTGGCTGTGATAATGTAATGATAGAATGCATATTCCTAATTTTATCCACATTTTCCAGAAATAAACTAATATAAAGGATCAACCCATCAGATATATATGCTAGTAGACAGATAGCATTAGGTCAGCGACTGTGATAATAAAAGATATGTTCTCAGCCTTATCTAAATTCATTCTCCAGAAATAAAGTTACAGTTTATGAAAAGACCGAAAGACAGGACAGATGGACTCAATATTGTAACAGCCATACATCTTCAGACACAGTCTTTTTTTTTCTTTTTTTATTCTCATTTGTGAACTGTGTTTCAGGTGCTACAATAATGTCAATGTTATATATTGGAACTTACAAAAACCAATCAACAGCCAGAATCAAACTGACATCATCAGCAGGTAGACCAACAGATGTAAGTACCATCACCATGGTAACCAGGCCAGCACTGGGTATAGCAGCAGCTCCAATACTAGCACATGTTGCTGTTAAACTGCAAACAAAACCATTAATACCGGTAATCAATTGATAAAGGGTGAATGCCCGAAACGCGTCCCGGATAAATCCTGTTTATATCCACACAGTCTATGAAAGTTTGTTACCAGGGATTTTTTACAATGAATAATCAAAATAAATAATATTGAAAAAACATTATGTAGATACCAACACAACACATTAATTCTCAGAATAATCATAATATATATAATAGTAGCCTATGCAGGATTTACTGAAATGAGTTCCTTAATAGAGAGAGAGAGATGGGGTTTATCGTGCACACGACACAAACTAGGTCATTTCGGGACTTACATTATGGTTTAATTTTATTTCAATAATTTGCTTGCGTGTAGGGGTCTTTAGCAGTGTGACTCACTGTGAGGAAACATAAGGACCTGAAGAAAAACCACGAGGTTGGACAGGCAACTGTACAACCGGGGATTCAAAACCACGCCAGTTGACTCAATGACAGACCTTATGATGCATTCGGCCATCCACCCCTCTCTTTTAGAATAAGACAATACTATAAATACCTGATAGTGATAATCTGACCAAAGTTGAGGTCTATACCATTCATTTGAGCAATAAATATGGGAGCAACAGCTTCATATAGAGCAGTACCATCCATATTTATAGTAGCTCCGATTGGTAGGACAAATCTCGTTACACGTCTGTCAATATTTAAATTCTCTTCTAAACAACGGAAAGTTACTGGCAAGGTAGCAGAACTGAAAAAAACAAACATGTAAATAATAATACTGGAAAAACACTGTTGAAGTTCAGAACAGAAGAAGTCCTTAGTTGACCAAGTTTATCATGATTTCCTGGCATGGTTCCCTCCTGTCAGTGGTGTAGGACGGAGTGTTTGGCAAGGGAAAGTGTATAGTTGTTCAGATCGGTCAACAAATCGTGGTCCAAATTTACATTGGTGTGCACGTAAAAAGAAGCCTTGACTGTTGGAATTTGATGTAAGATTCAGGAAAATTTCCTAGATAGCACATCCATTTGCTGCTAAAATTATCATTATTAAGTAATTCTTCTCTCTTTAATTAAACTGTTATTGCATTTCATTTTCCTTTAACTATTTCATTTTTCCCTTATATTACATATATTTTATAGGTTTGGAGGGTTTAATGAAAGATTAGTTTGTTACGAACTGAATAAGTTGCTTCATTAAAATTATTATTAATTATCATGAACTGTTATTATTTATTATCATATGCTCACATAACATTAACACATGAAAAAAACTGTTACATATTATCACAAACTCTGAATCAGATGATAATTTTAGCCCCTAGGGCATCCAGGGGTGACCAAAATATACAATCACATTTAAATGCGAGCTTATAAAAAATAACAATGTGGCTAGAATTGTAAGCCTAAATAGACTTGTGGATGATACACGTCACTAGTTCTAGCTAATTCACATGATGGTTTTGGCATGGCTTTCCAAAATCAAAGTTAATCTCAGAATAGTGTCTGTGAAGCAATAAATCCTATTATAACCTTTCTTATTTGATTGTTCTCCATTTGGTCCTATTATTACAATGGTTATCCTACATGCTCCATCCATACCCTGACATTTCATTCCAAGCACATTGATATTCTGAACACTGTGATTGAGGATTAGACTCCATTCATTCCAATGGCTAGATCAATTTTTTTTAACTTGAAAATCTACTAAATCTTATCCATCATGATCTCCAGTCTGACAGATTCTACTAAAAGACAACTTGTTGATTTCATGCAATGAGAGACACTGTGATTAACCTTAATTCCTATAGCTTCTTTATGAGGGTAAAAATACATTTGACAGTAACAAGTATTTTACCCAATATTGTTAATGGTTATAGTAGGAGTATTTAAATTATTGAGTAATCATGAAAGATTTTGCATAGTACGTATAACTGTATCCAACAGCTGGGTCCAACCTTACTTATTTATGTTAACTACACAGTGATTTTTGCCAAGGCTGCAGTATTTCTATTATTTCAATAGAATTCAAGGGACAATATGTCATTAAACATTAAACACTGGATACCAATTGCAAATCAATCTGAAATTTTGCCACTAGAGGGTTCACAATGAAACATATCAAGGGAAATAATTCCAATAGTAATTATAGGAAAAAGATTAAGATCAATAGACTTCTTTGTCTCATGAACATATAAATTTCCAGTTAATGGGACCATAACATTAGCCTCTGGAGCGCCCACATGACTTGTTAAATACATACAATAGGATTCTTGGTATAATGAACATAAATACTGTTGATAAATGTCAAAGTCAAATGGGTGTTAATTTTAGCCTCTAGAGAACTGCTCCGTCTTCAACAATCGGTCATTTTTGATACACACGAAAACTTTGCAAATTAAATTCATATTTCATGTTTTTATTTATGGTAGGGTATCGTGAATTCTCGTGTCTATACCACTTTGTCAACATAGTGTAGACAAAAAATTAAATACTGGCTTATTTTAATTATATATTAAATGTGCTCAATTGGCATAGCTTTTATTATCTAGAGTGACCACAAGATTTTTTATAGAGTTAAAGGGCCAGAACTCTGACAGTAATTATAAGAAATTGTTGAAAACTGTTGATAAAAAAGGTTGATCTGATTTATAAACAAAATGGTGGGGACAGTAAGCCTTGAAATAAATATCTATATACATACCTAGAAGCAGTACCCAAGGCAGTGACCCAGGCTTGTAGAATTCCTATAAATAGTCGGAGGGGATTTTTACGTGTAATAATGAAGTAGATGGAAGGTAGTATGATAACAGCATGTATAATAAGACCGGCTAATACAGTCACCATGTACATTCCTAGACGTTCACCTAGAGCAGCTGGATCATCTAGAGACAATATCTTACCAATAATCAAAAACATGATACCAACAGGTGAATACCTGAAATAATAAATGTAAAAATAATAATAGCAATACTTCCAATACTTCCATGCTTGGCATAGCCATCTTTACAGGCGTGGAAATAACCGTTTTAGCTGTACTCGACAAAATTCAGGCGCTAATTAGAAGTACTGGACATATATTAATAATATCAATAAAACAAGACAAATCAGTGAAGGACAAAATGACAGGCACCAGAGGTTTTGTGCCTGACAAAGCCTGAATCTTTTCCTGACATTTGTCAGTGACAGGTGCCTTATTTCCAGGCTTGCTTTATTGTCGTCATTTGATTTTAAGATTATCAATTTTTATCAAAATGTGCAATATGTTGCCTATACATGGTTTATGTTCTTTGTTGGTGTGGAAATTCCCTTTACAGCCATGTGATCAGTATACATTCGGGATAATGTCATAGCTGGACTTGTGAATGAAATAATCAGTAACTATGTGCATGAGGATAAGATCATGTTACATCTGTGCATCTTTAATTTCACAGACAGGATATGTATGAACTCGAATCTTGAATAGAAATAAACGAAATGGGGTTTAATGTCCTACTGTTCCGACTCTGCTAATGAAGATGGCTCAAATAGCAAGTGTTAAACTATGCATGTAATATTTTACAAACAGGATACACATGATACTGCATGAATATCTTTATCAATGTCATTTATATTGGTCTGCTTGCAGATATACTTTAAATTCACATTCATCTGTTAATCAGGATAGTTAACAAGCTATGCAATATAAGCCCACAACAGCTAAGTCGTATGAGCTGTTCATATATTTATTCTTTTGTAATTGGAGCATTTATAAGGCACTAAAACTGACCAAATGCAATGATCCATGACATAATTATCAAAAATAATTTGAATTTGATTGGCTCCTAGGTCTGACTTGTGCTACCATAATATATACAAAACATGTACCACATTTTCGCATTATCCGAAATCACTGAGGCTAAGGTACATAAACACAGTGTATAAATGAGGCTGACGTCCCCCACCAATTAGAAACACACATTAATTTTTTAATTGCATATTTATTGCTACTTAGCCTGAGCAGAAAATTCTCATCATTGAACTTAGTCAAGGTATTGGCTGTAATGAAACTATTCGCCAAGTTTCACTACTCTCAATCAATTAGAATCAAAGTTATAATGTCCCAAAACATCCACGCACAAATTGTTAATTATTGACATGAACTTAGTCAAGGTACTGATTTAATGAGGCTGGGGCCACAAGAAATTGTGGACATCTGTTGGATGAGGGGTGATGACAATATGTGAGAACTTCCTATCAATAGCAACAGGCGACACAAAACAATTACAGAAGGCTTCATGGGATCTTTCTCGACCAAGTAAAATTGATGCACCAAGTGACCAATGAAACATTGGCTAAAATGATGTGTTTTTTTGTGTTCTATTATTGCGTCTCATATTTCAGTATCAGAACAGAAACCGCCTGTCAATAGAAACATGCAACACAAACCAATTACAGAAGGTTTGAAGGGATCTTTCTCAAATTCTGACAAAGTCAGTATTTATACTGATGAAACATGGATAAAAACATGTTGTTTTGATATCACAATTGTTGTGTCTCAGTTGTCTCATATTTCATCTAGGGCGTATAAAAACAAAATTGGGGTTATCAAGATGTTGTCCGATAACACTTTCCGAGATATAATTTTAAAAATTGTATAGTGTAACCTACTACCGGTACTCATGTCACATTTTTATGACCCAGACACATTTTATATCATTATTTTCAAATCTTGAGATCACTCACTGAACAAAGAACACCTGTTAAGATCCATTTCAAACTTTATCAATAGCAAAAACTGAACGGTCTTGAAAATTGAAACTAGGATATTAAGTCCAAAATTTGCCTCAATGTATATTACATATTTTGACGTTGGAGGTAGAAAATTAATCTAAATTTATGTTAATTTATTCAAATCATAATATTGTAGTAGATGATTCTATTATACTTACCACATGACGAGTAAGACCATCTTCATTATAATTTCATTGAGGACAGCAAAAAAATCCACCATAATTTTACCCCGTTCTCCCATTTTACTCAGCATGATACCAAATACAGTACAGAATACAATCAAACCTATAAAATATACAATAGATTTATCTATTGAGATATACATTGTTGGAATTTATCTTCAAGGAAGTTGCCACTTAATAACATATCGTATATGATGCTTAAAAGATGATTTTTTTTCATTTACCAGTATAAATACATTATGTTTGAAAAAGTATTCTAAAGGCCAACTTAACAAAAATTTCCATTGAGCATTTGATAGTCATTTTGTCTAAGTTTCAAACTCATACAGAACCCAAACAAATTCCATTTATATTTATGTGAGAATGTTCACCCCACTGTCGAGTTAGAATATAACTGTAAACATCAACAGATTCAGAGGTATTTCTTGCATATATATCATTGGACATATATGAAATACAATTTCATTTGCAGAATTTCTATCCATAATCAAAAGTGACTGACCACCAAAGTGGAAGTTGTGTCAAGACTTAATGGAAATTTTGATAGTGTCTGTGAAAATAGTTGTGTAGCAGCAAATCACAAATAATCAGATTGTTTTGTGTTAAATATTTGTCAACTACACCAACTTACCTAATACATTGATGCCGTCAACTGGAGGGAAAGTACGGACCCATATAAACGCAGCTTCTGTCATATTTGTTATATTAACAGATGCTGTGGTGGTTAGTGTAGAAACAGTGGTGGTAATATTTGTGAAATCTGTAGAATTATCATCATCATCATCCTTCAAAAATTTCTTTTTATACACGGTTTTTGTATGTTGAAAACAGGACTGCATGATATTGTTAGGGAAAATGTTCCTGAAAATTGAGCATTAGGAATATCGATATTTATACTTTTACGACAAATTTATAATAACAAACAGGAGTTTTCCATTGTAATCAATTCAACCATGAGCCATGCAGCCATATTACTTACATGTACATCTCAAGCCTGGAAATAAGGCATCTGTCACGGATAATGTCAGACACAATGTCCGGCAAGTTGAAAATGTCAGGTACTATTTCATTAGTGCCTGGTATTATTGTCAATTACATCTAAAACCGTTATTCCCAGGCTTGCATCTACAACATTTATGCAAAATAACTGTATAAAGATGTCATATCTCTACCATGGTGCCATCTTGGTCACAGCCTAATCTTTTACTTTGTTTTTGGAGATATACATAAACTATATATTACACCTTGTTCGATCAACCAGAAATTTTCAGTTCATAACACATGTATAATGAGAGCACCTACAGTTGTTCCCCCATTGCACGGTAACATGAGAGTTTTTACAATTAGAGGCTTCCCCTTGCAATGGTTTTTTGTTCCTTCGACCGTTATCCATATCGATCAGTGTGACAGTCAAGGTCACTACCTAAAGTACACTTACTATGACTTCACAACACATACACCCAACTCTTACAGAGTATCATACATCTCAACAGAATAGAGGGGGAGAAATGGGGTTTAGTGTCCACTTAAAGCCCCAATAACACTCTTGTTGTAATTGAATAATATGTCCCAATCTTTATTCTGGTCCACAAATTGTATTATTTTACAATATTCAAATAAATTGATGATACAAATTTCATCGTAACACACCTAATTTAAAAAATTGGAAAAATTCAACTACATGATTTGAAAAGGTTAACATAAACCGTTTCAAATGTGACTTGGATTTTAAAATATTTTCGAACCCTCTGGACAAGTAAAATATGATGTAATGGATAATTTACACAACAGGTAGGACACATAAATATCTGGTACTTAGAATAAGACTATTATTTACTTTCTAGAGCTGCCAAGCCAGCAAGAGTGTTATTGTCCCTTTAACACAAACTAGGTCATTTTGGGACTAACATACGGTTCAATTTCATTTCACTAATTTGTTTGCGCTTAGGGGAAATCGGAGAACTCAGAGAAAAACCCACGAAGTTGGAGAGACAACCCTAATCATTGTCACGTACAACCAGGGTATGGAAAATGTTGCCAGTTAACCCAATGACAGACCTTATGATACAACGCTAACCATTTGGCCATCCTACCCCCCTTTCAACAAAATATGTCTGCTGTAATACTGACACGTTAAATATACAAATTTTTCCAAATGCAGTTGTGTACAAAACAAAACAAACGCCAAATACCTGATTAAATCTAGGAAAGCATCTAAAGATGACACTGGAGCTTCATCAACTAAATCAGTCTCGTTGTCCATGATGGTGAACGTACCAGGATGTATGCTAACTACGAGTATAATACCTAGTATAATGGCCATAAATGTGGTGGCAAAATAATATACCACAGCATATAGACCCATACGACCAGAAGAATTCGCATCTAGTGATGCCAGACCTGGAAAATAAAATTATCATGAAAGTTGTATTCTTGATACTTAAACAAGGAAATAAAGACTGAAGAAAAATTTGTTTTGTGGTTATGGGGCATTTTTTACAGGCTGATGTGGGGTGGGGGTATAAGAGATATTCTTTATGCGCTGATGTTAGGAGGGGGTTGGAAAGATATATTTTCTATGGGTTGATGTGGGGAGGGAACTGATGTGGGGAGGGTGCTGTAAAGATATATTTTCTATGGGCTGATGTGGGGAGGGAGTTGGACAGATATATTTTTTTACAGGTTGATGGAGGCAGTGGGTAGGAGAGATACATTCTTTAACTTTTATCATGGAAATTAGTGTGGGAAGGGAGGGGACACATATTCTTTAAAGTGCAGTGTAGGGGAAGGACTGGGAGAGATTTATTGCTGAACTTTTATCCCTCACTATTAGTACATAGGGCAGAGATAGATACAAGACACAAGGTAGTGACAAATAGACCTTTCACTGGTAGTTGTAGATCGGTGGAAGAATCCCTGTAACAGTTACACGACCTGAGAAAAAATCCTATTAAATAATCATAAAATAATTCATCCCCAGCTGATGAAGGGATGTAGCTCCAAATGCATCCTGGATTAAACCATTATACTTAACATAGTCTTGTCAAGTTTACTGAAGGGTGAAGGTCAGAGTGAAGGATGTATGGTATTGGCTGGCATTATCTAATTATTTCTTAACAGTTAAATTTGAGCTGTTAACACTAGGCCCCCTACTTAATGATTGAGATATTGCAATGTCAATATACTAACAGTAACATGCTATTACCCCAGTATTTGATAATCACATTCTTTGAAGTACTTTAAATCAAATGTTGTCGAAGAAATGCAGTCTTTTCGTCACCTATCTGAACGTGGGTGTTGGATTATGACACAGAAACAAATGAAATGAAATGGGGTTTAACGTCCTACTGTTCTGTTCTGAACTGGGCTAAGTAGACGGGACACAGAAACATGATTCAGTTATAAAATGAAAGGGGGTTTAGCGTTCTACTGTTATGCCCCAACTGTGCTATGGAAGTTGGGCATACAGCATACAGTGCGCTATGAGGGAAATTCAGTTATGATGATTGCATTTAGATAGTATTGTGTCCAGTCTGAACATGTTTTTCTGCTTAAAATTCTTCTGTTTACTGATATTTTCACCATCTGTAGGATTATGAGAGATCAATTCTGGCAATCAACTTTTCCAAATTAATTAATTCCGGAACATTCAATCAAGTAGACCAATATATTTACCTGTAATCATACTAGAAACAATCAGAGGTAGAATTAACATCTTTAACATTCTCATTAACATATCTCCAGGAAATGACACCATCATTATTGTATCGGGAGAAGGGTTGGCAGTTCGAGCTGCAAAACCAAACACCACACCAAAGAATACACCAATAACGGTCAACACCAAGAGAAGATTGGTCAAACACCATTTTCCGACCTGAAAATAAATTTTCAAAAATTGTTTAATCCTTCCTTTCGTATAGTTTATTTCTAATTACTTTTCATCTGATCTGTTCAATTTTTCTATGTTATGGACATTTAGAGAACTCACACCACACACAAAACAATACCTAAGTTGTTTCTGCCATGGATATCATGCAAAAGCAGAGATACATAATAATCAGTACCCATAATTGTAAAGCTGTTTCACACCAGAATCTATGAAATACTTCCACTGAAAGAAATAGTTCCTAGGATCTTGAATGCAATTTCAAGTGATTTTAAACTTGGAGTGTGTAAAATTCACTATTACGTAAGTCGACTGTTCTGACCAATGATTATGCCTGTGCGTTAGGTACAGGCCCTGTCATTTACCCAGAAGGTAAAAGATAGGTTGCCAGGCAACGAAACATACGCCCACAGCAGCTAAATCGTCCGGGCAGTCAACAAGGGTTGTCGCATATTTTTACTTTTTTTTGGTAATGAAACATTTGTAATACACTAAAATCTGAGTAACAACTCATTATGTAATTATCTGAAAATCATTAGAATTTGTTTGCTTTTTATAAAGTTTTGCCCCAAGCTAACAATTAGTATAGGAAACATTTAACATCATGGATTTAGCTGTTCAGTTATCAAAATTCATTGAAAATCAAAATACTTGTTCGTTTCAACACCTTAAACTCTGTGTATCAATCTGAAGTCAATCAGATGATAAGTTTGGCATCTACAGCGCCACAAGGTTTTTTGAAGTGATCAAGGGAGATAACTCTGGAAATAATTATTTGAAATCGACGAAAATCAGTAGGCATCTTAGTCTCAGGACCTTAAACAGTGTGTGTAAATTTAAAGTCAATCGGATATTAACTTTGGCCTCTAGAGCATCCACAGGATTTTTTGATGTGATCAAGGGCCATAACTCTGGCACTAATTATCGGAAATTGATGCAAATCAATAGGCTTCTTCGTCTTATGACCTTAAACACTGTGTATAAATTTAAAGTCAATCGGATATTAACTTTGGCCTTTAGAGCGTCCACAAGATTTTTTGAAGTGATCAAGGGAGATAACTCTGGCACTAATTATCGGAAATCGCTGAAAATCAATAGTCTTCTTTGTCTTATGACCTTAAACACTGTGTATAAATTTAAAGTCAATCGGATATTAACTTTGGCTTTGATAGCGTCCACAAGATTTTTTGAAGTGATCAAGGGCCATAACTCTGGCACTAATTATCGGAAATTGCTGAAAATCAATAAGCTTCTTCGTCTTATGACCTTAAACACTGTGTATAAATTTAAAGTCAATCGAATATTAACTTTGGCTTTTAGGGCGTTCACAAGATTTTTTGAAGTGATCAAGGGCCATAACTCTGGCACTAATTATCGGAAATTGCTGAAAATCAATAGGCTTCTACGTCTTATGACTTTAAACACTGTGTATAAATTTAAAGTCAATCGGATATTAACTTTGGCTTTTAGAGCGTCCACAAGATTTTTTGAAGTGATCAAGGGCCATAACTCTGGCACTAATAATCGGAAATCGCTGAAAATCAATAGGCTTCTTCGTCTTCTGACCTTAAACACTGTGTATAAATTTAAAGCCAATCGGATATTAACTTTGGCCTCTAGAGCGTCCACAAGATTTTTTGAAGTGATCAAGGGCCATAACTCTCGCACTAATTATCGGAAATCGCTGAAAATCAATAGGCTTCTTCGTCTTATGACCTTAAACACTGTGTATAAATTTAAAGCCAATCGGATATTAACTTTGGCCTCTTGAGCGTCCACAAGATTTTTTGAAGTCGTCAAGGGCCATAACTCTGGTAGTTATTATCGGAAATCGCTGAAAAACAATAGGCTTCTTCGTCCCATGACCTTAAACACTGTGTATAAATTTAAAGTCAATCGGATATTAACTTTAGCCTCTAGAGCGTCCACAAGCAATTGTGGACGCCGGACCGACGGACGGACGGACGGACGGACCGACGGACCGACGGACGGACGGACGGACAGGGGCGACGACAATATACGACCACATTTCAATGTGGGCGTATAAAAATGTATTAGAAGGCAGAAAGTACAAACTGTTCAGATGATGAAGTTAAGTCCCTTAGCTTTCCTTGGTGCTATAACTATAAGACTGCTTTAGGGGCTATAACTATAACACTGATTTAACAAGCAGGAACAGATCAAACTCTAAAGCCAGTAGACACCACTGTTCAAGACATAATCATCGGATACAATTATTGCCATTTTTCGAAGGCCAAATTAAATCTAAAAAGAATGGTCGATCTTCTATTACTATGCAAACAGACCAAGGATGACTAATAATAGAAATCTTAACATGTACAATATCTTTAGATGATATTAACGACACCCAATGAATTAAATAATCAACTTTCATTTGTGATTGCAGAATCAAAGTATATAAGTTATCTTCTTAAATTGCTCATATGTAACAAAACCATACTAGGGCTAAAAGAAACACTGTATAGGTTACGAGAGGAGGTCAATTGGTAAAAGAAACACTATATGTGTATACCAGTGGAGGCCAGTGGGTAAATGAAATGAATTTGTGTTTAACGTCCTACTGTACTTAAAATACAGATGTGATGTCATCCTTTCATGTTGGCGTACTATTATTACAAATACTGGTACAGGCAATGTGCCAAGCATACATTATTTATACTGGTTGAAATTGTGGACCCGTGTGACCTATTTCATTGCAAAATTTGTGCTAGTGTTTAATGGTCTCGAGCTTGAGACATTACATAATATATTAAAACAAAAGCTCAGGACTCGCATCTCCTCAATATAGCACTCTCAATATAGACTATTTATATCTTATCAACAAGCTTTTAATAACCTGTCAATGACACTGTGCAATACTATATTCTAATTGTTTAAAGTCATACTGCCCTATCTCCATAATCTTGACACACTGACTGCACACAAAGTAATATCAATTCAAATACCCTACAGCTAATATACCCATATTTCAAAAAGATATGGCACAATGAAACATACTAATAATAGTTCAAACTATGTGTTTAAACTTAAAGACCCAACCATATTTAATCAAGTATGTATATTTCCATGACAATGTATATATCACAAACCTATCATGTCAGACCGCATCTGTGACAACAAACCTGTTCACATGAAAACATACCTTCACAAATATATTTACAGATTTATCCTTTGATTTCACAACCCCGTCTTCTGCCAAAATATGATGGGTATCCATTTGAATAAACTATAATATAATGCTGTATTGAATGACAGGTGAAAATACAAGTATTGATTAATTAACCTGCTATAATCATCATCTCATCATTTATTTATAGTTTATTTTTAACTTGTATTGATCTGTGTACAATGTCGTCTGCTATTTATTTGGGTTATTATTGAAGGCACAAGTGTGTTTATAATAATATAAATGACATACTGACAGACAATCAAATATGTCAAAGTTACTAGATTATCAAGACCATTGAGGGAGAAACAAACCGCTTCCACTATTCATCGAGGTAACACTTTTAAAATGTGTTTCTTCTTCGTATATATTTTAACACTACAACACTGGAGATACAGTTATGTCAACTAGCCCTAAAAATATTAATATATTTCTATTTTGAGTTGTTAGATTCTGACGATTTATTCAACCTACATACATGTATCTATAAAAAACGGATTTGGCCACTCTGACTGAAGCTAATTAGATGACAATATGAAGTATGACAGGTGACAATGATCACACTTACAGTAGTCCCTTAAATCACTTTTGATTCCCTGGTTGTACAGAGAGAGAGAGAAATGGGGTTTAACGTCCACTCGACACAACTAGGTCATTTCGGGACTACCCTGGATGTACATGACAAGGAGTAGAGTCACCTGTCCAACCTCGTGGGTTTTCTCTGTGTCCCCCGGTTTCCACCCACTGCTAAAAAAATCTGCACAAAACGAATTATTGAAATAAAATTAAACCATAAGTTAGTCCTGAAATGACCTTGTTTGTGTCAAGTGGATTTTAAACCCCATTTCAAACCTCTTTCTCTTAAATCACATTTATACTAGTCTTTTAAATCACACTTATAGTAGTCTATTAAATAGAGTTATTTATCCACATAATGGCAACTTTTGGGTCAATCTATGCAATATGTTGTTTTCCCAACATTTTTGTGGTATTTAATATATTCTGATTTAAAACACACAGCAGGAAATCATAAGGTTGTGACACAACTGAAGGCTAAATAGATGCAAGAGTATATTTTGATTACAATCGGTGTTTACAATCATATCATATTGATTGGAAACAGGTATATCTAATTACAATGATATTCTGTTAATCATTTATTTTTGTGTTCAGGAAACTACATGACCCATAAAAATGGCATACAGATTCAGCAAAAGGGGCTACAGATCAGAAATTGTTTAAAAGGGATTCAAATCTGAGCGTATAGATTGTCCACGATATCACCCCAGGTGGAAGTGGACGTTAAACTCCATTAAAGAACAAACATACGAGCATACAGATTCAGTATCTGGGACAACAGATCAGAAATGTTTTAAAAGGTATTCAAATCTGAGCCCAGCTGGGACATATTTTTCTAGAATTGTTTGTATAAAACAGTAGATGATCGATGATGCGGCACAAAGATAAAACATTGAAAAGAAAAGAAAAATCACACTCCATAATTTATTGCCGAGTGTCACATCTTTGTAACACTGAATGAAACTCAATCATTTTTGTTTTGACTGATATTCCTTCTAGAGTTTTTGTATTAATATAGTTTAAAATCCCTCAAGTGATGCTCGCAGACTGTAAACTAGTCATATCTCTATCTCAAAATTGGTTTTATTAACAGACATACACGAGAGAGAGGGAGATATGGGTTTAACATCCACTCAACACAAACTAGGTCATTTCAGGACTAAAATATGGTTTAATTTTATTTCAATAATTCGCTTGCACATAGGGGTATTTGATTTAAAAAGTATTTATTCAGAATTCTTATATACAATCATAGAGGGAATAATATGAATACAGTAACAAGCAACTTAATGCTTATATAAAACTGCTTCCAGAATGGAGTGACACGAATATAAATTTAATGTAAAACAATAAGAATGATTATCAATAGGGGTATTTAGCCGTGGGAGCAAACCAGACCCGGTGAAAACCCACGAGGTTGGACAGGCGACGCTATTCCTTGTCACATAAAACCGGGGATTCGAAACCACGCCAGTTGACTAAATGGCAGGCTTTATGACACAGCGCGCCTATTCATTTGGCCATCCAACCCCCTACAGATAGTCACCTCATCAAATGTAATCAAATCAACAATTCTATCATTTAATATTTGATCCAAATGAGAGAGAGAGACATGGAGTTCAACATCCACTCAACACAAACTAGGTCATTTCAAGACTAACATATGGTTCAATTTTATTTCAATAATTCCTTGCAATAGATTTTTTTTAGCAGTAGGAGGAAACCTAAGTTTAAATCTACATTTTACCATATCCTGACCATATTTATATAAGTCTTGTATGGAAAACAGATTTAACCTTGACTCAATAAAAGTGATGGATCGTCCACACACTGCTTGCTTATTTATTTACCTGAGTAAAAAACATAGTAGACTGACTGAACCATTAATTATAATATCATCACACATGTAGTGTAGGTTACAGTACCAAATGTTGAATATATGACTGCATTTCAAGGTCGAAATAAAAGAATCATGGTTTTAGTTATGACGGCCATGATCACCCGCCATACCCACGACCCCACCCCCTTTTAATTGAAGATTTTTGGTAAATAGTTAGTTATTCTTATTATCTAGACCGGTGGTTCTCAACCAGTGTGCCTCTATTTTTACCTGTGTTCCAACGTTAGCAAAAAACAGGTTGAGAACCACTGATCTAGCCTAACTAAATTGGTGTCTTGAAATTTGGAATAAATGACATTGTACACCATTAGCTCTTTTGTTCATTCTATTTGGGATCTGATACAAGTATAGAATGGAAAGCGCAAAACCAAGTTGGCCTCAGGTTTCATTGTTAGGGAACTAATAATGCATTTAAAGCAGGATAGCACTTTATTCATTAGTATATTCAGACAGCTGCAACTAATAATGACTATGACATCCCAGCCTGTAATTGTCTACAGAAAACGTTTGCACTGATTAACAAGAAAGTATTCTGATATCCCAAACATAGTATAAGAAATTACACATTCATGTACAGTACAGAAGAAAACTGTTCTGCAAGTAGTCTACATGTTAAAACTGTATTTGCATAATGCATTTAATCTGTTCAACTTGAACCCAATTAACAGTAATCAAGTCCAACAGGTAACTTAAAGAGGTATTATCACTTCAGTGAGTGTCTCTGATGTAAAACAGATAAAGGTTAATGTATATAAGATCAATATTTAAGTGTAGGATATTAACCTATCCGAGGTGATATGATAAAGAGATTCGCCTGCGTGTTCTCTATCATATCAATCCGAGGGAGAATAGATTTATATCTGACATATGCAACGCCATGTCACCAAGCGCTGAAATAAAGGGCCGGACACGGACAATGTCCGGGCGAATTGACCCCCTTTTACAGGCCGAATTGCCTTTCGTTCGGACATTAATGTCCCACCGATTTTGGGTAAAACAGTAAGCCAAAAATAGTAATTTCATTCGCGAATTCGAGTCGATTGCTAATTATTACAAGACTCGAAAATCCGGACACAAAAATATCAACGACCCGAGTCATAGTGAAAATGTTACTATTTATCAATAATCAATAATTTTTAGAATCGTTTTTTTACGCTGGTTATATCAACGACCCCGAGACCTAGTAAAAATATTACTATTTTTTATAGAATCGGCTCAAAATCCAGGCCCAAAAATATCAACGACCTGAGTCATAGTGAAAATGTTACTATTTATATCTCGGCCGCGCGCGGATAAAATAATCAATAATTATTAGAATCGGCTTTTTTACGCTGGTTATATCAACGAACCGAGTCATAGTAAAAATATTACTATTTTTTAGAATAGGCTCTTTTTCGCCAGTTATATCAACGACCCGAGTCATAGTAAAAATATCACTATTTACATGTATCTTGGCCACGTGTAGATAAAATAATGAATAATATTGAGAATCGGCTCTTTTACGCTGGTTATTCGAGTCTACATGTAGTAGCTAGCTTTGCGTTACTTTCGTATATGATTAGCTCTAAATCACACCTAACATGACTTGTAATTATACAAATTATTAGTAATAAAAGTAATAATATTTAAAATGTTACAAGGAAATGTTCAAGTTGACCATGGGTGTAATTAGGGAGAGACTTTTTATACGAAAATTGAAATATCTCACTTTGTTGGACACTTCCGATGTGAATGTAAATAGACGAGCTTTGAAAACATGTCGAATAAAATAACTTCTTATTTTCCCCAACCCGCGGACACGGGATATCCCGGCCAGTGGGACCGTTCCAGAATATTACTGGTACTGTGTATAATGTCTCTCAAAATGACACTTCTAAACGGGGGCCATCGCCGTCACTAGTTCGAAAATTACATACAATAAGAACCGTAGAAAAGTGGATCAAACCTGACGTAGCAAAATACAATGCCGACGTGTGGTTAACATACGAAGAAGACGATGGTTTTGTGACTACATTAAATTGTGAACTCTATATAAAGTATTTTAAAATTATGAATTATATGAGGGAATTTTCCACTGCATGGAATAATGGTATTTGTCAGGCTGAAAATCTGAAATGTCCGTCCGAAAATCAGTTCAGCCTGACATGAAGTCAGGCTGAACCTTAGCAGTTATTTCAAGGCTAGCATGTCACCCTTAAATTAAATGGGCTCTTCCAATAAAAGTCAACCCTGATTGGATAGCTATTTGATAGTTTCCATCAAATAACGAAAATTACCGAAGTAATCACGTGAATGCATTGTTTAAACTTTCGCCATTTTAGACCTTGAAAGTTCAGAGAAGGATTTCCCCAACTGTGTTAAGTGGATTGTACCAAAATACTTTACAAAGGAACTCTTGGGCTATAAATACTTTCAAGTCTTGTAGTGTGTGGAGAAATACCCGAAATGTGGGCGAAAAGAAAATTTGAAAAGATATCTCAGACATGGATAACAGATCAAAATATGTTGATAAGTGGTTGATATAAGCCGAACATATCGACCTGAGATGAGGTAATTAGCGGTTGATATGACATATGAACCTCTCATGACGTCATTAGCGGTTGACGTGAACAGTCATGACGGGTTGTTAATGCAAAGAAAAAACAACCGCCAGTTGTATATATGGCATTTAGTAACTGGATAGAGCAAAAACAAAAACACATACTTATGGAAAACAGCTACTTAACTTAACTTCAATTTAATTTGTTATATACATGTAGTTATAATATAATACAATTTGATTACTGGGATGCCATTCAAACTATGGCAACTGGTTTCTTCCAGATGATTTCAAAAACTAAATCATCTCACTATATTCACTCTTAAACTAGACCTGGATAAATTAAGCAGTTCCTGTGACAATGGATACATTTGTCAAGGGCAATAACTCGTGAAATTATTATCAGAATTTGGTGATATTCAACAGCATTTTTGTATCACTAAAATGTAAACAACACATTGACGGACAGGAGAAACAACAACATCAATTTGGGTTCATAAAACAACGACAAACAAGTCATTCAAGGACAATAGTGACAATTAGAAACATTTTATCCACCAAAATTAAAAGCCATGGCATAAAAAAGAATGTGTTTATGGAAAAATATGTTTGACATTTTGCAACACATGTTTATATTACGAACTGTAATACAAATAAATTTATAAAACCACCATTTCTGTTTTCATTTTTTATAATACAGAAATTAATCTACTTCATGTCTGCAAAAGTGGTCAACTGTTATATATTTCCAAAATATTTCGATCATTAGACCTTGGTAATGGACTAAATGGGCAGTATGTTGTATTTTATCCAACATATTTAGACAAAACAAAGTGTCATTTCACGGCTCAGATTTTAAATAGCAGGAACCCATCACACCAATCTCCTATCTATTTTTATTTTTGCCTGTGGCATATGTACACAAGAACTCTTGCAGATGTAATGGCTGTCATTGAACAAATTTTGAATACGACAGCATTAAACAATCGTCTCGTAACAATCACCATATGTTTGGCGCAATATAGCCCGGTTGGAGCTGACATGCCATTAAACTCCATTTCATTCATTCATGCATTAAACAATCACCAAACTCTATTCAAAGTTAAAAGTAAAAAAACTCTGAAGCCAATTCAAATTTTGTAAATGTGTTGATGAATCTTTTGTATGATCTGAATCTGTAATTGTGCTTATTAATTATTAACGAGAGTTTTACTGTCAATATATAATACCAGTGTTATAAATGATTTCAAGTACTTACATTTTTAGCAACTCTCTTGGCTCTGTTCTCCTTAGTAAAAATATTCGGATCTCCTGCGAAATCCACCATTGGTTCTTGAGCGTTTTCTTTATCCGCCATATTGTATGATATATCTCCTTGAGAGGATTACCATCTGAAAATATAAATGACATATTCCTATTATATAGTGCTACAACAATTTCTGAACCCAAGAAAAAACAGAGACAGGTTATAGTGCAATGAAAATATTGTAAACATATTTTCCACATGCCACGTTGTGCATGCAAACTGTAATTGGAACTCATATTTTGTCATGCAATTAATATTTGTCAATCAAGGCTAATTGGCACTGAAAACATCCAGATGATGAATTTGAATATACAAAGATACACATGTACATGTATATGTTTTGTCAAACAATTTCAAGCAAATTTGAGGTTAACAAAACACTGGCGAAAAATTTCCGTCCTCAAGATACTTTATGGGTTGGTTGGTTTAACAGATGTCACTCATGCATCACATGATCAGAAGTTTCTGTAGTATAGACAATTTGGCATTTAGTGCCAAACTCTAACTCTCTCCCACGCGTGTGTTCACTTCCTAAACCTCTATATCAAGAATTTTCAGATTTAAACAAACAAACAAAAGACATTCACCCGAGATTTACATCTTTGTAACTACACCCACATTATCTTCACAAACCAGAATTCCAAAGATAGGTTGCCAGGCAACGAAACATACGCCACCAGCAGCTAAATCCTCTGGGCAGTAAACAAGAGTTGTCGCATACTTTTACTTTTTTTCGGAAATGAAACATTTATAATACATTAAAATCTGATTAAAAGTAACAACTCAATAAGTAATAATCAGAAAATCATTAGAATTTGTTCTGCCCCATGCTAACATTTAGAATACGAAACATTTAATATCATAGATTTAGCTGTTCAGTTATAAAATTCATTGAAAATCAATAGGTTCTTCGTCTTATGACCTTGAACACTGTGTATAAATTTGAAGTCAATCGGATATTAACTTTGGCCTCTAGAGCGTCCACAAGATTTTTGAAGTGATCAAGGACCATAACTCTGGCAGTAATTATTGGAAATCACTAAAAATCAATAGGCTTCTTAACACTGTGTATAAATTTGAAGTCAATCGGATATTAACTTCGGCCTCTAGAGCGTCCATAAGAATTTTTGAATAGATCAAGGGCCATAACTCTGGAAGTAATTATCAGAATTTGCTGTAAATCAATAGGCTTTCTCGTCTCACGACCTTAAACACTGTGTATAAATTTGAAGTGAATCGGATATTAACTTTGGCCTCTAGACGCCGGACGGACGGGGACGACAACAATATATAATGCAATAGCTTCCTGGCATTATGAACCCCTTGCCATATCTTGTGTGTGTGTGTGTGTAAGTTATTTGACAGGGGCAATAATTTGACAAATAGTTGATATGCAAATTTGTGAATTTTGACAAGGTCCATAATCAAACAATAACTGTAGGCCTAACCAATAAATTTGAAAATAAACATCTCTGAAATTTTGGAGTGTTGACAATGTTTCAAGGACAGAGCCAAATATTAGGGTGCACAAATAATCAATGCACAAAAAAGTAAGAGGTCATATTAGCAAGTTCTATAAAGTGGTCTAAAAAGAAATTTAGTGGACTACACAAATGTTGGTGATCAGCTGACGACTATATTACCACCTGAACTGTTGGAAATGAAATAAAATATCCTTTGACAGTGATACAAATATTAATTTCCTTTTTTCTGTTAAGAAACCAATATGGCTTACATACTACCTTTTTTAACCAATCAAGTTAATGAAAGATGATGGCCGTACATAATGCAATATGATATTAGGGAAGTATTGTGCAGACAATGTGAGTGGTTGGAAAGATTTTCTAGGCCTAGCCAAATAATCTAACCCTTCTGAACTTGACAATCTGATCACCTTAAATCTCGATATTTCACAATATCTTGTGCAAAAACAATCTACTTCCTTTTACTAATGATGCATTGACGTCTAAGAACTGATGTGCATATTTTCTCAAAAATATCTTTTGATGATAACAAAATAGTTACGCAGAGAAAATCAGTTTCTAGTTTAGATTAATGGATATAACATCCTGACAGCTAAGGTAAAAATCTGGGTATTGTAGTGACAAACTACTTATTCTTATATTAAATAGCTCACTTTGTCTTGTCTAGGAATGACTATTTTATATTAGCATTCGTCATGACATAAATCAAAACTACGTTTTTTCCTTTCATCATCCATGTAATATAGATTAATCTATTTGTGTAGGATTGCACGCAATACAGTCACTTTTATTAGTTCTCCGAGAAGATACCGTACAACAAATGGTCATATTTGCGGATGCTAAACAGAATTTTAATTTGGGGACAAGAGTTAAAGATAGGTTGCCAAGCAACGAAACATACGCCCACAGCAGCTAAATCGTCCGGGCAGTCAACAAGAGTTGTCGCATATTCTTACTTTTTTCGGTAATGAAACATTTATAATAATCTGATTAAGATTAACAACTCATAAAATAATTATCAGAAAATCATTAGAATTATACAAAATATTCAAAATCATGGATTAACTGATCAGTAATCAAAATTCATTGAAAATCAATATACTTGTTCGTTTCATGACCTTAAACACTGTGTATAAATTTAAAGTCAATCGGATATTAACTTTGGCCTCTACATGTAGTGCGTCCACAAGCTTTTTTGAAGTGATCAAGGGCCATAACTCTGGCAGTTATTATCGGAAATCGCTGAAAATCAATAATAGGCTTCTTCATCTCATAACCTAAAACACTTCCTGTATGTGTAAATTTAAGGTTAATCAGATATTAACTTTGGCCTCTAGAGCGTCCACAAGATTTTTTGAAGTGATCAAGGGCCATAACTCTGGCAGTTAAATCAACAATAGGCTTCTTCGTCTCATGACCTTAAACACTGTGTGTAAATTTAAGGTCAATCGGATATTAACTTTGGCCTCTATAGTGTCCACAAGATTTTTTGAAGTGTTCAAGGGCTATAACTCTGGCAATTATTATTGGAAATCGCTGAAAATAACGAGGATTCTTCGTCTCATGACCATAAACACTGTGTATAAATTTAAAGTCAATCGGATATAAACTTTGGCCTTTAGATTTAGAGCGTCCACAAGATTTTTTGATGTGATCAAGGGCCATAACTCTGGCCATAATTATCGGAAATCGCTGAAAATCAATAGACTTCTTCGTCTCATGACCTTAAACACTGTATAAATTTAAAGTCAATCGGATATTAACTTTGGCCTCTAGAGCGTCCACAATGTGGGCGTATAAAAAGGTCTAATTCAAGTGATAATATACTAGTTTTTTGGTGTTTGTGGACCCATGAAGCAGAAATTATGCACACACTAGTAAAATAGGCTATTTTCATCAGCAACACAATGAAAATAGCAGCCAGTGATAGCGTTCTGTCATTAAACTAAATCAATCAATGGCATAATTTCAATCAAATCAATTGTTTGGCGTGGTTCCCATTGTCAGAGGTGTAGAACGAAAGGCCTTGATATAAGAGTAGGCTGTAGAGCCGCTGTCTGGTCACAATTTCCATCATAGCACAGTCGGAGCAGAAAAGTAAACCTCATTTGATTACAAAAATAAGGTCTGAATATCAATTAATTACCGTCTTTAATCATCCATGTGAACAGGTGCAGCAGGCATGTTTACACTGAAGTAATCAAATCACCATAACAATTCAAAAAAAAAAATACAAACAAATTGATACTTTTGATAATAAAATAGCCATACAAATAAAAATGGGTTAAAAGTGTGGAATATAACCCTGAATAAAGGGAGTGTAATTTATTACAAAAGTGAACTTGTGGCCTTTACAATGGCTCTCATTATCGGTGATTATAGTCACACATGGAGATCATCCCTTTATACTTCTTCCTGAACACTGATTTCATTCAATTACCGTTACCCTAATAATTTATATAAACTGATGGTTAGCAATTTAATACTTCCTGTGTCAAATACTTTTAACTTACATATTTAACAATAAACCTGTGATCCGATTATCTAAGTAATCTACACCTAGATTTGAGCAAACACAATGCCATTGATGATGACATACTTTTTTAAAGCTACGAATAGAAACCGGTTTTAATGACACGGTCTCTCTATATGATCAGTTATGTGTTACCTAATTCATACTCCTCCAAATGTCATTGTATATAGATAACAAACGAATTTGAGTGATTAACAATCAAGGGTTTACGTTCAAAGCCGAGTTCACACAGATATTACTCAAAGTAACCAGGTACAATTTATTTTTTGCGATTGCATGGGACTGAAATCTTTATTTAAGAATTTGCTTGCATGTAGGTGACTATGGTGTGGATAATGGAGGAACCCATGAAGTTAGGCCTTCTCGGCAACAGGTATATGGAGTTAGTGTTTTACACTGCTCCACCTTACCATGACTATTTTATACATGCATTCAGAAGGCAAACTTAAGCTACCTTAACATAAGACTGAGTTTTCAAACCAGCTTAATGGCAGATGAGAAAGTTAAACTGGTTTAATGATCCCCAGGGGCTTTAAACCAGTTTAACTTAAAGGGACAATAACACTCTTGCTGGCTTGGCAGCCCCAGAAAATAAATAATAGCCTTATTCTAAGTACTAGATGTTTAAGTGTCCTACCTGTTGTGTAAATTATCCATTACTACCTATTTTACTTGTTCAGAGGGTTCGAAAATATTTTAAATCAAAGTCACATTTCAAATCAATTAGTTGAATTTTTCCAATTTTTTAAATTAGGTGTGTTAAGACAAAATTTATATCATCAATTAATTGGAATATTGTAAAATAATACAATTTGTTGACCAGAATGAAGATTGGGACATATTATTTAGTTACAACAAGAGTGTTATTGGGGCTTTAAGCGTCTGAACAGGTTATTAGTTACACTTCAAATCCTCTTTGACCCAAAGGTGTATTTTGTGAAAACTAAGACGCTGAATTGTCAGATATAGTCCTGTTGTCATTGCATAATTTCTTTGGGGTTAGTGCGTTCAAGCAAAATAGATCGACATGCCATTCTTCCAGTGCAAATCACTGTGCATAACAGAAAATTAAGACTGGATGTTGATACAACCAAGCATATCAAATTCAGTAACGAGATGGTTACACCTGTTATCAGATGGAGAATATACAGGAGAATAACCTCAAATTTTCATGTTTTTGGATCTGTCCTATAAATGGGTGAACTTAACTACTTGTCAGCAATTAGCACCTGTTGATAGAATATGTGCCTTATTGTTAAATTAATATATTGGCAGCCGACATTAAAAATACCTATATAATGAAAATAGATTTAATGTAAAAACATCCTGTTCTCTTTATAGCTACAATCTTCCTCCATTGTGTTATTATCGTTTTTCCTTAAAGACGTATCATGCAAAAGCTAAATTTGCCTTAATATGTTGCTTTTTCCATTTTCTTGACAAATCAAATCTTATTCAGATCTTATCAAGGATTAGGATTGAGAATCTGTAAAGTTTTTTATTTACCGGTGGAACCCCCATGAACTACAATTTATCATTATTAAATGTCAATGAACTGGTAGTATATATAATTAGGCCATGAATTGGAGGTGTAAGTGAGTGTGGTCTACAAATATATCATTTGTACAGATGGAGAGGAAATGAGGACATTACAATTCTCCCACAGTGTAGGATGTCGGCAATTTATTTTTAAAGCCATACTACCTAAAACAATATTTGCAGTGAAGGATGTCTTCTACAGTAATATGAATTGTAAGTGGTTCAGCTCAATGATTCTTTCGGGTGAATGGGGCAAATATGGTTAATAATAAAATATTTTTGGGCCCTATAGATTTGCAATACTGCTAATATATTTGTAAAGAAAATACCCAGTAAATGAACAGAATAAAATCTTTACAACTTTGTCCTGCTGGATTTTACATTATAAACCACTGCACTCTAGTCTATTGTATCAACAAACACAACCTTAGCACATAAAATCAGGATAAAACTCAAAAAGAAATTGTCACATTGCTGCCATTTCTTATGGAATAATTTTTTTTTTTTTTTAATGGAACTATGCTCAAAGATTAATGGTTAACAACAAGTTATCCCACCATTTCAGATTGAGTTTTGAGTCATCTCTTACAATGATCAAGTGAGCCTTAAAATGACAAAAAGGTTAAAATTTGTTTAAAATATCAATATGCATGGTGAGAACTGACAGATTTTATTGTGTCATGGCCCAGTTATGTCACAGGCTGTAATGTACAACTCAATATCAATATAAAATACTGTTATATGAAGACTAAACAGATCAAATCAACTTATATATTTCTATTTCACAAATCACCTTCACAGGGCTTTAGAAGAGAAATGAAACCAGAAGACCTGGAAAACCCCATCAGCTTACTACTCTTCATAGGATGAAATCAATGCCACATCACTCAAAGATACACTATCTTTATAATCTAGAGGACATGTACAGGTATCAGACCACACAAACACCACCATCATCTCACTTTTTATCAAATACCAATACATTTTTTAAGTACAGTATCACAATACATACATAACATTACATTGTTATGTTAATATTTTGAGCTTATAATTGCCTTACGCTAGGGTGAAATGAAGAGAAAATCATGGATGAGTTCACATAACAATATCTTTTATCATCTATAATTCATAATAAAATGTAGTTACATTGTACTTTCAGATCAACAAGTGCAACTTATATTAAAACTAAAGATAGTTTGCCAGGGTATGAACAAATGCCCACAACAGCTAAGTTGCCCACAAAGATTTTCACATATTTTTGGGGGGGGCAGGCATTAATAATAAGATCATTAAAACTGATTAAGGGTTGCAGATGATACTTTTAGCTGTTTTGAGTTATCAGAAATTATTTGAAATTAATAAAGAGCTTGCTCTCATAAAAATAAACACTGTGTAAAAATTTCAAATTGATGAGATAGTGGCTTTAGCCTTTAAGACCATCCACAAGATGTTTTCAAATTGATGAAATTGTGGACGACGGATCAATGGACAATGGACTGACAGATATCTTTAAGCGAATACATAACTACTTTTCAAAGTGAACAAAATAAAAACTACCAGAGATATTATATTTTATAGTGGACAAAATAAAAACTATCATAGAGATGTTATTTTCCAACAGTAATTGGATCACAAGATTTAAATCTTTGATTTAGGTTTAGTAACTAACAAATTTTTAGTCAATGAACATTAATCAGTTATAGAAGATATAAACACTTGTAGTGACAGTTTCATGTCTCCAAATGGGGTTTAACCTCCACTCAACACAAATTAGGTCATATTGGGACTAACATATGGTTTAATTTTATTTAGGGGTCTTGAGCAGTGGCAGGAAACTGGACAGGTGACCCCACCCCTTGTCACGTGCAACCACGGATTCAAAACTATGCCAGCTGACTCAATGGCAGGCTTTATGATACACCGTGCACTTGCTAACCATTTGGCCATCCACCCCCACCCCCCTCCCCCAAGACTTTTCATCCTTGGATATGTGTTGTGCTTTATTACACAACGACGACTTTGCTTTAAATCAAAATAGTAAACGTTTTTGACCTTCGAGCTCTGTTGAGCCTTTAAATTTAACTATTTTCTCAAATGTTATTTTTGTGTCAATACTATAACATAAACCAACAGAGCGAGCTTACTACAAATATTTGTTGGGATTTTTTTCCATTTTGCACTAACCAGCAAATGGTTGCTGTCAAGACACTTGAAACTACATAAATATTAAGGAAGAAATAGTGTGAAGATCTTAATAAGACAGATCTCCCGACCTCTTTTCACATGGTATTCTCATAAATGCTAATATTTGGGACTCTTTAAATTCCTCATATTATATTGGTTATCCTGGAGATGGCGATGATATGGTATGGGTGAGATGGTAAGTTGATATTAATGTAAGAAAGCTCAGATTCTACATCTGTCTACCCTACATACTAGAACAAATAGCAAAAAACAAATAGGTTGAATAGCACAGCGTCAACACACTAGAGCACATTCAAAACTAATCTAATACAACAGAAAAACTCAGTTATATTATATCTTTGTTTCTAAGCTTGCACAAAACTGCCATGGATGACAAAACTGACTTCAATCACAATAATCCTGTGCAAAAACTATTGAAATATTAATTGCTTTTTGATGATATTTGATTATTTGGAGTGTAAATATATTAGTGCTAACATGTTTGCCTTCCCTAGAGCAAAGAATTCAAAGAGGTTTATAAATTACCAGAGTAGAACATTTAAAATAGACATAAAGTAGCTACAGTGTCAAATGAGAAATGAGAAAGATTTTTTTCTATCCTCTAAAAATGCCAATCTGGAATAAAATTAATTGACACAAAAATAAACAAAATCTGGAGTACAAATATTGAAACAAATATAAATTTTGTAAAATTCCAGATTGACTGACAGATCAGCCATACACATAATTTACACCCTCATTAATCAATCACTATAAACATTATTCTATTCTTATTCTAATTTTTCAAGTTTGTGTAGATTGCACATGTAGTACATCTCAAAAGATAAAAGATTATCAATACCAGAAGCTTTAAGAACAAGCCATTGATAAAAAAAATTAGTATGTAGATATATACCTATCAGATTAACACATGTGTGTGTACATGTTTTCTATTAGTTACCGATATACTATGTAACCACAGACAATGGAAACTAAAGCCAATAAAAACCGTATTGTTACTTTGTGAATATACATGTATATATATAAATATATTGTTTATCTTTATACAATAACATTATTTCTGAATAGTCCCAAGAGCACAAAAAGTATTTAAAAATGTTAAAATGCTATTAAACCAGTGCTGAAATCAGTTTGCATCGCCATACCTTTTATGTCTTCAACATTTACCGTGACACAAAGTAGTGCAGTTTATAATACATGACAGTGAGAGATAATCAAACATATTTAGTAATTTCAAACTTATTCATTGTGAGTCAACAAAAGTACCGTCAAGTGCTCTTCTTAACTTCCTCAAACTATATATGCATTTTATCCAGGCACAAATATAGCATTAAATTTGAATGTAGACGGGATAAAATGTGTTTAAAAGGACAAAAGGGATACCTGTAAGTCTTTTTGATGAGGATCTTATTACAATGGCAATGAAAACTTTACCCCAAGTACCAATAATCACAAACCTACACTAAAGTTAACCTTGATATGCTAATCCCTATGTGAAGGGATCATAGGATAATGGAGACTAAGGGCCTTTCCTGCAAAACTAACCAATTTTATTCATTAAAGATACATGTACATTATGGGAGATACGATAAAAAGTTGGCTGTTCTCACTATAATAGTTAAAACTAGATAGTGTAAAGGTAATTTGCTGAAAATTTCAGTCAAATTGATCAACTATGACCCAAGAACAAAATGGGTGAAACAACATAGTCTCGATTATCCACGTTTTAAATTTAATTATCAATGGCCCTTACGCGGCGTATAGGAATCTAATCCAGCCAACATCGAAGGCTAGCCTTGACATCAAGAGATTACTATGGTCTGGATAAGTTGATTAATGTGTAATTGACAATTTCGATAACATTTCAGGCCTAAAGAAAGACTTGTAATAGGCAGATTTTGCTCTTGCATAATGCATGTTTTAAATATATCTGATAACACCTTCTTTAATACCGTTCGCCCTTGTTTAGAGATACATGTACAATACTAATCTACAATTTTACGTACACACTGTTGTTTAGAGTTAGTGTTTGAGAATTATGTAAACTTACATCAGACATAAGTAACCCCCAAGTCCTCAATCTCCCCCAACACCCCCCTCCTTCTTGATCAGCAGAGTACCAGTTCATATAAATAAAAGAGAAAGAGAAATGGGGTTTAACATCCACTCGACACAACCAGGTCAAATCGGGACTAACATGGTGTAATTTTATTTCAATATTTCACATGCAAGTAGAGGTCTTTTGCACTGAGAGGAAACCCTACTTCTTGTCATTTACAACCGGGCATTCAAAACCATGCCAGCTGACTCAATGACAGGCTTTATGATACAGTGTGCATGTGCTAACCATTCAGCCATTCACCCCACTCCCCAATATAGATAAAATACATAGTCCTAATGCTAATCTCTTCATCTAGCAAGGTCAGAAATGTAATCTTAGTTCAAACACATAATGCAGGTTTTTATCTACCATACATAATGATAATCACTTAGAAAAGAACGACAAATAACTAAACAAATACGCAAAAGAACTTGTATTGGGGTTGAGATAATGAATTCTTAATTAACGAAAGTCTTGAACTGGAAAACACACCAACTAGTTCTAAGACAAACAGATAGGTACTATGAATAGGGTTAAAGGTTAATGACTCTTGGATGTCTTTCCTTAATGCACTATTGTTGATGTTGTACGCAGATGAATGTTTTATCTACATGATGAAATATCTGATGTAAATTTGCCAGGAACACCTGATCGCATGCTTTTAGCCTTAAAAGACAAACAAATGCATCAGAGTGTCACATAAATATAATTGACAAGCTTTTAGTGGATGAGAGTTAGATTTAATGAAACAAATCTCTGGAGAACCAACATCACTGATTGTGTGAAAATGGCTGCAATATAATGGTGTGATCTATTTAAATAGCAGAGAAGAGGTGAAAACAAAACTTGTGTAAACAGAGGTACGACCATGCATTTTTCAGGAAGCTATTGAGCATGACACAATGAGTACTATAATTACAAAATATTATCTATATTGCGTTAATAAATGTACCACAGTGCATTCGCCAGGGCACAATACATATGATAACTACAAGATAAAAATGTTTACATCATTCCTGATCAACTATTCGACATCTGAAATATTTAACTCTATTGGCTTAGAGATTTAAATCATGCATGAGATAGTGCTACTGCTTATACATATTATAAATTATGAACGATAGCATCATAATGACCAAAAACAGTTGTAACGAACACAAATGCAACGAAACATGGTAAAGACTTCTGCTAAAAGTGTAGCAGTAAATAAATTTCAAAGTGATTTATCTGCAAAACAATAACATAATTCTTGTTAATTTATAGGTTTAATTATTGGTATTATTAAATCGTTTAAATAATGCAACAAGTATCTTATAATGGCTATGATGGACGAATATTGCAACTTGATCTTGTTAGTTCAAGAAGGTGATAATCCAGGTATGTTCATCCTATTGTCAGCGGCTGTCTTTCATGACAATAGACTAAGATAATAGCACATTCTCCCATTTGAGGTGTGTTACACTCTCATGCAGATAATTATCTACAAGACACTTTACTTTCAGTTTGATCATGTCCAAAAACTTATCAGACTGGTAATAAATAAAGTAAAATTGTCTCAAAGTTTTTTGAATATGTATTGGAGAAAACTGGAACTTAAATATTCTAAAAAATAAAAATCAATAAACTCAGTGAATTTTTACGACAATAAGTCAATAAAGCTTTTTGAGTCAAAAACCAACAAAGACAATATTGAGAGAGAGAGAAACGTTTCAAAGTCCACTCAACACAAAATAGGTCATTTTGGGACTAACATATGGTTCAATTTTATTTCAATAATTTGCGTGCGCGTATGGGTCTTTGAACAGTGGGAGGAAAACCGGAGAAAATCCTTTGAGTTTGGGCAAGTGACCTTACTCCTTGTCAGGTATAACCAGGGAATTGAAACCACGCCAGTTGACTCAAATCAGATCTTATGATACAAAGCGTACGCCCAAACCATACCCTCATTCAAGTCAATATAAGTTACATGTATACAATTTAAAGACAGTTTTAAAGGCTTAATTTTGAAATTTTTTTAAATTTGAGTTGTTCATAGAAGTAATGTATCTCTCCATGAAATGGAATAAAATGGGGTTTAACGTCCTACTCTTCTGCACCTAACCTGGGCTAATGGAAGACGGGCATACGCCATACAGTTACGGCCTACTCTTATATTGAATTCCAACTGCCAAGGGATCTTTTATGTACACGCCAATGTATACACGGGACCTCAATTTTTCGTCTCATCCGAACGTCGAGACAGCTGTCCTTGTCAGTCCCTCCGTTCTGCATCACTGATAAGGGGAAACCACGTCGGAAATCGAGATAGAATTTCTCGGCCAATGCAGGGATCATCTCTCCAAGTGCTATTATTTGAAAAATGAAATACACAAAGATTTCCTCATGGCCACTTGCAAAATGATACACGCATAATTTAAATGAGATAAATCGCTAAAAATCGGGAACTAGAAATGTTCAGCAAAAAACACAGCAAGTCTCAATCGAATGACACTCTAGCCTCTGGTTATTCCTGTCTACACCAAAAAGTATTTATTGTGCATGCTCTCCAGATATGGCATCACTGTTTGACATGACTTGTTGAATATGTCTTGGCTCATTCTTCGAGTCCCTTTTTACAAATGGCACTGATTCGTGTACCAATGGTTAAATGTTTTTTTTTGTTTTAAATATTGGATATCAGAAACCCATCTTTTCCTGTTTAAATTTTAAAGGGACAATAACACTCTTGCTGGCTTGGCAGCTCTAGAAAAAAAATAATAGTCTTATTCTAAGTACCAGATGTTTATGTGTCCTACCTGTTGTGTAAATTATCCATTACATCACATTTTACTTGTCCAGGGGGTTCGAAAATATTTTAAAATCCAAGTCACATTTGAAAAGGTTTACGTTAACCTTTTCAAATCATGTAGTTGAATTTTTCCAATTTTTTAAATAAGGTGTGTTACGATGAAATCTGTATCATCAATTTATTTGAATATTGTAAATTAATACGATTTGTTGACCAGAATAAAGATTGGGACATATTATTCAATTACAACAAGAGTGTTATTGGGGCTTTAAGTACCATCTCCATGACTCCAAACAGTCATACTGTCTACTGAGTTACCGTTTTCTTAAAATAAACGTTTCAAATTAGATAATTGAATCAAAATTGATATTATGAATGTTTAGTCAAGCTGGTAATTTGATTTCACCTGGTGAACAAATTGTTTCCTTTGTTCCCGGAAGATAAACCTCAACTCAAGAAATAAAAGATGAAGTAACATGTCAATCTTTGTTTATTTACCCACCAGCTCACAGCAAGAGACCATTATTTTAATACTACTTCAAGTCCTTTACAAAACAATGTGGACCATCCTTGACATTTAGGTCACTAGAGTTCATTCATTTTAGAACCTACTACCAAACAATGATATCATTGTTATTTCAGAAATGTGATGGTTAGTGTGAAAAATAGTAAAATAAATACCAGCCAAGCATAGTGAACTTAGTATTAAACACATGCAACTTATTAGTTCAGAAGAAATTCAAGCCCATTGTGCGATCTTTTGTAAAGGTTACTCTGCTTGGAAACTTTCTTTTACAGAGTGACAAATGTGAAGCATGAATCAAGCAAAGCTCGCTCAGTTCAGCTACTCTTTCCATCAGATCTGTAATCTCTTTGATAAAAAAAAATCAAAAATCAATATTAGAGCTTCCAGTTTCACTTCCACTATTCAGCTTATTGACCTGGCTACACAGATGTCATTTGTTATCCTGTTGTGTTTTATTTTTTCCTCACTTTCTACCATTAGCAGAGGTTGGATAAATCCTAGATTGCAGCCGATATTGATGGCATAGATAATGTGTAGGATAGAAAACTATATAACATTTTTGAAAACTTTTTACACAATGATTTATCATATAAATGGGTATTTTTTTTCTCTTTTTTATTCTAATAACTGGAGTTCAAAAAATATGGAACTTTCATAAAACTACATCAGGATATCTTTTTTTGTATAGTGCAAAATATTCTACTCATCGATAATGATTTTTTTTGTATTGTCAAATAAAATATGATCTAAAATTTGATGTCACTGAATGTTGGTTATGCCTCAAAAATATTTCTGCCCCCAATAAGAGAACAAAATTACTGAAATGAAATGAAACGGGTTTTAACGTCCTACTGTTCTGCTCCTAAACTGAGCTAATGAAAACGGGCATGAACATTCTCAGCCAATACAGGGATCGAACACCCGACCTCCAGCCACCAACATAATTACTAACGCGATCTCAAACACATTACACTATACAATTCAATACTTATATCATGTCTAAACTTGAGATCTTTAATATTTGGATGTAACATTGACGAGAAATTATTTTGAAATAAATATGGGATCATATGTGTAGGTGTGTAGTACTGTTCACACTTAACTGTATGTTAAATAGGTGTTATCACTTTCAACAAGAAACAAATTAATGTACCTCTGGTAAACAAACCAACAGTGGGGTAGATGACCCCTACCTTAATCCAAAATAATTAGATGAAACTTATGTATTTCACTGTACTTTCACATTTATCTTTATCATAAAGCATTGAAAAATCAAATTGTTTATCTCTCTTCTTAACCTGAGCAGAAAATGCTTATTATCAAACTTAGCCATTCTATTCAATTATGTACTTAAACTACATGCCAAGCTCCATGCCTCTCATTCAAATACAACCAAAGTTACAGTGTTCCTAAGGCTCAACCAGTCAAGCCTAGATTACATACTTTCTGCCTATGACGAGTAGAAAATACTCATGATCAATCTCATTCAAGAAGACATTTTCCTAATAAACAAATACACAAAGTTTGAATATACTACCTCAAAGCAGTATTGTGTTCCAACAGCTGTGATGGACAGAAGGACACAAGAACCAATAAACCCCTGCTTTCTTGGAAACACCAGGACAATAAATTGTCAAGAATTAAATCCCCGACCTACAGATCAACTAAAGATTGCAATGTTTACAACTTGAAATGAATCTTAGTCTAAGGCTCATGAATAGATTGGACATAGATTTTGATCACTATCTCATTTAAACATGTCACTATATTTAATAAAATCACATCAATTTTTTTTTTTTTACCAAATGGCAAAGACCTCCAAAGTGGTAATGTCTCTTTAAACATAAAAAAACAGGCTATCAAGGCTGATATAATAGTTTATGATTTTTACTTAAGTACTTCAAAAGAGACTTGAAGCATAAGATATAATATCTAATTTTTTTCGACTACATTTTAGCTTTTTATTTCTTATATTCCTGTCTTTCATTAGGTGTAACAGAAGTTGTACCATTACTCAGAGGTTTATTTTTCTTATTTGAAACCTGATTTGGCAAGAGCCAAGACTTTTTGGCAGAAGTCATGTAGTTCCACTAATCTAAAAAGATTGAATTTCGATGGTTTTAAATAGAAATTGTCTACATATGGTGACATAATGTGTAGTGGCTTGACAATGTCAGCAATGCAACATAACTGTTTTCATGCTTTCATAATGTTATAAAATCTTTAAATTGCCTTGAAGGCTGGGAAAATAAAAATTACAAAAACATCTAATATTAAATGAAAATATTAAAACAGTCAATATTAAACATGTCCTTGTGGACAATAAGAAGAACACAAGACACTTTGACTAGCAGTGTGTCTGTCCCCCTTCTGCTTTAGTGAATCAAAGGGGGTTATTAATGAGTTCAGTTCCTGCAATTTCAAAAAATAATTGGTCTAAAACTTGGAATAATAAGGTTACATGTTTGCAAGGTTTCAATTTAAGGATGATCAACCTGCAAAAGAATATGAAAAATTCCAAATTATAAACTGATTCCTCTTTATGGCAAGCTATTAAAACTTTGCAGAGTATAAACTGTAACAAGAAACTGGTATCTTTAACAAAATGCTTCTAAATGTATTAAATTAATTTCTCATTCTAAATTTTGAAGAAAGATTGGTCAGATGGGAAATTTTAAATATTCTTCATATTCTTATGTTCCTAAATAATCAATATGAAATATATTCATATCACATTGAAAATTATGCATATTGAATTTTGCCATGTTGTTCTTGTGTCGATATCAAGAAGTCTTATGCACAGTGATGTTTTGTGTGTAAATATACTGATAATATGTAAAATAAGTAAAATATTTTGACTGAAATATTGAAGAAATGGAGTTTAATGTTCTTCTTTTTGGCACCAACCCAACTAATAAAGACACATATTTAAAATGGCATGAGAAACAAGTTAATAAATGTTATTGGCCTAATAGAAAAGTTGACTGCACCAAATGTGTAAACATAAGCATCAATTGGGATGAATATGAGCACAGCAATACGTTTAATTATAATAGCCATGAATGGGTATTCAATACACCAAAATTTAAATTTAAATCCTCTGTGTTGACCTATTAAAGTGGTGACAAAAAGTGTGTTTTTGACCCTATTAGTATTACGGTATGTTTGTTTTTCTTTCCATTGTATTGATATCAATTAAAGTTTGGATTATGAACTGTAGGGTAAACTGAATATAGAATACATTGACCATTGTACATAATAATACAATAATGTCATATTGTGTTATAATAACATAAAGAAATCAAGAGACATTATCAAAATTATGGTTTGTTAAATTAGACATCCAATACTGCAAGAAAGAAAGCTGCACATAATTTTAGAAGAGTGTAGTATTCTGTGTATAATAAATCAGTGTTGGTGCACCAGGATCTTTACGGTAGCCTACGCATGCGACGCAACATTATTTTACATGTAAACACGCACCGTGATATCAAATTATCAATGGTGCATAATGCGTGGTCGCGTTCTGTTTAGTGACATGACAACATCAAATAAAAGCCCAGCTTTAAAAATACTTACAAAATATGTGTATTACGGTAGCACAAGCGGTGTATTTCGTTTTCCTCTTGCGTTGAGAACAATGTTTCACACAACGGTTACCCACGGCTTGTGTGACCCAGTGTTATATTTTTACAGTTTTCTCAAATTATCCAATGATGGGAGAAGAACACAAAGTCTGGGCGGAGCAATCTGTCAGTTTCCAATTTTAGACCTGATTGTCAAGACTGTATTTGTAACTCGATCCTTCGGCTACACCCTTTGCTTTAAAGGTCTAAGTACTCTATCACATTATATTAATAACTGACAAGTGATTCCATTGTATTGTCTGTCACATCTTATTATATTTCTTGAAAATGCTTAAGACACACAAATGCCATCTGTAACTCCGCATTCCCCTTTCTTTATTATTTCTTATTTGTGTATTTCTCATTTCATTCTGGATGGCATTTTCCATTATGACATAATTATGTATGCGGTCCAAATATGGTGTAATATGTAATAAAACTATCAATTACCTATGCATCTATCTGACTAATATGGAAAGGGAGACTTGTGAAAAATGGAATTAAAAAAGTAATAGTACGTGAAGATGTGAAAGAACGTCACTTCAAGAGAACCTACACGTGCTGTTGCAAATGAGCCTATATCATTTTTTTTTTTTTTGGTAACTTATAAACATGTTAAGGGGAATGTAAAATAGTTTGGAATTAGGATCACTTTTGTAGAATATCTAAGTCTTTTGAATAGCATGTAAAAGACTCGTGAAAAAAATATCGTAGGCATTTTTGTTTTAAATCTAGGCCGGGAATTATGTGGAATGTGTAACACTATCCGGCATTGAAGTTGTCTTGGAAATTGGAAAGTTTTTGCTCATTTATAATCATGTCTTCAAACTTTATAACAGCAGTTAACGGGATTTTAGCCAGTTCAAGATAATGTCAAACGTCAGTGCACGTAATGTAAATTCAATTAATGGGGATAGATAGCTCTGATAGATATATTTAGACGTATTTAAATCCAATATTTTATATTTTGAAGAACATATTTTCTACTGTTTCTGAACTCATCCTCACACTTAGCCAAATAAGTGAATTTGTGACAAGTAGTGGATAAACAAAATGAAATGGAGTTTAACGTCCTACTGTTCTGCTCCGAACTGGGCTAATGAAGATGGGCATACAGTGAGCTACGAGGGAAATTTTGCCCAGACAGCGACACTACTCCCTACTCGATATACTCTTATATTGAATTCCAAATGTAAAGGGATCTTTTACGTGCTCGCCAATATGTACATGGTGCCTCTTTTTTGTACCACCCAAAAAACTAGACAGCAGTCCTTGTCAGGCCCTCCGTCCTGCATCACTGATAAGGTTACGCGGAAAGTCTGGATGAACTTTCTCGGCCAATGCAAGGATCAACACCCGACCTTCAGGCAGAGGCGGAATACGTAGGCAGTTTCCTAAGGCCCAAGAAAAAAAAGGGTCCATAAAATTTTGGACGACCTTTTCAAATTTGATGTTTTACATTCTAAGTGAATTCAGATTTATTGAAAGTGAATTACAAAATACATTTTTTTTCTTTTAAGAAATAATAAAAAGCTTGTTTTTTTTTTTTCCGGCAATTGGCGGTTGCTGTGCTTCTCTGAGCATCAAAAGATTGTCACTGGCCGAATGACATGATAATGTTTGACTAAGTTGTAGTGCTTGACATTATTCCATCAGCATATCTTCGTTTCTCTTACAGTGGTCTTAGTTTTACTACGACAAACCAGTTCCGTGCAGGTCCACACAAGTACGCGCCAAAGCCTTGCGAGCGTCCGAAGGGGAGGGGGTGTCTGGGGATGTTCTCCCCCAAGGAAAATTTTGAAAATTGACAACCGCAAAGGCATTTTCCAATCATTTAAGACCAAAGCAGAAGAAGGCAAATTTTTAATTTCCTGATTCAATTACATAAAAGAATGACCTTAAAGCACTGTCATTAGATGAATTTGAGGATTCTCTTTTCTTTTTTTTCCTTTTTGCCTTATAGGCTTAGGCCCATTTTTTTTAAAATGAGCTTAGGCCCACCTGTCACGGAAAGGTGGACAGGTGGGCCCAGTCTGGCACTGGTTTCGTGGTCGAGCTGCCTCTGGCCCATCATAGCTTTGATCCGCCTCTGCCTTCAGAGCGGGCCAGCGTCTTTTTCTATCTTGTTTTCTTGTAAATGGAGCCACCGTGACCCCCAGTGAATAAACAAGCCATTTATTTTTTTAAATACATCTATATCGTATAATGGTGTTGTGTTGATAATATTCAACTTCATCCGGTTCCAGTTTCCTGATGGTAATCTATATTTTACCAGTTCGGTACAAAACAAAATAACAAAACATGAAACATTATCCAAAAATATTCTCATTTTGATACATATTGTAAATGTAGGTTACCCCCGTGGCTTTCCTGACCCATTTTAAAATTTTAGGGTATCTCAAAATTCTGCTGTACATGCGGGGCGGATTAAGAGACAATTTTCAAAATTGCAAATTGCATGGCCTTGGGTGAGAATTGAAGCCTTTCCATGCGCGGCGGTGGATTTATATCGACTGGAACATTTGCCATTTTCGGCTTGGCAAAAGTCTATCACAAGTCTATAACGAGGACAGGCAACTCAAAAAATAAAAAGATCGGAAACTACAGTGGCCAGAGGCGGATCAAGGCTCTGATGGGCCCTGGACAGGTCGATCAGCTGGGCCCTTTGCGGGACTGGCTTGAAGTATAAAGACCGCTGTAAGAGAAACGAAATTTCCGAGGATATACGTCACTTTTCTTTTCCTACGATCTTCTTAGAAGTGGTTAGGGCACTTGTTATATTCTGACAAGCTGTAGTTTTTGTCACTTGCAGTAAAGTACCCCCTCCTTTAATCACCTGTGATGGCCATAGACCCTTATCAACAGGAAAGGCATTTCTAACGCGCCTACCCCTTCTTCGTCACTAGCTATATGCCCATACCCACCTTAATTCATTTTCATAAAATTTAAAAAGGTTGTCAAAACTTTTATCGGCCCTATTTATTCTTGAGCCCTGGGCAGCTGCCTACTCGGCCTATAGGGTAATACGCCTCTGGCAAAGGCGTTTTATAGATGAGGCGCTGGAGGAGCCAGCCTCCTCGCGAAAATAAATCAAAGAAGTTGAACAAATAAAACGGGAGAAAAATGCTAAAGCCGATGAGAAAAATGAAATGTAACCTAGTTAGGGGGACCCTAAAGGCAGACAAAGGGGCCCCTCGTGTGACAAAAGGGCCCCTCTGGCCAAGGGATAGGGCCCCCGAGTCCGAGTCAATCATTTACTTTACACTGTTACTGCCGAATCCACTACTGAATGAGAATGCAGTCATTGCACTGGTATGAAAATCATCAATCAAGACCCCACCCCCCGGACCACCACGAAATAGGGCCCTCAAAATCGTATAGCCTCCGCCATGATAAACCTTACAACGCCCCTGGCTTCTGGCAGTGGCTGATATAAGACATGCCAAAAAAATTAAATTTTTCTTGAGCGCTAGAGATAATACGTCGGAATAGTCGTGCGCTCGAGATTCTAAGCCGAGCGCTCGGGGTACTAAGTCTAGCGGGATACTAAGTCTATCTATAGCACTCAAGATGCTAAGTCGAGCGCTCGAGATACTTATAGTCACCTGTTTGAGACACAAAGCCCCCCCCCCCTCCTGAACTACCCCCTTCCCAGCTAACGGGTGAGTAATTTTAAGATGTGAGGAGGGGTTGTCGCGCTTCAAGCTGTAGCGGTCAAGGTGGGGGGGGGATCCGAATGGTTAGCGTGTGCGCGCTGTATCACACGGCCTGCCATTGAGTGGCGTGGTTTTAAATCCCCTGTTGTACGTGGAAAGGAGTAGGGTCGCCTGTCCAACTTCGTGGGTTTTCTCCGGGTACTCCGGTTTCCGCCCACTGCTAAAGACCCCTACGCGCAAGCGAATTATTAAAATAAAATTAAAACCTTATGTTAGTTCCGAAATGACCTAGTTTGTGTCGAGTGGACGTTAAACCCCATTTTTCTCTCCCTCTTGCGGTCGAAGATTCGATACTATGTGTGAGGACCGGCATAGTACTTAATGGGTGGGACAAGAAAGGGACTATCTTGTGTTTTCAGTGTAATTATAGCAAATTATTCACAGAAAGGCAGCCGTCCTTTGGCATGTGTCTTACTAGTATATATTTTGTTGAGGCTCTATATGGAGCGGGGGTGTACATCATCTAACCCCACCCCTGTGTGTAGACACTAGGTATTAGAATGGATAGATATAGAACAGGAACCTAATACAATCATGCAAGTCATAGTGCATTTATTCATTCATATTCATAAAATCTAGACATAATTCATAAACATTTTTATCACATGGAATTCTTGATTTGAATGTACATTCTTGTATACATACTGTGTTGTATACACTGTTTAAAGGTCGCAGGTAATCTTGTGCATCGATATAGGGTATATGTTTCTATAGTACCAACGCCTTAAATTGTGCATATTCCACATCAAAAGTATAATATCATACAGTTTTGACTGAAATAAATTTTATTATCTATACATGTATATTATTTCAATCTGTGCAAGCAAACTAGTTCCTTTTGGAACTGTCTTTGAGCGAACGATATTCGCTGGACATTGTCCGCTCAGACAGTTCCTAAAGAAACTACTGGCAAACCTCTGTAATCTCGATATATAAAATTACTCCCGGATCCCCAGTCGTTATTGTCCGCAGATATACAATTCCAACAAATAACAACCATAATCGAATTAATATCTTATCTTGCTTATTGTCTTCGAAAACCCTTTCATCTTTAATGTATGAAAAAATGTATCCATATGAAATGTGCATGTAAGCATATGGAAGAAAAAAAAAGAATACGTCCTATAAGTAACCATATCGGTAATTGTATAAAAGGTCAGGTACAACTAATTAATATGGTCTATGTTATAGTGAAAAACATTAAAAGCGTTGGAAAGAATTGAGGTGTATTGAGTACAAAATCATCGCATTATTCTACTAATTTCTTAGATTAACTCACTGACAGTTATGCCACCATTAATTTCTGGAAGTGGGTTACTATCGTCCAGGCATCAAGTGCACAGACATAAATAGAATAACGTTAACGTAAAACGGTATCCATACGAAACATTTATCTATACTTTTTATATAAGAAAGATAGGTGTTAAACTCCCATTTAGAAATCATTAGAGTTTTTTGTACAGAGACATCATGGAGTGGTCCTTGACGGACGTTTAGCCTGTTCGGTTTGTCGGGATTAAGACAAAATGTAGTGTTTCAGCCGTTGGTTCCGAGTTCTAGGCTTGTTAAACTCAAGACTGTATAACGTAATATCGTAGATATTGTAGTTTCCTGTATTTCATATATAAACATAGTTAAAACAAAGTGTTCCAGAGTTAATTTGATCATCGAAGTTTTATACACAACGTAGAAGTCAGAGTTAATTCATCTGTTTAAAAAAAAAGTGCACAGCGTGAAAGTCCTACCTATACACAGGCCAGTGTCATCCGATGACGTCGAAAATATTCTGGATATGCAGCTTAGTATACAATCTTATAAAACGACAATAAAAAGCACAAAGAAAGTATCTTTTGCATTTGGGAGAAGTGTGTGGGTTTTAACAGCGTTTTATCGAAATTGGTGGTTATTCAAACGAGTAAAAGAGAAAACCTTTCTAGCATAAGCTTCATCTTTGTAAATATTTAAGACTTAGTAAATATTAAAGAACTGGCAATAAAACCCAACAAAACTTGTCGAGTAATTATTAAAAGCTTTTAAAAGAGAAACTTCCCTGGCATATACTTCGGCAAATATAATAATGAACGCACAAGGCAACCACGTGACGTCGATGTCATTTAATTACCGTAACTACGCTAAAATTCAACGCTTTGATCAGGAATTTTATATTAAGGCGGAAAATCATTTATTTAATAGAAAATCAATCCTGAAAGCAGTATAATGGTATAGCCACCGAAGAGCAATGTAGCATATGCATCCAATATGGTCTGTTGTTTGTGCTGATAATGATGATTTAACAAGATAGGTTGCCAGGCAAAAAATTAAAACAAACAACCTCAGCAGCTAAGTCATCCGTTCAATCCAAAAAGGTTGCCTCATCATTATTCTTTTGCTGGCAATGGATACCATCACAAGACACAAACAGATAGGTTAGGCAGTTACCCCAACAACTCCTTGCCATATGAAGAGTACGGGGGAAGAACGATCTACGTCACATTTTTGTCTTTTCGCATAAAAGGCAAAACAAACTTTTGGACGAGAATGCTTGACGCGAACAGAACAACGAGTGGGTTTAATTACAACTTCAAAACTATGTTTAATACCAATCATTATACCAGTACAACAACTGACTTCAACTTTTTAGCCAAATTAAGGTCAAATAAAGGGTACGATGGACGTATTTCAGAAGGGCCTTGATTCGATGTGACGCTGATTGTTTTTACCTGAAATTGATTGTTCCACCGAAAGCTTATACAATTTGCTACCAGATGGCGTCATTAACTGGGATTCATTGAAAAAGTGACTTAGGTCATTTTCCCCTTGTACTTTTCATATGCAATTGGTGGGATCAAAACGTTACCACTTGACTCAATGGCAGATAATATATCTAGAGCGCTCTGGATGGCAGATGAACAGATAGGGGTGACAACAATATACATCCACATTTAAATTGTGGGTACCGGTATATAAAAATGGAGACGGATCAACTTTACTGTACATTTTTATTACATCAGAGGAATATAAGTATAGCTCGAAAACTAATAAATAAAACATGAACAATGTTACTTTTAAACATCAAATACATGTCTTTTATATATATGAAACATTTAAAACATATATGCTTCTTCAACCATCTTTTCAACTAATAGCACATATTTTATCCTGCTTTCAAATTACAACTTCCTATTAGCTTATAGCCAGTGATATATTATGCTATTGGTTATAAAGAGCTTAAATAAAACATGGTGCTCAGAAACAAAATGGTAGATACAAGATTGAATTTGAGCAATTGAGAAAGAGCATTAACAGGTACTGTTGGTTAGCTAGTCCAAAAAACTCTACCATAAAATCTTATTTCTATTTTCAAATAATGTAAAACACAAAAGCAGAAAATTATGCATTTTGGGATAAACCTTCTATATCGAAAGATTGTTTTCCCTTTATGAGATCTGTAGTATTATTATAAGAGATTTGTTTGATGTAATATCGGATTCTAACTATAACATTACCCTGAAACATACACATGACTCTAGTAGGCCTACTCTGATTCACAGGATCATGATCATAATATGTCATAATATAACCATAATATGTCATAATATATTGTAGGAAATAATCAGTCCTACACTAAACAGCACCAATATTCTCGAACAAGTTAGAAATGAAGAATTAAGAAAACTAAAATTAACTGAAAAGTCCCAGAAGTATCGAGTTCAATTTTTATGCTAATATTGTTGTAAGTGATTCTATAATAATTCTTGAAATTTGTTCTTTGTCTAATCAATCATACAAATCATAATCATACCCTCTTTTTTTTTTTTTATCAAAATCAACAATTTTTTTATCATAAAATATTACTTCACGAACTCATAGCTGGCTGGGCCACTTTCTGAAAGAAGAATAATGGTAATGCACACTGGCATTAGAAGACAATGGGAGTAAGTAATAATGTACATATATCAATCACGATTGTTAATACTTTTAAGTGAAACTTGATTACTGTTAAACAAGGGTGCTATTATTATTGTTAATTTGTCATCATTCATAATGGGTCTGTCAGTTTATTTACTTATTTATTTGGGAGAATAATTTGTACTAATTTGTGGTCAGCTATAAGAGTGTGTCAGTTTATCTAATTACTTACTGACTTGGAGAATAATTTGTACTAAGATACATCATCTGAAATTAGCACCAATTAATACATGTATTTTGTTTAAAGTGTCACCTATTTATAAATCACAGATCAGCAGTGGTGAGATTCAATGCATTATTATCTCGGCTATATAATATTTAAATAAAGTTCTGGAAATTATGGGATTTCTGTTTTAAGCCATTATTCAGTTCCATTTTAACCCAAGTGCAGATGGGGTAGCATTCTACAAAAGGCCTTGACTACACAGCATATTTTCTAATTATTCAGCGCATGTTTAAAGCAAAGTTACAAGAAGGGTCTGAAGCCAATCAAGGCTTAAAAAATAAAGAGATTCTTTTTATAGGAAAAAATAAACAATACATGAAAGTGAAATATTAACAATACATAAACAAACATATAATAATAAAATTCTGTAGTATTTATAACTAGCCGCAATGAGTGGCTTTAATAAAGTTAATTTAAAATTATCATGTAATCTAAAGTAAACAAGCTTTGATTTAATCGAGTATTAAAATAAAAACATCTGAACCATTACAAATAACAAAATAATGTTATACACAGTAAATTACCCTATCTCAAAATTTAAATTATGCTTAAACCATCAAAATGCCAGAATAAAGACAATACACAATCAAAGTTCTTCTCGTAAAAAAAACATTTTGGTCCAAAAATTATTCAAATCAATTGATTGTAACTCAAGTCTCTGTGCGTCATTTGAGGTTTTCAAAAAATATCAAACTTAATTTAATTGATAAAAATCAAACCAAAATAAGTATCAGTAGTAGATTGGATTCAATCGGCTTTAGAATGGGATCATCACAGGCGATGCTGGTTTTTGACCATATCCCATTTATATCCCATTTATATCTGCCGTATAATGATAAATTTTAATTCATCAACAGAATGATATGGGTTGTTGTGCCTTTTAGAATATTCTGCATCTTTGCTTCACCACTTTTCATTTCAGAGAATAGAGCAAGTACACTAGCATATTAATCTTCCTCTAGGCGATTGTTAAATAGCAGCTGGGATTGACATGTTGTAGAAATTTATCATATTATTTGAAACATTAAAATATAAGAATTTTTCTTTCAAAGTAAAAATGTCAAATGGTGTATAGTAGATCTTAATATTGTTTCAAGCACTTTTCAAAGCTTTTTTTTATCTTTCATTTTTCAACACTTCAGCATTCTAGTAATAATAAAGATTTAAACCCAACAAAAATATATTTTGATAAAGTCAGAGAATAAGATTTTTTATTTTAAGAAATTAATAAAAAAAAATGAGGTCAGTGTTGGTTAGGTTTAAAACCCTGTGAACAATAAAAGTCATTTCCGCACAAATATTAGTACATATATTATCAATAAATTAACAAATTCATTGACCTTTAAAACACGTGTGATCTATATTTTGCTTTCAAATCTAGGTTACATGATATTCTTAAATTAGAAATCTACTGTCGGCTGTTAATGAACTAAAGCAATAAAGAGAAAAATAGAAATAGCTCCTCTGTAAAAGATTGTAAAATTGTGACAACTATATATTTTCTGGTGCCAGCATATATTACATTTCCTTCTTTATCATGTGGTACATTCCGACAGTAGATTTGATATAAACATTTAAAATAACAAGAAACAATATTTAACTTTTAATAAATAGTATGTGGTAAAATAGACATATTCCCTCATTATACAGTATTATCATAGAGTATTTGGTAGAATATAGCACTATGTACAATATCTGAAGTGACGTTTAATTATAATAATAGTATATATAATATATATAACATACATGTCAATACTGGTATAAGTAATAATAGTGGTAGTGTTTTAATGTACAATTAGCCTTAAGAGAAAACTATTCATTCTTATATAAGTTATTTGTATTTTTTTCAAAATACAGTACAGTGTTTTCACTAATAGACTGTTTTGAAATTCCAAACATCTTACATTGAGGTTCTTTAACCAAATAACATTTAACTTTATTATCGCTATGAATATGCTAATGCCCAGCAAGGCTCTTCTGGCTCTCAAAATTAACATATCCGGGGAAATAACTTTTTCAGAAAATTCTACTATTCTTTTACATACTTTCCATCTCAAAATAGAATTCAATTCCATTCTTACAGTCTAGAAAAAATCACATCCGCACATTATTTAAATCCTTATACAATTCTCTTGAACATCCAGGCAAATAGTGTGTCAAGGGAATTAACTCTGTAACATACACATAGAAAATGCCCCATTTTTAAAATACAACATGTACCTTTCTTTCCACTACACATTAAAAATAAACAGAGTTTTATATTTATGCAATAACAGATTTATCAGGTTATTATTAATAATAGTTATTGAGTTTCAAATCTATTATATAATAATAATAATAGCCATTTCTGTCCGGAAATTATGACAAACGCTGTATTAGGAGCAGCTTGAACCTTACAACATAACGTCTATGATAGCAAGTTGTGGGGGAGGAGTTTATTTATATGATGATAATGACAACATGACGAGGAGTTTTAGTTTATAATACACACAGTGTAAGGAAATATATATATCTAATATAGGTTATAATTGTATTATAGCCACCACTAATTTCAATATATAGATCTATGTGGTACTACATTATATAATCAATGTACATATAGGAAATATAAATTAAACGTTTCTGTACAAATTCAGGTAAAATACTTGTGATGGCATTAAAATGAGACCTAATCCATTCATTATAACTTATATTAATTAAGATAAAATGTCCACATAACAAATGTCTTCAGTCACTGTACACAATAAAATAATATTCTCCCAGTGAAATTCGTGACTAAAAACCATTATATCTATACAATATATTTATAAGAGATAATAATAGGTCAAACAGTCAAGACTAATTACACTGTAATTTATGTACACATACATTAGGCTATTATGAAAACTTAAAGGTTGGCTTTCACTAAATAAACTTTTATTCATGTACAGATTTCTCCAAATTCAAGTGGAAATTTATACAATTGACTTTATACACAATCTCTTTCTCTTTCAATTAATACATTTACCAGATGGTTTGAGCAAGGTCAAGGTCAGATCAAGACTTCCCATGATATCAGTTAAGTTTTGAGGTATATCATTGTTTAAAAAGCTAATATTGTTATTCCTTTTAATATTCTATCATATTCAATTTTAATGTATTGCTCAACTTTTTTTCTACCGCAAAAATAAATATGAACAAACACAAGATGAAAATACTTAACAACAATTAATTTAATGACTTTAATATAATGACTTCAAAGTGGACATACACACATAAAAAAATCAAAATTTCTTACATTTAACAAACTGACGTAAAACTAAAGCAAAACACTTGGCTGTGGCAACAATATAACAATGGGAAAAAATAGGAGAATATAACACACAGCAAATTCTGAACACATATTTCCAATGACAAGGAAAAAACATAGTTTATTAGCTTAGATTGAAGATTATGGGGGGAGATCTGACTGACACAATCACCTATCAGTGGTAGTAATGTAAACAGCATGAGGTTCTCAGGGTTCATCTCTTCTATGACCAGGTTTATCTGATGCTTGCCCAGCATCACTTGTTGTTTCCGATGACGACGGTGATTTGGCGGATACAACCTTAGCTGATGGCGGCGGAGACTCAGACTCTTCTTTAATTGGTTCCATCTCAGATTTATCAGAGACAACATCCTGGAAAGAAAATGAACAATTATCAACCTCAGATATTCATTGTTTCTCCCCATTTGCGTTCTACATACCATTATGACTTCTTTAATACATGTATTAATAAATTTTGAATATCAAAATCATTAAGTATACTATTTTATTATTTTTAATGTCTGTAATGAAATTATACTGAAATCTTGTGGTTGGACATACACATGTATACATGTCCATTTAAAGTTTACTCTTAAAGCATGAAAAAAGGGAAAGATTTTGTGTTTTCATAGGTTGATACTTAAAGCACAGATTTTGATATGACCTTTTTCAAGTTTTGCATATTATGACCTTTGGTAGATTAAAGCCATCATCAAAAAAATGCATCCCCGATGGGATTTAAAACAAAAGTTGACACCACATGTAATACTGATAATCTGAAGGCCATTCACTTATAATATCTACCGTATATATGAATAAAACATAAAATTATTACTAGCATAAAATTTTCACTTTAAATGACCAGTGGTCATTTCAATTACATTCAGTCGATATGGAATTATTATAATTATACATTTATCTTGTGATAGATGGTTTTTCATAATAACATACAGAGCAAATATTTAATGTTTTACAGTGTTATATTCATTTCCTGATAGGATGCATTTCTACATAATGTATCTGGGACGGTACCTCCATTACACCAGCATGTGATTGAACACTTTTAAACACATGACATTTTAGGGTCACCCTGTGGAGTTTTTAAAGTGAATAATTTGACTGTTGACCTATAGGTTCTTCCTTTTCATTTCTATACTGAACAACATAGAATCATATTAAATTCAATAACATTCAAAATCTTACTACCAGTATATAAAATATGCATATTATTTAATTAAAACTATAAAAACAAAAACAGTCCTTACAAGACATAAACTATAAGAAAAATTCATGCATACATTCTAACATTCAAAAGAGATAAAAACTTAAAAATAGTAGATGATTAGTCTTCAATTTATAGTTAAATACCAAAATAAACATAAACAAATGTATGCTTCCTTTATGATATTACATGTATTAGTCATTGTATTTCATCAAATAACATTTGAGAGAGACAGTTTAAATTAAATGTGTGTAACAAGAAACAAAATCCTCGAAATATGAAAGATTGAAAGTAAAAGATTGTACATGCGTATCCTACAATTCATATATGTACCAGAATTGTATTTTTTCAATCAATTTTTGACCATTTTCATTCAAATAAAATTCGGTAATGAAATATAGTAAAACCTCCTGGGAACTAACTTGAAAGGTTGTTCCAAACCTTATAAAATAAGTCCAAAGCAACCAATTACACATTGTGTGATGAGTAATATTATGAATGTTTGATCTTATTGATGAGATATTATTGCAGCTTCCTGTTAACCAACGAAATCGCCACCATATAATAAAACACTGATAGCAAAGTGAAACACATAATACGTCTACTAGTTTATTGTGACTACAGACCTAGATTCTATATGATGTACTGTGAAATATACACATAAGTACATTTACCTATATTCACAACTATAACCTAAGAAATAGACAGTATTTGATTAATTTTCAATTTTAGACTATAACAATAATATAGAAGAAATTTAATGGTTGATATTGTATCAAGTTTTTAAAATCATATGACAAAGACAAAAGTAACATGTTTAATATGCTTGTTATATTAGAAGCCTAATGATTTATATTTGTACTAAGGTACCATCTCCCATTGTAAGGCCTACATTAGTAATATATACTGTAAGAATAATTTAAATTGCATGACACCATCATCAAGCTACCTTGATTTTAACTCAGTCCAAAGTAATAGCCACTATATCTGAAGAAGGGCCAGGTCTAAGTTTGTTTTTTCCCTGTCTAGATAGCATTTATATTGCAAACTATAGCAACAAGAATATGGTCTAACCACAGACCATGTACACAAGAGAATAAGATATTGGATACTGCACATTTAGTGGAAGTGGAACTGCCTTAGACATGGCCCTGGTGGACGAAATCAACTCCCACTATGGACAGTGTTTAAGAAGCTTAGTTTAAAATAAAAAATACAACTTCCCTCACCATTTTACAATCTTTCTCAATTCCAAAGAATAAAGACAAATGATGAGCAGGCAAAAAATGATAATTTTTTCTCACCAAATGCTATTCAGTTTCTAGCTACTGTTTAACGGCATGCAATTCTGTTCATAAAAAAATGCATGCAATGTAAAAAAAAAAGAAAAAAGAAAAAAAAAAAAGCAATTAAAGGAATATTTCATCTTTATTTGGATTAATTGCATTTTCTCTTCTTTTAATCCATAATTTCCATTTTGTATGGTAGTTTAAACATTATTGTAACCTTATAAAAACAAAAATAGATGATCAATTTTAGAGTTGCACTCTGCGATATTTATATTATTGTCAATAGAATACATAAGGAAGACTATTGATTAAGTGTAAACATGTATATCAATACACATCATAACAAACAAGACCTTTTCACTTCATGTACCATATGTGTCTTTATTTTTAGCAACGGAAACCTACTATAAACTTTCAGAAATGTCCTCAAGGGAAATAACTCTTAATAATTGCCACATGTCTGCAGAAATTTTCATACTTTGGAAACCAAGCTGTCTATAATAAATACCTGCATACTTGACAATAAATCTATACCTCATGAAATTAATGCAAACCAGATTAGATTAAATCAAATGAGAATTACAGTATTATATTTCTAGAAGTGGGGTGGGTGAGCGGATTTGTTAGTGCTTTTCTGTAACTTTAACAATGGAAGTATCACTTCAATATCTCTTCTTGCCTATTGCTATGATAATACAAGAATATAGCTTGCTATCTACTTAAATAAATCAGTTATTATTTTCTTGCTGTGAACAGGATTATTTTCTCACAGAGATGATATCAACACATAAATTTCTCCATAGGGTTATTTTCTTTTTGTTAGGTATTTAACTGGATATTGAAAGATCGACTTTCCTACGATATTGTTATGCAGGAGGCTAATAGTTAAATTTATAAAGAATCAAAAGATAACATTTATCTTTGATTCTGTTATAATAATTGGAAGGGGGGTAATTTGTTAGGTACTAAGCATGGACCTTATAAGGTCCATGGTACTAAGTAACTGTGTACTCTGTTTGTTTCCTTTTAACAAGACCGTAATATCTAAAAAAAACAAAATAAATTTAGGAGCTCATATTTCCCTTTTCTATTTGAAAGGAAAAGATTGAATTGAGCACAAGAGAATATGACCTAATAGAAATAACATGCAAGTATTGCCTTGATGACTTCCTTTCCTACAATATGAGACTGTCATTTCAATTTAAGTAGCCTATAGAGTTCAATAAGAACAGGCATATGGTAACTTGGGGTGTAACGTAGGGAAAGATTATAACAAACCAAAGCAACAAAATGTTTATAAAATTACGGAAACTGCCCATATACATGTGAACTGACATTATATTCTGAAATCTGCATCAAGTTTCATTCTCGCCTTTGATAATTCAGCTACTGTATATGAAATAAATGTTTGATCTTATAGAGGTCATTTAGAGAAAAGTTTAAAACATGCCAAACTGAAAACTGCACATATCTATAAACTGTACCTATATAATCCATCTATATGTTTAACTAACTGAACTACAAAATTCATCTGTTAAAGCTATAATAACACACCAATCTAAACTAATTAATCCTACATACACACTTCTTTATTTATATCTAATATCATTATCAATTAATTTTGTTTACTTCTTCTAAAATAATGAGATACAAGACCGATAAAATTTCAGAAAATTGGATGTTATAATTATTTTTAGAGAAAATATCCATGAATAAGGCTTCCAAATAATGCCAAATGTGAAAAGGATATATTATGCAAATTCAATAATATACATTGCCTGTTAATTACCTTTGAATTTATGTGTATGCATTGTTTTTGTATGGATAATTTTACATTATTCAAGAAAGATTTCTAGTCAGTGTAAATGAAACTTGACTAAATAGGTATTTTGAGATTTGAGTAAATTTGCATACTACAATTTTGTGAGTAGGCTGCTTATATCCAATATTTTTTTTAATGTCAATAAAATGTTGCAAAAATTGATTGATTTTAAAAATTGAGGGTAATCTTAGTTATTTTAGTGTTGTTTTACTGCAAGGGAAGTTTATTTGACCACAGACCTGGACTAGTAAAATTTGTCCAAGGGAAGGAAAAATGTCAAGGCCACATACTTCTGTAACATAATCTTAAATGTGACATAAATTGACAAATATTGCAATCTTCACTTGGAGCATATAGCTTTGCATATTCTGAGAAACCCTTGGAATTTAAAATACCAATTAATCAGTTGCCACAATTTATACCATAATATTGATAGCTCATTGTCTTTGGAATATAAATGACCTTTTCCTGATAATGTTGGCATGGTGATTAGTCTTGCCCATCTTGATTATATAAAAATGCCATAGATTAGCTTATTACCCAGACTTGTTATGGCAGCAGACCAAAGTGCATACTGTAATACACAGCATCTTTCATTTACTAATGTAAATAATACATGTTTAAACTGATCAGTTTGTAAATAGGGCCTGCTGAGATCAGGGTCTATAAGCAATTACCAGTATCAGAAATAGATAAAGTTCAATAGGCTTCCAGTACTTATGCAGATACTTTTCAATAACTGACAGACCTTTAGGGAAGCCACAAGAGATTGTGATCAGCACAACTGAACAGACCTGTTGACAGAACTTTCTCAATTTAAACTTTAACATAGCAAGAAAACAAAGAGTATACAAACTTTTGTTAATAGCCAACATTGAAAATATTTTGTTGGTTGGAAAACCATATTTATGTTGAACATTACAGTGACTGACATTTTTAAGAAGCCCTGTGCATGTCCTTTGGGAAGACAACCCCTCAATCCATGATTCCCTGTTTAATACCAATTTATAGATCATTTTCTAAGATCCTGTATACACACAAAAATTACAAGCCAAATCTTAAGCAATTTGTACTTTTAAACAAACATTTTTTTGATTGTGCTGTTATAGAAATAACAAGCCAACAGTGAGGTTGAGTTTACTCGCTCCATAAATGACACATACTTATTACCTGCATATTTAATGTTTTGTAAAGCATCAAGCAATCAAACTTAGCCTTATTACCAAAAATACTGATAATTAAACTTAGCCATTGTTTAAACCTAGCTTGAACATTCTACCTCAATTAGAATAATATATTGCACCTGTTCCATCCTTGAATGCATTTTCAAGGCGCCAACTCAGTACACTTGATCATTATACTCTAGTAACGTGATCACTTATATTCGATGTTAAAACAAGTAGGTTTTCAAATTTCCTTCAAAAGAATTGAGTAAACTTAAACACTATGCTGTAGAAAAAAAGTGACTGCATTTCATGGTCTTGACCAATCAAATAGCTTATTGCTACTTAGCCTAAGCTGAAAATAGTCACCATCGAACTTAGTCGGCATACTGATTTAATGAAACTATACTCAAGTTTCACCACTAACCACTCTCACCCAATTAAAATCAAAGTTATTGTGTCCCAAAGCACTGACCAATCAAATTTCTTATCTCTGCTTCTAATTCTCATCATCACATTCAGTAAAGGCATTCACCTGATAAACACCTACAAATATTAGTTTGAACATTCAATTTCAATTAAAAGCAGAATTACTGTGTCCAAAGAGTATGACAGACAAATGGACAGGTAGACAAATGGAAAAACTTGAAAATCAGGGTACAGAATTATTAAATTATCTACTGAATAAATCTTAATTAAAAGCTTTTTTTTTAACAGTATTAAACTGATATCTAAAGGGGGGCAACTGTTGTTTAAATCTGCTGTAAAGACCCATTGCAACATTTTGTAGCATACATAGTTATTTTGAATATTAAATTACACATAAATTGTTGGTTATTTTTAGAGACATCGAAATTAGAGACTTGAAAATTGATATCAATGATAAAAGTCATTACAAGTAGTTAAAAGAGCCTTTATAAATGAGTTTAATTAAAGAGAAATTTATTAAATTGATCGGAAATTAGAGCATACAGTTGACATATAATCATAAACAGGCAGTTAACAAACATTGTTAATGCTGGGATCTAAGATCTATTTTAAATATATGTATCTCATTGTTTTTTTCTTTTGTTTTCAAGAAAGCTCTATTTTAAGCAAGACAAAAAGCTGAGGCAGGTCATACACTTGTTGATTAAATCTTACATAGTAAACAAAAATTGTAATCAGCTTACAATCCTATGAACACATTATCTTCAAGTTCATTATCAAGCTGTGTAGAAAAAAAAATTACAAAAAATAACAATAAATACATAAGCCTTTATGATGTAGAGAGAAAAAATACACATGTATAATTAAAACATTTATGAAAAATATATGTGCAATTTTAAAAGATGGCGATAAATAAATATATTGAAAGACGAGTGAACCAATCTGCAGTATAAACAAGTTCTTATCTCCCTTGAACAAGTCTCCTGTATAGGAAGTATGGTAAATGAAACTACGATACAAGCATATTGAGTGTATTGGTGTAATGTACAATTCCAAATGCTGCTAAAGGTATTATCAATGCTGACTTCAGGATTTGAAGTGTAGCTGTGATCATTCAAATGTGACATGTGATTGAAAGAGGGTTATCAGCCTACTGATGTCAACTCATTCGGTTTTGTAAGATTGGAAAGCATGTAACAACTAAATGATGGAGACTATTACCCTGTTATAGTCTATTAAAATGTATATCCTGCAAAAAAAAGCAATAACCAAATAGCTGTCTAGCGAAGTGAGCATATAAAAAGCAGAAAGTGTTCAGCATAAAGCATAAAATTCTTCAGGCTTTATTTCTGATGGCCGATACCTGCTTTCAAGTAAAAAATAAAAAGAGTGAGAGAGAGCGACAGACGTACTAGGATGACTTTAAGAAAAGAACTATACGGCTATACTAGTGTACGTGTAGACAGTGCATCTAAAGCCTACAGATGAAAGTAAAAAATACAGCACTAAGAAAGAAAACTGAAAAGAGAAGACACGTGGAATTATCATTACCCGTTTGGTGTGAAATCCTCGTTCCATAAGCTGCAAATATTGCTTTGGATTAGTTCTCAGAATAATCAAAGTGTTATAGATTTTATTTCCTAACAATTCAAACAAAAATTGAACATTCTAGCTGCTTTTAATATATCCAGAGTGTGTAGCCTATAGTCATATAGAATTACATAAATATAAGGCATTCTGTTATTATAAAAGAACACATTTTAACATAGCAAGAGTTAATACGACATTGTGTAACATACTAAATTTTATTTCAAAGTGACCCAGAAATTATGTGAAAGGCACTTGGTCTTCTGTATTTTTTATTTGATAATAATATATGGAATGGTCAAAGGATAGTACTGAAAAATCCAAGAAGTCCAATATTTTGAAATTGCGTGATTTTAGGCCCGCTTTTCATGTACAAGCATTTCCATGCGTTCAGAAAGAAGATCGGTTAAAGGTTAAGCCAACATACATGTATGTCGCTAAATCCAACATAAATGAATCCATAAATGAACATTTCTCCTAACAGCATGGAACCCGAAATTGTTTACGTTCCGTCACCGCCCTTTTCTTATAACACTAAATCTAAACAATCTTCCTATTTGTTAGCTGAATTAGCAGCCTCAAGAGCGATTGATTGACATAGCGGAAGAGAAGTCATGTTTGTTTGATGCAACAAATAAACTTGTGGTTCAAAATACAGTTTGTAGCCATCGTCAAAACATAAACATCTGAATTTACACTTCATAAAACTCGCCCATCTCGCCATGCTTAAATAGAAACAGTATCATCACATTTGCGTAAGACTTTTTCACTGACGGAAATGTGTACATTGAAAGCGGGCCTAATTGTTAAAAAATATTTGTTTTTTCTATATAAATGACTGAATCACTTTAAGTAAATATTGACATGCTGAAATGAAATGAAAGTTATTAAACTTGAATTTTTTGTTGATAGTAATATATATTATTAATAAAACATGACTTGTGTAGGCCTACCTTTAATATTGACTGAGCAGATTCATTTTCACTAGATTTATGCTGCTCTTCATCTTTAATTCGTTGAATCCATAATTCATAATTATCTTTCATGTTTTTAGTCAATAAACAGTTGACTTTTCTTGTTACTTTAGGAGTTTTCACAACCACTGTCCCTGTAACAATATAAACAACCATAATAATAGAAAAATAGGTTGCCAGGCAACGAAACATACGCCCACACAGCAGCCAAATCGTCCGGGCAGTCAACAAGAGCTGTTGCATTTTAAGTAATCATCAGAAAATCATAATTCAAACTCACCCATAACTACGGTGTAACTGTGATATAATCAAACGTTTTTTTAAATCAGATAATAATTGTGACCTCCAGAGGGACCACAAGCTAAAAAGGGTGATTTTTCGTACAATCAGGGGCCATGATTCAGGAAGTTACGATCCGATATGGGCAAATATGCAATGGAACCAAGATCATTAGGTTATAAACATGTATTTCAAGTTTCATCAAAATCAGTTCAAAATTGTGACCTCTATAGGGCCCACAACCTTGATATAACATATTTTTACACAATTCGCGTACAGACGGCGGCCATTTTATCCGTCAACTCTGGTCTGATTTTCACAAAATTCAAATTCTCTCTTCATTACCATGAAACCATGATATAATCAAACGGTTTTTTAAATCGGATAATAATTTTGACCTCCAGAGGGACCACAAGCTCACAAAAGCGATTTTTCGGACAATCAGGGGACATAATTCAGGAAGTTATGATTCGATGGGCGCAAATATCGAAAGGAACCAAGATCTTTGGGTTATAAACATGCATGTCACGTTTCATCAAAATCGGTTCAAAATTGTGACCTCTATAAGGTCCACAACCTTGATATAACATATTTTCACACCATTCGCGTACAAACGGCGGCCATTTTGTCCGTCAATTTTGGGGCCGATTTTCACGAAATTCGAATTTAACCTTCATAACCATGGAACGGTGATATAATCAAACGTTTTTTTAAATCGGATAACAATTTTGACCTCCAGAGGAACCACAAGCTAAAAAGGGCGATTTTTCGGACAATCAGGGGCCATGATTCAGGAAGTTACAATCCGATATGGGCAAATATGCAATGGAACCAAGATCATTAGGTTATAAACATGTATTTCAAGTTTCATCAAAATCAGTTCAAAATTGTGACCTCTATAGGGCCCACAACCTTGATATAACATATTTTTACACAATTCGCGTACAAACGGCGTCCATTTTGTCCGTCAATTTTGGTCCGATTTTCACGAAATTCGAACTCAACCTTCATAACCATGGAATGGTGATATAATCAAACGATTTTTTAAATCGGTTAACAATTTTGACCTCCAGAGGGACCACAAGCTAAAAAGGGCGATTTTTCGGACAATCAAGGGCCTAATTCAGGAAGTTATGATCCGATTGGCGCAAATATCGAAAGGAACCAAGATCTTTGAGTTATAAACATACATGTCAAGTTTCATCAAAATCGGTTCAAAATTGTGACCTCTATAGGGCCCACAACCTTGATATAACATATTTTCACACCATTCGCGTACAAACGGCGGCCATTTTGTCTTTCAATTTTGGTCCGATTTTCACGAAATTTGAATTCAACCTTCATAACCATGGAACGGTGATATAATCAAACGTTTTTTTAAATCGGTTAACAATTTTGACCTCCAGAGGGACCACAAGCTAAAAAGGGCGATTTTTCGGACAATCAGGGGCCATAATTCAGGAAGTTACGATCCAATGCGCGCAAATATCGAAAGGAACCAAGATCTTTGGGTTATAAACATACATGTCAAGTTTCATCAAAATCGGTTCAAAATTGTGACCTCTATAAGGTCCACAACCTTGATATAACATATTTTCACACTATTCGCGTACAAACGGCGGCCATTTTGTCCGTCAATTTTGGTCCGATTTTCACGAAATTCGAACTCAACCTTCATAACCATGGGACGGTGATATAATCAAACGGTTTTTTAAATCGGATACCAATTTTGACCTCCAGAGGGACCACAAGCTAAAAAGGGCGATTTTTCGGAGAATCAGGGGCCATAATTCAGGAAGTTACGATCCGATTGGCGCAAATATCGAAAGGAACCAAGATCTTTGGGTTATAAACATGCATTTTAAGTTTCATCCAAATCGGTTCAAAATTGTGACCTCTACACTGTTCACAAGCTAAAAAACATGATTTTTCGTACAATCAGGGGCCATAACCCATGAAGTTACGGTCCGATACATGCCAATATCGAAAGGAACCGAGATCTTAGGGTGATAAACGTATATTTTAAGTTTCATTGAAATCGGATAAAAATTGTGACCTGTAGACTGTTCACAAACAATTGTGGACGGACGGACGTCCGGACGGACGGACGAACAGGGGCGACGACAATATACGTCCACATGAAAATGTGGGCGTATAAAAATCTAAAAAAAACAACACACATTGACAAGAAGGTGCCACAATTTTTGGAACAGAAACAGTAGCTATGTCTCAAAAAAAAAAAAGACAGCAACTAGGTCTCCAAAAATAAAGGCAGCAGCTTATCCAAGCGGAAACTTGGATTTTGACCAAATCATAAGAACACTTTATGACTTCAAGAAATCTGACCTCTATTATGTTCTCAAATTTTTTCTGGACACACAATATATCCTAGAATTCTCTCAGATCCCTATTCTCTCTAAGGACTGAACAGACACACTTGGTATTCTTTTTGACATTATAAAATACCAGAATATTACCTGATTCTGAATCACATTCATCTTCTGTATCTTTATTATCTAGATCTCCTCTTTCTGTATCCGAAAACCCAGATACTACAATAAAAGATAATACAGACAATGTTTAAAAGATAATACAGAGTAGCCATTTTAATGAAAGGTGCCTCAGCAGACAGTTTTTGTTCTGCTCCTACTTGGCTAATGAAGATGGGCATACGTCATAAAGTGTGCTATGTGGGGAATTTTGCCCGGGCAGTGGCACTATGGCCTACTTTTATATGAATTCCAACTGCCAAGTTATTTTTTACATGCTGATCAAAGTACATACGGGTCATTGGTATTCCGTTCCATCTGAACGACTAGACATTTTGCACCACTGACAAGAGGAAACCACATCAGAAAATCCTGATGCACATTTTCGGTCAATGCAGGGACAAAGACGCAACCTCCAGGCAAAAATCTCAATGTTACACATGCCCAGTGCTTTCTTCAACCCGGTTTTATGTTTTAAATACTCAAAGACCCTTTTTAGGTCTGTTTAAAGGCTTGGAAACATTCCCCTGTGTCTATACACAGAATCTGTAAGTCTGACAGTCAGTTTGCTGGTTTTTGGTATGATTTATAAAATGTATGTAAGATTAGGAGAAGATATTATGATAACTTACTTTCTCCATCACTCTCTTCTTCTACCCAAGTACCAGGTAACAGACCACCTGTTACCATAGCATTACATAATGGAGCTACTAAATGATTTATAAATGTTTCCTGTAATTTGGCTAATTGAGGACATTTTCTATCCATGTATGGTGAAATAGGCATCCCCCTTTCTGCTTCTTCATCACCCTAAATAAAAAATTATTTTTTTTAACAATTTGAAATTGGGCTCCATATACCTTCCTGCTGGTACATGGACTTAATGTACATGTTCATACAGGTGAGGATGGATATCAAGTTGACACTTGAAATTTTCAGACTATGTCCATGTATGGAAAAGGAACCAAATTTTTCAGTTCATTGGATTTATTTTTTTCAATAGATTAAAAATTGACACAAATCTTAACATTTTCTGTCACTTTTGTAGTTTATTCCTAAGACGTACGTCACATTTACGATTCAGTAGTTGTACATCATGTGGTGAAGTCATTAATAATCATATATATCAAACTGTAAATTATTGAATAAACTTTGTATACTTTTTAATTATCAATCTCAACAATCCAGAATTCACAGTTTCTAAAACTTGTACCTGTTCATAGAATTCTTCAGCTATCCGCCGAGTCCATTCAAAATGAAGATCTCTGGCCTTTCCCGGTCCATTTATATCAGCTATTTTTATTACCATCTGCATGACTAACATTCTATCGGTTTCCTGAGTCCAGTCTATACCTGGGGCTTCTTCACAATTTACCTATGTACAATATCATTATAACACATTTTAAAAACAACCAAATAAAAATAAAATATATATTCAATATTCATTAATTGAATTTAGAAATGAATATCTGATTCAACTCTTAAACTTGCATGAACCTCGATTTTTTTACAGACTTCTTCCGTGTTTCTTACCAAATTTCATCAAGTGTTAAAATGAAAACTTGAAAATTGTCACTCATAGATTGTATATTACTTAGAATTCCAATAGATGTCTTTCTTTTTGAGTGACTGAACAGCCGCATTCACTTTTGTTTTCTAATAAATCTAATTCTCAGTTTTATTCAAGTCAGAGAGCTAAAATCAGATAACTTTCCATGTTAAATATGTTCATACTACAATAGCATTCAACAGAATAACTTTATATTTACCTTAGCATTGAATTCTGCAAGAATTTCAAAATGTCTTTTTAAATCTGTTGCTATTATGGCCTCTATTACAAGAAATCTAAAGCGTTTAAATTCTACATTATCTAAACCACGTAGGAAATTATTTTTAGGATTTGTAAGTAAAACTCTCCAAGCAGCTGCTGCATGATGATTTTCTAGGACTGATCTATCATTGTATAAAATAGCCTGAAAATAAAGACAAGAAAATACCTTTAATAATAAACAACTTATAGAATAGTTGTCATTTACTTAATAAAATTTTCATGACATATTAAAATAGGAATTATTTTTGTATAGTATCCTGCAAAATAACAAGTTAACACCCATTGTATTCAAGGATTTATTCTTTGAAGTGGAACATAATCAAATAACACACTATTTATGGATAACAAATGAAACGTCCTGGGGAAGAAGATCTAAGTCACTTTTTCAACAAACCCGAGTTAATGGCGCCATCTGGTAGCAAATTGTATAAGCTTTCTGAAGAGCAATCAATTTCAGGTAAAAACGATCGGAGTAACATCGAACCAAGGCCCTTCCGAAATGGCCTCCCAGACAAATACAAGCCCATCGGACCCTTTATTTAACCTTAATTTGCCTGAAAAGTTGAAGTCAGTTGTACTGGTAATTATGGTTTATCCAGTTATTGATCTGTAGATTGGTATATTATCATCTGCCAACACAAAGGTGAAAAGACATTCAAAGCTTGTGATGGTAAAGGGAGGCTACTGTTGAAAATGAAAATTGTGTTTGCGATGTACATGACTATACCTACCTTTGCTGCACCAGTGAGTTCAAGTTTATCTGAATAGTGGGCATGTTATCCACAAGTATTTTTGAACCCACCAGTTTCTTGCACACCATCAAAATTCTTCACAGTAGGCTATATATACATGACTTATTGTTTAAACTATGAAACTTACCTGTGTGGCATGAGTAGCTACCAGGAAGGCATTAGTTCGACCTGGATGATCATAATCATGCATGGCCGCTGCTGTATACAGTGCCATTAATTCAAGAGCAGGAAAATTACCACCCATAATACCATAACTATCATCAGCTGCAAAACTTGGTCGATGGGCAAAAGTAGAACGTTCGTGTGTTTCATTTTCTGAAATACCATACAAGAAGTAAAGAATTGGTAAAATAATTTACAGACTAAAAATGGGTCATCAACATTATTTTAATGAGATGATGATGATATTTAAACAAATAATCAACTTACAAAAAGTGACTGATAACCCCTCCAAAACATGATTTTAATAGGATTTGAGGTACATATAATTACAAGAAACGAAATGAAATGGAGTTGAACGTCCTACTGTTCTGCTCTGACTGGCATACACCAGTGTGCTATGAGGAAAAGTTTGCCCGGGCAGCGGCAATATGGCCTACTCATATATCTAATTTTAACTGCAAAGGGATATTATACATCCCATTCGAATGACCAGACAGCTGTCTCTGTCGGCCCCTGGTCCTGAACCACTGACAACGGGGAAACCATGATGGAAGATTCTGATTAAGTCATAAACAGTATTACCTGATTCACTAGATGAACCATGTCGAGACATTCCTTCTGTTGAATTGGATTGCATGAAACCTGGAATCGGTTGAGTTGTCAAGAAATACACACCATGTATTACATCTGTAGCATGTATTCTATTATGATCTAAAACAAAACAAATACATATAAGTACGGTATATAGGTGAGAACTACTTTAATTAGTATGTATGGTGCAAGATTCTTAATCAACTTCCTACTTGAAAAGTTCATGGATAAGGTACATGTGCTATGTTTAATTGTAAATCAAAGTTGCAAATGGTCATTTTGAAGTCTTCATTACACATCTATTGTAGCAATGATCTCTCTGTGTAAAAATTATATTTGGAACGTATTGAACCAGTTCTATCATGAATGTGATAATGACTGACACCTATATTGTCCTTTTGCTTTTGTCACTTCCATGTTTTGAAATCTTCCATTCGCATCAATCGTAGCAATAATCTATATGTTAAAATTATATTTGGAATGTGTTGAACAAATGTGATAATGAGAGCAATCAATATTGTCCTTTAAATATTGATTGATCATTTCTTTCTAATACATATAATTGTTCTGTATATTAAGAGAAAACTGTCTGTTTTTTTTCCCCAAAATGTGTCATGGTATTTTTTGATTGAATGAACTGTTATACTTACATGGTTTATCTCGATATCCCAATTCTAATGCATGGAAATAATTTATAAATTCTGCTATAGGTATTCGGAATGTTTCAAACAATCCAACTTCATTAAATAATTTATATGCAACCTGAAATTGAAAGATTGGCATTATTTGTCGATAAGATAACAAGGATATCATTATTCAATATAAATTAAAATAAATATCAATAACAACATAATGTTTATATCAATATACTTTGACCTTTAACCTACTATCTACATATAATATTTGTGATGTATGTAAATATGTAAGTGGATAATAATGGAAAATAACAGGATATAGTTTGGACATGGAGATTATTTGACATGTTAATATACAAAAACACTGAGTGACTCCTTACATGAATAAATCCGCACCATCAAATTTGACATGATATAACAATGGTGGGATCTGTGTCATATTAACAAAATGAAATGAAATGAACTGTGGTTTAACATCCTATATACAGGGAAATTTTGCTCGGACAGCGGTACTACAGCATACTTTAATATCGTATTCAAACTATGAAAGGATCTTTTACGTGCACGCCAATATGTACAATGGACCTGGGTATTTTGTCCCATCCGAATGACTAAACTGCTGTCCTTGTCAGGCCTTCCGACCTGCATCATTGACAAGGAGGAACCACGCCAGAAAATCTAGAAAAACTTTCTCTGCCAATGCAGGGGTGGAAAAACCCAATCTCCAGGCTAGCGAGGCAGTGTCTTACTCACTTCGCCACCGTGACCCCCGTCATATGAACAACATGCCCATGTTTTACATAAAGCTTTGGAAATAATTTGTATTTTTTGTGTAGACTGATGGTGGAGTTGACCAATAAATTCAATAACGTGCTGTAATATACTCACCTTACTTAAAATAAAATCTCTCAAATTGTCAGATAACTGAAATATTGGGTAATCCCATTCATTTAATTTACTTATTTGAAGAAGGGGATGTTCCTCTACATCTGAGATATCAAATAAAAGTTTATTATCCAAGATGCTGCCATCTGTCTCATCTTTACATGTATCTTCTATACCCTGATCGCCATCATCTTTATCATGTACATGTACAACTGTCTCCTGAAATAATAATCCAGACAAATATGATGTAACAACATATATAATATGACAATAATAATTTTGAATATCATTTTCAAAATAACCTGAGAATTATAGAATATCCAAGACCAGGCCCTTGTGTTCACAGCATACTCAATATTGTTTACCTTATTTTAACTAAAATATAGCCCTTTAAAAAACTTTGGTTGTTTAAATGTTTAAAATAAATCAATAAGAAACTATGTGAAAATATGTAAAGTTTTGAATCAAAGATATTTCTCATGAACAGCGATTGAAAGTTGAGTAAATTCTTAACTTTTGTAGGAGAATGCTTTATGTATTTGGAGCCTGGTATTCTTCAAGTAATTTAATTCATTTAGCAGTGCATGTAAAAGCCAACTAAATTTAAAGTAGCTTTGTCTCTAACTCAATATCATCTCAAGTCTTACACGTTGAAAACACGAATTATTTGTTATTTCAAATCAACATTATTGTTGTGATCTTACCGGGAAAAGGTAGGCTTCTGATATCCAATATTTAAAACAAAATAAACATTTTACCACTGGTACACAAATCATGTACAATAGTGTGTTTAAGTGTCATTTGTAACAAGTCACCAGGAAGAACGAAGCTAGACATATTCCACAACTCCTGTCAAAAGTTGATGTCATATTCTTATCTGGAGAGCATGCACATAATAGACGGGAAAAACCAGACGCTAGAAATTGCCATTCGATTGAGACTCAGGAATAACTATAGTATTATTATGCAATGTCGAAATTGTACTTTTACTAATACATTGTACCTGGCACAATTTCAACTGCATTAAAGTATCTGTATTTACATCCTCGTTATGCATGAATGAAGAGATTTAGGTTTGCAAGTGCTTGGTCATGTACATTAAAAAAATTGATGCAGGTTTACTTGAATAACAATGAATCATATTTGACAGACAAAATCTCCCTATTCTAGCCATGAAAATTGAAAATATAATTCAACAGGATCGAAAACAAATTGGGTAGTGCTTGATACACATCTATGTCCAAGAATAGACCAGTATGTGATTAGAGCTCCTCTCAGGGCCGGATTAAGACCTGTAGAGGCCATTAGCATTTGCAAGATCTTGGTTCCTTCACATATATATGTAATTCAACTATAAACAATAATAAACCATAAAGTCTAAATCATATTGAGCTTATCTTTAGCTGCAACAGTTCATCAATGAATCAAGATGTTTTAAAAATGCATGATGCACGATACAATCAATATCCGTATCGCGATTTGCTATCCAAATAATAATTTCATAAAAATAGACTAATAAGTCCGTGAGCAAAATAACTTTTTTTACTTTCAGCGAGTGTTAAGGAGTTTTCGACACTTGAAGTGGCTTATTACTTGACCGAGAAAACACCACATTTGAAGTAAATCATAAAAGTAGGCCTTCGAATTTTCACAATAAAAGACTGTCAAAATTCAACATTATTTTTTAAATTCATTTCCTATATCACAATATTAATCGTATCGTAGACTATGAATCGTGATGTGCATCGTATCGTTTCAGCCCTATTTTCAATACAACATGTAAGAGTATTACCAAGACATGGCATCAAGTGCCTGTAACTTTGGAAAACCTTGACATGTCTTACCCTTTAAACTGTAATTCACTTTGACATAAATTTGGAGAAATGTAGATGCACAAGTGAAAAAATAATCAAAATAACATACCTTTCTAGGAGGAGAACCCACAAGATCTTCTGAGGTGGCAATATTATCACTATGATCACTACTGCTAGGTGAATCACTACTTTCATAATCTGATGTAATATGTAATCGTTTTGTTAGAGGTTTAGAGACAGCTTCTCTATCCTCCACTTGTTCAAATTCAGATGGGGCCATCGGCCGAACAGTTTTACTATCTAATTTCACTGGACTAAAACCAATGTCTGATGTGTTACCAACACTCTTGCGCGAAAAACGTCTTTGGTGGGATTGAGAACTGGGAGTAGCAGCTAATGAAAATGACCTTGATTTAGGTATTGTCAGAACAACTGTTGTGTTGGAAATGGGAGAGGGACTATTGCTACGACTGCCATTAGGACTTGAACCTGGAGTTCCCTCTCTTGAATGTCGAAAGGAAGCACTGCGTATACGACATGGTTCCGGCTCTAATGTTGGCATACCCGTTGCTGAAGTGGTGGTCGTCCAAGTACTTGTCGACATCCTACGGATCAAACTTGGTGGCAAGCTTCGTCGCAGTCGCTGTAAATATACACATAAAACGATCAAGATTACAAATATCCATATTCCCACATCTAAATGAATATTCTTTATACAGTAAAACAAATTTCAGCAATTATGTATTACTACAACAACACTGAAATAATGCATAATTAATCAAAGATCAAAATCACATACTTCTAACTACAAGGGAATATGTGACATAACACATCTACCGATTATTTGGAGTAAGCGATAAATTGAAAATTTAATTTTGATAGCCAGTTCCATTTATGTACACCAGAAAACATTACTAATATGTTATTGTTCATCAACATGTTATGCAATCTCGGCTACCAGAGATAAAGTTTACCGTTCGTCCATCTCAGTCATAAATCGCTCCTAAGCCACGCCTCCAGCAGCTCCTGATTGGCTGGCTTTGTTTGAATGAAATGCTGCCCATTTCTCAACAATTAGGCATTGGTTTGTTACAAGAGTTACTTAAAGGGCTAATCCCGATAATTTTTCGGAGAATAAAACTGCTTAATTTTGTGTTAAAATCCTCTACCTAAGGGCGGAGAAACTAACTCAGTATTTGTGATACGTTTTCAAACAACTTAAACCTGTCAGTCTTCATCTGGAAAGGAAACAAGTGTCCCAAACTTTATTGTGTGGTGTATGCGTAACACCAGGCTTCTTGTATAAAAATTAATGTGTAGGTGAAATTTACCTCTCGATATCAAGTACAGTACATGGGTCATTCACTATAAAGACCTCTCAATAAACGGGAGTCAATTATCAGGTCATCAACGAAAAAATAGACCCGAATTCTTAAAAGGGTTACGTGTCCGGATAAGCAGTTTTGACATTCACGCCCAAACGACTCAATATTTTGAGCTGAAATTTTGAGACAAGGTAAATACACCAGTCTTCCGTATTTTGGCGTTTAAATTTCATACGTACTCAGACTTTTATTTTTGAGACCCTGTTTAAAACGGGATAGTCCCTTTAATGATCCTTGGAACATTTTCCACATTTTGACATCAAAAGTTCATTGGAAAACCGTCAATTTGATGATTTACCGGTAGCTATTTTTAGCGCAAAATTTTTGAAGAAATGTGAGTTTGAGCCGCCATCTTTTATCTTTGTAAAGTGACTGACGGCGAGTTTTCCCAGAGATAAACATAGGGCAAATTTACTTCTCGGAGCTGAGATTGCGTCTTGGGGTCCTTGATAAGATCGACAAGGCTTCTACATGTACTATTATATTCATATCATGTACATACCTTTGGCAGAGACGAGGGTCTTTCTCCTGTATAAGGACTCTCTTCTGAGTCGGAGCCATAAGAAGAAGACTCTGTTAAAGATACAAGTGGACTAACACGAGGTTTATGTATAGAAGCATGACTTTCAGGTGGTTTCAACAGATTACTGACTGCACGTAAACCACTAACAATATGTGGTGGCAAGTTAGAATCTGCCAACATATCTGAGATCAAACCATGGGCCTCACCAATAATAGCAGATTCATATCCAGCAGACGCACTCTGAAAAATATAAACAGACATAAATAATTAGTTTTTTTCATCAATTCCTTTCTTCTCTGACCAACATTTGCATAGCTACCCACATTTGAACCTCATTTTTAACTCAATGATCAATGACATAGGCCTACATGTATTTCTGATCACTTTATCAATAACTATAACTTGGCAAGAAACATTCTGAGCGCTTGATATTTCTGTTTTCTTTTTCTTGTTACACTACCTTTAATAATATAATACATGTATATTAGTTTGGAAAATACCTGTCAACGATCCAAAAGTATAATTTTGAAACTGGTATGACCTCTTGATTTCAGTATAAAGGAATGAAATAGGTAATACAAAATTAATGTTTGCAACTTCTACCAAATGAATACACAACTAACACAACAAAAGAAATCATTTTAAAAGATCACTACATGTACTTTCAAATGCGGATGTAAATGTACTGTATATTCAGTTCAAATATTTGCGCGCCTATTCATACTACTTGTACATGTACTTTAACAGATGTTTAAACATCTGATGGTCAAATTCACAGACATTGTAGAAAACAAGTTTTGTAAAGAGAAGGTGGTCAAATGAGTATGTTCCATTTTTCCATAGGTTTTAAAGATTTACATCATTCTACTACATGTACTGTGTACCTTAATTTATTGTCTCATAAATGTATAAAATGCTTATAAAAACATGTTAAAACTCCTGAGAGAGACAGGAATCATTGCTAAAGTGGACCTACATAAAATGCTTGTTTTACCTCACTTAAACTACGATGAAAAGAGCGGGGTTTACTCCTTCTTCGCAGTTCTACCAGATCTAGTTCATCTGGAGAAGCAGACATACTGATATTTTTATTCACTGGTTTAGTTTTCACAATATCAAATACACAAGTAAGAAATACTGTAACAATTATGTGAAATGTCAGATCACAAGATTCAACATATACTGTCCTTTTTTATCAAATAAAAACAGATTTACGCTGTCCTCCATTTTCCAACTGCCAATCTCGTCGTCTGCTCAGAGGTGGTGATCAATTCCTTCTTATTTGAACAGTCCACAAATTACATACAGCTTACTGTACAATCATGAGATATTTCAAGTCACATGTAAGTATAAGATATATACATCCCAAAATTGCTACTTCTTTTTCCGATGTCTAGGAAACTTCAAAGCTTTCTACTAATTGCAGTTCAATGTTTGTGTTATAGTGAAATAAACAAGTAGTATGCTGCCTAATTAGGTTGCTTTCCACATATTGATCTGACGACCAAATCCGAAAATCCTTCTCTTAATACAACTCTGAATTTGAAAATCCTGCTGGCCTAAAATATTCCACCATGTCGCACTAACAGTAATTGTCAGCAGACAGAAAATAGGATTATTTAAGCTGTGTATCGCAAATGTACAAAGAATTTGAATGCGCTCTACCGAAAGTAATATCTATCCTTTTACTGGAATAAATGGGGTAAAACTGTTACTTGTCAACAGTGTAAGGTTATTGGTACTTAATAAGCTTATTTCCATATGATAGCTATTACACTCATCCATAATAACATTATATGTAAATAAAAGATTTAAGGATAATGGAAGCATATTTCATCCGGAATTATGGTTTTAAATCAACACACCAGAGATTTGAATAGAAAAGGTTAACTCTAACTTTGTAGAAGCCCTTGAAAAAAAATAATGAGTGTTAAAATCAATAGAAACCCCTTACAAGTATAAAGTTGAAAGCCTCAACGCATAATAAATCATGTCATAATAGACATAAAACATGTAACCTATCAAACATGAAAACTTATAGGTTCTTCTTTACAAAATACAATCTAATTGAATCTTTCTACATTGAGCCAATTCTAATGTCAAGCTTTTCGTGTGTGGGGGGCGGGGGAAAACTGCCAAACGTACATTAATATGTAAACTAACTACGTCAGCAATGACATGTTTCATGACACTGTTTACGCCCCTTTTCAAATTTCCACACCCATGAAAATATTATCCACGTTGTGAAATAAATCAGCCCTTTTTTTTCAAATTTCCACATACTTTTTCAATCTTTTCACAATTTGACCAAATTTTAAGCCACATTATAGAATAAATCAATCAAGTTTAAAGACTTGTTAATAAATACATCATAGTCTCTCTCAATGATGTGATGGATTTATGTTATATAATCTGACAAAACTGATCAAGGACCCATAGACACCACAACATTTTAGGCCAGAGGCAAAATTATGTTCAAAACCTTCATAGCCAGCCTTTAAATGAACCCCACCCCTCCAAAAAAGCTGGACAGAAGATTAAAAGTGATTCACAAATCGTGACATATCTTAATATGTGTATATCTGAACCGTCAGTGAAATAAGGAAGCATTTTAACCATAATTTAGTAAGTTCGTGTGTAAGCTAATTTCTACTATTCATTTGAATAATATCATAGAATGCCGACATTAATACCGACATTCAATACACCTGATGAGGAACTTAATCCATCCAGTGAGGCTATTGACCACATGAACTAAAAATATAAATGTTATAGTGTTCCAAGCAGGTTGTATTAATGGTTTGATTGGACTTTTTCAATCATCCCAGAGCTCTTCCAACCAGTACGGTGTGTTAATTAAACCCCGAAATAAATATCCCACGTTGTAGAGAGGCAGATTATTACCAAAAAAATTGCCAATTTGTTGCAAACATGTCTTTACACTCTGCCTAACAGGAAAACGTGTGCAAATAACGAATTTATCTAGAACAAATACTGTTCATAATTCAAGCCAAATTTTAACAAGGAGAGTGCTTTTATAATTGGGTGCAGTACAATGAGAGAGAGAGAGAGAGAGAGAGAGAGATAGAGAGAGAGAGAGAGAGAGAGAGAGAGAGAGAGATGGGGTTTAACGTCCACTTGACACAAAATAGGTAATTTTGGGACTAACATATGGTTTAATTTTATTTCAATAATTCGCTTGCGCGTAGGGGTCTTTAGCAGTGGGGGGAAACCGGGGTGCCCGAAGTAAACCAACGAGGTTGAGACAGTACAATAAAGCATACATGTTTCATAAAATATAGGTTGCCAGCAATCAAACAACTGATTCTATTGACTATCCATTTCAAAACTAAATTTAACACCTTCATTATAAAGGAAATGAAATGGGTTTTGACGTCCTACTTTTCTGCAATGACCTTCATTATAACAAAACAATAAGACCTTCAGAAACAAACAAAATAGTTCCAGTAATCACATTTTAACCATTCGAACACTTTTGCCAAAATAGTTTATTTATTTTGTTAGTTTTTTTGCATGTTTTGCTGATATGTACCTATAATTCAACAAGTTCTGACAGTCGACACCCTAATTTAAAATGCAGGAACGTGTCGTCTAATATGTACATGTATTTGTGTAGTCACGATTATAATTTTATGAGCACTATTATTAGCACTAGCTTTAACAAGTCTGTGTTATCCAGATACACTTATTTCCTTATCGAACAAAACAAGATCTTTATCACTGAAATCTTAAATTATAAATTCAATGACATTTTACATGGATCAGCCAGGACAATAAATGATCTGTGTGAAACTTCATGGCCTTGGGCATGTATTCAGATTCACACAAAACAATTTGACTTTTCTAATGAAATATCAATAAAGAAAAAGGATCTCAATCTTACCGTGGCCTCTTCGAAATCACATTGAATGTTTTTATCGGTTGTTAAACTCACAGGTAACGGTAATGTCCTTTCAAATTCTAGAACACTATGTCTAAATATTTTATTGGAACTGGATTCTGTTTGTTTATCTAACATTATGACAGTCTATATTACCACTAAAAGATGTACATGTAAAATATCATCAATTTTGTTGTTACTAGCGGTATTTAGTTTCAAGTATATTTTCATCCCATTTAGATAGAAAGTTCCAAAATATAACCACAGCATAACGCATTTTTATCCATTTAAAATTTCTTCCCAAGTTACATGTAACTCCACAAGCTTGAACACTTTTTTCCTGTTATAAAAAGCTCAGTAAAACTATGAAATAACAACATAAATTACTGAATATTTTTTGTATTACTACTGTTCAGCATCTCTTCTTCTGTAGCTACATGTACATGACTGTACAGTACTGTTAGACAACTTGAACAATGCAATACCAGCATCTTAACCTGTCGCCAACATTTAATGACAGTATGTCAAAATTACCACTTTACAAGATGGTGATAGATGTCTTTATGACTTCATTATGATACAAGACTGTCAAAATAAAGACTTACTATCAAGTTCCTTGACAGATTTCATAACTTATCACTGCCGTGTCAACATGCTTTCATTCACACAACAAGTAAAAACTCTATCCAACAATCCAGGGTATTATTCCAGGGATATAAAACTATTCTAAGCCTTGCAGGACACATACAATAAATCTTATATATAATATGTAATTAAAACTGTATATAGATTTAATTCTTTATTTCGGGAATTTAATACTACATGTATACGGTCCTTTGTACAGCAACCCCTAAAACTTTGATCTGAAAATATGGTTCTATTGAAAACAAAAAACATGATGCAAACAACCATGACATCTATTTTCAAATATAATTTCATTTTAACATGAAATCATCATTATTCAACACCTACAGTCTTATTTGTAGTTTGGTGTATCAAAGTCTTTAATGCCAAAGCAACATACATGTACATCAAAGTCTATAATGCCAAAGCAACATACATGTACACGTACATGTACCATTAAAGAACTATACATTATGCGCACATGTATTGGTACATATATAGTCATTTGTGTCTGATTGACTTAGAATTTCAAAGAAACTTAAAGTAACGATGCATGATTTGCATTTTTCGAAAATTATCAAATTTCGTACAGCTTAATCCACACTAATATGTACTCAGATTGATAAGTTAATATTTAATTAAGAAAACAAAATTAAAATATCAACACTAGATAATTTCCCAGCTTGGATCCAAGCAGATTTGAAACAGGTCCATCAATTTGGTTCACGGCAAATAAAGATGACAGCGACTTATAACACGGGGAGCAGCATACATTGATAGAATTTTGAATTCGTCAGCTTTGTGAATACTACATGTAAAAGTAATTGAACTATTTTTGTACTAATATTCTTATTAGAATTTAACTTTCACATTATTGTACATGTAAGGGAGTCTACATTATGTGTAACACTAAAATCAAAAAAGTATAATCATGGTACTGTGATGTTATAGAGCCTTACATATTGTTTCTACTGGTAGACATTCTATTGTGAAAAAAACATCTACATGTAGGTTATAAAATATATATTAAAATCTTAATATTTGTAACTATATTTAGCTTTGTATAAGTAAGCGCTTATAAACAATGCCAAAACAATGACAGCTATAAAGAATTCTCATACACGACATACAACTGCTGACATAATTATAACTTTGTGACAAAAAATCAGTAGGCATGCTTTTCCAGACAAACTGTCACCAACAACAGGCTATCTGTGACAAATAATCCTTGGTAAGTGCAGGCCATTACAAGTTTTTGATAGTTACACAATGAAAATAAATTACATTTATGGTTAAGAATGTATGTATGTCCATTGCATATACATGATATATAATCATTGTTGCTTTCAAGTTTATAAATCTGTACTACAATGTATACTAATGACATTAGACACTAAGGGGTGTACATATATCAATTTTGTTTGGGGTGGTGTTCGGCAAAAAGCAGACCAACTGATGCACAGGTCCCTAATACAAGTAATGCAGCAACGATCCCAACAACCCAGGTGCGATTTTTCCAAGACTAGGTGTGTCCAGTGCCATGCTCCCCCACCCCCTTAGAAATTTTTGAATCTAGAGTCCCTGAATGGCTGAAATGTCATTTGCTGGACTTTGGAGGAAGATTTTGAAAAATTTTAATAGTCACAAAACACTAATAACATATGTGAAATTGAGTACTATGCATGGTAATTCATGTTATTTATTAAAAAGTTTTCATAGAGGAACAAAGTACTGTTAATTTTTGACAACTTATGATTTTTGGGTGCTTTATATAATTTATAAACTCTTTGCTAATTTCGCCAATGTATTTGGAATTTTCCTCTCCTATTTTAGTATTGTTTCTTTACCTCATAATTCATTCAGTCTGTTACATAATTTTGAGATCGTGTCATGAAGAAAGAAGAGTACAATTGATGAGGGTGTGTCTGTTCAGTTGTGCAGTTTTTCTGATGGAACGTTTAATTCTAATTTTTTCAACTATTCATTTCTTGGTTAATTCTCCATACCTCTAGAGGGGGTAAGATCCTCTTCTTTTTTATAACAGAGCCGTACAAACCCCTCAACAAAAACATATACATGTACCATACAGACAATTCAAAATATCTAAATGGAGTCTGGAGGAGGGTGCCAAACTGCATAAATTGGCATCATCAGAGTACTTGTTTACTCATTCATTTAAAAATTGATACCTACTCACTTTAAAAATTATTATTATATGGCTCCTTGTCATCAAACAGATTTAAAACCATTAATGCTCTAATAACAAATAACAGTTGATTACCCGAGAAATGAATTCAGCATTAAAGTCAATGGAGAAAAAAAACTGTGGTCTGATCCCTACTGATTGGGTAGAGTTGTTACCCTTGAAACACAGTGATATAAATCAACCTGACTGTTGTGGGAAGGCCATGTAATATCTTTTTAGAAATTTGGCACTTGTACAGGATACCCCACACATTTTCAAACAACATTAATGCTTTTCCTTCTGTCAAATGATGTATGTTTTTTATATCTGATAAGATTAACAAGTACATGTAAAATCGATATTACTAATTACCATGTTCATGCACTCGTTACTGAGAATTACTGTACAGCCATTGATTTAAAGTGACAGCACCAGGTATTAATATCATTGAAAGCGTATGATTCAGTTAAATATAGAGTTCGAAGATCATATGTGTGTATAACTCTTGCGTTTTTAAATCCTCCTTTTGGGTTAATGGCATTAAAAAAACTAAACTACATTGACAAAATTAGACATGGAAGCAGCTGTGATATTGCCAATGTCATACATATAAACCTTGCCAAGGAAATAATTTCATATCATTTTATCAACACAGTAAATTAACTTAACAACATTTGATGAGTTTTCAATTTGTTCATTAGAAGTTGGCTTTAAACCTAGATGGGATTTAAATTACATCTTCAGTTATTTTAGGTTTGTCATGGAAATTTGCATGATTCCAGAAAGTTTGATGATAGATAACACGAATATTCTGATATCATCTCAGTGTATAATGTAGCCTACTGATAATCTTTCAAAAAAAACAATATCCATAATTTTTACGCTACACACATAGGTCAAATGGAATCAAATTGGGGTTTGCTTATGCCATGATATGAGAGAAACTTTGCATGGACCATAGCAATTCCATCTATTCTTTGTCAATGATTTTTTTTTTACGTACATGATGGGACAAAGCTGGTTATATTTGTACATACATGTACATGTATAGTAAGTGCATGAGTACCGCACTACATGCAAGATAAACCTACAGACAAGACAGAATATAGACATTGCAAGAAATAAACAAATATCAAATCAAGTGAATGGATCCGATAGCCATCCATAAGTGGTCTCTGTGTTGAACAGTCCCGGGTCTGTTATGGTACAGGCTTCACTCAAAATGAAAATATATAAATGATTTACAAAAAGAATGGAAAAGAAATAATGCGACTGATCTGGACAGTGGTCGTCTCTTCGATTTCGATAGTCTGGCAGTTGACCTCAAGAGTTAGAACCTCAAATACACCAAGATACAGTAACACTGGACTTACAGACACAGTATTATGACGAATGTAAATGTTGGCATATAAAAAATGAAGATCGAAAAGATGGAATTAAAAATGTTGCTTTCGGTCATTAGAATTTTCCATGACCCAGATGAGACATTACTTTCACCATGTTGAAGTTGTTAGTATTATAGTCTAGTAGACAGAAATCAATATCTATTTGGACAATAAGCTGGAATTTATAAGTATACGATTATATTGTACTATAGTCTTCTATGTATTTATACAGCATATGAATATGGACTGATAGAACTACTATAAGTTAATAACAGATTAACATTTAGCCTCAACACAGTTTTACCTTTTATCTTAATGAATCTTACACTGACACTACATGTTACTGTCACATCTAAAATCAATAGTGTAGACCTTAATGCTTTATTCATTACCTCTCAGGATAATGTTGTTTCCTATTTACAAGTGGTGCGGAGCCACACGGCGGCAAAATCGGTAAGATGCGGGTCCGCTTGCCTAGAGATTGAGGGTTTGCTCCTTCACTCAAAATACACTGTATGGTGTATGCCTGTCTTCATTAGACCAGTCTGAGCAGAACAGTCAGACTTTACACCCCATATCATTTCTGAAAGTGGGCCACACCATAACATGTATGGTGCTTATGTCTTTACTTTGAGATGGACACCATTGTTAAATTATATTCAGAGATTTCATTATCCAAAGTGACTTACATGTTTTAATTTTGAATCAAAAAATGGAAGACTTTTTGTTGAAATTTCAAATAGTAATAATCTGATGACATCTGCAAAACTTTTTAATCGGTTACTTGTTTTTCTTATTTGCAGATTGATCAATTAATATTAATAACTTTCTGTTAATCTTTCTAGTTAAATGAAAATATGGGAAAGGTTTTATATGATTAAATTATTGTTTCAAAAGTTAGTTTATTTATTTAATAATTTTAGTTGTCTTACTGTGTCAAAAATGAAACACACAATCTGAACACTGACTTGATCTAACTTAAGACATGGTTTCATCCTACTAAACAAATCAACATACATGTATAAAAACAAATGAAATAGAAAGAGTGCCATCCTAAAGGTTCAACATCAAGCTACAAATCAGGACTTGTAAGTATCGAGTCCTGTTCAAAAATTGGGAGACACAGAGAAATGGGGTTTAAAGTCCACTTGATAGAACATGTCGGAGGAAACCTGGAGATTAGACAGGCGACGCTTCTCCTTGTCACATACATGTACACATGCCAGTTCACCCACTGACCGACCTTACATGAATGATACAGCGCGTACATACTCTCTGCCCCTCCCCACCCACCTCCAGTTAAATACATGTATTGATTGATTATTGTAACATCTATTAAAGTACATTACATGTACCATACATGTATTTCAAGTGATCCTCCTCCATGAATTGAAGTTAGGTTCATAAATAAAAGTACATTAATGGGTTAAATATATTTGTGTTTGAATATATGAAATACACACTAAGTTAACATAACCTTTGAATATGATTACCTCAAGGGATTAGAATAAGCTGAATTGAAAATAGGCAAAAGAGATTATAAACAATATTTATTTTCATAAAAAAAGAAGCCTACAGAATACAGACTCCCTCTCAATAACCATAACAGCACTACATGTAATATAATCACAGAAATAAAGTAGTAACACTGTTTACAGTACATTCCAATTATTTTTTAACTCAAATTGCTTACTCACAGTGAAACTGGGATTAAGCCTCTAGAAATTTGCTATAGATGTACATGTAAGTATTCAGCATAATTATACATGTCTGAGAGATCAATGACTGTGTAAATCACTGCAAAAAAGTCAAACAGAAGAATGGTGGATTTGATTTTTCCAGTTGGCGGTACAGATCTATCAAGAGTGACAGAAGTTTAGATTTATAGAAGGATGTAGTAGGTAAGTTTCTGGAAGAAAGATTAAGTTGGTTCCATTCTCTGACATCAGACAGGATACAAGCAAGAAAAAATAGAAAAGTTCCGCAGTAATATTTGGTAATGTTGTTCTGGTTTCTTGGGATTTATAAGATAAAATAGGGTGATACATTAACATGTATCAATTGCAACAAGTACATGTATTCACTCAAGTATAATTTTGTAGAATAAGTGAATTTATGTTCCTGTTTTTTTCTCTTGCACTGTGATAAAACCTGTTGATGACTTCTATTTTTTTTACAACATTGCATATAATCCAGAAAGCATCTAATTGTAAAAGTAATAGTTCACAGTTTTGATCACAGTTCTTCCATCTCATAAAACATCAACATCCAGTGACATATGGTTAGGAGAGGGGGTCCATCATTTAGCAGTTTCAATGAAGAAGACAATTTAGTAGCGTACATTAGACCTGGATTAAACATGAGGCAAATAAAGTAAAAAAGTTGCAATCTAGCTATTGTAATCTTATAGAAATCACAGTACTGTTCAAAAATAATTGTTTTGAATTTTTTGGTAATAAATTTCAAATAAAATTCACTGTCTTCCTTTTATCAGTGAACCAAAATATCTGCATTTTCAAGAAACCTATCAAATTGTGTGTTAGGGCCAGCAGACCCTTAATCCAGCACTGGTTTACATACCTGAAATCTACATAAGCCAAAATGCTATTTATCTTAATATCACCATTTGGAAAGTCAGCCCAAAGTGTTTGTCCTTGAATATTTCTTTAATTGCAACATTGTCTAAATTTAGTGTCATGTGTCTACTATAAACAACCAGAGGTGGCAGGACAGCTCATGTACATGTCACTTACAGCTTTTAATTGATATTCCTTAATGTTAATGGTGATATAGAGAGGGGCGGGGGAGAGGTGTTGCTGAACTCTACTCAATAAAAAAAAACAAGTCATTTAAGGACTAATATGCGAGAGAGAGAGAGAAATGGGGCTTAACGTTTACTCGACACAAACTAGGTAATTTCAGGACTAACATATGGTTCAATTTTATTTCAATAATTGGCTTGCGCATTGGGGTCTTTAGGAGTGGGCTGAAACCGGAGGACCCTGAGAAAACCCACGGGGTTTGACAGGCGACCCTACTCCTTGTCAAGTACAGCCGGGAATTCGAAACCATGCCAGTTGACTCAATGCCAGGCCTTATGATATAACGTGCACGTGCTAACCATTTGGCCATCCACCCCCACCCCCAACCATTAACAAATCATTAGAATAAAATCAAGTCTCATAACGTAGAAAACAATTCTACATGTACAAGTATGAATGATGCAAGTTTGAAACCAAATTCAATGTTTCTGAGATGTGCTTGCAGAACAATAATTCATACCAAAATCAAATCAAATGTGTTGCCAACAAACAAAATATTTTCAGCTAAGTATTTACAAAAAATGTACCTGGTAGGTTGAAAATGGCAAATAGTTCTAAATTTATAAAGACAATTGTCATGGATGTAGAAGGATTTCGGTTAAATACTAAATTAAAATATGACAAATATGATAAATATAAAGATTAAAACAATGAATACATTTTATTATATAGAAACAAATGTAGGACATATTGTCTGAATCCAGCTGTTACTTTGATGGTCTACATTTAATCTAGAATATAATTTTTTAATACAGATGACATTCTGTACATGTATGTAATAAAATGATATTAATTTATTATGAATGAAAAAATATTATATGTATATATGTATACACTGTTTAGACATGCAGTTAGTGCATGTACAATGTATTAGAAATGGAGTAAAAGGGAATTTAGCATTTGTAACGACTCAGCATCAAATTCCAACTGTCAAGGGTTCTTGTACATGTACACATGTACATGCGCACCAGTGTTTACAACAGAAGTCAGATTTCCATGCCATCCGGATGACTATATTTTGTCCCTTACCAGATTCTCCATCCTGTACCATGACAAGGGGAAACCACGCCGGAAAATCCCAATGTACCCCTACACTAAAACATGCCTATTGCAGGTCTTTTTAGGCCTGAAATATTATCTAAATTATCAATTAACTTATCTAGACCATAATCAACTCTCAATGTCAATGCCTGCCTGCGATAATTACTCGATTAAGCTCCCATTTGCTGCTCAACTTTCATTGATGATTTAATCATGAAATGGATAATCAAGGCTATGTTTTTTATCACACTGACTTTAGTACATTGAAACGATGATAGAGGCGATGCCGAAAATTCAATTGCTAAAATCTTGGTTCAGAGTGGATCAATTTGACTGAAATTTTCAACAAATTCCCTTTACTTGATCTAGTTTTTAACAATGATAGTGATTACTGCCAGCTCTTTATCTAATCTCCCATAATGTATCTTTAACTATTGAATAATTAATTTGAGAATGTCCTTTTAATTTCATCAAATATGGCATGAACAATGATAATTGCAAGTCCAATTGGCCATACATGTACATGTAGACTGTGGTTTGTCTGGTAAGGTATCCATGGAAATGCCCCAAAAAGATGAGTTTGCTTGGACATTCTATTAATACATGCTAAAAAGACCTCGGTAGATCGAAATTTATTCCAGAACTAATCAAAGTCGGGGAAATTTTCTATAAAGTTTTTTTCTTTCTGCGTACATGTATCTCCATTATAACACAACAAACAGTCGGATTGTTAGGTGTCCGCTGGGTAATTTTGCACATGAAACAAGTGTGCAAAATGGTAATATGACTGGTGTTGAGAAGTTAGTGCTTATCTTAGACTACTCAGTACTCAACTCCGTAAAAACTTTAATTCAATATTTATTTGGGCATGGTGGGGCTTCCTGCTGTATAACGACCATGATCAGAAATGATTCTATAAGAACATTTGTGTAAACTTTTATTTTATTTACATGGAATGAATTAACAGACAGGTCAACTGCCTACATGTACATGTACATGTACTTCACAATACTAATCTATTATTTAATACTGATACTAATTTGCTTGACAACTAACTTTCTACCAAAATAATTTTACATATGGTACATGTGTTATTTCTATTGTCATCTCATGCAGAGAGATAGTGCTGTTAGAAACTTAAATGCATAGTGCCACATCAAACGTATAATACACCTCGTCGTATATACTAATTACAATATCACCTTCTACATGAATGTCTGTTGAAAAACAGGAAGACATGTTGTAAACAAGACACATTTGGTTGAGCAAAATGATGTGTTATGTCAGACTAACTTTGACGAGACAGTGTTCATGTGAAGTACTGATTAATGACAATATAATGACATCTATTATTCTTATCCATACTGAAAGTAAAAGGTAAAAGAAAAAATATGCCAATGGTATTTCTCGTAAGCTTCCCCTGATAAGGTTATATCAATTTTTTGTTTCTTTGGAGATCAGAGCCTTATGGAAAATCAATCACTATAGTATTTTTAGCATTAAATCTAGCAAGAAGCTAATGGTTGAGTAAAAGAAGCTTTCACACTTGCGGTATGATGATGGAGATATCAGATAAATAGCTCTTCTCTTCAGATGATTTAACACCTTTCTATCATTCTACTGCTTATCACACATCATACCTGCTAAATTATTTATCTTTATACTCAAATATTTCACTTTTTTAAAATATCCACTGGCAACCATATGTAAATGTAGCACAAAAATGATAATATGATGAATTTGTAACGATTCAAGGAACATTAAGCATTATAATATTGTAGCGGGTGGGGGATGTAGGCCTATAGCATTAAATCTGTCCATACATCTCAATAAATTTCAATAATATGCCGCACTCTATAAGATGTGTATAATGTTTTACAGGTATATTCAGATATTTATGTTTCCTTCTGTCAAAGGGACTTGTAATATTCCTTGTTAAATAATCTAAACCTTGTGTGGATTTAAACAATTGTGAATCATGGATGGAATTAAATCTTTCTGTCTAATCTGTTTTGAGATATGTTAAAGTTTACTGATTAAGAATAAACAATAGAAAATAGGAACTTTGGTCTTCAACTTTCAGACACAAGCTACATGTACACTGTACTTCTTGACAATTTTCAAGCTAAAGATGGCCATGTAGATATTTTGGATGTAATATGGTCTTGGGCCATTTACATGTCTGTATTTGCAACTCCTTTATTTCAAAATTGATTTCAACTCGAGGAAAAGTAGGATACATTTACCTGCATACAATTTTGTCTCCCTGCAACAAATTTGCAGAATTCGGTAAATAATCAATAGGACAACATAAGTGGTGGGCAAACTTATTAGGTGAAGGGTCAAACACAAAGTTTTGCAACAAAGAGAGGGCCAAACAAGGATTGTGAAATGACACTTTATTTTTATTGAATAAATTTTAGCATTATCTTTATAAGGCACATTGTAAAATGAAGTTAGTCGGATGGAACAATGGTACTGGGATTTGTCAGACAAAATCGTTTTATAGTCAACCTCTGTATCAGCCTTTCCGCTCCATAGATCTATACATTGTATACTCAGAGACAAATCAAAGCATGTCAACAAATTCATCAATAAAGTAAAATGAACCAGGTCCAAGTCAAGTGACGTCAATTAGGCAACAACGTCATCGACTGACCCTGCAAGCTATTATTGATCCTACAGACAGTAACACCTGTTTAAGAGTTTTGGCCCAACAATAAGCAATTTTGATTTTTTATTTCATTTATTTTCAAATGTACATGTAGTGAAAGGGTCCCGGCCAGGCCAGATTTGGCCCTTGGACTGTAGTTTGCTCATCATTGACTTACATACTAATAGTCTCAATTACAGCCACAAATATCTTTCACACAGAGAATAATTTTAGTTTTTTTAATCTTTTAACATAAACCTTTTGTGCACCTGGAAAAATTCCAAAAATTGTTTTATTCATGATAGCTAAAAAATTTTAATCACTAGATTTCAGACAATATTTTGCAAACAAATCAAATATTTCCAGCCAATTATGAAGTTACTTTCAAAAATAATAATATCTTTAACTTTAATCTAATATTCTCTGGAACAGATTACATCAATGAGCCATGAAAGGATTAAACAACAGTACACATTAATATATTATCGTATTAATAAATCTATCCAATTCTATACAAAAGTTTTAATCATCTTGAACTGCCAATCATCATAAAAACAATTGATGCAGAATATTTCTACTTTATCTCTACTCTTGAATTATAATCGCTTGTTTCTACATGCACATGTACTTTGTCACAGGTTTGAAAATTAGGTGAAACTGCTTTAGAAACAAGTTTCAAGTGCCAAGTTTCAAGTGAATAACATCATTATGTACTTCAAAAGTTTAATGCTACATGTATTAGCTACACTTGTTTAAATAATGAGTTTTATTACAAAAATCTCTACATTATCTACCTACGCAAATATCAATTGTTTGCCTTGCAGCTTACTTTTTTTTATGAACAATGGACAAAAGACATTATGCTCATCAACCTGTGAGTATTAACAATGAATAAAAATTTAATAAGATAAGGAGTAATTTTTACAGCAATGACATGGAGCGAACTGATTTGTCTTGTCATCTTTTAGAGATTTCTGTTGCCATAGTAACATGCAGCTGAACAAGACTACTCTTCAACTGTGGTTGATAGGCCATTGCTTAGTTTCTAGTAATCTTCAGTCCCTTAAGGTTAAAATTTTCCCTGCTCATTACAGCGAGTAATTTAATTACCATGTTTAATACACTTCACATTATACTGCTAAAACTTTTTGTTTTCTTATATAAATATACATGTATGTACATAACTACATGTACAATGTATGTTTAACATAGCTGCATTTCCAACCCATCAAAACTCAAAATATTATACATGTATCTTCTCTTTTTTTAAAGCTACATGACGAAAACCCAATGTATGTTCTTTGAAAAGAATGTAAACACAGTCCAATTAGAAATAGTGATTTAAAGCATGTTTATATAGGTTTTCTTGATGAATCTCTCAAAAATATACTATTTTAAGGGAATGATGACAATGGACATCTTGGATTTGTCTGTTGTGTATGTATTTCTAACTATAAATAAAGTATACCTGTACATGTACATGTACATGTAGGTGTAATTGCCCAAGCAACCGACTTGACAAGACTGTATTAGAAGAAGAGTAGTTTCTACACAGGACATGTTCCAGATGCAAGAGAGAGAGAGAAATGAGGTTAAATGTCCACTCAACACAAACTAGGTCATTTTGGGACAAACATTATTGTATTTCGATAATTCCCCTGAGTGTAGAGGTCTTTAGCAGTGGGAGAAAACCGGAGGATCTATGATGATGGACAGCCAACCCTACTCCTTGGTATGTACAAGGCGGGAATCAAAACCATGTCACTTGAACCAATTACAGACCTGATGCAACACTCATGTATTATTCATTTGGCCACCCATTCCCCCCCGGTTTCAGATGCAAGCCCTTTCTTTATCAAATGGTTAAAAATATATCACGAACCACTGATTTGAATGGAAGTATGCCTAATGATGAGACAGAAATCAAGCTTGATCTCGCTTTAACTCTGTACATCTTATCATGCTTTCTGTGATCATCGAGTTGCAAATTTCAAGGTTCGTTCAATGTCAAGGTTTCTGTGGAGGTCGCTATTCAAAACCTCTGATTGGATGCTACTGTTCACATGTCTCTAGATAACGTAGCTATAAGTTTGGGAATTGTAAAGTAATCTAGCAACGTTGCAAAATGAGGAAGACTGGGCTAAGTGGATTGTAGTGCGACATTATTTTACTGTATAAGATACATGTAAGGTAACTTGCTTGTAGTATTTTAATACGGATATTCTCAGCCAACAATCAGATCAAACTCACTGGTGGATACATGTAGTGAGTCTCCACAATACTCACTGAGCCACCTTGGCTTCCCTGTCAGTCAAAAGTATATAAATATCACTGCATCATCTCTGAGCCCAAATATTATATGAAATCCCACCTAACATGCTTGCAGTGAGTGAAAACAGCTAATCTCTTTTCAATCATGGATATACATGTAAGTGTGATAAAACATAAGAAAAAAATTTGAGGCACACTCTATAAGAATAGCCACAGGAAATTATAGTATAGATTTTTTTCTAGAAACCTTACTTTCACTGAACATACCAAATAAATCAATTACTGACGAGGTGTTTGTGAGAAATCTTCAATTTCATTGAAAAACTGCCCTATATGAACATACATGTACTACATATAAATGAATCAATTACTAAAAAGGCGTTCGTAAAAAAAAAGTCTGTTATTTTATATTGAAGAATTGCCTTTATCAGGTGTTTGTAACATCATATTAACAGTTCATTTTGTGGTATTTTTAGACGAGATCTGATCAGAGTAGTTAGTACTACAGTATATGTACACCGTGTGACCAGTGACCAGTTGTAGTCATACTTAGTTCAGGAAATACTGCAGCAAATCTTCATGCAAAGTTTAAATACCCGGTAGAAGGATTATTTCCTGGGTGTTTTTAATCCTAATACAACGGATTAAAATGTGTTCTCAGGTGGCAGAATGAATTCAAACCTCGTATTGATAGACTGCTGAAATTGTAAATTGTAACACAATTTTGGGAAAGGGAACCCAACAATGAAAACAGACATGACCTTCCAAATTTAAACAAACTACACTGTATTACCTCGTAATTAAATACTGTGGAAACAAAAGCCCAGCCCCCTGTTTCACAAAGCATTCTCCGGTTTAAGTTAAGGAGAAATATCTTTGCTCCAAAAAATTTGCACATATATCTAGTTTCTTTTTGATGTATACATGTATATACATTAAAAACACAAAAGTATTATAAAGGGCTATATTTTAGTTAAAGATACATTAGTTAAGAGTTTAATAAAGAGTTGGCCATTCTTGCTATAATAATTCAAAAACAGATGATAAAAAAAGAAAATATTGAAAATTTCAGTCAAATTATTTTATTCTGAACGGAGTTACATGTATCAGTGTTGGAAGTTTGGACAAGAAATGGGTAAAAATTGCTGCGACACCTTAACGACATTTGTCGATCGTTTGATTGACAGACGATAACTCCACCCACATATTCTTGATTATCCAGTAACAATCTAACATGCTCAATAGTAATAGTACTCTCGCTTGACAGGCCTTTCATCTTCAGTTTCCGGTAGCGCACGTCACCGAATAACAGTAAACGTTATCTTGGTCAGCCATTTCTGATTTAAATATATAGAAGGACGACTGTTTAAATAAATCCGAGCTGTATCCAAGCCATCCGTGGGTCTACAGAGTTAATTTTGTGCTTGTTGTCTAAATGAAGGTCTAATTAATCATTTCTATAACATCTGAAGCCTAAATAAAGACTTTCAATATGTTAATTTAGCTCTTGCATAATGCATGTTTAATTAGCCGAACAATTTTGAGAAAATTCTAAAATTAACTCTAAAAATGTTTTGGAAAACCGGGGCCTCGTCAAATCGTCGAAATAAACTTTGCAAAATGCTTAGATGCAATTGTACGGACAAAAAAAAAGAGCTCCTTTCAAAATTGGCATAAAGAGAAAAGGTGTCACAAATTGTATTTAACATGTGTGACCATCAAAATAAACTGAAGAAGTGTTGTTGTGAAAAACAAAAGTTGGTTGACCATCTTACTGCACTTACCATTCCTATGTTTTTATATTCACCTACAGTAGGTAAAATATGTCCAGTTTCAACCCATCAAACATGTACATGTACATCACAAAAATCAAATAATTCAATAATTGTTTTGATGAATCCATGTAACTATACAGGAAGTCATTTTACAAGGAACATGTAAGTGTAAGTTACTATAATTAAGGGTCATGTAAGTTACTATAGTTAATAGAAATCCAATTAATGTGAACTGACACACTCCACGTCATAATCCAAACAACCACCAAAGCACAGGTAAACATAATAAGGGCAAGTTTTTGTTGTATTATTAACGATTTTTATCATACATGTTTGAAAGAATAAATATACAGGAAGTCAAAGTAGAATCTTTATATTATCAAATCACAGTATGTGCGTCATTTTTCTTACATTCAAAGTACATGTAGTTAAGTCTTTAACTCAATATCATCCAAAAACTTTGACAATGAAAACACGAATTATTTTTCACTTTTAATCGACATTGATGTTGTGATCTTACCTAGGAAAAGATGGGTTTCAGATATCCAATACATGTAAATAAACATTTTACGATTGGTACACGAATCTTGTACCATAATGCGTTTCAGCGTAATTTGTAACAAGTGACTCAAAGAACGGTGACCCATGTCAAACGGTGACACATATCCTTATCTGGAGAGCATGCGTACATGTAACAAATACTATCAGTGTAGAATGGCATGCCCAGACGCTATAGATTGCCATTCGATTGAAACTTCTGGTGTATTTTGCCAAACATAACTGCTTTGAAATTACATGTAGAGTAAAACGGCACTGATTGAATGTAAATCAGTTTATATACGTTCATCTTACATTATTATATACATTGCAACCCATTTGTGTCGATGTCTAGGTCCCAAATATTTAGCTCCTATAAGTGTAAATTACTATATCTAAACGTTAAACCCGATTTCATTTTGTAAGTGTAAGTTACTATAAAATTAATAGAAATACAATTAATATGAACTGACACACTCTATGTCAAGCATATATACATGTGTACATGTAAACCTAGCAACGACAAAAGCACAAGTAAACATAAAAAGGGCATGTTTTTGTTGTATTATTATGTGTACGTATTTTATTGTACAGGTATCATTACTACAAATTGTATAGTACTAACTACATAATAATGCATTCACTTAACACTGTATAAATTTTATTCAGAAATATTTAATTAACATATCTATTCATAGTTAAAAGTGATTAGAAACAGATTGGATATTACTAACCGTGCTTACATATGTTACATGGACTTTATACTATTATTAATGTATTACGCTACATGTACATGTATTTGCAGATTCAACCCTACTGTACATGTACCAGGAAAAAAAGTCTACTGTACTTTGAAGTGAATCTGACATGTCATATTGCACATAAAAAGAGTTTATAGTAGCAAGCAGTAAAATTAATTTTTATTAGAAAGGTGTTGAGTTAAACAGTTCTATACAGATTAATAATCAATAGTTTATGAAAGTTTAAACTAATACTGTATATATATATATTATCATCGGACCTTGCCATGTACGTGAAACTGCACAGGAAGCCAGATCTTTGATCACATACATGTACATCTACATGTAGTATGTTTGACAGTAACACTTGCTAAGCGTTGCGAGAAAGAGAAATGGGGTTTAACGTCCACTCGACACAAACTAGGTCATTTTGGGACTAACATATGGTTTCAGTTTTATTACAATAATTCGCTTGCACGTAGGGGTCTTTAGCAGTGGGAGGAAACCGGAGTGCCCGGAGGAAACCCACGAGGTTGAGAAGGCGCCCCTATCTCCATGCCACATACGCTCACACCAGGGATCGAAACCACAGCCGCAAGCCAGAGGTGACCGGCCAGCGAAAGGTCGAAGCGCGGCACTCTAGACCACTAGGCCATCCCAACCACCCGCTAAGTGTTGCATCTTCATGTACATGAACCTCACTTGAATAATAAACTCCATATCTGTTACTGTCTACCTTTTACATCAAATGTACATCCCCCAAAGGGAGGTACTAAAGTGCATGTACATGTACTGTACCATATACAAGTCTGCAAAAACATCAAAGTGTACTCTACAACCTAGCTGGATAAGTACCCAAGGTTGGGCTTACGAAAAATCACAAGCCTTTGGAGCAAAATTTTTCAAATTAATCAAGAGTCATAAATCTGATTGTTGAAAATTAAAAGCTTTCTTTGTCCCATGAACATATATTTGTATTAATCGTTAGTCACTTCAGACTCTATGGTGTTCGTAAGAAATTTCAAATTTCTGAAAGCCCAGCAATACGTACACATCAAGATCATGAGTTATCCTGTGGGGTTTTTTCTTGAAAGTCAGTTGACATCTTCAAGATATATTAAATAATTACTATGTAAATATGTATAAATATACCGGTACTTTGATGTCCATCTTTATACAATGACATTACTTATGAATAGTCCCAAGACGGACGAAAAGTACTTTAAAATGTTAAAATGTAATTAAACCAGTGTGGCGGCATACCTTTAAAGTTCCAATTTCATATTTTTAAGTTATATTTTTAAAATATATATTAAAATAAAGGCCTAAAATAGAGTGTATCTATAAACAGTCCTACTTTGTTAAAGAATAATCCTATAATTCACTATTGTCAGTTGAGAAATTGGCGAAAATATAATTTTCAACTTCAAATTCAAACGTTTGAAGATAGCCATTCCATGGGTGAATAGAAAACAAGAGAGGTAATTGTTTTATTATTTCCTGTGTCACAGATATTTATGCCTCTAAAATAATGCCCATGATCGTATAATAGTGAGTTGACAACCTTTTGAGCAAAAGAGATACAAATAATCATGTTTTGACTTTTTTTTAGAAAATATGAAATTCCCGCTTTAATCTTTTTATCATTTACCGTGAAACAAATAGCGCAGCTTTGCGGTTGTACTAATGATTTTGGATATATACATGAATTGATATACATGTATACAAGACGGACCTAAGGATACCAGCCCTGAAAGTGGTCGTCTTCTGTAACTGACCACATGACTATTAAATGTATAGTATGTACCATTTTTTATAGTGTTGGCTATATTATGTATAATATATTGATGTCACACTACATGTAGAATGAGCTGAGATAGCATGTACATGTAGCGCCTTGTTCTATACATGTACAATATATAACAGTTACCCCTAAAATACTCATGCATGTACATGTACAATGTACAAGTATATGTCACACCTTGTAATACACAATGTTTCATACTTCACAATAATACACTTATAATGTACATTTAACCCTTGGAAGCTTATACACTGTACATGTACAGTATGTATATATACTGTATGGTTTTGTCTTCAATATCCCCGTGTCAAATTTGAAGCAGAGAAAGTCCCCTGATGTAAAAGTATGTATAATACAAGGCTTATTTTGATATACATGGTGTTTCAGTGAAAAATTATATCACATTAAGATTAGTACTGCTTACTACAGATGATGTCACATATTTTGAGACAATTCCATCAGGCATTGTAAGCTGGACAGACACGCATCTTTCAAGGATAACAGTGTTTACATGTATTGTTTTGTTTTAAAGATGTTATTTTGACCAAGAAGATGATCCTGATGCTTGCTTTCAAAAAACCAAACAGAATATTTTGCGTTGAGCTCTAATTAGTCTAATCAAAACAATGGTTTGAATATGTCACAATATAAGATGATCATGAAAGAAATATATTTGCATCCTAAAATTAATGTTGACAAATGAAATGAAATTATGAAGTCAAGCCCTGAAGGGGAGATCCTCCAACTGAAACAAAACCCCAAGTCCATGATCGAAATGGATCAAGGCAAAAATGTTGGATACGCTATCCAATTATATGGACTTTTACTGCAAAATCAATTATTTTCACCGAAGAGATCATGTAATAAAACTGCCATATCAAATGCTTTTCTAGACAAATTTTTCATAAAAATATTATCGATCGCTAAGATGTATTCAGTGCACAAAAATTTCATGTCAATATATAAGCCTATCTGATTAAAATACAGATTTATATTTGGTTTTGTTTTCTATACTTTCGATAGCCTCCACTACATGATTTGCTGCAAATGTCTACCCATAGTTCCATGCGACGTACACCAAGAACTTGTTGCAATAGACCATTTCATTGGATAATCCCTAACATCAATCAGAACACAGGATATATATATACATACATGTATGTATACAACTCTTCCAGATCCTAGACAAGTAAAACAAAATTTTGAACTATAAAAACCAAAACGAGATAGGATCCGTGTTTTAATGAGATTGACACATTGGCAAAGTGAATCTCTGAATTTTGAAGACTTCAACATGAACAACACAAATCCAAGATACATGTGCATGTAGATAATTACTGGTTGTTCCAAGTAAATAATAGATTTATAATGTGTATGACAGTACATGTACCACAAAGACATACATGTAATATACATGTACATGTAATCTACATGTACCGGTACATGTAGTACATGTACCAGGTTAATTGACACTGTAGGGATCATGTGTCTATAACATCAATGAATTAATAGAAATTTGCGAATTAAATGATACAGCTAAATGTATGACCCCTTTACCAATAAAAAGAAATGTTGTGGTGAAAGATGTACATGTATATGTGCAATGTAGCCGCTAATATTAAAGATACATTTTCTCATATCTGTTGCTGTATTTTAAAAGATCTCAAATTTGAGGGCTTCATTTGAAACATGGAGTACATGTACAATGTATGTTCAACTATAAGAGACTAACAACATTATTTCTCGAATAACACATGGGCTTGGTTTTTTTCATTTCAATAATTTACCATGGCGTAGGGGTCTTTAGCAGTAGGAGGAAACCAGAGGACCCAGAGAAATCCTATGATGTTGGACCGGCAACCATACTCCTTGTCATGTAAAAGCAGGGAAATCAAAACCAAACCACTTAATGATAGACGTTGTACAATGTGCACTTGTTAATCTTTCAGCCACCCAACCCCCATTTCAACTATAATAAAAATATTCGACACAATTCCCCATAATGCTCTGTGGCTAAACTTCTGTTCTCTTGCTACATGTGCAGCTTTCAAAATTGTTATGAAAAAGGTACCGGTACATGTATTATACATGTACATCCTTGAAGTATGTACATTGTATTCATTTCAACATACAAGAAAGGAAAGATACCTCATCTCCATAGAGAAACAGCATCTATTATTAATTTTTGTAGATCTGACACTTTCTAAAATTGAACAGGACAATTTTAAATTAAATTTGTTCTTGATATGTTCAAAATTTTTGTTGATGACCAGGCTGGTTCTCCGGACCGTTATATTTGACCACTAGATTTGGCTTCTGAAAACCAGGTCTAAACTACTGCGCTACTTAGCTGTAAGGGCATGTAGTGACAATGTTGTTAATGGGTCTGGATGTTCTTTCCTACAACACCTAATACCACATCTCATTTGTTAGTTTGTTAACTTGACATTTTATTGGTAACCCAATTAGGAGATATCGTTTGGTCATCTCAGGTCAAATAAAACAGTCTTAAATTTTGAAGTACATGTATTAAAAGAGTTTGCAAGAATATCTTTCAAGCACATGTACTGCAAGAGTACTGTACATACATTTTTTAATGTTTTGAAAAGAATTTAACATTTTTTAATACAGCTTCAAAATCATGATCAACCTTGCTACCTAACACTGCTCGAATATATACATGTACATATACATATGTATTCTTAGCTTCGAAATCCAATAAAATGAAGGAAGATCTGTCTTAATTAAACTTAATATCATCCCCAGAAGGAATATCAAGAGGCAACACATACATTTACACATACATAGACTGAGCTCATTAGAATGTCTTGCTTATTTTGAATATACTAGCATGCCATATAGATTCGCTTGTAATGTTAAATTGAATCAAATTCAACTTTCTATACCCTACATTTTTTCTCAAAGGTATCTACACAATGTCTTCAAGCTTAATTTAATCTCTATATACATGTACATTGTACCTGTCGGTCCAACCGGTCACTTGATCCCTGAAGGAAAACATTTTTTAATCCTGTACAAACATAATATTCTGATCTACATGTTAGTATTTTCTTGACCATTGTTATCGAACATAATCTACTGGTTTCCTGCACATGTGGAGAATAGTTCAACAATACAATCTTCAAAGGAAATTAATTAATTACAACCAAAATTTTCATTAAGTGTCTGTAGTAATCCTGTTATCATTATGCTAGCATTACAACTCTCTATTCAAAACATCTTTCATGCTAAATATCCTCCTGAAATGTTCATCCTGCTGGCAGTTTAGCCACATCGATAAACAGCCTCCACGTTTTCGTGTATTTGTTAATGTTTTAAGCATTTGGGTGGACATACAATACATTTACAAATCAACCATTTCAATACTGTGAAAGTTGAATTTCTGGAAGGAATATTTCAGATCCATTCAGTATTTACGATACATGCAGCTAATTATACCGATACATGTACTAGGATATGGTCACAACCTGCCACTGATTGTAGCTGAATTTTTTTGATGGGCTTCTATGAATTTTTTTGATGGGCTTCTATTGAATCAGATTCAATCCAAGTAAGGAGATTATCTCCCATTGATAATTTGATTTACATACAGTAAGCTTCTACATACATGTATCTGTGCATCATCATTAAAAGGAGAAGTCCAATATTCCACAGGGAACCTGGTGATCTAGTCCAGCTCTAAACGAAGGTCTCACCACACTCGCATATGTAGTGAGACCTTCCTTCTAAACGAAGGTCTCACTACATCGCATGTAGTGAGACCTCCATGCATCATCATCAAAAGGAGAAGTCCAATATTCCACAGGGCACCTGGTGATCTAGTCCAGCTCTAAACAAAGGTCTCACTACACTTGTATTGTAGTGAGACCTTCATGTACCTTCCAAGCTAAACAACAGGTGATCAAGCTTAGCAAGAGTGAATGTATGAAAATGAAATGTCAAAATGTGAGCTAATACTCTAATTACATGTACATATACTGTTTTTGAAAGTTTCACCTTAAAATATTGTGTTGTCAGAAAATATTAAAGATACATTATGTAAGATTTAGATTAAGAACTAGCCATTCTTGCTATAATAGTTCGAAAGAAGATACATGTAATGTAAATTGAATAATTTGAAAATTTCATTCAAATTACTCTATTGCAAGCGAAGATATTGCCCTTTGAAGGTTTGACAGACGTGTGCAATAATTCCAACCACCGTACTGGAATGATAGAAGCTAAGTCTTGTTTCTCCATCTTAGCGTTTTAATCTATTTAATATCAGAGAAATCTGATGCCATCGAGATTTGATAAAGGCCTGGATCAGTTCATTAATGTCTAATTAATACTTTAGAAAACATTTCAGGCCTAAAGAAACACCTGCAATAGGTAGATTTAGTTCTTGCAGAAGGAATGTTATAGATTTGCTTGACGAAGTCTGTAATATGGTTAATTGTATGTACAGTGTACGTATGAATGACTTGATAATCGTGACAATGCAAATATGTCAGTTTTATTAACTATAATGTTTCTGCGAAGATTTCAACAGTAAATCTACATGTATGGAACGTCCACCAATTTTTCATTAAAATACAATTCGACTGGTAGCTGATCAAAAACACAAACTTTAGTGTAAAAAAATAATCTCGCGTTCCACAGTAATTTCACTAAATGTATCGCATTATCAATGCTTTCAATGTCATTTCTACTGTTAAAGTCCAGAATCATTGGGTTCTAACCTCCGCTGGGACTTGAAACTCATAAGTATGAATGATTTAATTCTAAAGCAATCTTTTCTTGTATTGAACTGGAACAATTGTCTGGGCTTCTATCATTGCGTGTACCATAGTCTAAACATTCTGGACAGTACTCAGCCAACTTAATACTATTAAGTGAAAAATAAAAATGAAAGGTGGATTCAAATTACCTAAAGATATTTTCACAACTACATGCAGCACTTTTAAACAGGCATTACATGTATGTAAGAGCTAAATCTGCAGGTCTTTCTTTGGGTCTTAAATGTTACACAAATTATTAATTAGACATTTAATAACATGATGAGCCCAAAATCAACTCCAGATGCCATCGGATGGCCCAGATTTTAAGTAGATTAGAACGGTTCAGCATTTTAATGATTCAATCTGGAATTGGAGAAATGAAGTTAAGACTCAAATGATTGGTATGGTGGTTACGATCAATGCGCACATCTTGTCAAAACTACAACTATCGATAACTTCATTCAAAATAAAGTAATTTGAATGAAATCTTCAACATATTCATTTTGCATTATCTATTTTTGAAATATTATAGCGATAACAGCCAGCTCTTTATCTAAATCTTAAACAATGCCCCTTTAAAACTGGATGTGAAAATCAGGAATCGTGTATTAGTGTAAAGGAGGCTAAACATGACAGGTATATCAAAACTACATGTACAGTAGTACAAACGATAAAATTAGTCAAATGAAATCATTTGTTATACATTATGTGTATGTATGTAGGCCCTAGTTTTAATGCCTTTTCTTAAAACATCAGAATGGAAATTGACAATATATTGCAAACTGTAACAATATACATGTACATGATGTATGTTTAAAGAATTCTAGTAAACTGTAAATAAATGTAAATACTATGTTCTAAATGACTGTATTCACCTAAAAGTGAGTCTGGGGGATATCTGAAATAGACAATGATATTTACATGTACATGTACCATTTAATGTTATTGTTATCGAATGCAGTGTATGGGTAAGATATATAACTACATGTATCTGAATCAGTATCATGTTTCATTATGTTTAATGTAGTCTCTAGTAAGTACATGTACATGTATACAGACCTATCCATACTGTATGATAAACCCTGATGAGATCTAATTTTAATAACCAACAGTCCATCGCTCTGGATATGGATTGAACTATATTTTAATATTAGTCTAATTTAAGTAAGGGGGGAGGGGGCTTTAGTCGACTTGGCAACTCAAAGCAACTAGTTCCAGTCAGTTGCAAGCCTGCCTACATGTATGTCGATCATATCAGCAACTGAGGACAACTGAGTGCAAATGAATGCAGAGTGTTCATATTGGTCCGTAACTGATAGTGGCTGTTAAATTATTCAACAAATTAACAAATACATTAGAAGAAGCACCCCAAAGGCTTGGTCGGGCTTGCCACAACTCTTATACATGTAATACTAATACATTATTGTCGACATCAAAATTTGAAAAATTGGGCCTTCATTTGTTTCCATTTTGCTCACTTATAAAGTCACAAGACACATGTCTTTTATCATGAGATGTTATTTCCATGGAAACTAGTCACTGCCGGTTGTTAGAACACACACGTCGGCGGAAACTACATTTTTTTGTAGTTGCCGCTAGTTGAAGCAAGTTGCAGAAAGTTAAGCATTGGAAACTAACTTCAACTGAATCGAAGTACCAGTAGTCGGTTTGAATTGTAAGAGACACTCAGGTCAAACTTTTTCAGTTACATTCAGATGAAGCCACTTGCTCTCAGTTTTAAGGTCGACATAAGCCACCCTTCAGTATTCTCAAGTCGTTGCCGACATAAGCCCCCTTTAAAGTTCTCTTGTTGTCAAATGGGTTTTAAACAGACCTAGAAATAACCCTGATTACAACTGACACAATGTCAGACACAATTAAAGTTGTTTAACAACACTGGTTACACCTGACAAAATATCAGACATAAATAAAGTTTTACCTGACATTTTTAACTTTGAGTCGGACATACATCAAATGTACAGAAATTGCTACCTGACAGAATGACAGGCACCACAGGAATTTGGGACTGAGTGATAGGAAACTTATGTAATGTCAGACACAAGACTAAGTAATGTTGTTCCTGACAATTTTAACTCTGTGACGGACATGGATTAAGAGAATCGAAATAAGAACATGTACCTGATAGGCATCTTATTTAGGCATACATTCAAGGTAAGGAAGTGTTACCTGACAGAATGATAGACGCCAAAGGAATTGTAACTGAATGCTAGTAACCGATGTAATGTCAGATATAAGTATTGTTGTTCCTGATAAATTTTAACTCTGAGACGGACATGGATTAAGAGAACATGTACCTGATAAGCATCTTATTTAGGCATACATGTAAATTAAATGTAAGGAAGTGTTACCTAACATAATGATAGACACCAAAGGAATTGTAACTGAATGATAGTAACCGATGTAATGTCAGATACAAGTAATGTTGTTCCTGACAATTGTAACTCTGAGAGGGACATGTATTAAATGTATGGCAATTGGCACGCGTACCTGACAGAATAACAGGCACTTAAGGAACCGTGACTGACAGAGCCAGCCATTATCATTGACAGAATGACTGCTGGGTTATTTCCATGCCTGGTTTCAAGAAATCCCGATGAATTAAAACCTACCTGATTTTTCTGTATAAGCGCAGGTAGAGACGTTCTTCTTGTTGATCTATGGGCCGAAAAGCCATGTGCACTTGATGAGCTTGACCTCCTGCGTTTTATAACAGGTATTTTACCATCTTGAGTTAATATATTTTGAATAGGAGGCTTCATGACTGCTTCCATGTATTTTGACACTAGTATCCCTACGAAAGCACATGTGTATGCGACATAAGGTCTTGTAGCATGAGGAATGTCCAATAATGACGAACATGATAAAAATCTTGTGAAACTAACAAGTAAAATCACAACAGCGCTGTGCACCGTTTCTAGTGATGAAAAAACACTGGCCACACTGACCGACAATAAAACTGTTACTATAACAATTGGCTGACTGACTTGTCCAGATGCACTCTCCCCATCACTGGATCCAGTCCCAGACCCACTCCAGTTTCTTAGACACACTTGAGCAAATGTTTCTCCTAAGTAACACGAAGAAAACAAAATATAAACACTTATGTTGCTCCATGTACGCCTGAAATATAAGGAAAGCCAGTAAAACGCACACAATATGCTGAACATTGGCACCAACAAGGCGCACAATCTTTGAAACATATAGCCAACATCGCATTTCAATAACTGATATAGAAATACACTTGACAGTATTACTCCAAACCCATACACTATTAACAGTTGTTGTGCTGTAAAATTAGCCTTACTTATGCCAAGCCAACTCAGTAAAAAGCTGTAATTGCATTGCTCCAGTGGCTTGACGAACACTTGAATATATCCATTATTTTCTGTTTCCTCATCTTCTTCTTTTTCTGTATCATTTTTTGAGCCCCGTCTCATTTGCGACGGACGATGCATAGCCATTTTGATTACGATCCGCGGTTCGAAGCGCACAGGCTTCTGGGTAAATAAGGAAAATCACAACCAGCCCTCTGGCGGCAGTCGCGTGCACTGTGCTAAAGTAAACAGTTTGCCACATCTATCAAATATGATTGATTATTTAAAGACAAAAAGTCGTCTTAATCTCTCAAATTGACAAATATACTGATCATTATTCAATGGACACATCTTCGTCGATGACCAATTGGAAGGGCTTCGTCTTTGATGTATACAGTGTGTGATTATGCCGACTTGAGAGCGAGGCGCTAATGCCTTATAAATCGATACACAATATTAACAATATAATCTTTTGTGTAGTCTATGTACATTATACTGTGTATTTGACAGTGGTTATTGTTTTTTATTTACTGAGGTATATAAAGTATTTCTCTTGTACACGTCATTATATCATAAACTTATAACCTATATACGTACAGTATATTGTATGGTCAATACAAATATATGTGAGTGTTCTTGATTGTGTTTGCCATATGCATATTTGCACTTAAATTTTATACGTTTATTTTTTGTTTTGTTATATATATATATACTGTTCTTAAAGGCCGTTTCGATGCAGCACGGAATTTCGACTTGAGACCATAATTCAAACAATAAAACTTAAAGACGTACACCGTTCAAAAATTAGACCTGAAGGTCTCACACAGGTGTGAACCAAAACAGGACCTTGGGTGCCCCCCAAAAAACTTGTTTAATAGCTTGCCATTTAAAGTGAAAAAATTGTGCGGCCCATATGGATTGTTAATTGGGCTGGAATTACCATTACGCAAAATAAGCACATGCTTAAGGCATCATGGTAATGGGGATCCACAGGATGCCTGCGCTTTGTTAGATGCCAAATTCAAATATTCAACGTAAAAAATTTATTAAGATCTTTCTCATTGTTTTTGTCTTTTCATATTGTTACCTGTTTTGTCACAATTAACAATGACATGTATTAAATTCCAGAAAAGCCTTTTTTGTGGTTTATTATATGGGGACACCAAAATCTTTCAAATGCTTAGGTCTCTGTGAGTCTTAATCTGGCCCTGCTTGTGGCTTTTTTAAAGCTCGATGCGATAGAATTATAGTCTATTCTATATCTACTTTTTACTTCTCAATAGTAGTAATACCCCAGCGTAGTATAAAAACTTCGCCAACTAAAATGAATTTTAAAAAGTAGGATATTCTTTATGTGTCTGGTATTTTAGCATTTACATGTAGAGAATAATTTGATTTTCCAGGACATACTAAGAATATTGCCCTGCCTCCTAGAATATATTCAGCTTTTTTATGAACAGTGTATATAATTTCTGATTATTGGGTGTTTTAATATATATTTTTAAATATTTACTGGGATATATAAAGAATATGGCCCTGTCAATAAACATTTTGACTATTTTTTATTAAAGGTCATATTTTCTAATAATTAAGATTACTCCAGTTAAATATTTGGACAACCGAGTTGTATAAAACACGCCGATGCATACATAACTCGTATTTTCCTATTAGGGAGAATGATTTGAAAATGTGTTCTAGACATAATTGATAAAGAACATATTCATGTCTGATTGATAAATTGATAATTATAGTTTATGTGCATAATATTAAATCAAGCTAACGTGGTGATAAAAATCAGTGATGATCAAGTTCAACCCGGGGCGTATAATATATTCATTGCGATAAACATCTGGACAAAATACTCAATCGTATGTATTATTACACGAGCAACCTTGATATTGGTACTTTTCATGTATCAAATATTCAGTACTGAATACGACCGGAAATCTTTTGTCATTCAGAGCAAATGCTAAACCGCTATCTCTTTATCCTGATGCAAACCGGACCCGATTTTTACGTGTTTTTTTCTATTAAATTATAAAAGACGAACAGAATATGACGTATTTGTAAATCGACTATTAATGATCCATAATTTTTCTGTACTGATTTCTTTGACCTTTGCCCCCAAGCACTATCTTTTCGTTATAAAAATGTCGGACATTTATATGTAGGCTATATCGTTGATGTATTTTTCACAAATAACCAAATATTTGTTATAACATAATATACGCTCACAAAACTGTTATGATTTTGGTTCGTATATTATTGATTTAAGAATCCCCCTCCTCCAGGAAGATTTTGTATAAGGAGGGCGTAGGTCGTACGGTCGACAGTAAACAAATTTGGGATCAGGAAATCCCTAACAATAAGCGCTCAAGTGAGTACAAGCAAGTGAAGCCCAAGGAAATTTAGCCGGGTGTTTTTAGCCCGTTTTGCTGTTAAAATTTGTTAAAATTTACAGGGAGCATCATTTCGAGGCCCATAAGGGAGCGAAATGAAATGGGGTTCGGTGGGTAAAGTCTTAAAATTTGAGCTAACATGCAGATTTCGTCAAGTTCGCGAGATGTATATAAACAGGGTTTAGGGCACCTAATCAAATAATAATTCTTCTTCATTCAAGTTTTAAAACCCCCCAATTAAATTGGACTTTCTGAAACATAAATAATGTGACAATATTAATATACATATACACCTGTGGTTATACTGCAGGTAAATCAATAAATGCAGACGTTTTTAGGCGTATTTTGTCATTTGAATCATTTAGTCAAATTGTTCAATAGACACGACTTCCCTGCAGATGCTTCTGCATTTGTTAAAATGACTTCCTGACAACAACAAAAAATCTTTCACATTCTATGATCTAACTCAAAATATAAATGTAAAATATGACGTCAATGGCATCAAACATTGAATACTATTTGTAGACCCTATGACAAAGTTAACAATAAGGAAAATGATCAATAATTCGAGTGAGTTTAATAGCACGGGAAGTATAAATTGTGACTTGTGATAATTTGAAGTATTTATGAAATGACGTAAATAATAATTATATCCGTGTGATCGTGATTATCTCGTTTTTAGTATTTTACAAAAATAAAAAACGAAGATAATAAAGGCGGTTTTCAATATCTCTCGGCAATAAAAGTAATATTTTTTTGGAGTTAATGCGAAATTCATTCATATTAAATTCCCAGGCTAATTATTTTGTGTTACGAATTCATGAAAAACACGACCTCTCACTAAATCGCTAAGTGTTCTTCGAATGGAGGTCGGTTGGATGGCTAATGGTTAACGTGTTTGGTCAGAAGGTCTGTAATTCAGTCAAGTGCTGTGGTTGTGTTTGTCAAGGAGTAGATCGCCTCACACTAATAAAGATCCCTATGTGCGAATAAATGAAATCACATTGAACCATGTGTTAGTCCCAAAATGGCCTATAGTATGTGTTGAGTGGAAACCTATTTCTTTCTTTGGTGCCCGAACATCTCAGAGTAAAGGTTAACACGGAGTTTTCTGTATGGGCTAATTAGATGTATGGAACATATGTTATTATTTATATAGTTTGAAGATCACACATCAAAATTGCACCGATTAAAGAGCTAGACATTGGTCAAGAGCTATATATAAACTTGCCTTCTTTTGGCTTAAATGTTATATACATTATTTTATAGACATTGTATTCACATGGCAAACCCATGATCTCTCTGGTTGGACAGGCGAGCCTACTCTTTGCCACGTACAACCGGGGATTCGAAACCACACCAGTTGACTCAATGGTAGGCCGTATGATACAGCGCGCGCACGCTAGCCATTCGCCCCCCCCCCGTCACGTACAACCGGGGATTCGAAACCGCACCAGTTGACTCAATGGCAGGCTTTATGATACAGTGCGCAAGTGCTACAAATTCGGCCACCCAACCTCCTCGCTATCGAATGGTCGGCGCGTTTTGATGTGACGTCACATGTAGAAGACATTTGAACTTAAAGGTGAGTCATCTTATACATAATTATAAGAATGTCAATACCTGTGTGAAATAGATTGAATATTGAGAGATAATTTACTTGCCCCGTTGTCATCCTTTCAGTAATAGTAGCGGCCAAGCAAATTTTTACAGCTGACCAGTTTGACCTCGTGTCGGTTCTCAAGTGGAGCTAATTGTAGGCAGCCCGCGTAAGTTTCGTGTGTAAAATAATTTGACAGTAATTTCCAATTCTCTTTTTATTATCCATTTTATAAGGTATAACAAGAACGAACAGCTCTTTATCTAACTCTTACAGCTAAATCTCTATTTTTTGACAAGTAGAAATTGACACAAATAGGGTCGCAACGCATATATCATGACATAATGCAGCGGCGGATCTAGGAATTTTGAAAAGGGGGGGGGGGCGCCTCAAAATGAGGGCCCTTACCGCTGCGAGGGGGCACGCCGCTGCGAGGGGGGTTAGGGGGGAAGGTCTCCCAAGACAATTATCCGTCATTTTCTTGCATCTGTAGCCATTCCAAGAGCTATTTGGCTGATATTTTCGTCTAAGTAAACGTTCGGAACGGACATATTTGGGTCTGAGACAAGGCACTTTCAGCAGTAAAAAAGGGCACTGTCGAAAATTAGGAGGGGGGGGGGGGGCGCCTCTGTAATGTAATATGGATGTATATCTTTCTAATGGCAAGACGTGAAGAGTTGTCTACGATATCACCCTAGGTGGAAGTGGACGTTAAACTCCAGTAACGAACGAACGAACGCGAAGAGTCCAAATTGAAGGGCAGTATTTGGCGTCTGGTTATCCCAGTCTACACCGGTATAGTAGTCTCCTTTGGTGTATATTTAGCATTGTTCACCGAGTCGCTTCATTACAAATGGCACTCGAAAGCATTCTGACACGCGCGTGTGACAATTTGAATAGTTTCAGTTATTCTAAAAAATATCAGACATCAGAAGCTCATCTGGTCACGGTATGTAAGATAACAATATCAGTGTTGATTTAAATTGACAATAAGTCTTGTTTGCAGCTTGTGAAAATCTTTCAAATCAGATGCACTAATCCCTCTTTAATATATCAATAGCTTTACTGACTGTACTTAGATATTTAAGGAAAATCATTAAACTATTTTCATCCTAATTATTCTGTTGTTTCACTAAATATAGGATATAAATGAGATAATTATTTTTGCCACGTGCATATCATTGTTTTTACGATTCTAATTTGAAACCACAAATGCCGCGAAACTTCTTCTTATACCCTGTTATAGCAAACGACAAACCTATTAACGTATAATCTGAGATCAAGGAATATAATATTTTGTACTAATGGGTGCATATGCCAAATGAGTTATAACTTTACTAAATAGGGACCATACACTAGGGACCGGGTATCATTCAGATCTGATGAAAAAAGGAAAGAAACTGAGCTTACCATCTGAAGAGTCCAGGGGAAGAACGATCGAAGTCACATTTTTGTCTTTTCACATAAAAGGCAAAACAAACTTTTGGACGAGAATGCTTGATGCGAATAGAACAACAAGTGGGTTTAATTACAACTTAAAAATGATGTTTAATATACGAATCATAATACCAGTACATAAGCTGACATCAACTTTTCAGCCAAATTAAGGTCAAATAAAGGGTACGATGGACGGGAGGTCATTTCAGAAGGGCCTTGGTTCGATGTGACTCGAATCGTTTTTACCCGAAATTGATTGTTCCACAGAAAGCTCATACAACTTACTACCAGATGGCGCCATATTAACTGGGGTTCATTGAAAATAAGTGACTTAGATCGTTCTTCCCCTGTGCTCTTCATCTATAATTTAATACACATATTCAGATAGTAGATTGCCGTCCAGAAAGTGTTAAAAACCACAAACTTTTTGACGAGAAGGCTTGACGCGAACAGAACAACGAGTGGGTTTAATTACAACTTCAAAACTATGTTTAATACGAATCATTATACCAGTACAACAACTGACTTCAATTTTTCGGCCAAATTCAGGTCAAATAAAGGGTACGGTGGACGTATTTGTCAAGGGGGGAAGGGGCATTTCAGAAGGGCCTTGATTCGATGTGACTATACAGGATCGTTTTTACCTTGCGCGTACACAGAGATCTCGGCAGGAGAAACCCTCGAGGCTATAGGCCAACAACCCTACCCATGAATGTCACGTAGGCAATGGTGGGATCGAAACCACGCACCTGGACTTAATGACATACCCCGACCCCTGTCAGTTTCAAAGGATTGGTTACTTGATCCGAGATGCCTTTTGTGAAAACTAATATTGTTCACGGCCTTTTGTTGTTGACATTAAATAAAATTAAAATAGAAACTGAAAGTAGAGGAGTATACTTTAATTTTCAGAAAGCCCGCCTAAGGATGACCCGAAATCCCGACAAAGATAAAAGAAAGCAAGCCAGACAAATTTATGTATGTAGCCTGATAAATGCAAATAAACTCTTCACGCATACGGGTATGATGATGTGAAATTTTATAAGATTTTTATTTATTCGCCGTGGTTTCCACTTGTCAGTGATGCAGGACGGAGGGACTGACAAGGACAGCTGTCTAGTCGTTCGGATGGGACGAAAAACCGAGATCCCTTGTACACATTGGCGTGCGCGTAAAAGATCCTTTGGCAGTTGGAATTCGATAAAAGAGTATAGGCCGCAGCGCCACTGCCCGGGCAAAAGGTTAGGAGCAGAACAGTAGGATGTTAAACCCCATTTTATTAATTTCATTCATTTATGCGCTGCGTATTAATGTCGCCACCCATCCTAACAATTGGCGACAAATGATTGGTTGTTTGGAATTTGGGTCACAGGCTGGAATAGCAGGAACACGCGTTTGCGGCAGTTAAATTTTCAAAATTTTCTCTCAACGGTCCCGTCTTTGTGGACTATAAACGATTGACTGGAATTCGAGTCAGACACCTTAATTAGGCTATTAGACCACTTTGAAATTGCTTTGTTTACGGACTGAATTAGCAGGAAAACGTGTTTGCAGCCGTCAAATATTCCAAAATTTTCTTTTGGATGGGGGGGGGGCATGCAGGGTAAGCTCCACTTCTTCGCCTCTCGAGGAAGACCGGCGCCGCTCCCTTTAATTAGGCTATGTTAGACCATTTTGAAGTTGCTTTGTTCACGGGCTGAAATAGCAGGTCAACGTGTTTGCAGCCGTCAAATATTCCAAAATTTTCTTTTGAGGGGGGAGGGGGCATACAGGGTAAGCCCCGCTTCTTCGCCTCTCGCGGAAGACCGGCGCCGCTCTCTTTAAGCCCGAAATTTTTTCGGGCATTTCGGGTTCTGCCTCCTAACGGTCAGCGAGCCCGTGCGCCTATGGACAGAGGCTACAGTTCTTAAATTATTTTTTTTCAAATTTGGTGCAAAGCTTTTGAGCCATAAGAGGATGAACCCTATCGATATTCAGCGCTCGGAGATACCCCAACCCTTCCTCAAACTCCAGGTTACGCAATAGTTCTCAGATTTTAACAGATCTTGTCTTTTGGTACTTGGTATGAAACGTTGGGGCCAAGAGAGGATGAACCCTATTGGCATCCCGTGTTCCACCACCAGGATGAACCCTGTGTGGATTTTCTATCATCTAAGATTTTCTTTTACAGAGATATATTATTTGTTAAAATGGTAATGTCAAACACTGCAACAAGGCATATTTTATTCGGTTCGACTAACTAGACTGACCCCCAGTCATTGGATAATCTTGGAGATCGTTTTTGTCTTTCGGCGTCTGCTTGTCAAGATTGGGCACCAAGTCACGAGCAACGCCAGGTACACGTAAATGGAGATTAAAACGCGAGAAAACAACAATATGATGGCCCAATCTATACGCCACCCATTTACGGTTCTCCCACAAGCGGAACTGGGGCTTACGATTTCCTCAGTTAAATACACTAAAATTGCATGTCTGGAAATTTCAACAGCTTTTCGACCGAGGAAAACGTCCAGGGGAGCTAACTCAATCACAAAGGATGCGGACTACCAATTACATGAAAATGAAATGGGGTTTTACGTCCTACTGTAAGTTCTACTCGGGAACTGGGCTAATGAAGACAGGCATACGCCATACAGTGTGCACGAGGGAAATTTTGAATGGACAGCAACACCACATATCGGATTCAAACTGTCAAGGGATCTTTTACGTTCACGCCAATGTGTACACGGGACCTCGGTTTTTCTTCCCATCCGAACGATTAGACAACTGCTGTTTTAGTCAGACCCTCCGTCCCGCATCACTGACAAGGTGGAACTAAGCCGGAAAATCTGGATGAACTTTCTCGGGCAATGCAGGGATCGAACACCCGACCTACAGGCTAGCGAGCCTGCAGCGTCTAACCCACTAACATACAGCCACCGTGACCCAAGACTACCAATAACCGCAGTTCATTAACTGATTTGATCTCTCCCCCTCTTTTGCGTTTGGTCAAAAATCGAAGAGGGGGATTTTAATTGCATTTTTCTGCCACGTATCAGTTAATTATAGAAGCCAATAACTACCATTCATAATTTCTAATTTTCGCCCCTTCTAAACAAGAAAGTCGAAAAGTAGAAGTTACGACAAAACGTGGGGCGACAGCACAGTATACAAGCCAAAATGAACTCGAAAATAGGAAATTAAGAAATAACACACTGCGATAATTCGTGCGATTACTGAGACATATTATACACAGTATTAATGGGAGTTATTTCACATTGCTTTAATATACGAAAATGCCCCCTCCCCCCCCCCAACTTCTCTGCACTGTAAAACATTAGTGGACAAAACTCAAAGCGCCCATCTCCACATCATCTACAGCTAGGAATCCTTTAGTATATTTATTAGTTACATTTTCAAGGAGACAGAACTGTATCCACATATATGTGTAGGCTAATGTCTTTTATATTTAAATTAAGAAGATGAAAACAAAAAAAAAATCCGTTGGCCTCGATGTAAGTGGATACGGAGTCGAGCTAAGATAACAACCCAGTTCAAACCAGTAAAAGACAAACAAAACTTTACTAACATCAGAATGCCTAGACTACATGTATTATGTTAACGGCGTCCTACTCTGCAGCCTTTAACCGGGGTGTCTTCTCTTCTCTCCTCTTCTTCCCATCTCGTAGGGGGAGCCACGGTGGTTCTGTGAGTAGGATGTTGGCTCGCTCACCTGGAAACCCCGTGATCTATACCGGCGTTGGATTTTTTGGTGTGGTTTCTCATCGTCAGTGGTACAGGAGCGAGGGTCCGACAAGAGACAGGGCATAATCATTTGGATGGGACGAAAACTGAGGATCGTTAACACATTGACGTGCACATAAAATAAAAGATCCCTTGGCAGTTGGAATTCGATATATATATATAGAGAGAGAAATGGGGTTTAACGTCCACTCGACACAAACTAGGTCATTTTTGTGACTAATATATGGTTTCATTTTATTTCAATAATTCGCTTGCGCGTAGGGGTCTTTAGCAGTGGGAGGAAACCGGAGTGCCCGGAGGAAACCCACGAGGTTGAGAAGGCGCCCCTATCTCCATGCCACATACGCTCACACCAGGGCTCGAAACCACAGCCGCAAGCCAGAGGTGACCGGCCAGCTAGAGGTCGAAGCGCGGCACTCTAGACCACTAGGCCATCCCAACCCCCTTGCATTCGATATAAGACTAGGCTGTAGCGCCACTGTCCGGATTAAATACCCCTCAAAGCACACAATATGGTGCACGCCCGTCTTGATTAGCCTAGTCGGCGCAGACAGGGCGACGTGAAACCCCATCTAATTTCATTTCTCTTCATGTGGACAGTTCATTTTTCACCGGAGTGACCCGTTCATGTCCACAATTTGACGAAGCTCGTTGGATTCCATGGGGTTGTTCTAAATGTAGCTTCTTAAGGAAAACCAACATCTTATCTATATCGAAATTCATCCGTTTTTATGTAACAAAAATATGGGCACAGTGGTTGTAAGTAATTTAGTATCGATCATTCAGACCTTTTGTAGAAGTAAATATAATTAAGGTTTTTAAGAATAATGTTTTTTAAAAAAAAATTAATATTGCTCGATATTTGTAGTTTTAAGGAAGTCTTATGTCACAATTGCGATTCGATGCGACTGAAGGTTTTGTTTGCGATTTCCCCATATTGCACACGTGGATTAATAAAGTTTATTGTCTTTGGACGATTTTAACTGATGCAGTTTAAATCACCAGATTGTTGGTTAAAAAACTCGATCATATACCTATATTCTGTAAATTCCATCATCTTCTTCAGAAGCCAAGGACCATATTTGAGTTTCGATTCCTTGTCTGGAGAATCTATAACCCTCTCATTGTCGGATAAGAAAGAATCAAGGACATATCCCACATCTGCTGCATAATTGGGCTCAAAGAAAAATGGTACCGAATATCGTTCTTTGAGCGGTTCAAGAACTCTGTGTCTAGTGGCTTTGAGGTTTCCGTTGGTCATTTTAGACAACATGTCTCCAATGTTCATGACAAGTGAGTCAGGTCGACTGGGAACATCTATCCATTCTCCGGACTCTAATTTGATTTGTAAACCAGGAAAGTTAAACGTCGATAAAAGAGTAATAAATCCAGAGTCACTATGTTCTGAACAACATACCGTCGCATCACCATGTCGTGCTACATCTGGTGCTGGTTCTGTCCGGACTGGATAATGAAGCAGCCTCAGTGTTGATAGGGAATCGGGAAAAAATGTCGAATCTAAAAAATCTTCTTTTAATCCACACCCAATACACAACAAATGGCACATCTGTCTACCCGTCCTCATCATACTGGTATAAAATGACGTCATAAAAGTTTTGAACTCATCTGCACCTTCTACTTCCGGCCATACATTTGGATCAGCGAAGAAAGGGTGGGTCGATTCATCTGTTGCTATGTCTTGCCCTACTTCAAACCCTTCTTTATACGAGATCTCACCTTTCTGCAATGGAAAGCATCCTCTGTAAACAGATTTTGATTTAGGATTCCAAAGTTTCCTGTAGAGTTTAAATCGGACTTCCTCCGGAAGATCGAAGAACCATCTGCACCATTGTAAAAGTTCTTCTTGGTCAAAGCCTGGAATATTATCAATATACAGGAAACCAACAGTTTTTAAAGCATCTACCATCTTCTTGGCAACTGCTTCTCGAGATTGTGGATCCTCACATTGAGACAAATCTATCACTGGAAGTTTTGAAGTCGCCATATTGTAAATTACCTGAAACACAAAACACAATATGAAGTTACAAACGAGAGTGTTTTCGTTAAAGGGGGTTGGGATGGCCTAGTGGTCTAGAGTGCCGCGCTTCGACCTCTAGCTGGCCGGTCATCTCTGGCTTGCGGCTGTGGTTTCGATCCCTGGTGTGAGCGTATGTGGCATGGAGATAGGGGCGCCTTCTCAACCTCGTGGGTTTCCTCTGGGCACTCCGGTTTCCTCCCACTGCTAAAGACCCCTACGCGCAAGCGAATTTTTGAAATAAAATTGAAACCATGTTAGTCCCAAAATGACCTGGTTTGTGTCGATTGGACGTTAAACTCCCTCTCTCTCTCCCTCTCTCTCGTATTCGTTAAAACGCATAATGTATGTCTTTTAAAAACAAATACAGACGAAAGATGATGCAAGTAGCGGGTCCCAATATTGAGATTACCGTTCGACGAGTACGTAAATTATATGCCGCCATTATAGCTCACATATTTCAACTTTTTAATGAAAGTTCAACTAACTTGTCTAAGATTTAAAAATGCCACCACCTGTACCTCATATTTTCTACCTGAGCAGTGATCACTCAATGTTCTAAAACCGCATTTGGATGGGATCGTAAATAAATATACATGTACAGTATATACTATTATACAATGTTATTCAACTATTATAACACTCACCAAGAGTAATGCATGAGTTTTAGATTACTGTTAGTTTATTCGGTCAATGATTATGGGGTCTCGTGATAGAAATTTACGGAAACCTATTGTGGCCGTTTTATAGTCTCGAAGGCGAGAAGTTGAGATTATGAGATGGTCACAATAGGCTCCCATACTGACGCGTTGCTCGTGGGAACAGTTGACCTTTAGCTAATAAAAACCCCACCCCTTGGATGGTGGCAAGCAATGCTAACTGACATGGTTCTATAAAGTTCTACGCTGGTTGGCTGTAGCCCGACTACGGACCTAACCGCCATTGTCTCGACGCCCACAGGTGTTGTCTTGCCGCAAGCCGCAAGCCGCAGCTTTAAAACACAACAGCACTTTCCAGGCCATCCGACAACCTTACGTGATGGGAGGTCTGACTTAAAGGTAACAAGACAATCATACATGTATTCCAACCATGTGAGCCAAATTGGCCCGAAATTACCAGAATATTTAGGGGTGTCAAATACAACCATACAGAGTCTATATATATTCATGAGGAAATAAACGTGGGCGGGGGAAAACATTAAACTTTATATCTTTAAAGATGGGTTCCCAGACAAGTATTTATCGGGTGGTTTTTGCCTATAAAAGTATGACAATTTTGGTATATATGGAAAGTAGAGATATCCAATCTTACTAGAAAAATACTGGATTCCCTGAAAAACACTCATGGAGCGTATACAGGACAAAAATGTAAGGGGTTCCCTTAATAGTCAACCCGGCGACTAAGGATAGGCCTACCTGCACGCTTGGCGTTGAAGGCTGCACGCGAACTTGAGCAATTTGTGTACATGTTGAAAAACTTTATGAAGAGTTAGACGTACAACAATTTCTGGAATAAAAATCACGGAAAAAGACGCGGGCAGTGGATAATCCGAGAATTTAATTAGGATTCGATATTTGTAAATAGTCAGCGCTTACAGACAACATCGTCTTGTGTATATGCAATGCATTCTCCCCTGTCCTCCGCCGCCGTTGCCATTGGTTACGGAGAGGGGTAATCGCCTGACGGAAACATGGTCTCATTCGATAGAATTTTATAGCAGGCTATACTCGTCAATTACAATGTTTTGAGAACAATTTGAAGCAAAATTATGATAAAATAATTAATTTGAATATGTTTTTAGTTCTAATATATCATCAAATCACCCAGTTTGTACCCGGGAATATAACTTAAAAATCTAAAATATTATACCATCTTTAAATTCACATAGCGTTTATGATAAAATTTGAGTACGTTTCTAAACTAATATTGTCCGGTTTACAGCAAACTATGGAAGCCTATAACTACCATTCATAATTTCTACTTTTCGCCCCTTCAAAACACGAAAGTAGAAAAGTAGAAAAGTAGAAGTTACGACAAAATGTAAGGCGACAGCACGGTATACGAGCCAAAATGCAAGTCGAAAAATAGGAAATTAAGAAAAAACGAGGTCGCTAATAGCGCCCCTCGTTATTTCCTAATTTCTTATTTTCGACTTGCATTTTGGCTTGTATACCGTCTTGGCGACTTTCGACTTAGTCATATTTTTGTATTTATTGATGTCAGTAAGAAGGCGACAGCACGGTATACAAGCCAAAATGCAACGCGAAAATAGGAAATTAAGAAATAATCATTATTTCCTAATTTCCTACTAGCATTTTGGCTTGTATACCGTCTTGGCGACTTTCGACTTAGTCATATTTTTGTATTTATTCACATTTTTTCTCCTCCAACTGGAATATTAAATCTGCAAAAAATGTCTGATAAAAAACAAAACAAACTTACGACAATTTAATTTATTATGTAGGCCTATTATAAAACAATTATTACTAGTTCATTTATTGGTAAACTTACCAATTAATCAACAACCACGTAACTTCGAGACTAAAAGTCGCCCCAAAACTGATTAAGGGACCTAGATTTTCTTAGGGATCCGAGTCTACCATACCCACAGGTCAATTTTTAAAATCCATTTATTATGAAGGAAGGGACAGGGCAAGTTACGGAAGCTCCCATGCTTATCTTCCATAATGAATTGGGATAAGATAAAGATAGCTGAGTATAACCATTTCTCGGAGAACAGGGTTTGGCGATGGTTTATGATCGAAAGGACCCTACAGATATTTGCATAGTTTGCTACCCCTGAAAACGACGGGCTAACTCGTAAATATAAGATGGCGGCCAAAAATGATCTAAAATAGTTTTACAAACATTGTTGACCAAATGTCATTGTCTGTGAGAAGATGCGAAATTGTATTTCTATGCAGATTTAAATTGTGGTTGGGGGCCCAGAAGTGAGAAAATCCAACTTTTACTGTTTTCTCGCCATCGAGTTTATATGCCCACGTAAATCACCTTTCTGACCATGAGAATTCTGCAAATTTCCCCCGCTCGGCCCCCCCCCCCCAAAGTCCAAAAAATGGCATTTCTGAGACTCTAGATTCAAACATTTCTCTTGCGGACTCGGTATATAAAGCTCGCAACCGCGATGCATGCTCGATTTGTGGTTGCGTGGCTGGTATCAGGGGCCTGTGCATCCGTCGGTTTCATTTCGTTTGACCAAACGTTTGATAAAATCATCGAAGCCCCTATACTGTTCCCATCTGTAACATTTGAACGTTTTATGAAATCAAAATGAAATTCTGTCACTGGCCTGACTAAATATCCCATATAAATCTAGAGCCATTGGTGATTTTGTTTCCTGAAACGACAGATAATGTTATTTCATTAAGCCTTTTCAATTTTCACCCATATTACAACATATGGTGGATGGTACCTAATGCATTTAATCCACTTTTATGGGTACCTTGCGGTTATTTCTAATCTTGGCAATATGTTACATGTCAAAGGTAATATATCCAAATCTGACGGTCTACGATACAGGTAGCACAGTATAGTTTCTCCGGCCTGGCTAGGATACACAATGTTAATATCAAGCAACTCTGGGCGAATAATTGAACGTTTGTTCTGACAGAAAGTAATTTTCAGCCTGTTTTCACCCCAGTGAATCAAAATGGCTAGTTCTTTGAGATATGGTCAACCATGGTTACTTTGTATTTTTCTAATTATAATAGTTTTATTCATCTCTACCTTTCTAGAGTTACATTGGCCAAGGGGCTGGATAAACTCAAACTATCGGCCAAGTGGAACTGATTATGACTTTGTTATCATGACCAGTGTAGATTCTTCAACCTCCGACATCGAATTTATGTCAAATTGGACAACGCACTGGTTGTCAACCAGGAAGCGAATTAAATTCGTATTTTTTACAGATGATGTTGAAAAATGGACGAAATTGTTACCACAAGTCGATGTTATGCCGCATACTAGAAGAATGTGCAATACCCGACCAACGCTCAATGGAATGTTCGAAACGGCCACGACATCTTTTAAAAGTCACTTCTACATGTTTTTAAATCGGGACACGTTTGTTTCAACGGATATCCTAGGAGCTACTCGCGTAATTAATAACGGTGGTTCCGCTACACGAAAGGAACCGGTATTAATGATAGCACGAAGTATGCTTGTACCAGATAAACAAGCAGCCTGGCAGGCTTTGTTTCCAGAATCAATGTCGGCTAATTCCAATGTTAAATATTCTCGTGATGGCTCAAGTGATATCTACATGACCAATAGTCAGTTTGAGTGGACTAATATACCGAGCATGATTGCACATGAGACGGCCACGAGCCTTTTGCTCACGGCATTCTCGCGACAACAAAGGGTCGTTTTGGTTGACGTCACGAATTCTGTAAATGTTATAAAGATACTCAGAAAACGTGAAAGTCAAAGTTCCTCCAGGCAAATTAATCGCTGTGTGAAAAACATGCTTATAGAATCTGGCATTCAGGTGGACACAGCCAATATATGTGGCAATATCATGTGTGTTGGCTTGCAGACGTCAAGGGAAAAAGGGAAAGATATTGTGACAAGCCGTGAAATAGCTGACGATTGCAGTGATTGTGTCATGACTCGGAAGGATGGACCTTCATGGCTGCCGAATTAATCCATGTCTGTTAATGAATACAATCCAATTGTAAAAGGATATTAATATTGTCTATGTTGATTTGAGTAGAAAATAAAAGTGTCGGTTTCATAAAATATGACTTGATTTGCTAAAATTTGTAGAAATTAAGCATTTTACTTCCGTATACGTGGCCAAGGTTGAAATACCGGACTTTTTGCTAAACAATCCAGAGATTAAAAGCCATAAAGGTCTTTGACATTACAAAGTTCATACCAATCAATGTTGATGTGGTTATCTCATCGTGAAAATGTAGGCCCTTGGTCGATATCTGATATTTAAGACACGGGGGACAAATTTAAAGCCTACTCTATTGTCTTGTCGATTGGGGCTTAAGGGAAATGTCAAGCCGTACATGTATACTGGATTAACCACTGTCATTCTCGTTTATTTCCTCAAACAAAACTGATTAGAATTAAAATAAAAATTACACTCATATTATATGAAATTGATATGTGCTATTTGGTCCATTTTTGTTTCCTTTGGGTTCCGAGGTAGTTCAGCTCTGAACGTCGGTCTCATTACACTCACCCTGAACGTTCAGAGACTGTCCCATTCAATCAATGTCGAAAATAATTGGAGCCCCAGTCAATTTTACTGGGCAACTTTTCACTGCCAAACGATGGGGTGTCAATCCGTGAGGACGCATGTACAATGTAAACGAACATCTTAGTGAGAAAATAAGACCTTGCTTACTTCGCTAGAGTCAGTATGAGCGACACAAAACGCTGTTAAAAATACGTTCACTCTTATCAAGTTACATTTTCGCCGCCATGACACTCTAACTGTAGGTCAACGTCCACATTCAGGAATGTCGGTCATACAAGACGAAACAAAATGTACAGGCTTTACATTGTACAGGCTTTCACACGGATTGACACCCCGTCGTTTAGCAGTGAAAAGTTGTCCAGTAAAATTGACTTTTCTCAAATTTTTTTTTCGACATTGATTAAATGGGGCAGTCCCTGAACGTTCAGGGTGAGTGTAATGAGACCGACGTTCAGAGCTGAACTAGTTCCGGGGCTACGGTGCTTCGCTAGCCTGGAGGTCTGGTGTTCGATCCCTGCATTGGCCAAGAATGTTCATCCCGATTTTCCGGTTGTGGTTTCCCTTTGTCAGTGATGCAGGACGGAAGGCCTGACAAAAACAGCTGTCCGGCGTAAATATTGGCGTGCACGTAAAAGATCCATTGACAGTTGGGATTCAATTTAAAAGTGTAGCGCCGCTACCCGCGCAATATTTCCCTCATGGCACACTTTGTGGTGTATGCCCGTCTTCATTAGGCCAATTCGGTGCAGAACAGTAGGCGTGAAACCCCATTTACCTCCTTTAGGTTCCAAAGAATAGTATTAGCTCCGTTAAGCCAAAACAAACTAAAATATTCATTACCAAACCGTCATCTGCTTTTGTCTTTCGAAACGAAAAAATGAAATGAAATGGAGTTTAACGTCCTACTTGGTTAAAGAAAAAATGTATACATGAGGAACACTTTGCATGGGTAGCGACAATATGGCCTCTGGCCAATGTATACACCGGATCCCAGTTTTTCCACCTATCCGAGCGACTAAGCAGCTGTAGGCTACTTCTCCTACCGCACCACTGACAAGAGGAAACAACGTCGAAACGAACGTATACAACGTTACTCAGCGACCCAAAGATCTCGGGTGGGTTCGGTTTTGGAAAATATCGGACCGAACTTCGTGGATTAGTGCACCTGAACGTGAGAAACTCATGCACACTGCTTCTCGTAACATTGTTTTATTCAGTTTGGTTAGCGTTCAAATAATTTATATTTTATGAAACAATCGCGGATGACGTTAGTTGAATTCGGATTGTACTATGGCTGCGGACCCTCTAGTTTTTTGTACGCATCTAATCGTAAGGGTGTGGGCGCTCTTGTGTAATGAATTGCGAACATGACAGCCGCGAAACCTATCTATTTTTATCGTCTTCGATTGGCTCTTCTGTCCCTCGGGGACGATTGTCGAACCATATCGTTAATCTGCATTCCAGGACCTTTCGTCCGACAATTAATTACCCACATCCCTACACCGAAATCCTTGTGAAAGTGCTTTCAACAAAATTTATTTTTTAAAATCTAGGCGCGAAGCATTAGAAATATGATCAAGAAGATTATCTCTTTTAAAGCCCCAATAACACTCTTGTTGTAACTGAATAATATGTCCCAATCTTCATTCTGGTCAACAAATCCTATTATTTTACAATAATCCAATTAATTGATGATATAAATTTCATCTTAACACACCTATTTTAAAAAATTGGAAAAATTCAACCAATTGATTTTAAAAGTCTTACGTAAACCTTTTCAAATGTGACTTGGATTTTGAAATATTTTCGAACCCTCTGGACAAGTAAAATAGGTTGTAATGGATAATTTACACAACAGGTAGGATACTTAAACATCTAGTACTTAGAATAAGGGTATTATTTATTTTCTGGAGCTTCCAAGCCAGCAAGAGTGTTATTGTCCCTTTAAGTTTTATGAAGCTCCTGTTAACGGCCCATGAAACTTACGTACTTTACAATGAATGTGTGTGTGTTATAGCGTTTTTCAGAAAGTGGGCCATGATAATAATTTTACTGATATAAAGACGGGGTAGTTAACGTACTAAAAAGCTCATAAAACTATGACCTCACTTATCTGACCTAAAATACATCAATATTTATTGATTTGACCTGGTTTTTATGATCATTTATGATCTTCTAAAAAAATGTTGATAATGGTTTTATCAATGGCCATTTTTTTTTGCCTTTACACAAAAATATAGTATATTTTAGGTTGGTTATTAAACTTTTTTTCTACAGTTTTAAAAAAGTTAGGTTGCCAGGCAGTGAAACATACGCCCACGGCAGCTAAGTCGACAGGGCTGTCACAGATTTTTTTCTTTTGTCAGAAATGAAAACATTTACAACACACTAAAATCTGATTACCAGTAACAAACCATTTGGCTTCTAGTTCTGCCCTATTCCAACATTTAGCAGCATACAAAACATTTAATATCAATTGTCATAATCATCACAAATCGTTGAAAATTGATAGACGTCTTGGTCTTATATGACCTTAAACACTGTGTCATTCGGGTATTAACTTTAGCCTCTAAAGCATCCACAAGATATTTCGAAGTGTCCAACAGTCATAACTCTGGCAGTAATTATTGGAAATCAATGAAAATCCTTCGTCTCATGACCTCAAACACTGTGTATAAATTTACAGTCAATCTGATATTCACTTTAGCCAGACAGACAAGGGTGACTACAATATACAACCACACTTCAATAAGGGCGTATAAAAAAAACAATGAATGTGGTCATAAAAAAACCACACTGATATATATAAAGACACAGAATGACCTTTCTTTTAGTGAAATTTAATAGGAACGGAATACACAGTAATAATAATAACTTATATAAAATTGTGATGTAACAGATTCAATAAGAATTGTAATAACTTATAATAACTACGCAAACATGCAGCAGGTATGCATGCAGTTAAATGTGTGTGTTCATAAATCATAACATTGAAAACAAAAACATTTCTAGGTTCTTACTCATTACATGGTTAATATCATTTCTTGATATTTACAATCAATATAGGTTATCAGGTCGAGATAAAACCAATAAATAATATTATTAATACATCAACTTATCTTATTATATTTATAAAATCACTTCTTTACATTCAAAAATAAATTTCAGTATAAGTTTGCTTTGGTGGGTGATTTAATTCTGCATTTGTTCAAACATTTAGTCTTATTTTGATAACGTTTTTTTCGATTTAATTTAAATTGATAACAACAAAGTATTGATAACAAGTCTGGTTTTTATGGGTGGAGGGTATTGCATTTAAAAATAATATATATAAAATCATATACAATAAATATTATCAACTTTAGATTCATGTAAACTATATCTAACAATTTATATTTCTATTATGATCTTGTTTTACGTTGCTGAGAACTAAACTTTGAATATTTGGTACACTAGCTCACTGTGAGAGTTGTAAACTGTTATATTAATGTCATGAAAAGAATGAGATATTATTATTTCTTCTATAAAATAATTTGGTCATTTTGGGACTACTAATTATCAGGTGCTTTCTCTATTAAGCGAGGGAAGTTTAATTTCAAAAATCAAAATAACAATTAAACATACATTATGCAAGAGCTAAATCTGCCTATTGTAGGTCTTTCTTTAAGACTTGAAGTTAGACATTTATTAACAAATCAAGACCATAATCAACTCTCGATGGCATTGGATAGGCGAGATTATAACTAGATTAGTAACGGTTTAACTCAAAAATGGGAAAGCAAGGCTAAGTCTTTAATATACCAGTGCCCTGGTTATCACAATGCTCACATCTTGTCAAAACTATAAACAGTGATAACTTGGCTCAAAATAAAGTAATTTGAATAAAATTTTCAATATTTTTATTTTACATTATCTATTTTTGAGCTATTGTAACAAGAATGATCAGCTCTTTATCTAAATCTTACATAATGTATCTTTAATTAATTAAGTATGGTTTAAGGGTTGAGAGTGAGGCATTAAGTAAGGTTTAAGGGTTGAGAGTGAGGCATTAAGTAATATATTGATACTTAACCAAGAGTTAGCAGAGTGTTTTTTCAATATATTACACAATGTCTTTAGCTCAAGGCCATTAAACAACTTAAAATACAGACAGTATCCCGTGCCTGCTTTTCAATAAAATACATCACACAAGTCCAATATTTCATCTAGTAAAGATAATGTACGATTGGCAAGTTGCCCGTACATTATTGAAAATAATGGTACACCAACAATACATCTGTATTTTAAGAAACTATGATTGTATATATAGGAATAGGACAGAATTATTTCATGTTAACAGTTTATTGCTGAGATTAATATTTAGAAAGACGACAATAAAACATTTACTAAGGTTTAAAAATATGTACAACTTAAAAGTTTTCAGAAGGTCGTTTGCAGAAGAAATATTTGTGAATATGTTTGAAGAAAGCAACATCTGGAAGTTATAGACTTTGGTAAAATAAGTTTGAATAATTCAATGTCGTATGGCACACTGTGTAAGTCAAGTTACTTACACCTTTTGTTCAATGGAGGTATATTATAATATAGTAATAAAAAGGCATATTTACAATTTGAAGAACTGCACACTTCAAGGATCTTTGACAGCCTGATTTCTCACTCAAGTGTACACCATACAGATCTGAGGTTTCATCTGTGGTATTGAGTACGCGCATATCTATTTAAGCATTCACCTTAAAATGACTTCTTTAAACAGAAATAAATATACTTGTCTTAACAAACATCAGTTTAAAAATGTAAATTTGAAAAAAATGGGGAAGGGTTTTAACTAACATATGGTCATTGTCATATTGGTTTTCCACTAGACACACTCTCTTTCTCAGCTTTGTAGCAGCAACCTATGTAATTTGAAAAAGTTTTGTTGGTGATGAATGGTTTGCCAATTTTCCATACTTCATTGATTATTAGTTGGTTTTGGAACATCAACTTTGACGTGTTCAGAGCTTTAGGTATGTTTTGTGCAAGAGGCCTCATTTTAAGTGCTAATACAACATAACAAAACTATAATTCAACTTCCTGTATAAAGAGTAATGGACCAACAGAGAAGAATTACTAAATGCCTATTTTGGAATGCAAAAAGAAAATTCATTAATCTATATAAAAGAATTGAACAATGAATTCAAACTACTATACTTAAAATATAAATGTTAATTCATAAATCAGAAAGAAAAGGAAGATCAAATATTCCTTTCAGACTGCTAAAAAATTAGCTTCTTTAATTTGTCTATTTTTGTCAGATCAGACAAGCTTATTTTATATTTTATTTATAGATAACTCGGCACTCAGTGACTTTATAATTAAGATATTGAAATTAAAATATTACCATGCACTTTTGTTATATATTTCATGTAAAGGACTTAAATTCATTCTTCAATTATTTACAATATTTAACAAAGATTTGACACTTTAAAGAAAATTGCATAATGAAAAAACACATAATATAATAACTAAAAAAAATCTCAATCTTGACACAGCACCATCTTCACCAAATTACATCAATATCTATTAAAAGGAATTCCCTGAATATGTCAATTCATCAAAAAACCCCAAAAAAAAATCAGTTCATTTCCATGTAAGCATAAAGAAACATTTTGTTTCTTTTCAATCAAAAAAAAAATATACAGAGATTTGGATTTCACCTTTATCAAAGGCATAATGTAACATAGCTAAGAGGGTGCTGTATTGAGAGTGGAAAATAATAAGTAAAATATACATTTTTTGATATACATTACTAATAGGTATATATAAGTAATAACAATTGGTCTATTATACATATTTATATGCCCACATAAAAACATTAAAACTGAATGTTACATATTCGATTGTAAGAATGCCTAATGTTAACTTTCATGTTTTAAAGAAATTTTGTGAACAAGGTCCTGTAAGGTACACTTCTTGTTTTAAACATATATACTTAGAGTTTTAAGGAATTTTTAAAATAAAACATAAGAGAATATATACAACTTAAAATAAATACTTTACATGACTATAAATTAATTTTCAGCAGGTAAGTTATTTTGATTTTTAGGACCATGTAAATTCAGATGGTTAAAGAGAGCATAACAGGAACAAAATGTTCAGAAAGGATCTTACACAATTGTTTTATTTACCTTGTGATATGAAAATAAAAGACATATTGTGAAGATAACATTTCTTGGCAAAAGTAACACCAGATCTAGACATAAAGATTTTAATTGTATCTAACAAAATGTCTGGTGCTACAAACTTGAACCTGCTATTGTATACTGGCCATGTATTAGAAATAATCAATAAAACATATGTAAAAGATAAATCAAATCTGTGTTATTGCACCTGACAAAACATAAATTAGCGGCAGAGATTTTCAGATTCGACTGACACATTTCACTGAGGAGGGTGTCCCCGCATCGACTGCTATCTGAACAGATTTTAATCTTGAGTGTTTTAAGGTAAAGCATGGGAAATAAATGAAGGATTGTCTTTAATGTTATTATTAGTTACATGCATAAAAAAAGAGAAAACAAACATGCTTATATCATCTTATATATCATTAGACTATTCCTAGTGATTTATTCATTTATCAAAATACATATAAAATATTTCTCTAAATATGAGATCAAACAATAAATTATAAAATATGGTTTCGTTTACTGAGGTAATCTATTTTTCTATATTTAATTTCATTTTAAAGTGACAGTCCCTCTTCTCTTAAAACTTGTAAATGAATAAATTGAGTATATCAATATATAGGTAATTACTCTTGAAGGTTCGGATTAGAAACACGTTCACACTCCACAATGTTTTGTTAATAGATTAAGATGACGAAATATATACATAGACATATTATTCTGTCAAAAAATTCAAATTTACAAGTTAATAAATAAAATTCTTAGTAGTGTTAATTATTATAGAAATGACTGTCACTTTAAAATCTAAAACAGATCTTATCATTAGTATTCGTATTGAATACCAAATGAATATGATCATAAATATATAAAACAATCGCACATTAAACACATGCACATCTATTTAATAGGTTTCTAGTATTTAGCCATTTTTATATTCATCAATGTACAATAACAATCAATCTGATAAAAACACAGATCTATATTTCGTTTAGTTTTTATGGTTCAAAATTTCGTTCTACTTGTCTTTACTACACTAGGATCTGGAAGAGTTGTTATCACTGACATGTTCTGGATGGGGTGGAGGATTAGCCAATGAAAAACTGTTTGTTATGGCGAGTTCTTGGCCTTTTAATGCATGAAACTGTAGGTAAACCACTAGAAACATCAATGCTGATTGATTAATCCATGTCTGACGTCATAGGGTCAAAAGCTGCTCATTTGAACCCTGACGTGAACTCCCACTATTATTTGAGAGATCTTCATGTAGGGCATCGAAAGAATACCAAAAACGAAACCAAATATAGATGTGTATTTGAATGAGATTAAATAACAATAGCACTATACATTAAGTATGGGAATAACCATTTTACTTATTACATTCTAGTATTTCCCTGACATTATTAACAACATTTATCATTTTAACTAACAGTTTTTAATTCCTGGTGTCCATCGTGAAATAAATGATTTCATAAATAACAACTAACACATGTAAATGTATACTATGTCAGATCTTGAGAGATAGTAAGTCCTGTTCTGACGCTTGACATTGTATAATAAAGTTGGTTTTATTATCAAGATATCATATCTTTAGAAACCTTGTAGTATACTTTGTATATACATTACGCCTACATTCTATATACTTAATGTACAAAACATAAGGTAGATCTATGTAGGTATAAGTAGCTTCAGTTTTACTATACCTTAGTTTTTCTGATCTAAAAAAACAATCACACTTCTTACACAAATGAAACGAACTAAACAGACACTATAAGGTAAGTAAAATTAACCTCACAAGATGTTTACAACTAGGGTTTAGCATGACTTAAATAATTATTTGTTATGAATGATCTTATGGTTAAAAATCTATTGCTATTTCACCTTTTAAAAATATTTAAGAATCATATTTTACAGATGTCATGTATTTGTTTTTAGCGCCTGGTTTTTGTTGGAAAGTTACTCTAACCAAGAAAGGCATGAAGTTCACTGTCTTGACATCCATACTCTTTAGCTAATCTACAATAAAATGATTATAAAATAATGTAATACAGAATGAAATGGGAGTTGAACACAGGACCCTTGATTTTTCATCCCATCCGAGAGACTATACGTTGTCTCTTACCAGGCCCTCTGTCCTACACCACAGACAAAGCGGAACTATATGTCAACTTGAATAAAACTACTTTTGGGTAAGATAATGATCAGCAACATCTTGGTTCTACCAGGGCGCTCAGACAGTATTTTGTTGACATGTGGGGTAAGATCTATGACACCCTAAAATTTGGAACCACCCTCCCTATTTACTCACAGGTTCTAGATCCGATACTGGCCATCTTGACTCTATTATATAAATTTGGATTTTAAAATTCAGTTATCTCACCTCATTACTTCTTTTGTAAATGGTGTTGGTCCACAAGCACACACTAATCTATTAACATCACTTTCAGATTTAGGAATAAAATTTTCTACAAATTCTGGTCTTATTCTACCAGTATACCCTATCCATGCATCATCTTCACCTGATAATATATATGTCACTTCAAACCTAGAAATATAAAATACATGTATATCATTCTGTTGGTTTTGTTGAGAACTCGACAATAGATAAGATTAGCTCTTACGTAATGTATCTTGAAATACACTAAGGATCGGGTTTCATTTAGATTTGATGAAAAAAGGAAAGAAACTGAGCTTACCATCTATATTCTAATACACAACATATTCAGTTAATAGATTGCCATCCAGAAAGTGTTAAATATCATCAAGATTCATCAAATAGTTTGTGCTACCGTTTAGTTTGACATCGGTTGTCTAGTTTATAAAACTAAATGGTCATAAACTGGATGACCAATATCAAAACTAAATGGTTATAAACTAAACGGTGTTTCTTAAACTAAACGGTAGCACAAACTAAGCGTTATTTGATGAATCTTGATGATATTTAACACTTTCTGGAAATAGATATCATTAACAATTTTGATCAAGGCTGTTTCGGTACTATGATATTCTTTGTACGCGGATTGGTAAGTATTGTCGAGACTGTTGGTTGACATATGCTGTTGTAGTCGAAGAAGAACACATTTCTCTAGCAACTTAGAGACATAGCTTAAATTAAGACTATTTGAATTGTTGATTAGACAAGGAAGAGCAACGCCGGAAAATCCTGAAGAACTTTCTCGGCCAACATCGGGAGCGTACCCTCAACCTCCAGATTAGCGAGCCAGCATCTTATTGACTTAGCCACGGTGACTAATAATGTAAGTGGGTATATACGTTATCTCATAATGTAAAAAGATATATACCGGTTTTTATGTTGAATAGCTAATTCATCAAGTTGATCCTTCCATAAAATATCTTCTTTTCTTTTATTGAAAAATAATAATTTCACTGACCTAAAGTAAACAAAACATAATCAAAAGCAGAGCCAAATGGAAAATGATAACTATTTTCTTATATAAATTTAGTTTTATGGACAAAGCCTTTTTAGGTTCCTTTTGTTGCCAAACAGAACTATAATTCAAATCTGCTACAGGTGGCCAAACTGAAATGTTCTGGGATATGAAACTCTCCAGATTTTTTATGTGGGGTTGCCATTTCATGACACGACAAGACAATGTGGTTTAGTTATTCATTTTGATAACAAATAGAGCAGTTTAGAATTTTAAAGAGCGAAAATAACAAAGATTAACTTTAAGAGTATTTGCTGTTAAAGAACTGATATAACATTTCCAACAATTCTTTATTTGTTCATATGTGACGAGTTTCTGCTAAATCCGACACACATAGCAGACCCTCTTTGTTGCAACACTTTTGTCTTAAACTCAGATAATGGATTCACCTTTATGTATCTTTTGTTTTATGTAATAATTGACTTACTTAATAGTAGAATCGTGTTTAAGACTATGATATAATAATCTTATCATTGGTGTAAAACCACTGCCTGCTGCATACATTATCAGATGATGACTAGAGGTTAAATATTGTCTATTAAAACTGCCATCAAAATTACTGATTTTTATACAATCACCTGTAAATATACAACCAAACATAAATCATTAGATTAAATAATCAATCATGTGAATGTGTTCATAATAAAACCAACATTCAATGATATTCAATTTTTTAAAATTTAAAATAACAACAGGGTATGCTATACATAATTGGGTACTCAACAATTCGATCTGTCAAACTCAAGGATCAGTAGTGTAATAATTCATTTGAATAGCCTGAAATCCAATATTATGTGCTGCTCTGTCAAACTATTATAATCTGTATATAACACAAATTAAACTATTATAATCTGTATATAACACAAATTAAAGATACATTATGGGAGATAAGATAAAGAGTTGGCAGTTCTCACTATAATAGTTAAAGATAGGTTGCCAGGCAACGAAACATACGCCCACAGCAGCTAAATCGTCCGGGCAGTCAACAAGGGTTGTCACATAATTTTACTTTTTTTCGGGAATGAAACGTTTGTAATACACTAAAATCTGATTACGAGTAACAACTCATTATGTAATTATCAGAAAATCATTAGAATTTGCTTGCTTTTTAAAAAGTTTTGCCCCACGCTAACAATTAGTATACGAATCATTTAATATGATGGATTTAGCTGTTCAGTTATCAAAATTCATTGAAAATCAAAATACTTATTCGTTTCAACACCTTAAACTCTGTGTATCAATCTGAAGTCAATCGGATGATAAGTTTGGCCTCTATAGTGTCACAAGATTTTTTGAAGTGATCAAGGGAGTTAACTCTAGAAGTAATTATTTGAAATCGCTGAAAATTAATAGGCTTCTTCGTCTCATGACCTTAAACATATATAAATTTAAAGTCAATCGGATATTAACATTGGCCTCTAGAGCGTCCACAAGACTTTTTGAAGTGATCAAGGGCCATAACTCTGGCACTAATTATTGGAAATTGCTGAAAACCGATAGGCTTCTTCGTCTTATGACCTTAAACACTGTGTATCAATTTAAAGTCAATCGGATATTAACTTAGGCCTCTAGAGCGTCCACAAGATTTTTTGAAGTGATCAAGGGCCATAACTCTGGCACTAATTATTGGAAATTGCTGAAAATCAATAGGCTTCTTCGTCTTATGACCTTAAACACTGTGTATCAATTTAAAGTCAATCGGATATTAACTTTGGCCTCTAGAGCGTCCACAAGATTTTTTGAAGTGATCAAGGGCCATAACTCTGGAACTAATTATCGGAAATTGCTGAAAATCAATAGGCTTTTTCGTCTTATGACCTCAAACACTGTGTATAAATTTAAAGTCAATCGGATATTAACTTTGGCCGCTAGAGCGTCCACAAGATTTTTTTGAAGTGATCAAGGGCCATAACTCTGGCACTAATTATCGGAAATCGCTGAAAATCAATAGGATTCTTCGTCTGATGACCTTAAACACTGTGTATAAATTTAAAGTCAATCGGATATTAACTTCGGCCTCTAGAGCGTCCACAAGATTTTTTGAAATGATCAAGGGCCATAACTCTGGTAGTGATTATCGGAAATTGCTGAAAAACAATAGGCTTCCCCGTCTCATGACCTTAAACACTGTGTATAAATTTAAAGTCAATCGGATATTAACTTTGGCCTCTAGAGCGTCCACAAGATTTTTTGAAGTGATCAAGGGCCATAACTCTGGTAGTTATTATCGGAAATCGCTGAAAAACAATAGGCTTCTTCGTCTCATGACCTTAAACACTGTGTATAAATCTAAAGTCAATCGGATATTAACTTTAGCCTCTAGAGCGTCCACAAGCAATTGTGGACGCCGGACCGACGGACCGACAGACCGACGGACCGACGGACGGACGGACGGGATGACGACAATATACGACCACATTTCAATGTGGGCGTATAAAAACTATATAGTGTAAATGTAATTTGCTGAAAATTTCAGTCAAATTGATCAACTATAGTCTGAGAACGGAGTGCGTGAAATTCCTGAATAGCCTCGGTCATCATTACTAAAATCATTGATAAAAACACAGTAGTCTCGATTATCCAATGTTGTGATTTAATTACAATGGCCGTTCAGCGGCATATTTGAATCTAATCCAGCTTACATCGAAGGCTAGCCTTGACATCGAGAGTTTATTATGGTCTGGATAAGTTAATTAATGTCTAATTAATAATTTAGATAACATTTCAGGCCTAAAGAAAGACACGTAATAGGCAGATTTTGCTCTTGCATAATGCAAGTTTAACCAACAGCAAAAAATTCTATTAACATAATCAATGAGAAAATATCTTATTACAATCTAGATCATTTCTTATTACAATCTAGAACATTTCTTACTACAATCTAGAACAATTCTTATTAGATATCTATTTCTATCATTGGTATAAAGATCAAAACCATTTATATTTTTATATATTAGAAGATACTAGTTTTTACCTATATTTAATGTATTTAACCAGGAAGTTAATGCTCCATCAGTATACATCTTTATCATTAGATATACAACCCGTCCATCATCTACATCACATAGTTTTACTTCCTCAGTTATACTTGGTATTACACTTGTATAACTACGTACTATCTCCATACCTACAAATATTACAACATAACTCAATCTAATATGGTTCTATATTTCATTTAGTATTTTTATACTTTCGATGGCATACACTACATGAAGATCTTACTGGTTTTAGTAAAAGGTTGTGTGAGAGGTCGTACAAACTGCTTTTGACCTTATGACGTCAAACACTGATTACCAAGGAGTTGCTGTAACAGATGGTTTCATTGGATAATCCATCACGTCATCCACAACTATAAAACCGAAATGAAATAGGATCTTTGTTTTAATCAGATTGCATAAAAGATACAACTTATATTCAATTAAAAATGTTCTGCAGTGTGCTATGGGGGAATTAGCCTGGACAGTGGCACTATGGCCTGCCGTTAAGGGTTCTTTTACGCTCACCTAGGGCCTCCGTTTTTCCAAACGACTGTTTTAATGTAATTGTCATTAAATTCCTATGTTACTATAATGTTATACAATAATAGTGTGACTTGCACATTCTTTGTGGGAGTTACCTCCCATTAAACGTGAAAGTCAATTCTGAAGGTGACACCGTATAAACCCTACCTGATATGTGATGGTGTACATGTACATGATATCCAACAGGTACACACATTCTACACCCTTCTGGTAGTTGAAGACAGAATAATTTAGTATCATGATTAACATTTGATACTGATATTATTTTACTATTATACTGACGAACTCCTGAAATAAATTAAAAACATTTCTGTTAATGCTCAGCAGTTAACACTCAATACTTTATCTAATGGTATCTCTCACAGCAATGGTACACATTCTATACATTCATAAAGATATTTATCTGTCCCACTTTGAAAGACATTATCTGTAGAGTTGCAGTTTTAAATAATTTATATTTTGTATATTAGTAGAGTCAAAAACACTGCCAAAATGGATTTTTGTCATAAGATCTGAATTGGTAAGGGGCCAAGATGGGTTGTTAGTGATGGCCAAGGTGATTCAAAGTTGTTAAATTTATAGGGAATTCAAGTGGTTACACATATTACACAAAAGTGACTCCTTAAATATAAATTCTGTCCTACCTGATTCTGATGTTTTCTTATATGAACAATGATTATCTAGTGATTTACCCAAACTAGACCACTGTTTCTCCATTTGTACTTTTGGTAGAAATATTTCTGTCTTTCCACTATCTTTCTGTACCTTGACTACAATTAAAAAGATAAAGTATTACAACATATTTTACTGTCAAATGTTTTCTAAATAATTATAAGGAATACAGATACAAAGTCTTTTTCAGGTACAAAGTGTTTTTCAGTACGGGTGTTAAAAGGATCCTTTGAGTTTCAGATTTGAAAATCTGTGTACATATGCCAAAATGTAGAGGAAGGGTGTATTTACCATGTCTCAAAATCTCAACTCAAAATATTGAGTTGTTTGGTCACGAATGTAAAACCACTTGTCCGGACACATAACCCTTTTAAGATTTTGGGTCAATTCTTTCATTGGGTGACTGGTTAATCTATCGCTGTTCCTTTACATTGCATGACCAACGTGGTGATAGCAAGAGGTAAATTTCACCAACATGTTATTTTATAAAATAAAAGTCTGGTTTTATCCAGACACCATATAATACAGCTTAGGACACCGGGCTCCATTTCCAGATGAAGATTGACAGGTTTAAGTTGTTTGACAAGGTATCACATACATTGAGTTTGTTGCTAGGCCCTAAGGTAAAGGATTTGAAGGACTTTAAAACAAAATTAAGCAGTTTAATTCTCCAAAATATAATCTCCAAAATTTTACAGTAAAGGTGTAAGGGATAAAGGTATGAAATGTTTTTTCAGAACAGGTAATATTGCGTTCTTTGCGATCAGGTAACATCAACAATACATTTGTATCCTTATTAGAGCTTCCTCAACAACATTTTGGAATACACTTTGCAAATCTTAAAATATATCATGTTTTTATTCATGGATTGGCAACGTGAATTCACTTGTCTAATAAAAATTTCTATTTTGAAATAAGAAGTAAACAGTATTATTGTTTTTATTAAGGAATTGTTCCTTTTAGCTGTATAATTAGAGTGACAGTAGACTAACTAACATAAAGCAATAACATGCTCTAGAATATAATTATGACATATTAAAAGTTGATATTTACAAAAATGTCCATAATGTGACATGAAATATATAGTATTGGAATATTTGGATTTTTAAATTTCTCAGTAATAGAGTTCTGGTAATACCTAGGGTTTATTATTAAAATTCTGATAAGATTGTAATATCACCGAATACAATTTTTTTCTTGTGAACATTTCTCCAGATGTTTTTTTAATATGGTAACACAAGCCAAATTCGGATAACTAAAAAGCAATTTTATTAAGTTATTGGGCTAATGACTAATATGATTACTTACCAATATAATCACTTGTTACTTCTTCTTCTAATTCTACAATAACATATTCAAAAAATCATGTTTAATTTGTAATAACAAATCAAAAAGTTGATTGCTGACCATATTTTTATTGGGATCATCCTTCACAGACTTCTCAGGAAATGGAATACATCTCTAGTACAGTTAGTCCTATGATACTGAAAATCAACCGGTTTCAACCTGTACAATCCCAATGCTTCACACCCAATTTGAAAGCAATCTGTTCAAAACTGTAGCCACTACCGCTTTAATGAACCAGTTGCAGACAGATTGACAGATCAACTGATGATCGATTAGGGCAACATGCTGAAATGGGGGCGTATAAAAATGGGGATAATATTGAATATATATTTACCTGTATGTACAGTAAAAGTATAATCTTGTATAAATATAGAAATCAGCAGCAGTTTACATGTTTTTTCTATTATAACCATATCTGATGTCATTCCAGACCATTTGGTACACACAACCAATGTTATGCATTTATTAGTTTGGTACCAATCAAATCTAAAATAATACATAGATGTTAACACTAAACCTTGTATCACTTGGGTTATACCATTCCTTTGTTTTGTGGACAAGACACATAACATATAAACACTACACATGGACATGAATAAGAGTGAGAGAAAGAGAGAGAGAGAGGGAGTCTACTCAACACAAACTAGGTCATTTTTTCGGGACTAGCGTAGGATTCAGTTTTATTTCAATAATTTGCTTGTGTGTAAGGGTCTTTAGCAGTGGGAGGAAACCGGAGGACTCCGAGAAAACCCACGAGGTTGGACAGGCGATCCTACTCCTTGTCACGTACAACCGGGGAATTGAAACCACGCCAGTTGACTCAATGACAGATCTTATGATACAGCATACATAAATAATAAACTAGGACTGCAGTGAATGGGGCGTTACTAAAAATAAAAACAACAACAATAATTCCACATCAAAAGCATGTAATTATAGTAGATGTATAGTCTATACATGTAGTAGCTAGGTTTTTAACTCACTTTGGTGGAACTGGTCCTGCCGGTTCAGGTGGTTTTAAATTGGTTAAATTTATTGTTCCTACAAACACAATCAATAGTATATTCAGATAAAAGCCATCCTCAATTAAAAAGAAAATAGATGACACATATTAAAGATACATTATGGGAGATAAGGATAAAGAGTTGGCAGTTCTCACTATAATAGTTAAAAATTATATAGTGTAAATGTAATTTGCTGAAAATTTCAGTCAAATTGATCCACTATAGGCCGAGAACAGAGCGCGTGAAATTTCTGAATAGCCTCGGTCATCATTACTAAAATCATTAATATAAACAGAGTAGTCTCGATTATCCAATGTTGTGATTTAATTACAATGGCCGTTCAGCGGCATATCTGAATCTAATCCAGCTTACATCGAAGGCTAGCCTTGACATCGAGAGTTTATTATGGTCTGGATAAGTTAATTAATGTCTAATTAATAATTTCGATAACATTTCAGGCCTAAAAAAAAGACACGTAATAGGCAGATTTTGCTCTTGCATAATGCAAGTTTAATAAATTGCACATTAATCTTTTTGAAGAAGCATCAAACTTAATGATTCAACTTAGTCAACGTTTTGAGGACTCATCTCAATAGCGCCCTGCTTTCTTTGAATGACAGGTTACAATTAAAGATAATTGTGGGAAGAAATTGCAATTTTGAAAACTTTTATTGGTTGTTAAAATGAAATGAAATGGGGTTTAACTTCCTACTGTTCTGCTTCGAACGGGTCTAATGAAGATGGGCATACACCATAAAGTGTGCTATGAGGCAAATTTTGTCTGGACAGCAGCACTACAGCCTACTCTAATATCGAATTCCAACTGTCAAGGGATCTTTTACATGCACACCAAATCACCAATGTGTACACAGGACCTCAGTTTTTTGTCCCATCCAAATGACTAAACAGCTGTGGTTGTCAGAAAAGTTAAAAGTTCTCTTGAATAATCAATGGAGATATCAAAATGGTCATAGTCAATATTAACTATCAACATAAGGGTCACAGTCTGCAATGGATTGACAGTCTATATGCCGTTTGATTTGGGTAAGATTGACCAATTATAAGTAATTTTATTTATTATGTCATAAACCACTTTTATTTTTTTTTATTACATTATTCTCACACTATTTACAGTTCATGATCATTATCCCATCATTTAGAGAACCTGGGACAAAGTAACACTTTGAAAACATAGATAGCTGGATTGGTTTCCTTGATAGGAAATAATAGACTGACATACTGAACTGGAATTTGGTTGAGATTTAGTCAAATTTATTTTTTCAACATTTTAACAATAAAGCTATGCCAAAAGAACTCTCGACATAGCCAAAAATTTAACAGGTTTAAATACTCTTTTCCTTGAAAGTATTATATCTATGTTAAAGAATCTCATTCAAGTCTTTTTATATCAATTTTATCAACACGAGTTTAAAGAGAGAGAGAGAAATGTGGATTAACCTCCACTTGACACAAACTAGGCCATTTTGGGACTAACAAAATTCAATAATTCACTTGAGCTTAGGGGTCTTTAGCAGGGGGAAGAAACTGGAGGCCCCAGAGAAAACTTACGAGGTTGGTCAGGCGACCCTACTCCTTGTCGCGTACAATCGGGGATTCCAAACCATGGCAGTTGACTCAATGACATTCTTCATGATACAGCACACGGGTGCTAACCATTCGGCCATCCAACCCCCCAACACGAGTTAAAAAATAATGGGAACTACTGAGGGTTTTCCATTGTTGATGAATCTTGATATATTTTATATGAATAAATTATTAATTACCCTACCCAATATGATTCTTAAAGTTTTATCAAAAAACCAAATAACAATCAAGAGTAATGCCCAAAAGTAAGTTGGAGTAATATAGGACTAGAAGATATTGTTGTAGCTAAATACCAAGCAGGTGTTATCTATTGTGTAGTTATAAACATGTATCGTAGAGCCAAACTCACCATTAGCACTAAGTTTACTGGATGATATACTTGATTTTGATGCTGTACTGGCTGTAAAAAACAAGCCAACAGTGAGGCTGATGTCCCCCACAGAAATCCCAAAATAAATAGATGACACATTAATTAATCGCACATTTATTTTTTTCAAAAATATGTAGCAATCAAACTATACAGTAAATTTCATTACTCTCTATCAGATAGAATCAAGATTATCTTGTCCCAAAGCATCGACCAATGAAATTGATTAGCTCTGCTGACATTCAGCTCGAAATGTTAATCATTGAACTCAGTCAAAACATTCACCTAACAAACATCTACATCAAAATTTTAAACCTTCTACCTCAATTAAAAGCAGAGTTGTTATGTACCAAAGTCTTGACCAATCAAATTGCTTATCGCTTCTTAGCTTAAGCAGAAAACTCTCAATATCAAACTTAGTCAAGGTGATGATATATTGGATCAATATTCTGAGTTTCATCGCTCTCAGCAAAATTACCATGCTCCAAAGCATCGACCAAACAAACACCTACACCAAGTTTGAACATTTTATCTCAATTAGGAGGAGAGTTATTCTGTCCCAAAGAGTGTGATGAACAGACAGAAAGACAGACAGACAGACAGACAAACCCATGTCAATAGTCCCCCACTATCTTCGAAAGGCGGGGGCCAATAACCTTATCAATAATAGCTTTTACTGCCAATTAGAGGAGATTTGTTTTTATATTAATGAAGTTTGTAGATTATTGGTAACATAATCAATAATTTTCAGGATAAATTCATTAAGACAATAATTAGGCCTATACGGTGCAAAGTGTCATAATATAAGGTAGTAAGACTAAGTATCAATAATACAGACCTTTTCTTTGATTTTTAACAGAAGTACATAATCTTCCAACATAACATTTCTCTAACATAGATTCTGCATTCACCCATTTATGAATCTGAAAAACAGATCTAACATACAATTTCTATTCCAAATAAGGAGAACAGATATGCTTACATTTAATAATACTATATAACGTGTCACCCGAGAAAAAATCCTTATACTGAAAAATATTACTGTGAAGTTGACAAGATTCTATAAACAAAGGCAATAATTTCAGAAGTAATCATCAAAAATTGTTTTTCTTCCCAATGATCGAAACAAGGGAAAAAAATTCAAATCACATCACTTGTTAAAGTTCCTACAAAGTGAGCAAAGGTCATAACTCGAGAAGAAATTTGCTTGAACTTCGATAAATATAACAATGCACATAAACTCATGCAATGCAGGTATTGGATGATATAAAATGAACCTGGGCCAGAACTCTAGAAACAATTATTGCTAATTGTTGAAATTCAGTATGATTCTTGGCTGAACTAATTTAAACAATGCATATAGATTTCAAACAGATCAAAAGATGACTTTTGTCTTTAGAACTTTCATAAAATTCTACAAAGTGATCAAGGGCAATTTTGACATGGTTCAATTTTATTTCAATAATTTACTTGCGCGTAGGCCTTTTTTTTTTAATCAAACCATGCAAGTTGACTTAATGACAGACCTATGATGCAGTGTGCACACACTAACCATTCGGCCATCCCCCCCCCCCGGATGTTGTTGGACAGACGGATTGAGAGACATGTTAGGGCAATGTCAGTCTAAGATCACATTTCAATGTGGGAGTATAGAAAAAAACAAACCTCATCAAAAAGCTGAGTAGCATCTTTTCCTAAACCTCTTTTCAATTCATCTATGCCACCTGGGTGATATTCCATATATGGTGTTACATTATACACTTTACCTATAAACATAGTAGATTTTACATACTAAACTAATGATAGATATTTAGGTAAAGTTCACCTGTTTCACCTCCAAAAATGATCTACCAATCAAATTGGCCAGATCTATACATAAATGGTGTGGAGCCCATGGAAAATATAAAAATAACGCTAACGCTACAATATACGTCCACATTCCTGCTTTGATTGATATGGTACTTTGCCAAGAAGGCTGGGCGTTTGATTTGTATAGCGTTGAGGGTCGTGCATTAACATCAATAGTTGCCGTCCTTAGAGTATAAGGAATAAGTATACCAAGATAATCCATTCAGAATTGTGGCTTTCAGACGCTAAAAGCAAAAAGTGGGCGTGGCTCTGACCCTGGGGGTCGGGACATTCACCAAAATCAATAGTGGACGCCCTCAGGCTATAAGGAATACATGTGCCAAGTACCAAGCTGATTCATTCAGAATTGCGGCCTGTAAATGACAAACACAAAAATTGGGCGTGGCTTGCCTCTCTGGGAGTCGGGACATGCAATTGTCGTCCTTAGGCTATAAGGAATACATATCCAAAGTTTAAAGATGATCCATTAAGAATCGTGGCCTGTAGACAACACACACAGGCACGAAGTAAACATAACGCTAACGCTACAATATACGTCCACATTCCTGCTTTGATTGATATGGTACTTTGTCAAGAAGGCTAGGCGTTTGGTTTGTTTAGCGTTGAGGGTCGTACCTCAACATCAATAGTTGTCGTCCTTAGAGTAAAAGGAATAAGTATACCAAGATAATCCATTCAGAATTGTGCCTTCCTAACGCTAAAGGCAAAAAGTGGGCATGGCTCTGCCCCTGGGAGTCGGGACATTCACCAAAATCAATAGTACCAAGCTGATTCATTCAGAATTGCGGCCTGTAAACGACAAACACAAAAATTGGGCGTGTCTTGCCTGTGGGAGTCGGGACATGCAGTTGTCGTCCTTAGGCTATAAGGAATACATATCCCAAGTTTAAAGATGATCCATTAAGAATCGTGGCCTGTAGACAACACACACAGACACGAAGAAAAAATGGGCATAGCTCTGCCCCTGGGGATTAGGAAATCACCAAAAACAATAGGGGTCATCCTTAGGAATAGGTATGTAAAGTTTTAAGCATTGGGCGTGGCTTTGTCCCAGAGGATCCGGCATGCACCAAAAATAATAGTGATCAGCCTTAGGGAATAAGGAATAAGTTTAAAAAAAGTTTTCAAGACGATAGATTAAGAATTGTGGCCTGTAGGTGACACACAGACACACAAAAAGAAAATGGGCGTGGCACTGTCCCTGGGGGTCGGGCATGCACCAAAAACAATAGGGATCTTCCTTAAGGTACCAAGAATAAGTATTCAAAGTTTCAAGATGATACATTAAGAAATGCAGCCTGTAGACGACAGACAAACAAATACAAGAAATGGGCGTTGCTGTCCCACGGGGGTCGGGCATGCACCCAAAACAAAAGGGATCATCCTTAGGGTATAAGGAATAAGTATTTTAAGTTTCAAGATGACCGATTAAGAATTGTGGCCTGTAGGCGACACACAAAAAGAAAATGGGCGTGGCACTGCCCCTGGGGGTTGGGCATGCACCCCAAATGATAGGAATGTTCCTTAGGGTACAAAGAATAAGCATTCAAAGTTTCATTATGATACGTTAAGAAATGTGGCTTGTAGACGACATGGTCTGGCATGCACCAAAAAACAATACGGATCATCCTTAGGGTGTAAAGAGTAAGTATACAAAGTTTTAAGAAAATCCAGTTTGAATTGCGCCCTGTAGGCGATACACAGACACACAAAAAGAAAATGGGCGTGGCTCTGCCACTGGGGGTTGGGCATGTACCCCAAACGATATAGGGGTCATCCTTAGGGTATAAAGAGTAAGTATGCAAAGTTTAAAGAAAATCCAGCAAGAATTGCGCCCTGTAGGCGACACAAAGACACACGGAAAGAAAATGGGTGTGGCTCTGCCCCTGGGGATTGGGCATGCACCCCAAACGATAGAGATGTTCCTTAGGGTACAAAGAATATGAATATGTATGCAAAGTTTCAAGATAATGAGTTAAGAAATGTGGCCTGTAGACGACAAACAAACAAATACTAGAAATGGGCGTGGCTCTGCCCCTGGGGGTCGGGCATGCACCAAAGACAATAGGGATCTCCCTTGGAGTATAAGGAATAAGTATACAAAGTTTGAAGAAAATCCATGAAGAATTGCGCCCTGTAGGTGACCCACAGACACACACACACCCACACACCCATACACACACACAGTCAGGGGCGACGGCAATATGTTGACGTATAAAAAGGAACAAAATCGTTATATTATGTTTCAAAAATTTCAAATAGAGCTGATAAGATATTGGATTGGTTTATTTACGGCATTTAATCATGTCCTTCATAGTCAGCATACTGGGAATATGTATGGTTATGTGTTTTTTGTTGATACAAAATATAACAGCACCACTGAGTAGCAAATTGTTGCAGGAGCGAAGGCCGTCCTCAACATTATTATTACATACATTACATCGCATAAGAGAGAGAGAGAGAAATGGGGTTTAACATCCAATTGACACAAACTAGGTCATTTCGGAATAACATATGGTCTAATTTTATTTCAATAATTCTCTCGCACGTAGGGTCTTTAGCAGCGGGAGGAAACCGCAGGACACAGTGAAAACTCAATGAGGTTGGACAATGGACAGGCGACCTTACTCCATGTCACGTACAACCTGGGATTTGAAACCACGCCAGTTGACACATCGACAGGCTTTATGATACAGTGCGCACATGCAAACCACTTCGCCATCCAACCCCCTTAATTCACATAAGAGGGAAATGTAGGGATACAAGTTTTACCTCTAAGAGAGAGCCATCCATCTTCCTGTGTATTGTGTTTGGATAATTCATCTTCTGTAACGTCTAATACTTGGCCATTTACACTGGTTAAATCTTGTCCACTTCTTCCTAATCTTATCCAATCCATTAACGATCGCCCTGGACTAAGGGCTACCTTTACTCGGGCTGGAGAAGAGCCATCCCCTGAGATCCTCTGTGGAGAATTAGAGCTAGGAAAGGATGGAATTCCTAAACTATTGCCTGCCATTTTCTCGCCTTTATGACTAGTGCTGCTACTACTACTATGAACTGGCGAGTCACTTTTTGACTTCCCACACCCCAGTTTGGCAGATCTGAAAAAAATCAATGAATTGAAAGAGTAAATTGTTATGTGAAAAAGAATTTTCCTGCCTGGTTGGTTACCCTTTGTCAGTGCGAAAAAACAAGGTCCCATGTACCTTAAAGCACCCCCTACAGTCAGAATTCGAAATACATGTAAAAGTAGTATGTAGTGCTGACGTCCTCTGATGCAAACTGTATAGATACAGATAAGGACCCTAAACCTCATTTCATTTCATCTCAAAATAAATTTCGTTTCACATTTGTTTGTTTCATAACTGCATAACATACCCATGCACTTAATCTTTCTTGTCGTAGTAACAGCTGGAACAGACAGTAGGTTATTTTGGGACTTACTCAATTTTATTTCATAAATTCGCTTGCGGGTATGGGTCTCTAGCAATGGAAGGAAACCAGAGGACCTGGAGAAAACCATTGAGGTTAGACAAGGAGAGAGAAATGGAGTTTAATATACAATCGACACTATCTAGGTCACTCCGGGATTAACATATGGTTCAACTTCATTTCAATAATTAGTTTGCACGTTTCGGTCTTTAGCAGTAGGAGGAAACCGGAGGACTGGGAGAAAATCCACAAGGTTGGACAGGCAACCCTAGTCCATGTCACATTCAACCTGAGATTCGAAACCACGCCAGTTGATTCAATGACAGACCTTATGATACTTACAATAAATAGAAACAGGAAACTTAAAACAAATGCTGACGGTTTGATGGGATCAATTTTGACCAAGTCAAAATGATGACTTTGATATTCAGATAAGTTGATATAAAATAATGAATAGAATACAATCCTTATGATACAACGCACATGCGCTTACCATTTGGCCATCATTGTGTCATACTCATAGCAAATTCCTTTTCTTGGAGAATTGCTTTAAAGACTGTTAACACATAGAAAATATTGCGAATTTCACGATATACAATACTGGTACCTTTGATAATAAAGACAGAAATATCCAGAATATCACTGACCCAAGACATCAGTAAATATTTCAAATCTTGTGGGTCCACAACAAAAGTCTTTGATTAATCAAAGGTACCAGTATTGTATATCATGAAATTTTGACACTGCACTGCTCATGTAAGATACTACTGTTTTAACAAGAATACCATAATCAAACAATTTACTTTCATTGGGTTGTTTTTTTTAGAATATACACTATGCAGGAGTGCAGGAGTACATTCTCCATAGCCTATTCAAAGTAAACACAGCGGTTGAAAGATTACATTTGATTATATTTATTTAATATTAATATAATAAATCCCAGTCACTGTGTCTGGAAGAAAGATGCTGCCAATCCTATATCTTCTTTGTCTGATTGAAGAAAATTATTTGCTATCTTACCTTTTATTTCCCTAACTAAGTGCACCGATAAATAGGCCTAGTAAATATAAACTAAATAATAATAACAGTTTATTCACAACTACATGTACAAGCATGAGTATGGAAGTTACAACAAACATTGTGATACATAACAATATCTAACCACATGTCTTTCAAAATAATTGTAATTTTCAAGGCGAGTGGTACATATTTATCTAATCATCAATATTTAATGTTACACATCAATGGACAAGACTATATTTATATTTCTCTTTTCTTAAAAGCGTGTAATACAAAACTTCCCACACTTTCTATAGATTCTACATTATTCATTAATATATTAAGTTGAATTGAATCAGTTATATTAGGTTTGATGAATGGTGAGAGATATTGTTGTCTCAAATTATCATAAAATGGACAATACAATAAGAAATGTTTTTCATCTTCTACTAATTGAAGGTTGCAGTTTTTACACAATCTTTCATTACGTGGAATAAAGGGTTTACTGTATCGTCCCTTTTCAATTTCCAGTTTATGTGCACTAAGTCTAAATTTACTGAGTGCACCCCTTTCATCTCTGTTCAATGTACATAAATAGTTTTCCATGTTATATGAATTCTTAATATTATAATAAAAATCATGTTTTGAATTTGTTTTCATATGTCCATTTAAATGCTGGATAGTCTTACTCTGGTCATTGTGTTTCCAGGACTGGATATATATATCATGTAATCGGGTTTTAAATAAGTGTAAAAAGAATTCTGTATTAAAATTTTCATTTTTTGCGGCAGTAAATATTTCACCCATTCCTGTTTCCTCCAGTATAACTTGGATTTGACTAAGCCATTTGCTATTAGAAGTCTTCATCTCTGCGATAGCTAGCGACAATAATGAATTATGACATTTAACTTCAGATTCTATCCATGTCTTAACCATTCTATATTTCACATCTATAAAGAGAGGAAATCTGCCTAGTTCAGCAAGAACAACTGAGTTAGTAGCCTTTTTGTGGATTTTTAAGATACTCTTACACAAATTTAAATGTAGCTTTTCAATTTTTAAGGTGTTATTAATGTTTGTGGTAATATAATCACCCCAAGCATCACATGCATACAAGATAATAGGTTTAACTAATGAGTCAAACAGTTTAAATAATATATGAGGTGAAACATTAATATGAGAGAATGCTTTTATAATCTTAAAGTATGCCTTCAATGATTTATCCATTAAATACTCAACACCTTTACTAAGAGACCTAGATGACTGGAGTGTGATGCCTAGATATTTGTATTCACTAACATTTTCAAGTTCAGCATTATTTATATAAAATTTCTGGAAACATGTCTTGCCAGATTTATTAAAAAACATGATTTGTGTTTTCTTAACATTTATCTTTAATCTCCATTGTTTACAATATGAGCCAACAATATCAAGGGATGATTGGAGTCCACTTGGTGTTAAAGAGAATATAATAATATCATCTGCATACAAAAGAGCTGGTATGTGTTTATCACCCAGACTTGGTAGGTCCTTAGCTTGCATCAGAAGTTCAGGTAGCTTATCTATGAATATATTAAATAGTAGGGGGCTCAAGTTATTTCCTTGCATGACCCCAACATCATTTTTAAATTCTTCACTGAGAAAATTTCCAACTTTGACCTGAAGGTTACTATTAGAAAACATGCTTTTCAGGCAATTGTATAGCGGTCCAGTGACACCTAATGACTGTAGTTTGTAAAACAAACCATCTCTCCATACACGATCAAACGCTTTATTAAAGTCTATAAAACATGCATACAAATATTTATTTCGCTTAAAACATTTATCAATAAGAGCCCTAAGAATAATTATGTTGTCTGATGTTTTGAAATTCTTTCGGAAACCGCATTGAAATTCGGATGGCATGGCCTGCGATTGAAAATATTTAGTCAATCTACTTGTCAAAATACTTATAAGTAATTTACCTATACAACTAGTAATTGTTAGGCCTCTGAAATCATTTACTGAAAGTGGTGACTTTACTTTAGGTATTGGGACAATAAAACCGTCAACCCATCTCTGGGGAAAGTAACCAAGTTGTAAACAATTATTGAATAAGTACATTAAGTACGGTGAAATTTGGAATTTTAAAGCTTTTAAAATCTCATTACTTATCCCATCCAGGCCTTCACTCTTGCCACTTTTCAATTTTGAAATATGGGTGTGTATCTCTCGAAGAGATAAAGGGAAATTTAACTCTTCATTGTTCATGCTTGTACTTTCAAAATCCTGCAAGGCCTTTTGGATATTATTCATAAAATTGGAATCAAAAGTATTATCATCAGTAGTGTGAGCGCCAAGTGTTTCAAAGTGAGATTTAAAGGTAGTTGTATCAAATAATGAACTTTCGTCATTCTTGCTTTTAGATAGCTCTTCAAGTTTAGAAATAATATTCCAGAATTGTTTTGGGTTCGATTCATTTAATTCTTCGATTTTACTGATCAATTTTTGTTTATAAGTACGCTTTTCTTCCTTAAGCATTTTTGTGTAGGTCCGCTTCAGTCTGTAGTAAGTTTGACGTATAACTGGATCGTTATGATTCTTTTGAAAAATAGGGCAAAATTGACTAAGGCGTCTTTTCATTTGAAAACAGGAGGATTGAAACCATGGTTTCGTCCGTCTTTTCCTCTTTTTAATAAGCTTAGGTTTCAAGGACTGTCTGCAAGCTGCTTTAATGCTAAATGTCAGAGGTTCACAACATGATGGTTATTCATTTAATGACCATGTTATGGTAACACTCCAAAATGGATTAATCATTAATACTAAGCAACAAAAGTACGAGTATATTCTTCTATATATATATCTTATAATAGGTATTCTTTAGCTAATCTATATACTTCATTCTTCAATATCAATGACAAGAAGTCAATGACTGACATTTTGTCATTAATCTGAATCTGACGTCTGGCTACTTACTGTTTAGACTGCACAGCTACCAACACGAATCATTGAAAAAAAGATTCAACCATAATCTGTTTTATCAGTTGTTCACATATTAGATTTTATAAGGAGATGTACAAAACATATTTCGACGTTGACAAAATGCCAATTTCTTTATTTATTGGGGATGATTAGAAATGTTGATTTTATGTTGATAACCAGCTACAACCATTCCGACCTTTACGTATGAAAAGCCGTCTGACAAGGGAAATAACTCTATCTCTGGACGCAGTAAAACTCTGGTACGCACCGACAATTAAATGGCAATGTTCGTGTCTTTCAATTAAACAGATGTGATACAACCGGGTAAAGGCATTCTAAGTATAATTTTAACATACAGATCTTTGCTCCGGTTGATCCGTAACAAAAATTTGAATATTCGAGGAATTACGCAAATAAAGTAAATCAGTTATCGTCAGAATCGAGAGCTACACCAGGTGTCTATTTCACGAAATTTTAACTAAGTTAAAATCCAAATTGAAGTACTTTGATTGGATATAATTAGATTGATTTTAGTGCTTAGCAAATCAAAATTGAAGTATCTACTAAAATTTGGATATATCTTTAGTTAAGTTTTCGGGGAAACAGGGCCCAGGTGGCCTACACGTACTGATTCCGCCTTACTCCAGTCACACTGTTTAAAGCTACACGCAGACGATTTGCTACCTTTTCAAAAGGATATCATAATTCGGGGCCTAAGGAGCGAAATGAAATGGGGTTTCAATGTCCCACGTTTCTGTACTAACCTAACTTGGTTCGTGAAGATGAACATACGCAATACAGTATGGTAAGAGGTAAATTTTACGTTTCATCAACGTAAATTTTTGTTCCATCCGAACATGGGAGTTAGCTTCCTTGTCAAGTCGTCCCGGTAGATCTTTCGGTAACCTCCAGATTTGGTCACGAGATGTAACAGTGCTAGCGCTAACTCCAACCCTAACCCCGAATCTAGCCCTAACCCTTGCCCAAACCCAAACCCACGATCTCGTCAACAACCACGTGCTCTAACATTATTACGTCTTAGTAGACTGACCACAAAAAACATGCTTTTTATACGCCGACATTAAAATGTGGTCGTATATTGTCGTCGCCCCCGTCCGTCCTCTCGTAGTGGTATAAATCAAATGTGGATATTAAAAAATTCCAAAGAATTACTTGATGGTTTGCAATCTAGATCCCTTGCTTCAGTCTCATCTAATCAAACGTTTGACTTTTCTACTTTGTACACTAAAATTCCCCATAGTAAATTAAAAAGCCCGATTGAAAGACATTATTCACAGTGTCTTTTCGTCTAAATCGGGAACTGCTAGATATCAATATTTAGTTGTTAATTACAAATCCACATATTTCGTTAAGAATCACAGTGATTCCAAAAACAAATTCCCCGCCATCATGATAATTCAGATGTTTGATTTTTTAATTGATAACATCTTTGTTGAATTTGGAGGGGAAATATATCAGCAAGTGGTAGGTATCCCCATGGGTACCAACTGTGCACCTTTGCTTGCTGATTTGTTTCTCTATTCGTACGAAGCCGATTACATCCAAGCGCTCGTAAAAACAAATAAACGATTAATTAGTCAGACATTTTAATTTCACTTATCGATATATCGATGACGTTTTATCACTTAATAATCCTAAATTTAGTGATTATGTCGAATTCATATATCCTGATGAGCTCGAAATTAAAAACACCACTGACAGTGACAATTACGCTTCCTACTTGGATCTGCGTCTCGATTTTGATGATTGCCATAAACTGAGTGTTAAATTGTACGATAAACGTGATGACTTTGACTTTCCGATTGTTAACTTTCCATTTATTAGTAGTAACATTCCAATATTACCAGCTTATGGAGTGTTTGTGTCTCAGCTAATTTGTTACGCGAGAGCTTGTTCCTTTTATTCTGATTTTTTAAGTAGATCGAGGCATTTGTCATCTAAGCTTCAACTACAAGGATACGTGCGCACTAAACTTATAAAAACCCTTAAAAAGTTTTATGGCGGTCATATTGACTTGATTGGTAAATATAACGTGTTTCTCTCGGCTATTATTCTAGATATATTTAATTGACACGTATATTATTACTATCTCCCTGATTATGTCTATACATACATCGTTAACACAGTTCATCAAGTGCATTTTGCATACCGATAGTTCATTGACCAATCACGCTATTTTACTGACATTTTGCAGCTATGGCGGGTGTGGCGCGCCACGAAGGGTAAGCTTACTCTTCCGGACACCTGTTACCACTGTTTGTCGTGTATTTTGTACACGGGGAGCAGTCCATTTGCTGATTACACTATTTTGCCTATAAAGTTTTTTTAGGACTTCGAATTCTGTTTAATGGTTTGGATTGTTCGTACTTGGTTTTATTTTATTCCTGTTAATACCAGAATAGATGCACCGTATTAAAAGTATAAAACAACACTTTCATGTTTCATTATCAAACAAGATTAGGACAACAGCCTGTGCAATAAAAAAACCTCTGTACATTTTAGCGCAAATGTCGAAGTCCGCTTTATACACTTGAGTCAAAATTGACTATTTCACTGGCCAGTAAGGCCGATTGATATTTGAAATGCGAACTTGGACTAGTCTAAATATACAATACTTAACGTGACAAAAAATAATTTATCTGGGGAATTTCTGGAGTTAATTCCATTAATATGATGAAAATTTAAAAATTTAATTTGACATATTTTCAATTATTTCAACTACCGGTATGTTGAAATCTGATGAATGATTTACTTTCATAATTTTACATCAGCCTAGTAAATAGGGCGTTAAACACCATTTTATTTCATTTCATTTCATAAGCTTAACCTAACCTGGCATAAAATGGGTAAAAACCAAAAGGCTCCACAAACCAGAGGTGATGCTGCTAAAAAGTTCTGTGGCTAGCTCTCTCCACTCGACAAAACCGCCAAGTTATTTAACATAGTTATTTGATACAAAACAGTAAGCCAGACATGAAAGACTATCACAAACCTGAGTAGTGACTAAATACGTCTCTTGGAGTACATGTATGTGTTTTCGATATCAAGGATTGAGGTAAATTGGTTCAATAAACCATGCAAAGTGCTTGACTTTGGCGATAACACTTACGAGTCTGGGGGTCAGAGGTCTTCTTACCCTCCACAGCTAGTACGAAGTGGAGGTATATGCAGAAGTACGAGAAGTTTCACAAACAGCAGAAGTACATCTTTGACATGATTCAGAGAATCAAACTGCAGTCTGAAGATAATCGCAGCGTTAAATTGCTTTGAGCAACTTAAAAGTACAACGCATACTTTTGGTAGTGCTGGATTAACCAGAAGGCAAATAAGGCACGTGCCTTAGGGCCAGCCAAAAATTCCTTTTGTCAACGAGCCCAACATATCAGTATTTTCAGGCCACATCAAAATGTGCCTTAGGGCCAGCAGAGCCTTAATCCGACACTGACTTTTGGTCTACTTCCGGAGAACATGCTATACGTTATGATTAAGTCAGATGATTTGGAAGTGAGAGAAACTGCTCCGAAGAAAGTTCTGGCGATCACCAAGGGGAAGTCAGCAAAGAAACACTATTAACTTTAAAGGTACACATTGGTCAGAACTATTCTGCCTTTCTCAAAGTGGCATTTGTGAACCTGCTCTCTCAGAGGACTTTTCTGGCTTGAACCTGCGGGAGGCATTGCTGAATGGTACCAAGCTGGATGAACCGGACCTATCTTCACACTGTTAGGGTGTTCAACGTGCCGCGAAGCTGACGTCTAAGGCTTTCCATACTGTATACGGACGTGAAGCAAGGCACAAACATATCGTGACCGAAGTTTTAAGTCGCAAAATGAGACCTTTTTCTTTTGGCTTTGAACAATTTGGATCTGAGCTTGATTGTTGACTCTCTACATGTGTTATAATTCAAAAACGTGGGATGTTAAAAGATGTTATTGTGATTTTGTTCTTAAAAAGTGGTGAAAAAGGCATTTTTTTTTTCTTGTGAAATTTATTACTATGTTACAAAAAAGGTTTCCGCAAAAGCAATTGAAGCTAGGAATGTGAATTTTTTTTTCTTGCGGTTATAATACCAATTTCTAAATATCTGGACTTAACCAAATGTCGTATTTTAAAAAAAAAGAGGAAAATCAAATCGCCTTATTTGCCAGTCGCCTATATAAACAAAAAAACAGGGAAAGAATCATATAATCCTTGACAGTTTGAATTCGATAGAGAGTATACCGTAGTGCCGCTTTCCGGGCAAAATTTCCCTCATAGCACAGTAGGACGTTTAACACCCATTTCATTCCATTTCGAAATAAAATTAAATGGTATAAGTTTGTCCGATCACGATAGAAATAACACATTGGATCAACCAAAATCAATGAGGTTTAGCCCCTTTAAAGATGCATTATGTAAGATTTAGATAAAGTGCTGGCAGTTCTCACTATGATAGTTAAAGGAGCTAAATCTCTATTCTTTGGCACCTAGAAATGGACATAAATGGGTCGCGTAAATGAAATGAAATGGAGTTTAACGTCCTACTGTTCTGCTCCGAACTGGGCTAACGAAGATGGACATGCATATACAGTCAGCTATGAGGGAGATTTTTCCCGAACAGCGGCACACCGGTCTACTCTTAGGCCTATATCGAATTCCAACTGGCATAGGGATCTTTTACGTGCACGCCAAATTGTACAGGGGACCTCAGTGTTTCGTCGCACCCGAATGACTAGACCGCCGTCCTGCATTACTGACAAGGGGAAACCACGCTGGAAAATCTGGATGACTCGATGAGTCGCGATTCGTGTGCTGATTGTAAAATGTTCATTTAGTCTTAAATATTGGATATCAGTAGCCCATTTTGTCACGATAAGCGGTAAGGTAACAACATTGACCAATAAAGTTGTGTTTGTAATGTCGAAAACTGTGGATGATATTGAGTTAGAGACCTGCCCCCTTTAAATAATAGATAATGAAATAGGGATTATATTGAAGATTTCATCAAATTACTTTATTCTCAGCGGAGTTATGGTCGTTTGAAGAAAAGTGTAGTTACGATGATAACAAAGTCTCGATTATTCACTTTTTAATTAAATTATCAACTGCCAGTCGTGTTTAAATCCGTTTAAATCAAACACATTTAATGTCTTGAGAGTTTTATTGTGGTCCTGGCATATGTCTAACTAATGATTATATAACATTTGAGGTCAAACAAAAGATTTACATTACACAGATTTAGCTCTTACGTAATACATCTTTAACTTAAGTCAGTATTAACACCACTATGAAATTCACCACCCCTCTCTTGACTTGCACTAGTTGTAGAACTTGGGACTGAACGTTTTTCGCACGTGCATGTATTATTAAGCACAGGACTTTTTGAATTAGACGTTGACGCACTGCCTAAAACTAGCGTCCCTGTTTTGGATGACGGTGGTCGATTAACGCTCATTACGAATTGTACGGCTTGATTATCCGGGTCGTGATATCGGGATAAGGCCGTGTTGAATCGTTGTTGTGGACTAGATACCGGGGTTGTAAGTGTCTTGTTCACTTTCACCTGCAGGGCTTTTGTCTCTACGTATCTCATATACTGGCCTACAGATATAAACATTTTGGGAGAATTAGACGTTTCTCTATAAACATGTGGTATTTTGACAGAAATCGTAGAAAAAGGCCGATATTTGCCTTGTTCGGCTCTTAAAGGCCTATTAGTATTACGAGGTGATGCCATATAATTGCTATTATAAAGATCTGATGTGTATTTCATTCTATCAACTATCGGAATTCGCTTAATGTCACAAAATGGTAAAGGGTTTGACATTCTGCCAATGTTCGGATGTCTGGTAGGGGAAGATGAACCCACCCATCCATTGCTTCTGTCATGGTATCCTCCCCGGTCACTTTTTCTTGGTTCATGAGATACTGTAGCGTTTGACCTCTTTGCTGAAGTACCTTCGTTCACAGTCCATGGACGTTCTTTACTTATTCTAGGCAGTGTTATTTCTTTGTACCGTATTGGTCGTTCCTCTGGACAAAACGTATTAATGTACACGGTGTCTCTGACGTCAGGAATTGCGCATTTGTGTTCTGTCGTCAACCACATCGTCTTTTTCATTTCTCTCTTTTCACTTCTGCAGGAATTAGGTGGTTCTCGAGCACTAGAGTCCATATGTTTGGAATTGTAGACGTTTCTATCAAAGTTCTTGGTTCTAGTATTAGCTTCATTTCTTATTGATGGAATGTTATTTTCCTCGTCGCGGATGAAGTCCAACAAACATGGCGCACCGTAGTTCTGCTGTAATTGTTCTAAGGTTTTGGTACGAACACCAGAAGGGTAAACAGAAGCGTTTAAAAGTTCACCGGTATAGCTTGGTTTACGGTCCCCAAAGTTTTCCCGTCTTTTCCTTTGACGTAGTGTCGTAAGGTCGCCATTCTTCTTGGTATTCATATTTTTGAAACAACCTACATGGTCTATATAATTTACACGACAATGGTGACGACACATCCACGGTTCATAACAGTTTATAGCGTATTCCCATACTAGCCTTGGTCTTTCTGGACACTATTCAGTATTATCCCTGCAAGAATTCAAATAGATTTAATGAAATGAAATGGGGTTTAACCACCTGCTGTTTTGCTACTACTGGGCTAATGAAGACAAGCATAAACCATTACAATTTGCTATTAGTCAAATTTTGCTCGGAGAGCGGCGCTACGGCCTACTCTTACAAGGGTTCCTTTACATGTAGCCTACACCAATGTGTACACGTGACCTTGATTTTTTATCCCATCTGAACGACTTAAGAATTCTAACAAATATAATCCCTTTTGATCATTCTAAATATTTATATGAACATAATTAGGGGAGCGTATTTTTATATGTTCCCCAATCCCATTCAGATATTCTGAATAAATTTGGTTTATACCACAAGCAATACGTGTTTCTTAATTCGCAAAAAATATTACCAAAGACATTGAACATAAGTTTTGAAGTCGTAAATGTTTGAGATTTACGTATATGGGTACATTTGTAAGCTATTCAATTTCAATATAAAAAGATGGCGATTTATAAAGACAGTTCGCGCCATGGATACTGTAAATATAAAAGAGGTCTGTGAGCATGGTACGTCTCCCTTTTTAGTACAATCGTCTGTTTGTTTTTCTTTTGAACCACTTGTACAGATCAATAGTCAAGTATATGATAACAGGTAACAGATGTATGAGCTAGTCATATTTCTGTTTAATCATCATTAAACTCAGTAGAGTATGGTCTCATTTTGCAGGCTATTGGATTGTACTTTATAGATCACGTAAAACTTTGTAATCGATGAAAAGAAATAGGTTTAACGTCCTACTGTTTTGCTCCGCCCATGGGCTAATGAAAACTGACATACGCCATACAGTGTGCTATGGGGTAAATTTTGTAAGATTAGGACGTATCGCCGCTGCCCGGATAAAATTTCCGTCATAGCACACTGTATGGCGTATGTTCGTCTTCATTAACCCAGTTTAGGAGCAGTAGTACGTTAAACCCCATTTCATTTCATTTCATTTTATTCTCAACGATGTTTGAAGGTTTGCGAGATAGTCTCGACTGTCACGTACCACTGAAAAGGAAAAGTTTATGAGTATAGTCTCGGTTATCCAGTTTAACGTTAAAGTACTGACACGGGTGTTTTAATCTATTCAGTATCTAGACCATCCGATTTCTAGAGAGTTGGTCGTTGGCTAAACATGTGAATAAATTAGATATGGCACCTATTTATCCCACCCCCTCCAAATAAAAAAGAAACCCAACATATCAAAAAACGAACCAGTAGTCAAGCTGTTTAAAATCACCTTTCCCACCGTAGATTCAACTACTGGATTCGTATTATGTGTCTAAGTATGGTATGGTTATACTTACAATAAAAGTAGTTATTTCGTTCGGCTAACACATTTCTTGCAATCCAAAGTTTTTAGGACTATTATGGTTCGCACTCAAATAAAACGACGTCCGTGTAGTGAAAGCGTGTTCATCCAACTGATACGTGTGCATACCTACAACACGCAGCTTAAAGATTTAAGTCATGTTTACATTGGTTAGACCTATTAGCTAAGATTAGAGACTAGGGGATTAGTATAATCTGAACGTTGAGTGGGATTATGTAGTAAAAAATACCTGTACTTTAATTCTTTTCTCCATGGTATTAATTTGTTATCTGTAGGGAATTATCTTTTTCTACTTACAAATATAGTTACATTATTTAAAAGCAATTAATACACATGACCAATAAGATATCAAATCCTTACACGGCATTTAATAACTGAACATAACACAAATTTATATGGAAAACAATCACTGAGTTTATTTCACACTACGTTTTAACAAGTTCTTCTTGTCGTTCGCAAGCGAGTAACGGCAGTATAATTGCAAAAAATCAAATTATATACAACAAGGTAACAAAAACAATAATTAATGTGAAACCATCAAAGGGCTAATAAAAAGAACTAATAACATTACAAAATGGATATCAAAGATATTGATTAAGGATTAAGGACAATATTGGTGTCCGTCATTATCACATATGTGATAGAACTGGTTAAACACTTTCCACATATAATTTTAGCACAGAATTGAAATGAAAAAGGGCTTAAGGTCCTACTGTTCTGCTCCTAACCTGTGCTAATGAAAACTGACATACGCCATACAGTGCTATGAGGGAAATTTTGCCGGGGCAGCGGAGGTACGGCCTACTCTTATATCGACTCCAACTGTTAAGGGATATTTTACGTGCACGCCAATGTGTAAGCGTGACATCGGTTTTTCGTCCCATCCGAACGACTAGACAGCTGTCCTTGTCAGACCCTGCGTCCTGCATCACTGACAAGGGGGGGGGGACCACGCCGGAAAATCTGGATGAACTTTCTCGGCCAATGCAGGGATCGAACACCCGACCCCCAGGCTACCGAGCCAGCGTCTTACACACTTAGCCGCGTGATCCCCAATTTTAACTAAGAGATCATCGCTATACGATAGATGAGTTATAGAGGTTTCACCACAATCGGAAGTGACGAACGCGAAGGGAAAACACGAGTTATCCCTTTGTATAACTGACTGAAGTGACAAGTGATAACAGATACATGGTCGAATTTATGCTCACTAATAATTCCTTCGGTGCAAGTCCCAGTTTAGCCATGGACCTGAGGGGCCCAGGAGGGCCCCGCGGTACATGGTCAACCGAGAAACAATTCAAATTCCAGATGAAAGTTTCACGGTAATAAATCTAACGGCGCGACGGCGGAGACTGAGCTATCCCTCAACCTTCTCTGAGAAGTTCAACTCAATGATCGGTCTAGGCTTCTAGCGGCGATTTCGCTATTTATAACAGTTCACCGTCGTTATAATATGTCATTTCCGCGCATTGTATTCCATTCGGAACTGACATTACGTATTTTTTCTTGTATTACAAAACGTATAAATGTGTGTTACGTATGCGTGCCATTCAAAAGAGTATGAAATAATCTTTTCGTCGCGTTATGGGCCCGGCGATTCTAGTCAGGCCCAGGGCCCCACGCCGGTTAAGCTGGGCTTAGCTTCGGTGACCTTTTCGTCGCGCTGTCTTAACGGTGACTCTCGTGTTATCGTCGCCCTTTTCGTCGTGCTGGCTTAACGGCGACTCTCGCGTTGTATCTAGAAACACGACGATCTTAATGGATGCTTTCAGCCACCATACTATTTTTATACGCCCAATATATAAGTTCACACCTCAATCATCTCTGGTTAGATTTTGGCACATATCGGGCTCTAAATTCCTGGATTGTTGCCCATGATCACTTTTTAGCTTGTGGGCCCTCATGAGTTCACAATTTTTATTCGACTTATAAATATCATTCAAATTTTCATAATACAACAATCACGAATCGTAAAGATAGATACTCCCCTTACGCAAATAGATGCAAATCTTGTAATACATACCAAAGTAAATGCGATACAGTTTTTAACTCTGGGGGGTTGGGCCCTGCCGAATTTCCCAGGTTATCTGTCCATGTCTGGTAAATTGAGGGCGTATCTTGCATCTCAATCGCTTGTTCATTTACTAGGGTTCTAACAACCTTTCCTAACTATCGGTATTGTGTATGTATAACACTATAGGGTTTTTTTTAGTTCTAAGAAAGGTTTTCTGTTTAATATAGAAATTCTTTAGCTACATGATGTGTGACGAAAACTAGGGTAATGAAGTAGCTTGCATTATTCTACTACTATCTTGGACTAATTAACAGACACGCAAATAGTGTAAAAAATATGGTATATCAAGGTAAGTGGACGTTATATAGAACTATCAAGACGTACGTTGGAAAGGATATTAAAATCAGACCATGGATATTTTAATAACTCCTAAAGTAACTATCATAGATATTGTAGTTTCCTGTATGTAACCTTTGTAGTTTGCTGTATTCGATGTGTAAACATTGTAACAACATAAACAGTGTTCCAGAGTCATTTAATTGAAGATTGAAATAATTATCACAACGTGAAGTCGAGGAAAGTCCTAGACGACGGTCACATCAGTAGGGGTGACTATTGTGGGTAATTTTCACTATTGCGATAGTATTGCTATTGGGTAAACAGCTATTGCAATACTATTACTATTGGGGATTAAATATTGCGATACTATTGGACTATTGCGATAGTTTGATCTGTTTATTAGTTTAGGTTTAAAACACACTGTCGGGTATACATTTATTATAACATTTAATCAAACTAAAAATTTTGAAACACTAGAAAGTTCCAGGTAATGTTAGATAATATAATACAAGTAGACCCCGAATAATATAACGGATGTGCATACAACGGACAATCGCTTACACGGACACAACAGTTTGGTCCCGATTTTTGTAATAAAAATTTCTTTGTTTTCAAAGTCTTTTTATAACGGACACTCTAGAACGGACAATCGTTTAATTGACAAATCAATGTAAGAGTCAATTTTTATAACGGACTCTCGAATAAGCAGAACAAAATAATGATATTACTGATTATATTATGGATGACTGGAATGCTTTTCCCAGAAAATAACCATACTGATTTTTAGTGTTATCACAATTACAAAATTCTTGAATAGGGTAATCGCCTCGCCAAAAATCGTATCGGTTGGCCTGTATCAGACATTCCCGCATTCTGACTTACCCCTACTGCTTTAACTGCTAATTAAAAATCCAGTACTGGCAATAGATTACAATTCACTAGTTCAACATCTCCCCCGTAAATCAGTACGTAATATTTTAACACGGATATCGGTAATCATATCGACAAAAAAACGACAGAAGCGACACAAGACGGTACAGATAAAAACAAAAACAAAACGTGTCTTCTAATGGTACGGTAAAAGGGTGGGGGCGTATAGAAGAGCCTCCTAGCTGGTATCTCGGGTACACGGTAACGTCGCATTCTGATAGTAAGTTATATAATAAAGTACATTGGGGTTTTTTCTTTATATTATATAAAATGGTATATTACATTGGTAGTTTAGTAACTTGTAAAAAAAAAGCATAGCCAACTTTCCTGTCATATGCGGCATGCTTTCAGCATGTCTGTTATTGGCGTACGTGACCATTTTCAGCTTTTTCGCGCCAAAATCAAACATTTTACACATTTCTTAGTAAGCCATGCCTAATATGGTAGACGAAGATTTCCATGTGATATTGAGATCGTGTAACGCTATTTCGCTATTTTAGTGATAACAGAGTAATTTATTCGACAGATACGAGTGAATTTGAGCCATTTTACTTTCGCTATTACAAACTATCGAAACTATCGATAGTTTGCTTGACTATCGCAATTTTTATCGATAGTTTCTTTTTAATATCGATACATACTATCGACAGTCGAACTATCGCGATGCATCGATTGTTCGATGTATCGTTACACCCCTACACATCAGACAACGTAGTGCCACATTATGTTAGGATGAAAGGGGGTAGGGGGTAGTAAGACTCGATCATATAGAAGGTTCGCTCCGCTCGGCTGGTCATTTGTACATAACATGTTTCCATACAGCTTCAAAGAATTTGAATAAAATTAATTTTTCATTCCACCTGGCTGTCACGCCTTTTGTCGAATTTAAGAGCTAACATCACATTTCTGCATTATTAATCAAGGATTTAATGTGCATTTTACACCGAATTCCCACCCGTAATTACACAAATCTTGCCAAGTATATGACTTACACACACTGACGTATTACTGCATGCGTAGTGAATCAAGCGTTAAGGTTGCCTTCAGACGTAGCGGTTTAACCCGGCGCCCGGTTTGACTCGACACTTTAAGTTTAAATATCGACAGTTAGGCTACCAATCTAGTTTTGCAAACAAATCAATAATTAATAAAAAAAGAAGATGTAAATAAATACGAAATACAGCACATGTTCAACAGGTGTGGAAAGGTGATCTTTTTATAATATATATATCACGAAAAAGGTGAAGAAACACGTTAAATAAAATACCCCCTGAAGATATATTTTCCTTGAGGTCAAATGCACAAGGAACCACGTTAAACCAGGTACCGATTCAAATACCAAATATCAAAAATCAAAAAATGCCAGGTGATAACAATCATGAACATGAAAACCACTTTAAACATTATCTTGCCGCTACGATCGGCGATAACCAATCTGATTAAAACACAGATCCTATTTCGTGTCGTTTTTTATAGTTTATCATTTTATTTTACTTGTCTTTTATGCTGGGATCTGGTATAGTTGTTATCATTGACGTGTTCTGTTGTTATGAGGGACTAGCCAATGAAAAGATCTGTTACGGCGAGTTCTTGGTCTTTTAATCCACAGAACTGTGGGTAAACCACTAAAAACGTCAACGCTGATTGATTAATCAATGTCTGAAGTCATAGGATCAAAAGCCGCTGGTTTGATCCCTGACGTGAACTGCTTCTATAACTTGTCGGATCTTCATGTAGTGTAGGCATAGATCGTATATAATATGGATAACTGACCCTGCAGTATCTGTCATTGGACGATGAATTATGTTGTACATCGCATGCGCGAAGTCAACAGAACCTAAGTTACTTCCGGTCGAAGGCTTTGCTATTGTTTATAATGAAGCGGAGTCGTGTGAGCTGATATTAATGTTATTATTTTGTAATAATTGTAATTGAGATAGCGACTGGAAATTTTGAGACAACGTTCCTATATTTATGAAGCTAATAATAACACGAAGACCGTATTTTTTACTTCGGTATTTATATTTTTAAAAAGTACTTAAATATAGATCCCATACTATGGGCCATATAGCAGTAGATTGCAAAGCCTATGCGTGAACTGATATTTGATGTTTTCGTTATTATTTTGTAATAATTTTGAAATAGCGACTGGAAATTTTGAGACAACTTTCCTATATTTATGAAGTTAATAATAACATGAATACTGTACTTTTTTACTGTATTTTTTATATTTTATCGATCTACAGATTTTCTTGAATTGTTTTGTTTTGGGTCCATTATTTAAGGATGTAAATATCATGTGTATTTTTGTAACCAAACTCATTCTTCAAATCTATTTTCACACAAAAGAAAAGATGCACTTAAAATATTTTCGTAGCAAAAATAAAAATCTTGATATTAGAATCATTGTCTTCATACTTGATCTTTTTAATTCAAATTGATTCATTATAATTTTTTCCAAAGAAAAAAAATACCAATCTGAATATATAAGGATTATGTATGCTGGTGTTATTCAATAAAGTTCTCCAGCATTTTGCAGCATGGTTTCTCCCAGTCGGTAGTGTAGGAGGGACAACATGGCAAAGAACAGTGTCTAGTTGTTTAGATGGGACAAAAAACACAAGCTCATTGGTACACATTGGCATCATAATTTTGTAAACAAACTGATTCTTCAAAACAATTTTCAATGAAAAAAGGGAAGGAGAGTTTTGCCTGGACAGCATCTGTCTGTCCATGCTTCTTCAATTTTGAACTATATGGAATTGGGTTTTAACATTATCTTGTCAACACATGCAATCCTTCAGTATTTCGTAACGATAACATATGGTAGTCTTTATTCTATGACTATTTGCAAAATCCAAGGAAGGAGAATTTTGCCCGGACAGCATCTTCCTGTCCATGCTTCTTCAATTTTGAACTGTTGTTCTTAAGAGTTAAACGACAACTTCCACCGAAGGTGATATAGTAGACAAGTCTTATTTTGCATTGTTATTATCAAAGCGCACGCGCAGGTGTCTTTCGTGTGGGAGTAAACCATGAATTTGAGAAGGCGCCCCTATCTCGAAGCCACATACGCTCACACCAGGGATCGAAACCACAACAGCAAGCCAGAGGTGACCGGCCAGAAGAGGTTGATGCACAGCACGCTATACTATCCCAACCCCCCAATTTTGAAGTACATATGTACAGGGGTCTTTTCTTGTTAGAAGAATATTACTAACAAATTTTTCAACAACAATAAGATACATAAAAAAAAGAACCCCTTTATTTATTTTAACAATTACAGACATTAAAAAAAAATAACCTGAAAACCTCTGAATAGCAATAGAGGATCAGTTTTTTCTGAACACGATAGAGGCTGCATATTAACAGATGGAGGTTTATCTCCTATTTTTCTGCATGGTTTGGCAAATAATGACAAGTGTTTGTCATACAGTGTGCTATGAAGTAAATTTTGTCCAGACAGCAGACTAATTAATTACCTACTCTTATTTCGAAAATTGTCAAGGATTCTTTTACATGTACTCCAACGAATCGAATAGACAATGTCCTTGCCAGGCCCTCTTCCGAAATTACTGACAAAGTATTTTTCACACTTTATTATTTATGGAAGGTTGTAGCAGTGAAGAGCCTATCTTTTATTCAGAGGCCTACAAAAGAAAGAAAGTACAGGGTAACGGGTATTAACATTTTCATAAAGAAATTGAGGAGTTTAAAGGGGTATTAATAATAATATTTTCAACATAATCCTAACAGACAGTTTTCAGATCCAATAATTATGTATCATTAAATAAATATGGTGTAAGAATGGAAAAAAACATGACACTATCTGACATTTAGATTTACATTCATGCAAATTTTATAATGTCAATACGACCAATATTTAAAAGAATTATCCTAATTTGAACTTAGTCGGAAAAATAAACGTCTGGGTACCTATGAAATTTCAACGTAAAAATATAGAGCAATGGTGTATATACCCTGTCTCAAAATTTGAGCTCAAAAAATTGAGTTGTTTTGACTAAGAATGGCTAAGTTGCTTATCCGGACACGTAACGCTTTTAAAATTACTGGTCATTTTTTTCGTTGGGTGACCTGAAAATCGATTCCCTAAGGTCTATAATACAGTGAATGGCCTATGTGCTGTACTTGATAGCGATCGGTATTTTTCACCTACACATATAATGTTTTCAATATTAAATGAGGGCTTAGAAACAGAACATCCATTCAAATGATTTTTTTTAAAAGTTTACCTTGAAGACACCTTGAAGTAATGAATATTGATACACCAAAAAAAAACCCGTAGGCGTAAAGTAAAGATAAAACATGACTATAGGCCTACATGTATACAGGCCTATATAATTAGAAAATTGTAGATTCTAGACTAGCTGCATAGTTTTTATGACGTTTGACGAAATATTATTATATCGAATAGAAACAAATTGAGGTTTTATAATACAATAGAATGCGTCCTGGACGCATTCTCACTGAAAATGATTATTCAATAACTTATCATACTTTTTATGTGTTATTGTTGTAGGCCTGTGTCGACTGGGTACCGTAGTATCCTTTTAATTTTTATACGAACGAAACATGTACTGACAATTAACCGTATTGATACAAAATAACTTACACATGGTTAAACATTAATTTCGGATATATCTTGGTAATTGGAAGTTGTGCAGACGATGTTTTTTTCTGATTTTATTCCGAAGCTCACAGGACTCCATACGCATTTCTTCAGGGTTTTGTTTAACCGGAAGTAACTTGGGTTCTGTTGACTTCGCGCATGCAATGTGTAACATAAACCACCAGTCGGACTTCCTTTCTACTACAGTTCTATGATGGAGCTCTGACTGGTTGTTGTAGAAGGCCATACCAGGGGCGTGGTGAGAATGAGTTCATGAGTAGCCATACTCATGCGCCAAAAAGTTTTTGCGCCAAAATCACAATCAAATTACTCAAAAAATGAAAAACATTTGTAAGTGGAAAAATTGTTTCATCTGACCCAATTAAAAAAATTTTGAAAGAGTCAAGTTGGAAAATTTAATCATATTTTATTACCGTATTTCTTGTCTCGGATTGCTGGAGATTGCGTTTCTGGGCTTCTAATTTTCGAAATTTTCCCGGGGGAGGGCCCCCCGGACCCCCCGCCGCGGGCTCGCGCCTTCGGCGCTCGCGGTTGCCGGCTTCGCCGGCCAAAGCTCCGCGGTCAGTAAAAGGGTTTTTGTGCCAAAATCTTTTTTGTTACTCATAATTTCTTCTCAATAATTGCCCTCACCACGCCCCTGGGCCATACGGGCGGCTTATGATGAAACTTTAAATACATGTTTATAACCTAAAGATCTTGGTTCCTTTCGATATTTGCGCATATCGGATCATAACTTCCTGAATTATGGCCCCCGATTGTATACGAAAAATCGCCTTTATTAGATTGTGGTCCCTCAGGATTCTCATGAAACAAGAATTAGTAAGCATACATAATACTATATAAAGATACGAATGTTTGAACAGACATATTGTTTCGAAATATGTCCCAGTCCTGCACTACTGGGAATATTTTGTTTGATTTTGGGCATCTCTGTAAATGTACATGTATTGTTAGGTCTATTATTATTAATTTAAAGTTTTGATCCTGACCCTAAGGAGGGGCTATAAGTGGGGTGAACTTTCTTGGCCAATGCAGGGATCGAACACCAGATCTCCAGGCTAGCCAGTCTGCGCCTTAGCCACCATGATCCCCATATGAACATAGAAGATGACTGCGACCATCAATACCAGGCCCGAAGCTAGGGGGTGGGGGCAAGAGGGTCACGTTGGTCATTGGTTTCGTATTGCGACCAATGGAAAGTGCACCAATGGTGGCCATTAAGGTAAGCGATTCTTTCCCCATTGGGTGTCTGATTTATTCCATGGCAGGCAGGCAACTCTAGCGGATCCACAAGCTAAAAATATGATATTTCGTAGAATCAGGGGCCATATCAAGGACCTGAGATCTGTGGGATATAAACACTATTCGAATATTCAACGGCTCTAGAAATTTGTCTTCGAATATTTTCAACTTCCGACTATTGAAAGGAATGAGCAGCAGATACCTTATATTTAGTCCAGCAGAGAGTATTCACAAACCACATTCGTTGCCAAAAATGAGTTGATTTCTCTTGTCAATCTAGATCAATCAAGCAGTAGAACACTGTCAACTAAAGTGATACGGTGATCGAGTGGTGTTCCTGTTAATTAGGGGCCTGTGTACAATATTAGTCAAGATAGTCCAGGCATTATAACTCTTGATCGATCTTGGTTATATTATAACCAAAAAAATGCCCCTGTTCGAATGATTCAAACTTGCCAAAATCAAGAATGGCTGCCAGTTTGGATTGGAAATGTAAATTTTTACGAATTATCATAATGTGACTGAGTTTGTAATGGTTTCAAAATGTAGCTCTACGGGATTGCTGTATCCATTTCCATAGAAATTATGGTCATTAGTTACACCCCGGAGTCAATATTGGGGATTAATTCAAGATGGTGGTCAGTTTTGACGGGAAAATTCGAATTTTAAAAAAATGATATAATTTGGTATTAAAATATATGTTGAGGTAGCAGATTCCATTTTCTTATACTTGGTGATCAATTGATTTATCTGGGTCAATGTAGGGGGAAATCAAATTAGAGAATGGGAGATTAACATTTAACAACATTCGAGTCTGCCTCCGATCTAATGCAGTGGTATTCATCAATTTTCGACTACATTCTATTTAGACTCATTTGTACCACTGGTCTCACTAACAGCTCAATGCCAATCTGATTAAAACACAGATCCAATTTCGTTTCGTTTTTTATAGTTCAAAATTTCGTTTTTACTTGTCTTTACTACTCTTGGATCTGGAGGACTTGTTATTTAACTTGTGTTCTGGCTGAAATGAGGGGTCAGCCAATCAAATGGTCTGTCGAATCGACCGTTTGACCTTTTCATGCGTGGAACTGTGGGTAGATATTACCAGCCAACGACGTCTATACTATAAACACCAGCGGATAGAAATCATAACAAAACAAAAGTGGATTTTGAAAAGCATGGCGGTCGCTAATTGGTTAATCGAATGACTGACGTTATCGGGTCAAATGTCCCGTGCTTGATACCTGACGTCATAGAACGTGAGCTTCCACTATAACTAGTTAGATCTACATGAGTGTAGGCCATCGAAAGTGTAAAAAACGAAACGAAATATAGATCTATATTTTAATTAGATTGGCTCAATGCCGAAGTGTAGTGGGATGTGTTTGGTCACCAACGTCGAAAGTTGAGTGAAGATGGTCAAACCTATTGAAGTTGAAGAATGTGGGAATGTTGCGTAAATATTGTAAAAATGATTATATGTACCCGCTTTATGTACATATTATTTATTTTGCTTGATCATTTTTTGTGCCCATTTAATTTTCATTTCACTGCATTCCAAATTAATCTTTATACATATTGAACATATTTTTCTTATCATTTTAATCAATTTTCATATCATTGCATTTCAAATTAATCTTGAAAATATTGTTCTTATCATTTTCATTAATTTTCATATCTCTGCATATCGAATTAATCTTTATATTGTAACATAATGTTCTTCTATCTTCATAAATGTTATCTTTTTAATGAATTTTCTCAATGCGCGGTGAATTAATTTCACAAAATGATTCATACAATTACAGTGAAACACCGATGGATCTTGAACTATACTGTTAGATACTGAACTGCCCACCTTCATCCCGAAATTAACGGGTATTGAGAAATGCGGTTGAAATGCGGCTGAACTGAGAACTGATGGTCGTGTTTTCCAGCTCGGTGATGAACACCTTGTGGAATGTCACAAAAATATGGTGGCCGATTGGTATCATGTCGTGATGTCACCCTTCATAAAGCGACATCACGACATTTTTACCTGGCACTACGACAACCCGACATCACAACATTTTAATCCGACAATACGCTCACCCGGCACCACAACATTAAAAATGTCGTAATGACGCGTAAAAATTTCGTATATTGTCGGGTTAAAATGTCGGATTGTCATTGTGTCGTGATGTCAGTTTGTGGTGGTGTCGGGTTGTCCTCCATATTCCTCTCAATACTATGATTATTTACACTTAAAACACAGATGTGACTCCACCCTTTGATGTTGGCTTACCATTATTTCAAATAATCCTACGGGCAACTTGCCAATCGTACATTATGTATACCAGTGAAATATTTGACTAGTGTGACGTATTTCACTGTAAAAGCATGCGCAGAGTGTTTGTATTTTAAGTTGTTTAATGGTCTCGAGCTTAAGACACTGCGTAATGTATTGTAAAAACATTCGGGCCTACGTATGGCAAGCGAAATATTGAAATAAAATTAAGCCATGTTTGTTCCGATATTGAGGGAGGGTCCAAGGTTTCACCAACTGCATATAATCGTCTACAGTATGTGGAATGTTGAAAAATTTTCAACCCATTACTTCTTTGTAAATACTGAACGGAATTGAAAAATTTTGCTTTTAAAGATTCAACTTCCAAGGGATTTAAACTCTCTCAAATTTTAGGGGGGTTGGGATGGCCTTGTGGTCTAGAGTGCCGCGCTTCGACCTCTAGCTGGCCGGTCACCTCTGGTTCGCGGCTGTGGTTTCGATCCCTGGTGTGAGCGTATGTGGCATGGAGATAGGGGCGCCTTCTCAACCTCGTGGGTTTCCTCCGGGCACTCCGGTTTCCTCCCACTGCTAAAGACCCCTACGCGCAAGCGAATAATGGAAATAAAATTAAAACCATATGCTGGTCCCAAAATGACCTAGTTTGTGTCAAGTGGACGTTAAACCCCAAAAAACTATAGACTTCAATTCACTGAAAAAATCAACGCCTTATTACATCGACGCATCGTAATGAAAATAACAAAAATATCGCAGTAGCGAGATGATTGAAACGGGGCTTCATTGATATAGGGTGTTAGTTAACACTATTTCTAAAGCATTTGAAAACATATTTGAATAAAAAAATCGCAGTTACTGTAAAATTTTAATGGTAAAAGGAATTCGTAAAAGGGTAAAAAAAAATGATAATAGTTATATGATGTGATATCTGATAAGATGTATCAGGTCGCATACAAATTCATATTATGTTAAAAGTCATTCATGCCGAGAATATAGCCTAATATCGTTGTTGTATGTAAACAACCTAATTTATAATTTTTATGAGACACGAACTGTAATGCAAATCGGGACTCGTCAGTGAAGGGTAGGCTATGGAAGCGTATAGGGGTCAATAGTGCGATAGATACCACAATATTAAGTTGATAATAAGTCAACATATTGTGATTTTTCTGACGATTTTATCTCTGAAAAGGCAATTTTTGCCGAGTTAACTGAATAACTAGGTATTTTGCATGTCTTTAATTCGTTTTAGATGCACACGTCGACATAGCGCATGGCAATATTTTGCGAATATGTCGACATATACTACGGCGAAATGGCATTTTATGTCGCCAAAGCTTCAGAATAGCAATATCTTACCTCAAACGTACACACTTAAAACGAAAAAGGGACATACAACATAGCGTCTTAACTCAATTACCTCGGCAAAAATTGACTTTTCAGAGATAAAATCATCAGAATAATCACAATATGTTGACATAATACCAACTTAATATTGCGTTATCTATCGCGCTATTGACCCCTTTACGCTTCCATAGTAGGCCTACCCACCCCCATTGTTGCCATCTCCAGTCCCTTGGACATGTGCACCAGACTTTGAAGAAGAGTTGGCTGAACCGCTTGTCGTCGAGATCGAATGTTGTGGGCTCGCAGACGATTTCTTGTGGTCTGGTCCGATACTTGGACACCACTTGCATTTCACAGTTCGTCTCTCAGACATCTCGCTTAAGGCCCATTCTCACGGTGCGACTTGTAGTAACTACTTGTAGTATCGACCCGAGTTGCAGCGTGAGAACGCCCTAGTCGTACCAACTTTAACAAGCTCCCAACCAGTTGAAAGCGAGTTGGGTGAAATAGAAACTTCCCTATTTCAGTCAACAGATCGTATGAAATTGACCAATCGGAGACGTCGAGTATTAGTACAAACACGAGTTCTCTCCCCTTGTTGTTTGTAAACATGGACGCGAAGGGCACCTATCAAGAACCATTCGGCAAAACTGAGACAGAATTTTGTCAATTTTTACCTCGCACAACCTTGCTTATGCGATGTGAGTCATAAGACTTATTCCAAGAGAGACGTGCGGCAGGCTGCATTGGCGATGATCGCCATGCAGATGCAGGAGAGCTGCGACCGAGCTATGACAGGTGAGTGGGCCTATAGTATAGCAGACGACAGACTAGACTAAATTTAGTTTATGAACTTTTAACTAGCCTACTGTACCTTCATTCATGCGATTTTATTTCCTGAATCCCGATTTCACATGTCTATGCAAGTGTATACACTATGTAGCTACCAGATTTAATAATCTTTGCATTTCATAGTCCAGTGTCTCTTCGTCGCTTGATGACGGCATTATACTGAGACATGACGAGATTATCGCGAGATTCCAAGTCGTATCAACTCATTTACATACGATTTTGTAATCTACATGTAGATACTACACGTAGATACTACAAGTAGTTACTACAAGTCGCACCGTGAGAATGGGCCTTTATAACAACGCGCTGATGTAAGGCCATTTGAATGACATGCCGGTCTTGACGTTGCGACGTTGATCTTGGCCTACCAGCAGGCCGTGGGCGATTCCGAATTGAATTGGTTGCCTGATAACGCTGCCATAGTCTCCCAGTCACACTCTGGCTACAACCGATTCTCTGTGCCACAATTCCCTGTGTAAAACCTTGTTGAAGCCACGCAATGGCTCTTGCTCTGTCAAATTCACTCAGCTGACGTCTGACCATGTTAAAATTCAACTGAGAGCAGCACAGTCATGGAAGTTTTTTTTTATGCCAAAATGCATAGTACACGTGCAAGGACATAATCAACTCCAAAAAGTCGTACCCTACTGCGTTTGGGCGGTGCGAACAGTTTTGTGAAGCCTTGTTTTCAGTTTATGGTTTCTAAGGAGACTGTCAAAATCGTTTTGTTTGAAAATGACATATGCCATATACACAGGTTTTGTCGTCAGGATATCGTGAACCAATTTTGACACGATTTCCGTCAATAATTCTATATATATATATATATATATATCTGATATGTACATAGGCAATTACCGGGTAGAAAAAAAGGTTTGACCCTTAACTTCTTTTGAGTAGTATGTGACATCTAAACTAAAGTGCGATAAACTAAACACAGATAATGACAAATTATACAATTCCTGGAGACGGACAGGTCTTCTGTCTTAATAATATCAATAAAAATATTTTTATTTCCCTGAGCAAGCCGAATAGGCTAACGGTATGTATGTGGAGTTAACGCCCGTCAATCAAAACATCGGCCATATTCAGAAAAGGTGTAGATGGAATTTTAAACAACTATTTCTAGTCAAAAATTACAATGGTGATAAAAATGTTCAGAATAAAGTAATTTGACTGAAATTTTCAATATATTCCTCTTTCATCATCTATTTTTGAACTGTTATAGCAAAAATAGTTAACTCCTTACAAAAATCTCCCATAATGTATCGTTAATTTTACAAGCCTACTAAGTGGGAGACAGCATCCCCGTACTGGATGACGGGCTAATGCCCTTCACGGAGGCGCCGCTTTTCAGTTACCAGTCAGTCTATCTTCCAACTCCCGGTACTTCCTTTTTCTGGGCTTCATAGAGGGACCAGCTGCAAGCTGTTTCAGGGTTACATCAACGAAAGCTTGTTCTTGCTTTATGAGGTGGATGAAGCGATCAATGTTTGGGTGGTTGGTTACAAGTTGATTTATTTTTGAATGCCACCCGCAACGTTGTTGGTTGTGCGTGAATCAGTAGTCATAAAATGGTTTCCACACATCTCGCCGACCTCCTTCCACCCACTGCTCAGTAGGGTGTTTCACTTTTCACTTTTTTTGGAATTTCTAAGGTTTCTACCCCTCACCGAAGTTCACTAGAGATCAAACTTACACCATAATATTTTCAGAATTTTCTTGCCAAAAATGGCTGCCGACGGCCATTTTTTCCAAAATTGCGACTATTTTCGGGATTTTCGGATGTTTTGAGCTTGACAGATCACTTAGAAAGATCCGTTAGGGCTTGTAATGTGTTTATTTTATGCTTTTCAGGTATGTAAAGACCAACCCTACGACAGACTCTGGAGCAAATTGGCCGGTTGTAATGTTCTTAATTTAGTAACCATCACCCAGCAAAACAATTCCCTGCAAATGCATCATTCGTTGAACAAGACTACATGGTTTTGGGTTGGGATGCTGACCATACATTTCCAGTTTTGGATGGCCATACCCCCCAGCGTGTTTCAGACCTCGATTTGCTAGAACTTTGTCCATAACCAACTGACACATGTACAGTGGTCTGTGTAAGCACAGATTCTATTAGAGAGTCTAGAGAGAGAATACAATCAAGCTCCCAAAGCTATTCCTTTGCCCACGACGTAATAGCACGTAATTGTGTCATATCCAGTAAGAAAATGAGCTGGCAGGATTTCAATGGTACTGGACATGTTTTTTCTCAGAACATGAACCAGTGTCAGCGGTTGTTCTTTCCTCGATTGCTGATCCCATTGTAAGAAGCTTGTTATAGACAGAGCTCATGCAAATCGCTGCCTAAAACACGTTGAGGGTATAGGCATCCAAAACGGGAAATGTGTCGTCATCATCCCCACCTAAACCATGTAGTCCAGCTTCAAAGATTGATGCATGGGTAAGGAACGTAAAAAGATGGCATTACCAGTTACGTTGACTGGTAGATCGTAATTCACAGGAACGTGATCCGGAACTGTATTGCTGGGTTAAGGACACTAAATTGGGAGCATTACAACCGATCAACGTGCTCTGGAGTCTGTTAAGTGTCTCATCAGAGTAAGAGTTTCATGTAGCATGAGTGCTTGTAGCTGCATTAGGGATGGATTAGATTATATTTTTTTGCGCTTATGCTGTCACATTTTGCAGCCAGAAGCTTGACTAGAGGATTAAACTAAATATAAACTACTTATTTTCATGTTTTGCAGGTAGAATTTTTTTTTTTTTTTTAAATATTCAAAAACCAGCTTCTGCTTCCTTTCCAGGGCCGATCCATGTGGTCCTGGTGCTCCTGATAAGCATGTATGTAGTTTAATTGTATCGCTCATATGCTCCTATATCCAGAAATATATAATTTGTCTGTAGATATAGTTTGGCCAGACTAATAGTGTGGTGAATATACTCCACTGTACCTATGTCAGCTGGTTATGGACAAAGTTGTAGCAAATCGATGCCTGAAACACGCTGGAGGATATGGACAAAACTGGAAATCTATGGTCAGCATCCCAATCCAAACCATGTAGTCTTGTTCAACGAATGATGCATTTGCAGGAAACTGTTTTGTTGGGTGATGGTTACTAAATTGAGAACATTACAACCGGCCAATTTGCTCCAGAGTCTGTCATGTGGCCATAGAGCTTCTGAAAGGCATGTACGTGGTGTTATCATATCACTCATATGCTCCTATGTCCAGAAATATATAGTTTTTTCTCTAGATATATTTTGGTTTGGTGAAATAATCGCCTCTAACCGCCGCAAACAATTTAAAGGGCCATATTATCTGGCATTTTGGATTTTGCTATCATCTAATCACCCAACAACATAATGAACGATTTTAGTGTATTTAGTGAAATGCTGGCCGTCTTGGATGCCCTCTAGAATTTCTCAAAACGCTCAAGGGTTACCGAGGCACACCCGGCACATTCTGAAAGAGAACACCGTAGACTACTAAAATCAATCATAAAATACCTTGTAAACAAATTTCCAGGTTCAGCCATAGTTTGGCCAGATTAATAGTGTGGTGAATATACTCCATCAGGGCTATACCTTCACTCATTACCTTCCGTCATTTTCAACAAAAGGCAAATTAGTGTCATTCTGATCATCATTTTGCCCCTGATAATGAATTTTAATGTTCCAAAATTCATTATTAGGGCCAAAATGATGTTCAGTTTAACATAGTCTTTGAAAATTGCTTTTCCATGTCACGAAAATAGACGATTTGGGGCGCCATCTTGGATTTCCGCCATTTTGGATTCTAACAACCTCATTTAAGATAGTGGGAATGGACTCTACTTACATGAAAAGCACAAAATGGACACATTACGAGCCATACTTGGCCTTTCTAAGTGAATTATCAAAACCAAAACGTCCGAAAATCCTGAAAATAGTCACAATTTTGGAAAAAATGGCCTTCAGCAGCCATTTTTCGCAGGAAAATTCTGAAAATATTGTGGTGTAAGTTTGACCCCGAGTGGACTTCGGTGAGGGGTAGAAACCATAGAAATTCAAAAAAAAGTGAAAAGTGAAACACCCTACTTCTCAGTGACATAGTGAAATGAAATGAAATGGGGTTTAACGTCCTACTCTTTTGCACCAGTGACATAGTTCTCTACACCATGAAACTGGCCCACTTGATTAAGGTGTTAATTATAATCCGATAATCATTAACTGTTCAGGGATTAAAAACTGGCATAGTGGGGTGACACCCCCACCCCCCGAACCCTAGTGGGGGGACCCCATTTAATCTCATAATGTATCTTTAACACAACTCACATTGATAAACCAAATAAAACCGAGTATTTAAAGTTATATTTTTTATTTTTACCATTTTATCGGTGGTTTTAAACTACAGTTTAAAATAGTCTATTTTCTTCCCTATCTTCCAACTTTTATAAATAATTGATTTGACAGAATTATTACATTTGATAAATTGGTCTTTACTTTTATCGTATCTGTCCACCCTACACAATAGACAATCTGTGTAATCAGTCATGTCACGCAATGACGAAACGAATCAGTCATATAGGCCTTCTACCTTGATATGCTGATTGTTTGATTATCTTAGGGGGGGGGGGGGGTTGATTATTGAAGCGTGGTAACATTTCTTTTTGTTAATTTGATAAGCACTATCATATTACGTATATTGTATATACGTTATCTGATCAAAATGTCAAAAAGAACGGATTTAATGTTTTTAGTCGCATTTACACGCATGTTATTTAGACTATTTATTATTTTTACGCCGTGGGTCTACCAACATAACATGTATATATATTGATAATGTTTTGGCATGCGCCTTATGACGTTATTCTAATTGTCTCTTAGACGTGTCGTCATAATCGCCGGACTATGCATCTTCATGTGGTTGCCAAAGGTACGTGCTACATTTAATGACATTATCTTATATCAGAATTCCAGTAAAATGTAATTATGATGCCAAAAGTTTCGGAAATATGAGATGAATGTTTTGAGGGCGAGGGAAGGGTAGTGGCATGGGACATGAACAGTATTTTGCGATTCAAGTGCGTAATTTTGATTCCGAACAACACGGGTTGTGGTTGTCTAACGAATCTCCAATCTTTTATCTCCAGATAAAACTTGAAATGGCACCCTTCGATAGTCGCGCATATCAGTCCGTAACTTGCTCAATTATGACCCCTGTACGAAAAATCGCCTTTTTAGTTCGCGGCCCCTTTGGAGCTCACAATTATTATCCGATTTATAGAATCGTTCCACAATATCACCATTACACAGTAATGTCGGTTGAGTTCAATTTTCGTGAAAATCGGACGAAAACTGCCGGACAAAACACGCCCTTGGTACGCAAATAGTGTAAAACCAATGGTATATCAAGGTTGTGGATCGTCTACGAGGTCACAATTTTGATCAAACTTGAAATGCATGTTTATAACCCAGACATTTTTGCCCCTGTCGATTTGCGCATATCGATTTGTAACTTCCGGAATTAAGACCCTTCATTGTATGAAACATCGTCTTTTTAGCTTGTGGTCCCTCTAGAGATTACTATTTTATTCGATTTAAAAAATCGTTTGAACGTATCACCGTTACACCATGATGGTGATGGAGTTAGAATTTCGCAAAAAAAATTGGACCAAAACTGCTGGACAACATGGCTGCCCTTGGTACGCAAATAGTGTAAAAAAAATATGGTATATTAAGGTAAGTGGACGCTCTAGCGACCACAATCTGATCCGATTTTGATGGAACTTTAAATTTATAGTTTTATCACAAAGATCGTGGTTCCATTCGATAATCCAGCATATCCGAACGAAACTCCCTAGAATATAGCTACTGTAGCTCGAAAAATCGCATTTTTAACTTGTGGCCATTGTAGAGGTCACAATATTTGTTCGATTTAAAAACAAAACGTTCGAATGTATCTCCGTTACACCATCTTGTCGGTTCCATTCGAATCTCATGAATGTGTAACCGAAACTGTCAGACAAAATCGCTGCTCCTTGTACGCAAATAGTGTAAAAGTATGTAATACCAAGGATGTGGGCCCTCTTGAAGTCACAATATTTATCCGATTTTGACGAAACTTGAAATGTATATTTATAACCCAACGAGCTTGTTACCTAGCGATATTCGTGCATATCATATCCTAACTTCCTGAACTATGGCTCCTGATTGTGTGACAAATCATGTATTTTAGCTTGTGAACCCACTAGAGGTCACAATTTTGATACAATTTAAAGTGTGTACAAGTATTAAAACGAAGGTTGTGGATCCCGCAGAGGTCACAATTGTTATCAGATTTTGATGAAACTCAAAATCTATCTTTATATCCCAACAACCTCAGATCCTTTCGATATTCGCGCATTTCAGACCATAACTTCCTGGATTATCGACCCTGGTTGTACAAAAACCACGCTAATGATGGTTGGGTTTGAATTTTGTAAATATGGGACAAACACTGCCATACAAAATGGCAACCCCTCGTACGCAACATGGTATATCAAGGGTTGTGGAGGCTCTAGAGGACACAATTTTCATTCGATTTTGATGAAACTTGACACTTTCGATATTCATGCATATCGGATTGTGACTTCACTTTCGTTTTTAGCTTGTTCTCTTTTTATCTCTTGCAACAAGTAGACGTATGTTGCCTGGTAACCACTGGTTAACATATTGGTATAATACGACTGGGTGTTTATGTGTATTTTACGATTTTAAAGATAGTTTTAAATAGTGTACAATAGACTAAATAATGTTATTTTAGCGCGTTCAATAAAACAGCAGACATCTTTAAAGTATCGAAAGGAGGTGTTCGTATCATTACAGTATGTAACAGTTTGTGAATTAGCTTTGCAAAACTTCGCTGGTTGGGGGGAAGGGGGGAGTGTAAGTAAAAAGGACTTGATATAGCCGAACCAATTATTGCAAACTTTCGTTTCGCTCGATACTTCATTTTTTTTTACCCTACATTGAAAAATCATCGTTATAATACTGATATTGAATTTCTGCTTTTTTTTCTAATTTTTTTTAAGGAATGGGGATAAGAAAAAAAATGAAATAAAATAAATACATCTATACCAAACCTTTGGGTGTAACCAAAAAAAGAAAATATAAAATAATTCAGAATCGAAAGAATAAAGAATGGCTTTAGAATGGTTGAATGTTAAAGGATGTCGTGTTCCTGGAGTCAAAAGCACGTTTCCTGTAATACAGAATTTCAAAAGAAATGAATATGATATGAATCATTTGGGTAAAATACATCAAACAAATTCTCTGCCCGACTCACGAAATCACCATTTCCTGATCAGAGGTCATCCAATTCCTGCTAACGCTGTATTTCAGCCTCCATACCATTCTATACCGCAGTTAAAGACTTCCAGGCCCAGGACAACGCCAGAGACACCTTCTACTAGAAGTTCTAGTACCAGATGGTTTGAGTACGAAAGAAATGGGGAAATCAAGGGACCAGGGGCAGCACCCAGAAAAGATAACGATAAAGTAAAGAAACTACTAACATCCAACAAAGTAAATTTTAGACTTGTCGAATCAGTAAATAGTGTACAACATCGGGATACAAAAAACGTAACAAGGAGACGAAAACGTTTCACCCGAACTCAGATGAGAACGAATGGTCCACAAGGTAAACACAGTGCGACGTCGTTAAGACAGTGCCTTCAGGTTAGTTCGGGTCTCAACACTTCAGCCAGTACTATAAAGGCAGACGATCCGTATAAAGTCACTCCTGATGAATTTCCTCAAAGGACGAACAGGGAGGGTAATGTTAATTTTAACAATACCAACTTTTCACGGAAAGAAAAATCGTGGATAGACGGTATCAAATATCAGTTTAACTCCGTGGAAAGTTATGTTCACTTTAATAATGTATTTCATAACAGACAAAATGGTCTTGTACCAATACTTAAAGGATTTCCAGCTCATTGTGTGGATACGGTTCTAATCAAAATGCTGTTTGAAATGAATAAATACCACCAATACTCCATGTAATCAATCGAGTGTGTGTAGATATTCAGGAAAATGAGTATAAACATTGAAATAAAAGAAGCGAGTTTGAAAAATGTGTTAATAGTTTTTATATTCACTGGGTACTGCTTCCTTTATAACAATAAAATAAATAGATTTATATCCCAATCACTTCTATTAGACCTCATTGTTATATCCCATTCATGTTGATATTAAGCAGGTTTCCAGTCTGTTACGCTATGCTCCGGGCCCCCTTAGTTGGTTGTTGCGTGAGAATCGAGTTAATAAATATCATTATTGTTGGGCGGTAAATTGGACCCAAGTTGAGTCCAGTACGGCCGCTTCATATAAATGAGTCCATTTTTAACCGTTACCCTAACCTTAGGTTGATTATTTTTTTAGAAGAAATATTTGAAGTTCACCAAAACAAATGCACTTGTCTATATCTATATTTAACGGCGGTAATGTTGAACTCATCTTGGGTTCAAATCAACTCGCTTTCCGACGAAAGTGGATAACTTAAAATACTAGAAAATAACTAGATTCCCTAAAACAACATCCACAGATGCCTGTTCGCTTGCTGTCCGCTTGTATGACTTGAGGAACAATTGATTTTGTTGATCGAATGGCCAGAGGTTGTGAGAACAGTGAAAGACTTAATCCTAATGCAGATTTAAAATAACTTTTTGACCACCTGCCTTTTGGATAAATGAACCATTTCATTCTTCCATGGCTTGGAAGGTGAATGAGTGGGGGGGGGCTTTATGTCCACTTAGTCGTTGGTCCAATATAGGGCCTTTGATATCTTCTTCGGAAATCATCCTTGTAAATAGATGTGTACCATTTAAACTGATTGAGCTCATCTTGCTGATTCTTCGATAAATGTTATACAACACTTGTAGGAATTGGAATGTTTGTATATAAAATTAATTCCTAGAAAATGATAAAAACTCGATATTGTTAAAACTGGCGTTGTGACACCACCCATTTTCATTAGCCAAGCCAAGTCACTGCCGAACAGTAGGAGGTTAAACCAATATATCATGTTATTTCTGTTTTCACGCCAACTTGGCTTTTAACAATGCAGAGGTTGTAATCTTTTCATGGAATTAATTTTAAATATGCATGAAAACCACACATTTTTTGGTTTGCTATTTTGTTTAGAAAATAAAACTATTTACTGCCACACACACTTTGCATTTATTCAAACACTATTCAATGTAATTAGTTAGAACCATTCAATTAGTAGATTACTTTATTTAGTATCTAGCATCTCAAGCGTTGATGCCGGCAATTATCTGATCCAACTGGTTGACATATACCTGTAACGAAAAACACAAAAAGAATAGTAATAATCACAATCTTCAAATTCAGAAAGTTCATTTAAAGATAAATTATGGGAGATTAGATAACGAGTTGGTAGTTCGTACTATAATAGTTAAAAACTAGCTAATGTAAAGGCAATTTCCTGAAAATTTCAGTCAAATTGATCCACTATGAACCGAGATCTAAGCGAGTGAAATATCCGCTCAGCCTCGATCATCATTACTGAAGTCGATAAGACAAAACCAGTTGTCTCGGTTATCCATTTTTCTTGGTAAATCACGAAGGAAAATATTTCAGCGAATCGAACTACAATCCAACAAAAATCTCATGCTAGCCTCGACATCGAGAGGAGATTATGATCTGGGTAAGTTAATTAATGTCTAATTAATAGTTTTTATAACATTTCAGGCCTAAAGAATGATCTACAATAGGCAGATTTTGCTCTTGCATAATGCATGTTTAATCCAATTATATATAGCAATTTTGTCGTTATAACTACTATCAGAATAGTAATCATCACAGTCATAATAGTATAAAATTATCTTATTTTTAAAACGATGTTTGCATTAAAAAAGAAACTGAGTTTGCCACATCAAACTAAAGGCACCAAATCGTACCTAAGATTACTAAGAACAGACACGTCAGTATATCTTAACGTTTTTAGCTACGTTCTCGTAGCTACGCATAGGCCACAGACCAGATTGCGTTACAAGTCCTATTTAGATAGGTCTTTACTATTTCATCTGAATCGACATCTTGGTTATGAACAAAACCTACATCTACTGTGCACATATTTACATTTACACATATAAAATACGTTGCCAGGCAATCAAACATATAGTATGGTAACATATGTGCAGTCATGTCGTGGTACGATCTTTCCATACACTGTAAATATTTTTATGTATGTTTACCGTAAATTGACTGTATTTAACACTGACTTGTAAATTGACACCTTAGCGGTAGATTAGATTTACAAACAGCATGTAAATTTACAGAGAGCGTAAAAAAAAACTTCGTCGTGAAAGGACCTAGTTTGTGTCGAGTGGACGTTAAACCCCAAAATATGCTTATCGCTTTTTATACGTCCACATTCATAATGTGGACGTATTATGCCGTCGCCCCTGTGTGTGGGTGTGCGTGGGGGTGTGTCTGTGGTTCGCCTACAGGGCGCAGTTCTTACTGGATTTTCTTGAAACTTTGTATACTTATTCTTTACACCCTAAGGATGACCCCTATTATTTTGGGTGTATGCCCGACCCCCACGGTCAGAGTCATGCCCATTTCTTGCATTTTATCTTGAAACTTTGCATACCTATTCTTAGTACCCTAAGAAACACCCCTATCGTTTGGGGTGCATGCCCAATCTCCAGGGACAGAGCTACGTCCATTTTCGTTTTGTGTCGCTGTGTGTCGCCTACAGGCCACAATTCTTAATAGATCATCTTGAAACTTTACTTACTTATGCCTTATACCCCAAAGATGATCGTTATTGTTTTGGGTGCATGCCCGACCCCATGGGACAGAGCAACGCCCATTCCTTGTATTTGTTTGTTTGTCGTCTACTAGCTGCATGTGTTAACGTATCATGTTGAAACTTTGCTTGGTATAATGTATTCCTTATAGCCCGAGGGCGTCAACTATTGATTTTGGTGAATGTCCCGACCCCCAGGTCCCACGTTTTGCCTTTTGCGCCCGAAAGCCACAATTCTGAATGGATAATATGGATTATATCGTTATACTTATTCCTTATACTCTAAGGGCGGCAGCTATTGATGTTGATGCACGACCCAAAGCAAAATATACCCAACGCCTAACTTTCTTTGCCTCTTGAAATATTACAGCCATTTCATATTTCATTCACTTCATTTTAAAAAGTACCATATCAATCAAAGCAGGAATGTGGACGTATATTGCAACGTTAGCGATGCCCTCGTTTAAAATAAAATTTAGTAAATCCACTGAATTTATCCAGAAGCCTTTCAATAAATGGCAATTTAAAATATTTTTACTATAGGCGTGACAAATGATTTGGTTATATAATTGGACACTGCCATTTTATTACCAAATTTGGCAGCCATTTTGAAAAAAATGGCAGGTCCCATACGAAAAATATATTTTTTTAAAATTGGTTTGGTCAAATTTGTTATATTTGGAACATTTCTCCTCTATTACTACTTTGTATTCCGACACTTAAAACTAACATTGAATAGCCCAGATGGCATAAATTTAAAATGGCAATCAAAACAGAATCTATAAAGGGATTTTTTTTTCCATGTGGAGATTACTTTTATGATGAAAATGATTTAACGTCCACTCGGCACAGACTAGATCATTTCGGGACTATGATATGGTTCAACTGTATTTGATTCGCTTGCACGTACGGTTCTTTTGCAGTGGGAGTGAACCGGAGGACGTAGAGAAAAACTTACGAGCCTACGCCTTGTCACGCACATGCGGGGAATCGAACTACGCCATTTGACTCAATGACACACCGTGTGATTTTACGTGCACGCATAAAACCACTAGACCCACAATAGATTAATAGAGGATAAATACATCATTGGGCAATACTGAATATCATGTATCTTTACTTGAATAATTAGCATGGATCTTTTTAAAAGTGTGAGTAAACCGGAGAACCCGGAAAAACCAAGTTTCAGACCATAAACGTGTCATTTATGTGCATATATATTTATAAATGTATTAAATAATCTAAAGAATCGATTCTATCAGTTGACAATATGTTGTACGGAATATCTGTTGTCGTAATGAAATCGGGGCGTTTAAAATGTAGTGGTTTGGATCAATGCATATTTGTACAGGGAGGCTACATTATCATAGAGCATGAGTATTCATGCGTATACAGCATATATAACAACGAAGACGTAACAGGTCTAATATGTACAATACATGTACCTTTCAGTACTCGTTACGATAACCTAACATACACAGGTAAGTCATATCTTAAATTTTGGATCAATTTTAGCATAATTTCAGTCTGTATCCGTCCATCATGTCGAACATGTTTTAAAGTGAGAAAATTGAGACTTGTGCACACTTACAATCACCACAACCTCTTGATGGATTTACACAATATTTGTTATGTTGATTGTGTCATGTTCATATTGACACTTTCGATGCGTGATGGACGAGGCACCTTAAAGGTCGAATGGCTCTATTTTTTTTGAATATTGAAATAGACAGAAATGGTTCTAAAAGCACATATTAATGTAATATGAATGTATGTAAAGTGATTTGTATTCAAATTTTGAAAACAAACAGTTCAAATTGAACGGCAGTCGTTGACGTCTGCTTAATGCATATACCTACTAATTACTTCCACGTTATGTTTTTATTTGTGTACTGATTATATGTTAATTGTGTCTTAAATATTTGATATTAGGACCCCATAGTTTCACAGCAAGATAACAACATCAATATTGTTTAAATGGATCATTATTTAATCATAATTAATGTTTTTAATTTCTAATATAAAAAATAGTCGGTCGCAAAATCAGTGCAGTCGGTCGCAAAATAGGAGCAGTGCTCACTGTATACGTCACGCTACTCCTGACTGCATCAAACGCACGGGGGGGGGGGGGGAGTGCATCAGTCGGTCACATTTTGGCTACCCCCCCCCCTCCTCCCCCCAAACAAAATCGTTATGTACGCCCCTGCTCCTATTCGCTATGTTTGTGTGCAGGATGCTTCTAAAGATAAACCTTTTTAAGGAAAACTGTTTCATCTGATTTCAATTTTGTTTTTAACAATGTGTCCTTTGTTTTGTTGGTAGTTGTATCTATACATCTCGGAAACTGGGACGAACATATTTAGTATTCAGGGCTCGTTTTTCGGCAACTGGGACAAAAATTGTTGGCATAAATTAATAAAAAAAAATACGCTGTTGGTATGAATTAATAAAACAAAAATACACGGTTACTTGATCGTAAAGTACATTAAAACCTGTGACTTTTCTGAATGTGAGTATCTAGCGGCGCCCAAGTCCATCCTCGTTCCGTTTGAGAGAGAGAAATTGGGTTTAACGTCCATTCGACACAAACTAGGTCATTTCGGGACTAACATATGGCTTAATTTTATTTCAATAATTCGCTTGTGCGTAGGAGTCTTTAGCAGTGGGAGGAAACCGGAGGAAACCCACGGGGTTGGACAGGCGATCCTACTCCTTGTCACGTACAACCGGGGATTCGAAACCACGCCAGTTGACTCAATGACAGGCTTGTTGATACGTTTGAAGCAGGTAATCTGCTCATAGTTCCGGTCAGTATAATGCAAGTGACCATCCACGCGGTTATCATCACTTTAAAACAAAACTAATAGCAAAACTTTTGCTTTCGTCTTCGTTTCGTTAGGCGCTAAGAATATCGATGTTTTTTGATAGTTTTGCGAAATGAGCGGAGTAGCTCGTTATTCGTTCGGTCATACCACCAGATATACGCCGAAATGACACCAAAGATCATAGTTCCTTTTGGAACTGTCTTTGAGCGAACGATATATTCGCTACACAGTTCCTATCCGGCCTTATATATAACTGCAGTATGAAAATACCGTTCTTCCCCACCTCTGTTTTAAGGCTATTTTTGAATCCTTACCTACTATTTTTCACCTTGATTCTACTTTATTCGCCAAAGGAATCATTTCTTGCCACAGCTGACACACATTTATAAAGATTCAACACTAGTAGAATTCTGCGATTATAAACATACACCAAATACGGTTAAACTGAAAGCCAATGCGAGACCCGGACATGCGCAAACCACATGTTTATTTCATCGCTAAAATTCTACTTGAAAATGGAGTTGAATTATTATAAATTTGTGTCAAATATAGTGAGAAAGGATTCCTTTTGGTGGAAAATAAAGAATTGTGGTGACAAATAGACGGTAAGGGTTCTAAAACAGCCTGAGAACATGGGTGGGGAATAGCGGTATTTTTTCCCGTATTTTCATACTGCAGTTATAGAAGGCCAGATAAGAACTGTCAGCGAAAGTTCGCTAAAAGACAGTTCTGAAAAGAACTACAAAGATCATTGCTTGTCTCAGGTCCCTGTGAGTATCTTACGTTAAAAAGAAGCAACCTGTTTCAGATAACTACAACATATGCTGCATGTAAAAAAACACAAACTTATTCAGTTGATCGATGTTTGATAATGTACATGTGCGACAACTGTGATCAAGCTACCTATGCAGTTGGGACAAATTACTTTTAGATGTCTTTTAAGAACCATAACCCCAAGGCCTCAATAGTCGATACAATGTCAATGAGTCAACAAACTGGTTTAAAGGGGTATAGTGTCAGTAACAAGATTTATGTATGTTGTTCCAGGTATGTTGCTTGGGGGATTTTAAAAAACTTTATGTTCATACTTATTAGTTTGAGGCACTTTTTAGCAGATAATTTCCATCGTTTTTGATGAACTGGAAAGACTGCAACACGCTGGAAACATCAGAATGTATTGTAGAAAAAGTGACATTTATAGCCTGCCTTTCAAATGAATTATTGTGCCCGGGTCCCAAATAGTGAGGAAACCTAACGAGGTCAGTATTGGGGATGTAAATTGTCTGATATATAATATCCTGACTCGCGAGCCTGGATTTCCCGTGTTGGATCACATTAATGGAAAGTATAATCACATTAACATAATAGATTAATTTGCATAAACTGTTCTTTATCTTTGCTGACCAACAGCTGGCTTTTTTTCGAGTGATTCATTCGATATGAGATTTTATTTTATAACTCAAATTAGCCTGCATTGTTTCAACTAACTAGCTGCACTGGCTACCGTTTATCGCGTTTCAGCCGGGTACCTTATATTTCTTAGTAACAAAATTCCGACCGTGTAGCGAATTTTTAGCTAGCAAAATGGAAGATACATATTATTATAATTAACGGCGCTACCTAAGCAAACACCAAATAAAATATAAAATTGAAAAGAGGGGCAGGGGGTTAACGTCCACTCGACACAAACTAGGTCATTTCGAGACTAACACATGGTTCAATTTTATTTCAACGATTTGCTTGCGCGTAGGGGTCTTTAGCAGTGGGAAGAAACCGGAGGACCTGGAGAAAACCCACGAGGTTTGGAGAGGCGACCCTATTATACCCCTTGTCACGTACAACCGGGGAATCGAAACCACGCCAGTTGACTCAGTGACAGACCTTATGATACAACGAGCACGCGCTAACCATTTGACCACCCAACCCGCCAAAATTGAGAAGGAATGTGCAATACACAAAACCAAATCAAAACGCTGGGCTGGTGTATGGAGCTCTTGTATAACGACCATGAAAATAAAGAGCTGCAACACTATAAATCAATTGTTGGCCGTTATAAAGAAATATGACAGGAAACGGAAATCAAATGACATCGGTGTAGATTCTTGACAAAATAAGCCAATTTTTGGATAAAAGTGTTACATATTTTTCTCAACAATGGTAATCTATACAACTAAAAGTGTTGTTGTTATTTTTTTTTCATTTAAAAAAAGGGAGGCAAAACTTATTAGGTGTATTAGATAGCGTAGACACATATTTTACATACTAAATATATACAACGATAGGGAGTGTGTTGGTTTACCTGGGTGTCCTTGCGCTTCAGAATACACGGGCTCGCCTTTTGACCATTCACAGTTAGGATCGCCTAATTCTTCACCGTTAGTTAAACCATCACCGTCAGAATCTTCATGACATAGTTGGGAATTCCATTCACCTCCAGCTCTATCGAAGGCCTAAAAAAACAAAACAAAACTGAGAATGTGGAATTCATCGAAATTTACTTTTTCGTTCTGACACAAAAATGACATGTCTACGTCAACGCTTGCAATACCAAAGCCGTATATAGGGCTTTGTGCAATACGAGAGAGTGACGTATGACTGCTATCGAAGTTTCACTGGGTAAGCGGTTTGGCCTGGTTCCTAGTACCGAAATGAAATGGGATTTAACGTCTTACTGTTCTGTTTCGACTGGGCTAATGAAGATGGGTATACGCCATACGGCGTGCTATTACCTGCAAGCTAATATATGCACGGGACCTCAGTTTTCCGTTCCATCCGAACAACTAGAAAGTTGTACTTGTCAGGCTAGAGTTCCTGCTACACTGACAAGGGGACAACCACGTCGGGAAATCCAAATGAATTTTCTCGAGCACACGACCTCCAGGCTAGCGTAAGCCACCGTGGCTCCTCTTAGTACCGAATCAATCCACGGCACCATGGTCTAATCCTGTTGCATTCTGCTGTTAGAAATTATGATATAACCAGTACTGGTGCATCGAAGAGCTACATGTCCGTTTAAACGCTATATAACAATATAGTCTGCTAATGGAGGTACAAAGTAAAATTACAGCCAGATGTACCGACTATTTTGTTTTACTCGGCGGTCAAACTTGGTACAAAAATCAAGACAATGACTCTATTTATTTTCTTATATTATAAATAATCTTATATTTAACGATTTAACTTTTTTTGTTGTGTTCCTTCGTGATCGTAAATATAACTACAGGTTCAGTCGTTTCTACAACTTTATTTATATTAAAACCGCTTGGCATCAGTTTTCCTCGTTCTCAATAACTTGTATAGCTGCTCTGAAAGTCCGGATGAGCTCTGATGAATTTCGCTCAAAGCCCTCTTTTATAACCCCCTAATTTATTTACGCCATAGACTGGGCCTGGCGTTAATTCCTTTCCCAAATATGGAATAAACAATCCCCATATCCCAATGACCGGGAGGAGAGAGAGAGAGAGAGAGAGAACAGAGAGAGATAGAGAGAAATGGCGTTTAACGTCCACTCGACACAAACTAGGTCATTTTGGGACTAACATGGTTTCAATTTTATTTCAATAATTCGCTTGCGCGTAGGGGTCTTTAGCAGTGGGATGAAACCGGAGTGCCCGGAGGAAACCCACGAGGTTGAGAAGGCGCCCCTATCTCCATGCCACATACGCTCACACCAGGGATCGAAACCACAGCCGCAAGCCAGAGGTGACCGGCCAGCTAGAGGTCGAAGCGCGGCACTCTAGACCACTAGGCCATCCCAACCCCCGCATGCACCCCAAAAGACAGGGATGTTCCTTAGCGTACAAAGAATAAGTATGCAAAGTTTCAAAATAATACCTTAAGAAATGTAGCCTGTAGATGAGAAGCAAACAAATACCCGCCACTCATAGATTTCTAATTTTATTACAGTCACTGCGGAGTAACCTTACCAGCTAAGAATTTCATAATTCTCCAGTCACCTCAAACGAGGAACCGCACCCAGAGTCAAACATTACTACATATTCCTGAAGCAATGGCCCGAGAAATTTCTCTCTGACCATTGCTGGAATAGCGTCTATTTCTTGAACTTTTGCGGGAGTGTGTCTATTCTCCCCGTTCAATGAAAGCTATCACTTAAGTACAGCAACATGACAGTCCTTCGTTTAATCTGAGTCTTCCCTAAAACTTTGGACAGTGATTTAAGGTATTAAAAACGGTGAAAGTATGTTCGTTTCCAAACAGTATTGTTTACATTTCATTCGACTTGATAGCCTCGTTTATCACACAATTAGTTTTACTGCAGTATTGTCCTATGCACGGGTTAATTGGGCATTATAAAAGCGTGAGCCATGACGTAACGTTATGTAAACATATTTGGTCCAATACTGGCACTCGTTTTAAATGTAAAGCTTTTGTATGGTAGGTAGTGATTGAGGCTGCTTGATTTGTCCGCCGATAGGCGAGCCGGTTTGTACAAGGCGTACGCCGGTCAGGTTACCGTATCAGAGCAAATCAAGTGACCCGGCTGATAAAAAATTTGGCGTCGGATAATATTAAACAGGTTACATGACATGTTTTAATAAAGATAGGTTGCCAGGCAACGAAAGATACGCCCACAACAGCTAAATCGTCCAGGCAGTCGACAAGAGTTGTCGCATATTTTTACTTTTTTCTTTAATGAAACATTTATAATACACTAAAATCTGATTAAAAGTAACAATTCATTAAGTAGTTACCAGAAAATCATTAAAACTTGTTTGGTTTTTATAAAGTTCTGTCCCATGCTAACGTTTAGTATACGAAACATTTAATATCATGGATTTAGCTGTTCAGTTAAGAAAATTCATTGAAAATCAATATACTTGTTCGTCTCAAGACCTCAATCTGAAGTCAATCGGATGACAAATTTGGCCCCTGACCGTCCACAAGATTTTTCAAAGTGATCAAGGGCCATAACTTTGGCAGTTATTATCGGAAATTCTTCGACTCTTGACCTTTAACACTTTGTATAAATTTAAAGTCAATCGGATATTAACGTTGACCTACCGCTGGCAGTAATTAACGGAAATAGATGAAATTCACACGCTTCTTCGTCTCATGACCTTAAACACTGTGCATAAATTTAATGTCAATCGGTAAATATTAACTTTGGCCTCAAGAGCGCCCACAAACAATTGTGTACGCCGGACAGACGGACGGACGGACGAGGGCGACGACAATATACGACCACATTTCAATGTGGGCGTATAAAAACAGTATTCATGAAAGCATGTGACTGCAAAATAAACAGACTTCCGGTTAAATCAAGTAACCTCGCCGGGGAAACTGCCGAACTGTGGTCAGCCGGTATGCGCCGGTGTGGATAAATCAAGCAGGGCCACTGGTTGGTAGTCGGACTACTGACCAATCAAAATTTAAAACAACAATATCCACTCATAATAGCAGTGTGTAGTGAGATTACCTGTGATCAAACGAAACGCTGCGCGGAGTATGACATTACTAGGGAGAAGCTGACCCTTTACCCAAACGACTCAGATATCTGCCGATCAGAAAGCAAGCGTTTTTTTCTGCCTTCAGCCATTACACCAGAATACAAAATACTCCATAAATCGAACAACGAATTCATACCGTTATACCGGAGTCAAAATTCTCCGGAATTTGAATAACAAATTAAGGCGATTTTGATTAAATGTAGATCACTATACATGTAATCGTATAGACCGAAAATTTATTCTGGTCCTAATACGCCTTATAAAAATATGAACGCCCAAAGGGGAGTGAAAATTATTTTTACCTCACCGAAACTAAATTCACTCGTTCATATAACGGTTTATGAGTATGACCATACCATTGTTCAATTTAGTAAGCCCTACCATAAGAATTGGCATCCTACTCGGAAATAGCTCATGCCACGTGTCCTCCAAAACAGCCAATCAAATCGTTTAGTAGGCTGATAATTATGTAGGTAGAAATGTTACGATACAAACAATTGGGATTGCAATGACTGAGCCCGACTGAGACAGAAATTACAGGTCACGTTTGGGTGATTTTTGAATCCAAACGGATTCACACTTCAGAATGTTTGCAACGGACGGCTATACAGTTTAATAAGATTTAGTCCCGAAGGGTCCCCACTTTCTTTATATATTTACGTTTTAGCTACGTTTGGACAAAAATGCCAAACGGGCATTCTGAGGTTTATAGTGTAATTACTGTACACTCACGCACCCATGTTCGGGAATACTCTACAGTATTACCTGAATAATTATTGGTATTCATGTAAGTTTTGAGGTGTCTTTTAAGAATATGTGAGTTACTTTTCAAAATACCAAACCACAGCTTGACCTGTCGTATATAAGACGAAGATTGATTATTGTGTTTTGGATTTAAAAGACATTCCTCAGCATTAGTTTGAAAAGATGATAATGACAGACAGCTGGTTTATGCATTAATTTTCTTGCAATAAAATGGGGATTGTGTAGCTGGTTTATATTTTAAAAAAATATTTTATAAATTTTTTGTATGAAAAGTACACATATTGTCAATAATAGCAAAACTTTACGGAAATCTTTCATATTTTATTTAGTTCTGAATAAACACCTGGTGCATTTGATTTATGAAGTATTATTCAGAATTCTGAATAAGGGAATAATATGAATAAATTGGATACAGTAACAAGCAACTTAATGCTTATATAAAACTGCTTCCAGAATGGAGTGACATGAATATAAATCTAATGATCAGCTGGTAATGTAATACAATGAGAATGATTATCAATATTAGGGTTTTAGTTAACGATGAAATGAAAAGGGGTGTATGAATAAAAAAATAAAAAAGAGAAACGGTCAAAGGAAAAGAGAGAAAATTGGAAAAGGACCGCGGGCGCGAGTACCGATTGGATAAGAAAGTTGAGAACGCGATGCCAAGGTTAAATCAAAACACCCCCCCCCCCCCCAAAAAAAAAAAACAACAACAAAAAAAAACCAACAACAACACCCCCCCCCCCCAAACGCACCAACTACTATAGTTTAATGGTATTGGTATACACATATCTCACATTTGACTGGGTTACTGGGGCTAGGTCGAGGAAGTGGCTCGTCGAGAAAGATCGATTAAACATCTTTATTTCGGAGAATTGAAGCATTAGTCAAAGTAATATATTGGTGAACGACCGAGAGTAAGGAGATATTTTAATTTTAGAAAGACTGTCATTTCCAAATAAAAGGGAATTAATGTTCTTGTAATGGTAATCCAATGTGTCGATAGTGGATCTGCGTTGTTCTAAGAAGAGGCTACAATGAAAGAAGAAGTGTTCGCTAGATTCACATTTGTTTCCGCACAGACAGGATGGGTCATCAGATATATGCATGAGGTATTTATGTTAATTTTAAGTCAGATTTCGAATTGCGTAATTTAGAGAGAATAATCTGGAGAGTCCCGTCGCCAAAGTTGAAGAGATGGTTGTATCTAGGTTTACCGTATGCTTGTCTAATTTTAAATTTGAATGAAGAGATCGAGTCCGAAGTTTTGATGCTTTCGTCTAGACGATTCCATTCCAGTACTGACGATGGAGAAAAACAAATTTTTATAAAGGTTGGATTTACAGCTAATACTCATTAGATTATTGGAGTTTCTTGAGTTGATACGGTTGGCTTGACGCTATAGTTAGAGGGACTAAATCCAATAGAAAGGACGGTGTTTGTATGTTGATAATTTTGAAAAATAAAACCATTTTATGTTCGTAACATCTTTGTTAAAGGCTGGTGAATCCAGATTCAGAATAAAGAAAATTATGGGAAGTACCGCGAGGAAGGCCTGTCTGTAATGGTTCGAATGGCGTCTAAATGTAGCAATTCTAGCTGGTCACTTTTTTCTTTTGTGCAGCTGTGCAGTTATTCCACACACAATCAGCGTAGTCGAAAAGCGGTAGGATAAAAGATTTGAAGATAATTTCAATGGTTTTATGTTTAACTCGATATTTTAATGAACGGAAGAAATTAATCATTTTACTAATTTAGAACTGGTAATTAATTTGTGAGTGTCATGGCGGATACCATAATTGTTTAGTTTGTGTAATAAGCCACGATGCCAAACTCTATCAAAAGGTTTACTAATATCGAAGAAGACAGATTTTACTTCATGTCCCTTGTCGAAAGCCTTACAAATATAGTTGTACATTTCCAGAAGTTGGTCGGTAGCCGAATTTTTCGCCAGAAACCCTGATTGATGGGGGGTAATGATTTTTTGCCGGATGACGAAATTATAAATATGAATATAAATGATCCTTTCAAAGACTTTACCTAGAGAACTAAGGAGAGAAATTGGTCTGTAGTTTGTGCAGTCGTGGGTACATCTTTTCTTAAAGATGGGAACAACATTGGCAAATTTCCAGCAATTTGGAAAGATGCAACGATCAACTACTACGGTAAAAAGGTGGCTGTGTGGAATTGCTAGGGATTTATTGAGTAATTTTAAAACAAAGTTGTTTACATCGTCATGTCCACATGATTTTTTAGGAGTTAGAAAAGAATATTTATGACTAGTTGGGGGGGGGGGGGATTTTCAGGGAAGGAATTTCTATGTTAGGTAAGTCGGGAGGGTCGTCTTGGTCTGCGCCTAGAGTTTCCTGTGAGACAAAAAAACCGTTTTTTCAGAGTATATCTTATCATCATATTTATAATAAGAGGTGGAATTTCCGGGCCTGAACAACCTTTCTTTAGAGAGATTTGTTTAACCAAAGATCACCATCGCGATTCACTAAAGTCGTTATTTTTAATTTTAAAGTCTATTTTTGATTAGTTAGATTTAGATTTTCTTATTTCGGAAATAACGTTTCGAGATTTTCTAAAAGTTTGCCAGTCGAGCTGTACTTCGCTTTTTTATGGAGTCTATTCATTCATTTAGGGTCATTTTGTCTGATTGTAATGGTTTTATTTGGTTTTAAAAGCCTAAGTTCAGAAAAAATGGTGCATTTGTCATGTAAGGTCTTTATCAAGCAACTTTTACGGGTATGTGAATAGTAGGCAAATATATATACAGAATATGCAACAAAATAACAATCAAATACAATTAAAATATAACACCTTTGATTAGGGGGACATTTACTACTAAACCTACACCGTGGAAACTCCTGTAGGGATTAAATATATTTACGTTTTTCCCACTCCAGTTTCATAATCTAATAATACGTTTATGGAATGAAAAATTTTCATTTGCTCTAGCATTAGCTATCATTCTTGTTCACTCATACAGATACATACACCCTTCTCTTTCATGTACTGAAATTTCTTCCGATGTGTTGCCGACATATTGTCTAGAAAATTGGCCGGGGAGGCATCCCGGCAGCTTTCCAGATCATAGGGAAGCTGCGGAGATGCCTCCCTGGACAGTGAAGGTTCGGCGAAATTTTTTCTTCAAATGTCCTCAAAGGTCGATGCTGCGGTGATTCCTCGGGGAAGCCTTGGAGTCGTCGCCAGCCATATGAAACCACCGGCAGGTCTTGGGATAAATGCTTCAGTGATGCCCCGGGGAAACAAATAATTCGCGGAAGCTCGAGGGAAGCATCTCCGGAGTCTCCTTATGGATCTGGGAATTTCATTTAAACTTTTCGCCGATTGGTCCACATGACTCGCGATGCCCCAGGATCTCCCCCGAGACATCGGAAAACCTGTTCCCGTACTCCCGTGGTACCTACGCATTATATAAGAAAATTGTAACTGGTCTAATACGCACTAGCAAGTGTCACTACTTGAAATTGCGCGAAATTAATATTTCAATTGCTGTTATTATTTTATCCTTATTATTTGGCAATAACCTTATGTTAAGCCAGGTAAAAATTTCAATCAGAAGTAATGTAATGAAATAGATGGCAAGATTTCTAATATCGTACGGATTGAAAGCGGTTATTAAGTTTAGATATGGCAAAAATAATAACTTCTTTCTCCCATGTGACCACATATGATGTGTATGGTAAAAATCCGTTAACTGAGGACTTGATACTCTCGCTGTCCAATAAACACTAACTGGGGATTTGATACACACCATCATATTTTCCCTTTTCAGATCAGAACAGACGAAAGATACACCCTAACTGTAGATCGACCTTAAAATCGAATTGGATATCAAATCCGGGCCTCTGAACATCGTCACAGTCCCGGATTTAGTACAGATAGTCCTCGGTTGAACTGAGGACGTCCTCGGTTGACACAGGTCCAAGATTAAAAGGTGTGTATTCAGATGTGTGTCCCCGATATACACCATATACAAGCGCCCCCCCCCCCCACACACACACACAGGGCGACGGCATAATACGTTCACATTATGAATGTGGACGTATTAAAAGTAGATGTAGCCTACATATCAGCATTGCAAATTAACAAACGGCTGTATTAGACCAGAGGGAGAAGGGGGAGTATTATCCGAAAGATGGGCAAAAAGCGGGAGTGGGTGGGTGATCAGTCAGGGGAGGGAGCGTTCAGGAGTTATCGAGGTCAAAAGGTCACCAGAGGTCACAGGGGGCTGGCTCATGAATTTAGCCACTTCTGATGCTGTCTGTTGCAGATTTTGTTGTTGGAACGCCCCTGAATCATTGAATAAGTGACGAAGGATAATTTGTGAAACCCATTAATCAAATTATGACGTAATTGAAAAGGTCAAAAGGTTACCGAGGTCAAATTAGAAAGAAATAAGGATGCACTGAGATTAGGGGCAAAACTAATGTTATTTTCAATATGCAGTACAATTCTGCATGGTCTGGCAAAGTAATTTCATCCAAAATTAACGATTATGTTAAACGAGTGATATGTCACACAATAAGTATATAATCTATAAGTATATAATCGCGAACATTTACGCAAACTGGAAGTATTATTCGTTACCACTTCCGGGTAACCGATTGTGGATTGTGATGGACATTACTCGATATTCACGTCCATCCGTGCACATGACTCCTCATCCGCTTCATTATCGTCATCAACGTCATTAGTATCGACATTAATTTCGTCGAAAACGTGGAGGATTTCTCCATCGTCATGAATCAACATTTCTGGGAGAAACTCTCGTTCCCATCATGTAGTGTTGGTGACTCCAGTGCAAGCCTTGGCGAAGACGCACATCGCCACATCCTCGCCACATTGTTGGCTCGACAACACTGGAGCTTGAGGGACTTTTCACGAGCGTGTAGCCGAGGTTCTGCATGGCTTGTTCCTCCTGTCCTACCTATCGGACGAACTCACTGACTTGTGGGGAATTGAAGGCGACATGGAACTCACTAATGAACAGCTTGGTGCGTTATATGAAAAGTATGTCCAAAACCGAAGGACTCAAAGGAACCTTGGGTATGGCAGTCCAGTAATGTCCTTCTTCCACAAAGGAAAAATACCATTGTGGAACAAAGTGGAAATAGACGAAGAGGCTCTGGCTACGTTCGCAACTTTAGGAGTTGAACCTTTTTGGGGGGAACGCACGTTCAATGCCTTGAGTAAAATTGTTTGCGTTTTCTACAGCCAGCCTCGCCTTAGGAATGTAGATCAGACTCGATACAATATTTTCTGGGCAAATTATAAGAAAGGACGCATAGTAGACCTGACCTTGCTTCCACCCCGTGCAAAGTCCCTCAAGCTCCAGTGTTGTCGAGCCAACAATGTGGTGAGGATGTGGCGATGTGCGTCTTCGCCAAGGCTTGTACTGGAGTCACCAACACTACCATACGACACACCTGTGCTTGCCTACTCCATGATCAAACACGATAGCAGATGGCTTCCATCTTGTTTACTGACGGTACTACTTATTTTAAGACAGACTCGGCTTTCCAATTTATAATATCTACGTCATTGGGGATTTCCAATTTATACTCACTGGTTGCTATGACCCGCTATGGCGTTGTCTAGAAACGCGCGTGCTCGCGTTAGTTTAAAATTTTGCTATACGTTTAACATGGACTATTTGATGTAATTTGCCTGATTTGATTTGGCCCCATTTCCATAAATTTAGGTTGTTTTTTAGAAATTTTTAGCAAATGTTAATCTTAGGTGTTTTTTAATTCTAGCCGAAGTAAATTTTTTTACAATTTATAGCGAGTTAAGTTATCGTCTCTAAGAGGCGGGCGTAGTATTTTAAATGGCGGCCATTTGCCATCATGTGTATTCTTGAAGTAGGTACACATGATGTAATCGTATGCAACACTACATGATTGGAACGAGAGTTTCTTTCCGAAATGTTGATTCATGACGATGGAGAAATCCCCCACGTTTTCGACGAAATTAATGTCGATACTAATGACGTTCATGACGATAATGAATCGGATGAGGAGTCATGTGCACGCATGAACGTGAATATCGAGTAATGTCCACCACAATCCACAATCGGTTACCCGGAAGTGGTAACGAATAATACTTCCAGTTTGTGAAAATGGTCGCGATTATATACTTATAGATTATACACTTATGGTGTAACATATCACTCGTTTAACATAATCGTTAATTTTGGATGAAATTACTTCGCCAGACCATGCAGAATTGCACTGCATATTGAAAACAATTTTAGTTTTGCCCCTAATCTCAGTGCATCCTTCTTTCTTGCTAATTTGACCTGGGTAACCTTTTGACCTTTTCAATTACATCAGAATTTGATTAATTGGTTTCACAAATTATCCTTCGTCACTTATTCAATGATTCAGCTGCGTTCCAACAAGAAATCTGCAACAGACAGCATCAGAAGTGACTAAATTCATAAGCCAGCCTCCTGTGACCTCTGGTGACCTTTTGACCTCGATAACTCCTGAACGCTCCCTCACCTGACTGATCACCCATCATTTTCGGATTCCTGAGGAAAAATGCTTCTAGAAAAGTCAACTCCCGCTTTTTGCCCACCTTTCGGATAATACCCCCTTCTCCCTCTGGTCTATATATACATAATTAAATTGATAGATAAAAACAACAAGCTGGGAAAACATTTCTATATACAATATAATACAAAAACTAGTCTAATGAATACATATATAACAACAAGCTGGTAAAACATTTCTAAGATTTATAAAATGAATTTAGGCAACAATCATATGGTCAGCATACAGTTTGGTTTACATTCTAGGCGAAATGGGCTTTGCATTTTAGTCGCCCTCTCACCCAGCGCCATCACACAAATAATTATAAGAATAAATTGACATTATGATTTTGTTTTAAAGCAGCGGAACACTGGATTCAATTTTTTTAAAGCGTCTGTCATATTTCTAAAATCATGTTTAAGTCTTTCCAGGTTCCCTTTCTAGATGTTGTGATAGCAATCTTCATATTTATGACTACAGAGGTATGCGGAATTATCATGGCAGCAATTCATTGGGGATTTAGGGGTTTCTTTTCGCTCTCTGTTGTAGTATTGAGGTACTTTAATGTATGATAAGAGGTATAGCAATGGCCAAGGAGGTATTAATGCCAGAGTATACCATTGCTATAGAAATATGAATCTCATATCCTTGTTGGTCGGATAGGTTTTTTTAGCCAGTCGGGATATAATATCACTTTTTTAAAAACAATGCGGATGTTTTACATTTAAATCCATTTTAAAGGAAATCGGTTAAAATTTATAAAGGTGATATCTGTTAAAAAAGATCGGAAGATGAAAAGCCCCCTCCCAGTTATAACCGCACACCATAAAAAACAAGGCTTTATCGGTTAGGACTGATTGACATGGGGGAAGTTTAACTGTAGCTAGTGGTGTAAATCAGCTTCCACAGTATTGATATCGCAGACACGGACTCGTAGCCAGATCATAAAATTGGGGGGGGGGGGGCTACTGAATTTTTTGGAGGGGCTGAGGATGTGCCCCGGCTAAGAACACTCCTAAGAAATCGTTATCGTTGGCGAAATATTGGGGGGGGGGGCTAATTCGATTTTTGGGGGGTAAAGGTCAGAGAATCATATTAAAGCGATTTATAGCATAAGCCTGACTATACCCACTGTTTGATTAAGTATTGGTGAAAAATGGAAAATGAAAAGGGGTTTGGCGTCCTAGAACAGTGTGTAATCGTTCGGATGGGGCGTATATACAATCGAGGTCCCGTGAACACATTGGCGTGGACGTAAAAGAATTCTTGATAGTTGGAATTTAAAGTAAGAGTAGGTCGTAGCGTAATTGTCCAGCGCATGCCCGTTTTCATTAGACCAGTGGGTGCAGAACAGAAGGGCAAAAAATCCTATTTCAAAATTATTCAAATGACGTCCCACAGCGGCATTCAAAATAATATGGGACAAGAATTTCAAATATCTGAGCTATACGGTGGTTAAGTGGGTAAGACGATGACACGCTAGTCGTTTGGGAAGGAGAAAAAAACGAGGTCCCGTATACACATTGGCGTGCACGTAATAGATCCCTTGGCAGTTGGAATTCGATATGAGTGGGTCTTAGCGCCGCTGTCCGGGCAAAATGTCTCTTTTATCACACTGTGTGGCGTATGCCCATTTTCATCAACCTCGTCAGAGCAGAACAGTGGGTAGGCCTACGTTTCATTGTATTTGCTTTCAAATACCTGTGGCAGTGCGTATATACGTATATTAGCATTCATTAAAACATGTGAGAAATTGGCCATCACAAGATTTCGTTTATTGTCTAGGTTATTATTCATTACAAGTAGGCTACAGAAAACTATTTATCAGAAAATTTAGGTTGTGCATACATTTATTTAGTAGGGGTTCTTTGACGTTCCATTGTGTATTTGAATAAGCATCAATGATCCTAGGCGTTCCTCGAAAGTTCGTGATTTAAAAAAAATAAACTACTTATTATTCTTCGTGTAACACACAGATAATGCACACAAACTTCACAGAGAATAAATATTGTGCTAATAACGTATAATTACACTCTGTGGCAATTTGTGCACTTAACATATTTATTTGCCAAAATGGGCTTCCGCCGTGAGAAATTCTAAAATAAACCGAAGAATAAATCAACCTTGAAATCTGATTTGAATAACGTACCTGACCAAACGAATTTAGTTCTCCACCGCCACTAGCCGTTCTGTGGCCAACTCCAGTCCATGTTTGACCAAACATACTACATGGGTTTTTCACGGAATACCCATTAGGAATAAGTTCCCTTAATCGCCCAAAGGCATTCACACGAAGGGAAATAAAAGGGACTACAATGACAGCGATGAACATTAAGGTATTCATTTTTACTCAAAATTCCTGAACGTAATAACTGATAGATTTTCGCATTGTTCACCTTTATAGGATTTAGAGGAAAAGCGGGAAAAAAGTGAGCAATGTTTTCCGCCGTCTCACTGTGTTAATTTGTTTATAGTCGTGACTTTTGAATGATTTAACTGTTTGGCTGACATAATGATAATAGAAAACATGGCCGTGCGATCATGAATGTCAGTATGCTTGTACCATGTTCTCGCTTATATCAAAGCGATGTTTAGTTATAGTTTTTAAAGATTAGGATTCACGCCTAAATAGCTTTCGATGACCATCATTCTGTTTTACAAAATTACCATGGGCATACATTTTAACGCTGCTGACATTTAAAGTTTGCACTGAAATTCACTAAAAATTATGACGTCAGTCTTTTATTTTATCTTTTTTCATGGGACTAGGATATCAAGATCCCGAAGAACCTAACATTAATTTGGCCTAATAATAACATGTGGGAAGATGGCGAGGTGGCCTCTCGTCAATGTTCGTTAACAGTATCTGAAAATACTATAATCATCGTCATCAACATTCCAATAAATAAAACGTCATTACTCACAAACAAATATGTATCATCTGTAATTATATTTAATTTGTAAACATCGAAATCACCCACTGTCGTAAAATATTAGTGATCGATATCTCGATACTACGAGCAACAAGACGTATGATACATTGTCAGAGTCGATCATAGGATTGACCACGAACCACAGATTAACTTAAAAGAGGAGGGGGTGGGGTAATATTCAATAATTCGCTTCCATGTAGATATCGCTAGTAGTGAAAACAAACTAGGGGGTCGGAGAAAACGTATACGAGGTTGGGCAAGTGACTCTTTGTAAGGTACATTCTTAGACCCCCCCCCCCCTTCGGTGATTAATGTGAAACGATGAAATAGTCCGTAGAAAATATTATTTGTATGAAATTTATTTTCTTAACAATAAAGGGTTGGGTTCGATTCATTATTATGACATTCTGAGGATTTGAAATTAAACGAAAAACGGGATGCATAGCTTATAACCTGACATGTATCGGTTCACGCGTGTGGTGTTAGATCGCATGCTTTTAAGTTCCGAGGAGTCGAGATGCGTGGGATTTTCCCGTAATTTCCAGTTACGTCCAACTAATTATTAAGATAAAATGTTCCGTTACAGTTCCAAAATTAACTAGCTTGTGTTCAGTGGATGTTAAACGTCATCCGCCCTTCTTACACCGTCTGAAATTAATTTTATGTGTGCGCACCATTCTCTACACAATGTCTATTTTGATAACATGGACACAGATCACCAAATGGTAAAACATAGCTGTTAGACAGATTCCTTCGGTAATGTTAGCTCAGCAAGCAAAGATAAGAATGATTCAGTCATTGACATGTTCAGGGGGTGGGGTTACATGTTTCAGTACATACCTCTATAATTACAATCAATTAGACCTAATTTAAAATCCGTCATTTTGAATTGCTGCTGTATTGGGTTTTCATAACTTATCTTTAAATTCAGAGACATCGAAAACCTTGTAGCTAAAAGTCATCTAACGAAATAGCTGTCATGAAAATACATTTTTTATGGGGTTTCTTTTGGTCCAATTCGTTATTCAGCACATTTCGCCTCGTATCATCATTTGTGTTTGAAGAATTTTTTAAAAAAGGGTTTGATATACGTATCATTAAACCAAACTTTATTGGTTTCTTTTGCAATTCGTTTGGTGTAAAACGCTATCCCTCCAATCCTACGCATACAGGACAAAAATATTATAAGGGTTTCCCTAACCGGCAACCCGATGATTAGGGGTGTCTGCTCGGGCGACGGCGTAGGTTGCACGCGATGGTATCGCGTCAGCTAAGTCACGTGACACAAACTGATAAACATGATTTCTTTTAATACATTTTTATTGCGTGGGGTATTTCCTCGCGAATACAAGGTGTTGAGAAGGATTTGAAGTAAAATTTAGTTTGAATATGCTTTAAGTCCAAATATATGATCAGATCATCCAGTTTGTACCGTGGAAGGTATCTTTAATGTGTCTTTGATAGGTTTTTGTTGGTGCTAGGAATATGTTTGCTAACTTTCGAATCCGGGTGCTGGAATATGGGTGAGAGATGCAGTTCGGTTGTTAAGATCATATTTTTATACTAACTACCAACGTACATCATTGTCTTGATAAAGTAATCATTCATTTAGAACCATGTCAATTTGGCTTTGAAATATCCAAAAATGGTCTGGCTCCGCAATTCAATGTAGAAAAGTATCCCGATGACTTCATTGCACTGTTAGAAATTTTTGTAAAATTACAGTACTACAAGTAGTTTTTGTACCTTAATTGTCGGTATATTCGCCACAATATAGTAGTTTTAATAAGTCTGAGGTATTTTTACGGATTTTCATGTATGTTTACGGATTTTCATGTATGTTTACCGAGTTTCGTGTCTTTTTTACAATAGACACAGTAAAAATACATTCTAACATATGTAATATTTACAAACAGAACGGAAAATGAATAAGCAAGCATGTAATTTTACAGATCTTAATTTTATTCACATTATTTTGTAAATTTACTTTTAGGTTAGAAATATAACCTAAACGTTAAAAACTAAATAATGTAAAGGGCATATGCTGAAAATCTGTCAAATTGCTCCACTCTGACTGAACCGAGATATTAGCGGTTGAATGTTGGGCCTAGCCTCGATCAGTATTACAAAAGTCGGTATGATAAAAACATCGTCACGAGTATCCCTTTGTGAATTTAATCACCAATGAAAATCTGACACCTAAGATGGCATCAAGAGTTGAGTATGGTCTTTTCATGTTAATAAATGCCTAAGTCATAGTTTATATAAAATATCAGGTCTAAAGAAAGATCTGCCATAGGCAAATTTAGCATAATGTATTTTTAAAATATTGGTAAATTTATTGTCTCCCAGCATGCAATTTTACAGATTGTACGTCTACTCACATTATTTTTTAAACTTTCAGGTTAGAAATATAAGTAAAATTACAGCAATTAAAAAAATTTTTTTGTCATAAAATATTTGGAATATTTACAAAAATGATGTATATTTACCAAGTTTCAGTCTCTTTTTACAACGAACTTTGATGAAATCAAAGGGACATTAAAACCCGGTAAAAACACATATTAAGTATTTCAATATTGCACTGAAAATAGCAAAACCAGAAGGTAATTTTGCAGATTTACGTTTTTTCACATTATTTGGTAAATTTACTTATCGGTAAGGTAAATTTACTGTCTCTTATCTTATTTAGTATTCCATAGCAAAGAACCATTCCTAATAACTATCTTCTTAAAGTTTTCATTCTAATTTATTAACCATAATATGGACAATCACATTTTGTGAAATTTTGTATACTGCATGTTATGTATATCTAATTTTCTTTATTTATACGACCTATAACGTGTATTATTATTCATCGTACATTAATCAGATTGTAAGTATGTTCATAAACGTATTGAAAATATATTTACTTTCCGGCCATAGGTTAAAATTATGTCGTAGTCAAGGTCACTTGAAGACGCTTAATTAAACCGATTGGCCAGTGTTAGCTGGACTGTCTCTAAAGCAGTTTCAATGCCTGCAATAGACAGTACCGCAGGCTTACATCTGAATGCCTGGAACCGCCAACTATCATCGACGAGCGGCGGTTTCAACCTGTGTTCGTATGTGAGTTAAATCGGCCAAACAAGATTAGGCTTATATTTTCGACACACAACACAATCGGGATTTCAAATTTAGGTAAATTTACATTTGGAAGTTAAAAAACAAACTTACTGTAACCGTTTATTTACAGTGTTGCGGTGAATTTACAGTCCAAAGTTAAAAAACAAACTCATAGTTATTTTCCATTTACTGTTTTCAGGTAAAGTTACAAAAAAGGTCAAATTACAGAAACTCTGTAATATTACAACTGAATGTTTATTTACAGTAAATTTACTGGCAACTTTTGCTGCCAGTAATTTTCATGTAAATTTACCAGATTTTTTCTAACAGTGTGGTGCTTGTGTCTGTAAGCTTTATGCAAAGTCGTTCTGTATTTGCAGAGCCAATTAGTTATCATGCTGTTCATTTTGTAAATGTATGATTGTTAAAGACTCTGATGGAACTTGTAAAAATCCCTTTTGAATGCCGTCAACGAATTTCTTATTGTTATACCATTGTAATTAATTTTGAAGAGTTTTTTGTTTTACATTTGAAAAATTGGGTATTGAGTTTTTGTGAAAAAATAATAAAAGTTTAATGAATATATTTTTCACTTTAGTTCAGACAGACAGCTTCGTTCTGGCTTTTATTTCATAGATATGGAAAGAAAACTATAACAGGTAGGATAAAATTGAAATAACGTCCACGGCCATCTTTGATGGTGTCATAGGGGAATAACCTACCACATGGTGAGTGTCCACCCAAGTCCAAAATAATAACTAAGCTACCTACTAAACATTTCATCAAAGAAATTCTCCCTACTCAAACTTCCCTACAGAACCATAGTCAGATCCAGGACTAGGGCGAGGGGGGGGGGCACGGACGCTGCCTGGAAGTTGCCTGTTCGATCGCTGCATTGGCTTAGAAAATTCATCGGGATTTTCCCGACGCGTGGTTTCTCCGTGTCACTGTGGTGCAGGGGGAAGGGTCTGACAAGGACAACTGTCTAGTCATCGAGTGAGACGAAAACCCGATGTCCCAGGTAAAGTACCCCTTGAGTTGGAATTTAATATAAGAGTATGCCATCTATAGTGCCGCTGCCCGGTCACAATTTTCCCCATAGCACACTGTATGGAGTATGCCCGTCTTCATTAGCTCAGTTGGAGCATGCCCGTCTTCAAGAGCCCAGAGGGGGGGGGGCAGTATAGGACGTTAAACATCGTTCCATTTTATTTCGTTTCTGTTTTACATCAGTTATCTTCATTATTTCCACTGTTATAAAAGGCTGTGTTTAAGTCATGTCGTATTTAGAGAGACAACGATTTAGATATTCCTCACATGGATCAAGCACTATTCTAAAGTCTAAAATTTATAATTCCCCGTAAACAAGACACGACTCGCACGTATCATTGATTAACAGTATTTAAAAGGGACTTTATGAAAATTTAGATAAAGACCAGGGGCTGTTTCAAGAAATTTTAACTAAGATAAAATACAAATTTTAGTAATTTATTGGATAATATTAAATTAATTTTACAGTGCTTATCCAATAGAAAATGTCTAAAATTTGGATTTTATCTTTATTTAAATTTCGAGAAACTGGGCCCTGGCCGTTCTCGCTATATTTGAAAAATAGATAATGCAAAATCCATATATTGAATGTCTTATTCAAATAACTCGTTTTCTGAGCGAAGTTATCAATTGTAGTTTTTACAAGATGTGTGCAATGATCGTTAAGTCAGAGCCTGGCTTCTCCATTTTTAAATAAAATTGCCGAACCTTTCAAATCTGACATGGCATCAATAGTTGATTTTGGTTTTGGAAAGTTAATAAATGTCTAATTAATAATTTATGTAACTAAAGCCTACAGAAATACCGGTAATAGGCAGATTTAGCTCTTGCATAATGCCTGTTTAAGCGATAATATTGACTGATAAAGAAAAGCTAAACATGGGATGGGTATATATTTATTCCATCCCCATTACTGGAATAAATAGTTAAATCAATGAACACTTTAAGAAATATAAAAACAGCTTCACGGATATGTGATGGTATTTTGTGTAGGACACATTTGACTTAAATGCACTTCCCAATATACATTTCACGCAAACTAATTAATACTAAATATGCGAAAGAACGTTTGTAGATTTCCATTTCAAACTGAATAACACCTTTCTGCATTTAATACATTGAGATTTACAGCATCTTGTGATTGACACCTGAATGTCAAACCAAAATGTACAACATGTGATAATGTAAAACACTCATTTTTAACTCTTTTTGAACATCAAAAATCCGAATAGATAAGATTTGTATTTTTTTTTATTGTGTGTATTTCCGCGATGTAACTGATATCATTCACATTGAGTCTTACTTGTTGCTATCTAATTAGTTTATACTTAGATTACTTACAACTTCCGCGGATAATGTTCAGGGATTTATTTATTTAAAGGCCCAAAACTATTAATGGGTCGACAATCTCGGAATGGGGTCTGTAATGCACGGTTCTATGTTGGGCGTGGGTTGGAGGGGCTAAATCGTTGCGCCTTCTTAATAACTACCACCGACCACCTGCAGGCGCCTGTAGCTTGGGAAATATTTCAAATATGACATCAAGCTATGACTAATGTCAAGTCTGTCACGCCCATGTTCGTACACGAGATTATTAAGAGTATTGAATTTGATACCAATTATTTTATTCCAACCCGTTTCTCACCTTGGTATTATATTATCTACTGAAAGAAAATCGGGTTCAGAAGAGTTAATTACCCCCGAGGTAGAAATTGGAATCAGACCAGTTATTTGATAATCTTGCTCATGAACATGGACTTTAGAAATTATACCTAGCCATGGTTTAAAGGAGCTAAATCGAAAAAATCTGGAGCTAAATGTGTGGTTATTCCACTTTATTGCGCATGCTCTCCAGATAAGTTATTTTGTCTAGTCTCGTTTTTCTGGTCACTTGATACAATTTATGCCGAAACGCACTATGGTACAAGATTCGTGTACCATTGGTAATATTTTTACTTTGTCTTAAATATTAGATTTCAAACGCCTACCTTTTCAAAGTAAGATTACAACATCAATGATGATTTCAATTGACAAATAATTCGTGTTTCCAAGTATCCAACGTGTAAAACTTTGGATTGATATTGAGTTAGACTTGGCTACTTTAATGATGTGCCACCGACCAGCTACTTAGTGGTGGGGGGGTGATTTTTGGTGTAGAAACGAAGAAATGGGTTTTAATGTTTCGCTTTTGCCAGATTTTGGTGAATATTCATAATTTTTAGTTTAGGCTACTGGCATACTACTTCCAGTTTGTGTATTTCACGATTTCCATGATGAACGTCATGAGCACGACATTATCACGTGTTGAACCATCTGTTGAACATCGTAAAGCCAGGTAGTTAACAATTCAAAGTGGCCAACACGTGAACTATTGATTTTTGAACAAAGAAATGGGATGGTTATAATATTTGATATTTATTTAATAAATCTTATGAAAATTACTACTCCCGACTTGGATTCAATCGTACTGAAAATAGTTGTTGGAAAAACAGCTGATGTTATTTTTTTTCCTGGGTAATATTCAAGATCTACGCTTCGACTGAAAAAAGTGTAAAGAAGTTATCGGGAATGCTGTTAATATACAACACAGAGGCAAATTATGTCATCCAAAATTTCTGGCAGTTTCAGGAAATAGGGTGATTTCCTTTGTCAGAGAGATGCAGGATGGAAGGCTTCCCGGCAGGCAATGGAAAGCATCTATAACGGGAAGTCATTTAAAAGTTACATGTACATTATAAATCCCCTGGGAGATGGAAATCGAAATTAGACAGGGATAGGGCAAAATTTTTCTCATATGACGTGTAACTGGGTTTATTGAGCTTGTTGGTGCAGAAAAGAAAGACATTTTAAATATGATTTTCTTACTATACCTTTATCCTTAATATCTAGAGCTTTAACTAAATCTTCTCTAATGGGATGTTTAGCTTTGTAGCACATTACTTGATGTATCATCTCCAGGTAATGTTGTAAGATCTATACATGTAACAGCCCGTAATAACCACGCAGCCTGAAATATTCAAACAGATAGTTGTTCAAAATTTGACTCAATAAAGACGTTATGATCTAAAGCGCACACATTAGACCACTAGATCCCATCACACCCACTCTACCCCAAATAATACTGATATAATCAGCACAAATATTAGTTATTTTCGATAAATTATATATTTATCGATATCGGAAGTGATAGATTTATATTTTGATTTGTAGCATGTTTACTAGTTACTATATTGGTTTAACATTATTATGACGAAGAATCTTAAAATGGTCGTGAACAACACTCACCACCCCATCCCACCTCAAGAAACACAAAAAAAACTACAAAAAAGCATTTTAATTGCCACTAATTTTTCTTTTATGCTCCTGAGGCAGAATTCGTATATCAAGGGGCATTGTCAAGCTGTATATATACGAACAATCGAAACCATTAGACAAAATTCGAAGTCCTAATAAAACGGCATCGGCAAGCTATATAGCGTAAATAGCCAATTGACTGTTCACCATGTACATCTAAAATGATGAACATATGTGGTATTTTCAAGTGGGATTTCACACAAGCGCATTGTATACGCCCATATTTCCATGTGGGCGTATGTTGTCGTCGCCCCTGTTCGTCTGTCCACTTATCCGTTCACATTTTGTTTGTTGACACCATGGGTTCTATTTCGGCCGTATATGCCGGTCGGGACCTACGGCTTTGGAAAATGACCGAATCTGGATCAGACCCGTAGGTCATTTTGCACGCCGGAAAAATAGCATATTTTGTGCTAAATCATAAAATCCGGGAGACGACGAAACTCCGTGCGTGGCGTGATGTAAACTATCGGGTATAATAAATAACAGTGTTCAGTAGCCCACGAATGGAAACCACTGCCAATCAATTATCTTTGTGTATTTGCTCTAATCACAATTAACAAAGGGGCTACATCAAACAGATTAAAAGCTCAACATTTAATCAATTTACTTAGTTGTGTTTTGTTTTATAATTAGTAATACTGTGAGCGAGATCATTCTTGAGTTGTTGTTACAGCATATTTACCGACTTTCATCATTCGTGCGGCAATTCACTGTTTGAACATCAAACAAATTAAAAACTTTTCTTTGATGTCTTCACTTGATCACAAGAGTTAATCATGTCAATCTTGCAAATGATATATATATACAAGAATGTTAGCATTCTATATATCATTTCAAAATGTAGAAATTCCTCACCTCCCAGAATAACAAAAGAAAGCGAGATGATGATATTGCTGTCAATGAATCCGGTCCCCCTTCTTCAACATCGAACCACGAGGATGACAGTTCCGCCCCGAAAAACAAAGTCAGCCGTAAATTCTCTACTAAATGGTCAAAAAATATTCTCATGGTTAAGATATGATATTCCCACACAAAAAGATGTATTCCTAGGTGTGTTTTTAATCCAATTTTTCCTTTTATATAACAATTGATAGACGTCATTTGGTTAAAACAATGAGCTTTTACGATCGCCGCCATTTTGAAATATGTGCAAATATCTTTACATGTTATAGAGTTAAAATACTAGCACGATATTATGTGAGCTCTCAAAATATCAATACGACTATACGAGTTAATAAAGTTTAAGAATTATGTTAATTATTGTACATGTGTATGACACTGAATTATTTACGTGTGCTAATCATTCGGAACACTCTACAGGCCACAATAACTTTTATCGTATTTTGACGAAACTAGAAATATAAGTTCCTGTCAATATTGCCATGTATTGGACCATAAATTAAAATTTGTGGATTATGGTACCCGGCTGTACATCAAATCGTGTTTTTAGCTTGTAATGTAACTTCCTGGATGATGGTCCGTGATTGTACCATACATCGTGTTTTTAGCATTCGGACCATCTGCAGACCACAACTTTATCCGATTGTAAAAACCGTTACACCCGCATGACGGCTGAGTTTCGCAACTCAGACCTGAACCACCATACTGGCTCTCAAGATACATGTTGCTCTAAACATTGCTTAAATTCTGTTTCCAACGACAACACATGTTTCGCCATTGAAAAACTGCCTGAATTTAAGGAGCCAAATATTTAGGGAATTGATACATCCAGAAAATTTCTATATTTAATTATCTGTATTGATAAAATGGAATTTTTCTGAATTTATCGATCTGTATATCATACGAAGCTCACAATATTCGGAAAATTTCTGAATTTTGCGATCGATATAATATACGAAGCTCAATGTATCTCCTACATGTAGATTGTATATACTAGTAAAGAGCATGGGGCCTAAGAAGGGTCCTTGTGCGATTCCAAAACTAAATCCAGACTTTGATGACCCAACGCCATTAAAAAAAAAGATTGGAAACGACCATAACAAGGCACCATCGGTTATTCCTATTCGCCTTTCTAGTGTTTGCAACAGTCGTAAATTCCATAATTTGGCAGAAAGTTTCAATCACATTTTATTTGAAGCAGAAATTTTCTGAATAGTGAGTTTCATAGGGACCTACGTTATACAGATCGCCAAATTCAGAAATTTTCTGAATTGCAATATTTGTGCATATATATTATACAGATCGCCAAATTCAGAAAATGTGCTTTTTATAACTACAGTTACTTAAATGTAGAAATTTTCTGAATATAATTGCCCAAATATTTATCATTCTGTCTTAGTCAATAAGCTCGTTCTCTTTTTAGCTATGTATCAGTAAGCAGTAGGCATCAGGTAATGGAAACCCACGAAACATTTTCTTAGTTTGAGCTTAATTTGGTCTAATTAATTGTTAATTTTTAATTTCCCACGGACAATTCATATTTTTCACCTTCGGAACACAACGGGGTCTCCTAATTAAAGTTACATTATGGGAGATAAGATAAAGAGATGGCAGTTCTCACTATAATAGTGTAAAGGTAATTTGCTGGAAATTTCAGTCAAATTGATCCACTATTAGCGTTTGAAATATTCACATAGCCTCGGTCATCATTACTCAAATCATTAATATAAACAGCATAGTCTCGATTATCCACTTGATTGGTTTAATTATCAACGGCCATTAAGCGACATATAGGATTTTAATCCGCCAACATCGAAGGCTAGCCTTGACATCAAGAGTTTATTATGGTCTGGATATATGTTAATTAATGCTCTTGCATAATGCTATGGAACCAAATAATTTGTAATCCTGCATTCCTGCTGTTGTAGTTCCAGCTAAAGGCAGTTATAACCTGTCACCCCTGCTGCAATATCATCACTGCCATGGTGGACTGGTCTAAAACCCATCTTCACTGTGCCTCAGTAGACTGACCAAAAAAAAAACCAAACATGCTTTTTAGAACTTCCTGGACTATGTAGTAGAATTGTTACACCATATTAAAGGTATAAAACAACACTATTATGTTTCCTTATCAAACAAGATTATGACATCTGCTGTAGAATAAAACGGTAATGAAACCAATAAAATAAGCGTATGTGTCCATGCATTATTTCTGTTACGTCTTTTTGTAAATTTAAATCATTTATATTTTTTTCATTTTGAGTGAAGCGCATAACAGGCCCGGGACTGTACTGCGCAGTGGACGCGTACGACTGCCCCTTGGATCAATTCATTTTGAGTGAAGCCTGTAACAGACCTGGGACTGTACTGCGTCCGTCCGGCGCCCACAATTGCTTGTGGAAAAAAGCAAAAGTTAATATCCGATTGATTTTGAGTGAAGCCTGTAACAGACCTGGGGCTGTACTGCACAGTGGACGCGTACAGCTAGCCCTCGGATATATTCACTTGATTTGTTATTTTTTTTTTTTCCTACGCCCACATTGAAATGTGGTCGTATATTGTCGTCACCCCCGTCCGTCCGTCCGTCGCCCACAATTGCTTGTGGACGCTCTACACTACAGGCCAAAGTTAATATCCGATTGACTTTATAATTATTTATACACAGTGTTTAAGGTCATGAGACAGAGAATCCTATTGATTTTCAGCGATTTCCGATAATTACTGCCAGAGTTATGGCCCTTGATCACTTCAAAAAATCTTGTGGGCGCTCTTGAGGCCAAATTTATCATCCAATTGACTTCAGATTGATACACAGAGTTAATAAAGGTCTTGAGACGAACAAGTATATTGATTTTCAATGAAGTTTGATAACTGAACAGCTAAATCCATGATTTTAAATTTATTTCTTATACCAAGTATTAGCATGGGGTAAAACTTTACAAAATTGACTTCAGATTGATACACTGAGTTTGAGGTCTTGATTTTCAATGAATTTTGATAACTGAACAGCTAAATCCATAATTTGAAATGTTTCGTATACTAAGTGTTAGCATGGGGTAGAACTTCATAAAAACCAAACAAATTCTAATGATTTTTTGATAATTAATTTATGAGTTGTTAATCCTAATCAGATTTCAGAGTATTATAAATGTTTCATTACCGAAAAAAGTAAGAATATGCGACGACTGTTGTTGACTGCCCGGACGATTTAGCTGCTGTGGGCATATGTTTCGTTGCCTGGCAACCTATCTTTTTTTTTTTTTTTTTTTAATTTTTTTTTTTTTTGCACTGTCTACATTATGCAATTGTCCGCAGGTTTTTTTTTGCGGCTTGTGTGGTCCTCCTGGTACATGTGGTCGTGTTATGTTCTTTAAATCCTGAATACAGACAATCTATCTTTATATATTTTACATCATCATATTATTATCTTATTAATGACACTCCCATCTGTGCACACAGTGTGGTGTAAAGGGTCGATATCAAGCGCTGTACTTAATAAAATCTATCTATCTATCTATGTAGACTCCGTTCTTTTCTGGACAACCTCGACTACAAATACTAAAACAATAGTTATTTCCCTTGAATCATGGCGATCAATAATTCCCATTTTGACGTCAAGGTCTAATTGTTTTAATAAATAGAAGAATTTCGTATCTGTGGATGTAGGAAGCTTAAAGTAAGTAGCGGACGGTTAAATATAACATTTTCTAAGATGAGAGTTAGACCACTGTATTCGAATGATTCAATAACGTCGTGTCATTACAATCAGTGCGGTAACTCAGTTCAGTACGGAAGTGTCTTACCGTGGCTATTCTTACGACGATGGGTCGACAGTCGTAAGCATTATTGATGGACCAGTCATACATGCTTTCCGGCGTGGTTCCCCCAAGTCATCGGTGCAGTGCGAGGGGGTGACAAGAAGAGCTGCCTAGACGTTCGCATGGGACGAAAAACCGCAGTCCCGTGTATAGCCTACATGATGTATAGCCTACATGACATGGCATGCATGTAAACGATCACTTGGCAGTTGAAATTCGATAGAAGACTAGTAGCACACCGTATGGTATATGACAGTCTTCATCAGCCCAGTCAGAGCAGAAGACTACCGCTTATCATTTCATTACAATTCTTACAATATGGTGAAAGTTCTGGTTGCGTATGCTCAGGTTACAAAATGTTGGACATAACTGGTACCATTTTGCAACTACATTGTCCAACTTCAATGCATAGCCTTTTATCAGGAGGGTCATCTTGACATGCCAGAAGGGGTAAGGTTCTGAGAGTGAACTATATTAGGGGTCAAGTTGGACAATGTAGTTGTCCTAAAAATAGCCACACCCAATATAAAAGCATCTACATGTGTAGGCCTATGTATTCCAAGCAATGTATTTATATAGTTTAACTATTGTTTGTCTTTTCGTAATGTATATATCGTCCACTTTTTATGTATTTTTCGTACGGTACCCGTACCTAATATCGTGTCATTATATATAATTTACATGCTGCCCAAAAAGTGTGTTCTGTTTTACATAATTCTATTTGACATAGCCATAAATCATCCCTTTAATCACATCCAAACATATTTTAATTTCCACATCAAAACATCACAAAGGTAGGAGGACTAAGTACAATGTATGGCGTGAACGAATAAGCTCTGATTTTATAATGTGTATACATGTATGTATCTTTACTTTTTTTTTAAGTGCACAGTAATGTACTTCATTGGCCTTAAAAGTTATGGTACTGTAGTGAAAAAGTCCACTTGGTTTATTATACGGATAAATTTTGCAGTTCTGTGTGTCACTACATTGGGCTGGGTGTGGTTCATTAGTCTTAAAGGGCTAATCCTGATAATTTTTTTGAGAATAAAACTGCTTAATTTTGTGTTAAAATCATCCACCCAAGGGCCGAGGAACTAACTCAATATTTGTGATATGTTTTCAAACAACTTACACTGGAATTAGAGACCAGTCTCCCACGGGCATAGCCCCCCCCCCCCAATCCAATTAGCCCCCCTCCCCCCAAATATTTCGCCAACAATTATGGGTGTTCTTAACCAGCCACATCCTCAGCCCCTCCAAAATATTCTGTAGCCCCCCCCCCCCCAATTTTATGAGCTGGCTACGGGCCCGGTCTCCCAAGCTGCATTATCTGGAGTCTGGATAAAACCAATAATTTTTTCTATAAAAATTATGTGTAGGTGAAATTTACTTTTTGTTATCAAGTACAGCATATGGGTCATTCATTGTATAGACCTCTCGGGAACAACGGTCTTATTTAAATAATGATCTACTGTCTAGAACAAGCGCTGTCAATAGGATTCGGTATCATGGTTTTGCTTGATAGCTGGCTTGGCTTGGTTCCTTATATGATCAAGTTTTGTAAAAATGTAAATTATGCCATGTTGATTTTTCAAGAAAAATGAAAGATCTACATAATAATATTTACTCCCAAGACCTATGTGTAAATTAAATGTAAGTAAGAAAATGAAATGAAAAATATCAAAATTATTTATTATAATATGTAATAAATGTAAGCTCTTGCTAAATGAAACTCATGTCTTATTGGGCTTTATGTTACTACGAAGTTGGCAAAATGATAATGTGTAAAAAGAATAAATAAGTAAATAATACAGTTGTTGAAAGTGTTCTACTTCTAGCAGACAGTTTAAGCTAATTAAATTAAGTGAAGTGACAAAGATTAATTAAAGAGCTAAATCAGTCTATTGTAAGTCTTTCTTTAGGTTTCAGATGTTATTAATTAGACCTTTATTCACATGACAAGCTGAAAATTAACTCTGTAAGAAAAAGAAAGGCCTACTACAGACAGATTTAGCTCTTGCATAATGAATGATTAACATTTAATTAAGATTAAGAAAACCAAACAAAAATATCAACATTAGCGATAATCTTGTAGCTTGGATTAAAAAGAGGCCAATATAAAGATTTTAGTGACATTGGTTGACTACTTAAAGGTTATCATCAACAACATTGGATGCTTAATGTTGACAAGTTTTCATTTACCAGAATTATATTATTTAATCACATATGGACTGATATATATTCCTATAAGAGATTCAACTTTCACAATATTTCACAATGATGTTTCTAAAATTGTAAACATACTAATAACTGGTAAGTTATTTAAAACAAGAGTATCCTCCCTTTACTTACATGCATTGACTGGAAATTGTAGTAAGGGATGAATCTTATCTTAACAGTAGTAATTATTTATGTATGGAGTTACATCTGCCCTTCTAACCAGTACCAGATCTACAGGCAGTACAGGGAAAAAGCAGGACAAATATGCCAGCCTCCCCATCCATTTTGGTGTAAATACAGAATCCAAAGTTTTTTTGATATCAAGAGATTCTAATTTAGATTTGAACTAAAGATTATTTTCTGGGCCTGCATTTGGTTCATAATCGGGTTCCCATTATTACACCTGGCTGTTGGATTGAATACAGCCCCTTTTACACTAAAAGGGTTTTGAGAGTAATTTTGACTTTGGCTTGAAATCCGCTGATAGACATCTATATGGTTACAGTAGAGCTAGTTGGTCAGGATATGTGAGATCCTTCAAACATTGCTCTGAAATTTGATGAAAGCTTCTAAATTTCATACGATTAACTGGAGGTATCCATGTTGGTAACTTGATTGTCTTTTGGCTAAAGGTTTTTCATATAGCCTTTTATTAGTGACCGTTTGTCTTCAAAAGGACTTGAGGGGGGGGGCTTGTCACGTAAAACCGGGGATTCGAAACCACGCCAGTTGACTCAATGACAGGCTTTATGATACAGCACGCATGTGCTAACCATTCGGCCATCCAATCCCCCCCCTCCCCATCTAATTAGACTATTCTAAACCACTTTGAAGTTGCTGTATTCAGAGGCTGGTATAGCAGGAAACGCGATAGCAGCCGTCAAATTTTCCAAAATTTTCTTGGGAGGGCCCCAACACCACGCCAGTTGACTCAATGACAGGCTTTATGATACAGCACGCATGTGCTAACCATTCGGCCATCCAATCCCCCCCCTCCCCATCTAATTAGACTATTCTAAACCACTTTGAAGTTGCTGTATTCAGAGGCTGGTATAGCAGGAAACGCGATAGCAGCCGTCAAATTTTCCAAAATTTTCTTGGGAGGGCCCCAACACCACTGCTCTCGCGGAAGACCGCCACCGCCGTCTGTAACCTGAAATCTAACTGCCATCAGAGGCTGGTATAGCAGGAAACGCGATAGCAGCCGTCAAATTTTCCAAAATTTTCTTGGGAGGGCCCCAACACCACTGCTCTCGCGGAAGACCGCCACCGCCGTCTGTAACCTGAAATCTAACTGCCATCGAGACCGTACGCCTACGGATAAAATTGTGACATCTAGATGTTCCACAACCTGGGTATTACATGCATTTATTATACTATTTGAGTAACCGGGACCGGCTATTTGACAAGAAGTTTCGGTCCGATTTTGAGGAAATAATTATGGTGGGACGGTGATATATTTGAACAGTTTTAAAATTAAGATACAAATTGTGACCTCGAGAGTTCCCAGAAGATATTTCGTACAATCGGGGGTTCATAATCCAGACAGTTAAGATCAATACATGCCAATATTGAAAGGAACCCAGATCTTTGGGATAGAAATTGCAACATGCATAAGCTAAAAACGCGATTTTTTCGTACAATCAAAGGCTATAATCCAGGAAGTTACAATCATGGAAAGGAACCAAACATATATTTCAAGTTTTATCTAAATTGGATGAAAATTGTGACCTCTAGAGTGTTCGTAAGCCAAAAACGTGATTTTTCGTACAATCAGAGGTCATAATCCATGAAGTTATGGCCAGATACATGCCAATTTCGAAAGTAACAAAACCGAAATCTTTGGGAGATGTACCTATGTTTCTCAAGTTTCGTCAATAGCGGATAAAAACTGTGACCTGAAATAATTGAACGGTTTTTACAATCAAAGAAAAACTGTTAATTCTACAAGGTCCACAAACTAGAATGTGATTGTTTGTGCTAGAATCAAGGAAGTGACGATCCTATGCGCCAATTACGAAAGGAAATGAAATGAAATGAACTGAAATGGTGTTTAACCTCCTAATATCGAGATCTTTCAGCAATATAGGCTACATACATTTTGAGTTTCATCAAAATCGGAAAAAATTGTGAAATCTAGAGCATTTTTTGTTGTTGTCAAGTTAGCATCACAGAATTAAACCACCATAGATTGTTCTTTCACTTCATTGCTAACTAAATTTATTAGCCAGAAATCGCTCAGAAAGCGTCTCAGACGGCCCCTGGACCCTCGTCTAAGAACATAGAATGGTAGCCCCCCCCAATCAAGAATTGCTTTCGCCGGCCCTGACATTACTAGTCAGAGTTTTTCAGATTTTTTCAACCTGAATGGGATTGTTAGACAAATGCAATAGATTAACTTGGTTAGCTTTAGACAATGTTTTCTATATCATACAAGGCCCATGCTTTTTTAAAAAAAAAGAAAACAAAACTTCAATAACTTCATCAAAATTTCAAAGAACTTTGTGAAACTTAAACAGTCAAAATCTTGTTAGCCCTTTAAAGGCTATAATAGTTAACCTATGTTTCTGAAGTTTATGTTGAAAAGAATAATCGTATTGATTTTCAACAGTTTTCCTTAAAAAAATTCATTTAGTTTTCGATGATAACTTATAATGCTCCTTTACTGAGATGTCCACTCAAAACATACTAGGCCATTTCAGGACTAACACGTGGTTCAATTTTATTTCATTAATTCGCTTGCACGTAGCAGTCTTTAGCAGGGGGGAAATCGGACGACCCGAAGAAAAACGACAAGGTTGGACAGGTAACCCACTCCTTGTCACATACAACCGTGGAATCGAAACCATGCTTGTTGGCTCAATGACAGAACTTATCTATCATACAGCATACACACGGAAACCATTTGGCCATTCACACCCCCCCCCCTTCAAATCTATAGATATGAAGGTTTCAGAACAGATTTCTCAATAAGTTCATGCAAATCACACCCAAAATAATTTGTTGTCATTATTGATTAAAGGAGCGTTATGTAAAATTGAGATAAACAGCTGGCCCTCACTATATTTCAAAAATAGATCAAGCAAAATGAAAATATTGATAATTTTATTCAAATCGTTCTGAGCAAGATTTGAAGTTTTGACAGGCTGTGGCATACAAGGGGTAGCCTTGATTCACCATTTTTTTTTTAGAATTAAACCATTAAATGGCCAAACTGTTCTAATCTACTTAAAATCGGAAGCATCTGATGGCATCGAGAGTTGATTATAGTCTTGTCATGTTGTCTAATAATTTATGTAACATTTAAGATCCAAAGAGAGACGTGCAATAAGCAGTTTGCTTGTTTAATCAGCTTTCAATCATGCTAAATGTTGAAAATATATATTAATTTAGAAATTCTAACATGCCCCCTTACTTGCTATTTTCTTGAATAATGGACATTGTTTATCACTTGATAAAATCACTTACTGTAAACAAACGTTATTTTGGTACTCTACCAATTAGAGAAATATGGAGGCCACTGGTTTAGTTTGTTGGTTTCAATACCCTGCATGTATTTGACAAGAAATAGTTTCGCCTGTCCAAACTTGTTTTTTTTCTGCCCCATCTGGTTTCCTCCCACTGCTAAAGACCCCTATTTGCAATGTTGAATCATTGAATTAAAATTGAACCATATGTTACTAAAAAAATAACCTTTTTTTTGTCGAGTGGACGTTGAACCCCATTTGTCTCTCTCCCTCTTTAAGAGAGAGAGAAATGGGGTTTAACGTCCACCAGACACAAACTAGGTCATATCGGGACTAACATATGGTTTGATTTTATTTCAATAATTCGCTTGCGCGTAGGGGTCTTTAGCAGTGGGAGGAAACCGGAGTGCCCGGAGGAAACCCACGAGGTTGAGAAGGCACCCCTATCTCAATGCCACATACGCTCACACCTGGGATCGAAACCACAGCCGCAAGCCAGAGGTGACCGGCCAGCTAGAGGTCGAAGCGCGGCACTCTAGACCACTAGGCTATCCCAACCCCCCCTCCCTCTTTAAAGTATGGGACAGAATTCATAGTGCTGTACAGGATTGACAACAATATGAGCAGAGATAACTTTGCTGCTTGTGGGTCTGTTGGTATTATCAAATGTTATCAAGATGGCATACATGTATACTACGTAATTTTTAATCATTTAATTTTTTTCTAGGTTATTGCTTGAATGGATGAATAAGGAGGTGTCAAAGAGAAAAATCAAATGCCACTATTTGTCTTCCAACAGCCAGAGCAATGTTTAAATGTTCCATTTTCCCTGTTGTGTATCATTTAAAGTAATTGAAGATAAAACGCAATATAAGCAGTCATTATAGATTAAAAGAATGACTACAAAGTGCAATACTGTTAAAATATTAAAAATTCTGCTTGTAACATGTTTAACTTTAGTCACATTACAATATGTGATCAATTTAGTTGCCTACAATTATGTGTCACGATTTTTTGGAATGGAGCTCATGTTTCAACGTAACATATCAATAGTTCAATACCTCCCAATATTTGGTAAACGGTCCAAGTCTTCAAGTTCTTTTAATAAAAGTGTATCTGTGATCCCAGCTGTGATCCCAACTGTTAAAAACTTGTTTCCCTCAAATACAAGCCAAATTAACATAACTAACATTAACCGATCTCCCCCACCAGCATTCATATCACCAAACATATCATTACTTACCACCAAAGAACCAAGTAGGAATGCATCACTGCCATTATGTCCATTAGTACCTCCAAAACTAGGTGAGTGGATTTTAATTTCAGTATATTCTGTTGATAATTTCAATTTAGATTGCTAGCACCTGCAATAAGTTAAAAAAATATTGTAAATTTTTTAAATGGTGAGAGCGGACAGTAATACTAAAAGGGACATTGCCAAATGGTGGTGACTCTCATGGGTGTAGATTTAGGGGGAGGGACTTGGAACAAGAATTGCCATTCTTAAAGCGCCAGTTTTCGGCTAAATCAATTTCACTTGTTTCACATAGCTTTCCTTAGTTTGTCACCTGAAGTGAGGCAGATGGTGCTTTCTGTTGAAGCTCTTCTCCGTCTCACACTGCTGAACCCTGCTAGTTCCTGCACTTTCAGCACTCTGCGCTATATCAACTTGGCTGAGCAACTCCATGACACAAAGACCACAGAACCACCTCATTGTGTGTGCAGAGCATAATGACCTCCTTCATGATCAGGACCTGAATGAATGAACTTTTGGATGATTCACTTAACTTCATAAACAATTAATATTTGTGCAGCTTTGATCTAGGTGGTTAATTTTTCCAGATTGTCATCATATTACCCCTAGTTGCAGCTTTTATTGAAATAACACTGGTACAGTAAACTGTTCATAATTTACTATTTTGGATTGGTAATGAAATGTTTCAGGATTCGTACAAATCCATGCCCTTGGTGACCCTGCAATATTTGACTATTGATTTCAGGATTTACAATAAAAGAAATATGCATAGCTCCGTAACCTGTAAATTTTCTTTTCAAAAATATTGCTTCTTTTAAAATTAATTGACAAAACATTTAATGAGTGTAGGCCAACCATGTACCACTAATTATACGAGAAATGAAACTATATATTGCCTGAATAATCAATATTATATTAACGGGTGTCTTGCAGATCAAATTTAAACATAAAAAACTGGTTTGATTAACCTTGCTTGCATTGACTTATCGCTCACTAGATATGGACATTGATTAATTGCTCACTAGATATCATGTTCCTAAAGCAACGTTCGTGAGTTATACAACATCTCTCCGTTGCTTGAATACTCAGCAATTCCCCGAACTTTGCGCTAGTTGTTTTTACAAGTGACTAATTATCATTGTCCAATCAGAGTACGTGGCACCAAACACACTGTAAACAAACAGGGTTTTTTAAATTGAGAAGCTCGTGGGAAAACAGCAACCGTGACGTTGATCGATCTTTGAACTTTGCAACTCGATTGTCACATGTAGGCATTTTAGCTATAAAGCACGAGACTTGGTATTCACGATGACCGATGAATCTGATAGGTTCCCAAGCTGGGCTTGTGACAATCGAACTTAGTGGCGAAATATACAGGGTATTACGTGAATGGCTTGATAAGATGTATGCAGTTAAGGCGAGATCAAGCCTTCTATTGAAGATGACTAGATATGGACATTGACTAATCACTCACAAGAGTCACAAGATATGAAAATGGACATTGACTTAAGAAGATTAAATTTGATGTAGCATTGGCAACTCACAACATCAGGTTTTGCCTACATGGCAACTGGATCATTAAACACACTCTAATTAGAATTGTGCCTTAATTTTGGTTCTTCTTTGTTCAGGTTTGATATCAAATATTTGTTCTGCTGCAGCATTTGTGCATTCATTTTGTCTGCTGCTGTTCAGACAACAATGTCATGCATGAGACTTCACTGTGTTTGTATGTAGATCAATAATTTAATTTCCTGTTTACAGTACGCATGGGAAAATACAAAATGAAATGAAAAATGAAATAGGTTTTACCGTCCTACTGTATTGCTCAGGATCTTGGTTTTTATCCCATCCAAATGACTAAACAGCTGTCCTTGCCAAGCCCTCTGTCCTGCGCCACTGACAGAGTAAAACCACTTCGGAAAATCCTGATGAACTTTTTCAGCCAACACCATGCACATAAAAGATCCCTTGGTAGGTTATAGTGCCCGGGCAAATATATCCCTTGGCACACTGAATCAGCCCAGTCAGAGCAGAACAGAGGGACATTAAACTCAATTTCATTTTCACCATTAAGCTAATTTATTGTATTTTGATTTTAGTTGGACCATTAGCCACTTTTACCAACGCTATCAGCTTTGAAGAAATATTAAAAAATAATCCAGATTTACAACCTGGTGGAAGATATAAACCAAAAGATTGTGTAGCAAGACATAAAGTAGCCATTATTATACCCTACAGAGATAGAATAACACACTTACAGATACTGTTGCAGAATTTACATCCTATACTTGAGAGACAGTTGATTGATTATGGAATATATGTAGTTGATATGGTAAAGTTTTTATAAAGACAGTAACACATTTTATTGATTGAAACACAGATGTAGAATTCTAATTGATTTTATTAACTCAGTATGAAATGAGTTACTTACTATGTTGACTTGATTATTTTCACAGCATTATACTTTTGAATAATTGATTTTCATAAACTGACTAACAATGACAACTATTTCTATTTCTATGTTGATACAAGGATTGTTGTGTCAAACAAAACCAAAAGTAATCAGAAAAAAATGATTTCAAGAAATTATAATTATGAAATAGCTTGTATTTTTTTATATAATGATTTATCAAAATTGGCAGCATGGACAGTTGGGATACAGACATTTTGGAGTTGGGTGAAGGAGCCATGCTTGACAAATGTACCTAAAGTTTGATAGAATTGTTTAGTCAAGTGTCTTACTTTTGATATAAAGCTTGTCAATTGCGTCAGTTGGATGAGGTTTAAATTCCCGCTTGTACATGACAAGGAGTAGGGTTCCTATCCAACCTCGTGAAATTTTCTCTGGTACCTCCGTTTTCCCCCCACTACCAAAGACACCTATGTGCAAGCGAATTTAGAATTATTGAAATAGAATTAAACAATATGTTAGTCTCAAAATGACCTAGTTTGTTAAACCTCATTTCTCCCTCTCTCTCTCTTTTACTTGTGATAAGTGAATTTATCGGGTGAAATTATCTTTCTCAGCAAACAACAAAAATATAAAACATAGCGTACAGTTCTTCTCAGTCAGATTGTCTATAGTTTGGTGTAATAAAATGGTAACCTGGAAAATTATCCCTTGCATGAAAACATCCAACTTTTTTTTTTCACTCATCTCTATAAGATACCCAATTATTGTAGTACAACAAGTACTAGAATATTTGAAAACTAGAATATTTTTTCCTGCATTAATACATTATATGTTGCTCATAATGAATAGTTATTAGTTACATACAAATACCGGTAGTGTTTCAAAGTTATTCAAAAGTAAATTTAGTATTCATGAAGTTGAAGTTGCATTATTTGACTGCTATATCTGCCTATTGCAGGTGTTTTTTCTGGCCTTATATCTTTAAATATTTATTAACATAACAAGCATTGAATCAATTCTCCAAACAAATCGAATGGCAGAAAGAATTTAATGGATTTAAAAATTTAACTATAAAATGGATAAGCTAGACTAAGAAGTCTTGGTTGTCATGCCATTTCCCAGAATGAAATTTTTAATATATTTTTATTTTTATGATCTGTTTTTGAACTATTATACAATAAGGCCAGCTCTGTTTCTGAACTTTACATAATGCATCTTTAATGGAAATTGATCTGTTTTTTGTCTCCCATGAAATATTAACTTATATTAATTCCATGAAGTCTGCTACAGTTAAAAAATAATGAAAGAATTATTCTTAACTGCAGGACATATAGGAAAATTGAGAGGGAGAAATGGGGTTTAACATCCACTATACACAAACTTGGTTATTTTGGGAGTAACATATGGTTCATTTTTTTTTCAATAATTCACCTGTGCCTAGGGGTCTTTAGCGATGGGAGGAAACTGGAACACATGGAGAAAATCAACAAAGATGGACAGGCCACTATAAGGCCATACCAAAAAAAATTCTGGTTCTCGGAAACCCTTCTAAAAAAATCTGATCATACAGGGGGAAGGTTTTTGATTTTGTGGGTTTTTTGTTCAAAGGATTGCTTCAGGGCTAAATTACTTGGTATAAATATCACATTTCAAAGAGCTAAATTATGTCATAATGTTGTTTATTGTATCGTATAATTATCCTATATCATTTATAACTGTTAGGGTTGTGTACTTGATAAATGGGCCATTTATTTTTATTAGTTATTTTGTAAAAATAAAAACGATCATGCCGCGTAATTTATTTGACGTTGGATCATTTGAGAACTAGAATTTTTTTCAATACTATACATTCAACAATATTCTTTATTACATGTATATTTCAAGAGATGCACCCAATGTTTTCAGTATCACTCCTGGTGGAAATGGTTGTTAAACTCCAGAAACAAACAAATCATTTACACACTTCCAATTGTATTGTTATTTCATGTATCCTAGAATTTTTTGTTTGAAATTTAATTTATTCTTCATTTCAGACATTACCAACGAGTTTTAATCGAGCGATGTTAATGAATATAGGTTTTGCAGAAGCTTTGAAGATTTATGATTACCAGTGTTTTATTTTCCATGATGTGGACTTAATACCAGAAAATGATAGAAACTTGTATACATGTCCAGAAAGCCCTCGTCATATGTCTGTAGCTGTAGATAAATTTAAGTATAGGTAAGAATTAATTGATTATTATTTATATTACGTAAAAGGGAGATTGAGTGGTCGAATTGTTTAACGTATGCATATTAGATCACAAGCTTTGTAATTGAATCAGGGGGGGTTGGGATGGCCTAGTGGTCTAGAGTGCTGCCCTTCGACCTCTAGCTGGCCAGTCACCTCTGGCTTGCGGCTGTGGTTTCAATCCCTGGTGTGAGCGTATGTGGCATGGAGATAGGGGCGCCTTCTCAACCTCACAGGTTTCCTCCAGACACTCTGGTTTCCTCCCACTGCTACAGATCCCTACGCGCATTATTGAAATAAAATTGAGACCATATGTTTGACCCAAAATGACCTAGTTTGTGTCGGGTGGACGTTAAGCTCCATATCTCTCTCTCTCTTTTGTCATTGAATCAAGTCAGTCCCATTTTGATACATGTCACAATTTAAAATGGCGGCCAATTATTGTGTGATATAATACAATAAGGTCATTGTAAGATAATAGTAGGAGTGAAGTAGAATTAAGATACTAGAAGTGGTATTAATATATCCTTTAATCTGATGGGATAATATAAATAATGAATAAATATAAACAAATTAATATGAATGAACTTTGAGTTACCTTACCTGTTCTGTAGATGATAAAGCTTGCTGGTTCACTTGCAATCAATAAGACTCTATTTGAAACTAACTCACTGTTAATATTACAATATCATTGAATGCATCCAATAAAAGTGGTTCAGTACAAACCCATTGAAAAGAACCAGTAGGATCAATCAGTTTCATGCTTAATGTGTGCTTATAAAGTGCTCTTAAACACAGTGCTGTGTTAAAATAATAAAAGTTTTTATATAATGGAAAAACCTTCCATTAGTCCTTTTTAAACTATAGCTACAAAACCTATAAGAAGAATAAATGATATGAAATGGGGTTTAACATCCTACTGTTCTGCTTGATCCTATACAGGGATAATGAAAACGGGCAAATGGGTGCAGTGGCACTATGACCTACTCGTATATTGAATTCCAACATCTGATTTTTTCATCACATCCTTATGACTAGACAGCTGTCCTTGTCCAGCCCTCTTACCTGTACCACTGACAATGGGAAAACCAATGAAACCATGTTGGAAAATCCTGATGAACTTTCTTGGCCAATGCAGAGATTGAACATGCGAGCCAGCATCTTACCTACTTAGTCACCATGGCTACCTTTTGAGAAAATTAAACAATCAAAAATGAAATGCAATGCAATAGCTATGTAAAGGGAGAACTTAAGGTTAATAAAATACTGATAATTGTATGTGGCACTATAAATATGCTGTAATAATAATAATAGCAGTTGAAATATTATGGTTTCTTGTGCTCAGAACTTAATTAAATAGGCTTCCAGTTTAAACTTAAAGATATGTAAGATTTCGATAAGATGCTGACACTTCGTGCCATAACAATAGTTCAAAAATAGATAATTAAAACCATAGTCTTTAAGTGGCATTTAGCAATTGGAAAACACATTAATAGAACACAATTTTTATGGGAAACAATCACTGGTTTATTCTAAAAGCACGATAACGATATGATAACGATAAGAGGATACTTGTCGAAACGTCGTGATATTAGAATAAAACCAGTGATTGTTTCCCATAAAAATTGTGTTCTATTAATAATTAAAACCAGATATATTGAATATCAGTCAAATCACTTCATTTTGAAGAAAGGTATGGCTGTTTGTCCATGAGTGTTTTTCAGGGAATCCAGTATTTTTCTAGTAAGTTTGCCATATATACCAAAATTGCAATACTTTTATTGGAAATAACCACCAGGTAAATACTTTTCTGAAAACATACCTTTAAGTTTGAGATGCATTATGTAAAAGCTAAATCTGCATATTGCAGTTCTTTTTTCTGGCTTCAAATGTTATATAATTCATTATTTGGACATTTAGTTAGATGACAAGTCCATAATCTACTCTCTAGACCATCCAGTGTATTAGATATTAATTGTATTAGACCATCTATGCAATATAATCAGTTACTGTTATATTGGACAACAGATGAGATTTTGTTCATTATCATAGCACAGATACTTGACAATAGAGAATGTTTAAACTTTAAACATTCATAATTAAACTCAGAATAAAGTAAATTCATTGAAATTTGCATTATTTATTTTGAAACTATTATAGCAAAATCGACCTGCTTTTTTTTATCAAGATATAACATATTGCATAGACATGTTATATAACCTTTACATTTTTGTTATTAAAACTCAACAACCCAACAAAGCAATAAAATAATCAATGATGATTTATTAGATGTCATTAACGGCCTTGCAATCACATAATTACCTACCAGTATGTCATAATACCACAAGTACACTATGCTGTAATACTCTCAATTTCATTCATTTCATGACACATTAATTTCTATTCAACACATGTGAGACATTATTTAGGCTATCCATACCTGCATCAGGTGCTTCTTTTTAATTTGCCTCTTAAGTAGTAATGAAAATCTTGATTTCATAATTTACTTTAAAAAAAAGACTAAATCTGCCAGACAGATACGAAAGTTTTCATGTTCATCATCACAGGTCGTAGAATTTGTCAAAAATCTTAATAAAGAAAAAAGAATGATTAAAATTGACCAAAAAGTTGCCAATTTATAAAGAGAAACATTGCAACCAGGCAAAATTTCTTGTTTTAACATTTAAAAAGTTGCACAGAACCAGTTTTGATAACTTTAAAAAAAAAGCACCAAATGACATACTTAGTCATTTGCCATTACATTTTACATGATTTCAAAGTTTTTCACTTTTTTAATAAAAAATAATTTTGTAGTAAGTGCCAGAGGACCGCACTACAGGCAAAACAAAAATCTACAAAATACACCTGCGGACAAGACAGAAAATAGACATTGCAAAAAATAAACATATATCATGTCAAGTGATGTCACTTTAAAAATAAAATCACCCCAAAACTGGCCCAGATAAACCAGAAACATGTCAACCGGGCATGACTTCTCGTCACATGTAACTGATTTTGTACAGAATTGCTTATTGCAAGCAAGTCTTTCTTTAGGCCTGAAATGTTATCGAAATTATCAACTAGATACTAATTAACTTATTATCCAGACCATAATCAACTCTCGTTGCTATTGCTAGCTTGAGATGTTTACTGGATTGGAATACATTTTGTGATGGATGATTTAATGTCAGAATGGATAATCAAGACCTTGTTTTTATGGTATCAACTTAAGAAATAATGATCATCGAAGCTATGTCTAAAATTCAATCGCTAATATCTGGGTTCAGAGTGGAGCAATTTGATTTAAATTTTCAACATATTCTCTATTTTTTAACTATTATAGCAAGAAATTTCAGCTCTTTATCCAATCGCCCATAACACTCACTTAAATGAATAATGACTATTAACTAATTTGTAATAGTACACATTTCAACCAAACGAAATTTCCATTTTAAAAGTTGCATAGAACTTTATGTTACCAACCGATTTTGATATAATTTTCAAAATAAGTTCTAGATGACTAGGTGTTCTCTCGTTCTTCCAGTTTCATCCCACTGGGTTTTCTCCGGCTTTCTGGTTTCCTTTCGCTACTAAAGACCGCTATGTGCATGCAAATTATTCAAATAAAATTTAACCATGTTAGTCCCCAAATGACCACAAGTGGTCGTTAAACCCCATTTCTCTTAGGTTATGTTTCTCTTTCATACATGTTGGAGATTAATACATGACACATGGAATACAAGTTACTTAAAAGTTTTTTTCTGCCGATGTTTCAATGCAGGTTCTCTAGTCTTCATGCTTTAGAGATGAAAGATAGCAAAGATAAATTCAGAAATTTCACTGTCTAGATTCAAATAGATCAAAGAGTTGCAATAATAAATATTATAATTGAATTGTATCATTTGTTATTATAGGTTACCATATGCAAGTATATTTGGTGGAGTGAGTGCCTTAACAAAAGAACAGATGTTAAAAATCAATGGTTATTCAAATCTTTATTTTGGATGGGGTGGTGAAGATGATGATATGAATGCTCGGTATGAAATTATGTCATTCACTGTTGTTTTTGATATATTCCAGAACATCTTGTTTAATTAACTGTATTTATTCGGTTTTCATAGCCCACAAAGTCATAGCGCACAGCCTCACACACTTACATGACAAGGAGTAGGGTAGCTAATCTAACAGCTGCTCTGTTTTCCTCTCTCTTCTCATTCGAATCCCCAGTTGTACGCTAATAAGGAGTAGAGTCACCTGTCCAACTTCATGGATTTTCTTTGGGTCCTCCGGTTTCCTCCCACTGCTAAAAATCCCTACGGGCAAGTGAATTATTGAGATAAAATTTAAAAACATGTTAGTCCCGAAATGACCTAGTATGTTTCGAGTGGACATTGAACCCCATTTCTCTCTTCTCAAGCACATTATTGAAATAAAAATACAATATTTTAGTCCCATTATGTCTTAATTAGTGTAGAACACAGTTGAGTGGATTTTAAACCCTATCTCTCTTTTGATTTTTTTTTTAAAAAGTATACAACCATGAAGGAAATAATATGAATAAATTGGATACAGTAACAAGAAAGTCAAAACATATTTATTTCTATGTCTTTTGCTCAATAGGTTGTCAACTCACTATTATACAATCATAGGCAATATTTTCCACACTGAAACATCTTTCACATCGGAAATAATAACACAATTACCTCCTTGTTTTCCCATTCCCCCCATGCAATAGCTGTCTTCAAATGTTTGAATTTAATGTTGAAAGTGATATTGTGCCAATTTCTCAACTGGCAATAGTGAATTATAGGATTATTCTTAAACAAGGTTGGACTGTTTATAGATACCAACTATTTTAAGGCTTTATTTTAATATATTTTAAAAATATAACTTAAAAATATGAAATTGCCGCTTTAATGCTTATATAAAACTGCTTCCAGACTAGCGTGATATTAATATAAATTTTAAATATCAGCTGGCAATGTAACAAAATAAGATTGATTATCATTGTTTTTGTCCTTGGCATACTAAAAAATGTCACTTTGCACACATTTTTCTGACATGTAACGTTTTCTAGTTGACATTGGACAAATACCTTCTATTTATAATTATATGGAATAAAAGGTGTTGGATGGCCGAATAGTTAGCATGTGCGCGCTGTATCATAAAGCTTGTCATTGAGTCAGCTGGTGTGGTTTCGAATCCCCGGTTGCACGTGACATGGGGTAGGGTTGTCTGGGTTTCTCCAGTTCCTCCGATTTCCTCCCGCTACTAAAGACCACTATGAGCAAGCGAATTATTGAAGTAAAAATAAACCAGTCCCGAAATGACCAAGTTTGTGTCGAGTGGACGTTAAACCCCATTTCTCTTTCTTCCTTATATGGAATCAATTACTAAATTTTTGAAAAATTAAGACCTCTTTTATTTTTTTAGAACTATATATCAGTTTGACTTTTCTTTAATATCTTTTTTTGTCCGTCTCCCAACATTTTATGGTTCCTAAAGTTTTGAGAATTTTTACACCGCTCCAGAACTTGCCATGTACATGAAGTCATGAACCTTATTTATTGATTTCATACAAAGTCAGAGCTTACTATGAACAACATGAACCCAGTTAAATGGATTTAAATTTCTATATTTCAGGATACATCGGAAAGGTTATAAAGTTATACGATATTCTGTTGATGTGGCTCGTTACAAGATGATTAAACATACACGAGAAAAAAGTAACCCTGTTAACCCTAAAAGGTAAAGTGTTATTACATTCCATCCTAGCGGGATATGCTCATTATTCACACAAATGCCTTCCATAATGTCTGTAACTAAATGGTCATTAATACAGCAGAAAGTGTTTTTTTTATTCAATCAGATTTTTAAAAAAAATCACAAAGTCAAATGTTGATTAGTTTGTTGCACTAGTCTGTAAGTTGTAAGTTTTTGAAATTGAAATTTGAAGTTAAAGCTGTAAAATTTCGCAGCATGATTAAAATTTCACAATAGAGATCATTACGGGTAGTTTAATGGTCGATTGCGAGATTTAAGTAATATACTGATATTGCATGAGTGCATTTAGCACGACAACTCAAAACATTATTTCTCAGAGGAATGGTGGAAATCAAATCACTATGTTTATGTGCAACTTTGAGTTTACTGAAGTCACGTAGACTGCAGAGAACACAGTATTTATTATATCAGAAATGAAATGGTGTTTGACATACTACTGTTCCGCTCCAACAAGGCTTACAAAGACATACGCCATACAGTATGTTATGGTGGAAATTTGCCCGGACAGTGGCACTACTCTTATTTCGAATTCCAACTGTCAAGGGCTCTTTTACGTGCATGCCAATGTGTAGCCGGGACCTTAGGTATTATATCAGTCATTGTTATTACTATTACAGGTATAAGTTAATTAGTACAGGTAAAACTCGTCAAGATAAAGATGGTGTTAATAGTTTAAAGTATAAAGTAGACAAAATAGAATTTTTACCTACATATACATACATATTAACTACAATTAATCAGACAGAAGTCGAGGCAGTAAGTTATTTTATATCATTATCATACGTCCGAAGTATCGCCATTTTTTTTGTATTTTCTGCGAATGCCATTTTGATGTATGAACAGACTGTTATCGGTTCCGTATACCAAAATGTTAAATACTGGTACTCGAAGTATCTCAAACAGACTGTTACCACTTCCATATACCAAAATGTGAAATACTGGTACTCGAAGTATCTCAATGTAACTCAAACAGAGAGTCTGTTTATAGAGGAAAAATTGATCATATTTGTTTAACTATGGTTTATTAGTAAAAGAATTAATTTTGAAACAAGCTGTTTATGTATCGGTTTTGTTCAAGAATAGCAATATTTAAAAAGATAGTGGGCACTCATGAAAATAGATTATCAATAAATCTACACGTTTTCTTGTTTGAATATATTATGAAATAAGTTAGTTAACTCTTAAAGAATTTTTTATTTTTAACTCCTTTTTTTTTCTGGCATGTAACATTTTACTTTTTATTCTTTTTCAGAGGTAATATATGGAGACTGTGATATTTAATAGGATAAATCATAATATTATAAGGTGATTAAGGAGCTTATCATATGCCTACATTGAAATGTGGTCGTGTATTGTTATCACCCCAGTCTGTAAATCCAGCGTCCACAATTGCATCTGAAAATTACTGCCAGAGTTATGGTCCTTGATCACTTTGAAAAATCTTGTGGGTGCTCTAGAGTTATTATCTAGTTGATTTCAAATTTATACAAAGTGTTTATGGTCATGAGATGAAGAATAATATTGTTTTTTTGCAACGATTTCCTATAATTATTTCCTCAGTTATGGCCCTTGATCACCTTGAAGAATCTTGTGGAGGCTGTATAGGGTAAAGTTAATATCCGAGTGACTAAATTTTACACAGTGTTTATGGTCATGATACGAAGACACCTAAAAATTTTCAACAATTTCCAATAATTACTGCCCGAGATATGGTTCTTCATGTTCTTGAGACAACAGTGTGTATTGACTTTCAATAGCTAAAAGCAAAATTCATGATATTGAATGTTTTTTATACTAACTGTTAGCATATGGCCTAATGATTTCTGATAATTACTAAATGGGATGTTACTGTTAATCAGTTCTATTGTGCTGTAAATGTTTTCATAACCGACAACAGAAAAAATATGTGACAACAATATTGTCGGTTGAACCATTATGGGCGTATGTTTCATTGCCTGGCAGCCTATCTTTGTAAGATATATGTGGATTGAACAAATCGTAACTTCTTTCTATGCTCATATTAAATGTGGATTATATATTGTTATCACCCCTGTCTGTGTTAGGTTATCCACAGTTGCTTCATCTTCCTTGATCATGGCGTTGTATTGATGATATGAGATGGATTCAAATTTTGCTCAGATGTAGTATTCTAACCATTAAAACGGATTATAAATAATGACATTTACCTTCCCTGATGTAAAAATTTATTTTTCTTCCTCTTTGTACATAACCGATAAGCATTATATATTTTTGTTTAAATTGTTTTAAAAGAATTATTTTGTCATTTTAAGCATTATTAGCATTTTAATTTAATAACATTTAAAATCTTAAAATCAAAACGTATTTGGTTTATGGGCTGTAATTGATTTTGGATTATATGCCCATATAATGGTCCTTTTTTAAAAATCAGAATATTTAAAATTAATATGTCTTCCCCTGGGAGTGGGAACTTGGGACCTCTACAGTACATGAAAGAGTTAATATCTTTTTATTTTCCAAGTACAAACACTGTAATGTACCGGTAGTTTGTTACAAACAAGATCCACACAGCTTGTAATAAATGTAATATAATAAATAATAATAGAGAGGTTTCACAAATTAACAATTACACTTACATTTACATTTAGATAACCGAAAGTGTAATTGTACAGAATGATGTTTCGCTAAATTCACAGTTACATTTACACTTAGTAGGTGGCGACACAAACTTGGTCCAGGATCTTGAAAGACCTTCGTCACGGATAGGTTGTTGAAGATGAGACTGATAAAGCACGCACATGTTTTTATTTTGTCTACATGAAGGAGAATTTTCTGTGGATTTAGTTTGTGAAAACCACAAATTAGAGAAAAATTATGGGCTGAATCATAGACATTAAACAAAGTTCATCGTAGAATGAACATTAATTCATTGAAAATATTTTATATTATTAAATTTTCGTTTCGTTTTATTTTGGTGAAACAAATTGGTAGATCAGTTGTCATAACAGTTGAGGCTGGATTCGCCACGATTGAAAAATAGTTAGTTAAATGTAGTTATATTTGATGTATGATGTTCAATACATTTTGAATAATCAGAAGTTTCAATGAATGACTTTCGTTTTTGATTTTTTCTATTGTTTCAATGTGGACCTAGTAAGTTTTATTTAGTCATTTAATCGTATTTTATGACACAAAGTTCAGCTAAGCGTTGTGAACATACCATTATGGAGGTTGCTATCCGTCAGCCACACTTTTATGATGTGCGCTCCACGTCATACGTCACAAAAACTGATGATGTTTAACCCTCTAAATGTAAATGTAAATATAAAGTTGCGAAAACCTCTCTAATATAATTAACTTATAGCTCCTAACATCCACACAAGAGCTGCTTTAAATTTATGATGTTTTATGATACAATTAGATGTAAAATAACTTGTGGTTGAGGTTGAGTCCTTTTTAATTGACAATGATGAAATACAATCAACAGTATTCTGTCATTTAAGCCAGTGGTTCTCAACCAGTATGCCGCGGCACACAGGTTTGCCGCAAAAACTTCCCAAGAAAATGCGAAAAACCACATCACCCTAATTGAGTATTAACTGGTGTCTACTGGTACGTTCATGGCTGTGTTTTGTCTTTATTTAGTTTGAATTAGTCGGTGTGTCTATTACTAGTCTGTGTCTACGATTGTATACTGTCTATGACTTGCTATGTTTTTATTTTGCAAAATTCACCCAGCTGTGCCACTATTTTTTCATGTGTCCCAAGGTGTGCCGTTGGCTAAAAAGGTTGAGAACCACTGATTTAAGCTATGCTTTTCTATTCTGTTCATTTGAAGGGTGTATTGATTTGTCTCACTTCTAAAAATTAACGAATAATTACCTATAAGCTTTAATAGAATTTTTACAAATCTTTATCTTTAGAAAACTTATATTTTATACTTGTGTAAGCATAAAATACATTGTTTTTCCCAACAATTAATATTTCTAATGGTTTATAATGTTAATTATGATATCTCATTGGAGATTATGAATGTTTTTAAAATTTAATTGAAATGATATTTGTTAAACTATTTATTAAATGAATACATAATTTCAGAACAGATCCAGTTTGTTCTATTCTTAGTTTTATCTTGAAAGAAAATATCTAATTCTATGATTATTTGTTTAAAGTTATAATGTATGTAATCACTGTTAATAATTACATAAAGTCAAGATAGACACTGGTCTGTCTTAATTGTTTTATGAATGGAATCATGTGATTATATATGTGGTAATTACATGTGAAAACAGATCCTAGTGGTCTTTATTGTGATGTGAAAGACATTTATATAATTATGTGATAATTTATTTTTAAAGTGGTAATGTACATAATTGCTGTTAATAAATATAGGATTTGTATGTGAAGAATCAAGATATTTCATCGAGTTCCTATTTAAATTGTTTATGTTGTAGAACTTACTGCTGATTGTCAAAAGTATCTGTGTATTACCAACCTGCAATTTCCAAATCATATATAGGATTACATGACAAATATCATCATTTTATACGCCCACATTTTCATGTGGGGGTATATTGTTGTCGTTTCTGTCAGTCCACAGTTTGTTTGTGGACCCTCTACAGTTCACAATTTGTATTCGATTTTGACGAAACTTGGAAGTATCGGTTAATCTCCTTGGGTCTTTTGAATATTGACATGTATCAAATGTTTAACTTCCTGGATTATGATTGTACAGAAAGGCTTTGTTTTTAGTTGTGGACCCTCTAGAAGTCGCATTTTTTTCCGACTTTGACGAAACATGCAATGTATGTTTATAACCAAAAGATCTTTGTTTCTTTTAATATCTGCACATATCAAAATGTAACTTCTTGGATTATGGCCCCTGATTGTACGAAATATCGTGTTTTTAGCTCGTGGTCGCTCTAAGGTTAAAATTTTTTTTCATTTAAAATAACCTTCCAATATGTCACTGTTACACCATAAGGATGGTTGAGTGAGAAATTTCGATCGAAACTGCGCGACAAAAACGCTGCTAGTGTAAAAGTATGGTATACCAAGATTGGGATCCTCTGGATAATTTTATGTTTATATCACAAAGATCTCAGAACCTTTCGATATTTGTCCATATCATTCTTTAACTTCCTAGATTATGGCCCCGATTGTATCCGAAAAAAATCACTCTTTTAGCTTGTGGACCCTCTAAAGGTCACAATTTTTCCAATTTTAAAAATCGTTGAAACATATCATCAGAGTTCAAATTTAGTGAAAATCCAAGAAACATCAATGTATGCAAATCGTGTAAAAGTATGTAATACCAAGGTTGTTGACACTCTAGATGTCACAATTTTGATCAGATTTTAATGAAATTTGAAATGTGTATTTTTTACTAAAAGATCTCAATTCCTGTCAATATTCACGAATATTAGAACAGAACTCCCTGGATTATGACCCCGAATTGTACAAAAAATCACATTTTTTTTTTTTAGCTTGTTCTTTGTCCACCTCTTGCGTATCTTGCATGTAATTCGCTTGTGTTTAATATTTTACAGTATGATAGTAATAAGGGTCAGCTTTACAATTAAATATCTGCACAGATAGATTAAATTTAAGGCTAAAATGTTGTATGGTCTTCCTACTACTCAAAGGTTACCATTATTTATCTTCATATTGGAATAGTTCCCTCGTTATTGAGTTAGTGACCAAAACATCTTTATTTTCTGATTTATTTGGAAATCTTGTTTCAATAATGGTTAGCGAGCTTGATATTTTCTTTTTACACCCAAATCTTTTGACCATAGGGGGGAGGGGCTGTGGTCATTCGAAAAGCTTCATGAATTTTTATGCCCAGTTCTCACTTTTTGGGTTGTGTGTCCATCTGAATGGGATGGAAAATCTGTATTGTGTTCTATTTCATCCCATTCAAAGGACAGCTAGGCACACTTAAAGGAGCAAAGTCACTATCTCAGTATTTTCCATAATATTTGAAATTAAGAACATGAATGATCAATTTCAATCAATATTTATGACACAATTAACATATTATTATAATCAGTACACAAGTCGTGTACCTTATGGTTTTCAGGTTGCAAATTTTGTAATGAACAATAAAAACATATCCTACAACACAATGTGAAAGTAATTAGTAGTAAAGCCTGATTCACCAACGGCAAAATAATAATTTAATAAATATGTCGAATGCAGTAAGCAGGGGCAAACAACTGCCTTTCAATTTGAACTGTTCATATATTTCACCTAACATAATTTATTAAAAATTGGAATATTTTTTTTATACATCACTTGACATACATTCATATAACATTAATATTTGCATTTACAACCATTTTTGTCAATTTCATGGTTCAAAAAAAAAAAAATAGAGCCATACACTCTTTAACTTGTCATTTTCACAGGTACCACTTCTTACAAGTCATGACTGAGCTTGAAAATATCCTAGGGTCCTCAAGAATTGCTTATTGTCATGTAGAAGAGTGATATTATTTATTAATTCATTGTGTATATTTTATTTATATTATCTATGTATTGGTACTAACTGACTCATATACATGTATCTATCTATCCCTGTCTATGTAATGTACATTCCTGAATAAATATTTTAATAACATTTTCATTTTTAATAAATTAGAAACATTTACTTTCACTCAGTTTTGACCAATTCTTGATTACTGTTTATTTTTGATCCTATTGACATTTAGAAATATAGTTGTTAGTAGGTTCATTGGGCGATATTGAAGAATGGTTGTTGCCTGGCAAACCACCATCCATTTCATTTTAATTTCTACCCAAGACCTGGGTCGTATTCAAAGGTTTTCTAAAAGTTAAGTAAAAATACTTAATTTTTCCACTTAACTGACTGTATTAACTTAAATCTTACATATACTTGGCTATGTGAAAACTTAGCTGCACAATTAAATTATGGAATACTCACATTCGCCAAAAAGCATGAATTTTCAATTTATGGAGTACCCTCCACTGCCAAAAATCATGAATTTCTAACATTGCAAGCCATGTCATCACAAATGAATTTAACTTTATTATATGACAGTCTTGGAAACATACAATCATAACATGATAAATGATCGGGGAAAGATATCCTTAACTTTCTCGGTGGTAATAACCTTATACTCTATTATGGCACTACAACATCAAAGTTGATGACGAAAAAGTAAATTTGAGGTCAGCTACGCTCGTGGACATTGTCTTCGTTTTAATCTGAATCCCCTATCTTTTAAAATTGCCATTACGGGACTGCTTCTACAGCATTAAAAGAAGTCATGTCACTAAAAGTTAAGTGGATATTTCTCACTTAAACTAGCCATTGAATACCACTTAAAGAGTCTTTTAAAGACTAACACTTAAAAGTTAAGGAAAATTTGATACTTAACAGTGCCTTTAAATACCACTTGCCCTTAAAGTAGCTAAGTCTCTTATTCAATATCATCCAAAATCTTCAAATTTGAAAACACGAATTATTTGTCAATTTAAAGATGGGCTTCTGATATCCAATATTTAAGATAAAATAAACATTTTACCGTTTGTACATGAATCGTGTACCATAATGCGCCACAGCCCAAGTTCTAGCAAGAGACTCGGGGAACAAAGCAAGACACATTGCACCAAATCAAACGGTGTAGACTGGAATAACCAGACGCTAGTAAAAACGGAAACCAAGGAATGTAAATCAGTTCATATACATTCATATTACATTATTAAATGCGTTGCGACACATTTCTGTCAATTTCTAGGTCTCAAATGTTAGCGATTTAGCTCCTTTAACTTACAGGAAGTTACGTATATTTAAGTGAAAGCTAGTACATGTAGTTAAGTGACTATCTTAGACTTCAGATATCCTTTGAATACGGACCCTGGTTTCTGCTTTCTTAGGAAAAATGTAAATCTAACCAAAGTTCATGAACTTAGAATGCCTCAAAAAATTTAGAGGGAGTGGCATTTGGATCTCCGTATTATATAATATTAAGGCAGATCAGAACACCAGTGTATACATTTTCCAATTATATTGTGTAATATGCCTAATTAGCAATTTTTTTTTACTTAGGTCTGGTTTAGGCTAGGCTGGACAGAAATTTTAATCAGACCTCCACAGTCTACAGTGCTAATATGATTTCTAGTGGTAAAGTCTGCACACTATTACACTGATTTATCATTTTGATAGACAAAGGGACATAACTCTAGAAAGAATCAACGAGTATACAGGAGGCAGACCACCATTAATTTCCCCATCGACTTCAATGTTAATTCTGGACTCTTTGCCCACCTCCAACTTTTCCCAAAATTTTCGTTGGGCGAAATGCTTTTTACTACAGACAGAGGAACAAATGGCCATGTCTTTGCACCAAAATTTTTATGAGGTTGACCACCAAAATTTTGAGATACACGAACTTGAAGAAGCATACTCAAAACATGTATCTAGTGTCCGTACATATCACCGTAGCCAACCTCATAACGCAGTTACCCTTCCGCCTCAAAATCATGAATATTTACTAAAACCTGGCAGAAAGTATTAATTCAAACCCTCTTAGTCCAAAAAATCGACAAAAATGGTCATGCAAAAGGGGAGAAAAGAGACAGAGAGAGAACTGCTATAAATAGACGAACTACAATTTGTGGGTACCGAGATGGTGAAATTTAACATTTGGTGGTTTGCCTCCGTATGGGCCCAGATTAATACATGTAATCCTCTCCCCAGAGGGTTAACCATCTATTTTTCTTTTTCTATGCCTGATTTCTTTTTCTATGCCTGTGCCCACTGTGGGGTCATTTTTGTGTGCAGGATTTGCCTAATTCATGTTTGTTTACTGCAAATAAGACAAGACAACTCATGATCAGTTTCCAAAACATTATATTGTAGCCTCTTCAAACAGATGGATGATCATTTCATAACAAAGAGGCATAAATAACTATGTAAGGGCCTGTATCGAAATCAATAGTTTTTTTTCTTTGAAAGAGTTTAACCAATTAATGCAAATTTCAGGAAAATTAGATCATAAATGTCGACTAAGGTGGGTCCACAACTTATTTTGTGCAAAACCACCCTCAAAATCATCTTAATATTGTTCACAAGCCACAGAGATTTCTTTTCGACAATTATGTAAGTTGTATTACCATCAACTTACTCTAGGCCTATGTCAGTTGTTGTTGTTTGTATTTAAGGGGAAAGCCGAAAAAAGCTCCCCTTAATCAACAAATTGTTAAAATCGCTCCCATAAGAAAGCTCGTCCTGATTCGAATAGAAGAATGATTAAGAAATTTTAAGGGAAGGGAGAAAAACCTTCCCTCAGTCGACATTCAGGTGAGTGGCAGGCGCTTGAGAGTAATCGTTCACCTTAAAAAAACAATGACTGCTTATATGCTATATCATAAATTATCATCAATAACATTGTGACAAGCCGAAGCATTGAAAGAGACCAGCTGGGCAAAGTAGCCTATTGTTTTAATAAACTATTTAAAATATTTAAAAAGTGTTTGGGTTTTTTTTTAAAACATTTGTTTAATATGGTACACACATAATTAGGCTAGATATCAGCAATCACTAATTCCTGGGTTGTTAGTCAGACTTGTCTTTTGTGTTAGTTCAATAGTTCGACAAGTCTTTTAGTTGGTCCGACTTGGCTGCATGAGCGTCAGAAAAGAGATTGAATTTTCAACTATTACTGTTGATGATAATTGCAGTCTGGTCTAACTTATTTGAGTGAGTTTTGGTACGACTTGTCTGCAGACAACAGACTGTAATGAGTTATGCACGAGCGTCGGAAAAGAGATCGACTTTTCAACTTTTACTGATAATTGCAGTCTGCAGTCGTTCCACATGAAATGTGTGGTAACAATGAATATCATATCTCGGAAACCGCTAACCCGCAAAAAAGTCCTGAAGCTGAAATGGCCAAAACTTGTTTGCCTACAGTACTATGAGATATTATTAATAAATTAATTTAGTAATCATAATCTGGAAGTTTCATTGAAATCGGTTGGTAATTGCAGTCTGTAACCTGATATATCTTGGAAGTATAGGAAATTTTTGGCTATATTGACTCTTTGTCACTTTGAGTTTGAGATATTATTAATCATTGCGGACTGTATCGGTGCGTAACCATAGTATGTCGCGAACCAGAAGTGGCCAAACGTTTGGTTACTCAGTGATATTGTCTAAGATATCATAATTTTTTAAGTTTCATTAAAATCGGGTATTAAATTTTAAAAAACTATTATGTGGTCAATCTGCAGTGCTACGGCTATTTTGAAATTCTTGCTTACTTATAATACCACGACACGTGTGGCAAACATTTTTACATACATAGGCCTACAGGGTATTTAGAAATAGGTACTATTACACCGTCCCTGGTTATATACAAAATTATAATTATACGTCCTCTGTTGTTAGTAAACAGGGACATTTAGGCACATGAGAGGCATCGGGACAGGACAACGTAAAGGACCCCCAAAACTGGGACTTTTTACCGGGACGTATGGTAACCCATAAGTCATAAAAGACAAGGTTTAAAAGTTACGACTTTGTGCAATTTTCATGTGACAAGGTCAAGGTCGTGACAGAGACACGTCGATGTCACTTCCGGAAAACAACATGGCAGTCGAAAGTGGATTGCCAAATTTCCAACGTTATATTAATGGTGTTCCCGTGCCAAATGGACGTAAAATGCTAAGATTACGCGAAAAATATATTATTATACTTGTGCTCTTGACATTCGGGACAGTGTGTTTCGGTGCATTTTTCTTTCTTCCCGATTTACGTGATCGTGTTTCTATGGACGGTATGAGAAAACATCTGAGAGATGCTGGTAATGTTATATTTTTCCCTCATGCAAGAATAGGACCTGACGGTCATCCAATTTCAGATAAAGCTAAAATATTAAGACATGATGAATATAATATAGATCCTCACAGAATAGATGATAAAGTTAGGTTAAGAGGCAAAATTGAAGCAGCGTGGGAACAAGATAAAAAGGATAAGGCTTCTTTAGTTGATCAATTACCAAAAGATAATATTAATAAGGTTGAAATTATGGAAATTAATAAGCAAGTTGTTCCAGTTGAAAAACCATCAGACAAAAAATCTGACGAATTAAAGGATTTGTCAAATGATAAACAGAAGGATGATAAAAAGAAAGAGATAAATGCTGATACTGGCGATGTTGTTAAAATGGAGCAACAGGGTGACAAATCAACTGCTGATGAAACAGGAAAACGGAGAGAAACTGTATTAAAGGTATAAATTTCATTATATTGTAATGAGGTCTACTGGATTAGTAGTTAGCTAATACATGTATATATTTGAAATGGGTTGCAGGAAAATATCTGTTAATGATTTAATTATCCCCAATGATTACTACAGTACTTGATAATGATAGTCAACCTGCTGGCAATTGTCAAGTCAGTAACCTACATGTACTAATTAAGTCAGTGTTCCCAACTCAAGTTGTATAAATAAAGGTTTAAAGACATTACGGTCATAAAGTATAGAGGTTTCTCTCTAAAAGTGGGTGTAAGTGTTTTATGGATCAGTTTTTTTGTGCAACTGTCACATTAAAGGAGCTAAATTGCTACATGTATACTTTGGCACCTAGAAATGGACACAAAATGGGTCACAACACATAATAATTTATTATAAATTTATAACTGATTTGCATTCAGTCGTCTTGATTTAAATTGACCAATAAGTCGTGTTTCCAATGTTGAATTAGCGACTTGCCTTCTTTAAAACAAATATACAGTAGAACTAGAATTTGTAAATAAACAGACATCTGTTAGTCTTTTGATGAAACAGTCATTTATGGTGAGTATTTGGCGTGAGGTCTATGGTACTCAGGGTAACCCACAAGAAACATCATATGGTCAAAAGCTGCTTGTATGACCTCTGATGCAACCTTCCACTACAACTTGTCAGATCTTGGTAATCAACGCCTTTCAAAGTCTGATTTACTTCACAATACACATACGTACATGTATTAGCACAACAGTTTGACAAGAGAACACTTGAATTGTCTTAGACCTACTGGTAGTAGATTGAACTATAATATACACATGAAATGGTTTTTAGGAACATGTCCTTAAATGAATACATGTATATATTAAAAAAGCAACACAATTATATGGAATACAATTACTGGTTTGTTACAGATATAACATGATGTTTCGATTAGAGATTACATGTCATAATGTTGTGCCATGTGTAATAAACCAGTGATAGTACATGTACACTGTACATGTACTTATGTATTCCATGTAAATTGTGTTGTGTTTATATTGTGCTAAGTCACTAAATGCCACTCAAGCCTTATATGTCTATTATTGATTTAATTATCTCCATTACGTGCTGCTTAATAGTTACGGTAAGCTTATGTCAAAGTGGTTATAGTGAAATAAATTCTAGGTATTTATTCAAAAGCATATTATGGGTAAAATACCCGCAAATGACACAGATTGTGAATATTTAAAAGGGAAAGTCCGGAATTTTAAACAGACATAAGTAAAACTGGCTTGAAAGTATGAAAAAACCCCATTGAAATGTGAGAATATAGCTCATTTACCTTCTCTGAAAATTTCCAATCCAAATATTTTAATCGCTGTTTGAAATTATTAATAAGATTTACTTAAAACAGGGTTACATGTACATATATATGTACAGGGTTTGAAAGAAATCGTCAAAATGTCCCTCATAGATGTACATTTTGTAGCACATTGTATGTGCCCATCTTTTTTAGTGTGTATAACCCTTAGAACCTGTGACCACCTATAGTTCAAAGAGTTAAAGGAGCTAAATCCCTCTTCTTTGGATGATATTGAGTTAAAGACTTGCCTCTTTTTAAGTAGGACATTGAACTCCATTTCATACTTCCTAAACTAATGATTTTTAAAGAAATATTTGTTGATGTGATGACAAGTTGTGTTTTTTAGCATACAATTCAGAACAGAGATTTATGACTGACAGGCATACGGATTTGATTACAACAGTGATATACTATAATTTATTGATAATTATGTAATTGAATTGAGTAATATAAATGATGCTATATTTATGGTATAGAATTTGTACTATAAAACTATTAAAACTACGATTTGATTTGTAATGGTGCACATTTAAGAATTAATGGTGTGTGTGTGTGTATTATATAAATGGAATACAAAATCAGCGAAGTGATATTGGGGTAGGGGGGAACTCCTTTTTATCTCATAAATTGACTGGTCTATTATAATATCAATCTGAGAAGCTGATGTGTGATTTTTACCGAGTTTATAGCAGTATTATTGAAGTCAGGGATGAATGAAATATTACATTGACCGAAGAAAATATTGTGACAGCCAAACCTATCTTTCAGATGAAATGTGATTTTTGACCAATACATATATATTTTGTTTTGTTACCAACACTACTTGTACTTTGAACACAGAAAATATTTTTACACTCAATAAACCCATAAAATAGACTATTGATACTGTCTTTCATCTGAATAATTTAGAGTTTAATCGGATTTATTATAATGGTCTTCTTAATGTTGTTTAATTTTAAAATATTTGTAAAATATTCTGACCAGAAAATCATTTTCTTCATTGAAATAAGATAAACCCCAATATATTCACAAAATACATGTACATGTAAATGGAACAGTTGATATTCCAGAATTATAAAATATATAGAAAATGTAAGGAAATGAAATGAAAAACATCAAAATTATTTATAATATGTGATTACATGTAAGCTCTAGCTAAATGAAACTCTTGTCTTATTGGGGGGATTTATTTGATATACATGTAGCATGTAATATTTATTTTGAGTGTCCAGCATACATGTATTGGCTTAATTAACTGACATTTTTTTTTTATTTCCAAAATGCCCATAAGTGAAATCTTATCAGAAATGAACAAAATGATGATTTTGGTTTAGTAACTGAGTCAATTTTTTAAGATAATTGCACATATCGCCAGTTTAACTGTCTTTGAATACACAATTTGAGTATGCACAGTTGCATTACATAAACTAAGTGAACAGAAGATTTGTCTAATAATGGTATCGTGTAAAATAGACATGGTCTCATGTTATAAAATAGTATTTCTTTGCAATGCTACTTACTACATTCACTACTTTTCATTGTGGTAATAAAAATAGTCGGAAAATGAATAAATGCTGACCACCTAGCCCCATTTTCCATATTTATTGTCATTCACCCTTTTCACTTTTCACCTGATCAAAGACACAGATAAACAATTTGATCAGTCAATACGCATACATGTACTTGATAGAAGATAATTGGTGCAAGTACATGTACGGTCATTAATTTAGGGAATAAAAGCGAGGACATCGGCCTTTTACTGTTGTTGTTTATGTTTGTAGTTTTAATTTCAAACACCTTTTGTCAAGATTGTTGTTAGTAAAAGGGTTTGGAAACATCTCAAATACTAGCTTGTAAAAAACATCAACACAAGCCAACTGGAAAAGGTGTTTGACCAAATTTGATAAGGGATGTAAATGCTGTGTTTTATCTTCATTCTATAGCATTGTTGTCTTTATTTTATCTTGATAAGACTAAGAGGTCTACATGAGACTTTTTTACATAGCTTGACAAATAGAACTATTAGGAGATATAGATAGATCTTCCATTTATCATATTATATGCCATACATTAACTCATTTTGAATGTTATTTTGATAAAAATATTTTGAGTTTATTTTAACATGGATAATGTTATAGAAAAAATAAATTTTCCAGAAATGCAAATAAATGTCCATAATAAAAGATGAACAATGTCCAATGGCTGTGCAATTATATCAAAGTTCTGACATTAGAAACTTCAAAATTTGCATTAATTTTGGTACTGGTACTGAATAACGCCTTGATATTGCAATTTGCAGATACATGTACCAGTTTAAATAGGTAATCTCCGTATTTCAAATGGCTTGGTCCATGTCTGAATTCAATCTCCCTCCTGGAGGAAATTTTCATAGAGCCTTGAATAATTGCTTTCTGTTTTGTCTAAGGATCCTTTTTTTGAATTTCAGTTTTGTTGTCAATTATATGTCAATGCCGTGGTCATTTGGTTTACTGTAGGCTTACCAGACAGTTTGAATTTATAGATCTAATTTGACATTACACTTTCATTGGACATATCATACTTTCAAATAAAAATAGCTTTTATTTTTTAAAAGACATTATGTGTTTTGATATCTTACAGATGATGAGACACTCCTGGGACAATTACGAAACATACGCATGGGGTGCCAACGAATTACGACCCATATCAAGGCATGGTCATGCCAGTATATTTGGAAACATTCCGCTTGGTGCGACAATTGTTGATGCAATTGATACCCTTTATATTATGGGCATGAAAAAAGAGTTTGAAAAAGCTAAAGATTGGATTGATAAAAATTTAAAGTTTGAAGGAGTAAGTATTATATGTGATTCTATCAAACAATATGCTAGATTTATCTTTAAATAATATGTCATACCGGTACATATACTTTATTAGTATGCAGGCCTGGAAATAAAGGTTTCAGATGTACGGGATAAAATGTCAGGCACTAATGAAATAGTACCTGACATTTTCAACTTAGTGCAGGACATGTATTAATAATATCATTAATAAAGACAAATCACTGCCGAACATAGTGACAGGCACCAGAGGTTTTGTGCCTGACATTGTCAGTGACAGGTGCCTTATTTCCAAGCTTGTTAGTATGGATCACTTTATTATTGATGAAATAAAAGCACCAATATGATTGAGACGAATGTATAGAAGTATTTGGTCGTGATATTATTTGTTTGTTGATTACTGTAATAACATTAATAGCCCAATATATTTCTTGTTTTGTTTTACAGTCGTCTGATCTGTCTGTATTTGAGACAAATATTCGATTTATTGGTGGGCTTTTATCAGCGTATGCTCTATCTGGAGAAGAGGTAAGTACAGTAACAATCATTGCATGATGCTAAATCTATATTATTTTTTCTGACCACCTGTTCATTTGGCTAGGGTTTTTGAGATTTTTCAAAATTATTTGTAATTGCATCAAATCAATTATTAAAAGAAGACTTAGTGTTGACTGATCCTGCCAGTAACTTGTTGAGTAACAGCATCTAGGAAATATCTTATCAGAGGTTAAATAACAACCATTCATTCATTTACTGAGATGTATTGCCAGTGTCATTTAGGCCAGTGCACGACAGGAGACAGTGTTTGTAGGAATGTTTCACAAGGAATAAGGTTGAACTCGATTGCCATCAACATGACCCCATCGCAACTGACTTCAGCTTTTAGTTACCATGGATAAGAGATACAAAGGACAACTTCGTAACGAAAACTCTACACACTCTACAAAAGACGCCATCTTTGGCAAGTTTTCCTGTTAATGTAAACTGGTAGCTGCATCGCAAATGTATGGGTGTAGGTACATATCACTTACTGTCATACAGCCGAGGCTAGATGTAGGGTTTGCCGAGTGGTGTCGAATGTCAGCAATAATAAAGTAATGGAGTTTACAAGACAGACCATGCTTTTGGGCGGCATCTTCTAATGCATTTGCTATTTCTTTTGATTATGTGTTAGATGTAATCATTATTGAGTCTGATTTGATTTTTTGACATAGGCAGTGAGTTTTGTAACAAGTTGAAAGCAGTAGCTCCCATTTGCAAAGTCAACATGAACTATGTAACATAATCAGATAATAAATGTGGATTGGACTTCTTTATTAGAACAGTGCAGGAACGAACATTACAAATACATCTATAACTCTAACAACCAATACAGCACACCGGAACATAACATATCCTAACATTAGTTTGTCGCCATAATGACCAGCGTCCAAATTCACGTCGGCTTCCATTGTCACATGCCCTCGTTCTGTCTTGTAGAGCAGTCTCCGGTCTGGGGCCTCTCGATAAGATTGTCTTCTATCGTCTCTTTAAGCTTCTAACTTGAGATCATTTATAAGACGAAGGAGTTATCCACAACCTTATTAGTATTTAACAGCCATTCACAAGTTATAATACATATATTAGAAGCCTTCTAACTTAAATAATGCATGTGTAACACATACATATACTAATTGTACGACAGCTATAACCCACAGCTGCTTAATGTTGTGTAACAACTATTTTTTTAAGATAAGAGATAAGATTAGCAGTATAGAACTTTACAGTGTATTAACCTATTATGGAGTATACACAATATATATTTACATAAGACATAATCAATACCTACCCACAGTAAAGTACTACCATGTTTGTTAACATATAATTATAATGCATAGTGAAAAAGTAAATTAAACGGAAAAAGTTAACAGCTGATCAAAGAAAATGATAAAATTTCACCATACAAATTTTGATTCGACTGTTTTCCAATTTTAAATGAATGTTAATCGACTGGACAGATATTATTTATTGACATCTGTTGGGATATAGATAAAAAGACTATTTATCTGGATTGTCAGACTATTTGTCTGGATTGTCAGACTTTTCATCTGGATGGTCAGACTATTTATCTGGATTCTCAGACAATTTATCTGGAGGGTCGCACTTTTCATCTGGATTGTCAGACTTTTCATCTGGATTGTCAGACTATTCATCTGGATTGTCAGACTTTTCATCTGGATCGTCAGACTATTCATCTGTCTGTTTTATTGCTTTGCTGAAATTATAGGTTAACTGCACAGAGGAAATAGTTTCTTTTTTGGTCCACAATCGTAAAAGTTGTCATTTACCACGAAACTTTCCGCTTAAAATTCTGCTGGGGAGAGCATGATTTTATCATCCAGAATAAATCTAAACCTTAGCGGTAATTATATTTAAGACCTGAATATGAATATGATGTTGATAAGGTATGATTATGATGCCATAACTACAACATGTACCAATATCAGTTATAGTACGGTATATAAATATATTGAATAAACCATTAATAAACAATACAAATAAACCTTAGGCCTACTGTGCTTTAATTTTTCAGATGTTTAAAAATAAAGCTAAAATGATAGCAGATAAACTAATGCCAGCGTTTAACACACCTACAGGTATACCACAAAGTATGGTGAATGTAAAAACGTAAGTAAACCTTTCTAATTCTATATTTAACTAATTCATCATTACTGATGACTTTATAAGTCAATTACTGGTGAAACCGAATAGGACAATAGGCTTTCTCACCATTGACATATTTGTTTTCCAGGTGTTTTTTTAAATGAAACTTTGATTGAAATTTAATACACTACTGTATACAGAGCTACAGATTGATTTCATAGGATTCTATTTTCTTTTTAACTGAATTACTGGCCTATGTTGACTTAAAATGAATGAAAATTCTGAGATTATTTTAGGTTCAATCAAGTGTACATTGATATAGGTACAGTTTTGTGAATTATGCCCCTGTATTGACTTAAAATCAATGAAAGTTAGGTTTACCGAAAATGTTTTAGATGAAACTTCAAGATATTTTTTTAAAATTTAAAATAGCATTATGCAAGAGCAAAATCTGCTTGTTACAGGTCTTTCTATAGGCCTGAAATGTTATCTAAATAATCAATTAGACATTAATTAACATATCCAGACCATAATAAACTCTTGATGTCAAGGCTAGCCTTCGATGTTGGCGGATTAAATTCATATATGCCGCTTAATGGCCATTGATAATTAAATCAATCAAGTGGATAATCGAGACAATGCTGTTTACTTTAATGATTTTAGTAATGATGACAGAGGCTATGTGAATATTTCACTCGCTTTTTTCTCGGCTAATAGTGGATCAATTTTCAGCAAATTACCTTTACACTATGTAGTTTTTAACTATTATAGTTAGAACTGCCATCTCTTTATCTTATCTCCCATAATGTATCTTTAATGTACTGTTTTACATACGTTCTATGAAAATTTTAATTTTATTATATGTACAGAAAGGTATTCGCAGTATCGTATTGGCCTCTTATACATATCTGTACATACATTAATGTTTTGAGGAGTATGATGTATGTTGACACTTGTGTTTTACTCATACAACTACCCATATTTCATTATGTTTTCTTTAAGAATAGAATTGGGTTTGCAATTAATGTGACCACATTTAATTTCTTAATCGGTGGCCAAATAGTCTAATGCATGCACTTAAGATCCTAAGATCTGTGATTGAGTTAAATGGTGTGGTTTCGATTCTCTTCTCGTACATGACAACTGACAAGTAGCAGGGTTGCCTGTCAAACCGCGAGGGTTTTCTGTGCGTCTTCTGGTTTCCTCCTACTGCTAAAGATCCCTACAAACAAGCAAATTATTCAAATACAATTGAATGAAATATTACTCTCTCTCTCGCTCTCTCTCTCCCTCTCCCCTCTCTCTCCCTTATTTTTATACCCCATTGAAATGTGGTCGTATATTGTCGTCATCCCGTCCGTCCGTCCGTCCGTCCGTCGATCTGTCGGTCCGTCGGTCCGGCGTCCACAATTGCTTGTGGACGCTCTAGAGGCTAAAGTTAATATCCCATTGACTTTAAATTTATACACAGTGTTTAAGGTCATGAGACGAAGAAGCCTATTGTTTTTCAGCGATTTCCGATAATAACTACCAGAGTTATGGCCCTTGATCACTTCAAAAAATCTTGTGGACGCTCTAGAGGCCAAAGTTAATATCCGATTGACTTTAAATTTATACACAGTGTTGAAGGTCATGAGACGAAGAAGCCTATTGTTTTTCAGCAATTTCCGATAATAGCTACCAGAGTTATGGCCCTTGATCACTTCAAAAAATCTTGTGGACGCTCTAGCGGCCAAAGTTAATATCCGATTGACTTTAAATTTATACACAGTGTTTAAGGTCACCAGACGAAGAAGCCTATTGATTTTCAGCGAATTCCGATAATTAGTGCCAGAGTTATGGCCCTTGATCACTTCAAAAAAATCTTGTGGACGCTCTAGCGGCCAAAGTTAATATCCGATTGACTTTAAATTTATACACAGTGTTTAAGGTCATCAGACGAAGAAGCCTATTGATTTTCAGCGATTTCCGATAATTAGTGCCAGAGTTATGGCCTTTGATCTCTTCAAAAAATCTTGTAGACGCTCTAGAGGCCAAAGTTAATATCCGATTGACTTTAAATTTATACACAGTGTTTGAGGTCATAAGACGAAGAAGCCTATTGATTTTCAGCAATTTCCGATAATTGGTGCCAGAGTTATGGCTCTTGATCACTTCAAAAAATCTTGTGGACACTCTAGAGGCCAAAGTTAATATCTGATTGACTTTAAATTGATACACGGTGTTTATGGTCATAAGACGAAGAAGCCTATTGATTTTCAGCAATTTCCAATAATTAGTGCCAGAGTTATGGCCCTTGATCACTTCAAAAAATCTTGTGGACGCTCTAGAGGCCAAAGTTAATATCTGATTGACTTTAAATTGATACACAGTGTTTAAGGTCATAAGACGAAGAAGCCTATTGATTTTCAGCAATTTCCAATAATTAGTGCCAGAATTATGGCCCTTGATCACTTCAAAAAATCTTGTAGACGCTGTAGAGGCCAAAGTTAATATCCGATTGACTTTAAATTTATATATGTTTAAGGTCATGAGATGAAGAAGCCTATTAATTTTCAGCGATTTCAAATAATTACTTCCAGAGTTAACTTCCTTGATCACTTCAAAAAAACCTTGTGACACTATAGAGGCCAAACTTATCATCCGATTGACTTCAGATTGATACACAGAGTTTAAGGTGTTGAAACGAATAAGTATTTTGATTTTCAATGAATTTTGATAACTGAACAGCTAAATCCATGATATTAAATGATTCGTATACTAATTGTTAGCGTGGGGCAAAACTTTTTAAAAAGCAAGCAAATTCTAATGATTTTCTGACAATTACATAATGAGTTGTTACTCGTAATCAGATTTTAGTGTATTACAAACGTTTCATTCCCGAAAAAAAGTAAAATTACGTGACAACCCTTGTTGACTGCCCGGACGATTTAGCTGCTGTGGGCGTATGTTTCGTTGCCTGGCAACCTATCTTTATGTATTGTTTTGGAGTATATATTATAATATATTATATACTGATAGTAATACTGTACTTTTCACTCATTTAAGTAGCAATGTTTCATTATTCAGTTATTGATTTGTAGGTAACATGATTATAGAATTATTGAGTTGAAAAGCTCATAGATAATATTGACACTTTATCCGTGACTATAATCAGTATAAAACATTCCTGTGCTAATATTGTATGGATTTCTATACTATAATGATAGAAGCAATTACTTATTTTATTGCTGACAATTTATTACACAAGACAAAAATAATATTAACTTTACGTAAAGTTACATATATAAAATTGATTTTTACACCATTATTAAAATGTAGTGGTTAATGTGATACATGTTTTGTAATTGTCCTTTAACTAGTGTGATAAATATATTTAAAATGAGTAAATATGTTATTCTGTGCATTGGAGGATGGGGGGGGGGGTAAAGTAATTGGTAATGGTAATTAATTATTTTCAATGTGATGGATAATGGTAATTAAATACATTGGTAAAAATGAGAAAGTTATTGTAATGACTACATATAAAAAGTAATGGTAATGTAATGAGTTATATTTCCAATGTAATGGCCCAAGCCCTGTCTTCTAGTTGATACACTAAACGCTAATGTCTAGTCATTTGAATGGGACAAAGAACCAAAGTTCTGTGTACACATGGGCATGCACATAAATGATCCCTTGACAGTTTGAATCAAATATAAGAGTAGACCATAGCGCCACTGTCCTGGCGAAATTTCTCTTCAAGCACACTGTATGGTGGGGGGGTTGGATGGCTGAATGGTTAGCATGTGCGTGCTGTACAGTACGGATATCGAGTTGCTTTGACGGGACACGATTATCGTGTCGTTTTTTGTTAAAAATTTCCACGATAACGGCACGATATTGCCACGATAAATAACTCGGTGTAGCGGTCGCTATCGTGTGCCACGATAGTCGCGTGACACGATAGGCCTCGGTGTAATTTGATATATAAAATTAACGATGTTTATCTGTCATAAACAATTGATGTCAAAACGATATACTTCCACGATGTTATGAATGTTAAATATTTTCGTTAATAATAAGGACACAATTGCTTAGGTTATATAGTGTGAACATGCATGTTCACATACATTGTATTCTACACGATATATTTGCCGTTAAATTTCCACGCACTCATGTAAAGCTGCATATCTAGTACAGGATACATGTATAAATACATGTAGAACCTGCAACGGGATTTGAAAGCCCGTACTTACCGTGAAAATGAGATGAACGCAACACAAGTCTCCGATTGAAAGAAAAGTAACCACTATCGAATCCACACAAAAATCCAAGGCACTCGTTTTATTTCAGAAAAGAATAATTGTATTTCGACCGAAGAGTCTATTCCACCTAAATCTCAAATCAATGGACAGTATTGGACAGTCATAACTTTCAAAATGCTTCGATTCTTATCAAATTCCCAATCCTCTACCAAGCGTAAACGATCCTCATTGCTGAACTGTCAACTTGTAATGTCGTCATTTTCATGCAAGTTGAATAACAGAAATCTCCCGTGATATAAAAGATCAAAGGATAAAATTGCACGTAGCCACTTCTTAGATGTGTTTTCCAAACAACCCAAAGTCAGAAAGCGTGCATTTTGGATATTGTTTAGTTCATTTTATGTCTTGTAAAAGGGATATTCGGGTGGCCTGACATAGCAGCTAATTAACTGAGTTGTACTTGTTGTTAAATAAACTGTTAAACACTTGCTTATTATTAAGAAAACATGTACTTTTATTATTAAATAAACACGTTATTATATAATTGTTATGGAATTGTAATAAAAACACGCGGTGAGAGTTGATTTGTATTTACCCATTTATAAGTAACAAGCCAGATAAATTAACCGTAACAATTCGATGTTCCGTTTTGTCTCATGAAAATATCAATTCAGATCAATGTCCGTAAATAAAGTATATGTATAATTTACAGGACAATTTGACAATAGAAAACAATTTGGTCAAAAGAGTATTTTACACATATAATTTTTAGCGTAAATTAGTCGCAATTTGAGAATTTTTTGACGTTTACGCGAGCCGAGCAAGATCAATCGCTCCGTTAAACGTGAAATCATATTGTTATTAATGTATAAATAAAATATTAAAAGTACGTAATACGTAAAATAATCGCTATCTTATAAAAAACGAACTCGGTTTATCTAAAAGGGGCCGCGGCACAATTTAAGGAGTTTACTTTATTACAAAAACATTGGTGAACTTATCATTATGGCTGTAATCAAACAACTGACCGTATTCATGCAATAGACAATACATATCCTTATTAATAAAACCGTTTTAGTTTCCAATAATTATCACAGACACCCACATATCATTTTGATTGTTTTAACCCTCAACACGACCTCACGACAATTTCTTATGAATTGAAGCTTCTTTGATAGTGAGATTAATAATGGTAGTATTAGAGTTATCGACGTGTCAATTAGTCTAGAATGCAACATCAAAGGGAAGAGAGGAGATGAGATTGCCCAGCAGAAAAAAGCGTGCTGCTTAAGCTGTTAAAGGTTCCTGGGGCTATTTAAGGAATGACGTTTGTGCACACTGTAATAAAATAATGATCACCTGATAAATTATTAATGAGCACCGGTGTGATTTTATTGACGGAATATGTCAATTGCAAATAGGATGACTAAACATTATTTTGTCCATTACACGATCTGCACGAGTCAACCTTCGAGCATGTACCGATTTAAATAATTTAACAATCACACGTCCACATTCCTAAACACACGATTTTTACCGTAAAACAGTAATCGCAATTTCTCGTAACATGGTATTACACGTAGGGACTGTGCGGGGGTGTCGAGCCAAATACAAAAAACCCGTGAAACTTCGACGAATAACTTCGTAGTCATTTTCTTTATTTTGACATTCTGCTAATTGAGAAAATATTTGAGTAATAAACACGGGTTATTTTACAAGACATCTCTTTTGAAAATTTACCTTACGTTTAATTTTAACACGCCCAAATTGATTGACATGCAAATAACAAACCATTGTGACCCTTCTTGAATGCCAACCATTTGCCTACCAGAATCAAATTAACAATAGTGATGGGGTTTTTTTTTAAAAAAAAAAGATGTCAAACCATTTTTGGTAATTTTTATTTCTGACAATTTACAATACAAGTCGTAATAACAAGGAGACTACAGCAGGCTAACAATTTGTTGTAAAATGGGCGTCTTTTTTCTGTCAGTTGATTTCTTTTGATGTCACGTGCCAATTTACATTATGGAACCTTGATTGACAGTTTGCATTCACCAGACCCAATGGAGCCGAAATGAAAAGGTCAGCATGATATTATCGCCTTTATCGGAGTGATACGTGTCCACGTACATGTACATGTATTCAGCAAAGTTCCATAACCTTGCTGACGGTGAATTCTGGCGAGGCGTGTTTCGTATCGGTTCACGATATCTTTTAATTCATTTGTGATTTAAACCAGAATTAGTTGAGGTGTGATATACCAATACTGTATGCACCGTGTGGCTAATTTGTCAGTATGTAAATTACTATTTAGAAGGATAAAATTACACCCCGGTAAGACCATAATAATTGATTTGTGCGCATTTTATAATTTTTTCCGTATTATGAATGAATTTGTAATAGTCGATTGACGCAAGACTTCAAAATATCGTACATATTAATGAAGTAATAACGTATTGGTATCTATAGGCATATTCTGTTTAGAAGAAGAATGGATAGTACTTGGATGTCAATGTGTTTAATTCAGTTATGATTTCGAACTAGCCATCAAATATTCGTGATTAATGGAAAAATTCCAACATAGTAACTGATCTATAAAGTGCTACATGTATTTTACCTAAAATAAGCGACGAGATGCATGTTTAAATTATAACACCGAGTCGCACAATTATAACACCGAGTCGCACGGTATTTTCAACACCGAGGCAGTGCTATCGTGTCACTCGATATTTCCTCGGTATTCACTCGGTAAATCATGGAATTCCACGATAGAAAACACGGTAATATCGTGTTTGCTCAAACCTGCGCGATGCCTGTACTGTATCATACAATCTGTCATTGAGTCCAATGGTGCAGTTTTGATTCCCCGGTTGTACATGACAAGTAGTAGGGTCGCCTGTCCAACCTTGTGGGTTTTCTCCGGATCCTCGGGCTTTCCTCCCACTGCTAAAGACCCCTAAGCGCAAGCGAATTTAAATAAAATTAAAACCATATGTTAGTCCTGAAATGACCTAGTTTGTGTCAAGTGGATGTTAAATCCCATTTCTTTGTCTCTCTCTCTCACACTGTGTGGTGTATGTCCATCTTCAGTAGCCCATTCGGAGCAGTTCAGTATAACATAAAACACTATTTCATTTCTAATGGCTAAAGTTGTCATCTGTATGATTTATTGCTTGGCAATCTATCTTATATATTCTTACTAAAGTACTTTCTATATATATGCCTACATGTATATAGTATAAATATAGCTGTTATAAGTTGTTCCACTCATCCATTCATCTGTCATTCTTTCAATGTCTCTCATCCATTGTTAAAATTATATACATTATTTATAGTATGCACAGTTAATTACCAGGGATTACTACCGATGAATTACTTGCAGAAGATTGCTTCCTTTCTATCCCAACGGCATCACTGGGATCCATTCTTGTCATCACCATACTGGAGATTCAGTAGCCCATTTTATTGTACTTTTAGTAGAAAGTTAATTCATCACATTCTTGGAGTCAATTCTTTAAATAAGTGAAACAAATAAGTCCATTTATTTTAATGCTTTCTGGTGAATGTAAGCCCAACTGCAAACTAAATTGTTCAATGAAATACTCCCAAATTTGCATATTTTTGTTGATTTTGGGTATTATTATTTTCTCCCTTGTTAATTATTGAGAATTGTACACAATAATTTCTAAAGCTAATTGTCTAAATTTATTGATTTCCCTTGATACTTCTAATGATTGTTATATTATAAACTCTATTTTTAAAAAGCGACCAAGCATGTTCATTGATATCTAGCTTTTAAGGACAATATTGATAAGATCATTGTTTAACAATTTTGTTTTAAAGTTGTATTCATTCGAGAGTAAGCTTCTATCGATCAAGTAAAATATAAACTACAAAGAAAGAAATATTTATTGTCGTAAATTTAATAGCTGTTGAATAGCAATTAGAATTTCAACTTGACAAAACATGAAACAGTGAAATTATTTAAAGGTTTTAAAATATCAAACTTGGTACACCCCCACATCCCTATCCCTCCTCACGATACAACATACATAGCAGGTTGCACATACTGGACTATTTTTATACGCCCACATTGAAATGTGGTTGTATATTGTCGTCACCTCGGTCAGTCGGTCCCTCGTCCACAATTGATTGTGGACACGCTAGAGGCTGAAGTTAATATCCAATTGACTTTAAATTTATACATTGTGTTTAATGTCATGAGGCGAATAAGCCTATTGATTTTCAGCGAGTTATGGTCCTTGATCACTTTGAAAAATCTTGTGGACACTCTAGAAGTTAAAGTGTATATCCGATTGACTTTAAATCTATACACTGTGTTTAAGATCATGAGACGAAGAAGCCTATTGATTTTCAGCAATTTCCAATAATTACTGCCAGAATTATGGCCCTTGATCACTTAAAACAATCTTCTGGACGCTCTAGAGGCCAAAGCTACATGTAATATTTGAATTTTCTGCTTTAGCTAAGGAGTGATAAGCAATTTGATTGGTCAAGACTTTGGAATATATCAATTCTGCTTTTAATTGAGTTAGAATGTTTAAACTTGTTGTAGATGTTCATTACGTGAATGTTTTGACTTAGTTCAATGATTAACATTTCGAGCTGAAGCTAAGCAGAGCTAATCAATTTCATTTATCAATGCTTTAGGACAATATACAAGATAATTTTGATTCTATCTGATAGAGAGTGATGAAACTTAATGTATAGTTTGATTGCTCCATACTTTTGAAAAAATTAAATGTGCAATTAATTTATATGTGTCATCTATTTATTTTGGGATTTGGCGGACATCAGCCTTACTGTTTTATATCTACATGTATATACAGATTTAGCTCTTACACATCAGCCTCACTCTTTTATATCTATATATACAGATTTAGCTCTTAAATATATAATGCATCTTTAAATGACTGTATATATGCTTGCACTTATCATACCTATTTATTTATTGCAGTGGTAGTAGTCGTAATTGGGGTTGGGCATCTGGTGGATGTTCTATATTATCAGAATTTGGTTCATTACATTTAGAATACTCCTATTTATCTCAAATTACTGGCGATAAAATTTATATGGATAAGGTATGTATATAAACCAATATGGCTGATTGATCAAACTGTTCAGTTGTTTACATTATGCTTCGATAATAAGAACAGGACATGAATTGCACTTAAAATCATTTTGATGCCAGTTTCTCTTGTAAATATTAATTTCCATGTTTATAGACCTTAAATTGTCTGTGATAACTACACAACCTTGGCTTAGTTCCAAACAAAATAAAGTAAATTTGATTAAAACATAACTATATTTTGGTATTTATTTTTTCCGATTCTTTTGTTCTGTTTTCATAATCTGCTGAACTTATAAGATTTTGATGAACTTCCCATTGAACTTGTAGGTATTTAAACATTCACATTAAACTACGGTTTTATGTGTTTGTTGTCCAATTTTGACCATCAAAAGAAGCTGATAATTGCTTTTAAAGATACTTCGTATAATGACTATGAGTTAAATCCTTTAAAGATACTTCTGATAATGACTGTATGAGTTATTATTTTTGATTAGTATTTAATTGCCCCTTTTACCTACAAAAGTATACATATGTTACAATTTATATGTACTGATCACATGACTAAGCTGATGAGGGCGTATGATTTGTTGCCTACCTTCCTTTAAAATGAATTTCTTTACTTGTTATGTTACAGGTGATGAAAATTCGCAACTTTTTACAAAGCATTGAAAAACCACAAGGTTTATACCCAAATTATTTAAATCCTAGAACTGGTAAATGGTGTCAAAGTAAGTATTCTCTTAGTAATATAGAATATAGATCATGATATATACATACACAGGAAATGGATTAATATGCCACACAATATAACACTAACAGATATTTTAACATATAATCAAATCAGGGTGAAGGCCAGGGTACATCACAGATAGTCTGTTGTTATCCTTGAATGACATTTAGCGAATAAGAGAGTACAAGACACAACAGAATTTATGTGGAAAACAATCAATGGATTATACACTTCTGTACTTGATATAGATGAGAAAATTTGAAACATTGACTTAGAGATTATACCACCAATCATCAGATTTAATAGATTTATTTCCAACGATACACTTTAAACCCAGGACTGGTCATGTCTACTGTTACAGGTGGATGACAAGTTTTATCACAGTAAACTCTTAAACATACATTATGCAAGAGCTAAATCTGCCTATGTAGGTCTTTCTTTAGGCCTGAAATGTTATATGAATTATTAATTACACATTAATAAACTTATCCAGACCATAATCATCCCTTGATGTCAATGCTAGCATGCAATATTTGTGGGATTATGATCCTATTTGCTGCATAACTTTCTTTCACGATCTAATGATTAAATGGATAATCGAGACTATGATTTTTGTTGTACCAACTTAAGTAATGATGATCGAGACGAGGCGGAACTTTCATTTGCTTAATTCTCGGTTCATAGTGGATCAATTCGACTGAAATTTCAGCTGATAGCCTTTACATTAGGGCCAAAAGGATTCACCGGTGAACACCGCGATTTTATCCATAAAAACGATGAACGATATTTTTTTTAAGAATATCGATAATCGAGATTTTTTTTTCAATTTAAGGTTCACGATTAATTTCATACTATATCGCGATATTTGTTCAATAAATGAGACATGTAGGACCCTTAGAAATTACCTATCAGTTCAGTACGTACGTACACAAGGCCTAAATGTAAAGAAACCCTTGGTAGCTATAAATAGACTAGGAACAGCTCGCGTCTTCTATAGGCCCGGGCATGACTCGGAAACTGGATAAGACAATTTTTTCCATTGGACAAAATACCGGAAGCCATGCATTTTACACCAATTCCTCGCGATGCCGGTGGCTCTTATTCGATTGAATGAAAAGCGTGTTGAAATTTTGGTTAACAGTCTCTCTTAGTCTTTCGACTATTATGTTCACACCCAGTACTGGTGGTAGCAGTGTTACACTTGGTGAAGTTGAAATAGAAAAGCCACCCGCCTGTTCGATCAAAGCAAACTGATCATCACTGATAAGCATGACATCGACGAGGCTTAATGAGTTCGGCTTATTAACTTTTTTGCTCCTACAAATTAAATTCTCAAACATTTTTTTTAGGTAAAAGAAAAATAAATAAAGACGTTTGAAGTATTTGTAGTTAAAAATATTTCCTATTTAGTGTAAATGGGTATTAAAATGAGTAAAATGCATCATTTTGCCCGAAGCAGTTAGGTGTTAAGTAAACATTGCACGAGCCGTTGAGCTAATGACTGACGCCTCCTGCACTCAACGCACGTGTTGTGGACAGTCATCTGTTACAGAGTTAATTCGTAAGTAATTCTCTGTGAAACAGATTGCCATCGAAGGTGTGGGAGAATATTGGTTTTCCTGTTTCGTACTTCCTGTTTGAGTGTTTCGCACAAAATGAAAAATGTGCCAAAAATATTGGTTAAAAGTTAAATATATAAATTTTAATTTATCTAATAATAAACAATATAAATTTAAAACATTGTGTATTTTTTCTTTATTTCCAGAAAACTTTAGTCAATTTCACATTAATGGCATGTGTATCGTGATGCACCCGTATCGTTGGGCTACGACATCATGCTGTATCATATCGTTGCTCAACGTATCGTTTTGGCCCTACTTTACATTATCTGGCTTTTAACTGCTATAATAAGAACTGCCAACTCGTTATCTAATCTCCCATTACATGTATGTATCTTTAAAAAGCACATAAAACAAACAATAAAACTAGTTTTGTTTCCCAGGTGCATTATGTAAGATTTAGATAAAGAACTGGCTCTTCTTGCTTTATAGTTCAAAAATGGATAATGAAAAATGAATATATTGAAAATTTCATAAAAATTACTTTATTCTGTTAGGACTCTCTGAAGATTTAGTTTAGATTGTTTATAGCAATGGTACTTGACAATGGGGACTAAGCTTCAATTGTTCATTTTATCATTAGATTTTTAAATTCCGTTGGTGTTCAAATCCATTTAGATCTCAGCCATCCTGGTGAATTAATGTCCAAATAATAATTTATATAAGATTAATTCAAATTGAGGCCATAAAAATGGCTGGCAACAAGCAGATTTAGCTCTTGCATAACGTATCATTAATGATTATATACAGTGCATGGCCCATAATTAACTAATACAATCTAACACTAATCTAGAAAACACACTTACACAGGTACTTGTATAAAATGTAACAGATTGTTATAATCTGTTATTAATAAGTAGATTAATATGTGTATGTGTACTTATTACTGTTAATATATTGAGTAATCCACAGCTTCCAATTTATCTTTCATACTTTTATTTAAATTAAATGTTCCTGAAAAGCTATGGTTAAAGGCCTTATATAATTAAAAATTATTGAAAAAGTCTAAATTTCTACATTCACCTTCTTCGTGGGCGCTGTATAGGCTGAAGTTAATATTCAATTGACTTTAAATTTATACACAGTGGTTAAGGTCATGAGACGAAGAAGTCTAATGATTTTCAAAGATTTCCAATAAGTACTGCCAGAGTTATGGCCCTTAATCACTTTGAAAAATCTTGTGGATTCGCTAAAGGCTAAAGTTAATATCTGATTGACTTTAAATTGATGCACAGGGTGTAAGGTCATTAGACAAAGAATCCTATTGATTTTCAATAATTGCTGCCAGAGTCATGGACATTGATCACTTTGAAAAATCTTGTGGATGCTTTAGACTGTACAGACTATTGTTATCATGTGATTGATTTTAGATTTACACACCGTGTTTTCGACTAAATATAATCGTTTCGATTGACTTTAGATTGATACAAAGAGTTTAAGATCTTGAGACGAATAAGTGTATAAATTCAAAGATTTTTTGTCAAGTTGTTTTTGTTAAGCCAATGGAATAAGTTAACAGATATCTAGAAAATATCGGTTAAATCAAATACTCACATTCTGGTGATGAAGTGATGAAAGTGTTTCACACCTTACAAATTTCTTTTAAGAATCATAACTGCTCTCATTATTTCTGTGTATCACATACAAAAAAATGTTACTTTACTTTTAGATAGCGTACTGGATCCCTTTTTAAAAGAATATACTCAATTCAAGGTTAAATTTTTAAATAATGGAATGAATTAATTCTACTTGAAGCTGATTAAATCATATTGGTTTGGAGATTTTTTTACTATTGATTAAATCACATTGGTCTGGGGATTTTTTTTTTACTATTGCTTTGTCTAATGTGTGCACTTTAGATCATAATTTGTCTCATTGGATCGAGTGGGATGGTTTTAATTTAGTTAGTGTCAAGTGGGCGTTAAACGCATTCTTTCTGATTATTTTCATACATTAGCAGTCAAGTATTGGAACTTTAATAAACTTTAAAAATTGGAGGTTCAACCCCATGTCATTTCATTTCATTTAAGTGTTAAATAGATATAAATACCTTGGTATTTATTTTATCGTTAAGAGCTTTCTACCTCTTTAAAAATACAATACTACCAATGCTACTGTTTGAAACAGACATCTGCGGTGTCAATATCAGGAATTACAAGTCGTATGAAATAAACATACAATACTACCAATGCTACTGTTTGAATTTCTTAGATAAAAATCATAAGAGTGATGTTTTAAATTTGGACAGCAGGTAATACCAATGCCTGATGATAGGTATCATAGTATTGTTATGGTATTTAGCCAATTCTGGGAGGAAAACATATTGCAAGTATTAAGAACGTATTATATGAATGTGACTTCCATTAGGTAGCTAGGGGGTTGAATGGTTAGCCCTGTGCGTAGTGTCATAATGTCTGTCATTGAATCAACTGGCGTAGTTTTGATTCCACGGTTATACATGACAAGGAGTAATATTGTATACTATACTGAGCGCCATAGAAAATGCATCACTTAGTTTTTTGTATAACAAATCCTGTAAACAAATCTTATTTATTTTGCTTCTTATTGTGAACAATATTGAAATGGGAACACATCAATAACAACACAAGTCTAGCAAGGTTTATGAATATTTATAAGTGGTGACAGATTTCCCACACAGGTGAATAAAGTGAAATGAAATGTGTTTAACGCTCTAGCTTCCGGCACTGACTGGTCTAATATAGGCAGGCATAAACCATACAGTAGCTACGAGGGAAATTTTGCCAGGACAGTGGCACTACCGCATACTTTTATTTAGAATTACAACCGTCAAGGGTTTTTTAGGTGCACACCAATATGTACACAGGAACTCGTTTTTTTTTCGTGCCATCTGAGCGACTATGCATGTCCCTACACAAGGTATGACTAGATGTCCCTACACACATGGAAGAATATTCTGATTAGAATAAGTAGGTCTACTTAAAGCCTGTTAAGGTGCTTAATTAAACTGGTTTAAACTAGTTTAACTTTGTCGTCTGAACGCAAATGTGGGGCAATTAAACCAATTTAAAAAAAACAGCTCGCGACCTGTCTTCGAGAAGGCTTTTTATTTCAAACTGGTTCATCTTTGCTGTCTAAATGGGTTGGCTTAAAAACACGGCTCCAGCTTGTGAAAATATCAGGATCAGGCAGAGCCAATCTTATCGAAAGCGTGTGAGATTCGAATAAAGAATGTGAAGCTGCCCATGCATAGTTAACTCTAACCCCCGACTGAAGAAGTCAGAATAATTAAACTGGTTTGGCTTATAGTACGTGTGAATGAAACACGATGCTGTCTTAAAAACCGTGGTGATTTTGAACTGGTTTAAAAATAAGCTCCTGAACGGTAAATTAGAACCAGATGTACTGGTAGATTATGTTTCATTTTATTAACATTGCAGTGTAAAAAACGATAATTATGTGTACCGTAATGAAATTGTAATGCATAATATTTTATCATTACAGCTCATGTATCTATGGGTGCTCTAGGAGATAGTTTCTATGAATATCTATTAAAAACATGGTTATTAACAGGAAAAACAGATAAAGATGCTAGAACTATGTATGATGGAGCCATACAGGTAACTGGTTGTAATAAATATACTGCTATAAATAAATATCTTAACAATATGATTACAGTTAGGTAACATCAGCCTTTGTTTCTACAGTGATAACCTACAGTAGGTCATAGGCCTGATGTTTCATTTGCATTTCTTGCTAAAATATCAAATTTCTCATGACTTAATCCTTGCTAATATCTACTCAGACGGATTATTGAATTAAGATCATAAAATCAAACTACCAATGCTAGATAATCTCCCAGGTTGGATTCAATATGATTTTACTAGGTCCATCAGGTTTCTCCACGACATAGAAGATGGCAGTGTCTTATAGCGTTTGATTAATACAATTTATCATAACTGTTGTAAATACTGAACAGAATGGAACTATTTAGACTGATATTACGGTACTTTTGGAAGTGAAACTTTTACAATATTCTAGTATGCAAGGAATTGATATAGCGCTAAAAATAACACATCAAGTCTTTACACTGCAAAAACTGTTGTATGGCTTTAACTTAAATGTATATTATTTATTTGAATTATTGTAGAAAAATATTTCTTTTTTTTCAGGCTATGGAGGATAAAATGTTACAAACTTCAAAAGATGGTCTTACATATTTTGCGGAGTATAAATCAGGAAGATTAGAACATAAAATGGATCATCTTGCCTGTTTTTCAGGTAGATCTATTATCATTGTACAGTTAGTTCACAGTGTTACTGTATATCTGTTATATGACTATACATGTATAAATGTTCAAATTTTATATACAATTAAAGCTTTAAAGTATTTTGTTTAATTAGATATAGTTTATAAACTAGTTTACAATTGTCTTTTTTTTTTATCTAGGTGGAATGATGGCTTTGGGAGCTAATGGTTCATCAAATCCTACTAAATATTTACATCTTGGTGCTGAAATAGCCAGAACTTGTCATGAGTCATATGACAGATCAGGTCAGTCAAAAATATACCCAAATTATTGGGTAATGTATCAATAGAAGATTTATTTTTTTGCATACATTTAATAGTATGATTAAAAGAAATGTTAGAATATAAACCCCAGTTGAGGGGATGTCATTAATCCAGGCAAGAAAATCATTCTATACTTAGACCAGTACAGATGGACAATGTCGGGCATGAATATATATTGGAATGGTGTAAAAGTTATAGGTTCTTTCTATGGAAGTTTGTCATAATAAACAAATTGCATGGATTGTTTCAAATCATTACATAACCATATTATGATATAGAACAACAAGAGTACCTGGTAGTTACATTTTATGTCACTTTCATAGAGAGGGAGGGGGAGAGAGAGAGAGGGGGGGGAGAGAGAGAGATTTCAATGTCCACTCGTCCATGAGATTGATTGTGTGTTGGAGTCTTTAGCAGTGGAAGGAAACTGAGGACCAGGAGAAAACCCATATAATTGGACAGACGACCCTACTCCTTGTCACTTACAAGTGGGAAATCGTAACCGCGCCTCTTGACTCAAAAACAGACCTGATCTAACTCGCTTGTGTTAACCATTCGGCCACCCAACCCTCCGTCTGATGTCAAAGGCTATATGATGTCATGATGTGTACAGGGTAGTTTGAAGTAGTTTAAGTATATTTGTAAGCACGTGTCAATAATAAAACAATGTAGCACAAATTATTTTCTGTGAATAGTCAGGGCTTGGAAATATGCCGTACGGGCGAAAGGTCACGTGGCCAATTGGATTCAGATTAGTTTATTTTTAGTGTTACCGGTACTCGCAAAAAGTAGACTTTAATAACTTATATGAGACAAAACATTTTCTGTGAATTTTTATCAGACGAAAGACGTTTGAAAGGAGCTAACTATTCTGAGCTAAAATATCTTCTAGTCTTCAACTTTGGGTGACCTATATTGGACGTGGGAGGATCTCCAGCTTTTGGAACTTCCAAATACAATGCCTGCATGCATGCTTGAAATTCAAGGTCAACGCCGCCATTATTTTCGGCTATTCTTTTACCGTACTTGGCATGTATTAACTCAACGAAGTTTTTTATTTACGAAATGAGCCGAGAAGGATTGACACTGAAGGTATTCATTGCATTGATTGACTCTTTGATGGGTTAATTAATCGACGAGTAACAATTACCTTTTTGTAATCGGCCGAAAATAGATTGATATATGACATCGTGGTGGCTTGTTCATTGTTTTATCAATCAGCATGATAATTAACTCTTTGTAAATTGGCCGAAAGTAGATTGATATATGATACCATAGTGGCCGATTCATTGTTTTACGATTCGGCTAGATTAAAAATCAATCGGCTAAAGCCGACAAAAAACAGCCGATTAAGATCCCTGGTTTGATCACAATTAATTTTATATTATTTCGATGTTCTTTTTTATTCTTCTTTTAGCAACGAAATTAGGACCTGAAGCTTTTCGTTTTGATGATTCAACACAAGCCAAAGCAACGAGACAAAACGAAAAGTATTATATCTTACGACCGGAAGTAATAGAAACATATTTCTATATGTGGCGTTTAACCAAAGAGCAAAAATACCGAGACTGGGCTTGGGAAGCTGTACAGGTACTGTACCATTCATTCTGTAGAAGTGTATTTTAGAAAAAATTCTGCAGACTCAGCTTTAAAATTTCAAATCTTTTCAATGAGTTCACAGCTGACAGCTGCTTTATTTGAATTAAACACTTAACCATTTAATGATTTGAGGACGTTTAGTATTTGGGTAAATGGAAGCAGATTACTAAATATTATTATTTAGGGTGCCCAACTATTAGTGATTATTATAGCAAGAAGATAAAGTACAACTGATGTTTTAAATTACAAGAAATATCATGTCCTGCAATTTTTTAATGGTTATTTAAGATAGTTTGAAATGCTTTTAAGAACAGATTTGTATGAAGTTTGAAATATTATACATATTCAAATTTAAAAACTTTTACCTATAATATTATGCAAATGGTATTCAAACCTTATATTTAAAAGATTTACAACAATTACAAAAGAGTAATGAAACAAAAGGCTGGTTAACTGTTCTCTGTTCTGCACCAACAGGTCTAATGAAAACAGGTTATACAACATCCTCAATATCCCCAGTGGTCTCATTCCGTTCAACTCCACTAACACCTTAGTTCATATATAACCTATTTTTAACGACCAAACAAAAAAATCGTTAAAAAACAAAGGAATTTGACGAAGGGAAGTGTCTCCCATCTTGTTGCAACAAACAAGCCACCATATTGTTGTGAACGTAAGCAATGAGGCTAGGACTGGTTTTGTAAACAGATTGGTTCGTAGGATCAAGTTATGATCAAGGGCAGATAATCTGAATACGGGAATACCCCATGGATAAACCCAAGGTATGAGAGAGAAAGTTAATCATTGTTTGATTAACAGTGTGTAAGCCTATTTTTATCATCCATACTCATTATTATTGCAGGCTTTAGAGAAGTGGTGTCGAGTAGAAAGTGGTTATACTGGAATACGAGATGTTTATCAATTAAATCCTAATAAAGATGATGTTCAACAAAGTTTCTTTTTAGCAGAGACATTAAAGTATCTTTTTTTAATTTTTTCTGATGATTCGGTCATACCTCTACATAAATGGGTTTTTAATACAGAAGCACATCCATTACCTATCAAGTCATAAAGTCAATACCAATTTTAGAATATATACACTCTACATGTAAACATGTAAATATTATTAATTGTCATATTTTTAATTTATCTGTTACACAAAATTTATATTATTATTTGTTCAAATGTATTGTATATAAATATATATGTAAACTTAAACATGTTCTGTCTATAAAAATATTGATTTTTTATTAAATATACAAAATCTAGTTATTTTTTTATTAGTCATAAATGCTGTTTGATTAAAATAAGTAAATAGGGTTGGAGTTATGTTTTATAAACAGGGTAAACTTTAGAAGTCAATAATTGACCAATTTTAATAATGTTTTGATCAAAGTGCATTTGGTAAGACTTGGGGAATGGTCTGAAAGTCTATACATGTATTTGCCTTTTAGTTTGGAATATTATGGATTTAAAATATCTGAGCATGGTTTGCATGATATAGGAACCCCTTGCAAACTACAATAGTCTTAAGAGAGTTGAATTTGTATACCGGGTACCAGCTGTCCGATCAATCAATTATTATTGAGTTGATTAAATATACATTATAAAAGTGTTGGATAAAGAGATTGTCATTCTTGCTATAATAGTTCCAAAAAAGATTATGGAAAATGAATATATCGAAAATTTAATTCAAATTACTCTATTGCGAGCGGGGGGGGGGGGCCTAGAGAGCCGGTCACCTCTTGCTTGCGGCTGTGGTTTCTATCCCTGGTGTGAGCGTATGTGACATGGAGATGGGGGCGCCTTCTCAACCTCGTGGGTTTCCCCCGGGCACTCCGGTTTCCTCCCACTGCTAAATACCCCTACGCGCAAGCGAATTATTGAAATAAAATTGAAACCATATGTTAGTCCAAAAATGACCTAGTTTGTGTCGAGTGGACGTTAAATCCCATTTCTCTCTCTCTCTCTATTGCGAGCGAATGTTTGATAAGATGTATGCATTAATTGTTACCACCATTCTGGTTGTTAAAGCTAAATTTCGCCTCACCATTTTTATATGCTCACATTGAAATGTGGTGTATATTGTCGCCACCACGGTTGTTCGATTGTCGGTTCGTTCAATGTTCACGATTGCTCTAGAGGCTACAGTTAATATCCAATTGATACAGTGAAGAAGCCGATTGGCAGTGATGACGTTTGCCCTACATTCTAAATATATTGTGCAATATTTAGTTTGAGCCCAACTGTCACGATTGACGGACCAACTACATTGGCTCTTATGCTAGCCTTATTGATGGTTTACGCAAAAAATACCTATCAGCTCCGTCAATATATTCAATTGACATTAATACTTTTAGGCCGTCCTTTTCGCACATACACAATAAAAAACATGTCAAACAGTTTGACTTCAATATTATTGATGAAAAAGTTTGTGCGTGTGTGAAATGCTTAAGTTCTATATTGACTGAAGTAAAGTATTGTGTACAATTAAGTAGGTGAATATAATTCATAAAGTCCATGGGATTTAGAGATTTTGGTGTCACATTTGTCTGCCTTTCCATCCATCCTAGGCAAACTATTTCCATCAGAACCAACAGGATTTCAGTCAAATTTGATCTGTCAGTAGCATAAGGGGTTAGAACATACGAAGAATTTTTCTACCCCAGTGTTAGATCAGCAAAATTTAAAATAAAGCTAGTAAACAAGTTAACTTCTGCTTAATCTTTCGAAACACAAATTTAATTGAATACAGATTTGCCCATTACTAATCAAAATAACACATCAGATTAACCAAAGTCAAAAGTATATGTATTACCTCATCTCATGAGGGCAAGTAAGTTAACAGCAGATAACATAGTTTAGCTTGTGTCCTATGATATTGCTAAGAGAATGGGCCTATTATTTGTCCATATGAGTGCTGTAATTAAGTTGGGCAAATGGGAATGGGTAAATCCCACTACTCGTATCTCAAGAATAATTGTTCCAATGGCATTTATTAATTGAACTGGAATATAATTACTGCTTATAACAATGTTTCTCAAGTTAGGCAAATGGGGATAGGTAATCTCAAAAAATTTGGTCTCTAGTTAGGCGAATGGAAAATCTCACAAAATTAATCATTAAGAAGTACAAATATTTTTTCTCCACTTGGTAACTATTTATTTACATCAACATGTCTTATAATAAATCGATTAAATCACAGATATTCAAACTAATTTACTTTCAACAAACACAATTATCTAATACATTCATAAATTACACACAGATTAGCGTCTGTAAAAATATTTCTAAACAGGCTGGCAAACTAATTAGGTACACCAATAATATATTTTCAATATATATGAATTGACTTTTTAGACGGAAGTTATCATTTCACAGTCTGACCCTTTATCGTCTTCGTTGTTTGTTCTCTTTTTAAGAGATCGTAAATAATGTGACTTTTTTCTGGCATCTTTGTCCTAAAAGCAGAAATACCAATATTTAATTAATAAACAACTAGCAGTCTCATAACATAATGACTATAGGGGCAAAATTTAATATCGGCCATTCAGACTTTATTTCGTGATAGTAAAACTTTAACTCAATTTTCTTTATTTTGATTTCAAAAAACAACTTTGTCTACTCTCAATCTAGTTAGGTATTTGTTGGGTGTAGAATCTGTTGCTCAATGGTGACCAAACAAAACAAGGATATTGTGCTCTTTTATTTATTTTTTTAAAAATATCAAATTGAGATCCCACTGATCCCAGTAATGATTAATTTACAATGTTAAAATTATATAACATCTCAATGGTACCTTATCAAGGAGACAACTGGAAACACTGGAATCCAAGGAATGTTCATCAGGAAAATCATAGCCTTGTAGCACTAATGTCTGCTTTTTCTTTTGACTTTTAAACACCTCTCTAATCTATAATATCAAACATTGTCAATATTTATTGATACATCATCATCCATCACCATCAATTTTAAGTGCTTTGTTACACCTTGTGTCAGTATTTGGTTCTATAGCGATAATTTCATATTTTCTAAGAAAGTCAAAACATAATTTTGTCTTTTGCTCAATAAGTGTCAACTCACTATTATAAGATCATAGGCATTATCTCCCACTCTTATAAATTACTAACACAGGAAGTAATAACACAATTACCTCCCTTGTTTTTCTATTCGCCCCCATGCAATAGCTATCTTTAAGCGTTTAAATTTGAAGTTGAAAATGACATTTTTCCCAATTCTCAACTGGCAATAGTGAATTATAGGATTAATAGGATTATTCTTTAACAAGGTAGGACTGTTTATAATTACCATCTATTTTAAGGCTTTATTAGGGTTTCACACTGCGAAGCTTGTGTGAAACACTATTGTTTTTGTTAAAATTATTAGGCTTTCAGACTTTCGTCTGAAAGCCTATTGAGATTACTAAAATTATTATTATTATTATTATTATTATTATTATTATTATTATTATTATTATTATTATTATTATTATTATTATTATTATTATTATTATTATTATTATTATTATTATTATTATTAGGCTTTCAGACTTTGTCTGAAAGACTATTGTTTTTACTAAAATTATTATTTATTATTATTATTTTATTTTTCGGGGGAGCCTATTTCTCAGTGTCTGTAACAGATACAGATCTGGGACATAATTTTCTATCAGGAAACCATATGGTGGCTATCCCTTCCACTGTATTTGAAACTTCTGCGCAGACCGGAAGTGGTCGAATTTCGTGCGGTGCCAAAAAATTAAAAAACGGCCGTAGATTCGTTAATTTTGTATCTATTTTCATACAAATTACATTTTTGGAAACCCTGAGTCTTTTCTCGGACGATAGCAGTTGAAAATTTTGCAATTTCGAAACTTCGCCGTTGACTTCTAGCGTTTGAAAAATGAAAATATGTTGTTTAAGACACATTTTTTGTTATTTTTCAAAATTTTAAAATTTGACCTACATTTTTGGATACCTGACGGCAATCCGGTTCCAGTAATATAAGTTTCATTCAGAGTTATCGCCCTTTATTTTTCGATTTTTTTCGAATTTTCTTCACATTTTGTGAGCTTAAGTCTCGTTTTACGGCCAGATCGACGTTTCTGAAATTCCTGGAAAATGAAGTAATATGGTCAAACCACCGTTTAAAGCAATTTCAACAACAATCCGTAAACCGGAAGTAGTAGAAATAATATGCGATATTTTGAAAAAAAAGTGAAAAATGGGTGTTTTGGGTAAAAACACGATTTTTCCGTCCGATATCAATGGATTGAACGAATTAAGGTATCATTTGGTCGGGCGGTGATTGGACCACTGAATGATACCCAATTCGTACGGATACGATTAGCAGGAAGCAAAATATGGCACGCTGAAAATCAAGTATTTTCTGATTTTTAGCATTTTTGGACGCCTGTATCTCGAAAACTTAACCGCAACTTTTTTTTAAATTTTTTCTATCGAGAGTCCTTTCGGAGGTTTTGTGCATGAAGCCATCCAATAAGACTTTGAAATATCTGGAATAGGTGAAATAACGGACTGAAAATCGAAAAAAGTCGAAAAATCGTGAAATTTTGGAAAATGCTCTACTATTTTGTTATTTTAAGAGATTTTCAAAAAAAGATTGTATATTCAGATAGCAGACCTAATTAGGATTCTAACGATGTATAATATGTATGTAGTTATTGAAATTTAATTTTCGATATTTTAATTTTTTTGCATTGTTGTCACTTTTGAACATAGGATTTCTCAGGGGCATTTTATCTGATCAGATAATGTAATATGTCATTACAGAGCCCTGTGGCTATTTTAGTGCCCAAACCGGCTATTAAAACTATTCCGACAATAATAGCCATACCGGAAGTATTCAAAAAATGAAAAAAAAATGTTAAAAACATTGTCGCACTTGCGAAAAACTTGATTTCTCCCTTAGGTAATAGCGGACCAAAAGAACTAAAGTGTCGCTGGATAGCCCTATTAATGGACCATCATATGGTGTCTAAATAATACGATTTCGATTATAAGGAAATAATTTATTGTATGCCAAAAATCTAGTATTTTCTGATTTTTTAACATTCTGAGACGCCCTTTTCTCGAAAACAACGCCGCAGATTTTTCTTAAACTTTTCTTACTCAAAGTCCTATCGGTTGTCTATATAGTGAATCCAAAATGAAAAGCAATGAAATAATATAAGAGGTCCAAAAATGGCCCCAAACTTTGAAAAAAATTGAAAAATCGTTAAATTTTTGTAAACGCTCTTTAATTTATCTTTTTTTCCAAAACTACTCAATGGATGTTTCTGACACTTCTGGTACAGAAAGTTAAGTATCCAAATAACTTCATAAAGCTGTCACGACAATGATCGTAAAACCGGAAGTAGTCGAAAAAATGTCCGATATTTTGAAAAAAAATTTTTTTTTACAAAAACCTTTTTTATTTATGATTATTTTTTGATGGTATTTTACACATTTGATGCCTTATTTCATTTATGACTTCTATCAACTAAGTTAACATTTTCAATATCACCGGAAGTAATGTAATTTTTGCAAAAAACGTATTTTTAGCCTTCAAAACAAACATTTTTTTGAAGGGATTTATATTTATTATTTGTTTAACTTTATAACGTCTGACTCTAATGGGCAGTAAGATTGAATCAATACCATCATATTGATATCAAGAAAAGGCTTCTAGCATGTTCCCTTGTCGAAAAATAGCCAATTTTCCAAGGGTCTTTTTTAATTATTTTACCTTCTTAATTTCAGTTTATGGGTTATAGGTTAATTTTTCATTGCCCGATATGTATTAAACAAATTTTGTATGTTGCAAATTTTCGACTTATTTTTCACCTATAAAAAAAATTTCTTTCGGCACCGGAAGTGACGTAATTTTGCCATAATTTACAATTTTGACCGGTCTTTTCGCCAGCAAATATTACTATTACATATGACAGAGGGTGTCACTGAAGCAAAACAACTAAAGTATAGTTCGGTAGCTCAATGGGTTGGCTATGGTATAATAAACTTCCTGTATGATTCCTGAAAGCCGGTTCAGTGCTGCTTGCAGGTCTAGTTATTATTATTATTATTATTATTTACCGCGAGGGCCTAGATCTCCATGATCGAAAACAGATATCGATCTGGAATTAGATTTTCTATTGGGAAACCATGTGGTGGCTACTTGATAAAATATTTTTGAAATTTCTGCGCATACCGGAAGTGACCGAACTTTGCACGTTGTCTAAAAATTGAAAATCGGCCATAGTTTCGTCAATTCTTTATCCATTTTCAAACAAATTACATTTTTGGAATCCCTGAATCTTTTCTGAGACAATGGCTATCTCACATTTTTCAATTTCGAACATTCGTCTATGACTTTTATCGTTCGAAAATTGAAAACATGTTGTTTACGAGACAATTTTTGTCATTTTTCAAAATTTTCAAATTTGACCTACATTTTTGGATACCTGAAGTCCATCCGATTCCAGTAATATAAGTTTCATTCCGAGTTATCGCCCTTTATTTTTCGATTTTTTTCGAATTTTCTTCCCATTTTGTGAGCTCGGGTTTCGTTTTATGGTAGAATTGACGTTTCTGAAACTTCTGGAACATGAAGTTATAGTCCAATACCAACGTATAAAGCCATTTCGACAAGGATCCTTAAACCGGAAGTGGTCGAAATAATGTGCAATATTTTGAAAAAAATGCAAAAAATGGATATTTTGGGGAAAAACGCCATTTCTCCGCCCGATATCAATGGATTAAAGAAATTAGGGTACCATTGGACTGCACTAGGATTGTGCTATCGTATGATACCCAACTCGTACGGATACGATGAGCAGGCAGCAAAATATGGCACGCTGAAAATCAAGTATTTTCTGATTTGGAGCGTTTTTGGACGCCTGTATCTCGAAAACTTAACCGCAACTTTTTTTGTAATTTTTTCTATCGAGAGTCCTTTCGGAGGTATTTTGCATGAAGCCATCCAATAAGACTTTGAAATATCTGGAATAGGTGAAATAACGGACTGAAAATCGAAAAAAGTCGAAAAATCGTGAAATTTTGGAAAATGCTCTGCTATTTTTTTATTTTAAGAGATTTTCAAAAAAAGATTGTATATTCAGATAGCTGACCTAATTACGATTCTAACGATGTATAATATGTATGTAGTTATTGAAATTTAATTTTCGATATTTTAAATTTTTTGCATTTTTGGCACTTTTGAACCTAGGATTTCTCAGGGGCATTTTATCTGATCAGATAATGTAATATATCATTACAGAGCCCTGTGGCTACTTTAGTGCCCAAACCGGTTATCAAAACTATACCGACAATAATAACCATACCGGAAGTATTCAAAAAATGAAAAAAAAAGGTTAAAAACATTGTCGCACTTGCGAAAAACTAGATTTCTCCCTTAGGTAATAGCGGACCAAAAGAACTAAAGTGTCGTTGGATAGCCCTATTAATGGACCATCATATGGTATCTAAATAATACGATATCGATGGTAAGGAAATAAATTATCGTATGCCAAAAATCTAGTATTTTCCGATTTTTTAACATACTGAGACGCCCTTTTCTCGAAAACGACGCAGCAGATTTTTCTTAAACCTTTCTTACTCAAAGTCCTATCGGTTGTCTATATAGTGAATCCAAAATGAAAAGCATTGAAATAATATAGGTGGTCCAAAAATGGCATCAAACTTTGAAAAAAATTGAAAAATCGTTAAATTTTTGTAAACGCTCTTTAATTTATCTTTTTTTCCAAAACTGCTCAATGCATGTTTCTGACACTTCTGGTACAGAAAGTTAACTATCCAAAGAACTTCGTAAAGCTATCACAACAACGATCGTAAAACCGGAAGTAGTCGAAAAAATGTCCGATATTTTGAAAAAAATTAATTTTTTTACGAAAATCTTTTTTATTTATGAATATTTTTTGATGATATTTTACACAGGGTTAAAATATCATCGTACTTGAGCAGAAATGAGAAAAAAAATTGTCTCGGTAATTTGCGTTAGCCGCCATCGGCTAATTTAGTTTTTCGTACCCAGAAAAATTATTTATTGTTCGATCTGTATAAAACAAAGTTCATATGCTCCGTGGTCCCAATTGTAATTTTTTTTGTTACGGTGAAATTTTTCTGTCGGCAACGGAAGTGACGTAATATTAACAAAAACTACAATTTTGGCAGTTCGGTACCACTGTTTGAAAGCAAGTATTATTTTTTTTCAAAACTGATATAACTAAAAGGATGCACCCTGCAAAGGTGCACAAAATCCTTAGCTCATATTTTTAAATTTCCATTTCATTTTCGGGCAATTTCGAATAAAATGAAAAATAAAGTGTAAAATTCAGTTATTTACAATTCATTCAGCGTCTTCATATTTTGAAATATTTATTTGAAATTTTCATAAACTCGTAGCAATAATCCAGACGAAGAGAATGTATGCGAAAATTAGTTTGCAATATGAGCAGTTGTCGAGAAATATGCAATTTTGCATGCATCACTTTTCACGTTATTTTGCCTATACAAGAGTGAATTATTATACGATTTGCAATATTTTTTTTCCATTTGATGCCTAATGCCAATTTGGAGTAGGTCAAGCCAATATTACATTTTCACTGAGACCGGAAATGACGTCATTTGGGCAAAAACTGTATTTTTAACCTTAAAAACCAATATTTTATTCAAAAGAGTCTGCCTTATAATGTTTTTAAAATTATGATATTTGACTCCCATCAACGAATAGAATGAAGCCATACGACCATACAGATACCACAAAATGGTTTCTAACTTGTACGGTTGCAGAGAAATAGGCGATCTTCTATAAGTCACTTTTCAAGGTTTTTGGTCTATAAAAGTGTCAATTATTATTCGATTTTTATAATTTCTTTACCATTTGATGCCTTATGCCATTTATGACTTCTATGAACCAAGTTAACATTTTCAATATCACCGGAAGTAATGTAATTTTTGCAAAAAACGTATTTTTAGCCTTCAAAACAAACATTTTTTTTAAGGGATTTATATTTTTTATTCGTTTAACTTTATAACGTCTGACACTAATGGGCAGTAAGATTGAATCAATACCATCATATTGATATCAAGAAAAGGCTTCTAGCATGATCCCTTGTCGAATAATAACCAATTTTCCCAGGGTCACTTTTAAGTTTTTTTACCTTCTTAATTTCAGTTTATGGGTTATAGGTTAATTATTTATTTCCCGATATGTATAAAACAAAGTTTGTATTTTGTATGCTGAGAATTTTCGACTTATTTTTCACCTATAAAAATTTCTTTCGGCACCGGAAGTGACGTAATTTTGCCATAATTTACAATTTTGACCGGTCTTTTCGCCAGCAAATATTACTTTTACATATGATAGCGGGTGTCACTGAAGCAAAACAACTAAAGTATACTTTGGTAGCTCAATTGATCGGCTATGGTATAATAAACGTCCTGTATGATTCCTGAAAGCCGGTTCAGTACTGCTTGCAGGTCTAGTTATTCTTATTATTAGGGTTTCACACTGCGTAGCTTGTGTGAAACACTATTGTTTTTGTTAAAATTATTAGGCTTTCAGACTTTCGTCTGAAAGCCTATTGTGATTACTAAAATTATTATTTATTATTATTATTTTTTTTTTCGCCGGAGCCTATTTCTCAGTGCCTGTAACAGATACCGATCTGGGACCTAATTCTCTGTCGGGAAACCATGTGTTGGCTACTTGATAAACTATATTTGAAACTTCTGCGCAGACCGGAAGTGGCCGAATTTCGTGCGGTGTCAAAAAATCAAAAAATGGCCGTAGATTCGTCAATTCTGTACCCATTTTCATACAAATGACATTTTCGGAAACCCTGAGTCTTTTCTCGGACGATAGCAGTTGAAAATTTCGATATTTCGAAACTTCATCGCTGACTTCTTGCGATCGAAAAATGAAAAATGTTGTTTGAGAGCCAATTTTTGTTATTTTTCAAAATTTTGAAATTTGACCTACATTTTTGGATACCTGAAGTCCATCCGATTCCAGTAATATAAGTTTCATTCCGAGTTATCGCCCTTTATTTTTCGATTTTTTTCGAATTTTCTACCCATTTTGTGAGCTCGGGTTCCGTTTTATGGCCGAATTGACGTTTCTGAAATTTCTGAGGCATGAAGCCAAATGACCATTGCAAGGAATAAAGCAATTTCAACAATAATCTGTACACCGGAAGTGGTCGAAATAATGTCCAATATTTTGAAAAAAATGCAAAAAATGGCTATTTTGGGGAAAAACGCGATTTCTCCGTCCGATATCAATGGATTAAACAACTTAGGGTACCATTGGACTGCAATAGTATTGTGCTATCGTATGAGACCCAATTTGTACGGATACGACGAGCAGGAAGCAAAATATGGCACGCTGAAAATCAAGTATTTTCTGATTTGGAGCTTTTTTGGACGCCTGTATCTCGAAAACTTAACCGCAACTTTTTTTTTAACTTTCTCTATCGAGAGTCCATTCGATAGTCTTGTGAATTATGCCATCCAATAAGACTTTGAAATGTCTGGAATACGATAAAAAAGGGACTGAAAATCAAAAAAAGTCGAAAAATCGTGAAATTTTGGAAAATGCTCTACTTTTTTTTTATTTTAAGAGATTTTCAAAAAAAGGTTGTATATTCAGATAGCTGACCTAATTACGATTCTAACGATGTATAATATGTATGTAGTTATTGAAATTTAATTTTCGATATTTTAATTTTTTTGCATTTTTGGCACTTTTGAACATAGGATTTCTCAGAGGCATTTTATCTGATCAGATAATGTAATATATCATTACAGAGCCCCGTGGATATTTTAGTGCCAAAACCGGCTATTAAAACTATTCCGACAATAATAACCATACCGGAAGTATTCAAAAAATGAAAAAAAAGGTTAAAAACATTGTCGCACTTGCGAGAAACTTGATTTCTCCCTTAGGTAATAGCGGACCAAAAGAACTAAAGTGTCGCTCGATAGCCCTATTAATGGACCATCATATGGTATCTAAATAATACGATTTCGATGGTAAGGAAATAAATTATTGTATGCCAAAAATCTAGTATTTTCCGTTTTTTTAACATTCTGGGACGCCCTTTTCTCGAAAACGACGCCGCAGATTTTTCTTAAACTTTTCTTACTCAAAGTCCTATCGGTTGTCTATATAGTGTATCCAAAATGAAAAGCATTGAAATAATATAAATGGTCCAAAAATGGCCTCAAACATTGAAAAAAATTGAAAAATCGTTAAATTTTACGAAACGCTCTTTAATTTATCTTTTTTTCCAAAACTACTCAATCGATGTTTCTGACACTTCTGGTACAGAAAGTTAATTATCCAAAGAAATTCGTAAAGCTATCACGACAACGATCGTAAAACCGGAAGTAGTCGAAAAAATGTCCGATATTTTGAAAAAAAATAATTTTTTTACGAAAACCTTTTTTATTTATGAATATTTTTTGATGATATTTTACACAGGGTTAAAAATATCATCGTACTTGAGCAGAAATGAGAAAAAAAATTGTCTCGGTAATTTGCGTTAGCCGCCATCGGCTAATTTAGTTTTTCGTACCCAGAAAAATTATTTATTGTTCGATTTGTATAAAACAAAGTTCATATGCTCCGTGGTCCCAATTGTAATTTTTTTTGTTACGGTGAAATTTTTCTGGCGGCAACGGAAGTGACGTAATATTAACAAAAACTACAATTTTGACCGTTCAGTACCACTTTTTGAAAGCAAATATTATTTTTTTTCAAAACTGATATAACTAAAAGGATGCACCCTGCAAAGGTGCACAAAATCCTTAGCTCAGATTGTTTAATTTCAATTTCATTTTCGGGCAATTTCGAATAAAATGTAAAATAAAGTGTAAAATTCAGTTATTTACAATTCATTCAGCGTCTTCATATTTTGAAATATTTATTTGTAATTTTCATAAACTCGTAGCAATAATCCAGACGAAGAGAATGTATGCGCAAATTAGTTTGTAATATGAGCAGTTGCCGAGAAATATGCAATTTTGCATGCATCACTTTTCACGTTATTTTGCCCATAAAAGAGTGAATTATTATTCGATTTGCAATATTTTTTTTCCATTTGATGCTTAATGCCAATTTGGACTAGGTCAAGCCAATTTTACATTTTCACTGTGACCGGAAATGACGTCATTTGGGCAAAAACTGTATTTTTAACTTAAAAAACAAATATTTTATTCAAATGAGTCTGCCTTATAATATTTTTAAAATTATGATATTTGATTCCCATCAACGAATAGAATGAAGCCATACGACCATACGGATACCACAAAATGGTTTCTAACTTGTACGGTTACAGAGAAATAGGCGATCTTCTATAAGTCACTTTTCAAGGTTTTTGGTCTATAAGAGTGTCAATTATTATTCGATTTTTATAATTTTTTTACCATTTGATGCCTTCTGCCATTTATGACTTCTATGAACTAAATTAACATTTTCTATATCTCCGGAAGTAATGTAATTTTTGCAAAAAACGTATTTTTAGCCTTCAAAACAAACATTTTTTTGAAGGGATTTATATTTATTATTCGTTTAACTTTATAACGTCTGACTCTAATGGGCAGTAAGATTGAATCAATACCATCATATTGATATCAAGAAAAGGCTTCTAGCATGTTCCCTTGTCGAATAATAGCCAATTTTCCCAGGGTCACTTTTAAGTTTTATACCTTCTTAATTTCAGTTTATGGGTTATAGGTTAATTATTTATTGCCCGATATGTATACAACAAAGTTTGTATTTTGTATGTTGCGAATTTTCGACTTATTTTTCACCTATACAAATTTCTTTTGGGACCAAAAGTGACGTAATTTTGCCATAATTTACAATTTTGACCTGTCTTTTCGCCAGCAAATATTACTTTTACATATGATAGAGGGTGTCACTGAAGCAAAACAACTAAAGTATAGCTTGGTAGCTCAATGGATCGGCTATGGTATAATAAACTTACTGTTTGATCCTGAAAGCCGGTTCAGTGCTGCTTGCAGGTCTAGTTATTCTTATTATTATTATTCAGATTCCAATTTGAATAGATCTCAGCAACTACGTGTCGCATCGTTACGATTTCTTCGGTTTTACTGGGAAAGTGGGTGTGACTTAGAGGATAAAGCTATTTTGAACGTTCTGCGACAATGCGAAATGTCCGAAATCACCGAAGTTATCGTTTTTAAAAATATTGCAGTAATTTTAACAATAATCATTGGATTTTAACTTTCGATACATTTTGGCATAGCCGGAGACATGGCACATAGCTACGCTACTTTCAATTTTTGATTTTCGGCAAATCTTCGAAGATATTAGGCGCCAAATTTCGAAAATTTAAAATTTTACAAAAAACTTTTTTATTTATGAATATTTTTTAGTCGTGTTGAGCACAGAATTAAAGAGTCATCTGACTAGCGCAAAAATGTTAAAAAATTTTGTCTCAGTAATTTTACTTGGCCGTCATTGGCTAATTCAGTTTTTCAGTCCTAGATTAATTTTTTATTGTTCGATTTGTATAAAACAAAGTTCATATGCTTCGTTGTCTCAATTGTCATTTTTTTTATTACCGATAGTGTTATCTGTCAGCACCGGAATTGGCATAATTTTACCAAAAACTACAATTTTGACAGTTAGGTACCATTTTTCGAAAACAAATATTATTTTTTTGAAAAATTATATGACTCAAAGAGTGTGTCCTTTAAAGGCGCAAAAAATGTCGGAAGCAGTTTTTTTAATTTCGATTTCATTTTCTAGCAAATTGGATTAAGAGGTGAAAAAGGGCGTAAAATTGACCTATTTACAACCCATTCAGGCTTTTCAGATTTTAAAATATTTCTACGTAACTTTTATAAACTTGTAGCTATAATCCATACGAAGAGAATGTATGTGAAAATTAGTTTGTAATATAAGCAGTTACCGAGAAATGGGCAGTTTTGCATAAGTCACTGTTTTCTTAATTTTGCCTGTAAAATAGTCAATTATTAATGGATATTCACAATAGTGACATCATTTGATTCAAAAAGCAAGTATGCGTCATATCAAATCGATTATAATTTAAAATTGACACCGGAAGTGACGCCATTTGGTCAAAAACTGCATTTTTAACTTTTAAAATCGATATTTTTGTCAACCAAGAATTATTTGATATGTAATAATAAAATTAACTTTTGGTTTAAATTCACATACTAACAAAACTCATACGGTCAAATAGATATCATAAAATTGTTTCTAACTTGTTCGGTTGCCGAGATATAGGCGATTTTCTAAATGTCACTTTTGAAGGTTTTTTGCCCATAAAAGTGTCAATTATTATTCGATTTTCATAACATTTTCACCCTTTGAAGCCTAATGTCATAGACGATGTTATAAAACTAATTTAACGTTTTCATTATCACCGGAAGTAACGTCATTTTGGCAAAAACTGTATTTTAAGCCTTCAAAACAGATATTTTATTCAAATGACTCTGATTTGTAATGTTTATACAATTATGATATTTGATTCCAATCAACAAATAGATTAAACCCATACGGTCATATAATTACCAAAAAATGGTTTCTAACTTGTACGGTTGCCGAGAAATAGACGATTTTCTACACGTCACTTTTCAAGGTTTTTGGTCTATAAAAGTGGCAATTATTATTCGATTTACATAAAATTTTCACCATGTGATGCCTTATGCCATTTCTGATTTCATAAAACTAATGGAACATTTACATTATCACCGGAAGTACTGTAATTTTGTCAGGATCAATTACATGTAACAAATGTATAAAATGAAATGATATTGCTGGATTTGTTTGATTCTGTTTCCATTTTATTTGATGTGTGCAATGCTTATGTGGAAACCTGTATATTGGTTTCATTGGTACCGGACATATGTTCAGGGTTAACGTGGCACCGAAAGTGACACAAGTTCAAGTTCAAAGGTAACATGGCACCAGTGAAACCCGTCATTCCTGCATGCAGGTCTAGTTCTTCTTTTGTTTTGAGTAGATCTCAACAACTTTTTGTCGCATCGTTACGATTTCTTCGGTTTTACTGGGAAAGTGGGTGTGACTTAGAGGATAAAGCTATTTTGAACGTTCTGCGACAATGCGAAATGTCCGAAATCACCGAAGTTATCGTTTTTAAAAATATTGCAGTAATTTTAACAAAATCATTGGATTTTAACTTTCGATACATTTTGGCATGCCGGAGACAGGGCACATAGCTACGCTACTTTCGATTTTTGATTTTCGTCAAATCTTCGAAGATATTAAGCGCCAAATTTCGAAAATTTAAAATTTTACAAAAAACTTTTTTAATTATTAATATTTTTTAGTCGTGTTGTGCACAGAAATAAAGAGTCATCTGACCAGCGCAAAAATGTTAAAAAATTTTGTCTCAGTAATTTTCCTTGGCCCCCATTGGCTAATTCAGTTTTTCAGTCCTAGATTAATTTTTTATTGTTCGATTTGTATAAAACAAAGTTCATATGCTTCGTTGCCTCAATTGTCATTTTTTGTATTACCGAAAGTGTTATCTGTCGGCACCGGAAGTGGCATAATTTTACCAAAAACTACAATTTTGACAGTTAGGTACCATTTTTCGAAAACAAATATGATTTTTTTGAAAAATTATATGACTCAAAGAGTGTGTCCTTTAAAGGCGCAAAAAATGTCGGAAGCAGTTTTTTTAATTTCGATTTCATTTTCGAGCAAATTGGATTAAGAGGCTAAAAATGGTGTAAAATTGACCTATTTACAACCCATTCAGGCTTTTCAGATTTTAAAATATTTCTTCGTAACTTTTATAAACATGTAGCTATAATCCATACGAAGAAAATGTATGTTAAAATTAGTTTGTAATATAAGCAGTTGCCAAGAAATGGGCAGTTCTGCATAAGTCACTGTTTTCGTTATTTTGCCTGTAAAATAGTCAATTATTATTGGATTTTTATAAAAGTGACATCATTTGGTTCAAAAAGCATGTAGCGTCATATCAAGTTGATTACAATTTAAAATTGACACCGGAAGTGACGTCATTTTGTCAAAAACTGCATTTTAAACTTTTTAAATCAATGTTTTATTCAACCAAGAATTACTTAATATGTATTAATAATTTTAACTTTTGGTTTAAATTCACATATAAACACAACTCATATGGTCATATAGATATCATAAAATTGTTTCTAACTTGTTCGGTTGCCGAGAAATAGACGGTTTTCTACAGGTCACTTTTGAAGGTTTTGGGGCCATAAAAGTGTCAATTATTATTCGATTTTCATAAACGTCACACCATGTTATACCTAATGTCATTTGGGATTTCATACAAGTAATTTAAGATTTTCATTATCACCGGAAGTAACGTCATTTTGGCAAAAACTGTATTTTTAGCCTCCAAAACAGATATTTTATTCAAATGAGTCTGTTTTGAAATCTTTTTCAAATTATGGTATTTGATGCCAATCAACAAATAGAATGAACCCATACGATCATACAGATACCACAAAATGGTTTCTAACTTGTACGGTTGCCGAGAAATAGCCGATTTTCTACAAGTCACTTTTCAAGTTTTTTGGTCTTTAAAAGTGGCAATTATTATTCGATTTACATAAAATTTTCACTATATGATATCGTATGCCATTTCTGATTTCATAAGACTAATTGAACATTTGCATTAACACCGGGAGTAATTTAATTTTGTCAAGATCATTTACAAGTAACAAATGTATAAAATGAATTGATATTGCTGGATTTTGTTGATTCTGCGTCCATTTTATTTGTGTGCAATGTTAATTTGGAAACCTGTTTAGTGGTTTCCCTGGTACCGGAAGTGACATATGTTCAAGGATTACTTGGCACCGGAAGTGACATGCTTAAGAGTAACTTGGCAACAGTGAAACCCGTCATTCCTGCATGCAGGTCTAGTTATTATTATTATTATTCTTCTTTTGTTTTGAGTAGATCTCAGCAACTACTTGTCGCATCGTTACGATTTCTTCGGTTTTACTGGGAAAGTGGGTGTGACTTAGAGGATAAAGCTATTTTGAACGTTCTGCGACAATGCGAAATGTCCGAAATCACCGAAGTTATCGTTTTTACAAATATTGCGGTAATTTTAACAATAATCATGGGATTTTAACTTTCGATACATTTTGGCATAGCTGGAGACAGGGCACATAGCTGCGCTACTTTCGATTTTTGATTTTCGGCAAATCTTCGAAGATATTAGGCGCCAAATTTCGAAAATTTAAAATTTTACAAAAAACTTTTTTATTTATGAATATTTTTTAGTCGTGTTGTCCACAGAATTAAAGAGTCATCTGACTTGCGCAAAAATTTTAAAATTTTTTGTCTCAGTAATTTTCCTTGGCCTCCATTGGCTAATTCAGTTTTTCAGTCCTAGATTAATTTTTTATTGTTCGATTTGTATAAAACAAAGTTCATATGCTTCGTTGTCTCAATTGTCATTTTTTTTATTACCAAAAGTGTTATCTGTCAGCACCGGAAGTGGCATAATTTTACCAAAAACTACAATTTTGACAGTTAGGTACCATTTTTTGAAAACAAATATTATTTTTTTGAAAAATTATATGACTCAAAGAGTGTGTCCTTTAAAGGCGCAAAAAATGTCGGAAGCAGTTTTTTTAATTTCTTTTTCATTTTCTAGCAAATTGGATTAAGAGGTGAAAAAAGGCGTAAAATTGACCTATTTACAACTCATTCAGGCTTTTCAGATTTTAAAATATTTTTACGTAACTTTTATAAACTTGTAGCTATAATCCATACGAAGAGAATGTATGTGAAAATTAGTTTGTAATATAAGCAGTTGCCGAGAAATAGGCAATTTTGCATGAGTCACTTTTCACGTAATTTTGGCTGTAAAAGAATCGATTATTATTCGATTTTCAATTTTCTTTCGCCATTGGATGCCTAATGCCATAGTGGACTATGTCAAACCATTTTACCCCTTGCGCTGCCACCGGAAATGACGTCATTTGCTCAAAACTTAAATTTTAGACTTCAAAAAACAATATTTTATTCAAATGAGTCGTATTTGTTATTTTTTTCAAATTATGATATTTGATTCTATTGATCAAATAGATTGAACCCATACGATCATACAGATACCACAAAATGGTTTCTAACTTGTACGGTTGCAGAGAAATGGACGATTTTCCACAAGCCACTTTTTACTTTATTTTGGCTCTAAAAGAATCAGTTATTATTCGATTTTCACAAAATTTTCACCATATGATGTCTGATGCCATTTACAATTTCATAGAACTAATTTAACCTTTTTAGTATCACCGGAAGTGAAGTCATTTTGTCAAAAACTGAACTTTTAGCCTGCAAAACAGATATTTTATTCAAATGAGTCTGATTTGTAATGTTTTCACAATTATGATATTTGATTCCATTCAACAAATAGATTGAACCCATACGATCATACAGACACCACAAAATGGTTTCTAACTTGTGCGGTTGCAGAGAAATAGTCGATTGTCTACAAGTCACTTTTCAAGGTTTTTGGTCTGTAAAAGTGGCAATTATTATTCCATTTACATAAAATTTTCACTATATGATGTCATATGCCATTTCGGATTTCATAAAACTAATTGAACATTTTCATTATCACCTGAAGTAATGTAATTTTGTCAGGATGACTTACAAGTAACAAATGTATAAAATGAATTGATAGTTGCTGGATTTGGTTGATTCTGCGTCCAATTTATTTGATGTGTGCAATGCTTATGAGGAAACCTGTTTAATGGTTTCATTGGTACCGGAAGTGACATATGTTCAAGGGTAACGTGGCACCGGAAGTGACATGTTAAAGGGTAACGTGGCACCAGTGAAACCCGTCATTCCTGCATGCAGGTCTAGTTTTAATATATTTTAAAAATATAACTTAAAAATATGAAATTACCGCTTTAAAGAACAGATTCGACATGCCTTAAGTTTGTTTTCTTTCTCAATCAATCCTTGGAACATTATCATTTAAGATCTGTAAGCATGTCCCAGAATTGTCAACTTATGATGTACATAAAATTATACAAATGATGATAGTCTTTCTGATATGAAGATTTTTCAATGACAGGCTGAACATGTAGACTACAAGAGCACTGCGTCAAACATTTACTTACCTCTTCATGAAGTAACAGATAAAACACCATGAAAAACGCTCCCTGAAATATTAAAAAACAAACTGAACATGATGCAATCATGTCTTATGAGCATGTGACCCAATAGGCGGAGAGAGAGAGAAATGGGGTTAAACGTCAACTCGACACAAAGCAGGTCATTTTGGGACTAACACATGGTTCAATTTTATTTCAATAATTCGCTTGCACATGGGGGTCTTTAGCAATGTAAGGATCCGGAGAAATGATCCAATAGTGAAAATTGTCTTATACTTCAGATATTGAGTTATTACATATTCACTCGTCGGATATGATCAAATAAATATGTTTTCAGATATAATTCAAACAGTGCATAAATTCAATAATTTTGGCTACAAGTAATCTGATTTTTAAAGCTAAGATGTACAAACTAGGAGAATAAGTATCCAACAGTTGAATAAATGTCCAAAAAGTAAACAAAATGGTCAAGTGGGATTAGATGTCCCAAAAAGAGTAAATGTCCCTTGACCGACATCCACCAAAACTTGTACTTGTAGAAGTCTATACTATAATCTATTTTTTAGTAAATGTTGGTCTTGGATTAGTCTTATCATTTAGAGTCTATTATATTTTTCCAGAAAGAGTAAATGTCCCTTGAATGACAACCATTGCAACTTGTACTTGTAGAGCTCTATCTATTTTTAGTAAATGTTGGTCTCAGATTATTCTTATCATTTAGACTATTATGTGTTACCTGTAAACAGTTAAATAGAGCAAAGATATATTTCAATATCTGATCCACCATCTTGATTGAAATAAAGGCAAAAGCCCAGCAAACTGTGACAAGAATTATTTGAGTCCACAACCCCTTCATATGAATCCTGAAACAAAATATATACCAATGTTTAAATTAATATGAAAAAAAATCTCTTATCAATAAATATCATCCTGTCTCTTGCAGGCCAAATTTCTTTACATATATATTACATGAACACATAATGAAATGAAAGGGGCTCAGTTTTTATAAAAGGTCAACATTCGATTTCAATTACACAGGAAAACCATAGTATTTCTTAAAATTTTCACAAGCTCCATTCGCCTTAGAGTTGTGAGTGTTTTTGTATTAAGAAGAATGTAAGTTAAAAGAGAATTACTGGTATACTCACATGATGATTTTATTGGTCTTTTCACTTTTAGTATAAGAATTTTCATTATGTTCTTTAGCAGTGAAAATCAACACAAGTGTTGAAACCTGGAGAAGAAAATATATTTTTGTGACAAATTTAAAATTGTATGGAAGAAAAACAAAACGAAAGTTTCATTTATTCCATGCTCAAATAGAAATTTGCCTACAACTGTGTTGAGCTCTTTTGATGTTTAACTTTATGGATCACTGGTCTAAATTCACTTCCCCATCCCGCATTTGAACCCTAACCTCATTAGATTCAAAATGATTACAAGGAAATGAACATCCTTCATTCATGATAGAAAACGGATTATTCCTTTTAATTTATACTTACAGCGATGATTCCAACAGCAGGACCAATAAATAACCAAAAATGGGCCCAAGAAATCCAACACCTTTTTAAAATAGAGAAAAATTTCATATGTTTTTGATAGTTTAAAATCCCACATTTCTGCACAAATTGGATGGAATTCTGGATCAATTAAACATGTGATTATAATTCATGTATTATATGGGAACTCTTTATGAAAGGATAAAGCAGGTGTTTTCTATAGAAGGAATTTTTTTGTCCCCCGCCTTTCGAAGAAAGCAGGGGACTATTAAAATGGGTTCGTCCGTCTGTCTGTCCGTCTGTCTGTCCGTCTGTCTGTCTGTCTGTCCGTCACACTTTTTGGGACACAATAACTCTCTTCCTAATTGAGCTAGAATGTTCAAACTTGGTGTATGTGTTTATTAGGTCAATGCCTTGATGGAGTTCGAAGATGAGCATTTTCCGCTTAGGGTAAGCAGAGATAAGCAATTTGATTGGTTGATGCTTTGGGACACGATAACTCTCTTCCTAATTGTGCTAGAATGTTCAAACTTGGTGTATGTGTTTATTAGGTCAATGCCTTGATGGAGTTTGAAGATGAGCATTTTCCGCCTAGGGTAAGCAGAGATAAGCAATTTGATTGGTTGATGCTTTGGGACACGATAACTTTTAATTGAGCTAGAATGTTCAAACTTGGTGTATGTGTTTATTAGGTCAATGCCTTGATGGAGTTCGAAGATGAGCATTTTCCGCTTAGGGTAAGCAGAGATAAGCAATTTGATTGGTTGATACTTTGGGACACGATAACTCTCTTCCTAATTGAGCTAGAATGTTCAAACTTGGTGTATGTGTTTATTAGGTCAATGCCTTGATTGAGTTCGAAGATGAGCATTTTCCGCTTAGGGTAAGCAGAGATAAGCAATTTGATTGGTTGATGCTTTGGGACACGATAACTTTAGTTCTAATTAAGTGAGATTGATGAAACTTGGTGCATAGTTTCATTATAGTAATACCTTGACTAAGTTCGATAATGAGCATTTTCTACTCAGGGTAAGCAGAGCGATACGCAATTTGATTGGTCGAGACTTTGGAATACAATAACTCTCTTTCTAATTGAGTTAAAATGTTCAAACTTGGTGTATATGCTTATTAGGTCAATGCCTTGATTGAGTTCGAAGATGAGCATTTTCCACTTAGGGTAAGCAGAGATAAGCAATTTGATTGGTTGAAGCTTTGGGACACGATAACTTTAGTTCTAATTAAGTGAGAGTGATGAAACTTGGTGTATAGTTTCATTATAGTAATACCTTGACTAAGTTCGATAATGAGCATTTTCTGCTCAGGGTAAGCAGAGCGATACGCAATTTGATTGGTCGAGACTTTGGAACACAATAACTCTCCTTCTAATTGAGTTAAAATGTTCAAACTTGGTGTATATGCTTATTAGGTCAATGCCTTGATGGAGTTCGAAGATGAGCATTTTCCGCTTAGGGTAAGTAGAGATAAGCAATTTGATTGGTTGATGCTTTGGGACACGATAACTTTAGTTCTGATTAAGTGAGAGTGATGAAACTTGGTGTATAGTTTCGTTACAGTAATACCTTGACTAAGTTCGATATTGAGCATTTTCTGCTCAGAGTAAGCAGAGCGATACGCAATTTGATTGGTCGAAACTTTGGAACACAATAACTCTCCTTCTAATTGAGTTAAAATGTTCAAACTTGGTGTATATGCTTATTAGGTCAATGCCTTGATCGAGTTCGAAGATGAGCATTTTCCGCTTAGGGTAGGCAGAGATTAGCAATTTGATTGGTTGATGCTTGGGACACGATAACTTTAGTTCTAATTAAGTGAGAGTGATGAAACTTGGTGTATAGTTTCATTACAGTAATACCTTGACTAAGATCGATAATGAGCATTTTATGCTCAGGGTAAGCAGAGCGATAAGCAATTTGATTTGTCAAGACTTTGGAACACAATAACTCTCCTATGAATTGAGTTAAAATGTTCAAAATTGGTGTGTATGCTTATTAGGTCAATGCCTTGATGGAGTTCGAAGATGAGCATTTTCTTCTTACGGTAGGCAGAGATAAGCAATTTTTGGATGACACTTCGTGTTCAGTTTGATTGCTCGATACGTTTGAAAAAAATAAATGTGCGATTAATTAATATGTGTCATCTATTTATTTTGGGATTTCGGCGGGGGACATCAGCCTCACTGTTGGCTTGTTTCCTCTCACTTTGAAAAGAGATTTCAATATTTAAATTTAATTTATTTTAAGTAACTTACATGTCTGGTGCGTAATAGGTATCAGAATTAGTTCCTATAAATGCTCCAACTAAAATTCCAGGAATAACTGAAAATTAAGTATAATATAATTACGACAACTGTTACAAAAAAACCCTGATTACTATCTGTAAGGTTCTCACAATTCCTGCTCAGTATGAGAATTAACCTTGAATTGAGTTATGGCAGATATATATGCAACGGTGATATCAAATTGCATTGTGGCGTGTGAGTAGTACAATTAAAGCATATAGATCCCAACATAACCAATGAATTATCAGCCTATGGCTTATGGAAAATGAGGACTTCATCAATTCTCGGTCTATTTCTTACAGAAAATGTTAACTTCATCTTTATAAGGTTCGTGAACTTATAGCCAAGTTATTTTGAATACCTTGCACTTGGTCTGATTATCTTGTATAGTGTCATTGTCCAGATGTAAGACTAATGGACGAAAGTTTACTTGTATTCATATTGTGACACACTAGGTATTTTCAATGGAGTATTGAAAGAAGTAAAGACGAGAAAGAAAGAAATGATAGCACCATTAGTATCGTCAAGAAAAACTATATTTGGTCAAATCAACACAAGAACAGTCACAAAATTCCACATCTCAAATTGAAGTCGCAGACCTTCAACAGATCCAGGTTTATTAGAAGCTTATGCTTATATTCATTTGGTCATCGTTCATTTTATCTACAAGCCCTTTTCTACATGAAAATTATAATAGAATCTGTTTGTCATTGACCTAGCTTATTCAAGAAAGAATTTAAAATTGCGCTTGTTCTCGAGAGTCTTTTCTTTATATAGTCATTTGATGTCTAAACCACATGTACCTTAAATGTAGGCTACATAAGAATGAAACTTTAAAATGATTAATTATTGATTCGAAAAGATTGCTTTCGATATTAGAAAATCTTATCAGAATTTAAGTCGATTTCACTATCTAGTCATGTCTTATTAATATTCTACTTTATTTATTTCAGCTATATTTTGTATATATAATTTATTTGGTAAAGTAAAGTGCATGTGGACACCTTTGTTGTGAAAGTTGTGGGCTTTAAAAAATTGTGCAACTAAATATATGAATAACAGTTGTGAAGCACAAATACACATGATATCGATGTGCTTGTGTATTTATGGTTTTGGTCAAGTTTAAACAGACAGACACTAAATTAATAATACAGTTTGATCATCTGAATAGTTTTATGTTAATTACTCATGAATACCTATAAAAAAATAATTTACCATGTAAATACAGATGTTGTTTTATAACACACGTATACATAAATAAAAATATGCCTAGTTAAAAAATCAACTTCTTTTTTCTACCATAAACACAGAAGTAGTTGTACTTTATCTACTTTGTATATATATTTACTGGTAGATACAACAGACTTACTAAATGTGACAAATGGTTTTAAAGACAGCAATACATAAATTTAAATTATGTATTGAAAAACCTTTAAAGTGGTATGAAACATATGCATTTAATTTCGAAAAACTGCTAAGATATTTAGCTATTTTTACAAATCCAGACTCCATATTAACAAAAAACAGTGAATTTTGTGCATCTGTAATGGTTAGGTTTGGTCTGAAGAATTAATAATCAGGTTATTATGTTTATAGAAAAATATGATGGAAAATGAAAATTGTTTTAAAAATATAATTTTACACTTTGTGCCATATTTCAAATAAGGAACCTGTGAGTCATAGGCAATGATATGTGTCTCTTTCAGTAAGAACTGGTCATACCCGGTATGTGCCCTTTGAGAGAAGGGAGTTAGAAGGGAATATTAAAAATATACTATAAAAAAGTTGATACAAAAAATTTTAAAAGTCCCCAAAGCATCTACTTCAATTAAATGCACTGAAGTGGCCATGAATCTCAATCAATTTCTCATCTTTTATCTTTCATCCTGCATTCGAAATCAATCCATATAAAGTGATATCAGGTGTTTTCTGAAAAGAGTGAGCATGCCCTGATTTGTACACAACACCTATGCCTCAGCGTTATTTAGAATTTAGAGAGAGAAATGAGGTTTAACTTTCGCTCAACACAAACTAAGTCATTTCGGGACTAACACATGGTTCAATTTTATTTCAATAATTTGCTTGTGCATATGGGTCTTTAACAGTGGGAAGCAACTGGAGGACCCGGAGAAAAGCCACGAGGTGGGTTAGATAAAACCGGAAAATGAAAACCACACCTGTTGACTCAATAACAGACCCCATGACACAGCGCACATATGCTAACCATCCAGTCATCCACCACCCCAGGCGCGGATCCAGGATATTTTGAAGGGGGGGGGTCTAGGTTTGATAATTTCTTAACTACTTGCGCTCAACCAATTAACGGGAAAAATTTGGTAAATTAGATTCAATTTGGTGCATTCTGACGTATTTCCGGAAGTTAAATTCGAAAATTACAGATCTAAAAATCGCCAATAAAATCACATAGATTTAAGTTTCAAATTTTCAAGTCTGAGCAGGGGGGGTCCGGACCCCCTGGACCCCCCCTCTGGATTCGCGCCTGCACCCCTCAAAACTTCAAACTGTGTAGTATGATATTGCCTTTACACTCCTATAATGAACAATACAATAAACGAGCAAAAAGAAAGCTTACCCCATCCTAAAATATGATATCTTAACATGGAACCGGAATCATTTAAATCTGTCTGATTATGTGCTGAATATGTTATAACAATATATAAATTAAATGCTTCATTCATCAACCAGGCGTAGTTAGACAGGAAAAAAAAGTGCAGAAGAACAGCAAACACTTGACACACAGCCTGCAGAGGCAATAAATTTCATAGATGATTTGTTATTAAGATGAAATAAGGACAGTAGTCATTTTTAGAATGTTTATCGAATGTTTTAACAATGATACGGGTACTGGAGATTAGTTTGTATGGAGATTAGTTTGTATCGTGAAATGAAATAAAATGGGGTTTAACATCCTACGGGGCTAATGAATACTGGCATACCCCAAAGCCTACTCTTACATTGAATTCCAACTGCTAAGGGATCTTTTATGTGCACGCCAATGTGTACATGGGACCACGTTTTTTGGTCCCATCTGAATGACTGAACAATGGGCCTTGTCAGGCCCTCCATCCTGTATCACTGCCGGAAAATCTGGATGAACATTTTCGGCCAATGCAGGAATCGAAACACCTGACCTTCAGGCTAACGAGCCAGCATCTTACTCAATTAGCTACCGTGATGCCCAATTTGTATCGTAAGTCAGTGTACCAATAAAGTGGTCAACAATATTTGAATGTGACCAATACCCTGTCTTTGAAATTTAAATATAATAGGAGAAGGAATGTTGTATACAGAGGAGAGAATATTTCCATTGTTGCACACTGTAAGGCGTATACCCGTTTTCATTAGCCCAGTTGGTACAGACTGGTGGAAGGTTGATCCCATTTCATTTTATTTTGCTTGTTAACATTGACTAATATATTTTACTTACTGGTTGATCATATCTATCAATGCCAAACATAAATATAACCTGACTGCAACTGATAGACAGTGAGAGATTTTTGTGCAAAGCAGCAGAAGCAGATGACGTTCTGAAAATGAATTATCAATATTTATTCACAGACAACAAAGCTAACATCCATCAGCCACCAATATGCATGAATATCTACTGGAACCGAGAACTTTGGATTATGAACATACATTTCAAGTTTCATCACAATTGGACAAAAATTGTGACTTCTAGAGGATCCACAACCTTCATATTACATACTTTTACATAATTTGCATACAAAGAGCGCAATTTTGTTTGTCAGTTTTAGGGGACATAATCCAGGAATTGACGTTCGAATACGTGCAAGTATCAAAAGGAACCAAGATCTTAGTCTGTAGTGGTGATATATTCACACGGTTTTCTTTTTAAATCAGATAAAAATTGTGACCTCTAAATTTTGTACAATCAAGGGCCATAATTCAGAAAGTTACGATCTGATATGTCTAAATATCGAAAGGAACCAAGATCTGTGGGTTATAAACATGTATTTCAAGTTTCATCAAATTGGATCAAAATTGTGACCTTTAGAGGGACTGCCACCTACGGTTTTGGAGTTATGCTACTTCCGGATCATGGTTACAATCACCAGTTTCAATATATTCTTTTTTCATTATCTATTTTTAAACTATTATAACAAGACGGTTAGCATTTTATCTGCTTTTTTTATAAAATGTATTTTTTAGGATCCGTTATGCTAATAAGAAATGTAATTTATATCACGTTCACAAGCTTTACCGGATACATAATTATATCAGTGGAACAGAAAGTACTAGAATGCTCCAAATCAACAACCTTCATCCTTTTTTGGAAGGTAACTCCTGAACTTCATTTCCTTACTGTTTGCAAAATTAACCTAAGCACATCAGCAACGCACAATTGCATCCCTTTTCTGAGAATAACCCTAATTACGTTTTTCAGTTTCTTATATATGAATATTATTTCATTTCCTCTTATTCATGTAGTGCTGTAAGAATGCTGATAATATTTTTTTAAATATCCATTATGATTTTATAATAAATATATAAAAACAAAGGGATTACCTTAAATAAACATGCACAATAAAAGTTATGAGGCAAAATGTTGCAGAAACAGCACAACCAATATAGGAAGCAAAATTCATCAGGTGAGGTCTCTTATCTCCTTTATCCCACTATAAATAAACCAAGTAATAACAAAATAAAGAGTTGTGAGCCTCATATTTAAATGAGAAGGAAAAGTGATATAAGGTGTTCTAGAAATATTATCTACTCCATGTTGAAACTGATATCATAGTGTAATGCCACCTAAGATAAAATTAAAATTATGATTTCTATCATAAATTCAGCAAAATAATGTAGTTATCAAATGATTAATAACCAATACAGATGTCACTTCCAACATTTGAATACTATGGCATTATGTGAAATCTGTCATCATTTTCATGTCCCGGTTTATTTCCTTATTACTTCAACCAAAATAGTTTTGAGTAATATTCCGAATTACAACATCAATCAGCAGTAGTCCTGTCATTACTTTGCCTCCCAAATGTTTCATGGATTTGTTGATCTCTCTCATGGCAGACTTTTATCACCAATGATTCGAAACTATGTTAGACGCTGTATAAGATTTGAATTTGAAGTGGGTTCACGCGCAGTTAGCTCTAATAATGATCACATTTACTGACAGAACAGGTAACCGTCCATGAACAATCCTATCTAATGGTATTTTTATACCAGTAAAGTCACCATCAATTTTGATTAAATTTCAAATAAGGTAAAAATCAATCAGATTTTAACACAGATCCTATTTTGTTTCGTTTTTATAGTTTAAATTTCGTTTTACTTGTCTTTTTTTTTTATTAAACTAGGATCTGGAAGAGTTATTATCATTGACATGCTCTGGATGATGTGAGGGATTAGTTAAAGAAACAGTTCTTGGCCTTTTGATGCACGGAACTGTAGTTAAAACACTAGAAACGTCAACGCTGATTGATTAATCAAAATCTGACATCATAGGGTCAAAATCCACACGTTTGACTCTTGACATGAACTCCCACTATAACTTGTCAGATCTTCATGTACTGTAGGCCATTGAAAGTATTAAAAAAATGAAACGAAATATAGATATGTATTTTAAAGGACAATATTGGTGTCAGTAATTATCACATATGTGATAGGACTGGTTAAAAACATGGTAATGCACGGACTTTTCATCTGTTTTTCTTTCGTGTTCTCTTATCTAGTGGCAGTCAATTCTTTTTATGAATTGTCAGATATCCTCTCACAGTGTCACACAACAACTTTTTGTCTTCGAAGGAATTATTAGTGTGCAGAAATTCGCCCATGTATCTGTTATCACTAGTCACTTCAGTCAGTTATATAGAGGAACAACTTGTGTTTTCCTTTGGCGTTCGTCACTTCCGATTCATGAATCCTTTATTACTCCTCTATCGTAGCAATATTGTCCTTTAATCAGATTGGGTACAAATGGTGTGAATAGTGTATTAATAGTACTTACATTAACATCATACATATCTGTTGTTATAGAAAATACACCAGGTATATGACAAGCACATGTTCCTGATTTACCATCAAAATATAATAATCTACATCCTAACTTGGACCAATACCATTCATTTGTTCTATAATAAACCAGCATACAATATTTACATCTTCAATGGCAAGTAGCAGATATTTTATGTAGATATTTTGTTGTCATCAAAACCAACGAGCCCTGATTGTACAGCCCAGTGAATGCCAAGTCAGCCCAAGGATCTATTCACTTTATTTGACCGTTTTCTGATAACTTGCTATGTCTGTTTTTCATCCAATGGTGATTATGTGTGACTTTCTAGAGTTTGCATTTCTTTGTTTTGTGAGATATGGTTCTTCTTTACTTATTGAATTCATGACATTATAAACTCTGACAAATTTAATTACATCTATTTGTTTGTTTGTATGTAGGTTCACTATAGCACTTATAAGTTTTAAAATAACTTCATTATTAACCATTTTTACAAGGAATCTAATGGTGCCATTTAGATTGTATTTTGTATTTGGTGTAATTATACAAAATGAAATTGGAAAATAATAATTATTGCATTATTATGGATGTTATGATAAGACACATTGAACTGGCCCATTACCTTCCAGAAAATTCTTTATTCTCAACCAAAACTATACAAGACATTCACCTGTACAATGCAGGGTAACTAAGCTAGTTTTCTAATCAATAAATAAATGAATTTTTACCTTTGTTTGTGAACAACTCGAACACATTCAGGATTTGATATATTAAACGTCTGGAAGAAACCAATATGTGTATCAGAAAACCAGACTGAATCATAGAAATTAATTCATAAAGAATGGTAAATCTTGACACGTCATTTAAGCGCTATAGGAATCACTTGTACACTACAATATGGTGACAAATGGATCTCAAAAGGTTCATTTCTGTTCAGTATAAATTTTCAAAGGCAATGTGCTGCCATTTTGTTATCTGTGAAAATTTATTGGTAGGCCTGTTTTTAATCCAAATTAATCCAAGCCAAAACATTATCTAGCATTGTTAATTAAACGTTACATAATGAATTTGTGAGAAATTTGATATTTTTGTGAGAAATTTGATATTTTTGTGAGAAATTTGATATTTTAGTCAAATCATGCATCATTGCTTTGATAAAATTCCTGCCCTCATTAAAAAATTCAATTTCTAATTTTGAAAAGATCTACGACTATAATATAGGCTAATACCTAAAATTACCAAAAGTGTAAATTAACCATGAAATAGATCGAACTGGCAACTAATAAGAAATTTAGTAATTATATTCTTTTAGCGCAGATAAACAAATACCAAACCATTTTCTTTCTTGACATACTAATTTTATTAAACTATTAATTTGAGTTCCTCAATATAAAATTAAAGGTAGATAAATATTTTATGACAGCCTAGTTACTTACATCTAATATAGGTAGATCTACTAAAATAGGTGAGGATAAATTATTCACAGCAAAATCTCCAATATGTAAATATACAGCCATTATAGGTGTATTAACAAGATCTTCTTCTTTACGTCTACAATATAGATAATTTAAAAACATCATTATTATTGACAGTTTATAATGTGACCTTAACCCTCTGTATACAAAAAATATACATCTAAAGTCAATTGAAATTTAACTTTAACCTCTCGAGCGTCTACAAAATATTTACAAAGTGATCTAGGGCCATTATTCTAGCCGTAATTATCAGAACTTGTTGAAAATCAATAGGCCTCTTAGTCTCATCACCGTAAACACTATACATGTATAAGACTCTAGGGTGCCCACAAGATTTTTCAAAGTGATCAAGGGCCATAACTCTAGCAGTTATTAAGCAAAAATGTTGAAAATCAACAGGATTCTTTGTCTCAAGATCTTAAACACTATGTATAAATTTAAAGTAAATTGGATATCAACCATAAACACTGTGGGTGTATAAAAATGATTGGTTATACATTAATTTATTTAAATCGGACTATAATAAACCTACCCTTTCCAAACCTTATTTGGAACATTCTGTGCGAGTTTTCGGTACCGGAAACTGGACACTCCAATAAAAACTAATAAAAGAAAAAGAAGTAAATAAAAAAAAAAATCCCAATGTTAACCTCACAATCAGTTTTGTTCTATTTCTTTTTCTAAAAAGCTTTAGCTAAGTTACAAATAAATTAAATGCATCAAAACTGGACATATAACTTGAATTCAAAAAATTATGCCACAAACATTATAACTATATAAACAGATATAAGAATGGCTGATTAAGAAATTAAAGTGACATCAAACGTCATTTTTCAATACTTTTCATGAAGTTGTGTACCTGAGCGATATTAAAATGACATCAAATTAATGTCATTCTTAAATATGTAATTCATAATAAAACTCTTTTTTTTCGTGTTGCTATTTAAATGAAGTTGTGTACCTGGGAGTTCCGATGCATTCTGTGACATTAAAACACCACGTCTTATCCTCAAGAAACCATTATTCTTATCTAATTTGTAACGTTTCTGATCTTCTGGACTCGGAAAAGATGATCCATAAAACTCTTCTATCCAATAAGTTTCTATTTTAAACTCTAAAAATATACAATAAGACATATTCTTGCTTTAGTTGAGAAAATTTTAAATTGCTTATTGATAGGGGTTTTTTTATCCTCCACTTACATTAGAACACACTAATAAGCCATAAAATTATGTCTTATTTTTCTGATATTATCTGAATATTCTACAATATGTTACAACATTCAAAAATAAAAAATGAGAAAAACTCCGTATAATATTATAAAATTCATTTATGAGAAAGTTGAAATACAGGTTTGACAACCTAAAGAATTATATTAGCTAACCTATATTTTCTTTAAAAATAGTGATAACAGCATCTTTATAACTGACAAGTCCATCTATTACATGATATACAAGACTACGTGATATTACGTCTGCAAACAAATGCATCACCACCAGTAGGTTATCTCCCTCTACTCCAGCAGGTTGGGTAGCATTCCAACCTGCATCATTTTTTGAACTCAAAAGATTGTCTATAATGGTGCCCAGGATCTAAACACAAAAGGCAACATAATTATCATAAAGACAGATGACACAAAAATATATTCCAATAACTTTTTTTAATACCTAACTCACTATAAATAAAAAAATTTAATAAATGTTGTGAAAAATACATTACGCTCATGAAGTACATGTTTCAAAATTATCTACATTTATTTCCATGAAAAGGGTGATATATATAAACTCTCTAAAGATGAATTAACATTATTTGAGTCTTAAAATCAATGTTGAGCTTATCTTGTGTGATATTTTGAATAATGGGGAATTGGAGCTTAAAAGTGAAAAATCTCACACCTGACTGAAAGTTTTAGTTTGTTCAAATGTCGGATAAACTTCCTTGGCACTCGCGAACTTGATACCACCATCTTGCCATGTAATTGTTTTTGGTGCTACTCCCTGTAGAAATTAAAGATGAGTTAATATTAAAAATATCAAAGATACAATGTAAGACTTAGATAAAGAGCTAGCCTTTCTTCCTATAATAGTTCGAAAATAGATAATGTAAAATGAATAATTTCAAAATTTCATTCAAACTACTCTATTGTGAGCGAACATATTAGCCTTTGAAGGTTTGACAAGACATGTAATAATTTCAACCACTTTACTGGTTGTTCGAAGCTAGGTCTCGCTCTTCCATTTTTAGTTTAAATCAAAATATGACTGAACCATTCTAATCTATCTAACATCGAGAGTTGATTATGGCCTGGATCAGTTTAATAATGTCTAATTAATAATTTAGAAAATATTTCAGGTCTAAAGGAAGACCTGCAATTAGAAGCTTTAGATCTTGTATAATGTATGTTTAAGTAACTGGAATATAACAAATAAAATACAAATATTATCTATTTTGAATGCATAAAGTGAAAATAGTTTAGGTTTTTTTAAGTGCACTCCAAGTGACTTTGTTTTTTTGTCCCATCCGAACAAATAGATGCAGTTCTTTGCCAAACCCTGCACCGCTGACAAGGGAAAACCAACTGTTTAACGTACCTGTGTTTTGACCATGATTTGTAATAAATCTATAACTGTAGCTATATCTATAGGATTAGTATAACTATTATTCTCTGTATGATTTAACAGTTCATCAGCTAACTGTAGTATCATAATCTCATTCATATCATCACTTCCAATACTTCGAAACTAGAAAAAAACAATTTATTATTGTATAAACATTAATCAATTAATACGTTCAATCTGCTTTACATGGTAATTTGCGTAATCGTCAAGCAAAATCATAAATCACAACTTGCCGAGCCCTACCACAACAGAAAAATTGTCAGTTTCAGCTGTAAAAGTCCAAATGTAAAAAGGGAGATAACTTGTAAATCTGAACAGGGTATGTCCCAATGATCAATCACACCAAGTTAAAAATTAGTGGCTGAACTGAAGGTCTGAAAAATGGCAGAGGTCAAGCAAAGAGTAGTTTGAGGTGCTATCTGAATATGTAATTAAGGAGAATGAATCAAATTAAGTGAAGGCTGTAATAAATTCATGGATAATTGAGATCTTAGGGAAAAAAGATGATAACAAGTTTCATTTAAACTGGATAAAAACTGTAGACATTCACAAGCTAATATTGACTGGTTTTATGGATAGACAGAGGTGACAACAATATAAATTCACGCTACGTATGACCTTCAACATGTAAATTTTGATATTATTCTCACTGCAATCCTTAGCAGAAAATTGGACAAGAAGGATCAGGCTCGAAAAACAACACCCTGAATGCAAAACCACTTTAAGGTGTTTGATACCCTTTAAATTAAAAATGTATCTTAGGGAAGTGATCACCATATAAGATTAAAGAGCAAACAGATATAAGCTTTTAAAGTTTCACACCTTATTCTTGATCTCTAATAAGCGATCTGATATACAGCCATCAATTAATGGTTCCGCCCATATACCATCATTAGCATTCTCTCTTAATTTACACACTCTTACAGCATGACCTGTCAATATAAATAATACATGTATTAATATTTAAATTTTATATTAAACTAAGGTCCTAGATTATCTATATATTTATTGAATTCAGATTCGAGCAATGATTATGTGATTTTTGCCTATGTGGTGCTATTTTAAAACCACCATTTTAAAACCTGTATTGTATTACTGAGTTTTCCTACTTCCTCCTTATCTACTGTGTTCACAGTTTTCAAAACAAAGACCGGAGACCCAAAATTAATTCTGCCCTTGTCATTACTTATTTGTCATCAATGCATGTCTCTAAAAATATTCCAAAATGCATAAAGCAACTAAATAGATGGTCGTCATCGATTCTGGAATTTAGGTCTACATTTCATACACATTCATCGTCTAACCTGAAAAAAAAAGCAATGTTTTTGCCCCACCCCCTAATTTTATGGTGCAAGAGAATCTGGAATATAGACATATCATCTCCCGCAACATACATGACCAATCAGCAGGCCATCCTTCAAATCATATGACTATGATGCAAATAAAATTAACAAAGAGCATAGTTTTAATGGAAAAAAACTCCAAACCTTCACTGTTGGTTGTGTTATCACCCTGTCTTGGACAGTCAACACTAATATTCATTTGAGCTTTTGTTCTGTTCCATATAATGTTTTCTTTTATTTCTTCATTACATTGTGCACCTGTATCGAATAAATTAAGCAGTAAACACAGTTTGGTTTATAAACATAGGTTTTAAAAAATCTGACAAATCGTACTGTGTGCAACTTAATTAAAAGACAGCTGATTCTTGTTTTAAAGTCACATGCACTAAAACTGAATCAAGAATATTTTTCTTCACATGAAAGATTTAAACGTTTTTTTATTTTTATGCTCTTGATGTCTACACAGATTCAGTAGTGATATATACAAACATAGGTTGCCAGGAAATGAAATATACTACATAATTAAATTCTCTGTGGTGCTAACAAGAATTCATTGCAATGCAAGTGCAAACCCATATCAATTCCATGTAAGCGTATAAGAAATTAAATGTAATGGGCTTTAACGTCCAATTGATCTACACTGACTGGGCTAATAAAGTCAGGCAGGTTCTATGGGGGAATTTTTTTGCCTACTCTTTTTTCAAATTCCATGTTTCAAGGGTTCTTACAAATGCATGCCAATGTTCTAATGGGACCTCACTTTACGTCTTATCCGAATGACTATATGCTGTATATGTTGTTCCTTGCCAGGCCCCTCATCCAGCACCACTGACATGGGGGATAATGATCAACTTTCTCAGCCAACACCGGGTTCGTCCACAGGACCTCTAGGCTAGTGTGTCAATGTCTTACTCACTGAGCCACCATGGCTCCCAGACGTATAGGAAGAACACTGTATTGTACAAACCTATCAGATCACTGCAGAATGTATCACAAGAAATAGCAGCAGTTTTCTCTGTAAAACACTGCTCCGCTGAATAGATAAGAAATTATGGAAATATTATCATAAATCCAAATAGAACATAAATATATATAAATTAGTTATTTTTACAATTCATTATTAGAACTGATCTGATCTGATATTTCAATCATGTGAAGAAGAAAGTGGAAATTGATTCTTAGTTTGTTTTTTAAAGATGTGAAAAACAAACCATTGTCGATAAATTCTTTATAAATTAGATTGACTTATTAGATTAAAGACATTCTTAAATATCTCACTGAAAATCCCTGATGGCCATCTAATCTTCATCGCCCCTCGTGTACCACTTCGAAATTCTACCCACTGAACAGCATTTCCACAGTACATAAAATTACAAGACTTAGTTATATTTCTAATTTCTTCTTTGGCCATAGCATAGTTCCATATGTTCAGATGAGAGAGATCTCCATCCAAAGCAGTTGCTATTTCAAATGGTTGTGACTGGCCTAAAACAACTTCTCCTCCAGACGGTATAGGCTTCAATGTCCGATTCAGATATCCACTCTGACGTTGATCGCCATTGATGTAGAAAACCCATCTGCCATCTATTGTAATAATCAATAATCATAACAGTAGTAATAATTCTAACAACACAAATACACATATTATTAGGACACAGAAAGAGAGAAACAATATCATTTCGGGACCAACGTTGGGTAAAATTTTATTTCAATAGGGATCTTTAATAGTGGGAGGAAACCAGACGACCCAGAAAAACCAGGCTACCCTACTTCTTGTCATGTACATGTGTGGGATGGAAAAGCATGCCGCTTGATTCAATGAGAAACCTTATTGAAACACAGGAAGATTTTCCAATGCATTATAAGTACCGTTTTTTTTTTATTTCCAGGCACCCATCTCGCAAACATTAAATTGTTTAAAACCATTGACATATAATTTCATCATTTTGTCATTGGTATTTCAGAAAAAAAAACTATCTGTCCGGCATAGCATTTATCAAGTTTGGGAAAAGAGATCCGCAATGGAACAACATGGTGGCACAATAACTTAACATGTGTTCTGTGAGGCAAGCTCCTGGTTCAAAGGTATTTGTATTGTATCCAAATCTGTCATTCATGGAATGTTTAGCGGCAGTCTTATAATGCGATCAAGTGACAAAGGAATCCAATCCAATCTCCTCCTCCACCTCATTCCAGCACCTCTGAATGAAGTTAGAGGAATATCTGTAAAATTACTTACCTGTGGACGTCCATGTCCATGTGACATGGTACCATTGATGTGGTATCAGTTTAATATTTGTATCTTTCATTCGATTAAACACTTCAAACCGTAAAGTTGGTCCACTCATCATACGAACTAAGTTTTCCTTGCTATGAGAATAGGATAAGATGGTACCAGGGAGATCAGGATTGCTGACATTAATCCAGAAAGAAATGGTAAAATCTTTTAGCTTAGGAAAAGCTTTGTTCAACAGCAAGGTATATCTGGGTGGATCAACTGCTTTGAATTCGAACCTTGAGTCAATGGCAGATGCTGAAATAATTTAAAACATAGAATACTGTAAGAAAATGGTGTTATGAGTATTGAAATTAATGCAACCTGCTATACCTTTTTTTTCTAAAATTACAACTGATTTTTTAAAAAAAAAGAACATATTATCAGTAATACATGAGTTTAATTACAGTAGATAAGTACGCTGTTAATCTATTATTCACCAGAATGATTAAGTCTCCCAACTTAATAAGTCATCAACTTAATAAGTCTATCAACTTAATTAGTTTATCAACTTGGTTAGTCTATCACTTTAATTAATCATCAACTTAATAAGTCTATCAACTTAATTAGTTTATCAACTTAATTAGTTTATCAACTTGGGTTAGTCTATGAACTTGGTTGTTTTGTGGGGTATTTTATATGACCACATTTCTGATTACTTGTTGAAGTACCCCGACTTTTAACACATTCATTTCTTGATTTCATTAATTTCCTGTTTTACAGTTATGTATATTTGTATTTGATTAGTCATGGGAAATTGATTTTGATTTAAAAAAAAGCACTAGATTAAAAAAAATGTAATTCTATTTTGAGAAATATCTAAATGCATTATCAAACATTGATTGAAGAAATTAATAATGTTAATGTAGTGCTATTTATTCAAATTTCAACATTTCTAAACAAATCCAGCCCTGAGTTCACAAAGCATTCTCAGATTTAAATTGAGAATTTACTTTCAATCCCTGTTTATAAGAAATAACATTGATCCAGAAACACAAAACTTTGCACATAGTTTCTTATTGATGTATTTGATACATTCAAACAACAAAAAATTTATAAAGGGCTGTATTTTTGTTAAAATAAGGCGAACAATTTTGAGTAAATTCTTAACTTAAGTCTGAGAATGTTTTGTGAATTCGGGGCCTGATCTACCATCTTACATAATAATAATATGAAAGAAATAAGTTACCTATTTCTATATAAAAACAAAAAGTAACCGACAATTTAAAGATATATGATTCTTATTTATCAACTCATTTTCCTGTATTTACTTATTACTTAACAAAAACCATACTAAGATTTGATAACTTTTTTCTGGCAGCGAGGTATTTGAAAAAAATTTTACTATGTTGAGAGGTAAGTTTATAAAAATAAAAAAATTGATAAATTTCTCATGGTCCAATTTGTAGTTTTACAATTGCAAAATTGTGATTTATAATCTAAGATGTGCAGACTACATTAACAATAAAAGTCTTATAGCACATTTATTACTTACACATGCACATAAAAGTATTCCAGTGAAATCCTGGTCCACATTCACATCCATAGCCATCCGGGTGATCAATACATTTAGGATCAGTATAATATGTAGAATGACATTGATACGGTGGACTTAAACCTGAGAAAATAGGAGAAAAAATAGATTTTGGGCAGAGAGGATTGTATGGGTTATAAAGCAGAGATAAAAGAGTCAGCGTACCTCAATTGGCTTCGTTATATAATTAAATTCACCTGTTATCATCTTGAATTTCAGGAAACCTGTCTCAAAGTATCTATTTGGTAGAAAAATTCAGACGGTTTGATCTGATGTGTTCTTTCAATTAAATGGGTTTTAAATACCGTCAGCAATGAAATGGGGTTTAATGTCCTACTGTTCTGATCCTAAACCGGGCTAATGAAGACAAGAAATACCGTCAGATTAGTGATTTCTAATTTAGCACTAAAAGAAAACACAAGATCTATACACAAAATTATTCTTGGAAAGCGAAGACTGTAGCTGCCCTGGCAAAAATATCTTCTGAATTTCACAGTAATCTAACGATTACAAGATATCATAACTACATATTGGATTATAAGCAGGCATGGCCTCGAATAACAATATATCAACTTCCAAAATAATCATATTACTAATTTATTCATGAGAATGTTAACCTGTTACAAGGCATAATGTAAGTTCAGAATGTAGTATATTTTCTGTATATTGTATACAGTGTATTCTATCTGCACTTCATCAACATATAGCAAAATAAGCACATGCATAGGGCATCATGGGGGTGTGGGGGCATCACCTGCTATGTCAGGTGACAAATCTAAAATATATAATCTAAACATTTAGAAATTTTTATGAGCTTTTCGTTGTTTTTCTCCTTCATTACTGTTGTCTACTTCGTCTCAATTAATTATGATGTGTATAAAACCAGAACTTAAAAAAATACAAAATTAATTTATGGAATATTATTGTTTATATTTGGAATTGCCAATAAGCTTATATGTTAAGTTCTTAGGGCCTCTATTGGTCTGAAAAGGGCCTTGTTAATCAAACAATTATCCTGGTGTTATTACCTGATACAATGATCATTAGGTAGTAAATGTAATACCATACAGGATGTAATATGAAGATATTAGTTTATATTGTATTAACACCTTCACATTGATATCTTAACACACTTGACATTTATGCACAAAAATCTCATGTCCTACTGTTCAACTCTGACGGTGCTAATGAACACAGGCATGATTTTGGTACATGTATATAATATAAATGAATGAAGTGGGGTTAACACCCCAATTTTCTGCTCCAACCAGCTAAACTAGACATTGGTTAAACATATTGATTAATCTAACAACCAGTGGTGGATCCAAGTGGGGGCCCTGGAGGTACCCCACGTCCCCACATATACACCCGGCTAAATGACAGTATGTTTGTTGTTGTGATGTAGCTGATGAAATGTTCAGATGCGTGTTACCAATCACCATTGACACCTCAATTTTCAAAATTTTCTCGCAAGACCCCATGGCTCCATCGCCCCCTTACCTGATATCCTATATTCTTCAACGCTAACACTTTAAAGTTCCACTTCCCTGGGGTAAAATATCTCCATAAAAATAAAAAATTCTTACCCAGTACACAATCAGTTACAAAGCCTATCATGCACACAATAAATATTTTTTGAAACATCTTTTCTATCTGGTCATTTCATACTGTCAATCACATACAAACCGAACAGCATTTTGTCTGCAAAAAATACAAATAAAAGGGCTGTAAAATAAAATACTATCATGGTATTGTTGCAATTTGGGGGTAGGAGAAGGAATCATTTTATTTCGATGAATTACGAATTAAAAACCTCATTTTAAAGATGCATTATGTAAGTTTTAGATAAAGAGCTGAATGAAAATGGAATCTTGAAAATTTCATTCAAATTACTTTATTCTCAGCCACGTTTTTGACAGTCTGTAGATGTACTGTAGATTGTTTATTATCATAGCAACATTTTTTTTTTTTCATAAACAATATTTTATTCAGAATGTCTGAACGGGATTGGGGAACAGACTTAGCCTATGTAAAACCCCTGACAGTCTGTAGATGTACTGTAGATTGTTTATTATCATAGCAACATAATAAGTCACGACTATGCATTTTATCATTAAACTTTTAAATCCATTTAAATCTCAGCCATCCAATGGTAGTGAGTGGATTATAGCTTTGTCATGTGAATAAATATCTGAATAATAGTTTAAATAACATTTGAAGCCAAAATAAAGACGCAAATAAGTAGATTTAGCTCTTACATAATGCACCTTTAACAATATAAACACATTTTGAGTAGCAAGCAGTTCATATAAATTATGGAATAAGAGCTGTTAAGTTTAATGTGAAATATAGATCCACCATTTCAATATTTGGATAAGCCCAATAGGTTCTAATGTTGAGTGTCCGTGGCCTTTTTATAAGTCGATAGAATACACCATTGATGTCATACATGAAAAGCTCTCAGGCAATCGTTACAAATACAATTCTAAGCTGATAATATCATGTATCAAAATTATGCACCTCGCGTTGTTTAAAAATACTGCAATAGCTTACCCACGCATAAAATGTCTCAGACTATAGAATAGATTCATTATGTTGAACCGTGTGTTTACAGTGTAAGTTTAACACGTCTTATATTATCTGGAACCGTTCAGGCAGACTTGGTCATTAATAATTTATAGGATTTCATCTAATGTGCCTATTTGTATGTGACACTGATTACTTACCTTCATGTATAGTGAGGGCGCAGAACAGACGTCCAACGATGAGGCTAATGCTACGAACGTAAAATTAAAATATCTGTGGTGACGTTTGGTGACTTTTCTTCGTCTATTTCTATAATGGTGCCATATACAATCGATCCACATTCACCAATACATAGATTCTGGTCAGGATTCTTCAGTAAATGCGCATGTTCCTACAGACGATCGATGGCATCCATTTATTCGCTGGGGTACATAATTGACTAAGTTGGTACCGCTTCATCGTAGAAACGTCAAGGCGGGAAACCGTCTGCAGTAGCGTAATTGAGTGTGTTTGTTGGTGAGCTTGATTAGGGAGGCGGGGCGGGAGCGGCATCTATGGCAAGGTTGTGGGGGTCGATGGTGTGAAATTTGCTACCACGAGAGTTCCACAAAATATTGGACTTAGATGTTCGACTAAATAAAGGATGGGGGGGATGGAGGAAGGAGGAGGCGAGCGGGACGGCGGTCTACGGAAATATTAGAAAAGAATTTTCGGTTGGAACTTGTTTTTGTTTGACAGTTTAATAAAAATTTTATTATGTATGCTGTATATTTATGCAGGTGGTGGTGGGGTGAGCGCGGCAAACTCTAGGTACACCACTGACCATTAGGACTGTACCAAAGAAACCGATAGGCCTATGACATTTAATCCGCGAGGACAATCGAAAAGCGGGGCATTTTTTTTTAGCACAGTGATTAGTGGGGCAAATGCAAATGCACCATTGCTGACTAAAATGCCCGACTGCTAAGGAACAAAAGTAAAGAATCTATGGGATAATACCGATGAACATCATACCATATAAAGTAAACGTTACATTTCTAACACAAAACATACCCAAAGTCCACAACGACTTGCAGAAATTCATCGATAGTTTTGCCGTTTGTAGAAATTAAAAAGTTTTCCCGCAACCGGGAGGGGGGCGGGAAATCTCCCTGGTACTCCCTAATCCCCAGTACTTAAATAATGCCCTGTCGAGATGTTTATTACCACCAATGTGACATAATAATATTATCGATTAAAATATGATTTATTTTTTTGAATCTTATACATACACAATACAAGCTATAATAAAGCAACAGCAGTCGCGAATTGTTTTGTTTTTTATTTTTCATGGTGTTCCAATATATCAGTAGGTTGACATGTTTTTGTACCGACGCCTTGTCCAGTTCGGAGCAAAACAGAAGGACGTCAAACCCCATTTCATTTCAGCTTTTCAGCGTCTTTCTCGCTTAGTCGCATCAAAGAGGCTGCAGTGATACGAATTGGCGCGAAAACACGCCCATTATCATTCTTGCGATAATGTTATCAAAACTACCGTAGGGCTTGCTAAATCTATTATTGGTTGTAATCATCTTTGTGTTTTGGCTGTGATGCTAATTTTGCCAGTTGCCATTGCACCCACAAGCGAATGGAAACCGTTACGTTATATGGTTTACAATCCCTTTCCATATACACTTAGTAACTGTAGCACGTGGTCAAATGGTCGTATACCAATTAAGGTACATCAAAATGATGTTAACTAGTTCTCTGTATGTCACATATGTACTGAAAAGATCACAGTAACTATTTTTATTTAAAGGGAAATTACGCATATTACATTTTTTTTAAAATACAGAGTTGGTATGATCAACGGACAGTAGGCAGTAACTTCTTTTATTTAAAAAAAAAAAAAACCCGCCCACCCTTTCGCCTCAACAATGTAGCAACCCCTAGGCAGGGGCTTTCTATGAACACCATCCACTAGGCCCTCTAGGTCAAAATAATAATTGTTTTAAAAGAATTTAGCTGGCAGTGGACGGATGTAAAATAATTTTACTGTGAAACTAACAGTGGAGGTCGAAAACTGAGAATTGTGGCGAGTTTTATGGTAAAAAATGTATCCCAGTAGAAAAGATCTTACCATTCATTATACAGTAGGTTGGATGAAAATTTCTTCATTTATTCAACAAAGTGGGGTAAAAACGCAGGCACTTGAAGGGATAAAAATAAAATTTCTTACTACTGTTTGATATAATCAAGCAGTTGTAAGATTAACTGTAATATATAGTCAAACAGTAGTAAGAAATTTTATTTTAATCCCTTCTAAGTGCCCGTGGGTAAAACTGGCAGGCCATCAACTCTCGTGAAGATTAGTCTTGGAGGCACTGCAATCACAAAATTTGAAATTTGCACATTTTGTAGTTTCATAAAAAAAAAATGTATATATTTATTCATTTTCTATTAATGGTAAAACAGAATCGAGATCAAAAAATGCATTATACAAATTTCATGTTTGCCTGTCAACCGCCTGCACACATATGCCGATAGCTGAACTGTCTCTTTAGAGCGGACACAGTGTGTGTTATTTTGAGATTCTCCCTGTCACAGCTCGTCGTTGTAAATAATTGAGTAAATACGACCATGTTCAGAAAATTGGTGACAGGTTCGCTGACCAGCCTGATGTATGGAGCATCTAAATAAACTTCTGTGCATTTAAATGTTAAGAATTCTGTGTACCTTCTGGTAAGTTGACTTTTTAAACTTTCTTTTAAGGTAAGTGGTTTGACCGTACAGGTGGCAAAGGTGTGCTATAGCGACGCGTTTTGTCGCAGCTGCATACAAAAGTTGAATGTTAGTTTAGAGTTTGGGGTACACGCCAATGTCACTAAAAGAAATAGTTCAGGGAATTTCTATCACTTCTGCTATATCCAGACGCCGACGCATTTTTTTATAGTGAGTGTACAAATGACAAGTTGATTTTTTAACTTTAGGCTTCAACCCCCAAACATGAGGATTCCTTATACATACGCGTGTGATGATTAACTGGATTTATAATTTAGAATACACATTCAATAGGTCCGTTATATTATATATAGGCTATGGGTGTGTGTTTACAAAAATTGATATTGTTCCTTGTAAAACGGTGCAAGAATAGTCCTGTTTCAAAACATTGGCGTGTTCTAACGGTTTTTAATGACAAAAATATGCAGTCAAATAATATGGTCAACTCTGTGACCTATTATATAATATTACTCAAAATAAATTGATACAGCCCCCAGCATGGGAGCTATTTTAAATACGGGTGGGCAAAAGATGGTATCGTGTAACGAATAGAGCGAGACCAAATGTTTATTTTAGGGTTTATAAATTAATATTTTATGATACTATATGACACCATGTGATGGGTGTAATGGTTGCTATAAGCAAGATAACCATATGCATATAGTCATCCTTCTTATACACCAAAAGAAAATCGTAACGTGTTCATATAGTATCATAGCTAGGGAACTTCCTTACTAAACATGTTGAAAAATGTCCCTATGGTGGTGCATCAGGTGTTCTTAGTGTGACACCTGTCAAACAAAAATATGCCTGTAAGAAGTTTTGAAAAAATGAAACAAAAAACTTAGGTTTGATGAAAAGATTGATAGATAAACAGTTTGGAGAGTATGATAAATACTTGTAATGGTAGTTCTGTAAAAGTATCAGTGATATGTAGCCACGAGCAATGTTATAACACGAATGCGGAAATAACTACTTAATAAAACTGATGTAATATAAAGAGAGACAAAATATGCATGTTTTAATTAGGTAATTAAATAAGGTTGCACTAATTAGTATTATAATAAACACTACAAGCACTTCCTCTGAGTAGAAATAGCAATTTTAATTGTAAACAGTTATTTACCAATCTGATTAAAACACAGATATAATTTCGTTTCGTTTTTTATAGTTCAAAATTTGGTTTTTACTCTTGGATCTGGAGGACTTGTTATTTATCTCGTGTTTGCCTGAAATGAGGGGTCAGCCAATCAAATGGTCTGTCGAATCGACCGTTTGACCTTTTCATGCGTGGAACTGTGGGTAGATATTACCAGCCAATGACGTCTATACTAACACCAGCGGATAGAAATCAAAACAAAACAAAAGTAGATTTTAAAAAGCATGGCGGTCGCTAATTGGTTAATCGAATGACTGACGTTATCGGGTCAAATGTCCCGTGCTTGATACCTGACGTCATAGAACGTGAGCTCCCACTATAACTTGTTAGATCTACATGAGTGTAGGCCATCGAAAGTATAAAAAACGAAACGAAATATAGATCTATATTTTAATTAGATTGGTTATTTACCAAAGATATCGTTCAGTTCTGCAGTGTCTGTGGACATTTCAAATAAAAAGGAATTTAAGACTAAGAGAAAAAAAAAATCTTGTTCCAAATTATGTTCAAAGTAGTTTCTGATGATTTCGCATCACAACTTTTATGTGACTGTAATGCAGGGCTCTTAATCCATTTTGAATTGAGTTGGCTAGAATTTTGTTAAAAGAGGACCCGGTAGGAAATTGGGTAATTAGAAACTCCTGATCCCTTTAATATAACCAGACTTCAACAAAATGCTTTCAAATATATTTGACTTATATCCAAAAAGATAATTGTCAAGACATTGAATAATAATATTTTGAATAATTGAATTTTATATTGGCATTCTGTCATTTTTCCTCTTTCAGTGACAAACTAGAAAAGGAGATATCATATAGAAAATAATAAACATCTACTGTACTATAAGATATAAATAATATATACCTAAATGTAAGATATAAATTCAGAAATGTGTTATCCTTTGAAATAGTTTATGTATCAACAGAACTATAAAGTACATATATAGTAATAAAACTGGTATATAATTTTCAAACTGACTGAATCCTTTCTGCATGCAGATGTTTTGATTATGTTTTATTTGTAAATAAAATAGCTGAGAAATCAATGTTTATAACTGTGCTCACTGCTCACATGATTCGTAGAATTAATTTGGTTATTGGTCTATTTACTCAGTGTTTTAACAATTATTTGTAGTTATTATATGTCTCTGGAGGACACTCTAATAATAAAAACATCATTATGGTAATGAAGTTATATCCACTCCAATATTCATAACTAGCATAACATCTATATAGAATTCACACACACAGGTACAAGGTATTTTGTCACTCATGACGAAGTTAACTACAAACACCAATATCTTAATTGATATAGGCTTGAGAATGTTTTGCTTTGAAGTTGATAATATAAGGGAACTGTAAAAATGTATGGGTTATACTGAGAAATTATGTCATGTTGGGGAAATTTGACCAGAACAGTGGCATTACAGCATATGTTTGTCATCTCTCTTGTCCATAGATTTAGTCACAAGGATGAACCATGACAAAAGCCATAGTAAATAATCATTTATTTGCATAATTATTACCTTTGTTATCAATACCTTATAATTGCCTTGACAGTCAAAATGAGACTGTTAGATTAGTCATATGGAAATCTTTTGAAATTAAAAGTTGTGTATAAATTATTGGCAGATTTATTAACTATGTCAAATAATTTCTGGCTGCACAAATATATGGTTTTATAAGACTTTCGGTGGTTCTCAGGAATTTCTTTTCGTGAAATTTCTAACCTTAAAATATAACAACTAAGCTTGAAGGTTTTGTTGTCTGGCAACCTATATTTGTGTAATTTGCATCCGAATATGCAGACACTTTCCTGAGGCTTGAGAATAAAATGATACTAGAAAACCAGTAGTTGAATAGTCATTAAATCAAACCTCTAAAATAAATGAGCAATTTTCCAGACAATTTACAAGTACATGTATATTGTTGAAAGGGTAAAGTGCATATACATGTATATTTAGGTAGAACTAATTTATAACACATGTATTCCTGTCCTGTGTAAATTTTGATAGATGAAATTAGAATTTAAAATCTGATACAATATTTTTACAAAACATGTTGGGACAGGTTTTTATTGTTTAAAGTTGTTGATCATTATTTGAGGTAGTTTTAATCCCTTACAAACTACGAAATAATATAGGGAATATCTAATAGTTATATCAGACGAAACATGATTCAGTCCTCTTCATTTTATACATAGATATGATGAATTGATGCTACAAACGAGATATGGTCAAAATGGCCTCAACCCTAAACAACCAAAATCACTAGGGTCTCAAAATTTGGTGAGGATTTATGTAAATATATAACAGAAGATTTATTATAAATAACAAATATTGAATCAGTCATTTTGATGTTGTTATTGGTGTTATGACCAATCTAGGGCCTATTTGAGCAAATGTTTGGATGGTTTGGGTTTAAGGTCATTTTCTCTATAACCCATGTAAACAAGCCAGCTACATCATGCTTGTGATATGTTCCTCATTTTAATCCAATTGAGTCTATGTCATGAGATTATCTATCACTGATATCTTGGTTTTGTTTTAACAAATTGTCAAATAATCAAGTTGATTACAGCACCAGGTACAATTACTGAGTTCAATACTCTGGTCTTTATCAAGTAAATAATAAAGATATGTGAATGCTAATCGAAGAAGTTGAATATATTTTGGAATGGATTAAGTTGTGAAGAATTTGATATTCTCTGAAAAATGTCAATGACAATCAGCGGCTTTAAGTTTATTGGTTATTATTTTTATTTGAACATTTTAGGATGACCAGATTTAAGGAATAAATGTAACCTCTATGTCCTCGAAAATGGATTCCACATTTGTCAAATTCCACAAAGGAAAAGGTAAGTCTCCAAATGTCAGGATATTATTTGGCCTACATTTTATTTAGGAAGCTATAAATAGCCCTCAAAACTCTATGTAAATATTATTACTATTATTATAAATTTTTAATTTTTTAATGAATTGGTAAAAACTTTTCTATTCCGTTTGAATTATTTTGAAGATTTGGGGTGTTAGAAGAAACGATTATATGAACCATCAAGCAAGACTAGAGGGGTTTGATTGAAGCAATTGATAACTATTTCGTAAAATTACATAATGCATGTACGCATAGGGCCTATAATGTCTGTCTGTTATTTTTCAGATGAAAGAGAAGATGTACAAAAGAAAACTTTTACAAAATGGATAAACTCACAACTACAGAGGGTATTTATATGTTTTAAATAACAAACATCACTTTTTTATGTTTAAATTTTCATCCTTATTTATTTAGCATTCATACCTAAATTTTGTGGTGTTTCAGCAAACTAGAAAACAAAAGGATTTTTGTTCTCTCCTTATTTGCTTTTTTTAGATGACATGAAAAACATTGATCAATTATATAAACAAGCAAAATTCTTTTCAGTGTGAACAGACTATGGTCTAATAAAAATCACATCCCTGGTAATCTGTACTGCTCCCTAACCAAGTATTTTATTATAGGACATTGATACAATTAATACTTCATTTTAGTTCAACTATTTTTTACTAGATCTAGCTAAGTAAAACAAACTGTCAAACAGTTTAAACACAACGGTTGACAAACTTATATTCTCTATCCAAAAACCTTTAAAATAATATTGTGATGTATGAATTTATCTTAAAATAGAAGCATTTATCTTTAAATGGTATACATCAGATGCATTTGTCTTAAAATGGTAAGCAACAGATGCATTTATCTTAAAGAATTGCAAAAGCTTCCTGATTATTCTATTAGAATAATATACAGCATGTCACCTTCTCCACAACAAAATACTATGAATTATTTTCGTGGAGGTCTGGTTATAAATTATATTAAAGGGAATAACAGCTTGGGAACTCATTTGGCCAAATTCTTGCAAGTTTGTTTCAAAATTTATCCAATTCTCATCCCCTTTATTTGGTGAATAATTATAAGCATCCATCAAACTCAATCTATTTTCTAATAGATTCATGAAAGAGTCTATTAATTTTTATTTCAAAATAAGATGTTCTGTATAGAGCTAAATTATATTTTGGTTCAGCAATGGAATGTTTTGAAGCTTTAGTTTCTTAAAGGTGTATAACCAGATTGTACGTGGCAAAGAGTAGGTTTGCCTGTCCAACCTCGTGGGTTTCTCTGGTTCTCTGGTGGTTTCCTTCCACTGTTAAAGATCTCTACCAAGTGAATTGTTGAAATATGTGTCAAGGGAAGGTTAAACCCTCTCTCTCTCTCTCTCTCTTTCTCTCTCTCTCTCTCTCTATCTCTTAAAGATATATAAAGATTTCATGAACTTCAACCAATAACAGTTTTCAGTAACTTTCATCAGTGTTGAGATAAAAGTGACCAATATATTTAGCATGTATACAAAATACCATTAATGTTCAGTAAAGTAAAAAAAAACTATTTAAAGTTATTGAAACAAACAAAACAACCCATTTCTGATAAGATTTTGAATTTGAGCAAGTAGGAAAAAAAAGGAAAGACAATTTTGAATACACTTCAAAACCTTTATTTTACATGTTTCATTCCAAACCTCAGACAGGGAACTTGTCTAATATATCACATTTAGACAAAACAGGTCCCATTTTAAGGCTGACTTGTCCTTCATTTATGTGGCTGATTTTAATTACCGCTAAACATATTTTTACAAGTGGAAATTGTTCAGTTTATATCATCTGGTTTTTATTGATATCGTGATAAAAGGTCTGTTTAGATATTCTTGGTCATCAAAGCTGGATTGTGTGAGTTTAAAGAATATAGACAAAAACAGTGTAGATGACTTGTTATCAACTCTGGTCAAAAGAAACAATCATGATATTAATTAACCAATTTTAAGTTTCAAGCCTATTTGTATTCAAAAATGAAATGAAATGAAATTGGGTTTAATGTCCTACTGTTCTGTTCCTAACCTGGGCTAATGGAGACTAGCATATGCCATATAGTGTGCTATGAGGGAAATTTTGCCAACAATAATCGAATTAGCCCCCCAAATATTTTGCCAACAATAATGCTTTCTTAGGAGTATTCTTAGCCTGCCAAATCCTCAGCCCTTCCAAAAAATTCTGTAGCCCCCCCAAATTTTACGGGCCCGAGTGGCCCTACGGCCTACACTTATATAGAATTCCAACTGCCAAGTGATCTTTTACGTGCACGCCAATGTATACACAGTACCTTGGTTTTTCATCCCATCCCAACAACTAGACAGCTGTCCTTGTCAGGCCCTCCGTCCTGCATCACTAACAAGGGGAAGCCACGCCGGAAAATCTGGATGAACTTTCTCGGCCAATGCAGGGATCAAACACCTGACCTCCTGGCTAGCGTGATCCTTAATTCAAAAATGGCTCTATCTAACATCCCAAACACTTTAAATGAAAATACAAAATATTTGGTTGCTATATAGTACTGCCTTGATGGTTTCAAAAATATTTAATCACCTTTGTTTAAAAATTAATGTTTATATGGTGGATAGCATCTTTAAAGCAATCATTTTTAAAGGTAAATGCATCACACAGCTATTTAAAGATCTTGGAAGAGTAGGTCACCATGCATGATTATTTCCAATTTAATTTTTACCAACGTTTTAAATTATTTTATTTTTTGTTCCAGGGTGGTCGTCCCCTTATTTCTGACTTATTTGGTGATCTAAGAGATGGAAATGCTTTGTTATCTTTATTAGAGGTTTTAAGTGCTTTAACCATTGTAAGTAGTACATACATGTACTAAGTACTAGTACATGTATTTTAATTTATTTGTGGTTGAAGTGGTCAAACTTGTCAAAGCCTTGGCTAATAGCTAAAAATGGTTATATGCATCTCCAAAAGTGGGAAAAAATCTTTTAAATCAAAATAAGTAGCTGGGATTGTTTAAAAAGCTATTTTTATTGTTTCAAATATGGTTACAATTGTGATACCATGTAAAGGTTGTGGCAGATCATTGCATGCATTATTCCATTCCTTGTTTAAAATACCAGATATCAGACCTATAATTCATTGTCATTTCAGAGTCGAGAGAAAGGTCGATTACGAGTCCATCACATAAATAATGTCAATCGTGTACTGTATATAATGGAGCATAATTATAATGTAAGATTTTCTATTGTGAACTTTGAAATGTCAAATGGTTGGGAAATTAACCTTTTCCAGCAGTTCTCAATTGATTTAAATCCTGTCATCAGAAACACTAGCCAGTGCAGTTGCACAGAGTGTTTAATCAATCAAGTTGAACAATATAGCACACAATATTAGCTGAGTGTGCATAATGAAATGAACTAAAGGAGTATTTAATATAGGATAATAAATAAAACTCAACAAACATTTATATGAATAACAATGACTGCTTGTTATACATACAGCACAACATGTATTCTTTTATCATTTTCAAGCACAAATAAGACAATAATTGAGAGACTAGAGCCGGGTATTGCCACTGCAGTCACATACAATACATATTGCAATTTGGGCGCTACAATGCAATTCATATCACGATTCATAACTAGGCCAATATTTACCAAGAAAATAACAGGATAAATAAATAATTGATATTTTAGTCCTGCTGATGTCAATGAAATAAAACTGTTTAAATCACGATATTGACGTGGATTGATATAAGGACCAAAACAATTTAAAAGTGTTTGTGTACCTATAGATAATGTCTGACATGGATAATTAAGAGTAGCTGGTTACTTATTGAAGTGACAAATAAACTTAAAAAAAGAATCATGATACATTGATTCAGTGTCTCACGATTCAATAAGCGAATTGTGAGAAGGTCAATCGCCTTATATCGTGCTAGCACTAGGGGGAACTTGCTAAATGTATAACAAGTGATTGTTTTCCATATAAATGCTGTGTTTTGTTTTGCTCGATTACTAAAAGCCACTCAAGGACTATAATAAAATATACCTTGAATATAATACAATCTCAATAAATTGATAACAAGTCTTCACGTCTCTTAAACTTGTAATTTAACAAAGATGAGATCACTTTGAAGCATAGATGTATTTATTAATAAAAAATATTAGGGGTTACACAAAATAAACCTTTTAATATTTCAATTGTATCAAAACCTCTATGTACCGGTATTCAAATGAATTACCGATTGAAACTGTATTTTGATAGATGAGGTATTTGCCTGATTAAATTGAAAGTGGGTCTTTACTTGCATGCACTTATTTTACGTAATTGAAATTGGCCCTAAGCCATAAATTTAAGCTCGCCTGACATTATCAATGTCTGGATGTGCAAGCAACAAATGTTAAATCACATTATTTCATATTTTTTATTTCTTTATTAAAAAGTGGGTAATTGTGATTTTTATCGGAATATTATATTATTTCAGATCAAATTGGTAAATATTAGTAGTAGTGATATTGTTGATGGTAATCCTAAACTAACATTGGCTTTAGTATGGCTAATAATACTTCATTGGCAGGTATTATAGACTTTGTAACATTTGGTATTCTTAACCAGAATTATATACATATGTCATACAAACTAATATATCTAAACTAAGAGATTAACTACTCTCAAATATATTAATTATAAAATAGATTTTTCAACAAATAATTAATACATGAAATGAATATGAACAGGTTATTGTTTTATAAAACACCATTTAAAAGTATAATTAACTGGGAAATAAATCTTTTGTTTTAATTTTAATTTAGGTGAAAGACATCATGAAAAATGTCATGAAAGATTTGAAACAAACAAATTTAGAAAAGACGTTACTAACTTGGTGCAAGCAGTCAACAGCTGGGTATGTATATTTTTTTAATATTTAGTTTTAGGATGCAGATAATATGCTTGTAGGATAGAAATCTACTTTAAAAAAAATACACAAATCACCATTCGTCTGAAAGAAAAATAAGTCATATATTTTACTCACATCTTATTTAAATCCGATTTATGAATATTAAAGATCAGATTTTATGACTGATCAAATTTATGAAAATGAAGGATTAAATTTATGAAAATGAGGGATTAAATTAATGAAAATGAGGGATTAAATTCATGAAAATTAAAGATTAAATTCATGAAAAATAAAGATCAAATTCATTAAAACTGAAAGTCAAGTTTAGAAAAATTGAAAATTTAGAAAAAAAAAAAAATTAAGAAAAATTAATAATTTTGAAAAATTGAAAATTTAGAAAAATTGAAAATTTAGAAAAATTGAAAATTTAGAAAAATTGAAAATTTAGAAAAATTGAAAGTCAAGTTTAGAAAAATTGAAATTCAAGTTTATACATTAAAGTTATTTGTCACATTTATAAAAATTAACCATCAAATTATAAAAGATTAAGAGCCATGATTATTTACAGGTATGATCGAGTGAATGTGTCAAATTTTGGTTCTAGTTGGCAGGATGGTTTAGCTTTTAATGCCTTGATACATCACTACAGGTAAGATACTATATTGAAGTATTATAAAGTACTAGACGCAAGAGTGAACGGGCGCAAGGTCTTGATCTCCAGTGTTCAGCCATCCATGAAATAGTTTTCGTTGAAATGGGCCCAGATATAGCTTTATGGGGAATCCAAATTAGCTGATATTATTATATAACATTATTATATTCTGATGGTACCATGGGTCAATGTATACTGGACTTGAAAAGAAAATAAGATGAGTCAATTACTTTGTTTCTGAAGACTAAATTATCTCCCTTGAATTAAGATGTGCAACCGTTTACACAGATGGCCATATCAGCCTAATAAATAAAGCATAAATCACATTGAACACCAATTATATATCATCCTGAATGTGAGATTAGATATAATTATGTAATTTTTCTACAATTTGAAAATGGAAATGTATTATGCTGATATGAATTAATAAGATTATTAAATTAAGGGGAGAGAACAATATAGAACTAAATATCATCTGAACACATAGATCTATGTATGAAATTTTATCAACATATTTATTAGCTACAAATTCTTTTTCAACTTAAAAAAATGATAAAAAATAACAGTTCTTATTTGTACATTACACTTTTGTATTTCTGTATTTACAGACCAGATTTATTTAACTTCAAATCGTTATTGAGTAAAAATGCTGAAGAATGTTTAGAACACGCATTTGATATTGCTGAGAGATATTTATCAATACATAGACTTTTGGATCCTGAAGGTAAGTAATGTTGTCAGGGTTTTTTTTTACAAATAATCGTGATGCAATAAATTTTAAGTTCAGAAGTCCAATAAATCTGACTCATATATATACACTGGAATTTTGCCAATGCTGGGTTATTTAAAATTCATAAATTGTAGTTGTATGTTAAGAGCATGTAAATAATAATTAACTTTCACCATGTGAAGGGTATATACATGGTTCTGTAATATTTAATTAATTTCTGGTATTATCCACAAATATCCTACGTATCCCTTTGATTAAAAGATGAACTTCTTAGTTTTACTTTGAATCCACTAGAGACCAATACTATTTCATCATCATTACTGAAAATTTTTTTTAATTACCTTATAAAACTGTTTACAATTAAAAAGTGACTAATTAATTTGTTTTTCCAGATATGATAGGATTGAGCCCAGATAAGAAATCATTGATGACATATTTAATGTGTTTTTTCCAAGTTCTACCTCATTCACAAGTTGCTGTTAAAGAAACTAAGATAACCAAAGAGAAACAAGTTAATGTAAAGGTAAAAAATTTAAATTTCTAATTAGAGTACCATCTCAACTATCTGAGCATGTAGAAATATAGCCCTGCAGAGAGACAGATGGATGGTTCTGAAATATAGAGTTTAATTCCCAGTAATATTTAACCGTGGATGTATGTAAAGTAGTCATGTTTCGTGTAAATTACTCAGAATTAGATTTGAATTGATTGAAATAGTCATTTGATTTTATTACTACTTTAAAGGTTTCTGTAGATAAGTACGACATCAACTACCTTCTAGTTAGAAAATTATTTTTACATGAATTACAAAACTATTCACACGCGCACATAAACACTCAACAATCAGCTACTAATCTGGTCTGGCTTTCAAATAACCAAGACATTAGTTAGATCTAACTAGCACCTGTTTTTGTTTTGATCTATAAAACAAAGGTTAACAGTACAAAAACTAAGTAGTTTCTGGTGTTCTGGTAAAAGTATGTATACCCTGCCTCGTGCATGACACCATGTATTTTTGTTGCTAAATGGAGCAATATATAAATTATACCACATAAACACCTTATATGAACTAATACTCAAATTTATGTCACTTTCTTTTGGACAATTCAAAACACAGAAAGGGCAAACAGCACTAAATACAGCTCACTCTGACATAATTATATCAATAAATACTTAGTCTACTAATTGTTCAACCAGTGTAAATAAAGACAGATAGCCACACAAAGCATGGAAATGTGCTTATCTGTATATGTCTCCCAAAAGATATAGTCATAGACAGTAGATATATCTAAATTTGTGTTCGCGCAACAATACTTATTAAAGTTTCTATTGCATTAGGCAATAGTGATCTTGGAAAGCTGTGATGATGATATTATTTGAATATGGTGTGGGAGGAACAAGTAGGGTGCTGCAAGCCAAAGTGATTGTTTTGTTGTTTCCAGATGTATTGTCGGTACTGTCAATAGTTTTTTGTCTCATGACCTCAATGTTCTGTTACATGAATATGGCATCAACATATCTGTAAGATATTTTGATGCTGAACTGTTTAGAGCTTTGAAAGTAAGCAGGAGTAATGGGGAGCCAATGCAGTTGTTTCAGAATTGGTGTTATGTGTTGGTACTTTCTGTTGCCTGTTAACAATTGTGCTGCTGAATTTTGGATTCTCTGTCTCTGATTGATTTGATATTCTGGTATATTGTATAGAAGTTTATTGTGATAGTTTAGTTTATTGGTGATGAACGAATGAATAGGCAGTTCCATAGTTTCTGTCGTGAGATATTTCTTGATTCGGCTTAGTCTATGGAGATGATGAAAGGAAGCTGAAGTTATTGAATTTATATGTAGTCCGAAGTATAGAGTCGAGTCGATGTATGCTTCAATGTTCTTAGCTACATTTGCTGTAGCTTAGCTACAGCTACATTTAGCTTAGCTACATTTTCAACAGAAAATCAACAGGGGACATCCATTCCGATCCTAATGCGTCACACCTAATTTGAAAATCAATAGGGCTTATCCTCTCAAATCCTAATGTTTCACTCCAAACTTGATAAAAATCCAATGCTGAAAATCAATAAGGATCATGCCTCATGCTCTTCTTACCCTAATGCTTCACACCAAATTCAAAAAAATCTACTTAAAAGATAAAGTTTCGTCCTCAATTTACCCCAACACTTCACACCAAATTTGGCGAAAATTTGTTGTAGCCCCCATGTGTTAACAAGGTTCGAGGAAAAGGGAAAAGTAGTAATGGAAAGCTGAATATCAATGGGGTTTGTACTCTCATGTACCAATGCTTCCAACGAAATTTGAAAATATGCGTAACAAACTGTAGTGTGTATTACTTTAAACATGTTCTTGGGTTAAAGAGTTCTAGATGTACATGACAAAATGTCAGGCACTAATGAAATAGTACCAAACATTTTCAACTTAGTGCCGGATATGTATTGATAATATCACTAAAAAAGACAAATCAATGCCAGACAAAATGACAGGCACCAGAGGTTTTGTGCCTGACAAAGGTTGAATCTGTGTCTGACATTATCAGTGACAGGTGCCTTATTTCCAGGCTTGCTTGTAAGGTGTCAAAGGATGTGTGATGTAGATAAATTCTATGTCTATGTAGGCAAAAGACTGGCTTGCTATGCATGTTAAACAATCGGCTTAACAGAATATATATATATTGGCTGTTTGATATTCTAGTCTATTGTCTGATATCCAGACGGGGATATAATGTCGATGAATGAGAGATATGTTTCAACAGAGACAAATCTTCAGTCATTCAATTTAATTTGAGTAATAAATCTATTGAGACTTGTGAAAGTGTCTACTCTTCAGGTTTTGTTATTCATTCTAGTGGCTGACAATGCTTTACTTGAAATTGAAAAGAGACAGATTAAAGTGAATGGATGGTAGTATGGCAACACTTACTCCATGTCTTAAAGTTAAACAAAGAATCAACATCTTTGATATTCACTTTCAAATTAACAAATTGATTATGGGAAAAGGTCAAAGTAGTCAGTTGAATTGATTTTGTTTTGACAATAAATCACGTTTTAAATAAAGTCATTTCGTACACAATTCCTTCATATTCATGAATATGTCCCCTTACTGCTACAGAATTGTTCTTTTTCCCCATTTTCCCATCAAATAACTGTTAGAGGTGGAGGTGGCAGCTATGTCTTTGATTACAAAATTCGCTTGTCTTAAACCCCTCCCCCTCCCCATCTTAGACCTCCAAAAATTTGCCCTTCTGATGGATAATTTAGATATTTTGTTTTAGTGACTTTTATTTTTTTATGAAGGGGCACCAGTCCGCCATCCACACCGGGCCCTCTGGATGCAACATTGAATTTATGAAGTGATTTTATTGTGACATGGACAGTATTTATAATAAGTAAAGGCAGCAATTCCTCGGAGCGCCCATCCCTCAATTTCCTTTGCGGAACCCACAACACTTTGAATATCTAATCTGATGATCAGCAATTTGATAAAATTGAGAAAGATATTTAATTTCAGGATCTAACTATTTTTATTCAAACGAACGGCATTTGTCATTAGTTGTGTGCCCCCCAAGGTCTAAATCAGAACCTATGTAGACCAGTTTATAATGTTATGGCATGCTTTTATCAGGTAATTCTCTTGTAGTTGCTTCCCAGTCCCACCTGCTGCTTAATGTTTTTATTTATGCCATTTTGGAAGTAACCAATAAGGAATTTTACACTAATATTGTAGTGTGTTATTGGAAGGATATAATTGATGACCCATCAACACATTAGGTAAATAATTGTCTAACCATTAGCCTCCTACATGTGCCCATGTTGATAGACAGCCCAGAAATGTAGCAGCCATCTTTTACTCAACACACAAATTCCAACCTCACTATAGTATAATTAAAGCAAACTGCCTGAGCTGACCTAAATAGAGTATCTGTGTAGAGAGAGACTGACAGTATATTGAGAGATGTGTATACCATAAGGTCTTTGAGCTAAGTAAGAACTTTGGATATTCCCAGATGCTATTACATACAGGTCAGTACAACCAGACATATATAGTACAATTACTTGTTAGTTGATGAGATTATCTTGTAATATTAGATAATATGATCAATGTTAGCATTCCTTTTTGAGATCAATAGCTAGCTTGAGAGTATTGGTATGCTTTAAAGCCAGCTATTAGAAGACTGTATGGAAGCAGTGTGTCTGTTAATTACATGTACCTGTGGAATAAGTTATCTAGGTACTTTACTTTAGTTAATTTATGATGTTTGATAATTTTTATGTTGGAATATAGCTTTTTATTCATAAATAATGTTACTTAAGAATGAGTGTGAACTTACAGGTCTTGATATTTATTATTTATTTCAAGTAAAACCTTTGAAATTTGTCATGGTAAACATTTACAGCAGTAGAAAGTTGTTTCAGTTATTTACTTATAGGCTTACAAATTAATCAAGACACAATTTTGTTTGACTGTTAAAATATAATCAAGACATAAACCAACAATATACAGTAGAAAAATATGTTCTCTTTGGACAAAAGAGAAAAAAAAGGTAGACTTCAAGATCTTGGATTACATTATATAAACAATGTATATTATAAGGGTATTTGAGGCTTTTACGACTTTATGTGTTGTAACCGTTTTCGCTGTCCAAAATGGCGTTTTACTAATTAGATTTTGGTTTGGTGTGCTGGAATATTTAGCTCAACAATTTACATACTTAAGAAGGATAAACAGATGTACAGTATAGATCGGGTAGAAGAGGAGTCTGGTTTTTAACTTAGTCTGTATATTATTATATATATAGGTATCTTATTTTGTAGGTTATAGGAATATAGGTAATCACAATAACATTGTGGTGCTAGGGGAAGTGTATATATTAGACAGTAATTACTTAAAGATTGTTTGATTCACTGCTTCCCTGGCCATATGATTTCTTTAGTTGTGTATATTCTTAGAAAGAATAACCACCACAATAGTTTACACTAAATAAAGAATGTTTAAATATTAAAATCTGTTAAATTTCTCAAAAAATTTGTTATTTTGGAATCATTCATTAACATGTGAAAAAAACAAAACAATATTTTAGACTAAACTGGTTTGAAATATTAAACATATATTATGCAAGAGTTAAATCTGCCTATTTATTGCAGGTCTTTCTTTAGGCCTGAAATTTTATCTAAATTATTAATCAGACATTAATTACCTTATCGAGAGGGGGGTTGGGATGGCCTAGTGGTCTAGAGTGCCACGCTTCGACCTCTAGCAGGCCGGTCACCTCTGGCTTGCGGCTGTGGTTTTGATCCCTGGTGTGAGCGTATGTGGCATGGAGATAGGGTGCACTCCGGTTTCCTCCCACTGCTAAAGACCCCTACGCGCAATCGAATTATTGAAATAAAATTGAAACCATATGTTAGTCCCAAAATGACCTAGTTTGTGTCGAGTGGACATTAAACCCCATTTCTCTCTCTCTCACCTTATCGAGATCATAATCAAATCTCAATGTCATCGCTACTCTGCGATATTTGCTGGATCTGCTGCTCAACACTCATAGATGATTATATCAATGATGATCGGGGCTGGGCCTTAAATTCAATCACTGAATTCTTGGTTCAGAGTGGATCAATTTGACTGAAATTTTCAGCAAATTCCCTTTACATTATCTAGAGAGAGAACTGCCAGCTCTTTATTTAATCTCCCATAGTGCCCCTTTAAATTTCCCATAAACATAATATTTAGGAATCATTAACATGTAAATGACATAATATTATGTTGACAAGGGATTTGTCTGTCAGCCAGCTGATATAACAGTAAATATTGTGGTGAAGTTCACACTACAGTAATGCCTGATAATGTGATCAGAGATTGACATTGATCTTGTCTGTCACACCATTATTGCTTGTTGACTGCATCTTTTATCAAGCCCTGACCTTATGTCACATAATCAAATTTTATTTTGAAAGCTAACAGTGCATACTAGCATAGTGTTGTTAGGGCAGCATCATTCTGAATGATGTGTTTTATGTTTTTTAAGTGTAGAGAAGACACATAGGTACATAGGCCTACTTAAGACAAATTAAATAAAATTAAAATAGATTCTCAATATGAGCCAAATTATCTTGTGTAACGGTCCATCACCTCCACTCATAAACCCACAAGATACACCATGACCCGAAAATATACTTGGCCTTAATCTGATTAAACTGCAGATCTAAATTTAAATTATTTTTTAACGCCTTCTGGCTTTTATTGTCTCTCGGGAGGTTTGATGGCCGAATGATTTGCATGTGCAAGCTATATCATAAGTTCTGTTATTCAGTCAACTGGCATGGTTTCGATTCCCCGGTTGTACCTGTCCAACCTTGTGGGTTTTCTTAGTGTTTCTTGTTTTCCTTCAACTGCTAAAGACCCCTATGCACTAATTATTGAAATAAACTTGAATCATATTTTAGTCTCTCTCTCTCTCTTTTCTCTACTCCATCCAATTTGGGACGGAGGTCATAACAGGGGTTACATAGGTGAAATTTGAATGGCCTAAACTATTTATGTTCAACTTTTGTTTTGTTATGTTCTCTATTGTTTTCTTGATATCTTCCCATAATTCAGTGAACTTATTTCCTAAAGATTGACTTAAAGATACGTTATGTAAAATAGTTAGAAAGAAGATAATGTAAAATGAATAATTTGAAAATTTCATTCAAATTACACTATTGCAAGTGAAGATATTAGCCTTGAAGGTTTGACAGATGTGTGCAATAATTTCAACCACCGACCTGGTTGATCGAAGCTAAGTCTCGTTCCTCCATATTTGGTTAAATCAAAGTATCGCTGAACCGTTTCAATCTATTTAATATCGGAGAAATCTGATGCCATCGAGAGTTGATTAAGGCCTGGATCAGTTAATTAATGTCTAATTAATACTTTAGAAAACATTTCAGGCCTAAAGAAAGACCTGCAATAGGCAGATTTAGCTCTTGCATAATGCATGTTTAATAGGCAATTTCATTGGCTGATCTCTTCAGTGGGAACTATATTTTTGAGCTGGTTGGCAGACTTTAAATTATAAATGAGGAGAGGGTATCTCAGCCTGCCTTTGGAAACATTGGAGTCATTTTCTGGTATATATGTGGGAGTATATCTACTAGATACACACTTCTGACGCACGAAATATACATATCTCTGTACATTTTTAATGGGTTCCTCTCCCACCAAATATCTTATATCAAAGAGAAATTGGTTTATTAAAAGTTCCTTCCAGTCCTTTCCAACATGTTCAAGACAAATAAAAGAAAATTTGAACTACATAAATAAAAACAAAATGGAATTGGATGGGTTTTTTTCAGATTGGGATGGTTTGTATGTAAAATCAATAGAAACAAATAAACTTCTATTCTTTAGTTAGAATTGATCCATGAATTTAAATAATTTTTGAACCAATATATTTTAAGAAAGAAGACTGAATATGATATTAAAATCTATATATCTCATGAGTTTGTCTGAAAGTATACTTTTATCATATCAACTGGATTTCCAGGAAATTGTATTTATATAAAATCCATTATTTGTCCTACATCTAATTGAAGTCTAGGAATAACATTGACATGCTATAGATGAATAGCCACGGTTATCACAGAAATAAACTCTACCTATAGCCAAGAGGGATAAGCTTGTTGATATGTATAGAACCTATCGGGTTTATAAAGCCTTTATCTTGTGTTAATCTGCCGTATTGAGATAAGCCATATATACCTAACCTTAAATTAAATCTCTAACTTAGCACATGCTGTAATCTCCTATTTTCATTTGTGGACAACATTATTTGTCATTTCTACACTTGGAGTAAGTTAGTGTTTATGATCATGTTAGTTTGGCCATTTAGTTCCAAATTATTTGGGAGCTGTGATAGCTCAGTGACTAAGAAGTTGTCTTGCTAGCCTAAAGGTCGTGAGTTGGTGCCCATTATTGGTCAAAAATGTTCATCTGGATATCCCAGCATGGTTTTTCATTGTCAGTGAGGCAGGATGGAGGACCTGATATGGACAGCTGTCTAGTTGTTTGGATGGGACGATAGAGAGTAGGCTGAAGCCCGAAGTACAGCTTTCCGGTAGGGGTGACTATTGTTGGTAATTTTCACTATTGCGATAGTATTGCTATTGGGTAAACAGTTATTGCAATACTATTACTATTGGGGATTAAATATTGCGATACTATTGGACTATTGCGATAGTTTGATCTGTTTATTAGTTTAGGTTTAAAACACACTGTCAGGTATACATTTATTATAACATTTAATCAAACTAAAAATTTTGAAACACTAGAAAGTTCCAGGTAATGTTAGATAATATAATACAAGTAGACCCCGAATAATATAACGGATGTGCATACAACGGACAATCGCTTACACGGACACAACAGTTTGGTCCCGATTTTTGTAATAAAAATTTCTTTGTTTTCAAAGTCTTTTTATAACGGACACTCTAATATAACGGACAATCGTTTAATTGACAAATCAATGTAAGAGTCAATTTTTATAACGGACTCTCGAATAAGCAGAACAAAATAATGATATTACTGATTACATTATGGGTGACTGGAATGCTTTTCCCAGAAAATAACCATACTGATTTTTAGTGTTGTCACAATTACAAAATTCTTGAATAGGGTAATCGCCTCGCCAAAAATCGTATCGGTTGGCCTGTATCAGACATTCCCGCATTCTGACTTACCCCTACTGCTTTAACTGCTAATTAAAAATCCAGTACTGGCAATAGATTACAATTCACTAGTTTAACATCTCCCTCCGTAAATCAGTACGTAATATTTTAACACGGATATCGGTAATCATATCGACAAAAAAACGACAGAAGCGACACAAGACGGTACAGATAAAAACAAAAACAACACGTGTCTTCTAATGGTACGGCAAAAGGGGGCGAATAGAAGAGCCTCCTAGCTGGTATCTCGGGTACACGGTAACGTCGCATTCCGATAGTAAGTTAAATAATAAAGTACATTGGGGGTTTTTCTTTATATTATATAAAATGGTATATTACATTGGTAGTTTAGTAACTTGTAAAAAAAAGCATAGCCAACTTTCCTGTCATATGCGGCTTGCTTTCAGCATGTCTGTTATTGGCGTACGTGACCATTTTCAGCTTTTTCGCGCCAAAATCAAACATTTTACACATTTCTTAGTAAGCCATGCCTAATATGGTAGACGAAGATTTCCATGTGATATTGAGATCGTGTAACGCTATTTCGCTATTTTAGTGATAATTACAGAGTAATTATTCGACAGATACGAGTGAATTTGAGCCATTTTACTTTCGCTATTACAAACTATCGAAACTATCGATAGTTTGCTTGACTATCGCAATTTTTATCGATAGTTTCTTTTTAATATCGATACATACTATCGACAGTCGAACTATCGCGATGCATCGATTGTTCGATGTATCGTTAATTACACCCCTACTTTCCGGTGTTTGCTCATCTTCGTTAGTAAAGTCGGGGCAGAAAAATTTATATGTTAAGCCCCTTTTCATTTCAATTATGTTCTTCTTTCATGGTCACAAGAGTTTATCTGGATTTTACAGTGTTGTTTTTCTTTGTCTGTGATGCAGGATGGAGGACCACAAGGACAGCTGTCTAGTTGTTTGGATGGGATGATAGAGAGTAGGCAGAAGTACAGCTTTCCAGTGTATGCTCATCTTCATAAGCCCAGTTGGTACAGAAAAATAGGATGTTAAACCCCTTTTCGTTTCAATTATGTACATCTTTCTTTTCACTAACCAGACATGAAGACTGACAGTTTGTACTTCTTTCAAAAAATGTAACTAACGAGTTTATAGATACATTCCCAGAAAAGTATTTATCTGGTAGTTATTTCCAATTAAAATATGTCAGTTTTGGTATATATGAAAAGAGAAATATCCAATCTTACTAGAAAAATACTGGATTCCCTGAAAACACTCATGAAGCACCTACAGGACAAAAATTAGGGATGTCTGCTTGTGTGACGTCAAAGGTTGCACACAGAGATTGAGCGCTTGATGTACATTTTGATAATCTTTATCTGAGATAAAAGTTACAGAAAAAGACACCGGCAGAGGATAATCTGAGAATTTAATTAGGCTTCAATATTAGGTGGAATATTTCTAGCCTCGTTCTTCGCTTTCTTTGTTACAAATGGCGCTGAAACGCATTCTGCTACATGATTTGTGTACCAATGGTAAAATGTTGATTTTGTCTTAAATATTCGATATCAGAAGCCTATCTTTTCCCTGTAATATCCCAACATCAATGTTGATTTAAATTGTCAAATGATTTGTGTTTTCAATACCGAAGACTGATAATGATATTGAGTTAAAGACTTTAATATTTAAATAATGTGGAATTAGAAAATAAAGGATATAAGCAGTGTGGTACATGCCCCACACCAACCTTGTGGGTCATCAATAAACCCGATTACTTCTGTAGTATGTTGCATTGACAGTACAAGAATCTTGTTCTTTCATTAAAATGTAATTCCCAGTTGACATATTTTTCAAAATTTCTGATAACCACTTTCCAGAACAGAAATCTTATACAACTGTCCTTTAAATTAGGGGTTGGTTGGGTGTGCTGTAGATTATAGATCATAAAGTCAATAAGCATGGTTTCGATCCCAAGGAGTAGGTTGCCTGTCATTTGTTTTCTCTGCATCCAAAACTGATCTAGTTTGTAGTGAGTGGAGTAAAACCCCACTTTTCTCTGTCTCTTTCCCCTTTAAACTTGACCCTCATCAAAGTTTTCTAAATATTTTTGTTATCATCTAAGATAATGTGACCTACTGTGGTATCCTATTAAAGTTAGATTATATTTTCTTTGTCTGTATTTTCTAATATATTCACCTACTTATTTTATTGATATTATCAAAATTACATTGAAACACACTTTTACAAACCTGTAGGGAAACTAGTAATAAACTGTGATCCAACATGCATATATTGTAAAAGAATGTTTATAACTCCATTCACTTCATTTGAAATAAATCTTTATCTTCTAATAAAAGAGGTATCTAGTAGTTAATCATGTGATTCATGTCAATCATTTTGCAACAGATCTTGATGTTTTTATCTCTTGTTGTCAGGGTATTGATGTATTTATATGAGGACTAAGAAAAGTCATCTAGTCCTATTTATTTGTAAAATTTATTTATTAAAGAGTATGTAAATTGAACACATCAAATGTGCATGACATGAATCCAGATTTGTTATATATGCTATATACCAATTTCACACAAATCTGATCGAAGATATTTGATACATTTGATCATCTGAACATAGTTCAATTAAAATGATGACTGTTATTGACTTATTCCTAACGTACAACTGAAGTTGAAGTTAAGACAGAAGGAATCAAATATGGCAAGGAAATTCAATCCACTTTGTTAACCCCTATGACATTCAATGTGACAAAGGTTATACAGTACACTTAGATTTTTAATGATCTACAAACTAAACATGATTACTCAATCAACAATCTTAACAGTCAGCTGCTAATTAATTTATTATGATGTGTTGAAATTAACAGGACAGTATTGTGGTCATAAACAGATGCAATAAAATGTAGTAAATGAAATGAAATGGGGTTTAATGTCCTATTTTTCTGCTCCTAACCTGGGCGAATGAAGACGGGGCATATGCCATACAGTGTGCTATGAGGGAAATTTTGCCCGGGCAGCCGGGCAGTGGTGCTATGGCCTACTCTTATATCTTATATTATATTATATCAAACTGCCTAGGGATCTTTTTTTATCACATCCAAACGACTAGACAGCTGACCTTGTCAGACCCTCCATCCTGCATCACCGACAAGGGGGAACCACGCCGGAAAATCTGGATGAACTTTCTCAGTCAATGCAGGGATCGAACAACCGAACTCCAGGCTAGCGAGCCAGTGTCTTACCTACTTACCCATGTGATCCCGCAATAAAATGTATGGAGAAAGTATAATGTACTATTCATTCCATTTGGAAAAATTAGGAGCTCTAATTCATGGTTATTGTGATTGTTTTAATGTTTATATAGTTATTTCAGTAATGTTTATATTTGTAATGTTTGTATTTGTCAATAGTAAATGATATTTTACATGTTATCAAGATATGTTGAATTAACTTATTGGATTGAGGACACAGAAATCGAACCCATTAGATGGAATGAAGAGTTGATTATGGTCTTGTCGTGTTAAAAATTAGCTAATTAATAGTTCATATGATATTTAAGGCCTAAAGAAAGACCTGCATATTGTATGTTTGATAGACCTAATGGTTTGCCAAGCTAGAGATAGCTTCTAACTGTGTTTATATCACCGACATCAGACATCGTTTATACATGTATATTATATAAGAATTACACACCCTCCATATACCCAATTATTGTAGGTGTATTACTGGTCATAACACACAGGAATAACACATGATATCATATAGATCCTAATTCCAATAAGATAACGTCCATCATTTAGGACAGCATATGAAGTCACAAAGTTGACTAGTACATTATATATACCGAATAATATCTTAGTGTTTAGAAATGAGTATCAATTGTTATTGCACATTTATAGCAAATGCATTTTGTTAACCAGTTGTCTCCCTAACTTCATATAAAAAAATTATACTTTTAGTCTAGTTAATTGCTATGTTTTATTACACATGTGGATTAAGACCTGATCCAGTACACATCCTCATTGGTTTGTTTGTATAATAGAATGTATATAGGTCTACAGCTTTACACCTTTCTAATAAACATTTAGTCTCTTTGATGTCCTATGCATAGGAAGTTGGCAAAATCTTTTTCTTGGGTAGAGCCACACTGGATACTTTGATTGAATTTATCTCAATTAATAGTGAATGGATTCAAAAAATATTAATTTTTGGTGCAACAAAACAATAGACCTTCAAATACTTGTAGATTATTTTAACCTGCCAGTTGATAAAATCAGATAATCCCTACATGTATATTGATAAATTCTATAAGTGCTGCAAGTAGAAAATTTATATCTATTGTCTTAAAGGCTTATATGAATCTGTATTTATTTCAGAAAACCATGTCAAAGAGTAGTCCTACTCCAGAAAGTCGTCACAGTACCATCAGTACTACATCAGTAGATTTACTCTCCTATCAAGATGCCTTAGAGAACGTTTTAGCATGGTTACTAGATTCAGAAGAAACGATAGAAAAACTTGACCCAGTGGAATCTTTGGTAACCATCGATAATGTTAAACAAGAATTTAATAAACATGAGGTATATTTATACTCCGAGTTATATATTTATATTAGTCCACAGGGTTTTCTGTAGCCAGATATCTGAGCCAATATTTTAATCAGTCTCGTACCCTGTAGACCGATATTTTTTTTGTTTTTCTGCCAGTGCATTAGGCAACTGATAAACTGTTTGTTTTTGGTAACATGGATGTGTTTTCTGTCTACAAGTTCGGTCAAAGGATATCATGAAATGATGGAATTTAATGATAAAATATGTAATTAAATGAGGAATATGTGTTCCCTGACATCTTTGTAAATGCTTATATATTAAATTATAGAACATGCATATTTTGCATTTTGAGATGTATTTGCCTCCCATTTGAGAGTTAAAATCTATTATATGGACAGATCATAATTAAAAATTTATGAGGATCTTTATTTGGAATTAAAAGAAAATATTGATTTGTAATGGAACTGATTGATTTAGCTCCATTGCTAACTTTCAACTGATAATCTGTGAAATTATGAGATGTTCGAGTTTGTTATCACAACCTGAAAAACTATTTAAAAATAAGGTAAACACCATGTGATTGTAATGCTTTAATTCACCAGTAAGAATTCATGAATTTATAAAATAATATTGATGAGGACAAATGCCAAAATGCCCCATAAGAAAGCTTTTCCTGGTAAAATTATATTTCTCAATGCCGTTTGTGAAATAAAAGTTACAGATTTATTATCTGAGGTTGCAACCTTCTAAATAAACAGTAAATTATTCAAAACATGATGCAGCTTCGTAATAAATTAACCACAGCAGTGGGAAAGTCATATATGCTTTTTTTAATATTCATGAATTACTGTCTTTGCAGGCATAAACCTAATGGTCCTTTTAATGCATCAAATTATTTTTCTTTCTGAAACTGATACTATGTTTTTTTTCACTCTGAGACTAAATTTGTTTTCTTTTCTTTCTGAGATTAAAAATGTTTTCTTTTCTTTCTGAAACTAAAAATGTTTTTTTCCTGCTGAGACTATAAATGTTATTTTTCTCCCTGAGGCTAAAAAGTGTTATTTTTCTCTCTTAAACTATATATGTATGTTATTTTTCTGAGACTAAAAATGTTATTTTTCTGAGACTAAAAATGTTATTTTTCGTCCTGACACTAAAATTATTATTTTTCTGAGACTAAAAATGTGCTTTTTTCTTCTGAGTCTAAAATTTTTTTTCTGAGACTTAAAATTTTTTTTTTTTTGGAGACTGAAAAGGTTAATTTGCTTTCTGAGACTTCCTGTTTTTTCGTTCTGAAACTATAATGGTATTTTTAATCAAAGCCAATGAGAGTCATAGTTGGTTTGAGGCAAACTTTATTCCATGACCATATGAATTTATTATCTACATGTATACTCATGATTGTTTTCTTTTAGGCGTTTATGTTAGATCTGACTGATCATCAGGACAGTATTGGAAATGTCCTAAGAGAAGGTGGTGACCTAATTAACAATGGCAAGATGACCGCTGAAGAAGAAAATGAAATTCATGAACAAATGAATCTACTTAACAAACGATGGGAAGATCTCCGTCTGCAAGCTCTCAAAAGACAAACAGGGTAATAAAAATACCTCATAAATTCACTGTTTCAAGCATCTTGAATGCCGGAATGAAAAAAACATATAAACATTGAGAACAAATTGAATTATCTCGTTCTAACAAACAGAATTAAATTTGTTTGATGCACATGTTTCATTGAACAGATGTGCAAAAAAAATCCACTGAATACTCAATAATATTTTTTTTATTTCACAAACTTGGTACAGATCCAGGTTATACGCACAGGTTATACTTTCTAAAAACAGAAAGTGCACTTTTTTTAGATATGTTTTTTTATGTGATAGTAACAACTGTACAAATTATCTACAGATATGATCACTGATAAATCGTTTAGAGATCTATTTTTAGAGATTGGATTAGACAGTTGTGAATTTTCATGGACTTTATTCAAATGCTACAATTTCTATCATCCAAAAACATTTAGATAATTTTTCAGAACTGTCAGTCTTGATCAAATAAATATTAACCAGAACTATTTCGATAATGTCACATATTATATTAGAATTGCCAGAGTAAGGAACAAAATATTTACATGAACAGTGTAGGGGCCTATAATGTTTTGAATGTTGTCATAAAATCGTCTTATGTGAATGTGCAAGTTCAATTACTAAGGTGAAGGTGCAATTACTGGGTAAATACCTAAGACTCAAAAACAAAGACCCCATTTATATCTTTTGTGAACCTGGGTTTGATCAAATATTAACATTTAAAAAAAAATAGATATTAACATACATGTAAACAAGATACCTTTTCTATATGTCTTAAGCTAATATTGAAGAATCTCAATGTTATCTTCACAAATATTTTTTTTACTTTTTCACTTTTCATATCTGGAATATAAAACAGATTTTTTTTATGGTTAAAGCAATAAAGAACAGATCTTTGTGTTTTGGTCTTTGATGTATACACACCTGCATAATTGCTGTGGCAATAATACAAGAAAGTAGAATGTGATGTATCATGATTCTTTCCACAATAGTCCTAGAAATCGTCTCTTTAAGAATACGTAAAAAAGGTGGAGAGATGTGTTTTGGTGTGATTTAATTAAATTATAAATTCTTATTTGTTCACAGACTACAAAAATTGTTAATGAAGAAACAACAAGAACAGTTAGATGAATTGTCAACATGGCTGACATCTATGGAACATCAACTTAAACAACAACAAACAATAGGTTCAGACTTGTCATCCATTAAAGTTCAAGTTAAAAAGCATAAGGTAAATTAAGGTTACTTGCATATATATGTGTTTGACCAGATTGTATATGCTCCATGGATCAGTTCCATACAATTCTTTATTTATTTGGAGCTAAACAAAAATGCCAAACTAAATGGTTATATTTTTATTTCTGAATCATCTAAATGTTACAGTATAACTATCTGTGGAAAATTAGCTGATACCCTGCCCCACCCCACCCATCACCGAAGTTTGACTTTTGATCTGTCAGAACATGAAACATGCAGGAATTACCTGTTCTGTAACAGAGTTGAAGTAGTTCATTGCTGAATTTTCTTCCTGCCAGCTATCAATGTAATGTAAACTGATGGTGTTTTAATTATATATTTTAATTAGAAACTTCAAGAAGAATTAGAATCTCAACAGAAAGTAATAGAAGGTTTACATAATATGGTGGTTGTTATAGATGATGATAATTCACAAGCTGGTTAGTTCTAACTTTGTTTACAAATATAGATAATATCAAATTACGTTTGAATCCTTTTTATATGCACACATTTCATGTCTGTCCATCTGTTCGTCCACACATGCTTGTAAATGCAATATAAGTCTACATTTTTCTTCCAATATTATTGAAACTTGGTATTTTGTCTTTTATCCTTGAGTACAAATGTAATAAAGGGTTTACTTAATATAGTTGTTGTAAAAGATGGTAATAGTGCAGAACTTTGTTTATGTGCATCAAGTTACATTTGTATTTTTTAATGCCCAAATTTAATGCATTTATTTACTCATAACATTCAGTTAAAATGAAAAAAAAAATCAAGCAATGTTCTCTTGTCTGCAGAATATCAAACAGCCTAAAGAATTAAACTGAATAAAGTTTTGATTTTAAATATATCCCAGTACCTTATTTTCAGTTTGTGAAACTATGGAACGGCAACTTGAAAGATTAGGAAAACGGTGGAGTAATATTTGTCGCTGGGCTGAAGAACAGTGGGTATTACTGAAAGATATTCTTTTAAAATGGCAACATTTTCATGATGAACAGAGCAGCTTTTCAGATTGGTTAGCTTCTAAAGAAGCAGTTCTGAAAGGAATGAAGTCTGCTGATTTGTCTAATTCTAATCAGGTTGTTCAACAAGTCAGACATCTCAAGGTACAGTCTTAAATACTTTAATCAAAAATATCGGAGTATACAGTTACCTGATCAACCTTATTATTTTTAACCAAAATTGCTGAGCCTAAACTTTTTTCTCTCATTTCCAAGACCCTATAACTAGGTCGTAGAGTGATTTTCTTTACGCATATTCCAACATTGATATTGCGGTATTATTTCTAAAATCGCAACTTTTTACTTCGGTTAGAAATGCTTGTAAATAGAGAAAATAGATGATACAAAGAATTTCCGACCGACTTTATTTTCCGAGGGGCCAAGTAACTGTAAACAAAGGTATTTTTTTTCTAAATGAATGAGAGAATTGATAATCGTGCACATCAAAATACGAAATCATTAATGTCAACAAAACTTTCTGTTTTTCATTGAATTTTGGTTCCCACTTGAATCCGACTAATGTTTTTTTTTTTCGAAGCCCTGCAAGTTTCTTCCACTGCAAGCAAATTAATGATATAAAAGTCACAAATGATCTAGTTTGTTTTGAATAGCTATTAAAGCCCATTTCTTCTCCATTTCCTTTCTTATCTGAAATTTGTTTTTTTGTATTGCTTAATTTGAGATATCCTTGGTTAATAAATAATTCCTAGCTATGCAGATGGAATAATATTATTCTATTCATATTATTCTATGGATATCTTTTGCTATTTGTGATGTTTTAAAAATGTTCCAAATTTGTAGATGATTGAACATGATATGGTAGAACAAGTTGCTAGATTTGATGAATTAAACATACATGGTCAACAGATTGTCGAAAGGGTTGAAAGTAAAACAGCCATGGAAAAGATTAGTCAACAATTAGAGGATTTACAGGCTCGATGGGAAGATTTAGTACAACAGATGGAACTTCAAAGTAAAGAGGTGTGTAACAAAAATACTAATAATTGAAATTTTATAATATTATAATATTGAAGGGAGACATGGGGCATAATAAAAATTGTTGACAAATCCCAACGCCAAAACAAATAGGCTACAAACTACAGCAACCATTTATATGGAATACACTTACATGGTTTTTTTTACATAAAGCATAATTTTTAGAAAAGTGTTCTCTTATTGTTCCCCTTAAAGATAAAATACATGAAACTAAATATAAAAAGTTTGAAACTAATCCAGACGTCATAGTAAAATAAGCAATCATATCTGCATGAACTTAGTAAGACAAACAACTGACACCACAAACAAAATATGAGAGAACTATCAAATCATATTAATAGTAATTGTTGAATACACTGCACAGTTCCTGGACTGTTGTGAAATATGATCTTCACATGGCTTGTAAATGAAACTTAACAGAGAGGTAATATAGGCCTAGCCTGTTACTCAATCCTTTTCTGAGAATAAAATATTGTTTATGAAAAAGAAAAACATGGTATCCCAGCACTGTATAAGATCAGTTATTTATATGTTTGTAGCAAGTTTCAGTCTATGTTCTAAAAATATGATGTTAAGCTATTTGTTTGAAATTATACATCTGTCTTCCACATTAAGCAGTTAGTTTACATTGAAAATAAAGAAATGATTCAGTATCAAGCGCATATTTTAAAACATTTTCCTGTGTGGAACATTAATGCTGAATTTAACAACTTTGTTACTCTATTATGGGGCAATGAAATAACACTACATATTATACATCTTTCAGATTGCCAATTCTGGTGTTGAGTTGTCGAAAGATTTAGATTCAGAAGAATTTCTAGAATTTGATGTGTCCCGTAGTAAAACATCTAAACTACAGAATGCACCTGTTGAGTTTAAGACGGTTACAGAGTTTAAAGTTAAAGAGAAGAAATGGTATGATTGGTTTAATAGAACAGAAGATACATTACAGTTATTATCATCACCTGCCAATACTGATGCTGATGAACAATTTACTGATGATGAAAAACTTGTCTTGTTACAGGTAGGAAATTTTTCATTAGAGTTTCACTGACTTCGATACTAGTAATTAATAAAAATAAAAAGAAACTCTGGAGTTTAACTACTGTTTTTTATAATTATAATGTGATTATTTTTCTCTAGTTTAAATTCAGTTCAGCTACACAAATAAACTCCTTTTAATTTATAAACTTTTCATCTATCTGTTATTTTGTAATGTTCTTTTCAGGATTGTGAGAAGGATATAGAGGATCACCATACAGAATACCAGAATATATTGCTACTAGCTGATGCTGCAGTTAATGAATTAAAAAGAGGTAGACTTTTACCAGCATACTTACAGATAGCTTCTGTTTTATATAAATTTACACGTCACATAAAATTTAACCCTTTAACCTTGAACCTTTTCTTTCAATTATATCATACTAAAGTATTAGTATTACAAGCGCACTGATATGATATCTCATCTGAATTTCTTTTTGAAATATTTTTGAAAATTTATTTATGCGGTTGCCTATGTGATTCTACTTTTTCAGCCGAGAAATCAACTAATAACATAGAATCTTCTCGTAAAAAGATCAAAGAAGATCAGAAAAATCTGAAGACATTGCTGAAGAAGGCAAAGACCATAATTCACTTGAATATTGAAACAAATAAATTCTACATGGAATTAAGTGCCTTACAAGAATTATTATCGGGTTATGACAAATGGTTAAGTGCCTCTACCATCAATGCTGATGAAGCCTCAGAAATACCAAAACAACTAGAACAAACTAATGTAAGATATTTACAAATCTTATATTCATGCATTTTTTGGACGAGTGTGAGGTGGGGTTTTCTGTCTAAATTCTAAACATTAAATTCCTTTCCAGGTTATATTCTTGGATTATCCAAACTTTAGATTGTTTTACAGATACTTTTCAGTTTTTATTTATCAGTAATGATAGCTCTCTCTATGTTAGAATAAATCTTGAACAAAGGAGATAAGAGTAATCCTTTTAAAATAAAGTTACATGTATGGTAAAACATGTTGAGAAAGGTTTGCAACAATATTTTAAAGTATTTTCTTTCTAAAGGTTAAATTAAAGGCAATGAAAACACATGAAAGTCGAATAGAGAAATCTGATGCTGATGTTAAAAGAATAATGAATGACAGTGGAGGAAAAAATTCAAAAGTGCAGGAGGATTTTGATGAATTTATTATAAAATGGAGAGATCTGTATCGTAAAATGGGTAAGTGGTTTCTAATAGTTTTTAATACGATATCTGTGAAAAGTGCTAAATCTTACGCCTTATTATTATAACTATATTCTATCTTCAAGACATTTTTGAATCTGTTAACAAAATTCAATATATGTGATATTTGTGTATGGAACATGTCAAGTTTTTTGTATGTTTGATAGTTTTGTTTTACTAGGTGCTTGTCTATGGTATATACTTTGTAAAATGCCACAGAGCACTCAAACTGACTAAATTATGGATTATCTTCTATAGTGATACATTAAGTAAGAGTTATCTCTAAGCACTGTACAAATATTGATTCAGATAAATGACACTTAAGTCTTCAACTATTAATGGGTAATGTTTAGAAATAATCAATGTTTAATATCTGTTTTATAATATACAGGTATACGTCAAAAGAAACTACAAGAAGCAATGCAGAAAGTACCACCCAAGTCATACCTTGATGCCATGCAAGCCCTGTTAAAATGGATCTGTGACATGGAAAATATTCTTAAATCAGAAAAAGTAAAGGTAACAGACGTTGAATCTATGGAGAAACAGTTGAGTCAATACAAGGTAAGAATTTTATCAATTCAAAGTTGAATTGGTGGTCATGATCTTATGAAAATTAAGATTGAAATTTTTATGATTTATTAATTGGTTTTAATCAGAATTGAAAAATAATACTAATAGTGGAACTGTTGTCAATTAGCACAATTTTTACAAAGAACATGTCAGCTATTTGAATATTCACAGGATTTTTTAATCCAGATTACTGACATGCAAAATACTTTTTGGGCTATGGGACAAAATTAAAGTGGTTAATGGGCTGAAACCTTTGCCGTAGCCATACCTAGGCAGCATTAATTTCCTGTATCTTATTTATGTTGTTTTTAGGAACTACAGAGTGATGTCAGTGATCATCAAACTAGTATAAACTATATACGACAAACTGGTACAGAACTGATGCAAAACTCCCCGGAACAAGTGGTCACAATAAATAAAGATTTAGATAATCTGAATTCACACTGGGAAAATATATCCTCTACAATAACAGAACGACATGGTCAATTAGAAACATATCTTGCTCAATTACGTCTATATAAGGTACTACTTATCATATAAACACCAGAATTAATTTGCATCTTTTAATTTATAAAAGATTTATTCAGTAAGACGTTAATTGTAACTGACGAGAGCCATGATAGGATACTAGATGCCCATAAGTTTATATAGTATTATTATAATTAGGAAATTTTAATTTAGTAAAGTAGGATAAGTATTAAGTTGAAATGTTGTGTTGTGCTGTGTATGAGTTGCCGTGCCACCAGCCATTATGAGTTTTTTTCAAGCAATATGGACAAATGTCAATAAATTGTGTATTAATTTTTAGAATCAGCAACAAGGATTAACATGTTGGATGGATGAAATGGACATATTCCTACATGCTGAAGATCCACAAATTGGAGATCTTCCAACATTAGAAGCACAACTAACTGAAAGTAATGTAAGTATAATAGATTTATGGTTTATTTTTATTCAAAATAAAAAGAACAGATAAATTATTGAGAAATGATACAAGTATAACTAATTCCATTTGAATTTATTTTATAAATGCTAAGAAGTGATTTGAAATTGATACACCCAGGCAAAATCCAATTCTGCTTTTAGCACTAAAGTAAGATGTGTTTTTTAAAAGAATATATATTATCTTATAATTCTATTATTAGAATACCATATATATTACACAGTCCATAAGAAGCAGATTTATAGCATAATACTAATAACACAAGTCATGGATATTTTTATCTCTGTTCTTTATCAAAAATTAATCTTTTTCACAAAAATTAAACTCCTTGTATCTTCTTTATACCTATATATAAATCCACTGTTTATTTACAGGGTGTTATGGAAGACATTGTAACTTTAAAACAAAACATTAAGAACATCAATTCTTTATGTCAATCGCTATCAGAAGCTACTGACAGTAGTTTTACTAAAGATATGAAGAAAGAAGTTGAAGGTATAAATATTAAATGGGAAGAAGTAACCAAGTTAGCCAAAGAACAAAATGACCGCTTGAAATCCTCCATAGAAACCAGTAAGAATATGTACGACCGAATGGAAACATTAACAAAATGGCTGGAAGATCTTAAAGAAGAATTATCTAATAAAGATTATGCCGTTCAAAATGCTAATGACTTGTTAGTAAAAACAAAGCGTTTTAAGGTATGTGTTGCTATATTCATCATTCCATTATTATGGAATTGAATTCTCTTGAGTAAACAGTTGACAAAGCATGTGTCTGATTCATTACACCATTGAAACAGATAAATATCTTTACCAAAACCTGTTTGTTGTGTTTAATGATTAGGACTTGATTTTACTTATCAGGACTAAAAGGACTATAGCAGTCTTGATTTCATGTTACTTAACTCCCCTTGTCTTTATTTGGAAAGTTTTAGACTCAGACTCAGCTCCCTTGTAAATAAACCCAAATAGAGGTCTTTAAGTGTTTAATTTGAAATGAGATACAAAGGAAAAGAGTTCTGACCTTTTTCCACTTTTCATGCCAGGATGCAAGTTTAGACTAGGTCTTTATGTTATCCCTTTATTAGCACTTACAAGGCTCCAAACCTGCCTAACTAGGGCTCCGTAGACTGACCCAAACTGCTGTGTCACATCCAGAGTGGTCGTGCCTGCATGAGCTAGTAGGTGGTCATATTATACTACGGAAAGCTATTCACATATCTTTGGTGGTTTGGGGCAGTCTAAAGAACATCAGGTTTGGTCTGTTCAGAGATGTACCAGCATTCATATATCACTTTTCTCTAATTTTCTTTGAATTTTAAAGTTACACGGTAGAGGTCGGGGATATAGCATGTAGTAGTGACTGATGGTTCCTGAGACATCTTGGTCAATTTTTTAACATAAGCAGTCAGGGCAAGCATATATAACCAAGTTGAATATTCTTATTATTTCAGAGTTTAAAAAAAGAAATTTTAGAGAGAGAAGAGGAAGTAAATAGATTGAATAACGAGGCTAAAACTAGTTTAAATAAAGCAACTCCGGAATCTCTACAAGAACTAGCTAGATCACAGATGAAGTTAAATACAGTATGGAAAGATGTACATCAGAGGGTTGACAGATATTCAACTATTTATGAAACAGCTGAGAATCAGTGGAGAGAATTTAAAGGTAAATATGTGAATATGGCCATTCAGCATTCTTTGTAATAGAATCTATGTTGTAACTCATATTGTTGGTCTGTTCTAGCATAGTGGTCAAGAGATGACGATATTCAGCATTTTGTGAACTTGTTTTAGAGAGTTAACCCCGTTCTCCAAAAATAGAGGCAACAATTTAAAAAAAATTTCTGAGTTACTCCCCTTTCGCAGAAATGTTTGTTTACACGATAGTGGCTTCAGTTTTTAACAGATTTGTTTCAAATTTGGTTTTAAGAGTTAGAGTCATAAGAGATGAACTATATTGATATTCAGTGTTCCAAATTCCACTACTTCTCATTCAGGACACACACACCTTCCTTTCAGGAAATGCTTGTGAACACAATAGAGATAACATTTTTTGAAGGGTATGAAAATCCTTATTAGATTTGTGCACCATCCAAGTTTTTCAATCAGATAAGCTACTATCTAGACAAATCAGCTGTGGGGGAATATTTCCACACTTTATGTGGCTATCTTTGAAGATGTTAAACCTCTTCATAAAATAATGAACATATTTATTAGTGTATCCTTACAACATATTTTATTTGTAGATCTTATGGAACATGAACAGGATTATAATCAAACAGTAGAAAAGTTACTGTATAAAAACTCACTGGCTAGTTCTGATGCTGAAGATATTTCAGAAGAATTAGATGTAAGTTTAAATATTAATTTATGCTAAGACATGTGGTTTACTAGAATATGGGTTATTAAGGTGAAGCTCTTTGGTATAAATAAGGTTTTTTTCCGGAATGCAGGTTGAGCCATTAGTCCACAACGTTATTGTTGTACTGAAACCCTTGTATACCTGAAGAAATAAACCTTTGGTCACAAATAAAAAATTCAATATTTTTATTATGGGTGTCTTAATTTATTTTAGCTGCATCAGTGCAACAAAACTGTTAACTAAGCAAACTTCTCGTGTAAAAATATAAACATTATGTTATGTAATTATTTACAGACTTTAGAAACGGTGATGAGAAATCATGATACAACAAATAAAGATAAAATAAAAGATCTCGCCGATGATTTAATCACCAATTCTATCATGGCTGATATTGTTAAAAATGAATATGGTGAATATATTGAACGATCTGATTATCTTGAGAAAGAGGTGAGACAAGATTTGTTATAGTTTGATATAAATGATCACAGAAATGTGAGCTCCTCAACTGAATGAAAAGGGGGAGAGTAATTACATTTAACATCCTATCAACAGAAATTATATAATTTCGGGACTAACATAAGTTATTATTATTTTGGGACTAACATAGGGCATCATTAATCATTTCACACACACCATCAGCTTCCACTTAGATTTCAGTGTTTTGAATACAAAACTACAGCAAAATTGTAGTTAAATTATACCACAAACCGATAGAGCTTTTACATTTTGATATTAAGTTTTATAAATAAATAAGCAGCTTGGTTACATAGGATATTGAAATTATTTATAGGCAACAGAAAAGATGAAAACTCTGGAAGAAAATATCAACAAAGCTCAATCAATAGAACGTCAGATGTTAGAAATGACACAATGGATGTCAGAAATATCTGATCATCTACAGGTTCGACTTGATGCTGATATACTAGCTGGTGATAATCCTGCTGAATTTGAGGTATGTAGGCCTGTATAGGTAATGAATTTAGGGGATTCCTCTGATATGCTAAATCTAAGGATAAGAAATGTTTTAGGAGATCACTAATAAGTGTGTAGTCAATAGCAATGCTGCATTATGAAACATGTACACAAAACTCGTGAGTCTGAGTGCCAAAACTACCGGTAGGTCCAAATATCAAACTGGATCTACAGCTGTTAACTTAAATTCCACCAAAATGGATATTTAAACAGGACTTCAATAAACTAAGTTTGGAATTACCTTTACAGTTGGAAGTTGAATTTGATGAGAGAACAGATACCTAAATACAATTTGTTTGATTTTTCAGTTATTTTTTTTATTAATATGACAGTAAGATTAATTCAATTTTGTTTTCTTTATAGACTTTGAAGAATGAATTTAAACAGCAAGAAATGTTTTTAAAACAGCTGGAAGAAAGTGCAAAGGAGTATCGTCTCAAGGGTAAAGAAGATGCCAGTGTCAGATTAGAACAACAAACACAACTTCTGAAGGTTAGGGTATTTCATGTTCTAAGTATAATGTTTTCATTTGCCTACAATAGACAATGTATGGGGTAAACACCACTGTTACAAATCTGTCAGGAAAGTGATTAGATCATGTAGTGAATAGCCTGTTTAGAAAAATTAAAATAAAATGTTTAAAAGATGTCTTTGATAAAAGACTCTTAAATTGTGGATTTTACAACAACAACTGTGATAAGAGGATACTTGTCGAAATGTTGGCTTTTAGAATATTAGAATAAACTAGTGATTGTATCCCATAAAAACTGTGCTCTGTTAATAGTGGCAATACCATTCATCATTATTTTTTTGATTATTTGTTCCGATTACTTTTAAAGTATATGACTAAACGCAAATTGAATATTGACCAGGTAAACACTTCATCTGGATGAAAGGTTTAAAGAACTGCAAACAATAATGGAAATCAATTTTACACACTTAATATCTAGCAGTTAGGGCCTACTGGTTTTGACATTTGAAATACTCCTTACTCTTACTCAAACAGATATGCAGAATACATACATATCATTAGGTTATTTATCACTCATGAATAGGGCCCTTAGAGACATTAATTACATTTAACTTTACTAGGATTTTGTGAAAACATTGTTCAGCTTAACCTTCACTTAAATTCACAGACCTACCATATGCATGGGAGATAACTCTGCATTTACCTGTTGTCTCCCCTTAGACCACATAATGTTATAACAGAATTATGATTGTATTTAAATGTATTGTCAATTTTTCTATGTTCATTTCTAGTCACATTAGTAGTTCAAACTACTGACTTCTATACAGTAAATTTTATACTTGCAATGAAATTTAATTTTTTTAGAAACATTTCACTGAGGTATCAAAGAAATTTTGCAAGTATCAGCGACCAACAGATTTTGATCCTAAATTAAGTCATGTAAAGAGAGAGATGGATAGTATACAAGACAGATCTCATATGTTTGAAGTACCTAGCTGTAACCCTGTGGACATAGTGGAACGTCATGAACAATGCATGGTAGGAATTTTAGTATAATGCACTTACATGTATTTTTATTATATGAAAATTAAACTGTTTAATTGAACAGGTTTATAAGAAAAAATATGTAAATAAAGGATATAAGGACGCCAAGTCCCTTTAAATCGTCGAAATGGATTAATCTGATGTGTTATTTTGTTTAGTGATGGAGCAAGCTCTATACGTTTAATTTGGTTTGCTTGTTTCATTATTGGCTGACTGTTTCAACAGGAAAACATACAATTGGTCGTATTTCAATACTGGCTTTACCTATAGATGTAAAATTATAAACAAAGAGAGATTGTGATCCGACAAAAATAATCAAAATATAAAATACATTCTAGTCTTGTTCAGAAACACCTAAAATGAGAATTCCTGTAACACTGAATTTTCTTTACAGAAATTTTATACAGCTATGAGTGAATTAAAGCCTGAAGTGGAGTATGTTATAAAAACTGGACGCCATGTTGTAGATAAAAAACAAGTGGATTTTCCTGATAAATTGAACGAACAGCTTGATGCCATAAAACAACAATATAATGACTTGGGCAAACAGGTAGATTTACTTTCAGTATCCAAACAGGAATGAATAAAGGGAAATCTGTCATACTAAATTTTTAAATAGTAATTGCACTTAATTGTCATGAAAATTTTGCTGTCACATTCATTAGAAATATAACTTGTGCTGGTAAAACATTGTGCTATATTTGTACAAACCAGTGATTGTTTTCCATATAAATTGTGATGTGTACTAAATCACAAATTGCTGCATGAGGATAATACATTCCATATTCAAATATGGAATCATCATCATTACATTTACTATAGATGCAAGCAAGCATTTTAAACACTGTCTCAGATTTTTTTTAATTTAAAAAAAAAATACTTTTGAGTTTTAGTACACAATATTGATAATATAATATCATGAATGTCATTTATTTATTCTGTGTACAGGTTACAGAAGGAAAGTCTAATCTAGAGAAAGGTCTAAAAGTAGCAAAAAAGTTTAAGAAGGAATATGATGTAGTTAAAGATTTTATAACAGTTACAACCAACGATCTGGATCATAAAGAAAAACAGAAGACCTTTCAAATTGATAAAGAACTGGAAAACATCAGGGTATGTATTTAGAGTGTTTATATTGATAAACAAATGGAAATATTTTCAATCATGCTGAAATTAGGATATTGATATTAAGATGACAGGTATAGCTCTTTCCAGGAATCAAACCTGCAAACTTTAGTGCATGAGAGATGTATATGCTATCCAGTCAGTCATAAGTGTGGCCAACTGACTTCTCACTCACACCCAACATATTTGCAAACATAAAGTACATAGAAATTATTGGTATGCTAGAGCCCAAGCTTTAAAACATTGTAACATTCTTAAGGGTGAATCTTGGATTTTGTTTGGTCAATTAGACATAGTCGATTGGACAATAATACCCCTCTGTTTTAGTAATTTCTTTTCAAATTCTAAAAAAGAATGTTACAATGTTGACAAACAGTTCCTAATAGACATGTCCTGAGATTTTACATTAGAACCTGCGACGCTACCATGTCTTTGGTCCTAATGATAATTTATTTGACCATGTGGTGAAGAACTCATTTTGTGCGACTGTGTTAATTGTTTTGACAAATAAGTAACATTTTTCAGGTGATAGAAACAGAAATGTTAAAAAGACAAGGCTTATTAACATCCATTGGTGATAGTTTACAGACATTAAAACTAATTGTTGTTGATGAGGAGGAGATTAATTCAGCTGTTGATTTAGTAACTAAGTTAAATATAGACTGGTCAGCTCTCTCTATACATGTAGCTCACTGGAAGGAACAAGTACAGGTTAATATATTATATTATAATAGATTAGGCAAATCAAACAGCACTTACTAATCTGATTAAAACACAGATCCTATTTTGTTTCATTTTTTATAGTCTTAAGTCTATTGACCCTCTCAAGGCATGTTCTTAAATCTATTAATCTTTGCAATTCCAATGAATTTAGGTGTCAAAAAATAGGTTTGTGTATAGGATGGTCAGTTCCATTATTATCATTGTCGTTGTTCTCTTCAATAAATTTTTAGGAAGAAGAAACAAAGTTAGATGGTGTATTTATAGAATTTCAAACACAGATGATGCAAGTTAAAGATTGGATGATAGTTTGTGATATAACCACAGCTGCTTACGAAAAATTACCTCTTGAAGAACGGATGTCGCAACCACAAATAGATAAAATCAAGGTTAGTTTTATTCAATGAAACTATTAAATAATTCAAATGATGTCAAACACTAACATTATTCCAATGTGTCATATACAAGATGCTAGGTTTGAGGAAAACCATTAAGTTGTCTTTGAATAATAACATAGATTTAAAAATGTTGTTTAAATGCAAGATAGTGTAAGGAATTTTAACGAAATGTTTCTAAATATTTTGGAAAACTGATTTGCGCATTTTATTATGCAATTTTTTTTATTCAGAATCTACAAAGTGAAATGAATAATTTAAAGAGTACCGTTGATGAAGTACGAGATAATGCTATTGTTTTAATGAGTAAAAGTGAACAGTATAATAAGATGGTAGAACCTGAATTAACTCATCTAAATCAGAGATGGGAGGCCATCACTAAACAGTTGAAGGTAAATACCCTTACTATTATATTATTTTCAATCTATCACTTTCACAAAATCACACACCATTGCACAAGTTATCCAAAAATACTCCAATGCTATTACAATGCATTATTTTAACCTGTTACAATGGAGGCCATATTCTTTAACAAGAAAGTCTATCATATGAATCAGAAAAAAACCTTTTGAGTTCTTCAAACTCAGTTCCCCACCTGCCAGAAGTAGTGAAAATGTTTCCTTGTCATGCACAGAATTGAATGCAACAGCTGGAATATTGACAGGAAACATTTCTCTAACCTTGCGCTGCACAAATCACCAAATTAGAACAATACCCTGATGTGAGTCTCAAAATTATAGGACATATGTTGATGTTGCGATACAACTCCAACATTCAGATTGATGAGTTTTTATATGGTAAATTCTAAACATGACCACAATATAGAGAATATATAAATATGACAATTTGTAGTCCAATATCACAATTAATTACAACAGAACACATTCCACTCCCATAAAGCTTACACTAAAAAAAACCTTCTGTCCACACCACCAGTCCTTCACGTTTAAGGCGCGCTTTCGCTCTTGCGCCTCCCGACGCACCTCGACTTAACTTCGGGGGAGTCATTAAATACGCCCGCTAATTAGCTAAATCGCTCTCCTCATTGAGATTAATAAATTACAGTACTTTCAGGTTTTTTTTTATTATTAAAACTGGATGTGTTTGGCGTATAGTGACCGTCTGCAAGCAATGAGCGTTCCCGTCGTAAAACTTTGGCTGCCATAATTCTTCACCAAACATCTTGAATACTAATGTAAGGCTCGTTTTAATTGGATAGAAGTCTAAAATCAGCCAATAGAATACGATGCTACTTGTTGCTTAATATGTCGCCGGATGTTGATAGAAATGTCCGTGGGTATGACACGTCTATAATAACGTTACGTTGTTTAAAAAGTTTTCATGTACCCAGTACCGCTTGTCCCGTTGGCATTGCGTGGATTGTCGCTATCAATAAATCTGGAGATGGTCAGAACTGTCATGTATAATATGCAACATTTTTAAATTGGAATAACTCGAGGGCAAATAGCCACAGTGCGGGGACAAAATAGGTTTGCAATTTGTGCGCTAATCACGCTGACAAAGTGATCAAACCGGCAACAATTCGAGGAAAATATAAATGACATAAAAAGGTTATGAGACAAAACTAATGTAGAATTACTCTTGCAATATAAATAAGAAGAGTTGTTTTTACGGGAGCTTTTTTCTCAATTTCTAAATTGGCGGGAGTGTTTTACGGCTCCCGTACCATTTCGTAAACGTGAAGGACTGCACCACCACAACAGATTATAAAGAAACAGACCCAAAGTTCACAAAGCATTTCTAGGTTTTAGTTAAGAATTTACTCAAAATTGTTTGCCTTATTTAATTTAAAATATAGCCCTTTATCAAATTTTTGTTGTTTTAATCAAATACACCAATAAGAAACTATGTGCAAAGTTTTGTGTTTCTGGATCCAAGATATTTCTCATAAACTGTGATTGAAAGTTGATTTAATTCTAAAAATGCTTTGTGAATTCGGCTCACGATAAAAATGAAATGGTCACACAAAAAGAGATCCCAGGCAGTTTGTATTCGTGAAAATGAAAGCAAATTTCATGGATCATAACCACTGAATTTAACATGGTACTATGTATCTATGGCATTACTCTAATCCTCATGTTATAACGACTTCTATGTTTTGGAAAACCTATTGGAAAAATCTAGCATTAAATAACATATGGTATAAGTTATCACTCCTAACTTAAAATTGATGTTAAAAGCATTTCCAACCAAACTGAATTGAGATTTATATTTAGATTTATCTCGTACAATATCCAGTCATGTAAATATTTGTGTTTATTGTTAGAAAAATATATTAACATGGTTTCTTAATGTCTGTATGTAAGTGAGATGGTAAAGAAACACAAATTTACAAACAAGGCAGATTAATCAAAATATCAACAGCTGGCTAGCACACTTACATTAGACCACTTACATTGAATATGATGGTCTAGCATAGTATCAACTGACTAGAAAAGAATATAGCTCTTGCATTATTAACTGTTCTTGCATCATTAACTTGTTGGGTTTTTTTTTCTCAGTCAATGATCTTTATGGCTACATGTTGTAGAGGACAAACATTAGAACATTTTATTGTTACCTAACCATAAAAATTTTTTTGCTATGTTCTTAGTTCTTAGTTTGAAAAAATATAACTTGAATTCTACTGTGATAATTCAATCAATCATTCTCCCTCTCCATCCACCTGGCAGTGTCGAAGACATCTTAAAGAATGAAATTTGTATTGAAAAGTATGAGAGACAACAACATAATACCCCAAAAGACTATAGGTCTGCACATTTGGCGCCAATTGGAGAGGTATCCCACTGGCAGTGTGCCAACTGTGGTATGCAACATATTTACAAATGTATATACAACCCACCGTTATTGCAGTGACCTAAGACTGAAATAAATCTATATTGACATCTTGTGATAACAGTTACAATATTTTACCTTATTTTTTTTTTCAATTTGCAACAATAATGGCTGATAACACTTATAATATTTTGAATTATTTTTATTTTATCAATTGGCAATAAAATTGCTTGAAAATTGAAATTGATTGAAAATCCACAGATTTATCCAATTTACTATGGTAAAGTAATTTTTTTCGAGGCAGGATAGAATTAATATTTTTAGCTACAAGAGAGACCTCTAATTGAATGTCTTAAGGAGATGAGGTGTAGTGTATTTATAAAATTATTTGTATAATGATTTAAGGTAGCATTTTGTAAGATTTAGAAAAAGAGCTGACAGTTCGCGCTATAATAGTTTAAAAATAGATAATGTAAAGGGAATATGTTGAAAATTTCAGTCAAATTACTTCATTGTAAGTGAAGTTATGAATTCTTGAAGAATAGTCTGTATCAATTTTCAGTGCTACCGTAGTTACAATAAAAAACAATGTCTCTATTATCCATTATGAAATAAAGATCACGTTCCAAATCACAACCAGTTGAAGTGGGGTAGGGGGCTACTTCCTGGCCTTGATGAACCTTGATGTGAGATTTAAAAATCTGCAGGCATGATGACAACCATTAAACATATATTATGCAAGAGCAATATAATGCAGGACTTTCTTTTGGCCTGAATTGTTGTATAAATTATTAATTAGACATTTATTGACATGACAAGACACTAATCAACTCTTGATGCGATTTTATGGGTCCGATTTTCTTTAGATTTTGAATTCGATCTGCTGTTTGTGATTAACCATAAAAATGGCTAATCGAGACTTTGTTTATTACCGTATCAATGACAATCAATTCTACAGTGTTTTTGAAATTAGTATTTCTTGGCTCATAGTTGAGTAATTTGATTGAAATTTTCAGCATATTCCCCTTACTTTATCTATATTTTTAACTATCATAGTGAGAACTGTCAGCTCTTTAACTGATCTTCCATAATATGACTTTAATAGATTTTACAAACTTTTTATCATAATGCATCATGTGGCTGTAGATTGACATTTTTTTGTCCCCCGCCTTTCGAAGAAAGTTGGGGGACTATTAAAATGGGTTCGTCCGTCCGTCTGTCTGTCTGTCTGTCTGTCTGTCTGTCCTTCTGTCTGTCTGTCTGTCTGTCTGTCCGTCTGTCCGTCACACTTTTTGGGACACAATAACTCTCTTCCTAATTGAGCTAGAATGTTCAAACTTGGTGTATGTGTTTATTAGGTCAATGCCTTGATGGAGTTCGAAGATGAGCATTTTCCGCTTAGGGTAAGCAGAGATAAGCAATTTGATTGGTTGATGCTTTGGGACACGATAACTTCAGTTCTAATTAAGTGAGAGTGATGAAACTTGGTGTATAGTTTCATTACAGTAATACCTTGACTAAGTTCAATAATGAGCATTTTCTGCTCAGGGTAAGCAGAGGGATACGCAATTTGATTGGTCGAGACTTTGGAACACAATAACTTGCCTTCTAATTGAGTTAAAATGTTCAAACTTGGTGTATATGCTTATTAGGTCAATGTCTTGATGGAGTTCGAAGATGAGCATTTTCCGCTTAGGGTAAGCAGAGATAAGCAATTTGATTGGTTGATGCTTTGGGACACGATAACTTTAGTTTTAATTAAGTGAGATTGATGAAACTTGGTGTATAGTTTCATTACAGTAATACCTTGACTAAGTTCGATAATGAGCATTTTCTGCTCAGGGTAAGCAGAGCGATACGCAATTTGATTGGTCGAGACTTTGGAACACAATAACTCTCCTTCTAATGGAGTTAAAATGTTCAAACTTGGTGTGTATGCTTATTAGGTCAATGCCTTGATGGGGTTGGAAGATGAGCATTTTCCGCTTAGGGTAAGCAGAGATAAGCAATTTGATTGGTTGATGCTTTGGGACACGATAACTTTAGTTCTAGTTAAATGAGATTGATGAAACTTGGTGTATAGTTTCATTACAGTAATACCTTGACTAAGTTCGATAATGAGCATTTTCTGCTCAGGGTAAGCAGAGCGATACGCAATTTGATTGGTCGAGACTTTGGAACACAATAACTCTCCTTCTAATTGAGTTAAAATGTTCAAACTTGGTGTATATGCTTATTAGGTCAATGCCTTGATGGAGTTCGAAGATGAGCATTTTCTGCTTAGGGTAAGCAGAGATCTCGTTCGAATTGAGTTAAAATGTTCAAAATTGGTGTGTATGCTTATTAGGTCAATGCCTTGATGGAGGTCGAAGATGAGCATTTTCTTCTTAGGGTAGGCAGAGATAAGCAGTTTGATTGGTTGATACTTTGGGACAAGATAACTTAGGTTCATCTTGATTGATGATTTTTATGCCAATACAATGACTGCATTCTCATTCAGTAATGGTTTCGACAGTAACAGTGTATAGAAACGATTGACTCGGACACGAGGGCCCTTTCCCTTGGCCAGGGTCCCTTTTGTCAAGCGTGGGGGCCCTTTTGTCTGCCTTTAGGGTCCCCCTAACTAGGGTACATTTTCATTTTTCTCGTCAGTTTTAGCATTTTTCTTTATAAAACACTTTTGGATGACACTTTTGGTGTACAGTTTGATTGCTCGATACGTTTGAAAAATATAAATGTGCGATTAATTAATATGTGTCATCTATTTATTTTGGGATTTCGGCGGGGGACATCAGCCTCACTGTTGGCTTGTTTATGATGGTTAAATGTAAAAATCACATCAAACCAAACTAATGTACATGAATACATATAGATATACATGGTATTGAACACTCAACAGGAAAAGTTAGTGACAGAAGAAATAAATCATAATTTTATTACAAACAACTTTTATGTAGGAAATCAGGTTACCGGTATCTGCTATAATAATCTTAAAGGGACTAGACTCTTCTTTATAAAAAAAAATCATTGACTTGGAATTGATACACGGTATTTACGTTCATGAGATGGAGAAGCCTATTTACAATGATTTCCGTATATTACTGTTGGAGTTAATTATTGTTTTATTAATGCCCCCTTTGCCTGGAAAAGAATCAATATGCGAGAACCTTTGTTGACTACTCAGACTTATGTTTCATTGTCTGGAACTTATCTTTCAAATTTGGTGTGAAGCATTGGGATCTGGAGTTACAACAAACCCCGCCTTTTTCAAAAAAAAAAAATTATATCGAAGGATAAAAACATTGAATATTGCTGAGCAGAGCATTTGAATAATTACTTTCATAAAGCCTAGAACATGTTTGCTACCATTTTAGGATTTTCATTGTGCCAGACTTTTTGTTTTAGTATGGGTGGAGAAATAAACAATATAAAATCACTAGAAGGTGGAACTTGAGCGAGAATAGATGACTTAAAGAAATGATTGAGCATTATGTTTGAAAATCGTGGCGAATACCATTATTTCAAACTGATAAGCACATAGTTTTTAAGACAAAATAATCCAGACTGGTATGGGGTTTTATACTTCTTGATTTTATGTGAGCAACTTGTAAACATCAGTAAAAAATTTGTATAACATGCAAAATTTTGTTATAGTCAAGTCATGTAAAATTTCAAATGATTTTTTCGCTGACTCACTGACAATCTAATTTCAACTACCCTGATAAGACTGTATAGTCAAATTATTTTTTCAGCAATCAGCATTAAGATCTCAAGATCTTGAGATCTTGGCAAGTGCTCTATAACATGTCCAATCTGAACAAGTCTGAAAAGCTGGTAATTCCACCATTGGTTGGTTGCCTTGGCTTTAATTAATCAATTTTGCCGCTATTACAAAATGCAGGGTATGCTTACTATTTATTAGGATGCCATTTCCCAGCTATCTGGAAAGTGCACATAGCTGACAATTTATGTTTTTATGTTTTTCTTTTGTAACTTTGACTTTATAACTTTTGATATTTCACACATATCATACCGACGTTTGAAGTTTGTATAAAGAGACAATTTATTTATATGAAGACAGTTTTCTTAAAACATCAAATAAGTTTGGTTTTTTTGGTGGGGATTGTGTTGTCATTTCAAAGTCAGTGTCAAGGATTTCTCATATCACATAGTTATGTAAGTGTTAATTATAGTGCTGTTGATGAGAGAATAAGCCAAGCTAAGATTTCAGCTGTGATATAGGGATTTTCTGTCAAGCCAAACAAGTATTTATCTAGTAATAAGAACAACCTATTTTGTTATTTTTGAACTTATGCCTAGATTTTATTCTTTTACTGTTACCCTATATTCATTTCAAATGATTGATTATCAACTATATTTTTAGTCTCTTCTTCTGATTTGAGGTTAGTAAAACAGTTTTCATATGAAGAATAAAGTGCTTTATTGTACAGCTTTCGGTATGTTAGCTAGACTAGCTACACAATCCATATTTTTTAGGTGGTATAAAAATGTTGAGGTGTATTGGCATTGATAGGTGCACATTTGGTACCCATAGATACCGACCACTTTCTGAAAAACTTCTCTTGGAAATGTTTTCTGTGATAAGCTACACACAGTTTCATTAACAATGAATAACTCACTTTAACTTTGACGCAAACATTCAATCAATCATTCAGTCTCCAAGCTTGCTGTAGTAATGAGAATGCTCTATTAATTCTCAATGATTTAAATCCATACAAGTGCTTTTGTAATTAATGACATGAAAAACAAAATGTGTGTCCAGCCAAACTGAAACTTTTAATCAAATCCAAGTACAGTAGTCTTTTAACGGTAGGAAAATATGCTGAATTGTCTTTAATAGAAATCTAACTCATGAATCAATGCCCATCATGGTTTGAGCTTGAAACAAGTTGAAATTGATGGCATTAAACAAATGTGCACTCAAATGAAGTTTGTAGATCGTTAGTATAATATGCTGTGGTATAAGAATCAGATGAAGCGTCTGCTAATAGGAAGTTCACCCAAGCTGAAAGTGTTGATTGAACATAATACGTTTTCTAGGTATGATCAATCAAATAGAAAAGATCAATTCAAATCACGGAGCCATTATGTGGGCTTAATCGATTTACATGTATTCCATCAGTAAATGAAATACCTTTCAGTTTATTCATTTCAAGTTGTGTATATAGCAGTATTAAATAGAGAACGAAAAAATAATTTCTATTATATTATTGCTTTAGTAATGAAGATGATATTAACTCTAGACCAATATAATATATAAAAAGAGAGGAATTTATTGTTTGTCTGTATAACACATTGTGAATGTTATTCATGCAGAAAACCCCCCAACCCACTACAGTTCCATTCAGATAGGAAATAATGTTATATATGATATTGTCTAGGTACAATTTGATGAGTATGCACAAAATATTATGTCAAATTGGCATCTTTGCTATTTGATAATCATCTAAAAATCTATTCATATTAACTTCTTAAAGAACTATGCTAGGAAAATAAAGTAAATTATTTGTGCATCCCTTTTATTTTTTTACATATAACATTCATCCTATTTTGGGAGGATAAGCACATTTTGGCTGTAAAATATAATGTTTAAAGATGGAGAGGAGTTTTAGGAGAAGAGGTATCAATAATCACTATAGTTACGGTAATAAGAAATGTTATGTCATCACCTAGTAACACTAACGTAGGCTAGAATCAATGGATTCAATTCCTTTATTAATACACAAATCTTGTGCATCACAATACATATCCTATGGTAGACAAATTGTGCTATTGTGAACCTTATGCAATTTTGAAGATGGAGTAATGTCTATGTTCTATTGTTAAGTTGATGGTGTGGAATCAGTATGAGGAAAATAAACATTATTAAAAGGTTGGGTTTCTATCTCAGCTGTTAATTATAGACTGACAACTAGTCAACTGATGCCCGGATTATTTATATAGCAGTATTCTAGTGCCGGTAACATACTGCTTTAGTCTAAGAACAGTATAGAATATTTATAAAAACTAACTCTTGTTTCTTTTATAAATTCAGCATGACTTTGATATCCGGGCTTCTTGGTGATGTCTTTGTGTAGGCTAATGTCAGTGGTATTTATATATTTACCAAATTTAGAAATCTGGAAGCTATATTCATCTAATGTGAAAAATAATAGAGTATGGACTGCATTATACATACACCTAGGTGTAGGTAGTGGGAAATAGCAAAACAGGTAGTAACTTATACACACCGTGAGCATGTGTTTAGAGAGAATCTACGTAGGTACTGCCTATATATTTTTACTTGTGGCAGGTGTGAGGCATTGCCAAGCATTCCAATATGTTCCCAACAGGATATCAATATCATTCTATTGAAGTTTGGATGAAAAACTGTAAATAGATCTTCTCCTCATCTTGTGGTCTGGAAACTAAATCTCCGTTCTATCGGACGTTTTCGATAATTTATCTTGGAGTGTGAAAATCCAGGTCATAATGAATAATATGTATCTGTCAGTGACCAGACAGTTGATGTGTCGGACTTTAAATGTCAAGGACGTTCCCAGTTAATATTGGCAGTTTTAAGGGATTTTTGTTTTTCGAAGAATTCTATATGTTGGAAGGACAGAATTGTAAAAATGTCTGCAGACATCATCAGTCTGGTGACAGCTCTAACAGCTGTGATGTCACTGGCTTTTCTCAGTTTCATCGCCTGTATTCTTACATTTGGAATATGGATATTAAAAACAGTAAATATATTTTGATTGTATTTAGTAGTATTAATTTGAATTTAAATTTTAAAAAATGTGTTACTTGGTTACTGTCCTTGCCAGAAGTTGATATTTATAAATTAAATTTTTTCACGTTTTCGGAAACTTTATTTATCACAAACTGTACATTTTTCTTTTCTCTGAAAAAATCAAGCAAACTTTGATTCTTTAAAGATGAAACGTGGTCCCTCAGATGAAATATTTTTTGCCAAACTTATTCAATCACATTTGCTAGTGCGCATGGTATAATATCTATAACAGTATGGTACAGAAATTTTCCATTTCACAATTTTCATCAAATGATTTAATGCAGTCTAAGTCAAAATTGTGTTGTATCAACTGTATTTTAGGTATGTGATGAGTTACAAATTTTGAGTAAATATAACTCTTAAAAAGGTAGTCTGCGATTTCATTTGGTGTAGTCATTGATAAAAGGGTGTCTAAAAACACCTTCCCATGTACAAAAATTGTATGATTTGATGATATATTTGGACTAAAAATATATTAAAAGAACTAAAGACATATTTCAACTTATTTATTTATCAAAAGTTTGCTTCAAATCCTTCTCAAAAATTTTATTTTGAAGGAAAGTACTCCAATCTATTTTAAACAATCTTGTTTGTTATGCGACTTGACTGCATGGGGAATAATTTATTTGTACTAGTCGTTAGTTGCAGTCCATTTACCATAGATATCGAAGCCAAAGTAAGGACAAACTTATATTTTTGTCTTTCACACGCACCATGGGTATTTTTCAGGGAATCTGGTATTTTTCTAGTGGGATTGGGTGTTTCTACTTTCCAAATGTACCAAAATTGTCATGCTTTTATTGAAAATAACTACCAGATAATTACTTTCATGGGAATGTATCATTAAGAATGTAAATTTAATGGCAAATTGTGAAAATACAACCCAGTTACCTTGTACAACTATTAAGAAATGGTAGCTTGAAATGCTTAACAGAATACATGGTTCTCCGGAAAACTTATCATAAATCCCACATAAAAACTGAAGTTTGTAATTTCTTCACAAAAAGATTACAGAACTTCAAATAGTTGCATAGGAATAGGATGTACATTTTAAAAAACCTTTCTCAATTCACTAAGATATATTGGCTGCAATTTTTTAAATTGTTTGACATAACCATGTTTTATTGGCTACAGCTACTCTAGTAGTAATGACAGGGGAAAGGACTACTTTTCTGGCTATGTATTGATAATTTGTCATGTCCGCAAAGATAACCATGGGATGATTATATTAAATTAACATGTCAGCAAAAATGATTATATAAAATTAACATGTCAGTATAAAGTGTCCTTACAAAAATAGACCAGTCTGACAATCTTGTGACAGACAAATAGCTAAACCCTAGCATTTGGCATGCAACCTTACCGATTCTTTTACAATCCTATACATATACATTGACCTTTGATTTGAAGATGAACCTATTCAGATTTACAGTGTTAAATTCAATTTGTATAAATGAATCATAACATTACTGCCAGTCCTATATACATAGTAGTTTATATTAAAAGCCTTTAGCTAAAAGCACAAAAATCCAGATTGTTCACATCAAAAGTAAAATTCAAAGGCATTTATGGTGCTAATAGTGACGTCACAAAGGCATTTTTCAATTGCGGGTGTTGCATGAATTGGATGCCTAGAAATTTGGTATACATGTAATTGTTTGCAGTAGTTGGATAGTTGCTGTGCCATTGTTATCTGTCTATAGTTAATATTAATATGCCAGTTGTTGTCTTTAATGGTGGAGTCCAATATCGCAAAACCACATAAATAAAAGCGGGTGTATTTTGGCAATATAACCTGTTTATACTGTTCAAATGAAAAATAATGAACTGTTTGGAAATAATGGCTGCATTTGTTCAATGGTGTTATATATACAACTCATTGATGATCAATCACCATAATAACTCTAGCAAGTAGCGGTATATAGACATGGTAATCAAGGCACTTAAAGGTACACTGTATTTCAGACGGTTACACAGAACTTACAGAATTAACCAGTTTTAGTTACTGAAACGGATTTGGCACTGTTCCTTCAAGATAGATTAAATGGCAATATAATAAAGTGATCATAATTCAAGCCACAAGACCGACATTGTTTTGGTCAGGTTTTTAATAGCTTGAGATCGGTGGAAGAAAGTTGAGGACTCAGAATTAAAGCATTTTTGATTGAATGATTATTATTATGTTTCTCATGTTTTACTTTAATAGACATATGATTCTGAAGTACAAAGACATCAAAGAGAGGCAGAGACTATGAGATCTATTAGAGGAGAAGAACTACAGTTACAGACTCGACACAACCTTCTTCAATTAACAGCTTCTCCTAGTAACACTGCACACATAACATCTTTATTATCAGAGCAGTATAGACAAAAATTACTAGAAGAAAAGAAACAACTGGAAAAAACCAGGAATACAATGTCAAGCTTTAAAGGCAGCATCAACTTTTCTAAATTACCAGAATATGATGAAAAACTAAAGGTATATACCAAACCTTTATAATTATTCTAAATGTCAATGCTTGTTTTAAATCATTACTCTCATTGTCATCGTCATCATCATCATCATCATCATCATTAAAAGTACCCACTTGGACTTTACAAAATAAAAAAAACATTAATAGAATTAATAACATTGTAAATTTTTACAGCAGTAATAGGTTAAAAAACGTAATGTAAAAGACTAAGCATACTCTGCCTCATTCATGAAAGTTGGAGGCTATGGAGCTATCAACAAGAGTAATTAACAGTTTAGCAAAACAGTATCACATGATTCCAAATGGGCGCATCATCAACAAGGACTGATTTAGTCATGTTGGATGCCTCTATATTAGTCTACCAGATCTCATTAAAACAACCAGACCCAAACAGTAATATTGGCCTCCACAAATCAGGTCAGCAAGGCTAATATAAAATATGACCCAACAGAAATCGGTTTTACAAGGATGAAAAGCAACAGGCACTTGACATCTCATGGTTAAATTGGGTATATGATTGATATGACAGAGATCAGTACCAAACTATTAAATTCTGGAGCAGACAGAAGGAAATCTGTAGATTTATGCTTTGGAATAATGCCTGCAAAGATGTATGTCTTTCTGTTAATTCTTGATTTCAAAATAAGTGTTGGATTATGCATATTTGTAGGATGTAAAGACAGAGATACACAAGTCTGTAACTTCAATACAAGAACTGGAGCGACAGAAATTAAATGTTTTATCTCAAGCAAATTCAGATGAAGCTGCTAGGATTCAGGAGTTACTTTCATTGTTGAAAGAAGAGAAATTTGAAGCTTTAAATTGCTATGAGGAAACAAATGAGTGAGTTTTATGTAACATTAATTTAAAATTTAAAATTCAAATCTACCGTAATTGGCAAAACAGGAGAGGAGTTATACATTCATTAATAAACCTTCCTTCTTGCATAAACTTTTTCTTTTATCTTTTTTACAAGTGAACTTCTTCTCTTCCTTACTCTTCCTGATTGTAAGTTATACATGGTTTTTGCATTTTAGATTGTTCTTAGGCTCACATTCTGGCCACTGTGCATTTTAGGATATTCGTGCATTTTTAGGATATTCTGACTTTAAGCCTCCAAGTATTTCTGTCAATATTCATCCATAGTAGTTAGATAAGACTCATCTTTGAAAACAAAATTTCTAGAGCAATTGTAGAGCATAAAATGAAAATTGAGAAATATGCAAACCCCACCCCTTCCCCTCTAATTTGCATAATTGTTGACTCTTTATTCATGCAGTCCTTTTGCTGATGAAATTTTATCTTATTGGAAATATAACGAAATTATCTAGTACGTAAAGCATCTGTCACATGGCTTAACAGATTTGCACAATAACTGCTTATAATCAATCAAAGTAGTTTCGCATACACACCCTCAGAGATCCTTCTTATTCCACTGACCACTATATAATTTTACTAATTAACTATATTTAACAGTCTTTGATTTTTTTGTTCAGGAAATGGTGTAGCACCAAAGAACTGTGGCAAGAATTTCAGAATGACTTTCAATTATTTTGGAACTGGATGTCAAAAGCAGAGCATTCTCTATCAGAAGCAGGCGAAAAGAGGAATGAAGCTACCAGATCCAAAGTATATGATGTTAGTGTTTACTTATTATTAATATTTGACAATTTTGTTGTGTGCTATTGTTTGCAAATATGAAAAGATTGTTATTTGATATCCATATATGTATGGGCAGGACATTTAACCAGAAGACTGCTTGTTAACTGGTGCGTCATTTTGAACGTGAGACCACTGAAAATATTTTAACTACCACCAAACAGTTACCGGTAACTCTTCTTTTCCATGATGTTTAACATCTGTTCTCACAGTTAATAATGATATTGCAGACAATTGCTTACTAATGGTCTTAAAACAGTTAACTGATAAATGTTCACTTAAAAAAAATTAATTTGCACCAAGCTACAACAGACATAAAATGTCTGATACATTAATAAACTGGGGTGATGCCAATGTGCAACCTGCTCTCTTCTTTAAACAAAATATTTATTTTTATGGACATGTTTCACCTGCATGGTTTGCAATTTTTTGCATGAAACTTTATGTTTTCCTTCAGAAATAGAACATATGTACAAGTTTGGTAGGTCAGAAAATAAGCAACATTAAATTATAATTTAGAAGAGCTATTTAGAGGATAGAGCTATGCTTTCCCTTTACTTAAGTCCCACGACTTGCGATGACTCACAACTTGAAAGAGAGAGCTATGTTATTTGCCATGAATTGCTTACACATTTGATGGGTTGGTGACTTGAACAAGACTTTGTTTTGTGAAGATTTCAGACTCAACTCGACTCGGTACTAAAGTCAGTGACTTGAGACTCCACTCAGACTTGACGTGCAGGAACTTGGACTTGATTCAGAGCGGAGGTCCTCTAGCTTGTTCCCACCTCTAAAATTGTGAAGAACATATCAGGAAGTCTAGCTAGATATAGTTGTCTATACATAAGCTTATAATGCAGACAACTCTTATAAATTCTTTATAGGGCTACAGAATATAAAGTCCCAATATACTTGCTTGAAAACATTGAGTTAATACTCACGAAACATCACACAAATAAATTAAGCAATAAAATTGTTCTTCCATAAATATGTGTTATAATTTATTGCTCTATCCAGTTACTAAATGCCTCTAAAGGATTACTACTAAATATATAATCTGTATGACAGCAAAACCTTGATGTTGTGTCAGTTTGGATGAGAAGGGGATCTCAATGAACATGCAATTTTGAGTGTACTCCATTGTAGCATGCCAGCACAGTTATACAATAGTAAAAAAAACATTTTATAGTTAGCTACTTTATAGTAATATACAATTGAGCATCCTCATTTATCTACACAATCCCTGTTCTACTTCTATTAGATCTTAACTAACATCAATCTCTAAAACTGACTCCCCTAATGATCCATGTCCATACAGCATACTTGTAGCCAGTCAGGTGAACAAGTCCAAATTCTAATCAGATCCTTAACACTTTTCAGTATTTAAGTGTGTCATTTTTGCTGTGTTTTTGAATAACCAATTCTGCTATTAACACTCCTTTATACACCTTTTAGCTTTTAGTCACCCTCTGTAGCATGCTAGTCTGTTTAATAACATAGCTTACAAGGTGAGTGCTAGCTGTACTGATAAACATATAAGCTATTAGCCAGGCAACTTCAGTGCAGGACGACCTGGAGGTTCAGATTAGAAGGAGGAGCATACATCATAAAGGAATACATGCAGTTGCTTTTATATAACCCTCTCCCTGCAATATTTTTTTATTGACGCCATGTTATGTGAATTCTAATTATCACAAAAATGGGATAAACCTTATTCCTTTATGTAATTTTCAGCAATTGCAGAGCAGCATTCATGAACAACAAGAAAATTTGAAGAAACTGAATGATAATGGTAATAGTATAGTAAATCAATCTATGGAACCTGGTAAAACACAGCTTAGTAAGAAACTTGAAGCCTTGAATGAACGATGGAAGAATTTCTGCACTAATGTTTTTAGGAAAAAGTTAGGGTAAGACTATGTTTTTCTCCTAAATTCTTGTTTTGTAGTGGCAAATAGTGTAGAATTCATATTTCAAATTTAAAGGCTGTTTGTTTGGCACGTAGTATAGCCTACTTCAAATATAAGCCACATGCGCATTCTACAATATAGCGAGAGAGAGAGAAATGGGGTTTAATGTCCACTGGATACAAACTAGGTCATTTTGGGACTAACATATGGTTTAATTTTTTTATTTCAATAACTTGCTTGCGCGTAGGGGTCTTTAGCAGTGGGAGGAAACCGGAGGACCCAGAAAAAACCCACAAGGTTGGACAGGCGACCCTACTCCTTGTCATGCACAACCAGGGATTGGAAACCATGCCAGTTGACTCAATGAGAGGCTTTATGATACAGCATGCACGTGCTAACCATTCAGCCATCCCCTCTACAATATAGCAAATATGCATGTCTGATTTTATGTGCTTTATAAAACTTTTTAGAGGATAATGTTCAATTTCATAATGAACTTAAAGTCAGTTTTCTTAAAAAGAGTACTGGTAATAAAATTAAACAATTTTTGCTTTAAGAATCATATTAAAGGTATTTGGTTTGGGAATTCCACTTGCTTAGGCACATTCCCCTGGTAAAGTTCAGGAATATACTCCATTTTATGTAGGTAGTGGCCTGCATTTATATTTTATTGATATTAGTATTAAGCTGTCACAAATTGCAATATTAGTGTTTCATAACATTTGGTACTTTCAGAGTGACAAATTAAATTAGAAGGAATTTAGATATTTTGTTTTTATTGGCAGAGTTGGTCAGATTGCAAATCAATCTACAGAATTTACAGACAATATGGATGAAATATTTTTCCTGATTGACGACACTGAAAATGTGATAAGCTCACCTCTTCGGCCAGAATCTCAGTACTTAGAAGATCTTTTAGATAGAATTAAGGTAAGCTTTTTAAGAGTCATCTTGGACAATGTTGCAGACATTGTAACTTTGGTGCAGATTTTAAACAAATTTTGAAGCTAAAACAAGTTGAAGGTGGCTTGTTTTCTTTTTCCTGTGCCAGATTCTTTGTGAGAAGTGGAAACTCGAAAGTTAACTATGTTTCCGAAACCACCTTCGAGTAAGGTGTCTGTTATAAATGGTGACTATTCTGAAAGGAATAAAATGTGGAACCACTAATCTACATAATTGTTACCGGGTATCAAAATATTCTTTTAATTTCATGAAATATTAAAAATTCTCTTCCTTAGAAATACAACCATTATTATTTTATTTTGTTTAGATAAAAGAAGAAGATATTTCGACAAAAAAGAAAATGGTTGATACAATAAATAAAACTGGTAGTCAGATGATCAATGATGAAAGTCTTTCGACATCAGATAAAGAAAATATTGAAAAAGACTTAAATAATCTAAATTCTCGGTGGGAAAAGGTAATTGTTGATATCTGCAGGAGTTAATTCAGCAAAGTTGTAAACAGGGAATATAGTTATCATTGGATTTAAAATCTGCTTATTATGTGAATAAAAATCTGTTGAGCTGTTAATTGGTGTAACTTGTGTATGTTGCATTAAAACTACAAAATGAAAATAATTTATTAGAGTACTACATGTAATTACATTTTTCATCTAACTGACAAGAATTTATCTAAATCATTTCCTGATTAAATAAGATATCTTATGCAAGGGTACCCACAATCATAGAGAAATTTACGATATAATTACTTTGACACCCTGTTACACTTTATGTCTTTTAGGTTTGTAGTGATTTACCAAATTTCCAGACTTCTACCAAGAAATACTTACAACGACTAAAGGAATATGAAAATCAAACTGATGATTTAAAGAAATGGATGAAAGAAATTGAAGAAAGATTAAAGAATGATGATAATATGAACATATATGGTAGACAGGTACTTATACACCAATATTGGTTTCAGCAAATTCTATAAATACATTTACTAATGCTATATGGTGTTATTTTTCCCACATATAATACAAACTTTAGATTTAAAAAAGATTATTGTGAAAATAAAATTTACAATATCTTAAAAGTTTCTTTTTTACAGCAAAAATTGTTAGATTATTATAGGTTTAAATTATAATTTATTATTTCAGAATATGGAGGATACACTAAAGGCAGGTCAAGTGAATATTGATAATGTAACCACAGCGTATAAACAATATTGTACTGAATGTAAAGATCAGGATATTGAAATACCCCCTCAGTTAATTGAACAATATGAAACTCTTACATCAGATTGGGAACAAGTTAAATCACATCAAGCCAGGATGTTGGCCAAAACAGAACCAAAGATTGAAGCAATTACACAAGGTAATTCTGAATGTTTGTTAAATGTTAGTTTTGACAAAAGAAAATTAAACCAATAGAAAATTTAAATACTTTCGATAATTTTATAACCTTGAGCAGTGTTTTTCATAATCAAAACTGATATTGTGTTTGTAGGATTATAATTTAGTAAATTATATGAATGAAAAATTGTCTTTGTAGGATCATAGTTTACTAAATCACATGAATAAAGAATAGTAATTATTGCTTTATATGGTCATTTTCCCATTAAACATGTCTATAGTATAATATGAATCAATTTTTTTTTCCCACAGTAAAAAGTAGTGTTGTGGAAAGTGGTAAACACAGTAAATCACAGCTAATACAATTCAATGATCAGTATGCTCAGTTTGAGAGATGGCTATGTTCAACAGAAGACAAGTTAGCCAGTCAGCCATTACTTCCGCAACCATTACTACCACAATCACCAGATAAAATAGAACAACTCCTTCAAGAACACAGAGTAAGTATAAAATTGATGTTTGAGGACAATATTATATTACATGTAAAAATAAGCAACCATTTGAAATAGAATCCAGATTATCTGAAATTGCTGTTGATGGATAATCTAAGACTAGAAAATCAGAAAGAACAGTTTTTCAGAGTCATTAACAACACTATTAACCAATTCAAATCAAATCTAATCAAACCAATTAAGACAAACCGGATGTACACAAGTATGAATAATAGTTACTCAAAAAGACAACACTTTAAGGAGACGGAGAAGCAGTTTTGTTTTTAAAAAGGCAGCAGTTAAAATAAGTTACGTTTGAAGTATCTGTGGTAATAATAAGTGAAAGGAGTCAGCTACACATTTTCCAATATAAAACTTACATGCAACAATCTTGTAGAACAGAAGCATTGTTAACAAAGATAATCACCCTTGGACCAATGCCCATTTTGTGTGGTACCTGTTATTATTTTTTTTCTCAAATTGCTAATTCTTCAAAGGGTTTCCTCTACGTGTTGGACAAGTGGAAGAGAAAATGTATGGGCCAGTAGAATTAAACAGTAGTGTGTAATGGAAATCTTACTCAGCCTAGCTCAGAGAATGTGAAAACTAAATTAGAACTACTTAATATGACTTTCATTCTGTTCTTACCGAAATGTTAAGATTCGACAAACCAGTTGTACTAGAATAGAATTTGTTATGATTTTATGTCAGGTGGGATTGGCCGTTTCTTGCACCCATATCATACAGTAGAACATATCCTCCAGTGCTACTCGGTAAAGAAAGCATTTTAGTTATATAGAAAAACAAGCCAAATCTTTCTTTGGGATTCCAGTAATTATTTCAATTCTTCACTGTAAATGTTATTATTCCTAAAGTTAGGGCCGGTAGGATGGCCGAATGATTAGCATGTACGTGCTGTTTCATAAGGTCTGTCATTCAGACAACTAGCGCAGTTTCGATTCCCCAGTTGTATGTGCCAATGAGTAAGGTCGCCTTTCCAATTCTGTGGGTTTCTCCCGTGTCTTCTGGTTTCCTCCCACTGCTAAAGACCCCTATGTGCAAGCGGAAAATTAAACCATGTTAGTGCCGAAATGACCTAGTTTGTGTCAGTCGACATTAAACCTTTTCTTCCCCTATCTCTCCCTCTCTCTCTCTCTCTATATATATATATATTTTAAGTTAGTATCAACAAGTCATTTAAATTATAACTCAAAATGGGGATCAGTAAACATTAATAATTGTCATATCAAATTAATGAATTTCTAACATTAAGTTCCAAAATTAAGTTTTTGTTATTTTTGTTTCTAATTTAAACTTTCTCTAGAGATAACTTTTTAAGAGTTAGGCTACTTCTTCCTAAGACCTACATCAGAATGTATTATGACTCTTTTCAAAGATGAAACTGCTCATGGGTATAATTTTCATTGTCTGGCACAGATGGTTAAACTAGGTAAACCGTGAATTAATTCTGACAGCTCTGACAACATTGATCATTTAAAACAGAATTCTATATTTAATTATTATGTCTGTTTTTTTGTTATTCATACAAAATAGAAACAGCAAACACATAAAAATAAAATAAACATTAGGGAACAGATGGTTATATTTTTATCTACTCAAATGACAAATGTTACTGAGTTTAAAACCTCATCTGACAGGTACAAATTTTTTCACATTTGTTTTGTTTATGTTCATACTATTTTTAATTCCAACAAATAAAAGGTTTTAAAAAAAAGCAAAGTGAAAGATACTGGGGTAAAGTCAGGGAATATCTGTAGTCAGATGGGAGAAAATAGTATGTACAATATGTATCATTTCTAAGCATTCTGTTTTGTGCACACCATGTATATTTATAAAGACCAATCTTTATAAATATACATGGAACCACACCGCTGTGAATAGGCAATCTGATTAAAATACAGATCCTATTTCGTTTCGTTTTTATAGTTCAAAATTTCGTTTTACTTGTCCTCACGACATTAGGATCTGAAAGACTTGTTATTTAACTCGTGTACTGCTTGAAATGAGGGGTCAGCCAATCAAATTGTCTGTCGAATCGAGGGTTTGACCTTTTTTGCGCGGAATTGTGGGTAGGCATTATCAGCGATAGTAATCAAAACAAAGCAACAACGATTCTGATTGGTTAACCAAATGACTACGGTTATAGGGTCAAATGTCGCGTGCTTGACATCTGAACTGGCTGAACGTGACCTCCCGCCATAACCTGTTAGATCTACATGTAGTGTAGGCCATCGAAATTATAAAAACCGGAACGAAATATAAATCTGAATTTTAATTAGATTGGTGAATAGGTGGTGTGGTTCCTTATCTAGGGCACCATCAACAATCACAGCCTACAATGAATGTTAAAAGAATACATAATAAAATAAGACTGAGTGCCCCAGTAGAACGTGGATCCCTTTGGCTATATATATAGTGGTTCGCTGATCGTTATCTTACCAGAAAGCACTATTATTCAAGTTCAAGATGATTGATTTTGCTGTTGTTTTTATTTTCTGAATGATAAGAGAATTCTTGTCGAAACATCGTGCTATATGAGTGTACAATCCAGTGATTGTTTTCCATATAAATTGTGTTGTGTTTTTTTTAGTGGCATTGATTGTTTATTGTTTATTAATGTAACAACAGTACTTGTTATTCGAGACTTGGCCTTGCTCCTCCATTTTAAAATAAAATCATTAAATGGTTGAAGCATTCTAATCTAGTTAAAAATCAGAGCCATCTGATTTTCTAGAGAGTTGATTACGGGTTGGTCATGTTAATAAATGTTTAGATGATAGCCAAAATAAAGACTTGAAATAGGCAGATTTTAACTCTTACATACTGCATCTTTATAAATTATTTAATGTCTTGATTTGAATGAAACAAGATTAATATGCTCTGTGCCTGTGGAGGAAAGATATTGGATACTTTGGGCGCATTATAAGATCCATGATTCTATGATGAAAACATGTATATATATCTAATAAACAAAAAAGGGGACAGTAGATGCTAAACCCATTTTGATACAGGGCAACTGCTAAACTAAAAATATACACAGCATCACAACTTATTATGAAAAAGTAAAAATTTTATCAAGCCATTGGAAATTGAACAAGAGTTTAGGAGCTCCTCGACCAACTCATAGCACAAAATAATGAACGATTATAATCATAATCTTAATCTTTTTGTGGACCATTCGAGCTAGGAGCTCTTCGCTACACATAGCTCAAAATAATGGACAATTATAATCTTAATCTTTTTGTGAACCATTCGAGCTAATTGTCACACTATGAGAGGGCAATTTATATCAATGGTATTAATGTTTGCTAAGTGGAATCCAATGGAAAACATTGTCTCCACAGCTTTAACACTATAACACTATAAATAAATACTATCAGTAACCAATCTTGAAACCAGCTGTGTACTTATAATTATAAGTACTATATGAATCATTATTGGAAAAATAAATTTGTTTATGTGTATCTTATATTCATATTTCTACTATTGGAGATAATAAATTCATTTGCCCAGGGCGAGATAAAACTGTTTGACTTAATTCTATTTGTCTATAAATAATATTGATTTAATTTTAAAAAAGACCAAAAAATCTCATATTGTTAGACTTTATTTCTAAGACTTTGAACATTTCATTTATTTATTTATTCATTTATTTATTCGTGTGCTCTCGTGGTATAATTCCCTCATTATTCTCTCTGGGTTATTAATCCCACCTGTAAACCTAAACAGGCATGGTGATTGAATCAGCCGATAACGATGGCGTCGCTGCTGTCAATGAAAACAAAGATGGCGACCTTATATTTGGTGCAACGCGAATCTCGACTCGGAACTATTGTTGATCGACCAATTAAGAAATAATTGCTCGCTTCTATTGGTAATTTTCTAAGGTAACTCGTATTCCATCCTCTACTTTAGCACAGCTTAAATGTAAATAAATATCGTGCTAATTCTAGCTAACGGTAATTATACACATCGCCCGTTGACGGCTGAAACATTGTTGCTATAAATAGTTCCGTATTCTTGGCTATTTATATCACAGTTGCCCAAAATTTCCCCTCTATTTATGAAAGCGGGATTATTATTGTGTGTAATTCGTATATTCGTTATAAACAGCTATTGACGATATATGTATAATGCACAGCTAATAAGGGGTGGATTTCATAAAACACGATATAAACTCCGAAATCTCGTGACACACTCGCGATCTAGACGTGTGTCTGGGTCTAATATTTATAATAATGCAATTCTGTTTACCAGGTATATACAACGTACGCAATACAGTCGGTAGCGAAATGTACAGGCTTATTTTAGATGGCCCTTCGTGTTCATCAGTACAGCCTAATTAAGTTGAATTAGGGCACCCAATTCTGATCATATTGTTTATAACTCATAATAAAATTCTGATGCAGTTCTACTACTTGATGTTGATCAAAGTCTCTGAAACTATTTTATTCTAATTATGACTTACATTTTTGAAGTATGGGTCAATCCTTAAATATAGACTAAAGAGTGAAGCAAGAGAAAACTTAATTAACCTTTTCATCAAATAAATCTTGCTGTATTCATCTTAGGACCACTAAATCGATATTAAAAAACCTGTCATGGAATGATAATGTCTCATTGCAGTCTCATAGTAATTATCATTACTATATATAACTTCTAGCAAACATTCCTCTCAGGAGACAATGTAAAAAAACCCTCTACATTAATACAAACTAATACCAAGTCGAAATCAAGATATGTTTGTGAATTTGAAAGTTACTAACATCAAGGGCTTCTACATCAGGGCCAGCGGAAGCATTTCTTGATTGGGGGGGGGCGGGCTTCCATCCTAGGTCCTTATAGGCGAGAGTCCAGGGGCTGCAATAATCTGAAGAAAAAAGAGTACTTGCGGCCAAATTATTGGGGGGGGGGGGCTGTACATACAAGTACAGTGGCAAACTTTCTGAAATAAAGCTCAAATCAGCCAGTTCAGTGCATGGTGTGTTGGGGGGGGGGGAGACTTTTGTGTGCCAACACAATTTAGAACAGTGTTCCACAAATGTATGACAAGAAAGCAAAACACAAAATGATTTATTTTGGTTTGTCATGTTTTATAGTTAACCAAAGAAGATGTAAACAGACATCAAGCAGAATTTGATAAATTAAATAATCTTGCTACCAAACTACAAGAAGAATATGGTCCAGAAGAAAAACACCATATTACAATACGCAAGGAAAGATTAAAGAGTAGATGGACTACACTTTTAAATAGGTAATCTATTTTATGATGAAAGGATAGCTAAATTTATTCTAAACAAAATGGATACAAGAACAGAATACCCCTAATTTAGTAAATTGTTTATATTGCTAGCAGTTATGCCACATTCACAGTCGTAATAATTGTTTTCTTACCAAGTGTGCTTACAGTAATTTATTAGTAATGAAATGTAATGGGGTTTAACGTCCTACTGTTATGCACTGACTGGGATAATGAAGACGGGCATATGCCAGACAGTGTGCTATGCCAAGTTTTCTTTTACATACCCATGACCTTTTATTAATAATGGTTCACCTGTACTATAAATAGAGATGATTTTTGTAAATTATTTAAAAGGTAGTGACTACCAGAAACATATGGTTACTGTTTGTAATTTGTATAAAAATGCCATGAAAAATGTTTATAGGTTAAATAACAAGTGGAAGTCTTTAGAAAATTCCAAAAATTCATCCAAAACAACGATGGAGGAATTTGATAACTGGTTAAGTGGTGTAGAAAAAAGTTATAATAATCTTGCAGAAGAAATTTCTAAACCAGAAATATTGCAAAATCAGGAATTATGCAAGGAATATTTAGAACAGTTTCGTGTGAGTATAGAAGATAGCTCTTTGTAAACAATATTTCTTATAGTCTACTGTACATTTACGTGTGTTTGATTCCTGTCATTCCTGATTGTTTGAATTGGTTTTATAATAGCTAGAGAAATCCCATGTCAAAAGAGCTCATTTTATTTGGCGGTTTTCCTGGTTATCAAGGGTTTTATTTGGGTGCTTACAACTATAGATGCTTTAGATATCTGCTCTTTTCTCGTGATACTTGTGTACACTTTAGATATCTGCTTTTTTCGTTATAATTGTGTACACTAGTTGAGACATCATTAAAACAAACATAAACAAAATCAATTCAATCAAAACTTACATCACCATGAATGTTTGTTCTATGTTCCCAAACCTTGATTTGGAAAATAAAATCTTTTTTTATTTAAAATAAAGCTTGGAATTTATTTCAATGGGGTATGCTCTTTTGCAGTATGAAAAACAAAGAATGTTGCATTATAAATTTTCCATATTCTGACTGATGAAATAATTTCATTAATTTACAGGATCTACAATCTGAAGTTGACAGTCATCAGAGTATTTATGAATCTCTTAAAAATACGAGCAATAAACAACCTAGTGAACTTGATCAAAGATGGATGAATTTAATGCTAAACTCCATGAACATAAGGTATGAGTAGCTATGGCAAATCAGTAATAAATTGGATGCCATGATGTTCATTTAATAACAAATTGAAATCAGTTTCTTTACCATTTGAGAAATAAATAAAAAGTGGGTGTAATTCACCTACCGTACTACAGTTCTGCATTATTTTTGTTGGATAATCTCTATGAAGAAAGGGATATACATATTGCTTTCTATGCAAACAAAGATAATTTCTGTGCATATAGAATACTACAGTAAATTTTATCGTAGGAGTAAATTCCTGATATTTTGGTAAGAAGATGAAAAACACCCAAATAAATAAAACATTTTTGATGGGTTAATCACCCAAATAAATAAAGCATTTTTGATGGGTTAATCATTTGTGTCATATTGATATGGTGCATGTTTTTACGAATTCAATGTTTTTACATTATTATATTTACCAGATGATACCACATATAAACATTTCTTAACATTTGTATTCACTATATTATTTTCTGATATAGAAGTCGATTAGAGAGCAATGTGGAACAGAAAATACATCTGTTACGAACTCATGAAGATCTGTTAAACTGGATTAAACAAAAACAAGAAGATTTATTTCTTCAGAAACCCGTTGGGGAAGATTATGCTAGTGTGCAGAAACAACTTATTGAAAACCAGGTCAGTCAGATGATTCTAAACAATATAACCAAAGGCAAAACATATTTACTTTTAAATATAAAAGTACACAACAGATTGATAGTTATTTGAACTACTCTGATGAAAGTGAAGTGAATCTATGAGCATATACTGCCAAGTTCATGTCACTTCACTATTTATAGGTGATTGCAGAAGCAGTCTACATGAGTATCTGAGTAAACCATTAAAATGTTAAAATCTATATTCTTAAAACTCACATTTTCATTCTCTTTTTCCAGAAATTAATGCAACAGATTGAATTAAAAAGACCATTTTTAGAACAGAGTATAAGAAATGGTCAAAATTTTATGTCAAAGAATAAAGATGACCTGAGGCTTAGTAATAACAGTAATGATAGTTATATAAATGGTAAATATAAATTAATACTATAGAACAAAATTGTTTGTTCTTTTTGCTTCTTATTGAGATACAGATAATTGTACACAATTGTTGGGATATTTTTGGAGATAAGCATATATTCTTTATACAAAATAAGTTAATTTTGTTCTTTCTTTTTTAGATGATATGGGCAATTTATCACTAGAAGTAGATTCACAACATCTAGGGCGTAAAATAGGAAGTAAAGTTCGTCTGTTAAATGAACATTGGACAGAATTAAACCGAGGAGTCAATGAATGGCAGTCAAAATTAGATGATGTAGCGCAGGTATGTATTGTCTACTATACATTTGTAGATTTTACTAAATATAGATTTGGTATGGTAGTAATATCCCTATATAAGTTTCAAGATATTAACTTGCAATGGCCATAACTTTATAACTGATTGATTGAATAATTGTAGGACCTAAAATAATTTTGATAATATATTTGTACATATAGTCTATATTTAATCCTTGTACTTCAGCCATGTTCTATCTTTATAACTTTAATATCATGTTTTACAGAAGTTAACAGTATTAGAGGAAAATATTGAAGACCTCAATGAAAATTTAGTAGAAGCGGAACAAAACAAAGCCAAATGGAATCCCATTGGTGATATTATTATTGAAAATTTACAAGAAGAAATAGATAACATAAAAGTAAGTGAAGGAATCACTTATATCTGTGTGATAAATATCTTGACTAGACAGTGGGGTTTTATGAATGGGAAAAGTAGGAGTCAAGGATACATTGCAGTGCTGTACAATGAATAAAACTGTCATCATTGCCATCCATATGAAAATGGTATGATTGGAAAAATGATAGCCCCATTGTAAATAATGACAGTTGTAAGTACAGTAATTGTATTCCATATAAATTGTCTTGGTGTTTTATGTGGTTAATCACTAAATGCCACTGTTATGAATTATTTTCTAAATCGTTTATTTCAGGTATTTCAACAGCAAGTTGATCCTATACAAGGTAAAATAGATAATGTTAGTTATGTAGCTAACAAATTACAAGTAGAAGATGTCAGTATATCTAATGTTAATGTAAGAAGAATAGAAGAATTTAATACTAGGTTAGTATTGAAGTATAATATCTGTCTACTTTAAACCTATGGAATGAAAAATAACTTTGATAGGTCTTAGGATGAAGATATATGTAATAAATTTGGATAAAATGACAAAAATGGATCTCAGTGAAACTCAAAATCGTGACTTATTTTGTATTGTTTTGAAATATAAAAATACTTAATTATACAAAAATTATTTTTAGATGGAAAGCCATACAGATTTCTATAGAAGATCGTTATAAACAACTACAAGAAGCTTTTCGAGATTTTGGTCCCAACTCTCAACATTTCTTATCAGGTTAAAAATTATTCTGTTCATTGTCAATAATAATCTACTTTTGGCTGGATATAAATCAATTGTATAAGTAAATAATTAACTTTGAGCAACATGTCCATAGTCCATTTACATTGTATTAACATTGTGAAATATTTGGTATATTTGTAGTATCTGTTGAAAGTCCATGGGAGAGAAGTGTATCTGGTAATAAAGTGCCTTACTATGTACAGTAAGTAAACTTTGTTTTAGTGAAATAAAGTGCATGATATTAAAGAACGAACATCAAGATTGTTGACCTTTCTTGACAAGCTTCACAGATTCCAATTAGCCTGGAAGCTTTGCTTGTCAGTGGGTCATTATGATGTATTTTGGGGGACTTGCAAGATATATTTTGACATTTTTTCAAGTATTTTACATAGTATGTTTTGTGTTTACTTGTAAATTCTTTTACATACTAATTTTATGGCAGGAAAATTATCTGACATGTAAGTTCCTCAGCCTATCAATTTCAGTATCATTCAATCAAGATTGAATTAAGACTGAAATAAAAGCTCTACATTGTACTACAAATTCACATATGCAATTTATGTACATTTGTGTATTTTAGCCATGCTACAGAAACTACACAGTGGGATCATCCTGCCATGTCGACGTTATTACAAGCTCTCAGTAAGTTATATTTATCATGATTTTAAAACACAAAACTCTAGCTGTTTCTAATTGAGATAGAATTTTCAAACTTGGTATGTTCAGATTGATTACAAGTGGTAAAATTTGGTCTAAAGTTCCATTACATCAACTCCTTGATGAGTGTTTTCTGTTCTGGTAAACCAAAGTGATTAGCGTTTTGATTGGTTGGAACACGATAACTTTGGTTTCAATTGATTAAGACATATGAAACTTAATGTAGAGTTTAATTACATCAAAAACTTCTCTAAGTATAAGAATGAGTGTTTTCTTATCAGGTAAAGCAAATGGTTAATAAATTGATTGCTTGGCGCTTTATAAAAAAAAATAAATCTGCAAGGCAGTAATGCATGTTATCCATTTATTTTGAGATTAAGGCAGGGGACATAATGTTTTTGTCGATTGTTGTGTTTAAATATTGATTTGATTTGCTTTTGATTACATTTCATTAAATATTCCACTTCTTCATGTATTTGTAGATGATTTGAATGATGTACGGTTTGCTGCCTATAGAACAGCCATGAAATTAAGAATGTTACAGAAGAAGATATGTTGTAAGTCTTTATAGTTTTTTGTGTTGGCTGGTGACTTTATTTGTGGTGATCACACTGCGAATGTTTTCCACTGTTGGTTTAATTGGTTTTAGGTAATAATATGTGTCTTGCACTAGTCAGGATATACTTACTATTTCTTGAATGTTCACGAAGGTAATAAATTCCTTTGTATATTTGCACTGTAAGCCATGAATAATTTGTATTGGATCAAATTTATCTACAATTTAAAATTCATGACATCTTTTGATACCTTATTTTCCTTTTTATTTTTTTTTAGTGGATTTAGTGAATATGGCTGTTGCTATTGACACATTTGAACAGCATAATTTACGAGGACAGAATGATAGATTAATGGATGTAGTTGAGATAATCAACTGTGTTACCAGTATGTTTGAAGTTGTAGCTGAACAACATCCTAACTTAGTTAATGTACCACTCAGCGTCGACCTGGTCTTAAATTGGCTACTAAATATCTTTGATTCGTAAGTTCATATAATTTTCTTTTCTCTTTTTATAGTATGTTCATAATTCAATAGGAATTGAGTGAACTGTGGTGTCTTTATTCATTTAATTCAATTTTCAAAATATGATTGATAAATAAAAATATATAAACTATATTATTAAATGAACAAGGGTGCCGAGTGACAATTTAGTCATTTTTTTCTTCTCATTGTTTCAGGTCTAGAAGTGGTCATATAAGAGTGTTATCTTTTAAAGTTGGTATAATTGTATTATGTAATGGACAGTTGGAAGATAAATACAGATGTAAGTGTTTTTATAAATTTAGCACTTTTACGAGACTAATTAGTTTACTTTATAAAGTTTCTGGAATAAAAATTAGGATTAAATACCCTTGAAATTACAATTTTGGAAAATGATATTGGAACTATGAATAGATAAATAAAAGATCACACCTAAGATGTCTTTTTTTCAGATTTATTTCTACTGATAGCAGATACAAATGGCTTAGCTGATCAAAGAAAACTGGGTTTATTATTACATTATATGATACAAATACCCAAACAGTTAGGTGAAGTGGCAGCATTTGGTGGCAGTAATATAGAACCTAGTGTTAGAAGTTGTTTTAAAAATGTAAATATACATTATTGTTATTGACATATAGAGCCTTTTATTACAATCTCTGGAGAAATATTGAAAGACATTTTACTTATGTATCTATAATAGCTACTGGTTGTAATTGGGTCACAAATTATCAAATATTATGCATATTTAAATCGTCAACTCAAAAAAAAACCTATGAAGTAACCATTGCAAAATCGATCTTATTGTGATCTTTGGCATGTTAATGATATGTTAAAAGTTATTTACCTATACTGTACTTTCAAAACTAAAACATTAGTCATATTGATGATAAAAGAAAGAAGGAAGGCATATACATACACCATTTCATGATTTAATCTTTAATTATTTCCACAGGTCCTCTTCATTTGTCCTATCAGAGCATGACACAAGGATGCTAAACCCCATTTCATTTCTTTTCACAGGCTGATGATCCTACAGAAATACAAGCAAGTCATTTCTTGAACTGGTTAAGATTAGAACCTCAGTCTATAGTATGGTTACCAGTATTACATCGTGTAGCTGCAGCAGAAACAGCCAAACATCAAGCCAAATGTAATATTTGCAAAGATTTTCCAGTTGTTGGATTCAGGTACATCATAATTAAATAAAATCATTTTCAATACAATGAGTTCAAATATAGTAGAATACTTTTCTTCATAATTGATGTGCAATGTTCTAATTACAAAAAAACTGGTGAAATTTTCACTCACAGTCAACATAATGGAACATAATTCACATCTATTTGTAGATTCAATGCAGGTCACTTAGATATTTATTTTGCTTTTTTATTTTACAGATATAGATGTTTAAAATGTTTTAATTATGATATGTGTCAAAATTGTTTCTTGTCTGGTAGAAAAAGCAAATCACATAAACTTTCGCATCCCATGCAAGAATATTGTACAGCTGTAAGTATAACTAAACAAAATAGGTTAAATTGTTTCATTTTCAGACATAAACTGTACTGGCAGGTGAAAAAATGAATGCCTTATGAAAGGAATACAACTTGCATGGCATCAACATAAATGTGTAATGCAAGATAACACCATTTATCATTCAGTTACATTATGTTATCAGGATCATTGATTGGGCTGTCATTTGTATTTTATTATCAAGAGGGGTATTAAGTTCGACGATAAGGCCACAGATTTGTGGGGTAATTACTCCATACTCATTATTTTCTTTGCTCCTGTTACAGAAAAGAGGATACTTAAATAGATGTGACTTGGGATAGATCACTTTTAATACAGTAATTTCTTGTTTCAGTGGTTAATATGCAATCTAATCAATATTTAATATTTTCACAAGTATCCATACATAATTGGCCATAGCCATATGTATCAAATGCTCAAATAACCATTAAAAATTTGTGACAACAAATTCCACTGTTTTAGTGGATAATGACTGTAGCTTTGTGTTTGAGCATAACTGACAGTAATTCTATTTTTCAGACAACTTCTGGAGAAGATATGAGAGATTTTTCAAAAGTTTTTCGAAACAAATTTAAAAGCAGAAAACATTTTAAAACACATCAGCGAATAGGATATCTACCGGTGCAAACAGTTAATGAAGGCGATGAATTAGAAAGGTTTGTCATCATGAGACACCAATATTCATTAATACTTTGTCTCAAGCTTATGGTGTTTTGAAATTAGAATTGTTACTACATACTTAATTATTCATAAGCACTGAACTAACCCTTACTGTTTTTTTTGTAATTTAATTCAATTGCACGTCTTAACTATTGTCCATTCAAAGACCAGCACTCTTAAAAAAACACTACCTCCATGTTATGAAAAAGTAATCAAGACCTCATTCATCACCTCCTTAAGACATATATTTCATGTTTGCATTAGGCATTATATGTCGTTTAATAGGTAATGTAGTTTTCTGTGATTGTATTCTGTTTATTTCAGTCCATGTCCTTCTCCCATGCACAGTATATCACAGGATATGCATTCTAGACTTGAAATATACGCGAGCAGGTAACAATACTTCTTACTAATGAAGAAACACTCAAAAATGTTTCGTTAACCCTGGCACTGTAGATACCTTTGTATTTCTTATTCACTAAATCTTAAACTGTTGAATGCTTCAATAGTCTCTGTGAGTTGGCAAAAAAGTTTTCATGAGTGAATTTAATGTCATAAACCTAAAAATAAACCCATGATGATTGCTATTCGAAAGTTTTGCAATCTTATTTGCTACATTTTACAGATTAGCTGAAGTAGAACAAGGTCGATCTAATTCAAGTCCTGATTTGTAAGTATTACAAAGTTCATAGGAAACACACATGTTAAGAGAAATACCGGTAAAGCATAATCAAGCTAAATGTAAAAGATTGTTCATGAGTATTTCAGTTTTTTGAAAATGATTTTATTCCTTATACCTGTTATAGAGCTTTAAATCTAGGTAACAATAGTGTTTTGGTATTTATGAAGATGTCTGATCTTCATTTAAATTTTGTAGAGTATGTTCTATTGAATTAACAGATTAAAAACTTGCTATTTATTTTCAGACTTGAAGAGCATAATCTAATAGCACAGTACTGCCAAAGTTTAACTGGAGACTATTCATCTCAAGCGGTATGTTTACCATTTAAAATTTATATTTCCTTTGGCTTCAATCAGAAAGAATAAATGAAATAAGGGGTTTAGAGAAATATTCTTTTTTATTAATCATTTGATATGCCATCAATTCACCAAAAACTATTATTATGAAATGTTTCATAATATTAATAATCATTCACATTGGAGCTGAAATCAATACAAAATTAAAACAAAGCTCCAATTGATTGTCTTGCTACAAAACAATAGTTTGAATGTATTTCACAATCTTGACTCTCAAATATTTTTCAGTTGAAGAGTCCAATGCAAATAATGCTAGCTGTTGATGTTGATCAAAAGTTAGAGTTAGAGGATATGATACGTGATTTAGAAGAAGAAAATAAGTAAGTACATGTCTTTTATATGGGTTTGCACCATTATCTGCCTTGACCTGGAGGGTCATAGATCACAAGTTTTTCAAATGCAACTGTTAAAACAGTGTGCTTGCTAACAATTCTTCACTATGTTTTACTAGCTTCATTCGCACAAAATATCAAATTTCTTACAGGACTTTACAAGAAGAATATGCACGTTTACGCCATGCATCAAGTGATAGTGCTTTCTCCACATCAGAGAATGATTTAGTAGGTGGAGATGATGAAATGTTGGCAGAAGCCCGGTTATTACGACAACATAAAGGTAGATTAGAATCACGGATGGGTATATTGGAAGATCATAATCGACAATTAGCAGCACAGTTACAGCGCTTAAGACAACTTTTAAATGAGGTAAATATTATTTCTGTAAAATAAAGTAAATTTACATAAAGGGTTAAAACATCATTATGGAGAGGAACTTTTAAAGGCATCTGCCTGTTCTCCAATCAAGTTTCTGTGAATAAATATTGTTTTTTAAAAAACAAATTCATTAAAGTATCTGATTGTTATTTGATGGATTGTTGATTGGTTGCAACTTTTGTAAAAGGGATATCACTCCAAAAATCTTTTTGTTCCATTCAGTATTTACGACATTGGGATGAATTGAAGTTTTATCAACATTCTACTGACAAGGAAAAATGGGTATTTCCCGAAAAATGCAAATGGCCCAAAGAGACTTTAATTATAAAGTGTTCATTATTTTCTGTGTATAAAGAATTATACATTAGATTTATGTTCAAATGAACCAGAGTATTGTTAAAAACAATTTAATTTTGTATTACAGCCAAATGAAGACAGAAATTCACCATTAATGTCTTCATCGGCTCATTCTTCAAAGAGCTATTCTTCACCACAATTAGAATCAACATTACCGGTCAATGGTCATCAGTCTGGTAGGCACTCAGATTCTCTTTTAATTAGATTACAATTACTACATTGCGTATAGGTGGGTGGCTGAAATAAAGATTTATCATCACATTAGTCCAAAAGATACCAAATTCTGTTGAACGGACTTGAAACCCAACATTTTTCTGTATGTCTCACGCAATAATGAAAGGAATAGTCAACAGTGAATAGCAATTTCTTTATCTTTAACCACACTGTCACATATATGAGAGAGAAATGAAGTTTAACATTTACAAATTAGGTCATTTCGGGACTAACATGATTGGATTTGATTTTTTTGTGGGTAGTGGTCTTAAGCTGTGGGAAAAAACCCACAAGGTTGGACAGGTCTCCCTACTACGTGTCACATACAAGCAGGGAATTAAAACCTTGCCACTTGACTCAATGACAGACCTTATGATGCAATGTGCCCGTATCTTATGATTATGTCTTGGAAAAATGCACATTATTCCTAACTTTCAATGTCAATTCATGACAACTCCAGTTTAAAACTCGACAGAGCACTATTGCAATCTACACTAGACTATGTTTTGGTTTATGGTACATTATTCTGAAACTAGCTAACCATTGCAAGACCATTGTGCCCACTGCATTCAGCTAACTCCTGAATAGCCCATATTAAGGGTTAAAATATATTCCATGTATAATAATACATTTACATTATTTTGTTTTGTTTTAGGGAGCAGTAATGTAGGTGATTTATTTCATATGGCTGGTCAAGTTGGTCGTGCTGTTGGGACACTAGTAACCGTAATGACAGATGAAGATGGAAACAAAACCACACTTGAAAAAGAAACTGCAGCATAAAAAATATACTTTGTATAATTCACCCTGACATGCAGTTTTTAAGAGACATTTTAGAGCTAATTATCGGTTTAAAAAGACCTAACTGATTGACCAAGTTAGTGTTTATTTTAAAACAATTGGCCAACCATTGCATTTGAAGTCATGAAATGTATTTGTGAAAACTTTAAATATCTATTGGAAATGTCAAAAGATGTTAATTTTTTCATTAATGATAACCGTGGGTGCTATGTTTGTGAATTTGACAGAAATGAATGATTTTGCTTTGTTAAATCTCACAGTATTGTATATTTATTTCTTTAAACCTTTATGGAATTTGTATTTGTGAATAAGAATGAATACAATTAATTACATAGATCCCCATAAAATGTTTCATATCATCAAGAAAGTGCTTAATGACAGTCGGTGATGTTAATGATCAAATATCGAGAAAGGTTTTAATAATCAGACCGTTTGTTGTTAACTACAAAAAGACTTTTTTATATGAGCAGAAGAATAATGGTATTTACTAGGAAAAATGGAAATATGAGCTCTTTTTAAGATCAATAAGAGTAAGACTGGTTACAGATAGGCAGCATGATGTACTGAGGCATCAAGGAAAAGATTCTTGACAATGTTTCTGATATTGGTGCCAATCAGTAATGCATTCCATGTATTCAAGGTGCCATAGATCATTGCATGGAGTTCTTATTTGAATATACATAATTAATCTGCATATACGTACACCTTAAGAGAATCAATAGTTATCAACAATCAAAAGACTTGTATTTTATATTTTAATCACTAATGACTTGTGTATCTTCATAAACACATCATATTATTGCATATTCTCGTTCAATCTGTATTCATATTGTCAGGGGTAAGGGAGGGGAATAGTTATTATAGCATTTTTACATGATCATAATATATATAAAAGTTTTTATATTAATGTATAGCGATATTGTTTTTAATGGGCCTGTTTGCTTTTTTACAAATGTCTGCATTAAAGAGTCTGGGATTGTGATTGAGTATTACACAGATTATTTTACCTGCCAAGGATTGACCTGTATTTTAACCAGTGGAAATGTTTTATATTATGGACTATTAAGTTTAATGTTGAATTTTTAAACAATTGTCCAGCTAATCAATCCGTATTACAAAGGAATGTCAAAATATAAAACAAAAATGTCAAAATGTGCAGGTACATATGTCTGTCTTCATACTTTATCTTTGCTTTTAACAACGACTTTGTTTAGTAACAATAAATTTGCTGTAGTGTAAATGAACATATCATTCGATTTATCCTATAATATTTTAATGAATGGCTCAGCAATAATTTACACAATTTTTGGTGCTTAATGTTTGACCATTCTATATGTATTTGCAGCGAAAATTTCACTGATATAAAATAAGTCATAGAAAATTAGACATAATTAATAGCTAAATACAGGCAAAAAATGGCTTTGCTCCTCTCCCCCTTCTTAACCAAGTTAACATAAATTAAAAACATTCATTTTCAAAGGTCAAATGAATGTTACTGTTGATATTTAGTTCTGTGTGGTGTGATTGTCATTTGCAGCTCCATAATTTGTATGGCTATATTTTTATATTGAACATGCAATAATAATATGCTAGTCATTTGCTGAAAATTCACCAGGACGTCTGTTCTGATAACAGCAAATTTCTACTCCCTCAAAAAAGAAAAAATTACAAATTCTGAGCAAAGATTACATTTACATCATGAAGAACCAGAACAATTTTATTGAATTTTAGAATATTCAAAATGTAGTATATTATAGATTATAATAACCATGTATATATAAATATGTATGAAATGATTCATAACTTATAATAAACCATTATATAAAACAATAATTTATACGTGTTCTTTATTATTTGATGTTACATGTATGGTAGAGAAAAGTAGATGATCTTAGATTTAGAGCCTTTGTTTAATGTTTCACCCTCTGTGATTACATGGATTCTGTTTTGGTAGGTTAGCTTGAGTATTTATTCGAAGGATGTTGATCCATATTTTGGAGAAATGAAGAGCTAATGAAGTCTGGCGCACTCCATGCAGTGTGCTATAGTATATGAGAAAATGAATTCTAGTACCATCCCAAAGATTAGACACTGCTGTGCCTGATACTGCATCACTGACAAAGGGAAAATTTGCCTGGAGAGCAATTGCATTCCAAGTTTCAAGGGGTCCTTTCTCAGGAATTACAAGTGTACACTGGGCCTCGTTTTTTGTCACTTCCAAACAACTAAAGACTGTTCCATGCCAGGTCCCCCATCCTACATCACAGACAAGGTGAACCATGCAATTGCAGGAAAAATCCTGGGGATATTTCTCGACCAACACAAGGATTGCCTTTATATCATGGAAACACAGAAGGCTACTGATTGTCAATATTATGCCCCTTTCATACAAAATCTAGTTAGAACTTAAAAATACTGCCATTGTTAACCTAAATGTATCTTTCAGAGGAACCTACAATATTCTATATTTCTTGTTTTCCTCTGCCTTTCAAAGAAAGCTGGGGACTATTGAAATGGGTCTGCTTCTCCATCACAATTTTGGGGACACAATAACTCTGCTTCTAATTAAGCTAGAATGTTCAAATCTTTTTGAAGCTTTAATTATTACTTAATTTTTTGGGTAGTGATGTTTGGTTCTCTGGCAACTTATGTTTGCATCAATCTATATGTTACCTGAGTTGTAACAAACTGATCCCGCAGTGAATATTCGCTTGGCCGCTACAATCACTGATAAGCATGACATCGACGAGGCTTAATGAGTATGGCATATTAACTTTTTTACTCCAACAAATTAAATTCTCAAACATTTTTTTTGAGGTAAAAGAAAAATAAATAAAGACGTTTGAAGTATTTGTAGTTAAAAAAAATATTTCCTATTTAGTGTAAATGGGTATTAAAATGAGTAAAATGCATCATTTTGCCCGAAGCAGTTAGGTGTTAAGTAAACATTGCACGAGCCATTGAGCCAATGACTGACGCCGGGTTCAGTCAACGCACGTGTTGTGGACAGTCATCTGTTACAGAGTTAATTCGTAAGTAATTCTCTGTGAAACAGATTGGAGTTGTAAGTGTAAGGAGAAACCCTATTGACTTACAAATTTTGGAGTTAACTCCCCTTTCAATTCATTAGATTAGGACATTAAGGGCATTGAAATGTAGGTTTACCAAATTTATAAAGAGTTATTTTTCAATCCATAGTTTGACTTTTCAGCATGTCTTAGTGGGATTGTTCTGATTTGTTCATTGGTGAAAAATGTGGAACTAAATTAAAAGAATATTCAAAAGTACATCAAAATGAAATGAAACAAGGTTACAACATCCTACTGTTCTGTTTGGACTATAGGCCATATGGTGTGCTGTGAGAGAAATTTGCATGGGCAGTGGCACTATGGCCTACTCTTATATTGAATTCCAACTGCCAAGGAATCTTTTACACCATACATGCATGCCAATGTATACATAGGACATCGGTTTTTTGTCCCATCTGGATGACTAGACTGCTCTGTCCTTGTCGATTGTACATCACACCTCAATTAAAACTTTCGCTAGTTTGCTATATCAACAGCTGCATTATTACTTAATTGAACATACCCCGATATATCCATTACTAAAATATTATTGATTTATCTAATAAATGTTGTACCTTACTTTGTACTATGATTTTATTACATAATGAAGTAACTCTAAATTTTAATTTTCATAATTATTTATAAGTTATTCCATAAAAGTAAATCCAGTTCTCATAATACAGCAGATGAAAGTCCTAATGCCCACAACTTTATACTCTTATCACTAATTTTAAACTGTAATGTTTTCTCTATCTTCTTTCGTCTTTCAAGTTTCCTCTTCCTTGTTATTCTCAACTGAAAGATAAAACAATAGAAATAAGTACAATTTTATAGACGACTTAATTCTTTCATCACTTATATTATGTAAGACTTAGATAAAGAGCAGGCCATTCTTGCTATAATAGTTCAAACTTAAAAAATGCAAAATGAATATATTGAAAATTCCATTCGAATTACTCTGTTCTGAGTGAAGATATGGAGGTTTGACATGTGGGCATTGGTTGGAACCACCGTACTGGTTGTTTGAAGCTCAGCCTCCCTTCTCCATTTTTAATTTAAACCAAAATATGTCTGAACCGTTCTAATCTGCTTTATAATATCAGAGCTATCTGATTGGCAGCAAGAGTTGATTCTGGTCTTGTCATGTTAATAAATGTCTAATTAATGGTTTATGTAACAATTATTTTTAAGGCCTAAAGAAAGACCTTGCATAATGCCTGTTTAATAATGCGTACATGAATAATTTAAAAGACAGCCATGGTTGAGGTTTGTTTACCATGGCACACGGTACCGGTAGTAAAAAAATATTTCACATTCAAAGTTGCAAATGTGGTGGTTACAAAAAAATATTAAAGTTACATATACCTCGCCATGTACATCTTTACAATAACCACTAGATAAACTATTTATCTCCAGGCATGTTGATGAGATATGTTTGAAATAATTGGTTAAAGATTCGGACTTGTCATCTTCTCCATATACACTCGATAACATGACTAATGTACCGTGGCTGGTTTCCTTTTGATGTTGTGAGAGTGAATGACAAAATAAAACAATGTCTTTGAAAGAAATTCCTAAAGTTAAGAGGAAAGATATATTATCTATTATCAAAACAGTTGGACTTCCATTTGACTGACTGTAAAGTTTATCAACATTAGAGTTCAATAAATCCAATAACTTTTGCAGAGAATTTTTTCTAAAGACATCTTCAAAGTTTGTTTCAATATCTTGAATACTTTGGATATTTATATCCACACAATCTTTAACAACACTTAATCCTAGAAGTTTCAATCCATCCACCATTAACAGTTTATTTGAATCAATAGAAGGTTTAAGATCTGTTGCAATCTTTTTTGACACTGACAAATAATGACTAATTGACTGACTTATTGCGAGAAAACAAATGTTATAATTCTCCTTTTGATATAAACTTAAAAGTGAATGGATAACAAAAGTGCCATCCACATGACAGTCAGACTCTGAGACAAGAACAAGATCATTGTCTCCTAACTGACAATCTTGAAGTAAAATATCTTCCAGTTGACTTCGTTTTATCGAATTCATTTTCCCAGTCTAAACTAATAAGTTGTAGTACTAGTAGTAAGCCAAAAAAATTAAGTCTTTAGTTCAACAGATCAGTAGACAATAATGAATTTTACAATTCCCCGTTCGTTCTCAAATCAATAGGCCTACATTATTTTCTGTTTGTTTTACTCAAAGAACTGTCGACATGTATTTCTCTTAGCTTCATTAAGATTAGCTTTTCTACACGTGAGATATACCGTAATTATTATGTTCGCCGACAAAAAAAAAACATACTGTTGATGAATGTCATTAAAAATTTACAACTATCCGGCGAAGTATACACAAAACGAAATAAAATGATATTCCTGAATACCACGACGATACATGGTGAGTACTTGAAATTATAGTTGAATAATTTTATTATCTCTCTCCTTAACGTTTAATGGCAATTTACGCGAAGACTATTTTTCTAATTTAAGTCATGTTTAAAGTTTGCTTTTCGTTTTATTTACCGGTAGAAATTATTACGACAACCTCTCTAAACCATTAAGCAAAACTGTGAAAATGGACTTGAACCAAGCAAAGAAAACTTTCGAGCACATATTAAATAATATGTCAAAGGAATCCCGAACAGACTTTCTCATGTGGTTGACAGATTATCTTCAGAATAGTATGTAGATTCAGTATAGAATGTCACTATTATTTGACCGCACATTATAAGAATCCTGTACAGGTCGGATCAGCGATTAGTTCCTTTTGGAACTGTCTTTGAGCAGACAGGTCAGCGATAAAGTAGGCCTACTCCCTCGTCTCACTACTCGGACCAAAAAACAATGCAGGGCCGTGTCTAGCGGGAGGGGGGGGGGGGCAGGTGGTACATCCGTACATTGCACCCCTAGAAAAATAAGTTGCCCTATAGCTATGAGAAAACGGATCAAATCTAAGACAAAATGAACATTTTAAAATCAGCCTAAGATTTCTCTTTGCACTACCAGTTGAAAAATAATTTGTCATTTGACTGTGGGTTGTTTTTTTTATTGTAGGTGAAAAAATTAATGGTTTGTCTACAGAGTCAGCAAATGAAGATATGATACTAGAAAGTATAAGAGATGAGATACAAGAAATATTACCTGTTACAGCTACATCTAAAACAGAAACTATATTAGTACCTGAAGTAGGACCAGTAAGTTTACCTACAATTTACAGAAATGTTCTAAATTTACTTACCTCTTGAATATGACATGTTCTGAATCGTTGGTTTTAAATCTCCATATATATGTCAGACTGCCGGTCATGACTGCTTAAGTTACAAGTTTACCGAATTGTCTCGAGAATCTTTGGTCAATTTACACGCGGAAAACTAATATTATTTCCCTCGTTTGACGTAGGAATTAGAGGGAAATTATTTTCATATTGTTGCAAGAGTCTTTCCATAGTTGTGTATGGGCTTCCGTAGATTATATGTTAATGCATGTGCATTGAGCTGTGTATGTCACTTCAGACGGTACTAGTTGACATGTCAACACTGATATATTAGGGAAATTTATGTAAATTGTTCAAAATAATATAATGGAGATTTGTTTGTATGTTGTGTATGTTCTTTTTGATATAGTTTGCATTTGATTATTGTAAATACAGCTGGTTGCTAGTGTTGCCACAATGCCATTATTATGTCATGTTATTTTTGGTCGTACTAGGAACCAAACTGTCAAATAGGGATGTAGTCAACCTCTGCCATATCCGGGCGTATCCTATAAAGTTCAATGGTGTTTAATTAACATGATATTACACACCTATGGAAGCCATATCAGCTCATGTTTGATATGGAAGCCATACCTGCTCATATTATACGAATCATAGAATATGTTGTCAACAGATATTAAATTTTTTGTATCACCCGAAACAATATTCCAATGGCAATATGAAAAAATTATAGAGAAATACCCCTCAAAATGTTTCATACTTTGGCCTACAGTAGGGCCTAGGCCTAGGCCTAAATTGTGAAATTGATTGAGGTTTGTTGTATTGAAGAGAACCTACTGTCATAAGTAAATTTTCGAAAATTAAAGACAGTCTCATTTTATTAAGCATAACAGTCATGGGGAAACTGTTTTCTTTGACTCAACCAATATTGAGAATTTAGACATAAAATTTAAGCAGCACTACATAGGTCTACCTTTCAATGGGTCTTTTTTCAGCTCCCAATTCTAATTCTGCTACCATTATTCAATTTTTCTCTCCTTTTGTTATTATTATTCAGTCAAAATCAAATACAATGTGACATCCCTGCAAGACAGCTTTCATGACAAATGACTAAAGAGCTATGATTGAAGTAGAGTAGCAGACGCCAGTTGCATAGGCTATATAAGGGAGATAACCCTTATTTGGTTGTTTGGATACAGACCACCCTTAATCCCCCCTCATATAGTACCAATGGAAGTACTTTCTTCTGTTTATAGCACATTCCCGCCTTTCATTTTCCCCCTTTTGCATGGCAATTTATGTTGATGGAAAAGGGATTTGAAAATGAATGATTTTAACTTGGAAAGATAACAGATGCTTTTGAGCTAGACATTGTAGAAAGCATTTTCCACAGAGTCAAGAATTAACATTAGGTATCTAGAGTCAGTGGAGAAATCATCAATTGTCAATTTCATCACTAAATACTGAACCAAATATAACATATTTTATCCCAGGTCCTGTAGTTTCATGAAGCGTATGTAAAATAACATAATTTGTATGTTCAATATAGTTGTATAGTAAAATCAAAATCCCTAAAATGACATTCATTATATTTGTTGCAGAATGCTGATTGTGATCCAAATATTACAGTTCATGTTGATGCCTTTCTCTTTGATGAAAAAGGCATTGATCATTTAGTGGATCAAGGCAAACTAAATCGAAACTTTTGTACAAAATGTGGATCTCAGGATGTGCAGCCGTTGAGTATGTTATTTAAATATTAATTTTAAAGTGGTCATATTGTCTCTCATCCATTTACCATCAACAATTCCATGTTAACACTCAAGAATGACTTAACACTTATAATATATAATTTTTGTCACTTGAAACGTCAAATAAGTGAAGTATATTGGGAAGTTGTCACTGTGCATGTATCTGAAGTCTGAGTTATAGACATTGTCACTAATTAAACCTGAGAACTAGGTGTCATTATTACCAAGGAAATAAATCACAGAGCTTCAGAGAGTTGCTTGGAACTACAATAAATAGATCTTGACCTCGTTCTGCACAGAATAACCAGTTTCATCCTCTAAAATATATCATAGATTTCTACTTTTGAATTAATTAGAATATTTCAGATTTTTTTTTTTTTTTTTTTTATTAAAATCTATATTTCAGAACCAGCCTTACTAAACATCTGTGTATTTGTTTGATATTTTGATTGATGTGTTGAGCTAAGTACAGTAAATCAATACATGATAAATTGATGTACAGTTGCCCTCAACATGTTAATTGTTTTATTTCCAGATTATATAAGTCACTCAACTTCCATCAAACAAATCAAGTATATATTTCAATATTTAGTACCTGATTTTAGTAATAAAACTATATTAGATATAGGTTCCAGAACTGGTGGTGTTTTATATGGGGTAGGTACAGATTTGTTAAAATTAGATTAATATTTCATTCTGACTTTACATTACAATGCTTCACCAGAATTTTTTGTAATAACCATTTGGGCATGATCAAACAAATTATCTGCTGTGGACATGTTTTGATTTTTTGACAATCTATTGTAAGTTACAAATACCACTCATTTATTTTTTAGGCGTTCCTGTACAGTAACTGTAGAAGAATAATAGGTGTAGAGATTGATAGTTCATTTTGTGAAATACAGAAACAAATTATAGACAAATATAATATGAGTGATAGAATACAGGTAAGTGATTGTATGTATGTATATATATCATTTAGCAGATAGAAATAACTAAATACCGGTATACATTAACCTGATAGTTTGGGCTCCTGTAGGTAGATAATACTAATTAGCTGATGATGATGGACCAATATAAAAATATATCATTTTGTCTGGTTTTTATCTGTTACTCTTTAGTCAAATAAAAAAAATTCTATATGGGCAGTGGTGTCTATAATTTTTAAACAGGCCGTCATGTGGCTTATTTTTATTGTAAGGCGCATCTGAACATGGTTATCATGTAATAATATTGATAATTAAAATAATATTCCTTGTGCAAGAGAATAACCGACTGAAGTTAAGATGTCAGTGTGAGAAATAAAAAACAATATAAATGTTTTTGTTTTAATATAATAATGTGTTCTATTCATCTTTCTAGGTTATTGAAGATGATATTTTTAATCAAGGACAGTTGGCAAGTGAAAGTAAGATTTAAATTTTAAAAAACTGAAAATAAGATGGCAGTTTAATGTAGGCTAGATTTGACCTACATGTAACATAGGTGAACACAAATCAACAGAAAATTGTGGAATATTTTTATATGTACAGTGATTCTCTCCGAGAAAGGAAGTTTTTGGTGCTATAAAAGATGTCTTTTTCCATTAACATTTTGTCTATTCAAGCCTGTGAACATGATAAACATTAATATATTATATTTAGAAAAAATAAAGGTAAAAATAAAATGGGATTGAATTAATTATCAATGGAGAAAATCTTATTTCGTGGGTTTTATTGTAGGTGATGTCATTATATTTCACAATGTTTTTGATTTTTTTCTGCCAATATCAGAGCAGGAAAGGTAAGGTTGGATTAAATAAACTAATAAAATTACAAATTCTTATATACATAGTTCTTCCATGTAAACCAAGCCAGGCAACTTCATATATTTAATAGTTTACGCTGTAGTTATCATAGAGTATCATGTGCATATTGCAAAAAGAAGCAGGTGATATTTGAATTCTTAGAAAATAAATTGGCAACCCTTTGAATATGCTACAAATCTAGAGAAAGATACACAGATCCTAATTCATTTCCTTTGTTATTCTTTAAAATTTTGTTTTACATGAATTAATGTAGGGGAGGCCATCTAAAGTATAAAAAAAAACCAAGATATAGATTTAATTAGATTGGGAAAGTTATAAATGTGACCGGAAATAGTTAGGATCAATATCTGTTTTTAAACTATTTTCGTTATTTTTTATAAAAGGATGTGGAGATTTGTTAGAAATACTTTTAGAAGAAAAGGCACAATAATAATATCAATTCCATCTTTGGAGGATATGGTCAGTCATTTAGAGGTAAATTATTTATCCAAATCGACATCATAATAAAATTTTGGAAATCAAAATCACAAATCCAAAGCACTAACTGAATGTGAAATCTCTACAAGATTGTAACAGTTTTGATCAGAATTTATCATTGTGCTTAAATTTCATCAAACTTTATTTGTTGATTTTTCAGACTGACATAGATTTAGATAAATGGGTTACATGCTTAAATGATCCAGATCTTCTTAACTCGGGTAATGTTCATCTTTATGGTAGTGTTGACAACGAGGATTCAGATTTAGCAGATTTATTTATGTATCGAGTAGATTGATAAAAATTATTTTTCCAACCTTGTGTTTGTTAGTATATCTGCTTTAAAAAACTGATTAAATATACACAAACCCGGTTCTGTCACAAGGATTGTGTTTCGTACGTATAATCTGGACATGTCCTACGTGGATTGACCGCGAATATACCCAATTAGACATTAAGGTATGGTGAATTAAACTCAAAATTGTAACAATATTGAATATACTGATATTACTATTATAAAATGTTAATTGTGTCTTAAATATTGGATATTAGGATCCCATAGTTTCATGGCAAGTTAACAACATCAATATTGATTGAAATTGATCAATATTGAATTATAATTCGTGTTTTTAATTTCGAATATTATGGAAAATATTGAGTTAGCGACTTAGCTCCTTTAATATTGACAGTAAGCTTATTTTCAATAATGAATAGAATCCACGTTCAAATTCACGGCACATGTTACATGATCTCTCATGGAAATCAAGGAATTTAATTATTACCAAATTCGCGCTTGTCACTACAAGTGGCATTCTGCCATGCCATTTGAAGAAGCTACCGATGTAATTATTAAATACCTGTTTATAGAGAAGGAAATGATAGTTTGAAAAATGTACTTGAAAACACAAAGTTATGGCGTATTTTTCACAGTTTACCACAGACAGCGTTTGATAGTCATGGAGATATTTGTTCCTGAAGTAGGAATAACCTGTCATTGATTTTACAGGCTTTCAACTTTTTCCTGAACCAGTTGGTGGATTTCAACCAAATGTTGCTGGAGTATTGCATTTCTTTTTTAGATTTGTTAAAGGCTCAATACCACTCTTGTTGTAACTTAATAATATGTCTCCATCTTTATTCTGGTCAACAAATTGTATTATTTTACAATATTCCAATTAATTTACGATACAAATTTCATCTTAACACACCTAATTTAAAAAATTGGAAAAATTCAACTAAATGATTTAAAAAGGTTAACGTAAACCTTTTCAAATGTGACTTGGATTTTAAAATATTTTCGAACCCCCTGGACAAATAAAATAGGATGTAATGGATAATTTACACAACAGGTAGGTCACTTAAACATCTAGTATTAAGAATAAGGCTAATATTTTTTTCCTGGAGCTGTCAAGCCAGCAAGAGTTTTATTGTCCCTTTAAATAAGTTAATCTGTCCAATAAGGGTGGCCTTCGAACATTTTAAGAAGCAGATTTAGATACATAATTTGTCTAGTTTTCATAGCAGACTTGAATTAAATTTGGATGTTGCTTACTCAGATTTGTTTAGCTGGAGTTGCTCGGACAGATTTTAACAAAGGGAAAGCAGTTTTGATATAAAATAAATTTAATTGGTTTTATAATTCATAATATTATTTACATTATATAATAAATATCACATGCAAATTTATAAATAATTGACACTTTGCAACATAGAAATCAAAGACTTATAATAAATCAAAAAATATATATACACTCTGTTTATATACATTCACATCACAGCCATTGACGAAATTTGATTATGAATATATCCAAATTTTAATAAATACTAACAAATAAAGTTTTTAATAAATACTAACAAATCAACTAACACATACATCATAACGATCAATAGGTATACTATATACAACATACTATCTACATGTATAAACTTGATGACGGGCAATGTCAAACAACTAGAAGCAACAATGGGAAAGTTTAACTTCTATAATAAAACTTCTATATGCATAATCAAATTGAGGTAAAATTTGTTACCTATAATCAATATAATTATTAAATTGCTTTTCATTTGATCATAGTTTTAAGTTTGTTGTTCGTTGTTGATAAAATTCTATTGTTTTGACCGGATCATTCTTTTGACAATGCTAATTCAATTCAATTCGTTATTTCTTTAAGTCTACTGACTAAATGTTTCATTTAGTATGTAATATAAAAACCAGGTAGAGAGCAGATCTAAATCTTATAATATACACCTGTTCTTTAATATTTACAGTAATACTGTTTTTGAAAATATTAAGATGGATGTAAGATTTTGATCATAAAAATGCTCAACGAAAAGAAAATCGAAATAAATATCCTAAATCCTGGAATGAATAATGATCAACACCATTACTCGGTTTGAATTGTTTAGAATAATACACGGGTGGCCATAGGGAAGGTCTTACGCATACCCAGACACTTTTCGCGTTCGATGAACAAACTGTTGTTCTTGACGGACAGATCTTGTTCCAGAGTTGATTTGGTACGAAGAAGTTCTTGTAGTGTGTTCTCAGATTGTATGAGTTGAGCCTGTAGATAATCAACAGTTTCACTGATTTCAGAGACCTCAGATACCAATCTGAAAATAGAACAATTACAAACATTGGATAAAACTGGTTAATTAGGTAATAATGGTCAAAACACACTATTCTATTTTTACAGTTCATTCACAATGGAATTAATGATTTAATATAGTCGAATAATTCTTGGTTATCTATAGATGTCGAATTAGCATATTCATCGGTCGACATCCAATTGTTGGATTGGATCTACCTAAACCTCTGGGCTCACATATTTTGTTTCAGATTTATTTTCTGACTTATTTATAGAAGCTTACCTGTGTTGTACGGGATCTCTGCACAATTCAACATTGGGTCGACGGATTCTTGTATCCAGGCGAGTCTGAGCAACTTGCATCGGAGATACTTTATCTTGAATAGCCTTCTTGAGGATTTCGATATTCTTCTCCATATCAAAGATTTCTTGTAACACCTATATGTACACGAAAATGTTAGAAATGATATTTGATGAACATGGGTGCATGTCCTGTGTCAAAAGATTAAGAACTTAAAGTACTCATTTATTTACCCTGAATGCTGGGGTCAAGTAATATTCCATGAAGCAACGACCGCGAAGACGAGATCAAGCTTTCTCTTAAAGATGGGGTAAAGTAAACTTATGTCAGAAACTCCACACGTAAACTTCAAAATGTTCACTCATTTATTCCTAAATTGTATAGGGTAAACTTATGTTAAAAACGCCACCCATAGTATGGTGGGTTGTAAGTTTGCCATGATTTACTTTTCTCTGCTGGGAAATATTTGACTGATCTATCAAAAGCGTTTGCCCTACCTTTGATAAATGGTTTTGGAGTTTGTTTCTGGCGTCTGCTGTATCTTGCATTCTGTTGTTTAATGCAACGTTCACAGCATTCCATTCTTGCCACATATCGCTGACACATGTGTTCAGAACACTTTCAATCAGATTTCTTATTTGCTTAGAGGCGGCTCTTTCACTTTGCGATCTCTGAATATTGTCGTTGGTGAACTTGGCCCAGGACTCTGGAACTGAAACACTGTAAAGAACAATAGACATTATGTTATCTTGATCAATGTTCTTTGCTTTGGAAATATTTCGCTGAAGAGTAGAATAAATTGCGATGGAACACGTTAAAGACTATCCCGTATTAAGATAAAGAGAAGCTCTATAGACCCAATCTTCAGACGGCTAACTGTTTAGGCAAGACCGGCATTGATTAAAGATATTACATGTAGTTGAAAGTTACCAGGAGACTTACGTGTTATCAATTCTGTGTACACCATTATGGAAAGCTAATCCTCGTGAAGCATTTCTCATACCATGACAAGTTTCGTCTAAACTCTGGGCAGCGAACTTGTCACCAGAATCCTTCTCTAATTCATGTTGAGCTGCTCTGTTTAATCTGTAAAACAATAACATTTTGTGATTTGCCATTCATTTTCATATGTACATGTAAATTAGTGATGGGTATGTTATGTGTAAAAAAATCCAAACGGAATGATATCTGGGTGTAAGAGTCCCTATATTTGCTAATTTAGTTTTACTGTCATCCTGTACTATGTAGTTGGCGCCATTTTAAACAATTCTTTTACAGTACGTATATTAATTAATGATTTATTTGTCATTCAAAAGGCAACTTACCCTATTTGTACATTAGCTTGACCAATAACATCTCGCATTTTATGTTGGCATCTCTTGATAATCTCGACTTCCTGTAAACAAAAATAATCGTGTGTTTCAAATACTAGTACATGAGAGGATCAAGCATTTTCGAGCTAGGTTCGGTTATTGCGAATTAATGAAATAACGTGTTTTAACGCCCGCTAGACACTAACCACTCTGTTAGAAGTTGAGGAGGCGGGGGTAGTAAGAACGGGAAAAAGCATGAGGTTGGACAATGGACCCCACTCCATGCCACGTAAAAATGGACCTGTACGTTCTACTTTTCTGCACCCACTGGGCTAATTAAGAGGACATAAACCACACAGTGTGCTATAGAGAAATTTTGCCCAGACAGTGGCAATGCGCCCTATTGTTGTTGTGTCTATCGAAATCCAACTGTCAAGGGTTCTTCGGGGTTTCCGTCTCATCTGAACGACCAGATGCTGCCCTCCGCCCTGTACAACTGGCGAGCAACCCATGCTATGTACAATTTAGGTGTATGGTCAATTGTGATCGATAAAAGATAATAAGTTTACCTTAATCAGTTCCTTCTCTGGGTTATCATGGACTAGGTCAATGGCTTGCCTCTTTTCCCTGTGGTAAAGGCACTCTTGGGCAACTTGTAATGGGTTTTCGGTTTCCGCTAGAGCTTTCTCCAAAACTCGCTTGGCTTCGTTCAAGGTATTGGTTTCAGTAATTATGTTGTCTGTTTCGTGATTAAGTTCTGTCTTCCAAAAAGTAATATCACCAATTCTATCACCAAGCTTCTTACCAACATCAGTTTGGGTTCTTCTGGTCTTGTCCTCAGTTTCTCGGCACAGACGAACGGTGTCAAAACGGACGCGTTCTGCACCACTTCGGACTCGATCAGATGACATATAATTGGTTTGGTTAGAACTAGACCAATCATTTGGGGTATACCGGGTGTAAAGTGAATTTCTGGAAGCAGCGAACACTGGAGGAACTTTCAGGCTATCTAGTTGGGAAAGTGAGTTTCGGGTGGATAGCGGCTCGTTCATACTTCTGGAAATTGCCGTCGCGGGGTTGGTCTGTGCTGTTTGGTAGTAGGTGCTGGGCCTCCATGGTAAGTTCGTGAGGGATCTTCTAAGTGGAGAAGGTGCTGGATAGGTATCAAATGGTTTATAAGATGACTGCATGATGGATGGTAACTGAGTCACCTGGCGTGGAGCAGACGTGTAGGTAGCTGTTTTTGTGTGGCCCATGTACTCCATGTTTCTAAATCGATCGAGGTTGTTATTTTTGAACAGGTTCACAATACTATACTACTTCAGTTGGATGTTTGCACAAGTTCACTATACTATACTACCTTAGCTATTTAACGTCTGCTACCACAAGAGATATCGGAGACAATGTACAAGTTGAAAAATGCAGCTGTTTATATACAGAAAGCTTGAGAGGTATTAAAGATTTATTCCACTTATTACCCAATAATTACATATTGGGAGTTGAGATTAAAAACGCCATGTCGTAATAGACAATACAGCAATACACAAACAGAACCAACAATACAGTAGGCTACAGGCGGTAAGAATCACAGTAATCAGATTATTGGATTTACGCGATATACTGTGTATAACAAGGTTCTTAATAAATCATATCATTTATTAATGATTTAAAACCGGTAACTATAGGCCCTTACGTTGCCAATAAATAATCTTAATCATGATAGACTGGTGTAATCCACCGCTTAATTTAGTATGACCGGGTTTCAACAACTAAATAATCGGACTATTACTTGTTTGAATTCAATCCCCGGACGAAGGATTATGTTAGGCCCCAAATCCACAGCATGCCAACACCGTTAACTTGTTATTTTTCAGACAGCACTTGAAACTCTAAGTAGATGATATCCTTTTTCTATACTGCGATGGCGACCGTCAAGAGGCAGCTTTAAAATCTTTCAGAGAGTTCAATTGCAATTTTTAACTGTAAAGGATAGACACGTGTCTTAAAAAATAAACAAATTGATCAATTATCTGGAAACTCCGTTAATTTTAGGCCCAGGGACGTCTCAGATCTGGTAGTATAGGTGACGTACGTAGAATTTTTCTAAAGTTGATCTGATTATCGGTTATCATTATCTATCTTTTACGTGCAGACCAATGATTTTCCGGCGGGGTCCTCCCTTGTCAGCGATGCAGGACGGAGATCCTGACAAGGACAACTGTCTAGTCGTTCAGATGGGACGAAAAACCGAGGTCCCGTGTACACGTTAGCGTACACATACAAGATCCCTTGACAGTTTGAATTCGATATACGAGTAGGCCGTAGTGCCACTATCCGGGCAAAACGTCCCTCATTAGCCCAGTTTGGGACAGAACAGTCGGATTTTAAATCCCATTTAATTTCATTTCCCACCCGAACGACTATCCAGACCCTCCACCCTACATCACTGACAAGAGAACCACGTCGATCGAACACGGGACCCCCACTCCAGGTTAGCTAGCCAACGCCCTACTCACTGAACCACCGTGGTTTTAAACACAATTGAGCAAAACAGGGAACGACGGTGCGTTTACGAGGGCTTATAACAGTGTCGAAAATATTATACGCCTTGGCCACAGACCCTTTAGAACTTGAGACCCATCCTTCAGTCTGAAAAGCCTATTGGTCAGTCCAGGACTGGTTGGAATATAGAAACAGATGGAATAATGGGGCAAATAAAAGACTCAAGTAATGTATGTCAAAGTTATCCCCTTTTTTAAAATCAAATTCATGAAATCTTACCAACCCGTTATATGAGAAAGTTATTTGATGCGGTATATGAAAGAGCTGTATCTAATTTGGGGATCGTGAATTTTAATCGCGTTCACATTTTTACAGAGAGTTCGGCAGAGAGTTCATAATGTTTTGGTTATTTTAAATTATTGATAATGCCGTCTATAATTCTTTAACACCCCCAAAACATTTTACACATTGCCCATATCAGGATACTTATCCTAGGCAATGAGATAAATATTTCATTTTATTGGATTGACATTGTTACAGCTCGCAGTGCGACAGCCGCGCTGTATTCGAATTTCTGAAACAACAAACTGAAACGCATATTGTTGAGAGTTTGCTCTTATTGTCGAAATTTGATTTCGTGGGCAATGTATAATTGTTTGGATGGAACGCAAATTGAGGTCCCGTGTACACATTGGCGGGTACATATTAGATCCCTTGGCAGTTGCAATTCAATATAAGAGTAGGTCGTAGCGCCGCTTTCTGGGCACATTTTCCTCTAAGAGCACATATTATTTTGCCCGTCTTCAATAGCCCAGCCGGAGCCGACCAGTGGGACGTTACACCCGACATTATTTCATTTCATTCTGTGAGAATTAGTTAAATGACACAGCGAAGTGTTTACCATTATTGTCGAGATGGCATTATGTGGTTTTATGTGTGCGTTTGATTCTTTCTTTGTCCTGGATCTCCATCACTGCTACACCGGTCTTGGCACCGCTATATATTTGTGTAGATTTCGGATGTTTCAACGGCCATATCCCCAAAGCTACTCAATGAATGAATGAATGAAATAGGGTTTAACGCCCTAATCTTTTGCACCTAACCTGGGGTAATGGAAGACGGGCATACGCCATACAGTGTGCTATGAGGGAAATTTTGCCCGGACTGCGGCGCTACGGCCTACTCTTATATCGAATTCCAACTGCCAAGGGATCTTTTACGTGCTTTCCAATGTGTACACGGGACCTCGGTTTTTCGTCCCATCCGAACGACTAGACAGCTGTCCTTGTCAGGCCCTCCTTCTGCATCACTGACAAGGGGGAGCTACTCAATGAATTCCAACCACACAGGTATATATAGGAAAAAATGGATGCTACAATTTTTGACAAAGAACTTTGCGTTCAAAAGTCAAATTATTGTCATTTCCGTGAAAAATCCGAAATTAAGATGTTTTATTTGCTGTTGCCGTTAAAACCTAGGGTTTTGTGACTCTATTAATTGTGTCAGGTTGTTTACTACGAATTATTGCACCTGATCCTGATGTATAATCTAATCACCAAGAGGGTGGCGAGTGATGAGGATAGACATTCGTCAAATTGTCGGATGTTGCACTTCGTAATCGCTTTCTCCGTTTTCTGTTCAGATCTCGTTCACTGTAAAGTTTGATCATTCGTATCTCTGAAGCCCGGGTAACGAGATCCATCAGCATCAGCACGGGTGGCCATTGCCACATTTCATTGCAATGATCGATCTGCATGGGGAGACGCTAATTGTGGGGCGGTTGGGGAATTTCCGGAGTCATCAATGGATGATTTATATGAATTAGTATTTTGGGGAAAACTAGCCCATCGCAGATCTCCTGTCCCCAGCTCATTCATGTGAAGTGTAATTTTGATGACGCGCTGAAATTTTATTAGTAGTGTTACTAGTTCAAATTCCAAGATGGAATGCGTTACTAAGTGGGGTTGTGAAGTCCACTTCAAAGAAGGGTGTTTTCTGTTTCAAATATTTCCTATAGGACCCCCCCCCCCCCCTCAAGTTACATTTGAATAACGAAAAGAAATTTGCAGTCCCTATTCCCGTGACAGTAAAAGCGCTGGGATAGTGGCAAGCAGGAGCGGCAACATTGCCATTCGGGGCGCTTACTTCCCTCCTGTTTAAATCTTCCAAATGGCACCTGCAAATTTTCTTAAAGTCACAAGTCTATATGATCTTGAACATTTTGATATTTTTCTTTTTTTTAAAAAAAAATGAACAAAGGTGAATGGGGGAGTGTGTCTGCGTTTATTATTAATTTACTGAGACGCAATGAACAGGAAACCAGTGATTTGACTGAAAATGCTGACAAAACATAATGGAGCTGGGGTGTGATTGTCGGCTGAGCATTACCGACGCCAGAAAATCAACAAAAACTCACAAAGGTCATAACAATTTAACGGTGTAACACAATCTGTTTATAATACAGATCTATAATTTGTTTCTTTTTTTTGTATACATTCGATGGCGTCCACGACATGACCCTCTTTATTAGCCCAGTCGCAGCAGAACATTAGGACGTTAAACTCCATTTCATTTCATTTCCATGACATTCAGTCTGCGGGGTCAAACGAGCGACTTTTGACCTTATGACTTCAGACATTTGAGTAACCAATCGGCATTGATGTTTGTAACGGGATACCACAGTTCAGTGCACCTCACGCGCCTTAACAGACCGTTTTATTGTCTAAGTATTCTTATGCTTAAAGGCTCAATACCACTCTTGTTGTAACTGAATACTATGTCACAATCTTTATTCTGGTCAACAAATTGTATTATTTTACAATATTTCAATTAATTGATGATACAAATTTCATCTTAACTCACCTAATTTAAAAAATTGGAAAACTCCAACTAAATGATTTGAAAAGTCTAACGTAAACCTTTTCAAATGTGATTTTAAAATATTTTCGAACCGTCTGGACAAGTAAAATAGGATATAATGGATAATTTACTCAACAGGTAAGACACTTAAAAATCTAGTACTTAGAATAAGGCTATTATTTATTTTTTTTGGAGATGCCAAGCCAGCAAGAGTGTTATTGTCCCTTTAAATTAAGAATTTAATTTGCACGTAGTTTTTTATTGATGTATTTCATACATTAAAACTATGTAGTTAAAAAGGGGCTAAGAATTTTGAGTAGATTCTTAAGTCTAAAAATGCTTTGTGAACTTAAGGACTGGTCCCTACGCGAGTTATACAACTCTTCCAGATCCTAGTGCAGTTAAAAGAAGTAAAACGAAATTTTGAACAATAAAAAACGAAACGAACAGGATATGTGTTTAATCAGTGTAACACAAGCACAACGGATAAACATCAAAAGTCGATAATTATAAAATTTGGATCCACCTCTTACAGCTTCGCGGGCTGTGATGTCGCCAGATGGAATGGTTTATTGAGAGATCCTTCTTGTGGGACCCTTCTCCTCTAATTGCAATGTCGCCAGACGGAATGGTTTATTGAGAGACCCTTCTTGTGGGATCCTTCTCCTCTAATTGCAAAGCGACTTCCAATAGCTCAACGCACGTCCTCTTGAATTAACGCAATGGTTCATTCTTGGTGTTCAGGTATCAACCTTCGCATATTGTTTGGTCTGACACAGAACTGTATGCGGCCCGATTATGGTATCTACCATAAACTCATATTCTCAACATTAATATGTCTGCACTACCAAATTGCGATTTTCGACAGTGTCATATTTGAGAGAATGTATCTGTGGCACCTTTATCCGATCATAAAAACATCATTGTGTATTATTATAAGGGGCCACAGTGAGTAAGATGTTGGCTCGCTCAACTGAAGGTCCCCTGTTCGATCCCTACTTTTTCCAAAAAAGTTTATCGGGATTTTACAGCGTGGTTCTATCTTGTCAGTGGTGCAGTGCATCAGGACAGAAGACCTGGCAATAGACAACGTATAGTCGTTCAGGTGGGAAAAAAGCCGATTTCCCGTGTACACGTAAAAGACCCCTTGGCAGTAGGAATTGGATATAAGAGTAGGTCGTAGCGCCGCTGTCCGAGCAAAATTTCCCTTGTACCACACTGCATGGCGTAAACTCGTTTTCGTTAGACCAGTCGGGGCAGAACAGTAGAACGCTAAACCCCATTTCATTTCATATTATTATATACATTGATCGCCCAATCAAAATATATCAAATGCAAAACTATAAGCAATTGACACCAAAAAGAAGACACTAATAATAAATAGAACATATTTATGTTACATCACTTCATACATTAAATATAAAACAACTTTTATAACCTATATGTATATATATCTTCGGTTTAAATTGGTTTCTTTTTTTCATATCACAGCCATTGACGAAATTTGATTATGGATAAATCATAATTTGAATAAATACTAACAAATAAACTAACACACAAATCATAACAATCAATAATAAATTAATAAGCTAGATAACTATAATATATACAGACTTGATGATAGGCAGAGTGAATATAAATAATGGAAAGCAACGTTCTAGTAAAACCATCTGAAATTTTAACTTTAATAATAAAACGTCTCATAAGTTTATGCATAAAACAATAAAGTAATGGAAAATTCATCATTCATAATTAAAGGAATTATGCTATTGCCTTTCAATCAAATTTATTATTGTTAATTTGTCATTCATAATTAAAAGAATTATTATATTGCTTTTCACATGAAAATAATTTTGTCAATTTATTCTTCATTATTGTTTTGAAAATTCTATTGATTCTGTTGATTTTGTCTGATCATTTCTCCTGATAATACTAATAAGACATTTTAACTTTAATAAAATCTCATACTTTTAGATGCACGATATTAGTACAAATAATGTAAAATTTGTTATTCATAATTAAAAGAATTATTCTATTGATTGTTAATCTGTCACTCATAATTAAAATAAATTTATATCGCTTTTCATATGAAAATAATTTTGTTCATTTGTTATTCATAATTGTGTTGATTTTATCTGATCATACTATTATTAATTCGTTTCTCTTAATACTGCTATCAGAGCTTAAATAAATTTTAACTTTAATAATTACGCATAATACAAGTGATATAAAATTTGTTATTTATAATTAAAGGAATTATTCTTTTGCTTTTCATTTGTTATTCATTATTGTGATAAAAATTATGTTTAGATCTTTAAACAATATGACAGTTTAACTTTCATAATCAAACATAATTTTAAATGCATAATACAACTGGTGTAAAAATTTGTTATTCATAATTATAATAATTATTCTATTGCTTTTCATCTGAACATAATATTTTCAATTGATTATTTGTTAAAAATTCTGTTGATTTTATCTGATCGTACTACGTATTGTTAATTTATTTGCTTTTCTCTTAATAATGCTATTGTTAAGATCAGAGCTACATATTCCATTTAGTATGTAATAATAAACCGGGCAGAGAGTAGATCTAAATCTTACAATGAGACATAACCGTTTTTCTTTATTTACAATAATACTGTTTCAGAAAATACTGGCTATAATACAATCACAGCTTGGATATACTTTTTGGTCACAGAAAAAGCTCTTCGAAAAAAAACCGAATCGAATGAATAACATCCGAAAACCGGGATTGAATAATGATAAATATCATAGCTCCGTTAGAACATTTTAGAAAGATACCACTCGAGGGGACATGGGGAAGGTCTTACGCATGCCTAGACACCTCTCGCGGTCGATGAACAAACTGTTGTTCTTGACGGACAGATCTTGTTCCAGAGTAGATTTGGTACGAAGAAGTTCTTGTAGTGTGTTCTCAGATTGTCTGAGTTGAGCCTGTAGATAATCAACAGTTTCACTGATTTCAGAGACCTCAGATACCAATCTGAAAATAGAAATGGAATTCATCATTAAATAGTTGAATAATTATTGCTTAACTATAGATCAAAGTAATGTTCAGCTTAGGCATGAGTCTGAGGGGCCCCGCGGTTTATGGCGAAAAGAGAAAAATTCAAATTACATTTGAAAGTTTCAGGGTAATCGATCTAGCGGCGCAAGGGCGAAGAGTTGGAGACGGGGCTATCTATGTGAAGTTCACTTCTCTGTGAAGTTATATGTCATTTCCGCGCATTGTATGCCATTCGGAACTGAATACATTTCGTATGTGATCAGATATTATGTAATTTCTCTTGTTTTACAGACGTATATTTGTGTGTTACGCATGCATGCCATTCAAAAGGATATGAAATAATCTTTTCGTCGCGTAAGGGGCCCCGCGATCCTAGTCAGGCCCAGGGCCCGACTTCGGTTAAGCTGCTCTTTGCTATAGATGTCGACTTAGCATATTGATGAGTTGACAGTCGATTGTTGGATTGGATCTACCTAAAACCCCTTTCTGGCTTATTATTTATAGAAGCTTACCTGTGTTGTACGGGATCTCTGCACAATTCAACATTAGGTCGACGGATTCTTGTATCAAGGCGAGTCTGAGCAACCTGCATGGGGGATACTTTATCTTGGATAGACTTCTTGAGGAGTTCGATATTCTTCTCCATATCAAAGATTTCTTGTAGAACCTATAGACAAAGAAAAACGTTAGAACTGGTATTCACAACCCTGGGTTGTTGTTTTGATTCATAAGAAAGCTTGATTCATAAGGTCACATAGCCCCAATACGACTTATTTGATACTAGGGTATCATGATTAAACTTTAAGCTGCTTACACCCAATTTCGGTTGATTACGCCCACTTTGTTTTGTAAACATCCAATGGTCCTATACATGCTATAATACAGTCAATGGTAACTTTTCCGTAATATTTAAAGATCTGTTAATACCTTGGACAGATGGGTTTGGAGTTTGTTTCTAGCATCTGTTGTATCTTGCATTCTACCAGTCAAGGCAACATTGACGGCATTCCATTCTTGCCACATTTCGTTGGCACATGCGTTAAGTACACTTTCGATCTCATTTCGCATGTGTTTAGAGGCGGCTCTTTCACTTTGGGATCTCTGAATATTATCGTTGGTGAACTTGGCCCAGGATTCGGGAACTGAAACACTGTAAAAACAATAAATTTTGTTATGGTTATCATAAATTTGTTACAGAACGTAATGGAAATATAGTTAAAAGGGAACGGGGCTATTGATTTTAAGTGGTTATTTTTTTGTAAAAATTTATAAACGTTTGTTTAATTCGGTAAATAGATAATGTAGTCGTATTTGACAGTTTTATCTGGGAAGTTAAATGTTTAAGAAAAAGCCTGAAAACTTACGTGTTATCAATTCTGTGTACACCATTATGGAAAGCTAAACCACGAGAAGCATTTCTCATACCATGGCAAGTTTCGTCTAAACTCTGGGCAGCGAACTTATCACCAGAATCCTTCTCTAATTCATGCTGGGCCGCTCGGTTTAATCTGCAAAACATTAACATCTGTTGTTATGTGCATGTTACTTGCCGTTGGAAATATATATATGTAAATGAAACAAACAGCATGATACCTGGGAATAAGAATCCCTATATTTGCTTAATTAGGTTTAGTGTAATCTTAGTTTTTATAGTTGGCGTTAGAGTGGGATATTTTTAGTTTTGTATATGTATTTTAAACAGCATCAAAATTTATTTAATATTATGAGTTACTATTTCATTCAAAAAGTTCATAAAGTAACTCACCCTATTTGTACATTGGATTTATCAACAATGTCTCGCATTTTATTTTGGCATCTCTTGATAATGTCGACTTCCTGTAAAGAAAATTAATCGAATATTCCAAATATAGTACATTATAGAGTTAAAAATCATGCCCCGAGTTCACAAAGCATTCTCACACTTAAGAATTTACTATCAAGACTAAAATTAAGAATTTACTCAACTTTCACTTACTGTTTATGAAAGCACAAAATTTTGCTCGTAGTTTGTTACGGATATATTTCATACATTAAAACAACAAAAGTTTTATAAAGAGCTATATTTTATTTAAAATAAGGCAAACAATTTTGAGCAAATTCTTAACTTTACTCTAAGAATGCTTTGTGAAATCGAGGTCTGGGACTGTAATGCCGAAGTCATCTCTCATGTTATGATATAATGGCGTGCCAAATGTTTACTTTACACGATTTCAGGTTTCATAGCTTGTAATTACGAATCTAAATTAAGTGTATAGTCAATAGATATCGACTGTGATCGATCGTCTTGCTGATAATAGATAATACGCTTACCTTAATCAGTTCCTTCTCTGGGTTATCGTGGACTAGATCAATAGCTTGTCTCTTTTCCCTGTGGTAAAGGCACTCTTGGGCAACGTGTAATGGGTTTTCGGTTTCCGCTAGAGCTTTCTCCAAAACTCGCTTAGCTTCGTTCAAGGCATTGGTTTCAGCAATCATGTTATCTGTTTCATGATTAAGTTCTGTCTTCCAGAAAGAAATATCACCAATTCTCTCGCCAAGCTTCTTACCGACATCGGTTTGGGTTCTTCTGGTCTTGTCATCGGTTTCTCGGCACAAACGAATTGTGTCCAAACGAATGCGTTCAGCACCACTTCGGACTCGATCAGATGACATATAATTGGTTTGGTTAGAACTAGACCAATCGTTTGGGGTATATCGGGTGTAAAGGGCATTTCTGGAAGCAGCGAACACTGGAGGAACTTTGATGTTATCCAGTTGGGAAAGTTGGTTTCGAGTGGACAGAGGTTCGTTCATACTTTTGGAGATTGCTGTGGTGGGGTTGGTTTGAGCTGTTTGATAGTAGGTGCTGGGCCTCCAGGGTAAGGTGGTGAGGGATCTTCTAAGTGGAGAAGGTGCTGGGTAGGTATCAAATGGTTTATAAGATGACTGCATGATGGATGGTAAGTTTGCCTGAGTTAGCTGACGAGGGCCAGTCATGTAGGTGGCAGTTTGTGTATGGCCCATATACTCCATGTTGCTAAGCGGGTCTAGGTCGATATTATCTGAAAAGATCACAAAATTATGAAAGTTTTATGTCAAAGTTCAAGGGATATTAAAGATTTATCCCATTTACGATGGGTTACATGCCAATATGTTCTACAGTAATCAGATTATTGGATTAGCGCAATACACTGTATAACGTGGTTATTAATAAATCGTGTAATTTATCAATAATTTACAACACAGTAACTATAAGCACATACGTTGCCAACAAATACCTGCAGTCTTAACCTGGTGTTATCTACTGGTTCTATTGTAATCTTTATTATGTCCGGGTATAAACAACGACTTAATCGGGCTATTAATTGCTTGAATTCAATCCTTAACTAACGATTATGATAGGTCATAAACTCTCTTTAAGAAAACAGTGCGATTATAAGTCCTTGACCAATCGTCAAAAATAAAATATGTTTAACGAAACAATAGTAAATAGATAGAGTGAAAGAAATAGGGTTTATCGTCCACTCGACACAAACCAGGTCATTTCCAAAATAACAATATTTTATTGTTCAATTGTATCCCGAATCCCCGAGGCATTTAACGGTAGGGGGAGGCGGAGAAAACCTCGACATTGGACATGACCTTACTCCTTGCCATGAACCCATTGGGTATCGAAACCACGCCACTTACCTCAATCAAAGACCTTATGAAGTTATGATCCAAAGAGCACGCGTATGCCATAAACAAACAATAAAAAACGATAACACTAGAACAAATTAAACTGCAATAAAGGGTTAAATGCCGCATGTGATTTTCTTATTAAAGGTATGCTGTTTCTTTAACAATTAATCAATGAATGTCAACACTGTCTTACCTGGACTCGGAATAGGAACTAAAAGTTATCAGACTATAAAAGCGCCACTGAAGTCCACTTGACTACTTATAATTAAGCAATGATTTCCATAGTTAGACAATCAGAATATATACACTTGTTGTGTTTCAAGTTTCCTGGCCCGACTCGTGTTTGCATGCGCACTATGCCTAGAAACACCAGGGCAACGTACCGCTAAACGAAAATGCTATTACCTAATATTGATTTAACATAAGGCGCATGGCAATACTTTACGATATTATCAATATTGTCAACAAATGAAAATAATTCTGATTTGCTTATCGATTACTGTAATTTAGTCAGGCATAGCCGTCTCATAACAGGCTCGTTTCTACTGAGTGAACCCCTTTTGTAATTTGACACTGTATAGACCTACTGTCATTATGTTTATCATAAAAGATACATACAAAAGGTATTTATGATAGATTCTTTAACTATTTTGTTGACCATTAAGTGTATGAATTGAAAGACTCGGTCAAATGAACTTGACCTTTATATTTAAATAACACGTTTGCTCTCTTTTCTTGCATGCTTCATTTCTATGCATTTCAATTAATGATTGTGACAATAAATTGATTATTTTGGTTCAAAATAGAAGACGTTTGTTTCAATTATTCGAGTGTGAGTGCAGAGAACAGTTTGTTAGAGCTGGGTTTATTTAAAGTACGCTTTCAACGAGATGATGTCGCAGACTATGTAACTGTTGCATACTTAAAATTACAAAGAAAAATCATAAGCTTCAATTTGAAGTCGCTAGTTTCGCTTTTATGGAGCGCATTGAACCGTTTGTCCCTGGAGTTTAAACGCATATTAGGAATAATTCATACCCATCCCATTCGGATATCTTGTGGCGTGAAACTCAAAAGCAACCCATGGTAAGTGTTTTCCCACTCACATCGGATTGAAATTTATATGTATCACATAATCCCCGCAATAACCCTAATAATCAATTACACGAAACAAATAAATAGTGTATTCAACAGTGCTTTAAGACGGGAACCTCATAAAAACGAATACAAACCAAATATATTATTTTTAGGGTCCTATCTGATTATAGTTATTTAGATGTCTGAGTTTCTGACGACGATGAAGCGAGTTTTAAAAATTCAGCTGGTTGAAAAATAGAATTTGAACAACATAATTAGTTGAATCTATAGGTACTTAAATGTGTCTCTCGGCTGTATTATTATAAAACGAAATATTAGATCAAACACAGTCCTATTGGTGCGCGTATGGGGTCTAATATAATTAAGAGGTGGTTTGGCGGGGGGGGGGGGCTGTAAATTTTAAGTCCGGAAAATATAAATATAAAAGAGTAGACCTACTAGATCTACTTGGTTGGATTGGAAATATGATCCTTTCAATATGAGAAAGTTTGTTTTGTTTTTTGGTGGAGGTAGGGAGAGGGGTACTCCCACACATCATTCGGGGCCAGCCAAACTCGCCTACGATTAGTACGAATATCTTATCGCCTGGTCTGAATTAATTGCCAGAGATCATAGTCTAAATCGATGAAATGAATATTGACCACAAATATTGCATCTGCCGCCCCCCCCCCCCCCCCCCCCCCCGCCCCCTCCCGTCTATAGCGACGGCTCTGTCAAGTCCGTAAATTTCACTCTATATATGTATTTATATAATGTGGTGAGTGTCACTACATTAAATTGACTATATCACTAAACTGAGATAAAAAATCACAAAATAAGATCGAGCGTGGGACTATAACTGCCATAATAGACTACCCAACCATGATTGGGGTCGATAGATCTACCTTTTCTATTCTCTACAAGTTAAACATACAAAAATGTTTTTGTGTGGTGAGTAATAAAATAGTCTACCTCTCCTCGAATAAAGTTTTTCTAACCATTCGTCATATAAATGAATCTTCGCTAACTGCATTTTACTTGTCCTTGTGGTTATATTATATTCCCAAAAATCAACTTTGACAAACTCTTTTTTTAATTATTAATTCAGTGAAAAAAAATTTTGCCGCAATACTTTGGTTGCTTGGTGCGGCTTTTCTATTCCCAGGATGCAAAGGGACGTAACGTCATAGAGAAGAGCTCTCCAGTAGAATAAAAATACAAACGGTTGTACAGTGTTTCAAGATGGCTGACATTCCGCAAGATGCACCTGAACGTGAGTAAAATAAATACTGATAAAACCGTACCCGTGGCCCCAAATGTAATGTCAGTCATGTTTTTGAAATATGCTTAGTATATTGTATCGATTTATAATGCCCTACGCATGCATTGAAAGTAAGTCGAACAAGTAGCCAATCGCACCAGGTGTCAGACCACTGACGTGTTAATATGAAAGCGGCTCTGCCTAAGTAGAGCAATCTAATTAAGCCTACACTACATGAGGTTCTGAACGGTTGTAGTGAATGATCTCTGTATTAAAATTATATTTGGTACGGTATTTGGAACGTGTTTAACCAGTTCTATTAATTAGATATATATAAATGACGTGATTTTTAAATGGCTGACATCATCAATGTTTAGACAAAGCCAACCCCCAATTATAAATTTTGTTTAAAGAAAGAACCTGCAGACTCTGGCTAGTTGGTAAAAAAAATATTATTTTTAATTTTAACATTTGACTGTAGGCCTACACAGTTACATCATGCATATTGATATTTGATTTCATTCAAAATTTGGTATAAATCTGCAGAGTCATGTCTCTTGACATGAAAAATAAAGTCGTACAAATTTTTTAGTGATTTTCAACAATTTTAACAAAAGTTGATAACATACTTTATGTCAATTTGACATGATTTGACTGTTTACAGTTACATCATTCATGTTCAAATTTTATTTCATGTAAAAGTTGAGACAAATCTGCTGAGTCATATCTCTTGATTATAAACATTTTAACTGAGTTTACAAGTTGTATACAATTGTTTTTATAGATTTTCTAGAATCAATTTTGGGGAAATTTTGCACACAATTCATCACTCAAAGTATATTAGTAGTACTTAAAACATATATTATGCAAGGGCTAAATCTGCCTATTGCAGGTCTTTCTTTAAGTCTGAAATGTTATTTAAATTATTTATTAGACATTAATTGACTTATCCGGACCATAATCAACTCTTGATGGCATCGTTAGCCTTCCATCTTTAGTGGATAACTTCCCGGTTTACTGCATAACTTCCCGTCACGAGTTAATGATTAAATGATTTTTGTCGTACCGACTTTAGTAATGATGATCGATGCTATGTGGAAATTTCAATTGCTTAATCCTTGGTTCATAAAAGATCAATTTGACTGAAATTTTCAGGATAGTGCCTTTACATATGAATCTAGGTTTTAAATATTATAGTGAGAACTGCCAACTCGTTATATCTAATCTCCCCTAATGTATCTTTAATTTGCAGTACTGGTTACTGGAGTTTTTAGAATGTCAAGGGGTGTTTGGGGTAGAGTGCATGATATGTCCTATGTAATTTTCACATATTGTCTTAAACTCATGCATAATGAAAATGAAGTCAGAAGGTTTAGACTGTTTTATGGGTTTGTTAGGCAAAACAAAGATATAGCCTGCTATATTTATTTTACGATGTTGTCCCTCTACCCCCACACAACCCTCAACAAACTAATCTTTTGTTTTCAATTTCTATGTTATACATGTAAGGTGTTTGTTTATGTTACAGAATGTCCTGGTACTGGAAGTGGAGAAGCTGGTAAAGCATCTGCTTGTCAAGGATGCCCTAATCAAACATTATGTTCAGCAAAGCCACAAGGACCTGATCCAGGTACGGTACATAATCATTTAATAACTTTATGAAATCTATTCTTGAAGAAAAAGCAAAGTATGTTACATTGATAGGTTGCTATTTAGTTCTGAGGAGTTCAGGATGTTATCAAATTGATTTTATTTTTGAAATAAATGGATAAATAATTAAATTTGTAGTTGGAAGGAAAGCAACACAGTTCTTTAAATCTGAAACAGATCTATACAATAACGAAATTATGATGATATGGACTCACAAATTTGTATCCTTATCTAATATTTGTTGTTATTTTTCTATTTATAGATATAGCAGAAATAAAAGAAAGGTTGACATCTGTTAAACATAAGATATTAGTTTTATCTGGAAAAGGAGGTGTTGGTAAAAGTACTTTTACTGCTCACTTGGCACATGGTTTAGCAGCTGATGAAAGTAAACAGGTATGACTTTCATAACCACAACTTTATATAGTACCGAGTTCTGAACTATGCACTCTTTCTAGCCAAATTTGTCCCAGCTTACAAGAAACAATATCAGTCCTCAAAGTCTAATTTGCTAATTTGAAAGAAAAATGGCAATAATTTCTTGTTTTAATAAATAGCCCCCCTAAAATTTAACATTCATTTCTTAATAAAATTAAGATAGATACCATAATTAAAACAATAGTAAGTTTGTTTTATTTGCCATAACTTGTCTTTTAGATAAATAGAAATGAATGTTTTCAACTTGAGAATTTTTAAAATACATTTGAAATATTTAATCCTGTACAATTATTTTAATCCACAAAGATCACACTACTACTGTGCAAGATTATTTTTTATGCCAATTGAGATTTTGGTGACCAACAGTGTGAAGTCTAGTTGATAGCCAGAAGATAGTCCTTTTACTTTGATTGTAAATGTACCTGCAATATGGTTCTGCAAGTTTCAGAACTTTTGCACTTATTACATTACAAAATATACCTATATCCAAAATATAATCGCTTATGCTGAGTTTCATTGGTGGGATTGCAGAAGTATAAAATATCAATACAGACAGGTGGAAGGACAGAAATATTGTCAAGGGTTCTTTTATCATGCATTATGCAAGAGCTAAACGTGCCTATTGTAGGTCTTTCTTTAGGCCTGAAATTTTATATAAATTATTAATTAGACTATAGCTAGTGATGGTCCGATATGGCACCTATTGGTTTTACCGATATCAGATATTGACAGCGAAATATATCGGCCGATACAGATAAATTACCGATAGTGGTGGATATAAAATTATTACACATTAAAATGTCTTGAATGGCATGAAGATCTATGTAGATATTTGTCTTTATTAGTCGGGAAACGCATGGTACTATTTTACTGCGGGAATGAAACACGAAACCTGTGTTTTTGAAGGAATAATTGGGTCACGCTTCCTACGCAATCAAAAATACACACCATCTATTATGAACTTAATTATTTGGTGTATCATTAATGGTCGAGATTATCATATTATAAGTGTTGATTCAGATATAACGTGCATTTGCATTAGTTCATGGGGTAATGAAATGATACATCAAAGCGATAGCTTCCTGACCTGCCTTCAACTGTGGCTATCACATGACATTCTTCCGCCACTTCTAGAACTATTGTTGAAAATAAAACATCTAATGATCTTTAATATGAGTTTTTATTTGTTGACACCAATTATGTAAAAATGTCAAGATATTCAGGCATAACAATATAAATCACTAAATTATTTCTAAATTTTTATCGGCATCTAGAAGTCGGAATGTCAGACAGTAATCATGTGACATGAAAGGAATATTCCCCTTTCATCCTTCATTCCAAACCCGCGCAAATCACGTGATATTTTCCCACTTTTTCCAAAAGTTCTACTCATTATGATAGTGACAGACAATACTTGCCATGAACCAGATAAAACGAAGTAAAAAAAAAAATGCCTATTTGGAACTATTTCTCGATAATTAAGTGACACTTTATACCAGCATGGTATGTAATGATGAGCCATTGTTGTCATCTTTCGTTTTGTTATCACGAACCGTGACAGGCATTGTTTATTTCATAGTTAATAAATGTTTAATTACTTATCAGAAACAATTTAAATAAAAAATTCAATAGCTTTATTAGGAATTGTGTATAGCGAGCAGGGGCGGATCTAGGAATTTTGAAAGGGGGGGGGCAAAATGAGGGCACTGACCGCGGAGACGGGGCACGCCGCTGAGAGGGGGTTTTGATGGGGGGGGGGGGCGTCCAACAAAATTATTTGTCATTTCCTTGCATCTATAGTCATTCCAAGAGCTATTTGGATGATATTTTCGTCTAATTAAACGTTCGGAACGGACATATTTGGGTCTGAGAAAAGGCCCTTTCAGCAGTGAAATCAAAGTGAACGGATGCTCGATGGATAGAGCGTATGAAACATGTATGCAATGAGTACACAACGGATGCATGGCGTTTTCAAACGGAGGGCACGTTTTTTTCCCTGTTTTACATCCTCTTTGCATCCCTAAGTGCAGTGGGACCGGGCCCTTAGATTTGACATATTTAATTTACCTAATTTACTGTGGAGTTAATAAGCAACTGGAGGCTAAGATCTTATTTTCCCTACTCCATAGGCATAGTTGGCCAATCTCGAAAATGGTTCGATAAGTTTCTTTTTTACCCTAAACTAAAATGAGTTTTCAGCAAAGGACCACTTAAAGTAGCTAAGTCTCTCTCCATCTCAATATCATCGAAAATCTTTCATATTGAAAACACCAATTCATTATTTGTCAGTTTAAATCAACATTGATGTGATCTTACTGAGAAATGGTGGGATTGTGATATCCAATCAGCATTTTACCATTATGTGTTTCAGTGTTTTTTTTAACAAGGGACAAGACAGAACGAGACTAGAGATTCTTTAAGTCATGTTAAGGGCTAATGCCATTTCATATCTGGAGAGCATGCACAATGGACTTGAATAAGCAGACGTAGAGATTGGTATTCGACTGAGACTTCTGGCGTATTTCGCCGAACATAACTGATTTGAAATCAGAGTAAAAAAACGGAAGCGATAGAATGTAAATCAGTTCATATACATTCAGATAACATTATTGTTTGCAATGCGACCTATTTGTGTCAAATTCTAGGTCCGAAATATTAGCGATTTCGCTCCTTTAAATATTATATTATTCAACATGTAAACCGAAATGATTGCATTTTACAATTATATGAAAAACGGAAATACATTGCCCAAAAATGGAGGGTTTGCCTATGCCCTGCTCATTAGAAATCAGTTTTCTGTGCTAGATTGATGATGTAATTATGCTAAACAACCAGAATGCAAGCTGGTTATTATTGAGCTATCTACTTGAGATATTATGCGATTGTAACAGTCATTTTATTGTCCCATATAGTTCAATTTCAAATAATGGGTAGTCTCGCATTGTGAATAGAATTCAACAACAAAGAAATTTAGATATACATAAGCTTATTGTATATTGCATAATAATAAGCCTTTATTATACATTACATGCAGTCATTGCAAGTGCAATTATGTCAACATACTGAAAATTGGTAAAAAAAAACTAGTTTGGACTGTGACTTTTTTCATGTCGTTTCTATGATTCTAATCTTAAACACACTATATTTATAAAACTAACATATTCACTATTGATCAAGTTGTACATCACAAAGAGTAGGGTTGCCTGTCCAACCTCGTAGTTTTCTCTGGGTCCTCCAGTTTCCTCCCACTGCTAAGACCCCTACGCGCAATCCAATTATTGAAATATAATTGAATCATATATTGATATTACTATTAGTCCTGAAATGACCTGGCTAGTGTCCTGGATATTAAACCTCTAACTCCTCTCTCTCTCTCTCTCTCTCTCTCTCTCCTCTCTCTCTCAACAGATCAGTGGAGGATATGTTGATGTGATTAGAACAGTTGCATTTTCATTTGTTGTTCTCAACTACAACAATCAACCTATTGATACATCTTGTCCGATGTAAAAGTACAGTTGAGTCACATTTAAAACATAAAATATAAAAGGAATTTTAATGGATTAAGGAACTGGGTCTATTTTTCATGATAAGGGTCCTGAGCTTAATTAAAAAGCCAGTGTCAGCCATGAACTGTTAATTTAGATCAGCTCCCTTCTCTCAATGTTGGGGTTGGATGGCCAAATGGTTAGCATGTGCGCATTGTATCATTACGATTCATAGGTTGTACGTGACAAGGAGTAGGTTCATCTGTCAAACCTTGTGGGTTTTCTCTGGGTCATCCAGTTTTCTCCCACTGCTAAAGACCTATACACCCAAGTGAATTATTGAGTGGACGTTAAACCCCATTTATTTTTCTCTCTACATGTATATCAAACAGCTTACCACGAAAAGTCATGACAGTATGTAGATATAGGCTTCTTGGCATTTCTCGCTATACTATGTACAGGTTTTGAAATTAATGTATCATAAAATATGTTCGACCTAAGTTTGTCAAATTGAATACATACATGCTCTACTCTTGTCTAGATTAGTAGGCTTCTTGTAATTTTCACATATAATACAAAAGGGCTGTATGTAAATGACATCATTCTCATGTTATTGATGACATTGATTAATAACCCTGGGTTATTGTTTGGTTTGGGTAAGACCACTGATTTATTGAATTTAATATGATTGAATTGATCGCATTTCACACATAAATATTTGTAGCTTGCATTAATTTCTTGTGTTACAGTTGTCAATTGTATTGCCACTTCCCTGATAATGATTCATATGATTGTATTGCCACTTCCCTGATAATGGTTTATGTATGTACATGGGGAACTGACATTATTAACATACCGTACCATAGAGGGGTCATTATCATCAGCAGCGTAATCAGTTGACAAATCATTTTATAAACTCAACTATTTCCTGATATTGTTATACACAACAGCACAAAACTTCTAGACATATTCTGAGATATGGCCCAGTGATTGTAACACTATATTAACATGCAACAAAGCAATTTGTCTGTGTCATCTAATGTTCATGTTCATATAAAAGTATTTATATAAAAAGAGATTTATTGTATTACATGTGGTTATGATATAGTGTATTGATTTAGACCCCCTTAAACACACAGAGTAGGCTGCCTTATTGTACCTGTATAATTTTTAACTCTAAACACTAAATCCCTTGTTTGATTTATAGGTGATACTACCGATAAACATGTAATATTGGTTCTATAAACAGTGTAAATTTCACACCATCTTACTGTATTAATTTCACTTTTCCAAAACACATCTGAACCCTTGCCACCCATATATATACATTTTTTTATTCTTTAAAATTTTAAATTTTCGCAACTTTTTAAAATGTAAAAAGAAATTTTTCGAGACATATAATTATCCTGATCAGTTAAACACTTCTTTTAACTTTGCAATATATCCTATAGGTGTGAAGTTAGACCTTAATGACTGTGTATATATATTTTATTATGTCAATAACTAAATCATATTTTGATGATGGTATATATTGTTGATATATATATATGAATACTTCAGTGATATGATCTTGATAGTAAGATTTAAGTCACTGGTGAAAAGACATTAGCTATTGTTAAGCTGTTCTATTGCTTACCTTTAATTGTAATATCTATATGAATAGAAAACTTTCCTAAGTACTGTAGCCCAAGCACATTAAGTCACCAACATGTGGATTCATACACTCTACCCTATATAAAAGCCACTGTTACCATGAAACCAGCAGACTTAAACAACACTAGTTGTGTCCATAGCGACAAACGTCTGCTTTACCCATAAGTCCCACAATGTTATTTACCATAGGCTAATATTGTCTCTCTTTTTTTTTTTGCGGATTAAGATGTCACGCCCCTTTTACTTGCTTGACTGCCTGTTAACATTAAATGATAACAGGCATATTAGAACAGGTGAATAACTGATAGAAGGATAATAATAGTATATTAAAGGACAAGATTTCGTCAGTGTATTGATATCAAATTATTCACTTGTATTTTCAGAAGTCAATTAAGTCTGAATGATTTTACTGTTTGATGTTTTGTAGATTGAATTATTAATGATATACTTAGAACTGTATTGAAGTACATGTACATGCAACGAGAATAAAATATTAATAAAGAAATGAATGTTTTTGTGCGTCTTGGTATCTGAATAAAACAGATGACCATTTTCAAATATATTTAGGGAGAGGGGTTTGATATAAATCTGAATAAAAGTATTATTTATATATTAAAAAAAAACCCAATATATATGTAAGATAAAAGTGAACAACATTATCACATGAACATTAAACATTGGATGGTGGGATGATCTATCTTGGGGATTTCCCTTTGTTAGGTAAGAATCGCCCTAATTAATGAATCACTTCAGCTGGAAGTAAAAGTGTTAATTTTATGTTATATCATGATTAAAATAACGGAGGATGTTATATCATGATTAAAATAACGGAGAAGTCACCTGATTAGTGATATAGAAAATTCTAAGCATTTATAATAGCCCTGCTTAATTAAAGCAACACGTCACACGAGTGGCCACTGAACTCCTTAAAGACAATTATAGACTATACATGTAGTTTGTATGGGTCATGGTTAATCTTAAGATATCTAAGAAGAACTAATGCCTGTTAAAGTATTTAGTAAATAGCATTTCAAGATCGTAAAAATATAAAAACGTTATTTATCATTTTTTAAAGAATTTTCAGTTTACTCACTTAGCTGAGAAGCCTTACTCAATATTCATGACTGTTAAAATTAAATAAATGTTTACAATGTTAGTCTAGAAAATTAATGACCATATTGTGTTGTATTTAACTCTCTCATGTCGAGTTAACATTACACACCAGACACAGGTTGATTATTAAATATGTATAACTAGCTTGTATTAAACTAGTTTATTATTTATTAATTTACTGTAGTTTACACCTATTATACACACGTAAGAGTTTTGCTAACAAATCTCATCAACAAACATCTAGGGTTTCAGGGAATATAGTTTTAAATAGCAGACTGCTGTTTTAAAGAAAATGAAATGGGGCTTAACGTCCTACTTTTCTGCACACGCATCTGGCTTATGAAGACAGGCATGTAGTGTACTGTGAGAGAAATTATGCCCAAATGGCATCATAGCCTCCTACACTTTTAGGAATGCAATTGTCATGGGTTCTTTCATGATTGCCAATGGGTACACAGGTAATTTGATGTATTCTCACTGTCTTTTGACATTGACAATGGGTGTTTAATGGCTAAGATTATTAAAGATGCATTATGTAAGATTTAGATAAAGAGCTAGCGGTTTTTGCTAAAATAGTTCAAGAATACATGTAGATTATACTGAAGAAAGAATGAATTTCAGTGAAGTTTTTGACAAGATAGACTTGATTTTCAAGTACCATTGCTACAATGAAAAATGAAGTCTTGATTATCCAGCTTAAATTGTGGGTGTATCACAGCCATTCGATGGTCTAGAGAGTGTTTTATGGGCTTGTCATGTGAATAAATGCCTAATTAATAATTTATGTATTTGAAGCAAAAAAATAGAACTGCAATAGGCAGATTTAGCTCTTGCATTATTATTCCAAAGTAAAGCCAGTATATAATTAGAAACTGCAATAAAAATATAATGACATTTCTCAAATTTGAACATAACTGCCAATGAACATCCTAACTTGCAAATATCCTGATTAGTTGAGATTTTTAGTCATTCTCAGACTGCAGTTTTCTGTTAGAGCTTGGCAATCATTTATTATTCCATTTTTTTATATCAGCTCACAATATAGTGTGAACATATATCAATGTCGCACTTTTCCGCACACTGATTGTCTGTCGTCAACAAATTTTGTGAATGCTTTACCTATCATCTCATCACTTTGTAGAATTGATCGCTATGCACAAAGTGATTATCTGGTCAGTTTGATATTAATATGCATTTTTCAAACTAGTGAAATGAAGATTGAAGATGGCTGTTGATTTTGAACAATTTCTTTTGGACTGTTCAAACGACTTAAGTTTATTGTATATAGATATAAATATTTTACAGATTGGTGTATTAGATGTCGATATATGTGGCCCATCAATCCCTAGAATACTGGGTCTAGAAGGAGAACAGGTATAATATTATTTATATTCATAGAACATATAGGCCATGTGTTAAGTAAAAGACTGGATAGCATACCATACAATATCTGGAATATGTCTGCCATTGACCTTTTTGTTTTTTATAACAGTATACTATTACTAGTGTATAAAAGTTTGATTCGATGTATATTTAATTATTAAGTATTGGTGTGTTAGTAAATTATCATCAATCTTTTCATTAAAGGTTCATCAGAGTGCTTCAGGATGGTCTCCTGTGGTAAGTTTCTATTAGACACAAAATCTTTTATGTTATTTGTCTAGCACAAGGTCTGTCATTGAGTCAAGTGGTGTGGTTTTAATCCCCAGCCAATCAATTGAGCCATTTGATTGTCCGAAAATGATCAGCGTTTGTGTTGAGTGGACATTACCCCCTCCCTCTCACTCTCTTTTATGCTGTTTGAAATTTGTTAGTTTTGAGATAACAATCACTATATTCTCAAGTGATGATAAATATTATGTGGCAACTTAGAAAAAATACCCTTCTTTATCATATGCTCGAACCTTATTGTTTTCTGGATTGTAAGGCTTCCTTCCACTGCAACAAAATTATATTGAACACAATAATTTTTGTGGGCTATTCTGGATATAACCAAGATCAAATACATATCACTACAAAAATAATTTACCAACCATAACCCATAACAGCTACATAGAATTGAGTGCTGTTAAATATTATGTGATGTGACAGGAATACATACAGAGCCAATCAAAAGTGCAGCACAGTGATACGTCTTCTGACGCCATTCTGCTGTCACCCACCATTCATTTACGGGCCTGTAACACTGTGTTACAAATGTTGATCAGGTCTCCATTTCATCACGCGTATGTCAACAGGATTATTGTCAGTAGGTTGTTTTATAAACTACTGATAATATGTAAACAATAGTGACTATTTAATAACCACTGATGACAGATAATTGTATAATATGATAATAGTAGGGTCAAAGTAATGAAAAAAATGGGCTAACCTCAAAAAAATTGCAAGAAAACGTTTTATGGTTATTTCCTGAAGTATATGGTCTAGACAACAACATATCAAAAGTTTTCTGAAATTGAGCTAAGGCAAAGGGTCTAAATATGACGTCAAACAAAATGGCCACCATTGGACCAACATCCCCTTTTTTCTGCTCATATTCTATCAAAGCCGTTGTTTGAGAAGGCTCAGGTGTAAGACAATGCTATTATAAAGCAATATCTTAGTAATTCATCACTTTGTGAGTGTTGTACAGTGTTTCCAAGTGACGTCATGGTGTTATAAGGGGTCGTTATGACGTCACGACGAAAATTGTTCCTTTCTGATGGTTTCTTAGCCATTATATTTGATGTTGTAGATGGATTGATAGGATAAATGCGGGTAATTGCAGCAATAGAAATGCCAACGACGATTTATGTTCGGTGTAGACCTATATTTTCACCTAAGAATAGTCCCAGTCCGAAATCCGTGTCAAAATGGGACAACGTGGCCGAAATTCAAAATGGCCGCCTGTTATGGCCGGTAAATTCCATTTTCCACCTAATTATCATAATATGATCGGATCTGGTATCAACCTATACGTTTTCGGGGTAACTGAATCCATTTTCATAAAAACTTTTGTGATAAGTGTGACCGTTGAATCAATATTGGGGGTTATACAATATGGCGGGCAGTTTTTGTCGGGAAAGTTCGTATTTTACATAAGGATCAAGTTTGGTGTGAAAATATACGTTTTTGAGGTAGCTGAATCCATTTTTGTACATATTTTAGTGATTAAATGATTCCCTAGATGGATGGATAGCAAAAGAGCAGACAATTGCTGCAATACGCATGTCGACTACGATTTATGGTTGGTCTACAGTATATTATCACGAAATAAAGTCCCATCCCAAAATCAGTGCCAAAATGAATCTATGAAAAAAAGTCACTATTTTAACTGTGACTTTTTTTCCTGTGACTTTTTTTCCGCGCACCGCCAAAATGGGTCAAATTTGCCAAAATTCAAAATGGCCGCCGATTTTGACTGAAAAATGTAAATTTGTATCCAATTATTATATGATCGAGCTTGGTATCAAAATGTATCCTTTCTGAATCCATTTCCATACACATTTGGGTTAATAATTATACCGCGGAGTCAACATTGGGAAATAAATCCTGATGGCGACCAGTTTTGGCGGGAAAATTCGAATTTTACAAAATGACCACATTTGGTGTCAAAATATACGTTTTGGAGGCAGCTGATTCTATTTTTGACTCTCTTGTTGGTTATTCCCCTGGGTCAAAATATGTAGACATCCCATTGGAGACTTGGGGATTATGAGAGGTTGAGTCTGCCTCAGATTTAATACTTTTGCATTCATCAAGCATCATCTAAATTCCATTTAGACTACCAGGTCGACAGATGCTCATTGCGGAAGCTAGCATGATGAAAGAGGCCTCTCTCAACTCACTGTGTCCGATTCCGAGCACCAACATCTACAGTGGAGCCAAACCTATTGAAGCACACAACGAATGTATTTAACAAAATGTATGATCAATACGAGAGCAACACAAAACAAACTCATCTCCCCTATTAGACCTGTAGGAGCTAGGCCAACTTGTAACACTATAGGGGCTATATACTGTAGAGGTTACTTAAGTTCTGTAAGGTGCTCTGTTTAATAACAAGAATATATCTGGAAGTTTGATATAATCGGGCAATGATATCATAGTCTGATAATCCAAATATGGTAATCCCATGCATTAGAAACGTGGTTAGCTACCCTCCTAGGTGGCCATATAAATACACTGTGTTGAAATCTAGGGTAGGGGTCTTCACAGCTGACCAATCCGATGAAAGAACTACCTGGTCAATTTCCCGGGACTCAGTACTGACTCATGCACGTAACCTCTTTATAAAGAATATTCACTGTTTAAGTTTCTCCGGATTTCATTGAGAGGCTTCCCAGGGTAAGATCATACCACCAGCCACCTAGGCTGAGAGACTGGGACACAAAAAAAATCATTCGGACATCGATTATACACCACTTTGATTAGACTACCCCGTTTAGTCGTTGGAGAGCCATATGATGTTGAGGGGTATCTGCAGTAAACTTGTCCTACGAAATGGTGGAGTAAAGAGAATCAAGCTGGGGAAAGAGAACTTATATTTATCTCATATTTAATGTCATAGCTGTGTGTAGCTATCTGTATCATGGATGTTATAAAGATGTATATGACACAGTTAACGTAATAAGTCAAGGGAGTCCTAGACGATAAGTGACCAGGATAGTCACAATCCATCCCCATAGTGTCACAAATCTCCAAGGAGAGGCTTGATGTGATCAAGCTTATTTGTGTCTGCAAGATTTCAAGACCGTTGCCAGCGGTCATATGGTTGATATAAGCTTGAAATTCTGTGACGGGTAAAAGAAGTTGTGATATGGGAAGATCTAAAGCAGACTTTGCATGACTGGGGAGCCAGCAAAGCCTAAAGATATCAACAAGATTTACATGAACATAGCTGCAATCAACAGGGACTGACATTCCTTACAAAGGGTAGGGGTTCAGAATTGAAGGTAGACTGATAACCCCAAGAACGAGAAGACGATCAAGTTACTGGTTACATATTAGAGTTCATGGTGACAGTTAGCGTATTAGTCTTGAATTAATTCTGGCACCTCAGACCGTCTAGATCGTGATACAGGCTCCTCGACCCCAGAAGTGTTACAACATTGTGCAGTAGTGAAAGTTGTGACATTCCACATAGTATTTTTCACCGAAATAATGTTGGGTAGATCATTATCAAACTAGTTTGTGAGTTAAATCAGCAACGTGCTTCAATAGGCATGATCAGTTTCCGCAATGACCTGGAAGTGTTCCCAGTCGACATGCCCATGCCCATACGCCGCTACTGCAGTGAGCTGGGCGACACTCCAAATAAAACTTAGTTGATACTCGATGAATGTCATTGTATAAGCTTTAAGGTAAAGGTATCATTAACTTCCTAATATGTAATCTAAATCCCTAATTGGAAATTCTTCTATATTGAAATAGGTAATCACTTAATCACTATAATATGTACTAAAATGGATTCAGCTACCTCTAAAACGTATATTTTAACACCAAACTTCATCCTTATGTAAAATACGAACTTTCCCGCCAAAAATGTCCGCCATTTTGTATAACCCCCAATATTGATTCAGCGGTAACACTTATCACAATAATATTTATGGAAATGGATTCATTTACCCCGAAAATGTATAGGTTGATACCAAACTCGATCATATTATGATAATTGAGTGGAAAATGGAATTTGCCGGCCAAAACAGGTAGCCATTTTGAATTTCGGCCATGTTGACCCATTTTGACACGGATTTCGGACTGGGACTATTCTTAGGTGAAAATATAGGTCTAGACCGATCATAAATCGTCATCGGCATTTCTATTGCAGCAATCGACCGCATTTATCCAATCCATCCATTTATAACTTCAAATGAAATGGCTAAGAAACCACCAGAAAGGAACAATTTTCGTCGTGACGTCATAACGACCCCTTATAACACCATGACGTCACTTGGAAACACTGCACAACACTCACAAAGTGATGAATTACTAAGATATTGCTTTTATAATAGCATTGTCTTACACCTGAGCCTTCTCAAACAACGGCTTTGATAGAATATGAGCAGAAAAAAGGGGATTTTGGTCCAATGGCGGCCATTTTGTTTGACGTCATATTTAGAACCTTTGCGGTAGCTCAATTTCAGAAAACTTTTGATATGTTGTTCTCTGGACCAAATGCTATAAGAAAATGCAATAAAACGTTTTCTTGCAATTTTTTTAGGGTTATTCTACAATTTGACTCTACTATAATGAGTATATTACAATAACTATTAACCAAACATGATAAATATGGTCATGTAGGCATAAAAGAATGGTAGAGACTAGAGACAGCGCTGGCCTTCAGTTTATTTTAAGTTAGGAGTAAATAATTGAATGTTAGATTATCAGCAGATAAGCGTTAATTTTAAAATAGTGACTAAGTAAGAATCATTGATTACATGGTTTCAATATGTATTTATGTTTTATGGAGAGAGGAGCTATAGACTTCTGTCTGTTCTCCGATCCAGTTTCTGTGAATTAATTCTGTTTAAAAAGAGAGTGGGTTTCTTGGCTAATTAAAAATCATTGATAAATGATTGTATTATGAGGTATGACTGTTATGTGTGATAAAAACTAACAAAGTAATGTTAAGGTGCAGATGAATGGTAGACTAGAGACAGTGCTGGCCTTTGGTATATTTTGTGCTAGGGAAGGGTGAATAATTAAATGTTGTAGTGTTTACATGAAACATTAGAGATGTATTATAAATGAAGTTGTTGATTTGTAGATGAGATGTCATTGATTAATTTGTTATAGTTACATGATATCTATCTAATTTAACACTTTTATACACCTATTTACCCTACCCGCCATGGTTACCAGACTTGATTCCTTGTCAAATTATTTATAGATAAACTTTCAGAATTATTTCATTGTTAGTATGCATGTAATGCTTATACACATGATTGAATACTGACTTATGTTGATTAACGGGTGTTGGCTGCTATAGTGATCTAACATGCACTTCAGATTATAAGGTCTGTCATTGAGTCAAGCAGTGTGGTTTCGATACCCAGCACGAACGTCACAAGGAGTAGGGTCCACTGCCCAACAGTTTTCCTCTGGTTGCTAAAGGCCCCTAAGTGCATGAAAAATTATTGAAATAAAGTTTGTATTGTAGGCAATTCCTGTATGTTACCTAATTTATGTTAAGTGTATGTTAAAGCCAATTTACCTTTCTCTCTCATTAATGCTGATTAAGTAGTGGTAGTAGTGTAATGTGACTAATTTATATTTAATTTAAAGTTTATTACATCTATTTTTACATATCTAAAATGTCTTGGTTTCTCATATTTTTGAGTACTAGGCTTTATGCTTGAAATTCGGGGTCATAAAATCAAGCAAGGCATTGGCCTGGAAATTTCTGCACACTACTGAAGGATCTAATTAAGAATTAAGATATACAGTCAATTTTGAATTCAATTTACTTAGGTCCCCAGCTAATTTTTTTAATCTGGCTACTGGAAATTAAGAGTTATTTTGGGACTTAAGGAAACTATTTTGGATAGCTTTAACAAATACTATCATTGATTACCAATAAGCGTGATGAAGACCTGTGACTGAAATCTATTTGTTTCTGATTGGTTTCCTAGTAGATTGTATATAACAGGTGTAGTCAATCAATTTTTTACCAGAAACTTAGAATGAAATCTGAATCAATTCTTGACAATATTGACTTGTGTATTGAAATAAATTTTAACAGACACATTATTTATAGTATGTTACAGATAACCTTGCTGTTATGTCAGTTGGTTTTCTTTTATCGGGACCTGATGATGCGGTTATATGGAGAGGACCAAAGAAAAATGGTAAAAATTTATTTATGATTAGAAAGGGGTTCACTCCATTGCATAATTTATTCCACATCAAAGATAATTTATTGGGGTGGTGTAGAAGTCTACACTGTAGGCGCAATGCAAAAAAATATGTGAAAATAGCATTTTATTTCATAAATCTTTCCCTTGATTTTTATTTGAAAGAAAACCTAATTGAACCCCCTATAGGGAATTTCGCGCAATCTGTGTTACACTTATGAGATGGATTGGTTAGGACAGTTTGCTGGGAGATATTTTGATTTCCCCGACTTATAGCAAGCCACCTGTTAGTTAAGTCCCGGAATATGTTTTGGTGTTGTTAATGTATATTATGTTTTTGCAGGTATGATCAAACAGTTTTTACGGGATGTAGATTGGGGTGATATAGATTATTTAGTTATAGATACACCGCCTGGTACTAGTGATGAACATATATCAACAACACAATATCTAAGTCAAACACATGTAGATGGTGCTGTATTATTAACAACACCTCAGGTATAATTATATCATCTAGATTCTATGTATTATCCACTCAAGTTTCGTGGATACAAATCATGAGATTCTTCTATTAGATTATTGTTCTTGTAAAATTGTAGGTCTACAAGTTTGTCATAATTTAGTTTACCAAATTTTAAGCCTTATAATGTATTTTTTTGCAAATACATGCATCGGAACAAATTTTACAACTGATGCAATGAGGAGTAGAGGTAATTTTTGTTGTTAATTTGAGACAGAGTTATTTCCCTTCTTTCAAATTACTGTTTTTTGACTTGTTTAACCGGTTTAGCAGGAATAAGAAAAGAAAAATTATTAATATTTTCAGGAAGTAGCAATACAAGATGTCCGAAAGGAAATCAACTTTTGTCGTAAAGTGAATTTACCGATTATTGGTGTAGTAGAGAATATGAGTGGTTTTGTATGTCCTCACTGTACCGTAAGTAGAAGACATATTCATGTTGATCACTCAAATGAACTATGCAAGAGATAAATCTGCCTATTGCATCTCTTTTTCCTGGCTTCAACTGTTGTTGTTTAGATTATTTTTTAGATATTTATTCAGATGACAAGCTCATAATCGGTTCTATATGATATCATATAGCTGAGATATCAAATGATAATTTATGTTAAAGCCCCAATAACACTCTTGTTGTAATTGAATAATATGTCCCAATCTTTATTCTGGCCAACAAATTGTATTATTTTACAATATTCAAATTAATTGATGATACAAATTTCATCTTAACACACCTAATTTAAAGAATTGGAAAAATTCAACTACATGATTTGAAAAGGTTAACGTAAACCTTTTCAAATGTGACTTGGATTTTAAAATATTTTCGAACCCTCTGAACAAGTAAAATATGATGTTATGGATAATTTACACAACAGGTAGGACAAATAAACATCTAGTACTTAGAAAAAGACTATTATTTATTTTCTAGAGCTGCCAAGCCAGCAAGAGTGTTATTGTCCCTTTAAAATGGATAATCAAGACTCTCTTTATTATTATAGCAATGGCACTTGACAATCAAGACTACCTACGCTACATTTTGTCAAAACTTCAAACGGAATAAAGCAATTTGATAGAAATTTTCAATATATTCATTTTATTTGTAATCTATTTAGAACTATGGCCGCTGTTTCCGCTGTTGTCTTACAAACTTGTGTTACAGTAACAAGTAGTCCATGACTAAAAAAGTATTTCAAGAACATTTAAATGAAGTATGCAAAAATCATTGCATTGGATGTATTTGGTTATAATATTTTTAGTATTATTACATGTATGTTTTACAGAAAGAGTCTGTGATATTCCCACCAACAACTGGTGGAGGAGAGAAAATGGCAGCAGATGCTAATATTACATTTTTAGGGAAATTACCCCTCGACCCTAGAATAGGTAGGACTGAAATATAATAGTAAAATCATCATTTTAAATACTTGCTGTGTCTTATTCAGAATTCAAACATTTGTATGATGTTCTGTCGTGTTAATACTTTTGCTATATAAAATGTGACAAGTATTGGCTTAAAGCTAGAATACATATGATATAATTATACTGTGAGATATGAACTGACTCATTCATTGATGAAAAGATAGATCATATTTATTGAGCAAACTGAACTTTAAACACTGCAGGTAATTTCAAGTGCTGTTGCTGTTTTTTTTTATATTCATAAAACTCATTTATTCATAATATTCATTTTGTTTACATTTATATTCTACAAGTTTTGTTTTAATTGTCTTTACAACATTGAAGGTGGAAGCAATCAAAAGTATGAAAAATTAAAAAAAAAATTGAAATGTGATTGACAAAAATTGTAACAATGTTAATAATCATGGTGGATGATGTGAACATGAAATTCATTTCATGTAATTCTCATAGTTACAATATGATAAATAATGATGTTGTATTCAATGATATCTATATGTTTTAGGTAAATGTTGTGATGAGGGCAAGTCATTTTTTGATGAAGTAAAAGATTCACCAGCAACACAAGCATTTAAAGATATTATAGAAAGTAAGTCTAGTGTTGTTAGCTCAAGTACTGTATTTCAACAGTAACATAATTAGAATGAGTTCTATTTTAAAAATCAAAATCATGTTCCTAATGCCTTTTATAGAGGCATAGTGCTTTTGAGGTCTTCACCAAGTAACCATGCTTTGATGATACAGTTACATCAGAGGGAGGTTGTATGCAAATCTGTTGTGTCAACCCTGAGACATAGACCTATTTTTACTTTCAATTTACATACTGTCCACTTACTTTGATTTTTCATAATCCAAATATAATCTGTCTCAATTTTTTATTATCATTTGATTTAGTAAGAGCGATAATGTCTCTTTACTTGGGCACAAGAATTTGGCAACAATATCTTGCTGCCCTGGCAATATATATTAAACTATACTAATCTTGAGCATTATAATAGGTCTGATCAATGAGTGATTCGTCTCGCTCTATTTTAATTAACTTATTAAACATTTTGTAATAAGTAAATCAAAAAGTAATGGTATAGTGATTTATAACATGAAGTACACACTGGAAGAATTTACAAGCAGACCATTGACCTGATTTGTTTCCTTTTTTATTTACCAACTTTTGTCTGTTTGTCTTTTCCAGAAATCAAAGATTATTGTTCTAAGAGAAAGGAGAATACTGAAGTTGATACCGGTGAACAGAAGTAGTAGATGATATTTTATATGGTGCCATTTGTTATTGTTTACTGAATTTGTTTTATCAGAAATCCATTGCAATAATTTTATAATTAAACTTGTTGTGCCAGTATATAATGCGTGGTGGACATGCCCTGTTCTCAGGGATCATGAAATTATAGTCCTTCGGGTCATTTGTGCTGCAAGATTTTATGTTACTGAAGTTTTAATAAAAAATTATATGACATGTTGTTTGATTTTATTTCTATATGGTGTATCAGTGTGTTTCAGACTTCAGATAGACTAACCCCTTTATTAATCATTCACTGTACAACTACATGAGATTACTGCATATCCAAGCAGTAAAGCATACAAGTTTGACCATTGTTAGATGTACTGAAATCTGGTGTAAGGACAGTTCTTTTCTAAAATGTGCAAAGCAAATAAGCTGAAAACCGATAGTCAATAAAAGAACAATACATACCTGCTCTCCCTAATGTCTTAATTTGGCCCTAGAAAAAGCAGCACTGGACCAGAGCACAGTAGAAGTTCTACTAAATTGCTCCAGTGGGTTCCAGCTTGGCCATTCAGTTATGACCGGTTGATGAGTTGCTCCCTATGTAGAAACACAACGGGTCAGAGCAAACATACTTTTTTCAAAGTGAATTAAAGAACACTTTAAAGATATAACAGGCTGAAATTGGTTGAAATAAATTTTAATCTCGAAAGACACATTAGTAGAAATGTTACAATGCAAATAATTGAGCTTTTCAAGAATGATCCTGATTGTGACAAAAATGTTATAAAACTTGGAAATAATTTGAATCAAAATGGATTCACATTTTAGGAACTTTTAAAGATCCCCACCCCCATTAGGCTCTGTTTACATCTAAAATAACTTAGTTAAAATATAAATTGATTCAAATATGACCATTTATTAAGATTACAAAAATTATTACACAATTAAAATGTTCAATAATGATTATAACATTATTATAATATCTATTTTAACATAAACATACTATTAAATTCTTCCCCCATAGTGACATGAAATACACTATTTGGGAAATATCTAAAACTTAAAGAAATTAACCTCTAATCATTTATTTAAACACTGGGAACCTAGTATATTGAAAGTATTTTCCATTTTTTCAACTTTCTCTTGGCGTTGTTTCTGCGACTCTTCTATTAATTGAGAACTTTTTTTCTTTAGTAAACTTGCTTTGCGAACGTCCGTTGAGCACATGTTGGCTACTTTGGCACCATCTGTGTGAGCTAGGTGCTTCAAGTCCTGTGACTGTAGACTGTGTCTCTTCTCTATCATCCTCTCCATTGCTGTTTCTTGTGGGATAGTGAGAATGGTAGTTAGAGGACCTCTTTTAAATCTTTTGGTTGCGGTTACAACCCGAACCACACATTTGAATTTATTCAGTGCCTTAAGAGCTTTCTTAAAATTAGCTTTTCCCTTTCCCGAATTAGTCTCTCCTCCACCCATTGCGGCTCCCCACTTAGATACTAATCCACTTGGTTTTTCAGCAATAGGTGCTAAAGTTGGTGTCAACGTTGGCTCCGCTTTTATGACATCAGGGGCAACATCTGAAATTACATTACATAATATAATCGTAATTTATACAAATTAATGGGATTCGGTCTAATCATTGTTGTCGTTTTCAACATAGCAGGTCCTGTATCTCTAGCTACATATATGTATTATTGTGTCATGGTCAACCGACTCTTCAAACGTGTATTCGAGTAAGTTTTGAAGTCAAGTAGGTTTTGAAGTGATAGTGGGTACATTTTTAGATGTACAGTTCAACGATATACGTTGAATTCACGTTACTAACTTTGCATTATGTTACTGAAATAATTCGGTTACAGTAGGCGTAGTGAAATAAGTTGAAAATTTAAACCTGGTATAATTCCGAGTTGAACACTTATACGTCTTCCAGCAGGTCCACTAACACCGGTGGTCATTTCAATTGATGAAGCTTTCTTTAACGGCATTTTTACATTCTCCAAATTCACACTGCTCGTACCAGTTCTGGGGTAAAATATTTATGAATGTTAACGTGAGGGAGAGAGAAATGGGGTCTAACGTCCACTCGACACAAACTATGTCATTTCGGGACTAACATGGGTTTATTTCATTTCAATAATTGGCTTGCGCGTAGGGGTCTTTAGCAGTGGGAGTAACCGGAGAAAACCCACGAGGTCGGAGAATGTTAACGTAGTTGTTCGATTGTTACTGTATGCACTAATACACCTACAACATTTTTTTTCAGAAGAACGACTCGGGCTTTTAATTTGCATGCATAAGAGAGTTAAGGTGACTGACTCACTAACCAGGAAAGAAAGTTCTTTGGATTTTCAAGCATGTTTTCCTATTGTCGGTGGTTCAGGACGGAAGGTTTGTCAGAAAAAAACCGGGCGCTAGATCGTTCGGACAGGTCCAAAAACCTCATTATTTAACCAACGCCGGATTAACCATTGTGGGGGCCCTGGGGCCTGGAACATGTGGGGGGCCCCTGAGCAACGATCGCGGATCTATGGCCGACGAAGCCGTCCACCGCGAACGCGGAAGGCCCGAAGGAAATTTTCATGTTGGATGCCGGAAACGTTATTTCCTTTCATTTCAGGCACTTGGGTCGGAGCCATTTAGAGTACCTCCCCCAGAAAAAAAATAAAATTCTGCCACAAAATTAATTAGCGCATTCTGGCGTTATTTCAGTGGACCAATCCATGCGAGTGCTATGAAATGAGGGCATTTCGAGGGGGCTGGAGCCCATTGAGTCCGTTAAATCCGCCACTGTAAGTGAGCAGAGCTACATCAAACCTAATTTGAAGTCGCTCTGTGATAAATAACGGGGTCACTTGATTCGGAATCGTATTATATCCCCCGCGATGATTTGATGAATGGAGGCCGTAACGTTACGACCAAGCCGGACACTCGATTTTTGACGAACGTCTAACACTGTAAGTACCAAATGGTAATACGAGATTTAATCAAGAAATCTTAATATTTCGTGTGATCATGATGTGCATCCCATCAAATTAGCTTATACTAAATTGGCGTGATATTTGATCAAAATATTAAAACTTACGAATGGTTGACAGCTACAGATCTGAGAACACCAGATACAATATTTGGTTTCTGTTCCTTCGTATTCTGTGCACATGAGAATCCATGCTCGGTATTGAGATCCAAGCTAGCTCGATTGGTGGTTTCACTCGTCACTGTAAATAAATAATACAACTCCGGTAGTTCTTATTAAAAGCACAACCGATCTAACAGGACGCTTCTGATTATTGCGCATAAACAATTTCAAAAGAATTATATTTAATGTGAATGTTTTATCTAATAGTAATACGGGCGTGCGCCATGGTGTGCTTTGAGGCGGATTTTGCCCGGACAGCGGCGCTGGTCTACTCTTATTTCGAATTCCAACCGTCAAGGGTTCTTTTACTAGCAACGAGAAGATGCTCACTCTTTTAAAAACATCCGACGCCACGTCATTTATTTTGAATTTTACACAGCAAATAAGAGAGAGAGAGAGAGCGAGAGAGAGAGAGAGAAATGGGGTTTAAGGTCCACTCGACACAAACTAGGTCATTTCGGGACTAACATGGTTAAATTTTATTTCAATAATTCGCTTGCGCGTTGGGGTCTTTAGCAGTGGGAGGAAACCGGAGTGCCCGGAGAAAACCCACCAGGTTGAGAAGGCGCCCCTATCTCCAGGAATCGAAACCACAGCCGCAAGCCAGAGGTGACCCGCCAGCCAGAGGTCGAAGCGCGGCACTCTAGACCACTAGGCCATCCCAACCCCCACACAGCAAATAAACTTGGTGGTGTAACTAAATTTAATTACTAACCTGCTGCTACAGCCAGTGATGACATTGACATGGCCCCGCCAGTTTTAATAGGACGAGACATCCAATTACTGTAAGTTATATCTTTTATACTATAACGTTTTTTAACATTAGGCTCTAATATAGCACGTACTAAATCACGTCCATCTGAAAAATACAGAAACAGCAAAACGTACAATATGTAATTATGGAAACCATCAACTAAATAATGAAAAAAATAGATTATATGTTTAAATTAGGAGATATTGTTACCAAATTGGGGACCAGTAACTCCTAGTTAGGGCTCATTTTTAGGGCCAAATAAATTAAAAAACGCATTAAAGTTGATATCAGCTGATTAGGACTCAGTATCTTCTAATTAGGACTTGATATCTCCTAATTTAGTATTTGACAAATTTCGCTCCCAACAGACATAAGTGAGAGTATATGTTGTGGGAGATTAAGTGAGAGTATATGTTGTGGGAGATTTAATGTGTGCACGATGGGGGTATGTAGGTCAAGAGAGGTGTGCATTGTGTAAAAGCTGTGTGCCTGACAAAAAGTTTAAGAACGGACATAAATTAAATAAAATGGAACTATATAACCTAGACTGCGTCAATATGATTTTTTAAAATCATTTTTTCTGTTCGGGTGGGATTGAGCGGTGGGCAATTAAACATACCTCTTGATACGTGTTTGTAGAATTTGATCTTTTCTTTCATACATTCTCTTAGCACATCAGCATCAGTATCACGAAATGGTAGTTTGCCATTTAACATACCATACAAACACACACCTTATAATAACAAACTAGTTACTACATGTCATGTAATTATTTGGAACTCAGATATGACGTCACATTTGATGTTGGCGTACCATTATTTCAAAGAATCGTACGGACAACTTGCCAATCGTACTTTATTTATACTTGTGAAATATTGGATTCCTGTGACGTGATTCACTGTAAATGCACGTGCAAGTGTCTGTATTTTAAATTGTTTAATGGTCTCGAGCTTAAGGCATTGCGTAATATACTGTAAAAACACCCGGGCCGTGTGACCCTCTTATTGTTACAATAAATTCATGTCTCGCTCTCAACCATTAGACAATACATAATCTTCAATGGAATGAAATGGGGTTTAACATCCTACTCTTCTGCACCTAACCTGGGCTAATGGAAGACAGGCATACACCGTATAGTGTGCTATGAGGGAAATTTTGCCGGGCAGCGGCGCTACGGCATACTCTTGTATCGAATTCCAACTGCCAAGGGATCTTTTACGTGCATGCCAATGTGTACACGGAACCCACTTTTTTCGCAACATCCGAACGACTAGACAGCTGTACTTGTCAGGCCCTCCGTTCTGCATCACTGACAATGGGAAACCACGCGGGAAAAATCGGGATGAACTTTCTCGAGCAATGCAGTGCCGTATAACATCCCATCAAAAACAATACACTCCTTTAAAGCAACCAATGTTCTGATATCTACACAGCTCGAAGAGACCACCCAGTAATTCGGAAAGCAGAATATTACTATTTGTTAACTATCGTGCACAAGTAGCTGAAAACTGCCAGGAGTGCCAGGGCAGCATTATTATGGCTTATTCTGCTATATTGTGGTCATTTAGTTTTGATATTTTTTTTTACAACAATCATTCCTGGTTTGTGCGCATGGTTTAATTTTCCTCATCGACAATTGACTATAATCGAGCAATACCTATGTGAAAGATTGAGTCAATTTGCTCGATTATATTGAAAAAGCTGAATAGATCGTTAATAAAATAACACAGCCTGGGAAAAACACAATCAAAATTGAATTTGTATTCTGCACAACTATGTTTGTTCACCTACCCATACTCCATATATCTATTTTAGCACCATTGTACTTTTCACCATCAAGAATTTCAGGAGCTGCGTAAGAATAAGATCCACAAAATGTCTGTAGTTCTTCACGTTGTGGGTTAAATCTTGAGAAGCCAAAATCTTAATTAAAAAACAAATACTAAATGTTTGTATATCAAGTTTATTCAGATCAGACTGTGAAGTTTGGGTTCAATTTGCTTTGTGAACTTCAGAAATTACATACCTGCTTCTAGTATATGAAATATTGAAACCAAGTAATTAAAAAAGACTACACTGAGAGTATCATTACAGGACAAAAGACAATAAAACGCAACAGATGGGGGCCGGTATTTCATTCTGAAAATTTGTGCATTAAATATTTTTACCTGATAGGCGTATATTATAATTTTCATCTAACAAAATGTTGTCTAATTTGATGTCACGGTGGTAAACTTGGTTTCCATGGAGATAGGATACAACATCGACTAACTGTCGGAACAGTCGTCTGGCATCAGCTTCGTGTAGACTACCTACGCTATTAACATAATCCAACAAATCTCCACGTGACATATAATCCATTACTAAATACATAGTATTCTCCGTCTCAAATACCTCAATTAGATGCATCTATAAATATAATACAATCTCGAGAGACAAAAATAGTTCTAACATTTTCCCCAATAATGAAAGCTGTGTTCACGTTGGTTAATTTCAGGTAGCGCAATGGTGGATGATACACGGGGAAAGAAGGGAACGCTAGATTGGGGACGACCCTGCAAATTTTAGCGCATATAACGTCATATATGAATATTGTTGGTTAGGGCAAGGGCTGAGACCTGCAGATTTCATCAAAGTCTCGAGATGTAGGCTAACCCTTGCCATAACCCTGGACCAAGCCTAACCCTTACCCGAACGTATGACGTCATATGCACAGTACCAGCGTTCTCCGAGGAAAGAAAGTCCGATGTGAGTCACCAACAAATTCCAAAACTACTAAATCTAACAACTGGAGGCCGTTATTAAATTTGTCGGGTGCAGTGCGTATAAGATTTATCGGGGAGTTAATATCATTATAATCAATATCTTTCTAAGGGTAAAACGGTTGTGAGGTAACCCACACACGGCTGTCTTCTAGAATTGTAGAGGATCGCTTTAAAAATCGAAATAATTTGAAATTTCAAACCAACTTACAACTCCAGGATGCTCTAATTTTTGAAGGAGTGCTATTTCTCTTGGAACAAATTTTTCGATGTATTCTGCAGGAAGTCTCTTCTTGTGCACGATCTTGACGGCCACTTTACCGTTTAATTTCTTAGAATGACAAATTTTAATTTTTGAATAGGAGCCAGTACCAATGGTTGCGCCCAACACATATCCGAACTTTTTAATAGATTTCTTTGTTTTCTTTTGTGGTTTAATTGCATCTTCGTCAACGTGGACTGTAAATCCACCTGTAAACTCGATAATATTAGCCACATATCTCTCTTCCTCCTTCGAGTCCATGGTGGCGATTATTATGTATTATGACATCATAACATTGTTGGACAATGACGCGCTAACTTACTGTTATCATAGAACTGTACTAGCCATGGATCGTCCGTGAATATACGACACAGCGACAAAGTAGATAGACAGGGAAAGTAAAATATATGCCTCGAAAAAACCCAAACAAAGCCACTGGATGTTGACCAGATTTAACAAAGACGCCTTTAAGAGATCCGACTTCAATCGTGTACAAAAGCTTATATCTCTGAGTCTGAAACGTACAATCCGGGGCCATGGGTTGCTCAAAACTCAAGTTATCTTAACGACCCATTAAACTATAACGGATCGCTATCTTGCTAACCCGTCATTTGTTAACGGTCCGTTAAATTTCTGTTCCTGGAAGGTCAATTTCATTATCCGTTGACTAACGGATTGATTAAAGGTAATCCAAGAGAAAACTGTTTGTTCATTGGATGAATTTTAAATTTTTGAATTCAATGTACATGTATAACAATTTCATAGAAGTTAGTATTAACGAGAAGCTGCAGACAATGGGACAACTGTGCAGTCTGTTCACAAAACTTGACAAAAAGATAACTGTAAAATTTACTGCAGAAAACACTAAAGGATATTCGAATACCTTGGGTGTGGTTGGTCTCGGAACGATGAATATTTGTAGACTTCGTCATTTAATGCAGCCAGTGCTTCAAACCAGCTTTGGAGAACCTCCGTTAAAGACTGCGGCCTCTTTCATGTTAACATGCCCCAAACGCTGAAAATGGACAGAGTTTGACATCTGATGACTCTAATGCCCCCCACAAGAATCTGGACGTTACAAATAAATCGGGGAAATTAATATTTCTATATCAAAAATCCCAAACATACTTCGTTATGACCAAAAAGAATAATTACTTACAGTGTTCCTTTAACACATTCATAATGCTCATTTGAACGGTCGATCGTAAAGCTTAGGACCTGTAATAGCTGCAGTGGCCAATGTAGCCCCTAAATCAGCGAACGATAAGTCTCAAACCAACCCAGTCTTTAGAGATTTTAGCAAACCCTGGCACTACAATATTATATGTATGTAAATTTGAGAGAATATTCCCGTTTATTTTATTAGAAAAATAAATAACGACGTTTGAAGTGTTTGTGAAAATGGTTATTAAAATGAGTAAAAGGCATCATTCTGCCCTAAGCAGTTACGTCTTATGTAAACAATGCACGCGCCACTGAACCAATGATTGACGCCGCATGCTGTGGCTTGCGTGCTGTGAAGCCACGTGTGTAGCAATATAGTCGTGGTGACATTGTTTTTAAAGATTATAGACAAGGAATGAGGAGATAAGATATAGTTTTATATTTCTAACATATTCACATATATGCAGGTGTGTACTGAAATCCACTAACATTTGATTGACATATTGTTATATAAAACAGGGTTATAGAAACAAAACATAGCTGGTTCTATATGTCAACAACATAACAGATATCTCATGCGCAATTTCTAGAGTAAATTTCCATAATCATATAAGGGTGGTTTTTTACGTCATTAGGCTCAATTAACCAATCTCTCTAATTATTTACATCATGTTTGACCAATTAGATAATTGAATGCCCAAAACCAGTTGATACAAAATTAGGATACTCGTGAGAATTCAGCAGATTTCGATTAGATTCCAGAGGGTTACCATCTAAGAGTCCTAGGCACCGCGAGGTGTCTAGGTTGAGAAGAGTTTAGTTAGTATTGACTGTAATTGTAATATGTACTATGCTTGTATGTATACCTATGCTACATAAAAGGTAAAAACGAACTGTTGCATTGTTATAACGGAAGAAGACAAACGTCTTAAGAAACCAGTAAGATGTAAACACAACGTGAAGGAGAAGCAAAGGCAGCTATAGACAAATTCTAGACGATCACAAGGCTAACGAAAATATGTAGAAAGAAAAGATGCATGGGTCATACGTAGGATGTGGCGATCGGTTTGTCAAAGGTCCGTTCTCCACGTCAGACAAAAAGACCCATGGTATTACACGTGTTGAAGACAGACATCTTTGACAGAGATGTTATAGAAGACTTTCGTAATTCTCTGTTAAACAGATTGTACATGAGTGTTGTTAAGACAATTAAAACGAAATTTTGAATTAAAAACGAAACGAAATAGGATCTGTATTTTAATCAGATTGGCGGACAACATAAATACAGCCCATTTTATTGACAATGTGCCCATTACAGGATTGCCGTTCTGAGATATAATATATACTTGGGAACAAAACTGTATATGATGCTGTATACTATTTTTATTTAAATCTTCAAAAACTAGACAACAATATATATATGTAATATTGTTTTATAGCCTTAGAATGGACAAGGTTTCAGTTATTAAACACAAGTTTTTTCCCTGTCATTTAAATTTTTATTCAAAATTTATTCATATTTATCATACTCATACACAATCTCTTCAATTTATAAGAGCACTAAGAATATCCTCCATGTTTCCACACTTTAACTAAAAACATCACCATGTTTATATTTATTTGTTTAGTTTTTCTACTCAATCACTAACATTATCAGCTATCACCAAATGAAGGTGAACTTCGATTTTGTTTCTTTAATGAATGTTCTCTTTTTTTCCTTAATATTTCTCTTTGCGCTTTTGCTATTCTGTAATAGAAAGAAGTATTGTATTATATATATCACCATCCATCAATCAATATAACTTATATAAATTTTTTATGATGGCAGAAAGGGAGTTTATGGTGCACACTAACCAGATCATTTTGAGAGGAACCCCATGACCCTGGTCCTTAACACATACAAACCAGGGATTGACTTATTATCAACACTATACACAGAGGGCTGTTCATAAAATATTTACTTTATCCGCCATTACACTGTTAATCCTGCTAAAATAAATCATTTTCAGATCATAAATTTGTTCGTGTATTGTATATAAGTAGATTAAACTCCATTAGATACCATAGAACTTCAACATTTTGATTTAGTCGTAATGAGGAACCATATTGAAATTCAACTTTTTGCCGTGTTACTTGCCCTGTCACCAAAACCCTATAATATAAACAATCTACAGGTCCAAATTTTCTTTTCCAAACTCGCTAGCATTGTTTGGCATCAACAGAAATTCAGAGTTGCACATCAATTTATTACACACTTATTGCTGCTATCACAGCAACCTTGTAAATAAATGTCTTTCTGAGTTTATTTTCAAACTTGCCCGAATTGTTCGGCTAAGTGTAGTGCCAAAAGTTGCCATTTTATGCATTGTAATTAGTCCTGACCCCCAAAACATGAAACTCACCCTACAAAATACTTGCCTGGCAATACCAACTTGTGATAACATGTGAAAACAGTGATAATGTTTTGGGGAGAGGATTACCAATGTGGAACAAGTTTTGTATCATACCTTTTATTTTTTATCCTGATCTCTTCTTCTGTTGGTTCATAAGGTTTCTGGCAACTGTTAAATATCATAGTACGAAGTTTATCTAGACAGTCAGCTTGATTTAACATTTGTTTACGAGATCTGTCTGAAGTGATGATCAAAAATCCTTCTTTATTTATATTATTTTGTTCCTGAAAAAAAATACAATCCAAAACATGATCAGGCGCGGATCCAGGATTTTTTGCAGGGGGGGGGTTAGGTTTGATAATTTCTTAACTAATTGCGCTCAACCAATTAACGGGGGGTTTGGGGGTCCTCCCCCAGAAAAATTTGGTAAATTAGATTCAATTTGGTGCATTCTGACGTATTTCCGGAAGGTAAATTCCAAAATTACAGGTCTAAAAATCGCCAATAAAATCGCATAGATTTAAGTTTCAAATTTTCAAGCCTGAGCAGGGGGGGGTCCGGACCCCCTGGACCCCCCTCTGGATCCGCGCCTGATGATACATTTTTATACTGTTATTTGACTGTATAACCCATCATATAAGATGATCATATTTTCCCCTTCTAAAAAATTTCATGAGCCACCAAACAATAATTAGTAACATGAGAAACTAATTTTAATGCACTGATATGGTATCACAACAACCCTGCCGCTGAAATGTTCTTGTTTCCAGAGACGTTGGAGGCCAGTAATTATTTAACATTTCAAATACAAAAGTATTTCTAACCATTTTGCTTGAATGATTACATATAACCTGTGAAGCACAGTACATTTTTTTTATGTTACCTTTTGTACAAGTTTATCTCTAACCCATTGCGGTATCCATTCAGCACTTTCAACATGGAATCGAATTTCAACTTTTGTATTGACTAAAAAATAATAAAACTTATATCAAAGAACTGTTGAAGTTTATGCTGTTAATGTAATGGTTCCCATGATTAATATCTGTGGAATCAGATAAAAGGCAGCCCCTCCCCCCACAAGATTGAATCGATCAATCTTGCTGTGGGTCAAACTAAAAACTTCACCCACCACTTTGAGTGGCATTCACACAGTCAGCCTATAGTACATGACATCACCTTGAAGATCAACAAAAACACAGAAAAAATACAAATTGTTGACGGATAACTGATATGGAAAACTGAATTAAGTAAATGGAAAGCAGAACTAAGTAAAAGTGTACCTATAAATTTTAATAAACTTAAGATTTTGTCTACAACTTATGTTAGCTAAAACAAGCTAGATTGAACATATAACCCATCTTCCGAAGATTGGACTATAAGCAGGTCCATTAAACCCCAGATGATATTACACTGATGTGGCTGTAAAATTAGATGACAGTTTACAGAGACATTTAAATGCAGACTTTAATGTTGTACAATCTGGGCTATATCCAACTTATATTAGCACCACCACCCCCACCCAAGAGCCAAGAACACACCTAATGTATATGTATTCACTATGAATATATTTATACATATTCACCTTTATTTACATGTTGACCACCTGGTCCACTGCTTCTTGAATATGATATAGTAAGTTGATCTGAAATCACAATGAATTTTAAAACTTTCTCTTTTATTTAATAAAAAAACATTAATGTATTTTAATCCCAAACCAAACTAGAGGCTTACAGCAAATTGATGCACAAGATGCCTTCTAATGCAGATATTTTTGTAACAGTGGATAAAAAACTTCAGAAAAGGTTTCACCAAGAGAGATTATCACTGTAGTGAGTTCATAATCAACTAATTATTGGGAATGTGCAGCATACTTCGAGGGTAGGTCTACAGTATTACATATATATGGGGGCGATTCAAAAATCTCTCCACCAATTTTTTAACACACAAGCATCTAAATACTAGAACTGAGAGATCTTGAGAGATATATGTCTTTGATGATTTTTACCCATCTAAGCTAAGGTTACATCAACTGTACTTACCTGTGGGTATATAGCCAGAGAATTCTTCATTATTCGCCGAACTGAATTTTGTTATATGCTGGAAATAGTGAAATTTCATTAATGAAATAGTTGTCTAGAAAAATTATAATAAAATTATCAAACTTCATTCCAAGATTCAACATTTAGTTTGCTTTCAATAAAATGGATTTGCGCTTCATAACTGTAATACATTCACAGCTTTTCTGGGGTAATTAACATGTTCACTAGTAAAATAGATAATTTGACAGGAAATGAAACGTAGTTTAATATGGTACATCAGCTGCAACCAGGCTATATAACTTGAGAAGGCCTAGTGGACTTCAGTGTCGCGCTTAGAGCTCTTCCTTGGTGGTCACCCCTGGCTTGTATTCGTGGTTTCGATCCCTGGTGTGAGAAATGAAATAGGGTTCAACAACCTACTGTTTTGCTCTGAACTGGGCTAATGAAGACGGGCATACACCATACAGTGTACTATTACTACTATGAAGGAAGGTTTGCCTGGACAGCAGCTGCCTACTCTTCTATCGAATTCCAACTGTCAAGGGATCTTAAATACCTGCATGCCAATGTGTACACAGGACCTCGGTTTTTAGTCCCATCCGAAGGACTAGACAGCTGTCCTTGTCAGGCCCTCAGTCCTGTATCACTGACAAGGGAGAACCACACCGGAAAATCTATATACACTTTCTCGGCAATGCAGGGATCGAACACCCGGCATCCAGGCTAGCGAGTCAGCGTCTTGCCCACCCACTTATCCAAAGTGTCCCCTCCCCCCCCCCGTTGTGAGAGTACATGGGGAGCGAGGTTTTTTCTTTACCTTTGACAAGTCAGAAAGAAAATCTGAGCTACTTTTAGTATAAATGTTATCTACGTTATATTGACTCTTATATCCTAGTGCTAGCTGTTGAAATGTTTCTGTGTGGTTATTACTAAAGATTCGTTTTGTTCCTGCTATGATTAAAGTTCTTGGCAGGCGAAACATTTTTCATTCAACTTTCACGAACTATTAAAGTCTCTATCATCCAGGGTGTGTGGTATTGATTTTTCCATGCTGAAAAAATGAAAGGTTCCGTATCAATGACGTAGATCTATCTATGTTACCTACGTCATTGTTCTGTATCATGCACGTGGAACTTGTTTGTGAAAAATTATGAAGAGACTATTATTGTTTTGATGAAGAATTCTGAAACATTGCTATATTTTTTTTCAAAATGATAATGTATAAATGGTTGTTCTATATGCTCGAGAAGTAGCCCGGAACTGAATTCATGCCATAGTGTAATGGACTGGTTAATGAAGACCCAATGACGTTTGGGGAGGGTAGACTACTCTAAATACACGAACTATTTCACAATTTTGTTTCCGGAATTCCGTAAATAGCAAATTGTTGGGTAAGTAAGAGATAAAATTGGCAATCTATCCAACACATTATGATAAAAGTAAACATTTGTTGTTGCAACATAATGATTATAAGGGGCGATGTCGTATAATTACCTTTATATAACGTCAATGACATGATTAGTACATAGTACATTTATGTAGGCCGCTCCGAATTTGTCAATTTGATTTGCGTAACACGAACATCCAACAAGTTAATTCTGACTGAAACTAAACTGACTACAACTGTAAGTACCCTAACGTTAACGCCTAACCGAATGTTCGTGAAAGTATTAAGGAAATAGTAGTAGTAGACTGAAGAAACGAGATAATAAGACGTTAAATATAAAGTAAGCAATCTATATTAAGCGTATCGTATATAGTAATATAAATATACAGCCTAGGCCTATATTCAAAGTGAAAGAAGGCACCAAACCTTACAAGGAAGTAAGCAAAACAGAATAGGCATAAAAAAACTGCATTATTTTCACAGATTTGTTCTGCATATATGTAGGTAAATCATTCAAAAGAACACTTACAGTTAAAGTGTGAAGTAAACTAAAATTCATCCATTACGTCACAGTGAGTAGGCTCACAGAAAGTCTGATGTAGTGATCCCATGGAATTATTAGATAATTTTTTTTATGTTACCTCATCCGAAAACTTACTTTTGATACTTTTTAGGACACTTACAGTAATTATTTAGCTTACTGATTGGGATGGATTCTTCAGATGTCAGATTAGCTTTTGTTTTTCCTTATCAGAAAATTAACCTTTGATATGTTCTAGGAGACATCTGTAAATCACTGAACCTAAAAGTAATCTAATCAATAGAGTATCATGAGTTATCCACCATATGGAGGCCCACCTGGTGGTTATCCACAACAACCAGGAGGATTTTCACAACCTGGCTATCCAGGTGGTGTATCAATGCCAACACCAGAGTCAGCCTCTTCAGCAGCTTATGGAGGAAATCCAGGTGGAATGCCCTACCCATCACAACCAGGAGGTGGTATTGGATTTGATGTAAGTTACTAAACATACATGTATATTGGCCAAGGTGTACTACGATGCTTAAAAGAGCTAACCCTCTCCAATTCAGGTCGAAAAAAAAGTATTGAATTGGGTATTTGCCCACATTTCAATGTGGACTTATTATTTCAATGCTTCTGTAGTCTGTTGTATGAGCAATTGGCCTGTGAACACATTTTTCAGGAAACCTTCTGTTCAGGAGTTACACCCTGTTTGGTTCATCATGAGAAAGGGAACACTTAGTATTTTTTCCCAACCCTGTCGGTATGTCTGTTGTATTCACAGTTATCTTGTGAAGATGTTTTGCAATCTCACATTAACAAAAACCTTGTGGAAGAACCTACAATTTATAATGGATATTTTTCAAATTGGTAAGAATCATTGAGATCATGAGGGTACAAATCATGTCAATTTCCAGCATTCTGCTACCTTTAATTTCAAGTTATGTAACATTTGCCGAAAACCCTGTGAACAGTTTAGAAAGGATTATTTTGAAATTTGATTTAAAGGATTGTGGTTATATGGAAGGACAAACCCTATCAATTTTCAACTTTCTGTTTCTTTGTAAATGCAATAGTGGCCCCAGCTTTTAGTAGATTTCTCTTTTAAATTTGTTGGTCATTGGGTCATGAAAGAACAAACCATTTTGATGAACCCTTTAATTTTTCATCATTCTAGTACTTACTGTACCAGAGATATATTTAGCTGTGTCCAAAAAAGCTTGAGAACACAACAGAGATTAGATTTATTGAAGTCATATAGGATCCATTTCTTTTTGATCACCGTAGTAATGGAAAAAATTCTATAATACCATTAAATTAAGAGAAAGTCAGTATTTAACATTGGCTTTTGCGATTAGTTTAAAATGATGCACAACGACAGATGATTATCATTGAGCAAAACAAATTATCAAAAATTCTGATGAAATTGTCAATTCTGTTTTAATTTCCTCCCCATGATGAAGTATCAATTTTACCTAATAAATTATGTTCAAGTAGAGTGACAGCAAATCAATTTGTTTTCATTACATATTACAGTTACAGTACATACATCTATTTTGAATATGAGATGTAGATGTGTTTATAGATAAAAACAAATTTTTATGTCCATACATTGTACAACTTGAATCCTTCTTGTGATCTGTGCCTGAAGGTGTTTGTGTATGGTTTGACTTCGTTTTGTATGATAGGGACGATAGTGCCTAGAATTCTTGTAGTAAGGAAAAATAGTACCTATTTTAGCATATTAATTTAATCTTGAAAACTACACTTAGGCATTGATCTACTCAAACACATAAAAAATTTGTTTAATAAGCCTTGGTTAAATACAGTAACATGATTTGAAGGAAAATTATCATTCAATATTATACTCAGTACTGTATGGTTTAATCCTGGATAACATGCATGCATGAACTGGGAAATCATTGTAGCAGTATTCAAGTGTATCTAGATAATATAAACAACATGAGAGATTTGTTATAAATAGCCTCATTGTTTATATTATCATCTGCTATTAATACAGAAAGTAGGTCATACTAACACTTTATAATAAAAAAACAAAAATTTGTGTGTCACATGTATTTAACTTATTAAAGATGCATTATGTAAGATTTCGTCAAAGAGCTGACAGTCATGGCTAAAATAGCTCATGGCATGGGAATATGTTGAAATTTTCAGTCAAATTACATTACTTCATTCTAAGCTAATGCAAACGAATGGAAATCTAAAGTCTCCAATGGCATAGAAAGTTGATTATGATCTTGTCATGTTAATAAATGTCTTACTAATAGTTTATATAACATTTAACACCTAAAGAAGACCCTACAATAGGCAGATTTAACTCTTGAATGATGCGTCTTTTAGTGTCTGTAAACCCTATGAAGTAAATCTCAACAAAAATATAGCTTTCTTCTAATACATCCAATCACTAAAAATAGAAATGTGTTTTGTCAAATTCCATTCAGTGTACAGTCAATCTTCATTATCAATATCATTAATTGGCTATACATGTATTTTCATTATCGTATAAATGAACTATAAACATGGACATTTTATCTCTTTCAAACTATAAACTTTTTAATCCATATTTATTCATGTTGTTGTTTATTTATAGATGGGCGGTCCTGGAGGATTTGGTTCAGCACCAGGAGGATACCCTCAACCCCCTGGCGTAGCAATGCCTGCAGCTCCAGGAGGCGGTCAACCTACCTATAATGCAGTAAGTGTACATTAATCCTTAATGACAACAATCAAATATGCTTTTTACTAACTCAAATCTAAGTAATTGGTACATGTAGCTGTAACTTATGTTGATACTACCTGTGTTGCTCAGCATTACATGCAGATAGTTTATATCCATGGTTGTATCATTCATGATAACCAAATAACTGTATATTTAATGAAAATAGGTGAGGGTTAACAGCAGTACTCTCATAAAAGAGTAGCAGAGGCTTGACAGGCCAATGGATCCCTGCTGGCATCATCATTTGACATAAAGAGATATATAAAAATCACCGCTCAACAGTAGTACAGCCAGATGTTGAACTGAGAGCTGGTTTATTCTTAATGCTTCAAGTGATACAACCATTTTTGAAATGATAACATTAGAAATCTTCTTGTTGGCATTGTTGGATTTTTCAAGTAAAGTCAGGGATTTCTTGATAGATTTCAGATTTTCTATTTCATTTTTTTGGTGCTGGCTTTGATATCCTTTATTTCTATCGTGCCAATAACCAACAAGTATATAATGTTCGTGTTTTCCAGAAACGTAGTCAAACTGAATAACTTCCATAAACCAATGTTGCAATATGGAGTTTTCTCCCTTAGATTTCGTGCTTATACCCAACAAGATCATCAATAATCATTCATTAATTGCCACTTTCATCATTAAATACTACGCCAATTGCAAAATGCACCGTTTAATAATTTTCTTGTTATTTATATAAATTGTTATTTACATACATTACATATTAAAGCCCCTATGATATTTAAAAAAAATGTAAAACAAGCAAAAAACAACAACAAATTATTTTAAAATTGATAGGTTCAACAAATAAACAGGTAAACTTCTCCTTTTATAGATAAATCTATAACTTTATTGAAGCAATGGTAGTTTAGAAAGCATATCAATGTATGAGCAGAAAAAAAAAAAACTTACAGTAGTGTTGCATTGACTTTCTTTAGTATCGAAACCTTGTGGTTTTACAATCTGTAAGATGCATTTGAAATATGAATTGAAATTATAAGTAATAGTCACATGATACAATCTGTGGTAAAATCTGTATGTGAGATTTAGATACTCTTTGTAATATCAAAATATCTTGACATATAGTATAATGGTATACATAAGTATACATATTGAGCTTGAATAGTGATTGTTTATCTTTATTTTAGGGATTTGGGGGTGCACCTGGATATCCCTCAGGAGGAGGCTTTCCTTCAGGTGGTTACCCACAACAACCAGGTGGTGGTGCACCAGGTTATCCCCAACAACCTGCAGGTGGAGCCCCAGGTTATCCCCAGCAGCCTGCCGGTGGAGCACCAGGTTATCCCCAACAACCCGCTGGATATGGACAACCCCCTCCAGGTGGTGCTCCAGGTTATGGACAACAAGGAGCTCCTGCACAAGGATATGGACAGCCAGGAGCACCAGCACCAGGATATGGACAACCTGGTGGACAGAGTTATGGACAACCTGGTGGACAGAGTTACGGACAGCCTGGTGGACAGAACTATGGACAACCTGGTGCACCAGGAGGTATGCCTGGACAACAGCCTGGTTATTCTTCAGTGCCTGCCAATCAAGGGAGTTATGGAACACCTAATGCTGCTTCTTATGCCATGAAGGTAGGCCTAATGGTAGTCTAAAGTTATTCAATAAGCAATTCTGCATCAGATTTTAACAAATTGTGTTCTATTCACAAGTTTTCATAAAATTAGTGTAAATAATTTAGAAGTTATCTCATATTTTATTTTGTAGGATCAAGGCACACTAAGACCACAGCCAAATTTTAATGTAGAAGCAGATTGCCAAGTGCTGAGAAAAGCCATGAAGGGTTTTGGTAAGAAAAAATGATTTCTATCGAAAGTTTTTGAAGAATACTTTGGATATTTTTGTCTATTTATATAAAGTGTAAGATAGTTGTTTATATTGAAAAAATATTCAGTTATGATTTGTTCATTTGATTTAATGATCACTTCGAAGTTCTTGGTTGCTTACAGATGTGTTCTGTAAGAGCTAAGTCTGCTGAGTAAAGGTCTTTATTTTTTAGCTTCAAATGTTATATAAACTATTATCAATAGACGTTTATTTACATGACAAGCCTATAATCAACTCTCGAGAACATCTAATTGCAGAGATTTAAATGGATTAAAACACCCACGAAATGTAAAAAATTAACAATATAAACAAAATTGGAGACTTTGTCTCATTTATTCATTCAGTACCCTTACTCCAATAATAAGCATGTACACTACCTCATCCAACACTCATAACTTCACTCAGAATAAAGTAATTGAAATGGAACTTTTAAATTTAATCATTTTTCAGGTCTTCATCTAAATCTTACATAATGCATCATGGAATTTTTTCCTTTATCAAGTGTCGTTATATTCCCTTATGTATGTCCTGATATGTACAGATAATATATTTTATACTATAGGAACTGATGAAAAGGCAATAATTGATGTATTGGGTTATAGAAGTTGTGATCAGAGACAGAATATTAAACTAATGTATAAGACATGTTTTGGAAGAGTAAGTTTCATTGTTGTGTTTTTTATAATTAAATTTGAATGTAATTTGTAATGTATATAGTTCCTTAATAGTCAATATCCTAAATATTTGACAGTTCATTGGAAATATTGATCATACTGTATTGACCAGTTCAATACCCTATTTCAATACCGTAAGATTGATTGGGAGCAATAGAATTGGATTTGTCAAACTGTTGTGTACTTTCTGGTAAACTCTAAAATGTCCACTGAACTAACCAAATTAGAATGTTAAACCATTTTTTGTCATTTATTTTCAGGATTTAATGGATGATTTGAGAAGTGAGTTAAGTAGTAGATTTGAAAATGTAATGATTGCCTTATTATTCAAAAGAGATGAATATGATGCCTATGAATTAAGAAGAGCTATGAGGGTAAGTTTGTGTAGTTTATATCAGTTATTATATAACCCTAACCATTTCTATTGTTTTCTTTATCAATGATAAATCATTTTCTCTTTGTACTTGACAACACATGCACGCTTTATCATTAAGCCTGTCATTGAGTCAACTGGCATGGTTTCGTATCCCTGGTTTACACGTGACAAGGAGAAAGGTCGCCTGTTCAACCTTGTTGGTTTTCTCCAGGTCCTCTGGTTTACTCCACTGCTAAAGGCCCGTACATGCAAGTGAATTATTGAAATAAAATTAAGCCATATGTTAGGCCCGAAATGATCTTGTTGGTGTTGAATGGATGTTAAACCCCATTTCTCACTCTCTGTGTACTTGGCAAGGAGTAGGGTCAGCAGTCCAACCTTGTGGTTTTTCTACAGTTCTACTATGCGCAAGTGAATGATTGAAATAAGGTTGAACCATATCTTAGTCCAGAAATAACTTAGTTTGTGTTGAGTGTATGTTAAACCCCATTTCAGGGTTTCCGCCAGAAAAACTTTAAAGGAGGGTACAATTTATTTGGTTGCCGAATAAATGAGGGGTCTGGGTTTACAATATGTTTTTTCGTTAGTTACAGATCATTTAAATACTCGTTTTCTTACCCAAAAGACACTTTTTGAAAACATTACTCAGTTGACGGAAGGGGTCTTCTTCAAGCAAAAACCCGGTGATAACTGTCTTTGGGGTGGGGGGGATTTTTAGTCTGTGTGCATTGTATCATAAGGTCTGTTTTGATTCCCGGTCTGTCCAACTTTATCGGTTTTCTCACTCTCAGGGCCACCCGGTTCCTCCCACTGCTAAAGACCCCTAGTTTGTGTTGAGTTAACGTTAAACCTCATTGCTCTCTCTCTCTTTCTCAATCTCTTCATGTTCTTTTTAGATGAAACATCTTCTTCTTTTTTCTGCGAACCGTAACAAATAAATCAGTATTTTTTTTATTTAGGGTGCTGGTACAGATGAAAGTGCTCTTATTGAAATTATGTGTACACGTACCAATGCTGATATACATGCTATTACTGCTGCTTATAAACAAAGTAAGTATATAGATAGAACTCAATCACCATTGAATACAGCTTGGGTTATTCAATGGTTCAAAAGAGTGTATACCTGTCCAAGTGTTCCACGAGCAACAGCGACAACGATTGGAATGAGGCAGGGACACACTCTTGAACCATTGAATATCCTGAGCGGTATTCAATGGTCATTGAGCTCTGTTTTTATTCTATAACTACATGCAAATCTCAAAATACACTATATTATCCAGATAACCAAAAAATATCAGCACCTATAACATTAAAATTCATCATAGATTCCGTCTTTTTTTTTCTTGCTTTTTGACAAAAATTGTGGTTGCCTTGTGGTGACAACATTACAGTTTGACGTAATTCGGAAGGTGATGTCATTCTGGACAAATATATTATGTGTCCACGACATTGAATACAACCATAGGTTATTCAATGGGTATATTCAATGGCTGTATTCAATGATATTTGCTTGTATTTGCATATAGTTATAGAATAAAGTACAATATCAATCTGCACACCCATCACCATCTTAAACTGAATTTTTTAACTTTCAATGTTTAGAAGATGTTTGCCTTTATATTTCAACTCTCAGAGGTTTAATTAGATTACTACTTTCTTCATTTGTTGTATTCCAATTTTCACTTTATTTCAATTTTTTGTTTTTCAGTGCATGGACGTAAACTTGAGGATGATATCATCAGTGAGACATCTGGTCATTTTAAAAAACTTTTAGTTTCTATGTCAGTTGTAAGTAAAGTAACCTGAAATACTGTAAAACATGAGTGAATTGATAAAACTGATATATTGGGATAGGGGTCTGACATATAAGGCATGTTGCCTGTTCCCTAATCTCTCATTCATTTATAGTGAATAAAATATATAACTAAGTTGTAATTAGGTATTAAATAATTATATTTTATATATAAAATGATATATTAAAGATACATTGTGGGCGATTAGATCAAGAGTTGACAGTTCGTGCTATAATAGTTAAAATGGATAACGTAAATAGAATATGCTAAAGATATTAGCTTTTGAATTTTAGGCTAACCTCGATCATCATTACTAAAAAAAAAAGAAAGTCTCAATTATCCATTTTATTTATCCTTCACACAATGTATTCCAATCTGCTAAAAATTGCCGGCTAGCAATGGCATCAAGACTTGATTATGGTCTGGATAAGTTAATTAATGTCTAGTTGATAATCTAAAGAAAGGCCTGCAATGGGCAGATTTAGCTCTTGCATAATGTATGTTTAATTGTAAGATGTTTCTATGTTTTTGTAGGGGGGTCGAATTGAGAATCAAGCAGTAGATCAGAATAAAGCTAATACAGATGCACAGGTAACTATTTTGTCTTTTATTTCTCCTTAGTCATTAATCTAAGGTGCAAATTCCATTGGCATCATTTATTATGTTCGATTACAGATATCTTTTGTTCCATCACCAATAAGCTACATGATAATCCCATATGAATCGAACATTTAAATTGACGATTGACATCTTACATCGTAGAGTGCTTTCAAAATGATAGACCAATTCTAGAAGATTTTAAGAAGGTTGAGTTTGTTTGTAATAACAAGTTATAGGGATTAAAATTCTCAGATTGACTCAATGTACTGATATTTTACTTGATTGGAGTCTATTGTAATCTGGTTATATATTCAACAAGCATTCTGAAGAAATGAATTTTCGGTTACACTACTCTTGTTACATTTCATTCTAATAAATGATACTCAGAAATGTGAATATTTAGATTTTTGAGGGCTGTATTATTTGATATTTTTAAATGATATAACGTTTACTGGCTGTTTGTAGGTTCATACAACCTTCCGTCTGACAATGCAGACGTTGTCTCAAATCGCCTTTTTAGGGAGAACACCGAACATTCAGAGGAATAACGTCAACTTTCATTAGATCCTATTTTTGACTATATGGGGCATCCTAACTATGTTTTAATTAATATATTTATAGAAATTATATCAAGCTGGTGCTAAGAGATGGGGAACAGATGAGAATACATTCAATATGGTGTTGGCATCACAGAGTTATCCTCAATTACGTGCAGTATTTGATGCCTATTCTAGAATAGCTAACAATGATATAGAGAGAGCTATTAGTAGCGAGATGTCTGGTGATCTTGCTAGAGGAATGTCAACAATCAGTAAGTTATTTACTTTCATTTTAAAGAACATTGTTAAGGGGTTAAGCAGGGGTTCATGGTCCCATTTTTGTTCTACCAAAATAAAACATCTGACAAAGGGAGAATTTTGAATTACTGTTTCTAACAAAAAGCTGAAATTATTTTATTTTCAACCATGTTGACAAAATGGTATTGACATGTGAATTCATATACCCTACCATAAATGAAAAACATGAAATATGAATTTTAATTTGCAAAGTTGTTGTGCTACATCTTATCTGCTATATCACTTTGGTGAAAGTAGACATTGAATAGATTAACGCTATTTCACACACACAAGTGCCTTAACAAAAATGACTGAAAATTTTGAAGGGGAATCCCTGTACAGAACCCTTGTCATAAAGAGACAGTATGAGATAAAATAGAGGAATAGTATTACTTATAAAAATATTGTGTAAAAAATGTTAATTAGATTTAGTTGTTAGTAAAATATGGAATTTTTTTTTATTATGCTATGCTATTTTATCAGATACTTTCTTACATACAACTAAAACAAAAGTGATGATGTGGTTTCGCAAAATAGTTTCAGCATGTAGAAAATACATACTTGATTGAACTTTCAGGAAATGAAAGGTGTCAGTAACCACAAGTTGAAGAATTCGGTAAAGATGGCATGTGTCAAATGAATACGATACCATCTTGACAAATCACTGAAATGTTTAATTAAATCACAATTCTGCTCACACCACAACTTATTTTGATACTCAACTCAATTCCATTTCACTTGATTGCAATTCCATCAGTTTCGATTGTTCCAGGTGAACTCCTGTCATGTATGTAATAGTGGTAATCTCCCTTGCAATAGGAGTTGTACTTGAAAGAATATATTATTTTGTATGGTGTATGTCCACTAATTAGATTTGATGCATTTAGTTGTTATATGTAAGATATCTTATGTAAAATTGTTTTTTTACAGTCCGTGTTGTAAGAAATAAAGCTGGTTATTTTGCTGATCGTCTCTATCATTCTATGAAGGTTAGTAATTCTAGTATATTAATTACCGGGTATGCATTATTCAAACATTTTATAGATGAGTTCTGACAAATATTTGTGAAGCAATGGTTACAGGGATATTGCTACATGTCATTATCAGGTGGTGTTTGTAATCAATTATCTTCACAATTTGATTAAAATACAGATCTTCATTTTGTTTCCTTTTTATACTTTCAATAACCTCCACCACATGAAGGGGTGTTGGGTGGCCGAATGGTTAGTATGTGCACGCTGTATCATAAAGCCTGTCATTGAGTCAACTGGCGTGGTTTTGAATCCCTGGTTGTACATGACAAGGAGTAGGGTCACCTGTGCAACCTCGTGTATTTTTTCTGGGTACTCTGGATTCCTACAACTGCTAAAGACCCCTTCACCCAAACGAATTATTGAAATAAAATTAAACCATATGTGAGTCCTGAAATGATCTAGTTTGTGTCGAGTGGCCGTTAAGCCCCATTACTCTTTCTACAACATGAAGATCTGACCTGGTATAGTGGGAATGTGTGTCAGGGGTCATATGAGAGATATTTGACCGTATGCCTTTAGTCATTCGATTAACCAATCAGAGTTAGTGATTCAATTGGCTGTTCAGAATTACAACTTACCCTTTATTTTGTTTTCAACTGCTGTTTATATCAGCCCATAGTTCAGTGAGGCACACAACACAATTTAATACTCGATAGACGATTTGATTGGTTAATCCCTAAAATATCCCAGAAAGCAGTTTATTTAATAATTCTTCCAGATACATCAAACAAAATTTTGAACAAGGAAAATCATGAAATGAAATATCAATTTGTCTTTTATTCAGATTGGTATCTTCTTGGTGTCCATTTCTTTGATCAAATTTGCTTAATGTAAAAAAAAATGTTTCGCATCAAACCAATGAAAATAATTGCTTATTATTGTTGTCAAACATGGTAGTGTTTAAGAAGATGATAATGCTTGTTGCCATTGCTTCGCGAATATTGGATATATTTTGGGTCAACATATTCTTCAATACCAAGTCATTTATTATAACTAGTGAACTGAATGCAATTATATATTTTACAGGGAGCAGGAACTGATGATAGAACATTAATCCGTATCGTAGTTACTCGCTGTGAGGTGGATATGAAGCAAATTAAAGAGGAATTCCAAAGACGTTATGGAAAGACATTAGAGTCATTTATTAGGGTGAGTAAGAGATCTGTTTATTTCTGGAATCAACATATTTCCTTAGTGATCTGTGTTCTGTAAACTTTACAAGTCTTGAATAAAAGGATTTTTATATGCCCACATTGAAATGTGGTCGTATATTGTCGTCATCGTCCGTCTGTCCGTTTGGCCGGCGTCCACAATTGCTTGTGGACGCTCTAGAGGCTAAAGTTAATATCCGATTGACTTTAAATTTATACACAGTGTTTAAGGTCATGAGACGAGAAGCCTATTGTTTTTCAGCGAATTCCGATAATAACTACCAGAGTTATGGCCCTTGATCACTTCAAGAAATCTTGTGGACGCTCTAGAGGCCAAAGTTAATATCCGATTGACTTTAAATTTATACACAGTGTTTAAGGTCATGAGACGAGGAAGCCTATTGTTTTTCAGCAATTTCCAATAATAACTACCAGAGTTATGACCCTTGATCACTTCAAAAAAATCTTGTGGACGCTCTAGCGGCCAAAGTTAATATCCGATTGACTTTAAATTTATACACAGTGTTTGAGGTCATAAGACGAAGAATCCTGTTGATTTTCAGCAATTTCCGATAATTAGTGCCAGAATTATGGCCCTTGATCACTTAAAAAAATCTTGTGATGGCTCTAGAGGCCAAAGTTAATATCCGATTGACTTTAAATTTATACACAGTGTTTAAGGTCATAAGACGAAGAAGCCTATTGATTTTCAGCAATTTCCGATAATTAGTGCCAGAGTTATGGCCCTTGATCACTTCAAAAAATCTTGTGGACGCTCTAGAGGCCAAAGTTAATATCCGATTGACTTTAAATTTATATATGTTTAAGGTCATGAGACGAAGAAGCCTATTAATTTTCAGCGATTTCAAATAATTACTTCCATAGTTATCTCCCTTGATCACTTCAGAAAACCTTGTGACACTATAGAGGCCAAACTTATCATCCGATTGACTTCAGATTGATACAAATAAGTGTTGAAACGAATAAGTATTTTAATTTTCAATGAATTTTGATAACTGAACAGCTAAATCCATGATATTAAATGATTCGTATACTAATTGTTAGCGTGGGGCAAAACTTTTTAAAAAGCAAGCAAATTCTAATGATTTTCTGATAATTACATAATGAGTTGTTACTCGTAATCAGATTTTAGTTTATTACAAATGTTTCATTCCCGAAAAAAGTAAAATTATGTGACAACCCTTTTTGACTGTCCGACGATTCAGCTGCTGTGGGCGTATGTTTCGTTGCATGGCAACCTATCTTTATTATTCTGATACTGAATTATCACTGCAATCTAATAATACAAACTTAAGCTAGGTACATATGGCCAATTTCAAGTCTTTCGACAGTATGCTAACATTCTGTATCCTCCAGCTGCCAAGTACCAACCATTGGCAGATTTTATGCAGAGGATCAGATCTGAAAATATCTTTGCTGTTGTAGCATAATTCGGTTCATGTTGGCTCTGTGAAGAATAAAATACATGTTAAGAACTAGAATATAAATGATATGAATTGACATAGAAAATAATTCTTTCACTTATACTGATTGTCATAGTACTAAATGATCACATGGGGGTGTGGATTACCGAATGGTATCATAAGGGCTTTCATTAAGTCAACTGGTGTGGGTTTGATGGTCGGGTTGAATGTGACACGGAATAGGGTTGCCTGTCCAACCTCGTGGGTTTTCTCTGGGTCCTCTGGTTTCCTTCCATTGCTAAAGACCCATACAAGTAAGCGAATTATTGAAATAAAATAAAACCATATGTTAGTCCCAAAATAACCTGCCAAGTGGACGTTAAACCCCATTTCTCTTTCTCTCTCACATATGATTACACTACATTGTTTTTGTTATTTATATTTGTAGGATGATGTGTCTGGGGATTATAGAAAAATTCTAATGGCGTTAGTTGGTGGTAGTCCTTAAATATAATAATATATGTATTATCTTTTCTGCTTTCTTTATATTATTGTTATTACTTACATTATATTTAAACAAAACAACTCAGTGATTTATAAGTTGTATGTTCATGTAGCTTAAAATACAGTTAGACATCAAATATGAAGACTACTCAGACACCAAAAACTGCTTGCAGATTAAAACATCAATAGAAATATGTTACTTAGTTTATATAGATCAAATAAAATATGTCAAATTATACTATTGCGCCATGTGTTATTTATAGTGTATATAAACAGTTTCTTACTGCTAACATTTATTTGCAATGTTTCTATTTTTGAGATGAGGCCTGGAAATAACGGTTTTACATGTACCTGAACAAATGTCAGGCACTAATGAAATAGTACTTGACATTTTCAACTTAGTGCTGGACATGTATTAATGTCGGCAAAAAAGGCAAATCAGTGCCTGGCAAAATGACAGGCACCAGAGGTTTTGTGCCTTACAAAGCCTGAATCTGTACCTGACATTGTCATTGACAGGTTCCTTATAATTATTTCCAGGCTTATTTGAGACCAATGATAAAAAAAAGCATAATTCCTTTTGTGTATAATGTTATAGAAGGTGAAGTTTTATTAAACCTATAATCAGACACCAAATTAGATTCATTATTGTATGGCAAATCTCTTTTACTAGTATATAACAGCAGAAATTTTATTAAATAGCAGCAGGGAGTCTATTAAATCAAATCAAAAAATTAAAATAATAATGGTTCTGTTTTGATTAGAATTCTGGCAAGAAAGAATCATTATGAAGGATTGCTGGGTTTTTTTTAGAAAATATTTAAATTGAAAAGATAATTTTGGAACACAAGCTTTTAGTCCAAACAATCTCAAATTTTCTGAAATCGTTTCTGAAGAGATCATTAAACTGAGGTAGTTGAAAGCCGATATATATATGTCCATGATACAGGATATTACGACATATTTATGCCACGCACGGTAATAGATTCTATACATGATTAGTATAATTAATTAAAGAAAAACAAACTTTTTATGATATAATGCTTACACTCTTGCTATGTATCAATATCTATGCATAAACTTTATGAGATAAATACTTATGTTGTTAGTATTATGGTGTTTTGTGATCAATATATTTCAATGTTGAATCTAAACAGTTTTTGGTCTCAGAATAAAGTAGTATTATATTACATTTCTAAACTGTAGTAATTATTTGTATCTTAGATGAAGCACTTAGTTTTTCAATTCTGAAAATTTCGAAGTCAAAGATAGCCAGTTGTTGTCAGTATTTTTTGTGATCTTCATAGTACATATTGTCATCTGTGTACACCTACTGTTTATGACTGGAACAAAATTAACAAAATGATGAACTCGCCAAATGTTCTGTTGAGTGTGGAATTTATCTAATAAATCTGTAAGATGAAAACATCCAAAAGTGAAAGATTAACAAGTGCTCTTTTCATTGAATATTGTATCGTCTAATGTTGCAGAGTAATAAATTCAGCATTTTTCTATCAATAAAATTCTTCCATCAGTTGGTATCAAAAATATCTGATTTGGTACAAAAATTTGGTGTATAGTGCTATATTTGTTACAAAGAATAATATATACATGTATATGGAGAATTTATATTACTAAATTCTCCTTAGTTTTTTTGTGAAGTTGACTGTAATCTTAACTTTTTATTGATATTGTTTTTTTCTGAATGTTACTGTAATGTTAACCTTTTATTGATAGATAGAAATAGTCTTTGTTCATGTATTTTTTACATGAAGTTTGTTTGACATTTAAGTATAAACCTTTTTATCCTGGTAGCCCGTATTCTGTGTATTTGTAATGATGTTTTTGATTAAATTATGAAATTTGAATAATGATATTGATTATTGTTACGAAAGATCATATAGTTGAATTACACTTAATATATTTATGTATACCATATTATTTTATTAAATTACATCTCCATTTTTAAATTGTTACTTTATACTTTTTACATAAATTATATCAATTACCATATATCATACCCTGAGGCTCTCATTTTGGTTCTATTTTCAGTCTTGACTGGCTGGCAATGAAAGCGATTCCGATACTAGGCTTACAATTAATTTACATACCAATAATTATGTATTTTCAGAAACGCAATATTTGTAGTCTTCTGTGTGAAAATACATAAAATTTACTCTATTTACATAGAGATAATGCTAAAAAATAGTCATTTTCTCGGAAAAACAAAGTACAAGCAAAATTGGTGGCTGGTATGATTCATTTTGAATAGAGATCCTTGCTAATAACTATTATGCTATATATACATAAGATCTATGAAAATAGACATTAAAATCAACTTTGCTCCATTAAGGCAATGTACATGTAGGGTCAAATAATATGATAGTAATAATAATGTACATTTATGATTGTGCTTAATCCATCCATATTGCATGTATGACAATAGCTAATACTGATAAGTCACAGCTAATGATTGTGAACTCTGTATCTCAAATGATGACTTTATTCAATATTCAACACCGCAGACACCAAAGACCTATTGAGTTGGGACAAGAATAAAAAAATACCCTTGTAGATAAAGCATGTATCTAGATAGTCAACAGTTTAAGCTGGGAACAAAATTAAAATTAGTACACAAATTGACTTCCACTTAATCATTTAAAACAAATATATAGAGATCTTGCTTCAAAATGAGGGGAAAAAATCCTTCAGAACAACACATTTCAACACTTTATGATAGCCTTAATGTAATTTACTTCTTGGAAAGATTTGTTAGAAACCTAACAGTCTAAATTAATGAAAGGTCAGATTACTAACGACCTTTATCATGATGATTTCACAATTACCGGTATATCTTAATATAAACATTGATTGCTTTATGAATTTAATATATTATTTAATGTTAAACATATCTATCATTTTGCTCACAATATATATACAATAATCTACATAATAATATGTATATCTATTTTAATCATCTATTTTCTTACTACCGTATCTTATATTCTAGGATTTTTATATTAAAATATTAATTTTCAAGTTAAAAACAATTCTTGTAATTGTGGCTATTAGAATTCGTAGTATCATGCCATTTGGAATAACATTTTCCATTATTATACGTTGTAGTAATGTTAGATTTGAAGGTATGTGAAAGTTATGCATGCTGTAAACTAACTGCTTAATACTTGCAGGCTGATGCATTAATACAGAGAAAATTTTAAGTATTACATATTAAATCTAGTTAATGTTGGGATTATTATTAAGTAAAGGACAACAGAACACACTAAAAGTTAAATGTAGACTAAAAGGCCACAACTAATCAAAAGTACCAAAACATATTCAAATCAATTGGGTATTGGGATATACTTGATCAGCTTATGAATGTTTGGTTTTACAACAGTTAAATAGTATATAATGTTATACTAGCTGCCTTGTTTTCCCCTCAAACTCTTCCATTTATTTCTAACCCCATTTATAAAACACTACCCACAACAAACTGTTAACAGAATTTTGTATTAAGATACAAATGGACTTAATACTCGGTCGTTTATACATATATATATGGTATATCAATGTAATATGATAGTCACAAACTATACAATTATTTGTTGTATCAATGAAATTCTATAGTGATGAACTTACACTAATGATCTTTTTCAAATTGAAAGTTAAGTATTATCATACAAGGTAATAATGACGTAATTGTTGTTAGGATATCAGTATGTACTTGATATGGATTTAAATATTAAAAAATTGACGAGTTTCAAGTGTTCATTCCACAAGCCTGTTCTTGTATAAGACACACGATTTAGTCCACGATTAAGTGCCCTTTTCCCCATGAAATCCTTTTCACATGGCAAACTATTTTCTAGTAATCGATAACATTTGGGCCGGGGACATTGCCGTACAATTTCATTAGGCTTCTCGGATAACCGTACACTTTGGCCTTAAGTAATAAATGTGGTACATAAGTATTTATTGCTTTTATATTTAAATATATTCCTTAATTGGTATTTACAAGGGAAACAATTTATATCTTACTACTGTGTATGATTACTATTTTATAATAGACCGGATTGTTGATAATTAATTTCCATTAATATTATTTCTCTCTATTTTATCTTCGACCAAATGATAAATATATAGCATGTTATAAGATGTTTTGTTTTTGATGTGATTGGTGTATAGGAATTTATTGTCATCGAACGTCAAGACCAGATTTGATTCAAACTCATTTCTTCATTTGGTGTGATGGGATATATATCCGGACTCAGAAATATTACATATCCGGACTCCGGAAAAGCAGGTTAACATGATCGAGATAATATTTCTTGAAGGCATAAAGGATCCTAAATATCCTTTCAATATTCGTGGATATCAGTCTATAACTTCCACGATTTGGGCCCTAGATTGTATGAAAATCACATTTGTAGCGTGTGGATCCTCTTGAGTTCATAATATTTTTATCTGATTTTAAAAACCGTTTAAATATATCACCGTTACACGGTACACCGTAATGAAGGTTGAGTTTAAACTTCGGGATAATAGAAAGGCAACTGCCCGACAAATGGCCGCTCGTTGTACGCAGATTTGGTGATACACTTATATCTTTATATCCCAAAGATCTCAGTCCATTTCGATATACGCATATTTCAGACCTTAATGCCCTGGATTATGACCTCTGATTGTACGAAACAGTCCAGTCCAGTTTTAATAATCCTTTTGTTGGTTGCAACCCCATTCCAGAACCAATCATCAGATCGCGACCCCTCGAAGAACAACGTCATCTTTTACTGTGAAATATCATCATCATATTAACTGTAATGAGAGACTGAGGTCATCATCATGTTGTTATGAGAGACTGAGGAAACAAATCGTTAGCGTGGGAGTGGAATGTGGCAAGAAATGTGTAGGGCTGACCCTATCTGTGATAGACCTGTTAAAAGTCAATGGTTTCCATTTTTTCCTACTCAGCCCCTTCAAGGTGTACGCACTTTTACCAACGATGTTGCAAGGCTTGGATACCGGTCAGGAAGAAAGTTTCTTCAGCTACCCTAAAAGGCGTTCACAGCTCACATGACGTCATCATTACTATGAACATGAAGACCGGCTAGTTCCTTTTTCATTTTTGGGAACCGGTCTCATCCGTGCTTACAAATCTAGTCAAAATAATATTAGGATCTGCTATTAAACGGCGCAAATTCTCACGGGAAGTCAGGAATCTGACACATTTCTGATTCGCAGTCAATATTTTTGGCACCCATCTCCGTAGAAACTTGTCATACCTAACTCGGTGTCGAAAATGAACTCAATCCTGTCATGAGAGATGCCCACAACACCGGTAATATGTTGAGTGGTCAATCATCGATCCGTCTCACCATTTCATATACCCAGGTAATGTTTTCTTGAAGGGTCTCTCCACAGACCGTAAGGAAGGTTCATCATCCCCCAAATTGGACCTTATAGGCCCGACCGAGCCACAAACCCTAATGCGTCAAATATAAAAATCTGAAAATCGAATGACAAGAAAATCAAATTTAAATCTCAAACTGCATTTAAAGAACCCCCAAAATATAATACATGTAGTTAATTATTACTCGTAACCAACAACTACCATGTTTTGGGGTTTTTTTTTCATAATAAGCGTAGGTAAAGAAACAAACTTTGGTAGCGGACGTTAAACAGTAGAAAACAATTTCCATAATTTTATTGTCCCGCTTCCTACGTACGTGTACAACATGGTCTGCCACCAGGAAAGAATCCTTACCTCAAATTTATTGTTTTGTTTCTTAAGTCTAATAAATTCTATTATTAGGTACAAGTATTATCGTGGAAACCATTCGTTAAAAGACACAATTATTTAGAGCTAAGACAACGGATATTAGTTTTTGGCTGATCACACTATAAATATTTCGCGTTGGCGTGTATAATAAATGCGTCTGATTAAAATTATTTTTCAGAATAAATTTTAAAAAACACATTCATGAAGTTCATGTCTGTATATTTATGACCACTCGAAAGTATACAAGAACAAATATCGCAAAACCCCTATCGGAATTTAGTGCTTGTGTTTGATCAGATATTTCAGCTATTTCACGTTCTGGGAGGTATTCGATCTCTTTGAACTGCCCTAGAAGGGTACAACCATTTAATAATTTAATTTAAGTTTCGATGTGACAGGTGACAGCCAAATGAGTCACTTGGGGTAAAAGAATAATATTCCTCAAGTTCTGCGATAATCGCGCCATGACTTTATTAATTTCAACTCGGTGCATAACGTTTTTAATTTTATCCAACCTTTACATTTTATATATCATTGTAAAGCTTATAACATGTACTTTCTGAATATATTACATAACTCAAATATTATGTTTTACCCCAAGTGACTCGTTTGGCTGTCACCGGTCACATATATCTGTACCCAGGTTACGACAATAAACAATCATTGTAACACGGACGGGAGATCTTCCTTTGTTCTTTTCGTTAAATAAGCAAATTGTCTTACCCCTGCTAAACTTACTGCAGCGTAACTATGCAATAGCTAGACATTTTCAGTGTTATTGCACATTTTTGATGGCTTACGCTAATTTTAGTAGAAATCACATAGAGAAGTTGGGTGGGTTTTCTGTGCAATAACACCAAGCTTGTTGAGCAGGTGTCAGTGTTACAAGTCATTTATAGCACGCTTCATTCGTTTAACATCGGTATCTAAACCTGTTAACTCATGAAAGCTGTGATATAAGTAAAACTCGACACATCTTGTCAAACAGTGATACCTTAAATGGCTTAGAATAAAGCAATTTGAATGACATTTTCGATATATTCATTTTACATTATCTATTTTTGAACTATTATAGCAAGAACGGCCAACTCTATATATAAATCTTTAAGTAGACTTTTTAATGTAATTATGTTGATTTAAAAACTAGAGGCGGAAAAATCATGGCTGATACAAGTCAATAGGAAATCATACAGTTAAGCTCATTTCATTTTAAGTTGTCAATAGAGCTGCCAAATTTAAGGTCTGGTATAGCCCCCGTCAGCCTAGATTATTTGGTGTATAGTGCCTGCAGATCCAACAGACATCGTCTGGTAGGTATCCTATTTTTCATGGCTTAAACCACCTATAAACGAACTCAAATTCATTATCTTATATTTCATTGAGAATCAATATCAATGTTAGATAATCTTCCGGTTTAGATTCAGTCGGATTAAAAGGAGGCCCATAACTGATTTTATTGATGGTTTGTTGAGACCATATCCCATTATACCTTCTGCAGAGGATGTCAGTTGATGGTAAATTTTAAATTTACCATATCTTTGAAAATAATGAACGGAATTAAAACCATTTTTTGGACGGAATGGATTTCCTCTTAAGAGATTCAACTTTCATAATAGTTTAGCTTGCAAGAGATTAAAAATCCTTCAAAGGACGACGGTAGACTATGACGGGTTTTCTTAATGCGGTACATTTTAGTCCACTGTTTACGTTTGATGGCCAAACTAATCAAAATGAGATTACAATATCATTTCGATTATATTCCAGGTTTCTACACTCTATCGTAATTTAACAATTGTTCTATTACCACTTAGGTCATACATATTATAGTTGAAAGGCTTCTGCTTACATAAAATGGTGTTTTCGCACAAAATACTTGCATTACCACTGATTGGAGCTAAAATGCGTTTACTTTCAACCGATTGACCTCAAATAACATTTAATAAACTGTAACAAAAGCAACAACGAAAGCAACATGTTCATGTCCCTTTAAAAAGAAAACTCTTTCAGGTCACAAAGGAATAATTATTTGCGATTCACCGTACAATCCAAAAGATTGTCCGTGCACACTTCGAAGAAAAGTAAGCAACGAGAAATCGACTTGGTGTGTACTCAGAGACTTTGGCTGTTGGTGACAAACAATCTTTGGGGGTATACTATAGCATTTTTATGAGGTAGACGTCTCTTTAAGCCAAGTGTCTAGGCTATGGAATTCAAGCGAGAGCCTTGACGATGTACCAGATCCTGGAAGACCATCAACTGCAACCTTTCAAGGAAACATTACCCCCGTGCATCACATGGGGATGGCTGCTTCTTACGAATGGCAAGGGTTTCTGCAAGCTGGGTGCGGCTCAAAACGTGTCAGATTCCCGATGTCCCGTGACAAGCTGACCCTCATGGTTACTTTTTGGCCAGATTTGTAACCATGGATGAGAATTGGATATAGCCATTATTCAAAAATATTCAGTCATTATATCAATGAAGGCGTCATGGCAGCTGTGGACGACTTTTTTAAAGAGTGACTGAAGAAACTTTCTTCCTTACCGGCATCCAGGCCGTGCAATATCGTTGGAAAAAGTGTGTACACCTCGAAGGGGACTATGTAGAAAAATAAATGGAAACTATCGACGTTGTATCGTGCGCAAAACATTTCAATTACACATTTAAATTCGGTCACAAAATATCTCAAAAGCCGGAAGTATACCTGAAATTTTACACTTAATATTTCGTAATATTGACCGGAACTAATCTTTATAGAGATATTTGACTATTATATTAAACATATTAATTAACGGTTGAAGTAGTTGGCCATTGTTGGTTATGTGGGTGTACTATCGCTACACCTGGCATTAAGTGTTTAAAGTATTTAATACGAAAAGCCCCCGAGCTCCATGTGTATTCTTTAGAATCGATAACTTGAGAAAATGGCAGTGTCCAAGTAGGTTTAATCACACGGTAATCAAAGTGATATTCGATAAAGTAAGGAGATAATATTATTGTGTGTGGTGTGTGGGTCGGGATTTAACCTACTACTGTTCTGATACCATCACTCAAAACTGTTCAAAATCTCTAAATTCATTAAATTATCGCTTTGTCAATATACCAAACTGATAGCTTTCCGCCGAAGATCCATTTTGTATTGATCTGTACTTCAATGTTTACTTTTAAGAAACCCTCTTCTGATAACTCGTTGGAAATATAGCAGCTAAAGGGGTTTCAAGGAAACACTTGGACGTATTATGCCATAATCTTCATCAGTTATGCTATGTATCAGTTTGCAGAGTATAAAACGAACGACCACCAGGGCTGATATGCTAATATAGAAGTTTGCAAATAGCACCAGTGAGCTGAGGCATCCGTTACCTTTACATCATGAAAAAGTTAAGGTTGGGGAACGTAGTGAACTGTTTTGTAGGTTTTGATCCTGACAGCTGATACTTGACTAAAGTTCAGATGACAACTATAAAATTAAATAAAATGGGGTTTAACGTCCTACACTGCACAGGTTGGTCTTTAGAAGAAGGAATTACGCCATACGGAGTGCGAGAATTTTGCTCCCGGACAGAGCCGCTACTGCCTACTCTTTTTATATCTACGTCAATGTCTACACATGGCCACGCTCTGTCTCTTGCCAGGCCCCCGCCATGTACCAATAACAAAGGGGGAGGGGACACGCCGGAAAATCATGACATTTCTCGAACAACCCAACGGATTGAACACTGGACCAGCGTCTTACTAATTGAGCCACCGAGGCTCCCAACATCTAGAAAAACGTATCGACACGATGAACATGTATTTTGCTAAAAAAAAATTTATCTCATTGTAATAAATTGTTGGAGAAATACATTTGCCTTTATCAAAATATCGGAGAGTTCCGCTGTTATTAATGCTGACATCTTAATTAGGAAACGCCATAGACTTCCCATTATCAATAAACACAATCGCGACAACAGGCATATAATTTCCTAAACAGCCTCAAAAATGTTTTCCAGCATCAAGACAAAAAATGTCTTTCTCACCATCTTTTCAGCATTTAAATAATATTTCTTAGATAATATAAATATACGCACTGTTTCAAAATGACTCTTGCCACATTGTTATCTCATCAATTACTGTTTTAACACACCAATCAATTGTAGTTAGGCACACCTCCCCTCTCTCTGAAACCGAGCACCACCACTCGATCCATTTAGAAAAACACCTAAACAAAATCTATAGCTACGTGGCAAAAACATTGCAGATGGTATTTTAAACATACATGTATGTCTTTTATTGGACTATTATTAAGAAAATCTTGGACAACATGTATGTTTGGCATCCTGAAATGAATCTAAAATGGTGTCAAATATTCTAATGATAAACTGTTTTGTCAAGTATTATTATATGGTAATTGTCACTATATTTAATATTTCTCTGCATCCCCCATAGTTTGGATCATCAATTACTTTTTTTTTGTTTACCAGACACTGTTTTCGTGCTTACCTCTAAGTATAGATAATAATTTTTGATTTCATTTATTTTGTAATAAATTAACTGAAACAGGAAATCAACCGGGTAAAATCTCAATCTTAAGCAGACTCTGACAAACGAACTTTCTAGAAATTTGTTTAAAAATGGGCGTGTCGTTCACATTGAGATTATCAACGTCATGAGTTATTTTATGGTCTGTAATTTCTATGTTAAATATATGATTCCGGATACAAGCCTTCATGTCATGTTAAAGGAAATTTATGATACTAAAGATCGTTCATATGACAATAATACTCATTAGGATTAAGGTAGCTTATTAGCTAAAGTGAACTGCCAATATTTATAGGTAAAATAATGTGCACCTTCTGTGCGAGGAATTCATTAATAGAGAATTAATATTAGTGTCGTCTGGTCTTCACTTCCTCAAAATCATTAACAAACAACGTAAAAAGAGACATTTAATTTTAATAGTTAGTGTTTATTATGGAATGGGATGGGATAAGTTAAAATTTAATGTCTCTACGGAGAATTTTGTCCACGGACAGTGGTTTTCCCGCCTACACTTATCGTTTTACGGCTAACATGACCAAATATCTGTAAGATATGTGAATCACTTAACCATTGCGCGGATACATCGGGAACAGTAGGTCCTTGTGAAGCCTAAAATGTACTATGCTCGGTACAAGCTCTGAAGTTAGACTCGCTCTTCCTGGAGTTATTGTGTCGATCATTGTAGTATTCCAGATGTGTGAACAAATCGAAGACTCCACCAACCCCGACAAAAGACGTCTACACGGAAATGCCAAAAGTGATTTGCAGATTTCAAAACTACCTTACAGCTTCACTATTTCCATGTTGGATTGATTATTCTTTAGCAGGTGCGCGCTGTATCACAGGGTCTGTCGATTGTACGTGACAAGGAGTAGGGTTTCATGTCCAATCTCGTGGATTTTCTCCGCGTCCTCCGGTTTCCCCCAGCCCGCGGTTAAAGCCCTCTACGCACAAATGAATTAATATAACTGAACCATATGTTAGTCCCTGACCCCCATTTCTCTATTCTTTAACCATTATATGAAGCTCTGTATTGATCGTATTTGAATAAAATTCTGCTAACCAAACCCTCTCTATGATTGGGGCCTTGGATTAACCCTTGCTTCTGGCAAGGTTTTAAGCCCAACGTGATTGCACATGGATTTTTAAATGAGAAATAGATTCATGATTTAAACCATAGGATTAGATTATATATCGAATACAAGCAAACGTTTGCAACGGGAGATTCGAAAAATGGATAATTGAAGGACTAAGGCTTATAAAATGCATGTTAGTTATTGAGCAAGTACGGACAGTTCGTAACCTAAAGAGAGAAACTTACGCAAAGTAAACGATACGACTTATTTACACCGGTTTCGCAAAGCCGACGAAAGTTTTTCTTTAACTTGTTTTCGTCACGAATTATTGTTCCACTACACTTACTATTCATACTAATGAAAACATTTCCATGGTCTTTGTCTGGGTCCTCCAGTATTCTCCCACTGCCAAAAACCCCTACGCGTAAGCGAATTACGAAATACAATTTTAAAAAAAACCCATATTATTTGTCCCGAAATGACCTAGTTTGTGTCAGGTGGATGTTAAACCTCATCTCTCTCTCTCCACGGTCTGAATTTAAACAACGTCGACATTTGGCTTTATGTTTGATTTTATCATTATCTCTATGGAGTTACATGTATTATTATTCCCAATATATACGCTGAAATTGATAAATAAAATTTTATATTGCGCGTTTTGGTTTACTACAGGTACATAATAGCGCGTGACACAGTAACATCCGTCGTCTGTTAGTACTCTATCGAAAGTCGAAATAGAGTCTAAACTCATAAAAAGCTTTTAAAAAAATTGAATTCTGCTGCTCTCAGTGTTTTAATTGTGGGCTTTGGGCAAAATTATGAAATTCCTCATGGAAAATGTATAACAGCCTGGCAAAATCTTTTAATATTCATAGGATATTAAAGATCATTCATTGTATTTAATGTTTTTGGCTGGCTGAACTGACATTATAATGATATGCTACCCAGTCCCCACTATGTATATATACGGGGTTTCTGAATTCTAAATTGTCTGTCCGTTTTTTAAAAGTGGCATTATTGTGTTTTGCTTTAAAATCCAACTCATGACATTCTAAAATCACCAATATATTATATCCAGACACACATTTTCCATATTCTTTTGTTATAAATAGCTTGCTTTTCATTTAATGGTATATACAAAATATCTTTATTTTGATTTTATTACCATGTTTTTCGACCTGTTTATGGCAGTTGTCTAGGAAACTGGCTGTATTTCAAGTCATAATTAGCCTTCGCTTATATGTCATTAAAGTACTCATTAGGATAACTTTCAAAATAGTATCAACGAGACCAATTTCACATAAAAGAAATGGGTTATATTAGTACATCGTACCTGATCGTGCAATCTGATTAAAATACAAATCTATATTTCGTTTCCTTTTTTTTAATACTTTCAATGGCCTACACTACATGTATATCTTACCGGTTGTAGCGATATGTCGTGTCAGAGGTCATACGAGAATCTTTTGACCCTATGACGTCAGACATTTGATTAACCAATCAGCATGGGGTGTTTCTAATGGATTATCCAAAGTTCCGTGCACCACACGCCCAAAGCTCGCGGTAAGAGACCGTTTCATTGGCCAGTCCCTCACCTCATCCAGAATTCGTCAATGATAGCAACTCTTCCAGATCCTAGTGAAGTAAAGACAAGTAAAATAAAATTTTGAACTATAAAAAACGAAAAGAAATAGGACCTGTATTTTGATCAGATTGCTGATCGTACAAATTTTTGGTACGGTATATAATGATATATCATATTTCTTGTCTTGCTTGGGGCTGCCGAGCAAAATCTTAAACGTAAGTTGCATTCATATTTCTGTTTTGACCAAACTGATGTATTCCGAATGGGAGTGGGCACAACAGTTATAAAATTTGTTTAAATCGTTCTTGAAGGGAATATTAAAGACACTATGATATTTGTACAAAGTTTCGTGTATTTGCACAATTTTTCGAGTTCTATATCAATATTTTTAGGCTATCGACTAAATATCGTCATTGATTTAGCAATGTGATAATGACCATGAAATGTAGAATACTAAAGCAGTTTAAAACATGTTCAATAATGTGGGAGAGTTGCCGCATTATTATAAATAAAAGTCTCCAGCAAGTAGTTCCGCACCTTCTAGTCGCAGACAAATATGCATGAGATACCACTACGAAAACATTTAGCAGGTGCCTGTTCGAATTGTTTCCCAAGATAGGATGGGGGGAGGGGGGTGACAAGGACAGGTCCCTTGACAGTAAGAGAAGGTTGTACTGACGCTGTCCGGACAAAAGTTCAATCATGGCAGACTGTATGGCGTATGTCCCTCTTCATCAGCCCAGATTGGAGCAGAACAGTAGGATGTTAAACCCCATTTCATTTCGTTTCTCAAGATTCGCTTGTCGTATCACCTCATGGGGTCTCGACGATGATGTACCGGTTCTCCTTATATTATAGTCATTTGTTGTTGTTTTTTTCTTGCTTGTTCGCGGCCATTTGAAAACTGCTCACGATATCATCCTATCTAGAAACTTATAGGTAATAACATGCTTCAAGCCTAAGTATCAGGTGTAAATAAATTGCAGCAGCTAGTAAAAAATTTTTTTAGCTAGTGATAAGGTTAAACTTACGTGGTATGGTATTTTATTACATCCAAACCGTCTCCTATATCGCGTCTAGAAATTCCGGTATGTCTGTAAATCGGGAAGAATATTTAAGATTATTTCTGCTGTAGTTCTGACATGCGGGAAATATACATACCTTTGTGAATTGACAGAATTATAATATGGCTAGATTTGGGTAAAAAAAAAACCCAGAATGTAGATTTCATTGGAGTTTTGATTTGTTTTGTAAAATGGGAATCCATTTCCAATGACAATGGTATGTCTTTCGATCAAATCAGTGTTGATTTTGTGTCAAACGCAGACACAATACTTCGCTTAAGGTAGCTAAGTCTCGAACTCAATATCATTCAAAGTCTTTGATAACACGAATTATTTGTCAATTTAAATCAAAATTGATGTTGTTATGTTACCGGGAAAAGATGAGCTTCTGGTATCCAATATTTAAGACAAAATAAACATTTTACCATTGATACACGAATCGTGTACCATAATACGTTTCAGGGCCTTTTCTGACAAGGGATTTGAAGAACGAGACTATGGACATACTCCACGAGTCATGTCAAATGGTGATCACTTATTCGTATACGGAGAGAATGTGCAATAAATATTATTGCTGTAGATTTGAATAACCAGACGCTAGAGCTTGCTATTCGATTGAGACTTATGGCGTATTTCGCCAAGCATAACTGATATGAATTTAGAGTAAAAATGGACACGATTGAATTTAGATCAGTTTATATACGTTTATTTTACAAGATTATATGCGTTGTGACCCACTCCCATACCCATTTGTGTCAATTTTTCAGGTGCCAAATATTAGCGATTTTAGTTTCTTCACAGACATACTTTAAACGTGTGGATTCTATGCCACACATCATTAATTGAAAATAACAGATCAAATTAACCCGATTCAGTTTTGTTCTAGATCCTTTAACATTAAATTGAAGTTCAGGTGAGACACACGACACACTATAATAATGTTATTTATAAATTTTACCTATTAGTTATTAAGGGAGCTAAATCGCTAATATTTGGGGCCTAGAAATTTGTCCAAATGGGTCGCAACGCATAAAATAATCTTATATTGATGTATATAAACTGATCTACACTCATTCATTTCCGTCATTAGTCTAATTTCAAATCACTTATGTTCGGCGAAATAGTCCTGAAGTCTCAAAAGCATGCCAATCTCTATCGTCTGGTTATTTCAGTCTACATTATTGCGCATGTTCTCCATGTACCACCGTCTAGCCTCGTTCTCCAAGTCCCTGTTTGCATCATCTAAATTAAGTACACAGATTGTTTAATCAGATCTCTTAATAAACACGTATATTCTCACCAAAACATCTTCACAAACTCTCCATCTTTATTTTCTCGAATGTTATCCCTTAGCTACAAAACAATGACGTTATCTAATATTTCACGTGAAGAAATATAATGCCATAAGCAGTCATTAATTTCTTGGGTGTGTCTGTTCATTTATCTTTAATTTGTAATGTATCATCATTCTTTTTAATAGTGGTAGTATCTAATTATAAAACTGTTTATTAAGCAAATGATTGAGTGTACATGTATTTACGCAATGTTTCCCAAAGGCACCCACGTATACTACTAGAAAAATGAAAGGATGAGTGTAAAGCCCACACGGTATCTATAAACATTGGGTAAATGTTAAGAAGGCTACAATTGAAAACCAAGCCTTCCTTATTTGGCAACAAGTCTTAAAGGTCCATTATTCTCTGGTCGTATTAAGACTCAGTGGCCACAGGGTGTGAATGTAATCCGACATGTGGCATATGTCATGCAATATGACATCCTGTTGTGACTAATTAGCTTGAGTAAATAGTATTTAATACTGTCTCAAGGTTATATTGACAAACTCTGCAAGAAGCACGGCGAAAAAGAATACTAATACTGTGAGTATAATAAACTTGCAGTGTAATTTAAACGGCCTTCGTCCGTTTCTCGAGTCACTGAGATTTACATAACACATGGAAATATCCCTTCAGATATTTTCTCTGGAACTAGCCAATTTGTTTACATATTTCCTTTTTAATTCTCGTACCAATTTGGGGAAGTTCCTGAATAAAAAACATGCGATGTCCATAAACTTCCAGACCAGTCAAGTTATTCTCCATACTCGCAATATTACAAATATGCGCACGTTGTAACCTATTTCTCAACTATATTATTACCTATTTTTTAACAAGTGTGTCTAGACATGGAAACCATGATCTTTGCGTCAAGGAAGAGAAACGGGACTTCTGGAAATCAGATTACACTAACGAGATCAATTTAATGTATTTAATATCCCCGTGTTAGTCTAATTGAATCAATTAACGGCCCCTCAAGTCATTTCTGGTAATATTATTGTTTGTAACAATCAGTGCCCTAGCCGGGGAATGGTTAAAAAGTTGGATGAGCAGATGACGCGAGATTGCAATATAGGGGAAACAATATGAAATTTTAATTTCATTTTAATACCAATTTTTGAGTACAGCTACTTTTTAAAATATAATATTGATTAATCTTGGTACCGGTAGTGTATAAGTCAGTGTCACGTTGTTGTGCAGTCTTTTTAAATGCACCGGGAATAGAACATTAACAGGCTTCGTCTGTAGCGCTTTTAAAAAATATAACTGAACAAGCTTGGTCTGAGTATTGCTGCTGGTTGACGGACTTTGACCGCAATTATTTTATTCCAATCCGTTTCTCATCCTGTCCTTGGTTATATCTGCCCCTGAGTTAGCAATCAAAATCAGACCAGTTACACATTATACTAACTCATAGCTCAATTTTATTTTCGAAATATTGTAAACGTAACAGGCGCATGTGGCGTGACGGGTTTTACATCATCTTACTTGATAAGATGTACAGAGTTAAAGCGAGATCAAGCCTTCTATCAAATATACACGGAGTTAAAGCGACATCACGCGTAAGCTAAAACTAAGTTCAAATATTGTTATTCAAACTTCCATATATGTAATTGATCACGATAATGACTCCAGTTAGCCTTGTCGTAACCTCGAGTTTTAAACTGTAGAATGAAAATTCCGTTTAAAAAATAGATGAATTATACTTTATTGGTTATTTATCTTTTATGATATTTGTTGGCAATGAATTATATGGTCCATTACGTTATCTAGAGTATTGAGATGAAAGATTAGCCGATTTTCGAACCGTGAGCACTTTGACAGCGGACCTGGATTCTGAGAAACTTGGTTTGACAGAAGGATTACCATTGACCAGATACGATGGACAGATAAGTCATCGTTCAGACAAATCATCGGAACATATCTAGAATGAGAAATAATAAATAAGTTCCCTATCACCATTAATTGACAGTAAACTGTCCAAACATATTGACCAATATCATGTTATAGTAATTAAACACTTGTTTTACAACATCTAGTTTGATAAGATGCACAGAGTTATGCAGCTCCATGGGTCTACCCAGTATTTCATTATCACAATTCATATATGAACATTCTACCCTGGTTTATTGCAATAGCTTTTACCGTAGGTTTACCGATGATATATTAAAGACAGATTGTCAGGCAGCGACGAAACATACACCCACCGCAGCTAAATCGTTCGAGCGGTCAACATCAGGGTTCTATAATTGATCTTTTGTAGCGGGAATGGAAAGGGGCATTTACAAGACAATTTCATTCAGATCTTAATTTTCGTCGTGTGAGGGTTCACTAAGGGCTACAAACTGAAACAAAGGCCTTAACTCTGGAACTTGAAATTCGATAGGCTTCTTTTCAATAGGATTCTTCGTTTGACTAATTTAAATGGTGAATATAAATTTCATACAGATCGGGTGATCACTTTTGTCATTATAACGTTCAACAAAGTGAAACAAGGGTCATTACTCCAGACTTAATTAATGGAAATTGGTGAAATTCGATAAGATTCTTCGTTTCACTAATCTAAATAATGAATACAGATCGGATGATACCTTTTATCATTAGAGCGTTCACAAGGGGCAACACAGTGAACAAGTGCCACAACTACAGAAGGAATTAACGGAAATTATTGAAATTAAATTGCAATCTTCATCTCACTAATGAAAACAACATACATCAACTTCAAAACAATCAGATGATAAATGTAGAAATTGTGGACGACGGACCATCGGGTGGACGATCGGGAGCGACGGCAATCTACGACCACGTATTCACCTGAGCGTATCTAAAGGGTGCAGGCCCAGATCCAGGATTTTGTCGAGGGGGAGGGCATACATACTGACCCTAAACAAAAACTAAAATCTGAGAATCCCATTGTTTACTGCAGGTGCTGGTCTGAACAGTGAAGACCAGTCTCACTGGGCTGCCATGGATCCGCGCCTGAGGTGACACAAATGATTCAGCGATTTTTAGACCGTCAGTGGCGGATTGAGAAGCAATCTCTGATCATATTCATTCACTAAATTAAAAGGTTAAAACTCCACAACAGTGAATGCAATGCATTGGAGAAAAAAACCCCCAAAAAACATTCAAGATCAATTGTGTCAACTTTTTGTCAGATCAATGATTATAGCCTAATTCATTGTTATGTTGCAAGTCTCAGGAGTTAACGACAAACTAAAACCTTTAACTATCGTGTTTTATAGATTGGAACCACAGTATTTATATATATCAAGATAGCAATAAATAGCAGAATCCATAGAGTTGTATTATTTATGTGATTTAAACACAGAAATTGTTGATTATATCATTCTATACTCGCATGTCACCAGTCAATAAATCATTTTATATATAGCAAAAACTGTTGTTGAGATTTGTCTTATATAATAATATTTTACCATCACCGGCTTTAAATGTTTCCGTCGCAGACTATTTTTAAGTCATGCTGTCACTTTGTTTAGATTCTCTTCGAATTTCAGTCGACAGGTTTTCATTTGTTCGGAGCAATGCCAAATTTACCTGTAGTGCTTGTACCTCTAAAGCTGGCCAGCAAATAACATTATGTGAGATAAGATAAAAAGCTGACAGTTCTCGCTATAATATTTAAAAACTAGATAATGTAAAGTTTAGGTAATTTGTGCAACATTTCAGTCAAATTGATCTACAGTGAACCGAGAATTAAGCGAATGAATTACAGCTTAGCCTCGATCATCGTTACTGAAGTCAGTACGATGACAACATAGTCTCGATTATCCATTTGTTGATTAAATCATGAATGAGAGTTGAGAAGCAAATGTGATCATAATTCAGTAAATATCGCAGGCTAGCGATGACATCAAGAGTTGGTATGATCGAGATATGTTAATTAATGTCTACTTAATAATAAGGGATAACATTTCAGGTCATAAGAAAGACATGAAATAGGCAGATTTAGCTCTCGCTTAATGTATGTTTAAACTCTTCTGAAATCAGTTTTGACTATCAAAATACCTTGACGGCGCTAAGCTCTATGAGGCCACAAACATGCTCACGTTAATCCCAGATGCAACAATTTGTCCATCATTCATCCCCGCATTGCACGCGCAGTGACCGGTGAGTTATGGTTAAAATCGGCGGAACGCTTCAACGCCATTTGGCAAGGAACAGCGTCTATCGCTCACGCAAACAACTTTCATGCCCTTCGGCTTTTGACTTGGTTTGGGGTCGGGAACTATATTATTTGCCCATTTAAGGTCAATGGAAGATCAGATAAAGAGCTGACTGTTCTCATTTTGCAGATAGTAATTATTCCCTGATTAAAGATACATTATGTACGATTAAGATAAAGAGCTGGCCATTCTTGCTATAATAGTTCAAACCTAGAAAATGAAAACTGAATATATCAAAGATTTCATTCAAATTACTTTATTCTGAGCAAAGTAATCACTGTTCGTGGGTTATACTAAATACCGGAAAAGAATGCCAGTCAAGTCGTCCACAAGCAAAGTCGTGCACACGAAACAGCTGGTTAAGTCGTCCACACCCGTTGGTGGAGTCGTCCACACTCGATGGTTGAGTCGTCCACAAGACTTAATTTATTTTTGAAGATATAGTAATGCGTTGGTGGAGTCGTCCACAAGACTTAGTTTAATTTGAAGATATAGCAATACGTTGGTAAAGTCGTCCACACGACATAGTTTACTTTCGGGATATGGATATTCTTTCTATAATCCGGTTAGGTAAATTTAAATCGTCATTGGATATAATTCCCTGATGGAACATCGAATACACGGAGAGAGAAACAGTGGATGTTTTCCCCGACAGACTCTCCATTGGAGAATTCCAATGATACGTGACATATCGGTTGGCATTATGCCAATAAAGCAGTTCTAAATCGATTTTTTATTTTATACACTATTTACACCGCAAACCCCCTAAATACAGGAAAACACACAAAATACCGGAAAACAACCTAAATAGGCAACTTGGAGCCTGGTCCTCAAGAAAATACAAAAAAACTAAACCTAACCCTAGCCCTAACCCACAACGTAAAAGCCCAACCCTAACCCCCACACATTTAGGCTTACCTATTTAGGGTGTTTTCCGGTATTAAGTGTGTTTATACCTAGCTGACACTAAAAGAAAGATCTTTTGGAGGACTATCATCATTTAAATCCCATGAACTCATTTCCCGCCAATTTTATCCCCACTCCACCCCACCCTCCACACACCTGCTACCCCCACCCCACCTCCCCACAAATCAAAACCGTTGTCCAGGGACATCATAAACCCTTATTTATAGATGGGCAGTAATAGAAATTTGTTATGACCGGTTGATGAGATGCTCCCTACGTAGAAACACAACGGGTGAGAGCAAACATACTTTTTATACGCCCACATTTTCATGTGGACGTATTATGTCGTCGCCCCTGTCCGTCCGGACGTCCGTCCGTCCGTCCACAATTTGTTTGTGGACTCTCTACAGGTCACAATTCTTATCTGATTTTGACGAAACTTGAAATATAGGTTTATCCCCAAAAGATCTCGGCTGCTTTCGATATTGGCATGTATCGGATCAAAACTTCATGGATTATGGCCCCTGATTGTACGAAAAATCACGTTTTTAGCTTGTGGGCCCTATAGAGGTCACAATTTTGAACCGATTTTGATGAAACTTGACATGCATGTTTATAACACAAAGATCTTGGTTCCTTTCGATATTTGCGCCTATCGGAACGTAATTTCCTGAATTATGGCCCCTGATTATCCGAAAAATCACCTTTTTATACGCCCACATTTTCATGTGGATGTATTATGTCGTCGCCCCTGTACGTCCGGACATCCGTCCGTCCACAATTTGTTTGTGGACTCTCTACAGGTTACAATTCTTATCCGATTTTGACGAAACTTGAAATATAGGTTCACCCCTATAAGATCTCGGTTCATTTCGATATTGGCATGTATCAGATCGGAACTTCATGGATTATGGCCCCTGATTGTACGAAATATCATGTTTTTAGCTTGTGGACCCTATAGAGGTCACAATTTTGAACCGATTGTGATGAAACTTGACATGCATGTTTATAACCCCAAAATCTTGGTTCCTTTCGATATTTGCGCCCATCGGATCGTAACTTCCTGAATTATAGCCTCTGATTGTCCGAAAAATCTTCCTTTTTAGCTTGTGGTCCCTCTGGAGGTCAAAATTATTATCCGATTTAAAAAAACCGTTTGAATATATCACCGTTACATGGTAATGAGGGCTGAGTTCAAATTTCGTGAAAATCGGACCAAAATTGACAAACAAAATGGCCGCTGTTTGTACGCGAATAGTGTGAAAATATGTTATATCAAGGTTGTGGACCCTATAGAGGTCACAATTTTGAACCGATTGTGATGAAACTTGAAATACATGTTTATAACCCCAAAATATTGGTTCCTTTCGATATTTGCGCCCATCGGATCGTAACTTCCTTAATTTTGGCCCCTGATTGTCCGAAAAATCGCCCTTTTTAGCTTGTGGTCCCTCTGGAGGTCAGAATTATTATCCCATTTAATAAAAACATTTGATTATATCACTGCTATATCGTAATGAAGGTTGAGGTCACAATTTTCATTCAATTTTGATGAAACTTGAAACACATGTTTACAACTTAACAATCTTTGTTCCTTTCGATATTTGTGCATATCGGATTGTAACTTCCTGAATTATGGCCCCTGATTGTACGAAAAATGACCTTTTTTTTTACCTTGTGGTTCCTTTTAGGTCAAGTTTATTATCGTATTTAAAAAACCGTCTGATTATATCACCGTTACATCGTAATGAAGGTTGAGGTCGAATTTCGTGAAAATCGGACAAAAATTGACAGCTGTTCTTGTCAGGCCATCCATCCTTCATCACTAACAAGGGGAAACCACGCCAGAAAATCTAGATGAACTTTGTCACCCAATGCAGGGATCAAACACCTAACCTCAAGGCTACCGAGCCAGCATCTTACCCACTTAGCAACATGATCCCCAGTCGAATTTGAAGCCTACTGAAATGCACCTTTATAACCAAAAGATCTTAATTCATTTCGATATTGGCACATATCAAATTCTAACTTAATGATGTAGGAAAAATCACTGTCGGTATTACTTGTTCTCTATCCATCTGTCGAAAATGTGGGCGTATCCTGCCTGGCAGTGCCAGCCTATCTTTTAGCTTGTGGTCCCTCTGGAGGTCACAATTATTATCCGATTTAAAAAACCGTTTGATTATATCACCGTTACACCATAAGGAAGGTTGAGTTCGAATTTCGGGAAAATCGGACTAAAATTGCCATACAAAATGGCCGCCGTTTGTACGCGAACACTGTTAAAAAATGGTATATCAAGGTTGTGGACCCTGTAGAGGTCACAATTTTGATTCGATTTTGATGAAACTTGAAATGCAAGGTTAGATCCCAAAGGTCTTGGTTCCTTTCGATATTTGCGCATATCGGATCGTAACTTCCTGAATTATGGCCCCTGATTGTACGCAAAATTGCCTGTTTTTTAGCTTGTGGTCCCTCTGGAGGTCACAATTATTTTCCGATTTAAAAAAACCTTTGGTTATATCAATTTTAATTCGATTTTGATGAAACTTGACATTCATGGTTATAACCCAAAGATCTTGGTTCTTTTCGATATTTGCGCATATCGGATCGTAACTTCCTGAATTATGGCCCCTGATTATACGCAAAATCGCCTTTTTTTAGCTTGTGGTCCCTCTGGAGGTCACAATTATTATCCGATTTAAAAAAAACGTTTGATTATATTACCGTTACACCGTAAGGAAGGTTGAGTTCGAATTTCGGGAAAATCGGACCAAAATTGCCATACAAAATGGCCGCCGTTTGTACGCGAATACTGTTAAAAAATGGTATATCATGGTTGTGGACCCTGTATAAGTCACAATTTTAATTCGATTTTGATGAAACTTGAAATGCATGGTTATAACCCAAAGATCTTGGTTCCTTTCGTTATTTGTGCATATCGGATCGTAACTTCCTGAATTATGGCCCCTGATTGTCCGAAAAATCGTCTATGGTTCCTCTGGAGGTCACAATTATTATCCGATTTAAAAAAACGTTTGACTCTATCACCGCTACACCCTACGGAAGGTTGAGTTCGAACTTCAAGAAAATCGGACCATATTTGCCAGACAAAATGGCCGCCGTTGGTACGCGAATAGTGTAAAAATATGGTATATCAAAGTTGTGGACCCTGTAGAGGTCACAATTTTAATTTGATTTTAATGAAACCTGAAATGAATGTTTATAACCTAAAGATCTTTATTCTTTTCGTTATTTGCGCATATCGGATCGTAGCTTCCTGAATTATGGCCCCTGATTGTCCGAAAAGTCGCCTATGGTCCCCTCTGGAGGTCACAATTATTATCCGATTTAAAAAAACGTTTGACTATATCACCGTTACAGCCTACGGAAGGTTGAGTTTGAATTTCGAGAAAATCGGACCATAGTGTAAAAATGTGGTATATCATGGTTGTGGACTCTCTACAGGTCACAATTCTTATCCGATTTTGGCGAAAAGTCACATTTCTAGGTTGTGTACCGTCACACCATAATCATTGTCTGCTTCGAATTTCATGAATATCAGACTGGAACTGACCAACAAAATGGCTGCTCCCAATACAGTATGAAATACTGGACTTAATGATGTAGGAAAAATCACTTTCGGTATTGCTTGTTCTTTATCCATCTCTCGAAAATGTGGCGTATCATGCCTGGCAGTGCCAGCCTATCTTTTAAATTTTGTAATAACACTACATTTAATTCTAAACTTTATAAAATCTCTCGGAGACTATCACTTTAATCTCATGTTAACATTTATCATAAGGCAAATCGTAAGCAATGCTATCCTACATAATGATCAAACTTATCCAGAGGCCATCACTTTAATCGTATGAACTAGTATATTCATCATATGCAATATATATTATAATACTTTACAGATTCTATCACTCTAATCGTAAATTTATAAATTTAGTAAATTGGTGTGGTTTCGATTCTCGGCTTGGCAAATATAATTTTTAGTTAACAATCTCCCACGCCATGTACGTAAGGCCACGTCATTATTGCGCAGCGGTAGCTCAGATCTTATGATCGAAAAACTGAGATACAGTCACCCCCAACCCCACTCATTTGTCGATTATGCCCCTTCTGCTCAGAAATTGAGACAGAATCCCATTTTTTAATAGAATGCAAAATGTACTCAGACCTTCGTTATGGACCTTTTAGAGAAATGCATAAGATAGACGAAAATTTCTATAAAATGTCTGTAAAAGAGAAAGTAATTTGTATTTTTTCTAGTGATAACAACCCCAGTATGATATGCAATTTTATATTTGACATGTTTCAAAGGAGATCCCGGTTTTTAAAAGATATGTGATATTATTTTATAACATGATATTGTATCTAATATTAATTTGTATTTTACAAATATATAGATATATCTAGTGTCCCATAGGCCATTATGGTCGGGCGGTGTTCTTTTTAATTAAGTTTTTAACTGAATTATGATATGTAAATGTACATCGTGTGACACTTTAATAAACATTTCTTCTTCTTCTTCTATAATTTTAACTCAGGGGCCATTGCTACAGTAAGGTGTGCAATTCAGCCCCCCCCCCCGCGCGTCTCTCTCTGCTAACCAATTAACTTCAGATAAGTTTATTTCGGAATACCATCATATCTTTACAATTAGGCCCATCGGTTTGTGTTTGATTTCTGTCTAACATAATTATCAAATTGGTCTCTGAATCATATTCATATACGTTTATATTTCTATTTCACGAGCACACACTCCCATGTTGTTTATGACAATCTTTTTATATAACATTATAGTATCCATCTTGTGTAAAAATGAGTAATGTATTTGGTTTCGATGGTTAGAGTGGTCTTCTTTCAGATGAAAGTTGATGTTTGCCTGAAATGCTACGGGTTTTTTTTCAGTCTAATGTATTTTGAAATTTTTCAGTAACCCATTAGTGAGCATCCTTCACCCACACATACTTATGGCCTTTCAATTATATCTTTAAATTTACTACAATTTTAAGAAAAATCTAAGCTGGTAAGTGGAGTTGGACTTTTGTCAGCATTAATCAGGTTTGAATAAGACCCAGAAGGCAGTGCAATATATTATTTTTTCCATAAATATCCGAGAATGGCGTTGCAACTAGATCTGAAACCGATGACGTTGCCCTGGCCCCTAATGACACCCGCCGGCTAAGGAGGGAGGTTCTGAATGCTTAGGCCCTATTGTGTTGATGAGCGCGTCGATGGAGTAGGGCTTCTGAACTATAAACGGTGCCTTATTTATCGCTCATTATAAGGTCGATCGAAGGTGTAACATCCGATAAATTTCAGTCTGTAATGAACATTCATTTTGATCAAGACCACCAGTAATTCCCCTTTATTTATAGCCTTTAGGAAAAGTTCGAGTCGGTCAAATATAAAAGAATTAACATTGACATTAATTTGAAAATACACGGGCGATCTGCAGCCATAATAGGTTTTCACTCGACTGTGACAAATTTCAGGAACAGTTAGAATTATTTTGTTTTTCATATACATCACCGTTTTGGTGCGCATCAAATCACAACTTCCCTTTATTTATAGCCTTAAGAAAAGTTCGAATGCGTCAAAGACAAGAGCATTAACATTGGCATCAATTGGAAAACATATGGGGTGCCTACAATTATATAGATTTTCACTCGACGGTGACCAATTTAGAAAATGAAATGAAATGGGGTTTAACGTCCCGTAGCTACGAGAACGTAGCTAAAAACGTTGAGATATACTGATGTTCTTGTTTTTAGCTACGATTGGGAGCCTTCAGTTTGACGTGGCAAACTCAATTTCTTTATTAATGCATGTAACATCTTTAAAATAAGATAAGTTAATACTCTTATCACTAATTAAACTTACAGAGGCCAATGCGGTGGCACAACTATCGCCTAACTCCAAATATTCGCATTTGAATTACTGAATCTATATATTTGTCAGACATCCACTTCCATTGATATACACGTGGATGTCACTTAGTATTTCCACATGTAATTGCGTTTTTGATTGGCTGTTATAAAGCCTAAGATTGAGCGCCCGCCCACATTATGACAGCTGTTAGACTTCACTGCTCTAAAAAAGATGGCGGTCTTAGTAACGGCATAACGCCTCGATTTTAAATGCGATGATTTATACCCGTTCCAGGTAGGATTATATGCTTAATTGTAATTGAGTGTGGCAGAAATATTATAAATAACAATAATCAATCGTTGTTTTGATGAAAAATATTGTCAATTTTGCATAATATTAGCGGTTGTGAATCACAATCGCACTTGCAACGCTACTGAAATGCAAACAAATTTCATCTGTCACCACGGAGGGTTGACAGATGAATTATTTTATCTAAACGTCCCGCTGTTCTGCTCCTAAACTGGGCTAATGAAGACGGGCATATGCCATACAGTGTGCTATGAGGGAAATTTTGGCCGGACAGCGGCGCTACGGCCTACTTTTATATCGAATTCCAACTGCCAAGTGATATTTTACGAGTACGCCAATGTATACACGGGACTAGACACCTGTCCTTGTCAGATTTGTCAATTTAATTCAACATTGATGTTGTGATCTTACCAGGATAAGATGGGCTTCTGATATCCAATATTCAAGACAAAATAAAAAAAATTATTATTGGCACACGAATCGTGTACCATAATCCGTTTCTGGCCCATTTTTAACAAGAAACGAGGCTACACGGCGAGGCATGGTGAGCATACGAAATAATGTAGACTGGAATAACCAGACGCTAGAGATTGGCATGCTACTGAGACTTCAGGCCTATTTCGCCGAACACAACTGATTTTAAATTAGAGTAAAGACGGAAATGAATGAATGTAAATCAATTTTTTATACATTCATATAAGATTATTTCATGCCTTGCGACCAATTTGGGTAAATTTCTTGGTCCCCAATATTAGCGATTTAGCTCCTTTAATATTTGACTATATTTGTTGAAGTGAGCATCTACCAGGCATGGACCATGCAGACGGTGGTTTAATTCGGCGCCTCACTAGTATATGGACAATGCTTAGCACGAGTACGCCATTTGTTCTGGAAATGGAGTTTGGGTTTCAGTTGGGAGTAATTATCTTAATCAAGACAAAATGCCTTACGGCATGTTAGTATAGAAAATATACATTACATTGATGACACAATTATGCCGAGAATAATGATAAAAAATACTGGCCACAAATACTGTACACTTAATTTAACTTTCATCGTGGTGAGCATGTTAGTTTGTAAGATACAAGAACTGCGAGGTTGACAGGACGACGAAGTGGTCTGGTAGGTCGCCCAGAGCAAGGATTAGACTAAGTTCCTTGGTGTAGTCTTTAACAGGAAAAAAACCCGGTGAGGCTTTTTAAGGACTGCAGGATTTCGTTAAATGAAAACTCCTGGGGAATTCCCTATTCCGGTCTGCATAACGTTACGTTCTGGCGTGGTGCACAACTTTCTAAGCAACACGCTTAAGGTGCATGTTGTGCAGTAGGATCCCATCCATTCGTAGAAGTGTGTTCAGACCAAACACAGTAAGTACAGTAATTATGCGAATAAGACGTCGGGTATTCAGAAACCGGAGAAGCATTTCATTGTCTGTATGAAATGAATCCTGTCTGCAAGGGACACGCCGGGACAGTTTTTACCCCCCAATCCGCATCACGAGTAAGCCACTTTTCTTGTAAAAGTGGTGGAAGAAACAAAAATATCCTACCGAGCTTATGTATGGGAAGGTTTGACAAACCGTCTAAAATCCGAGGCATTTGAATAATCCACGCACACAGGTCTATAAAAGATCAAGCATTTGTTTAAAACCCATATTTCGTGTATGCTCTTACGCTGAACGATTCACGTTTGGATGTTTCTGAAATCCCCTAGAATTTAAAGGTTTTTTGTTAGGGGTAGGGTCGGGAGTGAACTTCGTATTAACATCACGACCATTGTGGATTCGCTAGACTGTCTATCGAGCGTGGGATAGTGTATGTGGTGTGCGTCGTACTTTTGTACATCGCAATAGGGTATCGAGTGTTGTTATTTTGATCCATTCGTATTTATAGGAAACCAAATTGGACGTTTTATCTTGACTTATTAGGTACACCACCTAACTGTTGGTTCTATGTTGCAGTATCTCTAACACATCTTAGAAAGTCTTTTTACACAGTTTAAAGTGCAGTAATAGCACGAAGGCGTTACCATTTCTAAATAGACTTGGCGAAATTAAATAAATAAGATTCATCTGTGTTTTACGAACAGCCTTTATTTCAGCAGAATCAACGAGTTACCATAGCTATCGTAAATTATCCTACAAGTTTTGATTAAAGAACTTGAACATTTCATTTAAATACTATAAAAATATCTTTTAAAGACTTAATAATCGATTCTGTATATATGCAAAAACTATTTTGTTTATGCTTCCATATATAGTTTCTCAAAGTTCCAATTCGTGTTTAATATGGTTCAGCGGTAGCTATGCAAATGGGACGTCGGATCTTCAGAAATCCAACACGCATTTCATTGGTAATAGTTAATGTGTAACCTTTCAAAGAATGTCTAGGTTAGAAAATGAAGCATTATCAAAGAATTTTAAGATAAAACAGCGTCTGGTCGTTCTAGTCAACACAATGACATTCGCATTTTCTAACAAACTTCTACAAAAGTCAATGGATGTTTAAAAATAATGTAGGCGAAGATTGATAATACTCTCGTCTACGCTTATCGATATATATGGACTAGTTTATACTCAAAACAACACATATATATCAATAAATCACAGGAGCCCTGGGGCTAAGGACCTGACTCGGTTTTCAAAAATTATAGATAACTATTTATTACTACGGCGATTACTGTTGTATTAATAACTACAAGGTTACCATCTGTTTCCAATCTTCTTTACTTTCCGTTTTCATGAAATTATAGGTGTCAATGTGAGATGTGACATATTGCAGACGGCAACGTAACAACAATGTGTGATAGCATAAATGAAAAGCAGTAAATTAAGAATATCTATAGAAACGTTATATTATAACACCATTAGTATCAACCTTAACCCACTGTTTACAAAAAGAAATATCCATAAGAAAAAAACAACAACAAAAGCAATGAATTACTGATATAGTTTCAAGTTTGTATTTTTTATGTTCACTGCATGGAGGTTTTTAATAAAGTCTCCACTGCTGGTAGATTAAAACCGATGTTTCCACAACTGTTTATTTATCTTTTATTTAGAAAAACATATTTCCTGGGATGAGATGAGTCTACAAATTTAACTTGTTTAACCTATCACAGAAAAGTCCATATCTTTTTTTATCAAAGCACTCTTTGTTAAAGGTTTTTTAATACGAATTTGAGTCAGTGGTCTTTACTTAAATATCACTACACCTGATGTCATTCGGTATTTTGTTCTTTCTAACACATGAAAGTCCTAATTGGTAGATAGGCCTACCTCTCACTGGAGCAATGAATGTCACTGGGGATAAAGAAAGACAAGCCAGATTTTCTGATATTAATTAATAATTATCTATTAATTACGTGAGACTAATCTGTAATTATCACCAGAAGTGAACAGACGGACCAATATGGCAGACATCTTCTTTGATCAAATTACAAACATCTGCGCCCTCATTTACAGTTGTCTGTTGTAGCCTCATTGAATTACTGCCATCAATCCGGTAGGAAGGCCGACTTTACTTCCGCAGTGAAAACATTTTTTCTATGCCAGTACCCACTTCAGTGCAATCAGAGGCGTCTCTGGTTCAATAAAGAAATGGAGTTATTATTCAAGTCGTTTAAAGAAAGCTCAACCAGAGATCTTTATAGATCCGAGATCATTTCATTTGAATACCATGGGTATTTTTTTTAATAGAAAGATTGTTCCACTTATATCGCCAGATTGTTCTGCCTAATCAAAAATAGAAATGTCTTTATCAAAAAGTTCACAACACATTTTAATAACTGTATATCACACTTTCAAATAACAGTTTGTATATTAAAGTTTATTAAAGTCGCGATTTTATGATTAAACTATCATAAGTCTGGTGATAGGATCATACAATTTTATACAGCCTAGTCATCTATATGCAATAATTACTTTGACTTCTGTAGATGTTTGTTGTTTTTTAAAACGAAACCTGACTCAATTTCAGTATCTTCCACAAAATGAAGCTTGTCCCCTCTGCTTACTATCTTGTCAGTTTCGTAGCAATTAAACGTTTGGTCTGGAGTGTTTTACTTGTTTCCAATTAAAACGGAGCGTTTCTTGATTTGATTGGGATCTTTACAGTATTGCCTAAGTTCTCTAAAACTGCAAGCGTGATAACAACACTCACATGTTATCCCCTGTTCTCCATATGATGATCTTCTCTTACTCAAATATGAAAAGGCATCTCGTTTTCCAAGAATTATATTTTTCAAATTATGGGCTGTATCTGTAAAAAACAAAAATAAATTAGACTTATCATTAAGGTGCACTAGCACTGTGGTCGGTCGACATTCAGGCACGTTTACATTAGAGGGTATGAACCATTTCAGAGGTGTTCAACGATTGTTAATGTAAAAATAATTGCGATACGGGAGAATGTGATTTTGATAGGTATATGCTTCTTATTGATATTTGTACATTACCCGTGATAGACATATACCGGGTATGTTTAATACGTCAGAACATCTTTATTGTCGCTCTCAAAAATCTTTATTACGTTGATGGCATTTCCTTTTTAGTCAGGAAAACGGGTGGGTGGGTTACTCTGTTTTTGAATATTAATTATTATGTATTATTTCCTCAAATAACGTTCGAAACCTTTCAGTGGAATAAGAAACACACAAAATATGCCCGAATCAGATTTTAGTATACTAACCTTCGTCACTTCTTTTTCTGAACCATTTTTCTCTGTAACCACCAAATGATAGACAAACTAGAGACAATAGATCCGGTAACCGTCGACCACACACACCCCGTGGGGCTTCTCGTTTTGTTTCTAATGTACATGTCCACTCTAGATGTCCTAACACAGTTCCTAGATTAAGAAAGAGAACTCCCAATAGAACTAAAGGACATTTACACATCCCTTCCATGGCACTGTCGTTCGTTGATTTTTCAGCGAATTAAAGGCACCTGTAGAATGAAAGAAAACACACAGATTAATTATATTTCAAAGCTATAAATTTCACTATCAATACTATATTATGTAAGTTGTTTTTCGAAATTTAAATTAATATCGAAACAACATTTACACAAGGTCGCCACTGTTTAGAAAATGATATAATGGTAATCAAAGTGATATGAACATCATCATGCAGCTTGTTGGCTAACGATGTTAAAGGAAACGGCGTCAATAGCAATGTATTAACATAACCTTGTTATTCAATAATTCTGACTTTCAAAGAGATCAGATTTCTTCTCAGATCAATATCAATTGGAACATGTGGTGAATTATAAAATCGCAGAATAATTCATACAAGCAACATTTACGTAATACCACAAAAATTGTTTCTGCGTGACTGTACCAGACGTGTGCATACACTGGAAAAATAATCTTAACAATAAGATTGTCGATATAAATATGTACATAATAATTCAAAGAACAAATAGATGAGTCATATTATGTAATTGGCCGTGAACACTTCCAAACTTTTATCTTATTTGACTATTATCAAAAGCCTATCCAACCTCGTGGGTTTCTCCAGGTACTCCGGTGTCCTCCTCCTCCTCGTCCTCCCCCCTCTCTCTCTACCCCTCTCTCTCCCCCTCTCTCTTATTAATAAAATGTTTTTTCGTCAAGAAGTACAGAGATTCCCTTCTCTATAAAAGCAAACCTTCATACATCATATACATTACATTCAGACATTAAGATAAACTGTACACACTAGAGCAATTTTACAACCAACTGATCAGGATTAAAATGAGAAACCCTTTTAAGAATATTTATGTACTTGACTGAAAATGTCAAATTGTAACCTTCTCAAAAATCCTTCACAGTTTAATTCGTAAGGTTTCTGGACATGTTTACATTTACTTTTGACATTTGATTTATTATCAGATGTGACTATCATGAATAAAAGCGTCTTTTCTCACTCAAAATTGATTCAAAGTTCGGTCCATAGGAATGGTATTTAGAAGTAAATTCAATTAAGCAGTAATTCAAAGGAAAGAAAAACTTCGGATACAAATAACGGCGAAAGATATATAGTCTATTGAACTCTCTAAAGCTAAACATAAGGTTACGGTACTGTAAAAGAACACTTTTATACTAACCTAATAAAACTACCAAATTAGACAGCAAACCTTTTTCAGCAAGATCATGTGAAGGATGTTCATCACAACAATATGAATATAAGCACTATTCCGTTCCAGGAATTAACCTTGTCACTCCACGTTTATCATAATCCCCTACTCCGCTCATTTACTCAATAAAAAAAGGTTCTTGGTCAATTTAGCAAGTAGTTCTTAATTTAACCATCTCATTATATCTGTTGCAAAAACTGTGTGTAAAGTTTCACACTCTAGGTTTCTTGTTGGAATGACGATAATGGCTTCCATAACATTATAACCAGATGGTCAACACAACAAAATTCATCATGTGACCAACCATGCAGCTACATTTGTTTTGATCATAATGAAAAAAGATCAGTTTTAGTCGGCTACATGTTTATGAGTACGTCTGACCGCTAATAATAAACAGGCCAATGCACTGGTCATTTACCCCGTCTGGCTGGATACACTTTGCACTGATTCGGGAAGATCGTACCGGTTCTCTTGCAGGGTCGTTGCCATGTAAACAAATCCCTAGTTTAGCCGACCTTAAATTGCATATGGTTATCAGTGAACATGATGACCTCTTGTTGGAAGCTCATCTGTTACTAGCTCATGGGCATTATATAATTAATTCAATTACCTCGAGATAAAAACCGGGTGTAAGGTTGTTAAAAAGAGTTTGCAAAAGATTTTCAGTTGATAGCTAAAGTTTAAAAAGTACTAATTTGACAGGTCACCTTTTTCCCCCATACTGTTAGGACTTGACGTTTAAATGAATGGACATTTAAAAATCGCCAGTCAACAGCAGTACAAAACAAACTTAGGTTGAAATGTGAGTGGTTTATTCACATTCATAAAAGTTTCGGGTTTAAAAAAACTCTTTATCGCTTGATCCAACTCTAACCGCTACATAGATCTACCGTTCGGTCCAGTCCCTGCTTGTCTTTTTAAGGCCCCCCACCTCCATTCTCGGTTCTTAGTTTAAATGCATAATTACCGGGGATTGTTTTTACGTGTTCGACTTGTAGATAATATTTATAAGAAATATCACTATAACTGATACCGACAGGGTAGGATTTGAATCAGATTTACAGTAAAACAGCTGAGCCCACAGAATTTATCACCGATTAAGTAACTCATTGTGTCGTGTGAGACCCGCTTGCCTATTTTGATTTGAGAGTCTTGGATATAGTTTACGATGGATAGTTGTCTTTAAACACCCCTTTAAACGTTAAGTGACTTATATCAATGAATTAAACATGTTTACTTTTATCCCCACCTGTTAAAGTATCTAAGTCTCTAACTCAATATCATTCAAAGTCTTAAACGTTGTGAACGCGAATTATATGTCAATTCAAATCCACTTTGATATTGTAATCTTACCGGGAAAAGGTAGGCTTCTGATATCCAATATTTAAGACAAAATAAACATATTAGCGTTGGTACACGAATCGTGTACCACAGTACGTTTCAGCGTCATTTGTAACAAGTTACCAGAAAGAACGAGGCTAAACATATTCATTTCCACAACTCATGTCAAATGGTGATGCCATATCTTTTGTGGAGAGCATGCGAAATAGACTGGAATAACCAGACGCTCGATATTGTCATTCGGTTGAGACTCGTACCGTATTTCGCTGGACATAACTGATTTGAAATTTGAGTCAAACGGAATCAATTGAATGTAAATATGTTCATATAAAAAAATATTGTTTATTATATGCGTTGCGACCCAATAGGGGCAACTTCTAGGTGCCAAATATTAGCGATTTAGTTCCGATAAGCCACTCACTGTCAGATCATTCCATTGAATCAAAAGTTGTTCAGAACAGGGGTTTATAAGATTTAGATGTTCTCGAAATGAGGAAATAATATATTCAAACATTGAGAAGTCGCGATATAACCGAGGGGTGCCAGACCTACTAGTCCAGAGAAATTAAATAAATGTTACACCACTAAAAGGCGAGGCCATTTCATTGAATAGAAAGCTTAGTTCAATCAACTCTTACCTTTGTATCATAATAACTACTTTATACTAATGAAAGCGCGTTTATATTAGGAATGACCATAGGCAAAATGTCTGATTCCATATTATCCTTCGGCGAAGAAATAAAATACACTGTTGTTGTTATATATCTACATAAATATACCAGAGTACCGTCTCATTATTTTCTATTTGCGTTAGATTTTCTCCATTGGGCTTATTATTTTCAATCATATCTTTTAATAATTATAGAAAAGTCACTAAGTAATTCTGAATGATTAGAAGAAGCGATGCGAGGCGGGGGCAGATGATAAAGGGCGCTATGTTGACAGAATCTAGGAATTCGCCTACCTAATAAATTATTCTTGTAAATTGCCTGCTCAATTGATAAGCTATAGTGGTTAACCCAGATACAATTAAACAAACGCCTAAAATAACAACCGTATAAACCGCCCTAATATTAAAATTGTATAATACAAATGGTAAATAAAATCCCCAATTCTTGCACATGGTGCCATATTGAATACAAATCTATTTGATATCAAATATGGCAAAATATTTTCTACGAATTATGATACAAAAAATATTACAACAAACGAACAGCGACATTTTAACTTTCAAAAAGCATGCGAATAAAAATTCCAGGTGGCTTTTATGTAGCTGTATAGCTATTTTCTAGATTAAAGAAATTGGAGTTAATAATTTATACCTAACGATATAATATTTAAATAAACCCTTCGGCGTTAAACGCCTGCACAACACAATGATGTCATTGTGGAACTAACATATCCCCAGGTGTCATAAGCAGAAGCAAGAAAACTGGGTACGCCGTATAATACAGGCTCCCCAAAAATAATGGAAGCAAACACAAATCCTGTGTAACAAACGTTTTAGACCATTCCATACCAACCCAGCGCCCCTGGTGAAACAACATGCCCATAGAATGCGCTACCGAAAAGACAGGAAATAAAAATATCCACGACTGATCCCTTTCCATTGAAAAGACACAAAAACACCCATTACTTACTTTTACCTCAACAGTGTGTGCAATACGTAATACCTCTTATAAGTGCCATTAGATTCAATACAAATATTCATTCAGATATACTTATAATACCCCCAAAATCGGCTTGACATTTATTGTTTGGTTGACAACTCTTTAATATTTGTGCTACAAATTGGAAGATTTTCAGGTTGTTTTAGACTGTGTGAAAAACTAATCAAGCCTAATGACCTGTTAATAGAGTACCAATAAAAGTACAGCGGTATTGTTACTCAACATCAAACAATTCTCGGGAATAAAACTGTTAAACACAAACGGTATTGTCTATCCGATTATAGTATCCGACTGGTCTATAATGTACCTTACCCGATCCTCTAGATCTGATGGCTCTACCCTTCAACTACGATGATTCACAATATGACATGGGATTATTACACTTAATCTTCATATTACTACACATGTGTTCTTATAAAGAGTTCGTAGATTAGTAAATGTTTTACATTATTACAAAGATCTTAGGAAAGTCTAGCATAAAACCTTATTGCACTTCCATTGATAAAGATTTTTCAAGTTTACATAGATCAGAGGCTAAGTGAGAAGGACTCAATGGCGAGCTTTGCGTCATGGTTTAGAGTTTTTGCATAACCTCGCAACTACTCTAGCCCCCCCCCCCCATTCGCACATACATATAAATATTATTTTGGGGGGACCGGACAGGATCTTGTTCCTCATGCAAAATCATGGGTCACCACGGCTCAACGTGGATTCAGTGTCAAAGGATATTCTATACATTGGCACAATCAAAAGACGCGTTTTCAACCCAGTTTCAATATTTTGAGCGATTTTTGAACCTGTCTATACCTGAACCCAAACCCTTGTTCGCTATATAAGTAAGTAGAATCTAACCAAGTCAAGATCTTAACGTGCGTTTGTTCAATATTCCGAAAGTGGTGTTCCAAGATTATAAAGTGGCAATTCCTTGGTGAAAAGTGGACCTGTTTTGGTCCCTCTTCCCCTGGTGGACGAGAAATTTTGAAAAATCGGACGTGATTTGGCGCATTCTAGCATAACTCCTGGATGGTAAAAAAACCATCTTTATGGCTAGTAGCATCTTTTTTCAGTGGAACACTGATGTTTCATGAAATCTTTGCCATCTATTATTGGATGATTTGGATGGACTTGTGGTCTAAATTGGTGTACCATTGACTTACAGACACATCTTTCCCTAAATTCGGAATGTTAACTTTTTACCTCCCTTTGATCCTTAATTAGTGGGCCAATGCCACTAAAGCCCACTGGTAGACTAATTAGGGTAAATTACTATGTACTTGATCAGGAATTTCACAGGTGTGTAAATGAAATAAACGTTAGGGAAATCTATCACGTCAATATAACATGAGAAAGAAAAACAATAATTAGCCCGGTGTCCCACTGTGAAAAAAACGTTGCCGCTTTGTAAATTACAATCCCCAAGCGGTTCATCAATAATTACTTACTGGCCAAAACAATACTATAACCAATTGACGCTGAAAAGCACAGATAAAGATAAAAAAAAAAGCAGTGGACACTTTCCCATGATAATTGATTATATTATCTATATATTTATTTTTTTTATCTGAAACTAAACTAAAAAAGAGTTAATTTATAAAATGACCTTATTATTGAAGGTTTGTATGGTTAGCAACGTTTCATTTATTGTCAATGGACGAGACTAGGTTTAAAATTAGATCCCTAATGAAAACATCAGTGAGACGTCAATGTTAATCAAAGGTTTAAATTGATTATATGAGTGTCAATTAGTTGACAGACATATTACTATCATTTATTTATCTGTGGAGAACGCGACCTTAGACATAATATAGGCCGACAGTTACAAGTGTGACATCCACTGCTTCGACGTGCCTTTGGTTGGTTTGAAGTTTGTAGGGTTTTTTTTATTTTAAAGTGGTTTGGGGTTAAAGTCCAATGCTATCCTTCAGTTACGATAATACACGATACATAACCGTTCGTACTAAGACAAACAGCACCACTACCACCACCACTCCTAAACAAACATCTAATAACATTTAATATTATGAGAGAGGCATTGTTAAAAAGCTAAATCTACCTATTTCAAGTCTTACGTTGGCCAATTATTAATCATACATTTATCAGAATGACAAGCCCATAATTAACTCCCTACACCATCGGATTGCTCCGATTTTAATGGATTGATTGAAACAAGATGATGATTTAATAATTTAATTTCAAAATGGATAATCGAGACTTTGTTAATTGTCGTAATTTTTAAGCTATTATAGCGAGAACTGTCAGTTATTTATCTAAATCTTAAATAATGCATCTTTAAATAATATATAAAGACACGTTGGTTGGTGAGACTTATCGCTAAAACATATGCAAAATAGAAGTTTCTATTCTACATAAAAAGTACCACGGAGCTTCTAATAGTTTTACAGGACGATGGCGGGGATTTCTAAGAGTATTCCCCGAATTATTCACTTGGTTATCTGTAACGACTCCTGTAGGAAATTATACTAGTTTGAAATGCGACGCATTTGAGATTATTCAACTTTCCTATTAAAGCTAACCTCAAGGCTAGCTTAACCTTCCCACAAGACAACACCCGTCTCGCATTTGCCCATGGCAAAACCCAAGCCAATATGACTTCCCACAAGACAGCACTCCGTATCAAGGTGCAGAGAGTAGAATATTCCGTACTTAAATACCACCCACCGAAAGTGTTCTTGCTTAGAATCTTAAACTATTATTCCAAAATTAATATATATTTTTCATCTTAGATAACTTAACAAAACACCACCCTAGTCGATCGAGGATATGGTGATGCTTAAAAATATTGTAGTTAATTTCTAAAGATTTGCTCACTAAGGACACCATTTCCTGGCAAACTCCTGCTACTTGAAATATAACCATCACCATTTATGAAATATTAAAATTCCGGTTAAAATTTACCCCTTCCCCTATCCCCTTATTACCATCAACACATCCCCTTATTACCACCAATATCCACAATACTGACTTTTGTGATTTAATATTTAAGTCTTACTCAAAAGTGGAGACTAGCTGCAAAAAAAATCGGAGCGGTTTCAGACACTGTTGGTCAAATTGTCTCAACAGCTAAGTGTAACCCTCACTCCGTGATTCTTAATACAGATTAAGTCAGAAACTGACACCTACCTAAAGTATCAAATCTAAAACATTAAAATATAAGACTTACATGTACTTGACACCAAGAAAAGGTATAACCAACTTACTTGGATCGTTGAAGTTCAAATCAGTAAACTTATTATCCCGATAGAGACTTTCCTTTATATATAGTTCCTTTTTCAGACATGCATAAAATATTTAACATTTGATCTTAAGCATCAAAAAAGAGACCGCCCTAGTGACTGACATGTTCCCCTTACCTTAATTTGAAGTCTTATTGTCTGCTATCATTCCATGATGAGACCATTTGTTGCTGCTGGAAGCTCACGTCAGAAATAAAGTTGAGATTTCCTATCACTCCCACCACCCACGCATCAAAGCTTAATTAGTATCGATATGCTTAACGCTATAGTTGTTAAATCGATGCCACTACAAGCCACGTCACATACTACAACCTTTCTAAAATCATTAGTTTATCAAGTTCCTTATTAAATTGTTTATAGGGCTTTGAACTGTCTACAAAATCCATGAATGAATACAAAGTCAAACATTTACAATTTATTTTATGTCCCCGAGAGAAGAATACATTACTCATATCATGGATTTCTTTACACGATTAGTGGACTTTTTATAAAAAGGTTACATATACTTGTGCGGAATTTTCTAGAAATATTAATTGATCGTTTTTCATAAACCATTGAAAGTAGTTCATCAACACTGGATTTAATGAGGCAAAAGTAAACTTACATCTAGAGAAAAACATTTATTGTGTTGTTAGCGCATAAAAATAGTAGTTTTTTTTCTTAAACAAAAAATTCAATGAAGAAGATACTGTATATGTGTGACGAAAGTGTTAAATATTTCTATATTAACCCCAGTCCTCTTTACCCTGCATCGATTTAGCAACTATTTTAGATATGAATTTTCAATATATTCATTTTTCATTATCTATTTTGAACTATCATAGCAACAATGGCCAGCCCTTTTTATTTTATCTAAGTCTTACATAATTTTAATATAAAACACTGAGAGTCCTCTCCACTGAGAGTTCTTGGCTTAATATAGCGAAAATGAAAAGGACAGAACAGGTCTAACAATGTTTTCCATTCTGATCTGGCGAACAACTAACAGCGAGTTCACAAAGATGACGAATAGGTAACCCCGACCCAGAGTATCCATATGGCGTTATAGTATGGGGACGGATTTGTGGCCACAGTTACAGACAAGCAGTTGTGCAACCTCTGGCAGCGCCTTTAATGCAAAAACAACAATGGGTTACCAATTTGCAGCATGATAATACCCGACCACCGCTAGATGTTCTCTTGACATGAACAAAATAGAGCACCACTGGGATTATCTTGATGAACAAACGGTGGCAACGGACACCTCCTCCCACAAACCGACATCAGCTTGGGGAAGCTTTAGTGCACGAATGGCAAAGGATTCCCAATGACATCATTATCGCGGCTGTCGACATCCACGTGACATGTATCGATGCCCACGGCGGCCACATTCGGCAATCCTCAGCAGTCTTCGGTACCCTACATTTTAACCCGCTTGTATGGCGAATTCCACCATCGGGATTACTTTCGAATGACGCCATTTTGAGAACTTCTTTCTAAAAGAACCAAATTGTCATAATAAGTAAACCGGAAGCCACAACACAACGGTATGAGTGTAGCGACATCACTTACCGCCATTCATCCGAGATAAGATATAGGTTACCGGGGTCTGCCGAGGTTTGTGGCGGCCAAACACCCTATTCATGCCTTGCCCTGTCAAATCACCAGGTTTCAAATTAAGGACATATTCGAGGGCCCCCTGATTGACTCATGTATGTGTACTTATTCATCTATGCCTCAATGATCTTTAACCCTGGCTTATGACAGTACACTATTGTCAATGTTTCATTTTTTGCTCCAGACATCAGGAACTGATTAAAATAGTCATCGTTTAAATCAAAACTGTCCTTTTCTTTTATGGAACGTGTACACGGCAGTTTCATTAACTAAACATCAAAGTTAGTGTATACATAGCATTTCAGATCATTTGTGCAAGAATTGGGCTATTATTCATTATTTCGGCTTTTCTCTGCTACCCATTAATTGATTCTAAATAAATGTAATTTTGCGAAAAAAAATGTAATAATCTGTCAATTGAATTCAAAGTATGAAAATGCCTCGATGGAAGGTTGCGAAATAAAAATTCCTCCGATAAATTGGTGGCAACTAAAGGGCAATGGAGTTAATTATAATATAACAGACAAAACAAATAATAGGCATTTGATTGTCGTAAACATCTTGAGCTTTATCCCCCTGATGTCAATGTTACAAAATTGTTAACATGATAGATGGAGATGGCGACTTTATAAACATAGTAAAACACAAAATTAGTATCTAAATCAATGGACAACAAATATACTTATTATACAAATGAAGATGATGCCAGTGACGGATAATCGTTTGTTCGTTTCTGGAGCTTAACGTCGACGTCCACCAAGGGTGATATCGTAAACGTAAGACCGTTAATCAAACACAATGTATTATATACTAAGAGAAAGAGATATGTTGCCAAGTGCCCAATCAATATTCTAGATGTACATATTGTGCCGACATTATATCTTCACGTAGTATTTATTGATTGTCAAACATGTCGTTAGCATTCAAAATCTTCATCGAAAACAATTTTGTTTTCTAAACTGAAATTCCATAAATAAAATAGGATTCATTGAAAAACAACATCTGAATGAAATGTTTTCCTCTTCTTCGTGGTTTAAATTGAACAGTTTGTTATCGTAGAATTTAAATTTAGCGAATTAATAAAATATTATGTGCGTCATCTATGTAACGGTGAAAACACTTAAGAACATAACAACATTTTATATTAGGAACTATATAATATATTCTAATTCTAATTTTTAATCAGAACATCAAACGTAAGTATAAAAAATCCCGGGGGAGTTTGGTGCTTCCATACCGAACTGAACACTGATGCCTTAATAACCAAACTGCAAGCTGGTAGAATCAGTCATATTTATTGGTGGTCAAATCGCTAAACATTTTTAAATTTAAAAGTTTGGTATAAATCATTTGTTGTAAATCACTCTTATTTGGACTTTCCACTATCCACAACATCGAAGCACAGCAACAAGAATAATAGTCAAATTTAAACATATTATAACCCCCGAATATTATTCAGATACCACAATTCCGGGACATTCTCAGCCTGTGTTCATGCCTCATGGAATACACCTATCGAACAAGCAAACTCATTTTCATTATGGACACCCAAAAACGTCTGCTATACATAAAATAATGTAAAACATTTTTTTTTTTTCGAAAAGTGAAACGGTCGAGTGCTCGCTCGCTCTATCATCCGATGGTTGGATGGGGTGGGCATTCCAAACCCGAGATAATAATATAGACATAATATACTATTCAAAAAAAGTAGGGGATATTTGATTTTTAAGCGTTATTAAAGTCACCTAATGAAACTGACGAAGAAACAAATGACAAAATGAAATGAAGTTCACATTCATCGATTTATTCCAAATGATCGTTAGACTAAGTAAGGCACAGACTGACCATTATAAGGGTAAAATGATACCCGGGGTCAAACAGCAAAGTTACCACAGCATCACAACAAAGTCAGTAACGGGTAAATCCTCCTCTGTTTGCCAAACAAGCATTGATCCGACGTGGCATACTCCTAATGAGACGTCTAAGGTCATTTTGGTCCAGATTGTCCCATTCCTGTTGCAACGCAGCAGCAAGTTCTTGGACATTGGCAGGACGTTGTTGACGTTGACGTAACCTCTGTCCAAGCATGTCCCAGGCATGCTCGATGGGGGAGAGGTCGGGACTCAGTGCTGGCCAAGGTAATGTGGTGATGTTCTGTTGTTGGAGGTAACCTGTAACGATCCTGGCCCTGTGACATCTTGCGTTGTCATCCTGGAAGATGAAACGGCGGCCATGACGTCGTGCGAACGGCACAACATGGACTGCCAAGATGTTGTCCCGGTAGTACTGGCCTGTAACACGCCCTGCAACAACATGTAAAGCCGTTCTTCCAGCAACAGTGATGCCTCCCCACACCATAACAGAACCACCCCCAAATCGATCATGTCTGATGACGTTAACGCCTTGGAAGCGCTCGTTTCGACGACGCCACACCCTCCTACGTCTGTCCAAAAAATCAACAGTGAACCTTGACTCATCTGAAAACATCACATTGCTCCAGCGTCGATTATCCCAGTGTTGACGATCCCTACACCAACGACGTCTTGCCTGAATGTGATGATCTCTCAAACAAGGGATCACGCGAGGACGTCGGGCGCGAAGGTGACCCCTATGCAGTCGATTCCGAATCGTCTGGCCACTCACTCTCACACCAGTGTCTGTTTGAAGACGAGCGCTGATCTGATTTGCTGTGATGACATGATTTCTCAAGGCCAAGGTACGGAAAAATCGATCCTGGGCTTGAGTTGTCGCCCTTGGTCGACCTGAGCGTGGTCTGTCCTGTACAGATTGTGTATCACGGTATCTGGACCATAGCCTGCTTATGACAGACTGAGAAACATTCATCGTCCGCGCCACAACCGCCTGTGTTGTGCCGATCTGTAGCATGCCAAGGGCACGTAACCTTTCATTTTGGGTAAGCCGACGCATATCAAAATTTGTTTTCTGGTCACTAAAACAATTAAACTGATGTTTCCACCCTGGAATTCAATGCCACAATGACTGTAACATTCAAAGTCAGAGTCGTGCAAATCTTGGGTTGGACCCCCATGATGATCCCAAGCATCACCTGCATTCCATGCGGTAGCTATTGGTGCGTTTGGGCGTCACATGTAACTGGAAATGTTTCTTCTGTTAGGTTCTATAGTGACTTTTTTCGTAGTTATTTGCATATTTTAGTATTATGCCCCCAAAATCAAATATCCCCTACTTTTTTTGAATGCATTGCCAACTGTCAAATTTCCTTAACAGAAACCGGACAAAATAACTCGAGCCAAAATTTCTGGATCCGCCCCTGCTGTTATGTTATAGATTGATATTTACTGATAAGCTCAAAATACCTTAATCAAGTTAAAATTTACAGATGGTCAAAATAATTACATTGAAATATCTCAAAGGTGTAATGTTTTTGGTAAAAAATATATATATTTCCGTGGTAGTCTTGATATGCTTTCCAATCGATGATTATGTATTATGTATCTCTTTGATGGTCGTAAATGATCCCTGTTGAAATTAAAGGGTCATAGATATATGATTTGACTGTTATGTACGTCATAATAAGGACTATGGAATAGGGACCGATCGTGCTATGACTTGGAATTGGTGCGCAATTGTTGAAAGAACAAGCATGCCAAGTTTCGTCTCGATCGTACTTGAAATGACCGAGACTTAGGATTTTTTTCGAAGAATACGACCATCAAAAATGAAGTACAAGATGAGTTGGGAGCCCAAATACTGGTTCAACGACTGTTATTGAGTTTTAAAGGCTGTGAACGGCTAGAAATCTCTATCGTATTGTCTTATAAAATTTGTCAAGATTCTTCATTCGGGAGAGGTATATTATTTACCACTGAATTTCTAGACTAATACATGTAGTTTTAAACTTCTTATAATCGTTAGTTGTAAATGGCACCACATTATTATGTTCGTTTGTTTATGATTTCTGTCTATTGTGTATTGTCCGTAGATTTGTCGCTGAGTAAACTGTGTGTGGTGCAGTTTCCCTGCACTTACTATTACATTGTCACTATGTAAAGTGTCTCTGAATATGTTATATAAAAGGGTTCACTATAATAATAATAATAATAATGGTAGTGTGTATTATTGTCTATTTGTATTGAATGGATTGTGGTTTGTGCCATTTTAAAAGGTTAAATCTTGAGCTGATTACTTATTTCTTTACTAAAGCAGTCTAATCTGTACTCATTTTTATTTCGCTAAACTAATAACAGCTCAACATGTCTTTCAAACATCACTTGCAAGCTAACCGTGTTACAAGGAACTGTACAACATATTATTTGATCAATATACATATTGACGAAATAAAGCTCTTTCACAATAAAAGACCGTTTAAAAGAAGAACAAATAAAACATATTAACTAATCAAAGCGTACGTTAATCATCTGAAGAAACCTGGCGGATTCCTTGCAACATCTTATACAACAACGGTGTCAAACTTTAATCATTTCTTCAAAAACTGTCCTCTATAATTACGCAACTAATCACCAGAATTAGGCAATAACTATGCTACAACCGCGTATTCCATAGTTCTTATGACCTTACTTCCCTAGTTGTAAACCAGAATTAGTTAACCATCCAAAGTCCTACTTCTAGTTAGGTAAATTCAATGAAGCTTATTTCACAATCTTGTAAATCTAGGTAAGGTAAAATGTCGTTTATGTTATTAATTTCTGATTGTCTTGATAATAAATCGTTTCTTTGTCAACTTTATCAATGTCGTAATAGACAATACATTCTGTATGTCAAAGACCTATTAATTCTTTGACTGCAATTGCTAACAATCTCTTTCGTGAGATTTTAGACAGAAAATATATTAATATCTTGCACTTTACAACATACACATGTCAAATTTTCATATATTATAGTAAAAGCTTCTAGAGGTTTGTTGACATAACACAAAAAATGTTTTTCCTGGTTTTGATACTTCTTAGGGTTGTAAAATAAATCTAATAATTCAAATTTGATGCATACCAAAGTGTGTCTACATATTCCTGGATCATTTATTTTTTAACCAGAAAAGTCCATTGATAAAAGGTCGATTTATAATGGTTTTCTTTAACTTTGAAAGACAGAACAAATTACTCGAATGGGAAAAAAACTCAAAGGTTTGATAAACGAACTTGTGCACTTTTGAACCACATTCCATAAATGTCACGTGGCGGATGTTCACAAATCTAAATCACTATAAATAAAATGGGGTTTAACTCCCGACTGGGCTAATGTAAATGACCATACATTGTGCTATGAGCAAATTTTGCACGGACAACGGCGCTAAGGCTTACTCTTATATCGAATTCCAACTACCAAGAGATCTCTTGCGTGCACGCCAATGTGTACACTGCAGCTCTGGTTTTTGCCCCACCAGAAGGACTAGAAAGCTTATCCATCGTGGCTCCAATCGGAAATAAGGTTTGTTGCATATTCGAACATGCATTTAACATAATATAATAAGCAGCAACATTGGGGTTTAACATTTTACTTGTCTGCACCAGAACGGAGACCGACATGCGCCATTGTTATAAAAGGCATTTAAACCGGACAACGATGTTTCATCTTTCTTTCCACCGAATTCTAACTGCCAAAGCTTATTTTGCCTGCACGCCAATGTATACACCGGACACCTCTTTTCCTTGCCACCCCATCCTCCAACAAGAAACCCCTTTTCCTGGCCACCCCATCTTCTGACCAGAGGCTGCTTTTCTTTGCCAACTCCGGCCTCCGACAAGACACCGCTTTTCCTTGCCAGCCCTTAGACAAGAAGCTCCTTTTCCTTGCCACACCACCCTCCAAGACGCCGCTTTGCCTTACCACCCACCCTCTCAGAAGACGTCCCCTTTCCTCGCTACAACACTGTCCAGCAAATCAGGTTGGAAATCCAGAGGAACTATCTTGCTCAGTATTGCGATCGAAACCAGGACCTCATGTTTAGTGAGCCAGTGCTTCACCACCGTGGATCTACAAAGCCACCACTCACTTCCAGTATAAGCTCAGTTTAATGAATCACTTAAAGGTCAGTGTGTTGTATGCTTAAGATTCGATCTCCTTCACGGTATAATAAAAGAAGATTCCCCAGATGGTTTTAAAATTAGACCATGTGAAAATGGGTCACAGGGCACGTAAATGCTAACAACGTGAATGAATTTGCTAATTTAGATTGTTCTTTACAGATATAATACTATGTTGTTATCAAGTTCTTTTAGTACAAGTTCTGACAGGATAGAATAGGAAGACGCGCCTAAAGTTTCTGATACTCTTCCGCTCGACACCTGTCACAAAAAGCCACCCCAGAGAGGCCAGATATTAAGTAATAGTACTATTCAGTATTTGACTTAATTATTTTACATGTTGCTGAAGTTTTTACTGGGTGATAAATACACGAATAACGCTTCTTGCCCAAGATGGTCTTATTTTAATCAGAATCCTAGACATCTTTTGGAAATAACCTTAATGTTCGATCGGAGAATGAAAGTATGCTTGTGTGAGTGGATTTCGGAAGCTCCTCTAACTTATTCCCATAGAGTAATTTAATGCCTGCCAGCATTCTCTTCTTAAAGGGAGAATGGCTCCATTTTTGGATTTCGGAAGCTTCTCTAACTTTATTTCCATAGAGGAATTTAATGCCTCCCAGCATTCTCTTCTTAAAGAGAGAATGGCTCCATTTTTCGAACATTGAAATAGACAAAAAGGGTTCTAAAAGCACATATTAATGTAATTTACATGTATTTTAAGTGATTTATGTACAATTATTGAGAAAAAAAAATGATTGTAATTTATAATCAATTATGTTCGGTGAAATACATGAACAGTTCAAATTGAACGGCATCCTTTGCGCCTGCTTACTTTACGTTTTTAAAATTATTATTTTGTCGCCTGTGAATCAGCCTTAACTAATTACTTCCACATTGTTATGTAGGACATTTTTTTATTTGTTCATTACAAAATGGTACCCGAAACCACAGTTTACACGACTCGTGTACTGATTATACAAAGTTAATTGTGTCTTGAATATTGGATATTAGTATCCCATAGTTTCACGCCAAGATAACATCAATATTGACTGAAATTGATCAATGTTGAATATTATAATTCGTGTTTTTAATTTCGAATATTATGGAAAATATTGAGTTAGCGACTCAGCTCCTTTGAGTGCACAGACACCTAACAATGAAATAAATTAGTACAACATCCGACGCCAGATTGCCGTGCGATAAATTGGATGTTCTTGGTATTACAGATCGCCTAAAAGCGTATTTTCTCTTTTCACACGAATTCCAATATGTTTTACATCAATAAAATGCCCGCTGGTTTTTATTCTTTAATTAGAAAAATATTTTGACATAAAACTAACGCTGATTTCTGAACTATATTGCAGGAATGTTTTTCTTTACTGTTAAACACGTGTCCATTTAGAAGTGGAAATTGTTATCGCATGATTTGCCCTATAACTACTATATCAACGTATTATTGTAAATTAATCGCATAGCGGCGGAGACGTAAATGCCGGTTAAACACCAATGGTCCTATAACCGTACCATTATTATTGGTAATTTGTTTTCTACAAGCTTCTGTCAGCAGTGTCAGACTGTTTTTCGATTCGGTTGTTGTCGATACTATGTTAAAAATAAAAACGAGTTAGGCAACAATAAAATTCTTGCGGGTCTTCACCGCCTTGACATTTTATCCAGGATGTAAAGACATCCTTTGAACAACACACAGATTACTTGTATAACACAAGAAATATAACAGTCAAGTACACTGATTGCTAGGCCAATAAACAACTTTTTTAATTTCCTTTTCGAGTACCGGACTCTCAAAGAATCCATAAACACGTGTTTCTAACATAAAGTATACTTATGTCTATTAAATATATATATATCACTTTGTTCAAGACGTCCTGGGATGTCACAAGGTCATTGTTCATCGTCATCAATTGATAACTGTGCGTATTACCATTCTTGGTGATTTATAATCATTCATAAAAATGATTTAACGTAAGCATGGTAATGTCTTATATAAACGGTGGAGGCGGGGGTCGCAATGATTGACGCTTGTGCGTTGGGTAAGGTCTGTCACCGGGTCAAGTGGCGTGGTTTTGATTTCCCGCTTGTGCGTGGACGTGACGAGGAGTAAGGTCGCCTGCCCAAGCTCGTTGTTTTTTTTCTCTGTGTCCTCCGGTTTCCTCCCACTGCTAAAGACCAAATGACCTGGTTTCTCTCTTTCTCTCTCCCTCCCATCCCCCTCCCTCTCACCCTCTCTCTCTCTCTCACACACAAATAAACGAAGCAAGAAACTAGAAAAATAATTTTGTGTTTCGCAAAATCAAAGAAAAACAAATTAAAACACAAACGCACAATTTGAGACGGGTTTAGATACAAGAAATAAGTCAATAGGATGCTTTTCCCTTGCGGCAAAAAAACAAGCTAGCAATTGTTCGTAGGCATGAATGAAATATACATATTTTGGTGACTGTAATAACGAAATGGGGGCGAAAAATTATAGTGCTGGAATTGCAGAGACTGACTGTAGATTAATGTTAGTCCTTAACCTCTTTGACCAGTTGAACATAGGGGCCCTATCTGATTAAAATACAGATCTATATTTCGGTTCGTTTTTTTATACTTCGATGGCCCACACTTCGGAGAACGCCAAATCGAAGACGGTCCTACGGATTTAAGCACATATGACGTCATATGTAGATTGTGGGTTAGGGTTAGGGTAAGGGCTAGGACCTGTGTACCAAATCATTCTTGTTTCGTGTAATTAAGTTCAGAATTAAACAATAAGTAGAACTTGACCTGGTTTATTAAACATGAATAGAAATATGTCTAATCATTATTTTGGATAATTGTACATTGTACACGTACTATTATTATACTATTTTGGATAATTGATCGAGGCTAGGCTTAAAATTCAAAAGCTAATATCTCGGTTCAGAGTGGATCAATTTGACAGAAATTTCCAGCAAATTCCCTTTACATTATCTAGTTTTAACTGTTATAGTGAGAACTGTCAGCTCTTTGTCTAATTTTTCATAATACCCCTTTAAATGTAAAATATCCTTATACCGATAATGACCCAATACAACATTATTGGTGAATGACAATAATTACTATCGTATATTTCACTAGTGTTATATTTGATTATGTCCTAAATGCCATTCACAGAAGATAAGTCAAATCAAGAATGATGGTTAGGTGTAAAAAGTAACATGTAAATTGTCGAACGAATAAAACTGTTTTTGACACCATAACGTAACCTTGTCACAATATTATTCATCCAAGACATTTAAAAATCTGCACACTGCCACGTCTCATTTGTCATTTGCAGTAGCATCTTTCGCTCAGCAATAGTTTGCAATATGCAACGAAAAAACTACCTGACTATAGACGTTTTCTGAAATAACTCAATACAAATTGGTAGGCTACAATTTCAAGCCCAGCAGCCAATAAGAATATCAGCCAATAACAAATAAAAAAATAGGAGAAAGACGACTATGCAGAACACTATAGCAATATGGCACAAATACGAAGAATATTGCTCAAGCAAATGTAAACTGTTTATAGGTTATAACTAGATTATACTTGTTAATGTCCAGTTTTAGACGTAAAAATAATTTATACAACTTTCTGGATAATAAATGGCATTGAAGCGTGTGATATGGTTACTTCCGGCGGGAAAATGTCGAGAACATGAACAACACGCTAAAGTAGTAGTCTACAACAACACAATCCGATAAAGGTGACACGCGAAATTTCTCATGAATTTTCTGTCGTATGTTTAAACTGCCGTTTGCGGCAAAACGGGGTCTTTTGGACTTCTGTATAATTTTCTGCTAGCTAGAATGGACCTATTGTTAAGGTTTTGTGGACAGATCAAGTGTACAGTACTCTCTACCTCGTACCCAGAGACCGGAGCTACTACCCACCAAGCATACTCAAATTTCTGTTAAATACCACACCACGAAAAAATAAAATTACGAAAGAGCTTAAAATGTGCAAATCCGGCCTTAAATTCAATTTTGTTGATGTTCGCAAAGGAATAAATGTTGCGCACACAGTACTGCTATTTATAATCTACGTGGTGTAGATGTGTAAGTAGAAAATGAATAAAAACAAGAGAATACACAAGATTTCTCTATTTTTCTCGCTTTGTATTATCTCGGTGCAGTTAATTCTGTTTATGAATGGTTAGTTTTGAACAGATATCATCTCGGTTTAATGTAAAAACTCTCCTTCTTCAAAGGAATTATCAGTTTACTGAAAATCGACCCTGTATCTGTTATGACTCTCTATGTTTTCCTTTTATTTGCGTCACTTCCAGTTTCTTCAAATCTTTGTTATACAATGATCTCGGTGCTAAAAATATATCGGGAATGTGTTTAACCAGTTCTATCACATAAGTAAAACAACCAGTCGCTACAATAAAAAAAATAAATAGCCCCTCGGTAAAACATTAAGTGTTACTTTTTACATTTCGCTTTGTCATTAGACATATGTTGTCTTTATCATTATCGGTATTAGAATTTGATGCAGTTTACATTTATCAACGGATAAAATATTTAGCAGAATCAACAGCCATGCCCTTTGCATGTTCCTTAAGCAACGTTCGCGAGTTATACAACATCTCTCCGTTGCTTGAATACTCAGCAATTCCCCGAACTAGTTGTTTTTACAGGTGACTAATTAGCATTGTCCAATCAGAGTTCGTGGCACCAAACACACTGTAAACAAACAGGGTTTTTTAAATTGAGAAACTCGTGGGAAAACAGCAACCGTGACGTTGATCGATCTTTGAACTTTGCAACTCGATTGTCACATGTAGGCATTTTAGCTATAAAGCACGAGACTTGGTATTCACGACGACCGATGAATCTGATAGGTTCCCAAGCTGGGCTTGTGACAATCGAACTTAGTGGCGAAATATACAGGGTATTACGTGAAGGGCTTGATAAGATGTATGTAGTTAAGGCAAGATCAAGTCTTCTATTGAAGATGTGCCCTTTGATATGAGCGATTTATGAATGCATTATTACATTACATTTATCTTTTATATATTTTTTTTGCAAACTGGAAATATTGTCTGGGACTAAATGTATTGTGACATTTATAACCCATAAAATATTTTACACATTTTATTGATGATTTTTATAGTTGTGTTGTTGCTTGCTATTGTAGGACATATTTTGTGGTACAATAGCGCCACCGAGCTGCATATTTTTGCAGGATATCAAGCGTCGTATTATATTGTATTATGATTTTAAAAAAATACAATGGCAGCATTACCGTAGAGTTTAAAGTTGCCAAGTCTCTAACTCTAAGTCTTCGACATTGAATACACTAATTATATTTGTCCATCAAAATTGATGTTGTGATCGGACGGGAACATGGGCTTCTGATATCCAATATTTAAGACAAAATAAATATTTTACCTTTGGTACACGAATCGTGTACCACAATGCGTTTTAGGGTCATTTGTAACAAGGGACTTGAACTACGAAGCTAGACATATTCCACAAGTCATATTAAACGGTGACCCTATATTCTTATCTGGAAAGCATGACCAATAAATACTGTCGGTGTAGAGTGGAATAACCAGACGCTAAAGATTGCCATTCGATTGAAACTTCTTTTGTATTTCCCTAACATAACTGAATTACAGTAAAAACGGACACGATTAAATGTACACCAGTTAATATACTTTTATATTACATTATAATATGGGTTGCGAGTTGCGGCCTATTGGTGTCAATTTCTAGGTCCTAAATATTAGCTATTTAGCGTCTTTAATGTATTGGACCATTTACAGCTTCTAATACATTTTTCACATGTGCCTTTAAATCCTGCAGTTTTATGTCGTATTCCGTTTAAATGTCGTCTGATGCGTGCATCGATTGATACCAACATTGAGACATAAAAGGGGAAGATTTGGATTGTAATTAAGTATGGTTTAATCAATTGCGAGTTGTATAAACTATAATGAAGGCTAAAGAGATGTTTAAATTGTCTAGCCTGGTACTAATCGTATTAAACATCACATGGACAGGTTGTATGAGGTTGCAATTTAGAAGATTTATACTGTATAATAAGATGATTAACGATGTTTACTCACTGAAAAATGATGTGAGCTCCAGACAAACTACCCCTTGTTAATTATAGCTATTCTTCAGTTTCATCTTCTCAAGACTGTTTTTAAAAAGTACAACAGAATAACACGTCGACGTCTAAATTCATGACTGTTCCAATATATAAAGTTTAATTAGACATAATGTTTCCGTTTGATTAGAAGGATTCTCAGATCAGAAGAGCTATGGGACCAACACGACTATAAATTCCTGTAACTGACGCTGGTAATCTTGATGCGTAGTTAATCCGATTAATAATACATTCTGATTTCCAAACCTGAATGAATTACAGAATACTATTGATTACGTTTTCTACACGAAACCCGTATTTCACGTTCGTAACATGGGCCGATTTGAAATGTCCAATGCAACATTAAAATTATAAACATGATTTCGTCAATTTGAATCGTATTCAAATACGATTCCTCTTTACTTCCATCACATGAATTCTAACCATGTTTCTGGTTATGGACATAGAGCACATAGAATTAAGTAAGTGCGAATGCAAGAAATAATCAGTGCGAAGCCAAGAAGTTGAGTCACTTCTTTGCGTTGTTCATTACTTGCCTTCTTATACTATAGATGCGACGGACTGCGATTTCCTGCCTTCGATTTGATATGTGACTATAACCGGAAAGCGGAGGTAAGAAGGTGCGAAGAGATTTTGCTTCGCCTTCCGGTCTGCATCTGACATGTGCATTCCAATTGTTAAGCTACAACATTTTGATTTCCCCAAGATTGCGCATGGTAGATATTAACCGGAGGGCAAAGTGAAATCACTTCTCCCCTTCTTACCATGCCTTCCGATTATGTCTTGCTAACTCATAGTGACGCCGCCAGATTAGGACCACTTATCGCCGACCTTTGGCTTCTATTCGCTTCACACGTATTTAAAGCTGCAATTTCATATTTTTAAACTATATTTTTAAAATGTATTATAACAAAGCCTTAAATAGATGTTATCTATGAACAGTCCTACCTTGTTAAAGGAAAATCCTGTTAATCCAATAATTCGCTATTGCCAGTTGAGAAATTGACAAATATATCATTTCCAACTTCAAATTCAAACGTTTGAAGATAACTATACCATGGGAGGAATGGAAAACAAGGGAGGCAATTGTGTTATTATTTCCTGTGTCAATGATTTATTAGTGTGGGGAATAATGCCTATCATCGTATAATAGTGAATAATTATGTTTTTACTTTCTTTGAAAATATGGAATTATCGCTTTAACGCGGACGCATGATGCAGCGAGGCGGTAGGCCTACATATTGGCTTATTAATAGGTCTATCCTGCGTATCTTATATACGAACGATGATACCTTCGTCATCAGTTACGTGTTTCAAACTGTCGGTAAATATTATACATGTATTACGTACATGAAAAATATATTTTTTTAATGCAGTTTTAAAAATAAATTCAGCTTTTAGCGGTTTTCGCTCACTTTTATGCTCTCTAATTGATCACTTCATGACGAGTACAGAATGCTTTTTGACAATTTATTGATTATTCTTAGAAGTTGAAGATTATTATGACAAAGATCGGAAACCCAATAAAAGGCTTGAAGTAAATTTCTTCAAATTATATCTTAGTCTACGCAAGACATCACCTGAATGATACGTATAATTTACTTAATCATTTTTAATAATGTCTTATTGAGTTTTTTTATATCTGTAGATAATATTACGCCGATGCGGTGCCATAATCATTATTTTAATTTCACCACCTCCAGTTTTGCATCCCTATTACAACCAAATTGCATCCAATGACATGTATACTGTAATAAAATAAAATCCCACAAAAAATACGTGGTTACATTCATTACACGGCGACTTCTGAACGATGTAATTTAGTTTGATAACACAATTTTAATTCTTCTTTTAAAGGAGCTACATCGATGTTCTTTGGTACCAAGAAATTGACACAAATTTGTCGCATCGCATATAATAATGAAATATCAATGTTTATAAACTGATTTACATTCATTCGTTTCTGTTTTACTATCAGTTATGCTCTGCAAAATGCGCAAAGATTCTGAATTGAATAGACAGTCTTTGGCGTCTGGTTATTCCACTCTACACAGGTAGTATTCTCCTACATGGGATAAGGTTAGCCTCGTTCACCGAGTCGCTTCATACAATTAGCGCTCGAAATTTTAAAATTTTCATTTTATGGTAAATATAGGATATCAGAAGCCCATATTGTTATGAGATCACAACACCAATGTTGATTTAATTTGACCAATAAGTCGTGCTTTAACTGCAATGTCGAAGACTGTGGATGATTTTTTGTTAAGACTTATGGTTATCTTTAGAATATACACGGAATGAAGGATACATTTGGAGGAATTACAAATTTCCGACCTTTCTTCTGAAACTCGATCAAGAGAGAGGGAGAGAGAGAGAGAGGGGGGGGGAGTTTAACGTCTAGTCGACACTAACTAGGTCATTTCGGGACTAACATATTGTTCAATTTTACTTTACTAATTCGCTTGCGCGTAAGTGTCTTTAGCAGTTCGAAGAAAACGAAGGGCCCGGAGAAAACCCAGGCGATTCTACTCCTTATCATGTACAACCGGGGAATCGAAATCACGCCAGTTGACTCAATAACAGACCTTAAAAACCAGCGCTCACGTGCTTACCATTCGGCTCGTCCCCCACCCCCGCAAATTTTTTTTCTTAATTTATACATAAAGAAGGTCTGTAATGGGCAACGATAGAAAAAATATTCCTTCTGAGGATAGCCTGGCAAAACTGTAACCACTCAGTGGTGTGCTGAAGTTTGGTGATACCCATCTTCAATAGAAGGATTGATCTCGCCTTAACTACATACATCTTATCAAGCCCTTCACGTAATACCCTGTATATTTCGATTTCGATTTCCCAGCTTGGGAACCTATCAGATTCATCGGTCGTCGTGAATACCAAGTCTCGTGCTCTGTAGCTAAAATGCCTACATGTGACAATCGAGTTGCAAAGTTCAAAGATCGATCAATGTCACGGTTGCTGTTTTCCCACGAGTTTCTCAATTTTAAAAACCTTGTTTGTTTATAGTGTGTTTGGTGCCACGAACTCTGATTGGACAATGCTAATTAGTCACTTGTAAAAACAACTAGCGCAAAATTCCGGGAATTGCTGAGTATTCAAGCAGCGGAGAGATGTTGTATAACTCGCGAACGTTGCTTAAGGAACATGGGTGATACCCTACTCCAAAGACTCAACTACAGGGCCAAGTACCAATCTAATTAAACACAGATTGTATTTCGTTTCGTTTTCTTTAGATTGAAATTTCGTTTTACTTGTCTCTGTATTTCCGGCGTTTTGGTTGAAGGGAATTCTTGGCGTGCCATGCACGGAACTGTGGGTAAACCACTAGAAACGTCAACGCTGATTGAGTAATATTATATGCCCGACGTCATAGGGTCAAAAGCCTCTGACGTGACCCCCCACTACAATCAGTAGCACTTCCTGTAGTGTAGGCCGTCGAAAGTATAAAAACGAAATATAGATCTGTATTTTAATCAGATTGTTTCAAATACATAAAACCAGGTGATTATTTCTAATTTAAATTGAGTACCACGAAATTAACATTGGTGAAATCAAATTTCACCAAAAAATAATATTTGGAGAACACTCTCGTGATTGCCCCCCCCCTCCCCCATCCCACCCTCTTGCCTCCCAAAAATGGATGCCCTGAACCGTTACCTCTTCTCTTTATACCACTGGTCCATATTCGGACACACTTATCCATTGTACATAGTTTCATTTTGGGAATACTTTGTTAACGACACAAGCGGGCCTATTCATTGTGAATTTGCAATGATTGTCGACAATTGAAAATGCTGGGAGGGCGATCAGGTATGGAACGAATCATTATACATAACCCGAATAAATCGTGATGTTTATATCAAGTGTGCATTATTTATTGTTTAGATATCTTCCAAAACTCGACATCATGTGACCATTCAATATTGTGTAAATCCAGCTGCAGAAAGATTCTGAGCAACATGTGGTAATAAAAAAAATGGCTGAATCTACTTCACAGTATTACAATTAATTATAATTGTCAAGACATTAATTGAATAAGATCTGTTGCACCAGAGCTAACAGATGCCATGATCAAAGGACGATGCCTTTATATTAACCAGTGTGGATTAAAAGGAACAGAAATTTGAGATTAAAGATGCATTATGTAAAATTTAGATAAACGAATGACAGTTCTCGTTATTTAAATTCAAAATGAAAAGGGAATATATTGAAAATTTCAGTCAAAATGATCATGAAACGGGAATATATTGAAAATTCCAGCCAAATTACTTAATTTTGAACGAAATTATGACCGTTGTTACAATAATTCACAAAATCTCGATTATCATTACTATATATTGATTCAATCCGTTTAAAATCACGACAATCCGATGGGTTTGGCATGTGAATAATTAATGTCTGATCGATAATTTATGTAACATTTAAGCTAGAACGGGGTAGATTTACATCTTTCATCATGCATTTTAGATAAACAGATGCAATCTGTTTCACAGAGAGAATTACTTACGAATTGTCTCTGTAACAGATGACTCTCCACAACAAGTGCGTTGACTGCACGTGGCGTCAGTCATTGGCTCAACGGCTCGTGCAATGTTTACATAACCTAACTGCTTCGGGCAAAATGATGCATTTTACTCATTTTAATACCCATTTACACTAAATAGGAAATATTTTTGAACTACAAATACTTCAAACGTCTTTATTTTTCTTTTACCTCAAAAAAATGTTTGAGAATTTAATTTGTCGGAGTAAAAAAGTTAATATACTGAACTCATTAAGCCTCGTCGATGTCATGCTTATCAGTGATTGTAGCGGCCAAGCGAATATTCACTGCGGGATCAGTTTGAAACAGATGGTGACGATTCTAGTGACTAATATAGGGTAGGCAGATCCATCAACATTTTCAGATAAACAATGTCTCCATATTTTCTATGTTCAGAGAATTTTAAGACGTGGTTGTGAAATTTCGAAAAGTTGGAAACTATGCTGATAAAAGTGTATATGATCACCAAGGCAATTACCACTCATAATACTGAAATGCCAGCCATCCTCCCTCTCTTCAAAACAATGCATTACTTTACGCAAAATCTATACACTTCCGTCCATGCTCTTCCATTTGATCAGAAATATGTCAAAGGCAAACAATTACTATCTAATGGTATACCATGATTACCTAGAGTGTAGACATATCAATGTTTTAGTTAATGAACTATAATTAGAAATATCTGACCTCTACTGGGCCTGTTGATATCAGTTCAGTTCAGTTCTTTATTCCTTGGGCTAACAGCCCATCAGATACAATACAATACAATATACAAGACATACAAATATGAAATTATTTACATTTTAAATTTCTTAAAAGGTTGTTGTGTATGGAAAAGTAGACAATGCATTTTTTATTTCTATTTAATATGTCAATTTATACTGTTAGATTTGGAGCAATTTGTTTCTCGATTCAAAAGTTATTGATAGATACTTTCCAAGATTTGCCAATTCCTTAATATTATGTACAGTCAGAAGTTGAATAAATTTATATATACTTGGGTTAATTCTATAATATGGTTTAATATATTTACAGCGAATATCTTTATATTTTTTACATATTAGTACAAAATGGTACTCATCCTCAACATCGTCATTATCGCAAAATTTACATAGTCTTTTATTTTTAGCAACACTGTTGTATCTACCAGTTTCTATAAATAAGTTATGGGCAGATAAACGGATTTTTGAAATACAATTAGCATATCTATATGGGATGGATTTGGCTAAATAATATTGTAAGGTAAAATTTGAAATGAAATGCTGATAAAAGAGTCCTTTTGATGAATTACAAATACGTTCTATACATAATTGTTTAAAAATATCTAAAATTCTATGCTTAATGGTTTTGAAATATGATGAGTTACATGATTCTCTATGTTCCCAAATATAGCCTAAACCCATTTGAAATAATTCATTCCTTACATTTATAATCCATTTACTTTTATTCGCTTCCTGGTCCTGTAAACAACATTTTAAAATCTTATTATTAGTGTTTAGTAGTTTTGTCCAATATTTAAAAATTCTAATTTTTCTTATTACATATAAAGGGAATCGACCTAATTCAAAATAAATCATACTGCGCATAGTTGTTTGTCTAACTCCTAGTATTCGTTTATTAGCTGATGTCGGTCGGGGAAAGTCGTTAGCTTAATCCGCCCTTTAATCTGGTATTTTGAGTCAACTCGTTCGCATATTTATTACAAAGGCGTTCACACGGAAAAGCAAATGATTTAATGAACTCATTACAAATGTAATAATCACTATGTTGAATGCCTATCATAATCCAGAAAATTATGGGATTCACCCCTACCAAATTAAAGCCCAGTTTAAATCTGATTCAACGTTTCATTTTTTATGTTGTCTCCATTTAAGATGAATTATGTAAGAGCTAAATCTACCTATAGCTGGTCTTTTGTTCTTTCTTCAATTGTTGGTCACATTTCAAGCCAAGAATAAACCATCTAAACCACCCGATGGCCGAGATTTAAATGGATTTGAACACCCCTCGAGATATGAAGAAATTAACGATAAAATGGAAAACGGAGGCTTAGTCTCAGCTGTCAAGTACATTTGCTACGCTATATCTTCAAACGGTCATTACTTCGCCCAGAATTACATTATGCATCTTTAACATCTGACATTTAAAATTGGCGTATTTCTTGAATAATTAAATGATCTGCTTTTGTACAAGCGGATTATTGTAATTAATTTTGAGCAAAAATACAGGAGTATATGCTTCTGATCATAGCGTATAATTTGTTATAACCATTTGAAATATCTTACAATGTATCATAGTGTTAAAATCAGAAAAATCAAAAATTTTAAAGAAACGAAATTGTAATCTAATTTTAGTTGCACAGTTTTGGACTAAATCAGCTATTGTTTTTCGTCAACATACATGTATTTCAAAGCGATAATTCCATATTTTAAAGTTATATTTTAAAACGCATTAAAATAAAGCCTTATTATAGATGGTATCTATAAACAGTCCTACCTTGTTAAAGAATAATCCTATTAATCCTATAATTCACTATTGCCGGTTGAGAAATTGGCAAACATATCATTCTCAACTTCGAATTAAAACGTTTGAAGATAGTTATTCCATGGGGAAAATAGAAAAACAAGGGAGGTAATTTGCTATTATTTCCGGTGTGAATGATTTTATAAGTGAGAGAATGACACCTATGATCGTATAATAGTGAGTTGACAACCTATTGAACAAAAGACATAGAAATAATTATGTTTTGACTTTCTTAGAAAATATGAAATTCTCGCTTTAAAGGGACAATAACATTCTTGCTGGCTTGGCAGGTCTAGAAAATAAATAATACCCTTATTCTAAGTACTAGATGTTTAAGTGTCCTACCTGTTGTGTAAATTATCCATTACAACCTATTTTACTTGTCCAGAGGGTTTGAAAATATTTTAAAATCCAAGTCACATTTGAAAAGGTTTACGTTAGACTTTTCAAATCAATTGGTTGAATTTTTCCAATTTTTTAAAATAGGTGTGTTAAGATGAAATTTATATCATAATTTAATTGGAATATTGTAAAATAATACAATTTGTTGACCAGGATGAAGATTGGGACATATTATTCAGTTACAACAAGAGTGTTATTGGGGCTTTAAAGTCAGAAAAATCAAAATTTTTAAAGAAACGAAATGGTAATCTAATTGTAATTACATCGTTTTGAACTAAATGACCTATTGTTTTTCACCAACAAACATGTATTTTAAAATATAATAAGGATGGACATATGCAGCAATAATGAACACGTGTATTTTTACAATCGTCAAAATATTGAGAAGTTGCATAAGGTGCGCTAGAAATCTTTTACTCCTTGAATCAAATGCAAAAATATAATAGGAAAAAGATCGGTATTGCCTTAAATTTTTTTAAAGATCGGGGAATGACGTAGCCTACCATCTATTTGATACTATGCAATTACACAGAAATTTGTCGACAAGGGAACTATTCAACATAGTAATCTAGCTAGCTTTCCGTTTGAAATAATAATGATATATTAGCCTGGAGAAATGTGTCTCGGAGGTTTAAGTAGACTTTGTGAAGAGTAATTTACGATGTAGGGTAGTGTAACACATCATAGAATGTGATAACCCCTTCATCATTCTTCTTCACTGTCGCGACTTGCTGCGTTTTACACACGCAGATTGAAAGAATTCGCCTGTGAAATCGTCACGATTACAGGCAGAAATGCGACGATAAAAGAATTAGGAATTAATAAAGCATTACATCTCTGATTCAATCTTGTACGTACTTAGTTATAGAATATCTTATGACAGGAATTACTGGCGAATAGAATCTTCGGCGCTTTTCCTGATTATGGTAAAACTAGTCTATTCTTAGATCACTGGTACATACGACTCCATCACAAAATATCAAAATGCAAGGAACAATCGTAAAAAAAAATAATTGTGAAAAACTTTAGAAGCCAACTGGTGCATTTTCCCTTTCAGGAATCAATCCATAAGAAATTTGAAACAAAAACATGTGGAAGACAGCAATACGCCATATTCTGGAACAAACAACAATGTGATGGTGAAAACAAACATGAGCATTTATTTCATAGAAATAGCGGGGCTCAGTTAGTAAAACGACGGCTCGACCCCGTTGTTGGCCGAGAAAGAAAGTTCATAAGGATTTTTCAGCGTGATTTCCCCTTGTCAGTGGTACAGGATAGAGAACGTATAGTCTAGCGGATGGGACGAAAACCCGATGTTTTATGTAAAGATTGTCGTGCACGTAAAAAAAAGCCATGACAATTTGGAATTTGGTTTAAAGAGTAGGCGTGGCTACTAAGTGGGTAAGACACTGCTGGCTCGCTAGCCTGGAGGTCGGGTGTGCGATCAATGCATTGGCCGAGAAAGTTCATCTAGATTTTCCGGCATGGTTTCCCCTTGTCAGTGATGCAGAATGGAGGGCCTGACGAGGTTCCGTGTACACATTTGCGTGCACGTAAAAGATCCATTGGCAATTGGAATTCGATATAAGAGTAGTTGTAGCGCCGCTACCCGGGTAAAATTTCCCTCATAGCACATTGTATGGTGTATGCCCGTCTTCCATTAGCCAAGGTTAGTGCACAAAGAGTAGTATGTTAAACCCCATTTCATTTCATTTCATTTAATGAGTAGGCTGTGGCGCCGCTGTCCGGGCAAAACCTGTCTAACGTACGCCTGTCTTCATTGGCCCAATCCGAGCAGAACAGTTGGACGTAAAACCCCATTTAATTTCATAGAACATGACACAGATGTTTTTGGCAAGCACGCATGTACTCCACACAGTACAAAGTTATTAGGAAGTACATGCATAATTCTTCACTACAATGGATGGCTACCATTCGTCTATGTAAAACCCTTTGACTCAAAGAAATATGACGTCTGTTTCCACAGACAAAAATAATCTTTTATATACGAAAACTAAAAGATCCTGATAAAATAAGCCCACGACTCGCACTGTAAAAATACTGGGTGGCGAGATAGTTTCCTAACTGAGATTTTAATACATCGCATGGATACCGTACCTATTTCATTTTAAATCATTGTTCTGGATCACCTGTCAAAAAAGGAAGAAGTCAGATGTTTCAAACTGATTTTAAACGCCATTAAAGCAATTTCCCTTCATTAAACCTGAACTTGACCATTATATGACCTACATGCCCACACAAACGGATGGCCTGCATTTTATCCGAAGGCTCGGGTTTGGCAATAAATGGCTATTTAGGTCAATTATCACTAATAAATTACCATTATCCGGGATTAAAAATAGTTCTACCATTGACCTGTTTTAAAATAACCCCAGATGAACTGAGTTATTGCATAAAATCAATATTAAACTCCGACGTGTTAATATATGTATATATAACGACAGTAATTATAGGTAATAATGGACGTATCCTGTCAAGTCATTGTCATTACATGACTTGAATGAGTCGCATCTGGTCCATATATATCACCGATCGACTCAATTATTTATTAATTGTCATCAACTATAATTGATTCATTGACACAGATTATAATGTGTTCCACTTTATAAAATATAACAGTTCATTTTAATTGTTACATACCACTCGGGGACGTATACCAGGTCGACCAATAGCCTCAAGTATCTAGAGAGGATGTATGCAGATGTCTGGTTCTCCAAGTCGACAATCTGAATTAGCCAACCTTGGGTTTATAACTTGTCGTCGATACACAATTTTCGACATTTCATTTCAGATAATGTCAGTAGCTTCAATAAACAAATTGATAGCTTTACATCTGAGATGTCTTGAATTCCAAATTTCTACCAGAACCGTCTCATTTTGCCGATGGTGTCGGACGGAGAGAAGTACCATCGCATTACAAGTATATTGACCGTAAGACAATCTGCACAGAATACTATCTCTTGGATAACCGGACTGTCAGCCAGTGTTGACAATGTGAACCACCATAAAAGTGGATATTTAAAGTTGCATTATGTAAGAGTTAAATTTTCCTATTGCTGGTTTTTATTTCAGTTTCAAATGTTATAAACTGTTATTCTGACATTTATTAAAACTGACAAGACTATAATCAATTCCCACCGTGCCATTGAATGGTTTAATTTAATAAATTACAAAGCGAGGCCAAATCTCGAATAACAAGAATGATAATAAACAATATATGCAGCATCCTGTCAAAACAGTGATAATGTCGCTCAGAATATTTTGAATGAAATTTTCAATATATTCATTTTGCATTATCTCTTTTCGATATATTATAACAAGAACAGACAGCTCATTATCTAAATCTTACATGAAACATGTATTCATTATTAATCCCAAATTCCGGTTTTCAACTAGTTTAATTAAACGCTCACTTCCAACAAAAGGGAACCGCCATATTGTTTAAATGGGTATTAATCCCAAATAGCCACTCAGCAAACCTCGGCAGATTCCGGAACCTACATCTAGCTAGATGTAGGTTAGGACTACTGAAATCTGCTGAGGTTTGCCGAGTGCCCAAATTGCCAGCACTGCCTATGGGTAACATAGTGATATTGCAGACGGCATTTACGGGTGATATCTATTTACAATGATAATTCTTCCGTCGTCACATTTATAGAACAACGTTGACGTCCACCAATTCCATAAACTAATTCAACTGGGTTCACACTATTCGAGTATCGAAGCGAGTGTGGGAGGTGAACATGGCAAGAAATTTTAAAAGTTCACGTGGAATTCCGCATGGTCGAGAGTTTGAAGCATGGTTTAAAAGAGAACCATTGTAGCCCATCATTGTTCAGAGGCGGATTCAATGGGGGGCGCAAGGGGCGCGCGCCCCCCTAATTTTCGACAGTGCCCTTTTTTTACTACTGAAAGTGCCTTTCAACTAGCTTTTTAACTCGATTTTGAGGCTCTTTTTCTACGATTTCCGAACGTTTAGACGAAAATATCAGCCAAATAGCTCTTGAATTGGCTACAGATGCAAGGAAATGACGGATAATTTTCTTGGGGCCCCCACCCCCTCTCTGCGGCGTGCCCCGTCTCCGTGGCCAGTGCCCTCATTTTGCGGCGCCCCCCCCCCCTTTTCAAAATTCCTAGATCCGCCCCTGTTGTTAACTTGAAAAGAGGGTTATTTTTGAAAAATTATAACAGAAGAAATAGTATAAACGTTGCAGTATATCATTTCAATTTTACCCCATTTAATTGACATCCCAAGGTTTCTGCACACATGTAATTATTGTTTCTTTCAAATAAAGTGCAATTTATTATTCGTACGTTAATCGGATCATACGTCATTAGAAAAACAGGCCCAATAACAATCCCCACTATTCTATTTTGGACTAAAATAAAGTCAATTCATCAATAAATATGATCGTGCGAGTCGGTAATCAGAACAATAACAAGTATTAAGGCATCGATTGTTAAAAGATTTCTGTCGACACCCCGAGAAAAAATCCCAAGACAAGTATATATGAATAGAAATAAACCTGGAATATCTTGTTTTAAGGAGTAGGTATCGGCAATCTGTATTATCCCCATGTGAACCGCCGATTGTAAAAACAATAAGATAAAGATGGATCATGCTTCTCCCATTTGATATGGATTATTTCTACTCTAAATAAATTGATTTAAAAAATATTGTTCTATACATCCTCCTACGTTAGCATATCAATGTTAAATAAGTATTTCTGATTGAAATAATATTTAGTTTACGATCATACACATCCATACATCAATCCATTCGTACATGTCATGTTTCTAGGGCAATAAAATAGGTTTCTCACGCATCGATTCAGTTTTGATAAATAATTTTTTAGTTGTCCATTTACTCTTATGTGCGACGTTCTACAACATATCAGTGACAAAGGCGAGAATCAGACGAATCTTTGGTAATTTTTTTTTAATAGATAAAAATCAGACCAAGCCCCATTGGGGTTTTTTTCTCTCGGTTTGCTATGAAGCTTAACTAAATTAATGAAAGAAACAAGCCTCAACCGCGGAAACCTTTTAGAATTAATCTCCCAATAACGATAATCAGTATGAAGTAATCTAGTTCTAAATTGCAAATCTGACAGACCAACCTCTCTAACCTTTACAAATACTCATAGAATATCGATGCCAATTAAATGAACCTTGCAACATAATTTTTAAAAGTTAAACTTATACTGAAACAATATTAAACAAATAACTACTATCAATTAGTAATGTTACCCTTTCAATCTCTAATAAATACAAATATTGACATTGAGAAATATGGAAACATTCATTACATTTCTACATTTTTAAAACCTACTTTCACCATGGTGAGTCCGCAAACTTTCCTTTGTAACATCTCAATTATCTGTTCGAAAAAGAAAAGTTATACAACCAAGCGCTAATTGAAATCTGAGCCAATATAACCAATGTTGGGGCCAAGAATGGTTCTCTGTATTGTCAATCCAGTTTATTACCTCTTGTGAGTTGTTCAGGATGGAGACCTGTTCCTATGGGACGACGAACCGAAGTCAACCCTTGTAATCGATGGAGTGCACGTAAAAGAACCCTCGACAATTGGAATTCGACGGAAAGTAATCGGAATCGACTTTGTCCGGACAGAATATCTCCCATAATACACTACATTGTGTATGCTTGTCTTCATTAGCATTGTTGGTGCAGAACCGTTGAACCTCATTTCATTTAATTGAATTACACATTTTCGATCTCAGTGATATTATTTATACGAAATGGCCAATTTATCTGTAAAAGTTTGCAAAAAATATTATCGATGAGTTCCTGCATTGCGAAACTTAACTTAGTGCAAATCGGATCAGATTTATAGGAACCATTAAAAGCTTGGCTATAAGTTCCGTGTAATCCTAAACATATTTTAAAACCTGTCCTCAATATAAAAAAATAAATAATGCATTCCCATGTGACAAGTTTAAAATTCAATGTGACCTGCAGGGATACCTGCTAAGATGTGTTAAGTCGAAGCTGCCTGGTCGCTGTGATCACAGAAGATTTGTTGACCTATTTCTTTAAATACAAACGTACAACACAGATGTTAGTTGTGAACTTATTACATATTGGAGAAAATCTATCAATTGTCTTGTCAGAGAATGTACATGTGTACGACTTTGATTCAAAGCAATTGAATCGTGTCGAGCCATGTTTTATTGTAAGCAAATTTATATTAAATCAAACATTCATAATATATTTATAATCATGGTTCGTTCATTGAAGTTCAAATAGTATAAAATTATTCTGTAAGATAGATTATCACGCTACCATTTATGTTCATGTTCTAGAATTGTCAACAATTACGTGTGAAAAATGAGAAACAAGGGAGCAAAGAGTTTGATGACCTTTGTCTCTCCTTTTCTTTAAAATGTTCACAATTATTAGTAAATATTGTCGAAGTCATCGCCTTCTGAACAGTTAATTAAGACTCACTCATTTTACATTAGCGATTATATCTGCCAATAATATTAAAATATATTACATAAAAATGATCTTACCTTTTTAAGTTTAAATAACGAGATTCTAGCTCGCTGTAAACTTGTCTTTACTTGTGGAAGTAAAGTTTGTAAAAGACAGCGTGATTAGAAGACGGGGATTTTATTTCTTCGATCCACCGAACACTTAACTCTTAAGGCATACGTAAGAGAGAAACTATAGCAATGATCTAGCAATATCCGTTAAAGCTTCCACTAACAACAACTCAAGTCTTCCTCTTTCAAACCAATTCTTCTTTAGATTTTCAATCTTTGATATTATATGGCATAAATTTGGCGAGGTCGTTTCAAGGATCCTACTTCAATAAGTGAGTTATCGGTTCAGGTGGGCAACGTGGTTGCAGTTTAATAGCCCAATCCATAACAACAAAGATTTCTTTAAAAAAAACAAATATGTTGACGGTGATTTAAACTGATAAGATAACTGGTGCCATTTATTTTTCTTGATTGATATGAATCGACATTAGTTTGTGAAGGTTCCTTACAGATTTACGCAATGCAATGTTAATTATCATACGATTCTGTCGTGTGTAAAAACTGTCTGGAATAAACACGCTTTTAAGATTCCTTGCTTCTCTATTGAGATCTATATTTTACTATCTGGGTGTATCTGTATCACTAATTTAATTTCTTTTCTTATGGTTGAGTTAGAAGAGGGTCATGCGAAATGTGAATGGAGAACAGAGGGGTGAAATGTAACAGTCCTTGCTTTTATGTTATAGACGTTCATTAATTTTAAATTACTTCGGAACATGGATGTATACGACCTTAAACAACTAAAGGCAATCTTGTCGCATTTATTCTTGACAAAGATTAAAGATTAGTTCCAAATATCAATCTTCAGCAAATATAACCCTGATTTTTGTTCAATAACTGTTATTGAAACGCAATAGCTCTGTTTCTTGTTCAGGTAGAATATGTACGTGTTTATTAGGCGATAGGTTCATCTGCCCGTCTCTGTCACATGAGGAGTCTTTCTATTTCGACTAAAAGCCCTTTCCGACGCATCCGTTGGAACACAATAGCCCACCCTGCTAATTGAAGTATAATAATCAAGCTTATTTTATTAATATGGTCTTGTCCGTCTGTTTGTCTGTCTGTTAAATCTTTTCGAATAAACTGATTCTGAAATGGAATGATGAGCTTTTTCTGCTTAGGCTAAGCAGACATAAGCTTCTTGATTTGTTTAGAATGATCGATGCTTCTAGAGTTATTTCCATTGATTATGTCGTACTTTCTAGTCGGTGCACCACTGACATTTTTACAGTGTAACAATTAGTGGTTACTGTTGGTTTTACCGATATCAGTTGCTGACAGCGAAACATATACAGATACAATTACCGATAGAGACAGATATAAAAATATTACCCATTAAAATGTCTCAAATGTCATGATAATTGATGTAGATACATGTCATTATTAGTCCAGAAACGCAGGGTACTATTTTATCTCGGGAATTAAATACTTACCTGGTGTTTATTGAAGAAATAATTGGGTTAAGCTTCCTATGGGGGTTAAAAATAAAGAACACGTTTGTTTGTTGTTTTATTTATCAATAAAGTATGAGTTATTAAATGTTAATAACGATACAAACCACTTTTTTCATCTGCATCGGCCTATTGTCCAGTCTTTCCTACAAATATAGTTAAACTTCTACGCGTTAGCTACCTTTTGGATTAAGGCAGTGTGCAGACAATACCAGTAGTTAATTAGTCAGACGAAACTAAAAAAAATAAAGCGAAGTAGTAAGATTTGGAATTATATCACGGTAAGTGACAGTGATCAAACTGCGGTAAAATTTACGAAGCTTCTATTTCCCGAGGTAATACCAGCAGGAAGAAAAACACTACGTAAATTTGACGACCAATTTACGCTCGAATTAAGGTTTAGAATTTGCGGAATTCGGAGCAAAAAAAAAGATGCAGACAAGTCATAATTAAAAGGCCGCAGAAGAAGATAATACACCTTCCCCGACCTCGAAACAAACCAAGCTTCACCAAATACGGATTACGGAAATGGTAGAAATAATTACTCTATGGCCAAAGTTTGTTGCCAAGACGCAACGTGCGAACTGCAAATTGCTTGAAATGATTGCAGTAAATCAATCTGATTAAAACACAGATCCAATTTCGTTTCGTTTTTTATAGTTCAAAATTTCATTTTTACTTGTCTTTACTACTCTTGGATCTGGAGGACTTGTTATTTAATTCGTGTTCTGGCCGAAATGAGGGGTCAGCCAATCAAATGGTCTGTCGAATCGACCGTTTGACCTTTTCATGCGTGGAACTGTGGGTAGATATTACCAGCCAACGACGTCTATACTATAAACACCAGCGGATAGAAATCATAACAAAACAAAAGTGGATTTTGAAAAGCGTGCTGGTCGCTAATTGGTTAATCGAATGACTGACGTTATCGGGTCAAATGTCCCGTGCTTGATACCTGACGTCATAGAACGTGAGCTTCCAGTATAACTAGTTAGATCTACATGAGTGTAGGCCATCGAAAGTATAAAAAATGAAACGAAATATAGATCTATATTTTAATTAGATTGGCAGTAAATATTCAGCCATATTGTCTCAAATCAAAGACGAACTGACAGATGTCAAATATTAGTCTGGCGGCAGACATTTGATTCCTTGCGTTGGATCTATTTCCCCCCGAGTGCCTCATAGACCACAAGAACGGAAAGATGACATCGTATCCAATGAAACAATAATAGACAAGCTTGTCATTTTTTTGGAATAGTTTCGGGCCATTTTAATCAATCCTCACTCGCTTAAGGGCACTGCAATCTACATGCTGAAAGGAATGCTGGAGCAGAAGACCTCTATAGTTCATTACCCAAGTTCATACGATATATCCCACACCTCCGCCGTTCAGTGGGGTTTAATGTCCACTCAGCACAAACTAGGTCATTTCGGGACTAATATATGGTTCAATTTAATTTCAATAATTCATTTGCGCGTACGTTTTTTTTTAGAAATATCGGTATTTCGGAAGATCCATTGTCATCGCGGGCAAAGTTGACCTCCAAATATTTGTGAAAGGTTGTTTAGCTGAGAGAGAGAGAGAGAAATGGGGTTTAACGTCCACTCGACACAACTAGGTCATTTCGGGACTAAGGTTGTTTAGCTAGGCAAACCGTAATCATTATTTTACGGGTTGTTTAGCTAGGCAAACCGTAATCATTATTTTACGGGTTGTTTAGCTAGGCAAACCGTAAAATAGTGATTACTGAAAACTTTGTTTTTATTTCCATACGTCCACATTTGAGTGTGAGTGTTATATGGCATCAACCAATCCGTCGGTCCTTCCGCAAACAATTAATGTATGAACGTGATTTGGTGTGAGGCATTATGGTCTTGAGAGAACAAACACTATCGATATTCAGTGTTCTCCGACATTCCATATAAGAGTTATTACCTTTTGCCGCTAACCACGAGTACAAGATTTTAAGATTATGAGAGGATGATCTTCAGAATTATTCAAAGTTCTACGACTTTCCATTCCGGTGCTATCCCCCTATCGCCAAGAGCCTTGCGAACTTTAGCTTTTAACGGATGTCTTTCAAATTTGCTGGGAAGCTTTAACTGAACTGATATTTTTGCCCAAGGGCGAAATGTAATGCATCATTTGAATTGAGTTTCAGTAAATAAACTAGTGAATCGACTTTGATAAAACTATTCGGTAAATATACCCGAGGTAAATTATTCCTATTATACAATTTTATTATTACTCCACACGAGTTCATTGTTTACCTGAAACTTTATTAATTACGTTATACAAACTAGATACTCCGGGCTCCATGCTTTTCTCTATTGGAAGCTGCATGTCAAGACACATTGCCCTTAGGTGTTGCTAATAGTTGAAAATTACCCACTCATCAATGTCATTACTTTTATTTTAAAGGAGCTAAATCGCTAACATTTGGGACCTAGAATTTTGCAGAATTTTGCAAAATACTGTAATATGAAAGTATATAAACTGATTTACATTCAATGGTTTCGGTTTTTACTCTAATTTTAAATCAGTTATGTTCCGCGAAATAAGCCAGCAGTCTCAATCAAATGCAAATTTCTAGCGTCTGGTTATTCCAGTCTATATACGCCGTTTAATTTGGTGCAATGTGTTTAGCTTCGTTCCTTAAGTATGTTGCTAGAACTGGGGCTGAAACGGATTATGGTACATGATTCATGGTAAAATGTTTATTTTGTCTTAAATATTGGATATCAGAAGCCCATCTTATTCCGGTAAGGTCACAACATCAATGTTGAATTAAATTGACAAATAATTCGTGTTTACAATGTTGAGGATTTTGGATGATATTGAGTTAGAAACTTAGCTACTTTAAATCAAAGTTGAAGATTTTGGATGATATTGAGTTAGAGACTTAGCTATTGAAACAAACTGCCGTCGGATGGTATATGGTTTAACGTAAATATTTTGGGATTTTAAATTTCTTTGACCGCTCACATGCTTGTGTGTGTTGTCACGTCGGTCTACCAGTCATAAGTCTTGTAATCTCTTTGTGACTTTGAGGGGTTGGATGACCGAATGGTTAGCATGTGCGTGCGCGCTGTATCACAGGGTCTGTCATTGACTCCACCGACGTCGTTTCGATTCCGAGGTTGTACTTGACAAGGAGTAGGGGCGCCTGTCCAACCGGGTGGTGCTTTCTCCGGGTCTAAAGACCCCTACGCGCAAACGAATTATTGAAATAAAATTGAACCATGTGTTAATCCGGAAATGACCTAGTTTGTTTCAAGTGGACGTTAAAACATATTTCTCTACCTCACTGTCTCTTTTTGTGACTTTAACAACCATAAGCATTAATTCTTCTCATCGAAATTGGATAAAGACTAACATAAGAAATGACATGGTATCGCGTTCAAAAGCATAATCAAATCAAATTGTTTATCTCGGCTTAAATCGTCAATTTCTCAACCAACCAATTTATGTCATGTTCCAAAAAGTGTGACGGACAGACAGGCCAGCAAATCTGTTTTAGTATACCCTTACAAGCGAATGAAGAACATTAGCTTGTCTGATTTCAATATCAACATTGTTTATATATAGCAAAGCAACACCAAATCCAATATGTAAAACAATACTGGTTTTCATGTCACCAAAATGAATATGTATCAAAATTTTGATAACAGCGATTACTGCTAGTCAGACATTCTATGTGACTGCAATGAATCGGTAACTGTCGTGTCGTTTTTCCTGTTACAGCTCCCAATATGGATTTCCACAATTTCAAAATTCAGGAATACATTGATCTTATAAAGATGCATCGTGTAAGCTAAATCTGCCTAATGAACAGATAACACGTTATGTCTCTCGGTCTTTCTCATCCTGTTTAGCTCCGCTATTTCTGCTATCTCCCTAGAATGTCAACCTATTTTAACGTGCCTGCATACGGGCGTTCCTCAAAATAAACAATCCATGCTTCGAGAATCATAAATCGATGCTATGTATCCTTGTGAATCTGAAAAGATGGCATGACGAAATTAAGCAAGTGTGCCGTTAGCAATCATTTATCGATAATAAGCATTCAGCTACCTTCACTTCCTCGACATATGAAAACGATAGAGACTACCGTTTTAACAACATTTAAAAAAAATAAAAAAATTGGTGTGAAGCATTGGGGTCATGAAAGGACAAGCTCATCGACATTCAACGTTCGTGTTCTTCCGTTCTGGAGTCACCAAACCTTTCCAAATTCCCTGTGAAAGCGATATAGGCTTCAGTTTCATTTTCGATGTGAGGCATGGGGAAAATGAGTGGATAAGCTCTATCTCTTACAGAATCTTGCGTGAATGACAACCGCTTGTATGGTTATGAATGTCAAAGCGTGTTGATAATTCAGGAAGTTTTTATTTCACTTCTGGCGAGTCTTTCTTTTGGTCACGACCAATTGGTCACGATTTTAGAAAGGTTTATTCTGACATAGAAGAGCTGATAAAGGTGATAAAAGAAACTAATTTGAACCTTTCCAGTCCAGATCTTTCTTGGAAATCGTGAGTCACGTTTTGGAAATTTGGTCGGAAACCAACAAGGAACATACCCATAAATTAACATCCCGGCAACCGTTTTACCCAGCCGGAGCGAGTTGGGTTTTTTTTTATATTGAGGACAAGGTATTAATTAATTGATTGGCAGAATATGCCCAAATATGCCGGCAGTTGTTAGCAATAATATTGATAATTGGCCTACAATCTAGATGGCATTTTATTTATCTGCAAAATATCCTTATCCTATATTGAATGAAATTGGGTTTTACGTCCTACGGTTCTTCTCCGACGACGAGCATACACCATACAGTGTGCTGTGAGGGAAATTTCAACTGCCAAGGGATCTTTTACTTATAGGCTAATATGTACACGGGACCACGTCTTTTTACGCTATGAGGGAAATTTTGCCTGGACAGCGGCGCTAAGGCCTACTCTTGTGTCGAATCCTAACTGCCAAGAGAACTTTTATGTGCACGCCGTCCGATAAGAACGACTAGACAGCTGTCTGTGTCGGACCCTAATTTGATCATAGTTCTAAAAGAAATTACGTTTTGAATAATATCAGAACAGGGAGTATTTTTTTTTAGATCAGACTGTTATCATATTCATATAACCTAAGAATTCTATTAACTTTATTGTTTATGCTTGACGATTACCACAAACTGTTATTTTCATAATTTGAATGACCGTCTCTTAAAGCTAACGTATTGTCATGTTGTATCTTTATTTAAATGTCTTCACCTGACAACAATTTGATGTAAAATATTCATAGAAAATAAATCTTCAGATAACTTCAAGTCTACTGGAAACCATAATCAAGTATCAACCGTTAGAGAGATTATCGAATGTATTGAATCCAAAATATCCAAATGAATACGAGATAATGTAGCTTGAAGTCACATTGTGTTAGTTCCCCATTGACATCTTGATAGAAAATTGACAACACGTTGCAGAAACACAAATTTTAAACAAAAAAGTGGTTTATATATCTAAGTACGTATAATATGAAAAAAATACACAAGAAAACGTGCGTGCATAAAAAAATAATAATATAAAGTAACATGCAAATTTAATACATCTGTTCTCTCCGAAAAAAGTGGAGTAAACAAAGGAGGTGACATTGTGGCTATGCTACTCGACGAGAGAGAGAGAGAGAGAGAGAGAGAGAGAGAGAGAGAGAGAGATATGGTTTAACGTCCACTCGACCCAAACTAGGCCATTTTGGGCCTAACATATGGTTCAATTTTATTTCCATAATTCGCTTGCGCGTAGGGGCCTTTAGCTGTGGGTGGAAACCGGAGGACCCGCATAAACCTTGGTATTACATACCTTTACACTACTTGAGTACGTGTAGCGGTGGTCATTTTGTCCGGCATTTTTTGTCTGATTTTCACAAAACTCAAACTCAACCGTCATTGCAATGTAATGATGATAAAAAAAGTATTCCGGTGTTGTTTCTCATGTCAGTGGTACAGGGCGCAGGGCCTGACAAGGACAGCTGTCTTGGCCTGTATGTCCGTTTTTATGAGCTCAATGGGTGCAAAACTGTAAGACGATAAACCCTACTTCTTTTCAGTTCATTTACATTTAAACATGTTTTTGAATCGGATTGAAATTGAGACCTCTACGATTTTTCGTACAAGCAGTGGCCATAATCCATGATACATGCAAATATCGAAATATCAAACTCGGATAAACATTTTGAACTGTAGAGTGTCCACAAACAGCGGCGACGACAAAATACTTCCATATGATCAGACGAAGTTAAAACGTAGATGAAACGATTTGACAAGATGGCCTTATGGGGGACAAAATGGACACACGAATTCGAAACGAATATGAAACTTCTAAAGATTTTGCCAGCGCTCAAGAAGTTGCGGCTGGAGCCCGAGAAACTAACCACACATGAGGTCGTAAGATGCCCTCACGAATGGCTCGATGTTTTACAATCACAGCCGAGTTTGAACATTTATTCTATCGCATGTCCATTCAGTGTCAATTTCGGGATGGAAAATCATAATAGAGATTAGATTTCTGGACGAATCCTTTATCCTTATTAATTCTGGTCAAAATCTAAGTTTACCATTCGGATAAGCTGTTGTTGAGACATGGCGGCTGTCTAGGTCTATTCCCACACTTTACGTGGTCTTTTATCGTGACGTTTAGTCATTGGTTAATAAATTCATATTTAGCCACTGGCAACAGTATTAGAATCTTGCAGAAACAATACGGACCAACAGGAAAGTTAAAGTTATGTTGCACTGATCTCGTATTGATTTAAAAAAATCGAAAAAATCCGACACATTCTTATTCACCCCAAAGTGCGATCCTCAACCATAATGTAGGATTTTGAACTTTCTTAAAGTTCAAAATCCTACATATATTTGTTTATTTTAAAATAATTGCAGACAGCTGGTAAATATTAAAACAAATATCAATTGATATAAAGATAGTTAGTTATAATTAAAATATAAGAAATAGGTTTAAACTATTATAGTATACTTACATTTAAAATAAAGGAGACATGTTTTGTTATCCTATATATTTATTTCAATTGCATGTGACCTAATTTTTATATTTACATGGTAGGTATGTAGTCCACATTGAAATGTGGTCGTTTGTTCTCGTCAACCCGGTCCGTCCATTCGTCCGCCCGTCGTCGACAATACAGGCTTAAGTTTATATCCGATTGACTTCAAATTAATACAGACTGATTATATATAAGTCCATAGGACGAAGAAGCTCGTGTATTTTCAACAATTTCCAAGAAGTACTGCTGTAGTGTTTAAGTTCATGAGACAACGAAGTCTATTGGTTTTCAAAAAATTGATAAATATTGCCAGAGTTATCCTTCGTTTTCAACGATTTAAGATAAATAGAACAGCTAACTTCATGATATTACAGGTTTTGTATACCAAACGTTAGCATGAGGCGGAACTAGAAGCCAGACAAAAATGACTTGTGATAATTACTTAATGAGTTATCACTCTTACTCAGATTTTAGTGTGTTGTAAATGTTTTCACTTCTGACAAAATAAAACAAATATGACACAACCCTGTTGACTACCACCAACATGACTTAGGGTCTGCGGGCGTATGTTTCTTTGTCTGGCAACCTATGTTCATTTATATAAATCATGCCATGTTAGGCCCAGTATAGCTCAACTGGTGCAGGTGTACATTTATAAGATTGTGTGGCGATGTGCATGTAAAAGAATCCTTTAGTGATTGAATGTTATGTAGTGTATGAGGAAATATACCTGTCCGGTCAACATTTCCCACATAGCACATTACATTATATTGGGCTGGTTGGTGCACCTCATTTCTTTCTCAACAAACATTTTAAGGAATTGAATGTTAAACCATTCTTCTCAAGGTAGTTTCCTTTTGTCAGTGATGCAGGACGGAGGGAAAAACCGAATAGTTGTTCGGATGGCACGGGGTCCAGTGCACGTAAAAGAGCCCCTGACAGTTGGCCTTTGATGTAAGAGTGAGTCCTTGCGCCACTATTCGGGCCAATAACTCAGTCGGAGCAGAAAAGTTGGACGTTAAACACCATTTCTTGAGATGATCCATTTTAGCAATATTATATAGGAAATTATAAACACAATCAGATCCTTCTAGAATTATGTCCTAGCATTTTTTTTATCAACCCGAAAGATCTGCTAATCAAACACACCTGTTTGATAACGGTACTACTTGTGTAGCCTAAGTTCTTGCGCTGACCTTTGTAATGAAAGCTGGTAGTGGTATCTTATTATTTTTTTGACCTGTAACATCATCAGGATTAAGCCAGATAGTGGTTCAACCTTTTCGATAACGTTTTCAGTTTATAAATCGTTAATTTCATTTTTTTTCCACGGTAAAAGATACAGGTCGGTCTATTTGATCTGTAGGGTAGCCATTAGCTAATACTATTGATTAATGTTCAAACTCGGTAACTAGAAGATGAGAGTTATCTCACCTGTGTTTTTCGATTTGTGATATAGGCCTATTTCAGATATATGGTTTAACAAGATTTTATGTTCATTACGTATACTGTTCTAATTTTTAATGCATTATTATAAAACAAAACGAGATTGTTCTCTGAAATGTGTCATTCTTTGTAGTATTGGGAATACAGTTTACCATCCGAACTCACTCAAGTATTTTCACTCACAGTTAGACTAAACATTCATTATGCAACAGCTAAATCTGCCAATTGCGCGATTAATGGTATCTCATAAATCAGACATTAATCAACTTAACCATGACATAATTCACACTCGGTGCTCGCTGTCCTCGTTAGCCTGTGGTATTTACTGGATTAGAATCATGTCTGCTGCCCAAAGCTCACTGATAATTAAATTAAAAAATGGATAATCGAGACTACGTTTTTTTATCGTACCGACTTTAGTAATGATGATCAGACTTGGCCCAAAATTCAATCCCTTAATTCTCAGTTCAGAGTCGATCAATTTGACTGAAATTTTCAGCAAATTCCCTTTACATTATCTAGTTTTTAAGTACTATATTGTCACCTGCAAGCTCTTTATCTAATTCCCCCATTGCAAAATGATTTTATTCAGAATGTTCTAAAAGATGTTGGATCTTACGATCAGTTATTGGAGAACTGTTTAAACGTGATGTCATAATGGTCGGGATTGCATATTTTATACAACACAGACTAACATAACCTTTATTTAGTCCCATCAAACTTTCAGAAAATTTCACCGATGATGTTGAACAATAATGGAGAAGGAATTGATATTAATGTGTCAATTGGCCAAAATACTGATAAATTTACACTTGACATTATAAATTATCATGTCTTTAAACGATCAAGATGAAAGCATAACCCTTAGTGGGTTATTTCGTACACAGAGTGTTCGATCTCGTAATTATCACAGGGATATCATTGTTAGATAAATTAGCTGCAGGCATGGTGCGATTATGGTATTCAAAAGAAAGCTAAACCCATTCAAAGTCATGATCAAAACTGACCACCACCTACTTCACCAAGCAGAATGAATTTATCTGAAAATACATGGTCTACCTACGGGCCCTCTATCAGCCCTTTACATTACATCTTCGCAAATGCACCATATCAACCGAAGAGTGAAGAAAAACGCTACAAAAACTTAATTATTATATACATTAAAATTGTGTACGAGTCAAGTATTAGTTGTGGACGACATAACCAATGACTTGTGGACGACTTAACAAACGGTTGTGGACGACTTAACAAACGGTTGTGGACGACTTTGGACCATCTTAACTCCACTCACCCTAGAATCCAATTCATAATCGAATCGGCAATAAACCAACTAGAGAATAACACTCTGATCATTATTATTCTCCCTATTAGTAGTTGTTACGCTAGCTGGTATTTTTTATCTGATTGCAGGCGCGGATACAGAGGGTGGCGCACCATATATTCTCGCGGGAAAGGAGAATAAAAACAGTTTAGGTTGGAAATCGTAATTTACAGTATCAGTATGAAATTAGTCCTTGTGGGCATTTTTGTCCACTCAAAAATCATGGGTCGGGCTTCGCACTACCAACTTGGTGCAGCACGCCCCCCCCCCCCTTTCTGAAAATCCTGGATCCGCCCCTGGATTGTTATAACTCAAGATTCATATATCTTTTACAAGTTTTATTTTTGTTACGATGATTTTATAATAATATAGGTATAAATAAACGTTATTAAATATTAAAGGAGCTAAATCACTAACATTTGGGACCTAGAAGTTTGACACAAGTGGGTCGTAACGCATATAATACTGTAATATGAATGTATATAAACTGATTTATATTTAATGGTTTCCGTTATTTCTCTAATTTCAAATCAGTTATGTTCGGCGGATTAAGCCAGCAGTCTCAATCGAATGCAAATGTCTAGCGTCTGGGTATTCCAGTCTACCTAGTATTTACTGCGCATGGTCTCCAGATAAGAATATGGCGACGCCTTTTGATTGGTAACCTGTGACCATGTATATAAATTAAATTGCCTTTGCGAGCTGTCGTGGATAAATAATCTCGTGTTATTGTTATTAAACAGAAAAACTTTAGCTTATAATTCAACATCTTAGTTAGAACTAGAATGACACATGTACATGTATATCTGATTCTGAATAACATTTTTTTAAAAAATTATAGAGTAATATTAAATTATATAACAAAGAAATATTGGGGTAATATTTCAGAACACATTTAGTTATATAAAAACTTCCTGAATCGTGTTCTTTCTGTATAATTAAGCTCTATCAAGTTCTATAAAACCTTGATAAGATTTATGTCCTTGAACGTTTGTATCAAGTTGTATAAAACCTTATCTAGGTTAATGTCTATAAAAATTACCTTCTTTTATATAATTTTTATAAGTAATCTCTTATTGTTCTCTGATTTAATATCAGTTAAAAAATTAATTGAACATTTATCAACATTCGCAATCATCTGCCGACATTATAAACGTAAGATGTTTAAATGGATCCAGATGAAATGAAATGGTGTTAAACGTCCTACTATTCTCGGGATTAATGAAGACGAAAAGGAACGAAGTGCGAAAATCTAAAATGGGCCTCTTTTAACCAGACCGAATCCAAACAGTGGGGTTATCATTCGAATGTCAACAGTTTTACAATCATGAAAAATCAGAAGAAGAAATGAACTCATGGTACTGGATACCAAACCCAATGACGTATGATTATAACGATTATTTAGCTTTCTCATACATTCGTTTTAGATTCCCGGATACATGCCATTTTTGATTTTTGTAACGTGTACTGTTCATCCCACGACACGTCCGTGCCTGTAGGTACGTTAAAATAATCCGTGACTCAATTGACTTTGCTTATTATGGCTCAACTCATTGTTCAATTATATTTCTTTGACCGTATAAATTGGTTACCCTCATATCATAGAAACATGATGTATGCGGTAAAAAAAACAAACCAACTAGTAACCTAATGAACTCAAAAATAAAATGTTTATAGCGTGTCAAATGCCATTTCCGGCTATTCTGTAACCGTATCTTTAAATTATCCGTCTATAATGAGTCAATCACCACATTTATTGTCTATATATAAGCCAAACCGGAGATATAAATCACTGAATCAAACAATTTATATGTGAAAAAATATAGCTAACCGAAAAAGTTGTGAGAAATGAAGCTATAACATACTTTTTATGTGTATCAATGAAGCTATATTATTTCCGGTTAATACCTTTTAAATGTTCAGGACAGAAAATTCGCACCCTTTGTTGCAACTTAATAAAACTTCCAATACTTGAAATAAGATGAAACAAAATTATATTTGCAATAATCGCTTGTTAGGCAAAGAATAATATGTTTCTTATTAAACAATCGTTGTATAACTAAAGAGAGTTATTATCTGTGCTTGTAATCTCGTGAACGTTATGGGGGTTAACCTCTCGTCCATACAACACTTCATCTCATCAAAACAATTCTTCATCCCGTCCATACAATACTTCATCCCGTCCAAACAATACTCCATCTCGTCCATACAATTCTTCATCCCGTCCATACAATTCTTCATCCCGTCCAAACAGTACTTCATCCCGTACAAACAATACTTCATCCCGTCCATACAATACTCCATCCCGTCAATACATCATCCCGTCCATACAACACTTCATCCCGTTAATAGAATGCTTCATCCCGTCCAAACAATTTTTCATCCCGTCCATACGATACTCCATCCCGTCAATATTTCATCCCGTCCAAACAATACCTCATCCCGTCCAAACAATACTTCATCCATTTAATCATTACATCATGAAGGAAAGTTTTGCAGAAAATCGGATCATAATCCAACAAATATCGCAGGCTAGTGTTGACATCGAAAGTTGATTATGGCACGGATAAGTTAATTAAAACGAGAATTCATATTTTCTAAGAAAGTCAAAACATATTTATTTCTATGTATTTTGCTCAATAGGTTGTCAACTCACTATTATAGATCCTAGGCATTATATCCCACACTTAAATTTAATTCACACCGATAAAAAAATAACACAGTTACCCCCTTGTTTTTTCTACCGTCCCCCCCCCCCCGTCCATGAAATACCTATCTTCAAACGTTTGAATTTGAAGTTGAAAATGACATTTTTGCCAATTTGTCAACTCACAATGATGAATTATAGGATTAATAGGACTATTCTTTAACAAGACAGGACTGTTTATAGATGCCATCTATTTTAAGGCTTTATTTTAATACATTTTATAACTTAAAATATGAAATTCTCGCTTTAATGTCTAATTAATAGTTTATGTGATTTTTCAGGTCTAAAAAAGACCTACAAAAAGCAGATTTAGCTCTTGCATAATGTACGTTTAAGGTCTAAACTAAGATACATGTTATTACACAATTAAACCAGCTATATATGTGATACTTCGCGGGAAATATGCTATTTTGGATCTGTTGGAATCGTTTGTGTTAAATATATATTTGGACTAATAAACATTACGTAAATTTTAGATAACAAGTATCAATTACAGTCTAAGATTAATCCAAACAAAATTTCACTGTCGGTCTAAAGTTTGTAGAATGGCATTAGATCAAACACGCAAATTCCTTCTTTATTTGCGTGTTTTAAATAGTTCTCTAATTGTATACTCTTCGGGTTATTTAAACCATACTTAACCACATCGCGTGACTCTTTTGTTGGTATACAAACTGCTACTTCCGTAAGAACAAAAAAGAGTTGAAAGACATTATTAGCCTTTGAACGAACATCAATGACATAGACCTACGCTTACATAAATAAATTAATTTGAATTCTGTCCTATATTGAATTATGCCAACTGATTTGAACTGAAGATAAAGGACGAAAACTACAATAAATGATCATAACTTAATTAAGCAATAAATATTCAATACTATACACCATCCCCTTTGCCTAATGTCTCAGAAATCTGGCGTCTTACAAATGGAGTTTTAAATGTGACCACACCAAGGGTTTGTATTTACATTTGAAATTTCTATTATTCTAATTCGATGTACCAATTAATAATTTGTTAAAAAGAAAATTAGAAGGGTGGGTGGATGAAACTATTGTCGGTCTATCAAACTCTAAAGAGATGTCTCAAAATAATTAAACTTTCATATTATATACACCCACAATGAATCAATAATACTGGTAAATATGGATGTCATCTCCCTCCGAGAGAAAACACTACCATACAGTGCTTACATATAATTGTGGTAGGTACAGGTCAACAACAAAAGTGTCAGCAAAGAAAAAGCCCATAATGTATCCATACTGGTATTCCGCTTCAGCGATGTACGACCTTCTGTTGCGGAGTTGCACCGTACCCACTGTGAAAACATTGTTACCACCACATTCTACAGTCTTCAGTAGATTAATTTCCAATTTTGTGTGATGAAAAGTATTGCCATCATAAGAGGACGAACCCTATTGATGATATTCGCCCACCCCCCCCCCCCTCCTGAAAGTCGAACCGCATTGATATTCTGTGTTCCGCGAATTTACGTTCTGGACCCCCCCCCCCCACTGTATTTTCTGAAAATCTTATACACGTTATTAACTAACAAGATCCAGTTACAAATTAAATCGTTCATCGCCTTTAGTTATCCCATAGGCCTATAGCAGGCATTGGGAAAATCTTGCCATTTAAGCGCCATTTAATATCACAAACATAATTTAATTTATCCAAATTCTTCCTTTTTTTTTTACAATACTGCATGTCATCTGCAATAATCCGGTTGGTATATATAAGTACGACATTGAACCCCATTTCATTTCAATTCGACCTGTAGATGTGTTATTTCGTTCGTGTGTTTTCTTTTAATATGGCCCATCAAAAGTCGGGGGTAGGGGTGGTGGGACGTTGTCCTCTTGCCTTCCACCGATCGCCACCAATGTTAACTCAAATTGTATATCTATTAAAGAAAGACACGTTTATTCAACTACTTAGAAAACAGCTATCGTTAGTTTAGTAAGTGCATCCCTATTATAGTTTCGTATTTGACTTTGACAAACTAAAAGTCAGTTAAATCTTTTCGACACGATGTTTACATACATTGAATTGTTATACAAAGTACAAATATGTAGAGTAGATATGTATATAAGAGTATAGCTTTGTTATTTCTTTCACTATAGAAACTGGTATATAATAATAATAGGCTGATCATAAAGCCGATTAATACCTAGACAGCATTACCAAATACTAGTTTTGTGGGTGAATGTGATTGGACAATAGAGGTGTAACACAGGGCTGATCACTTAGCAAAAGAGAATTAAGAAACACAACTAATAACTATTTAGATTCATGTTAGAGGTCGCGGCTAACATTCTTATCGTAGACAGATCATCAATAACGAATAAATAAATCAAGCGTTCAGTCGAGATTTATTATACTTATGAGATTGCAGTGTATTTTTATTTTTAAAAAGTCAACAGGCATTTGAAGCGGTATGTAAACATAATATATTTTAAGTCTATTAATGTATCAGTTATGCAGGGCCGTATGCGTTGCTCTATTTTAAATTAAGTCGCATGTTAAGCGATTTTGAATTGAAGTTTAAATCCTTTCGATTGATTTTAAATTTGACGATTTGAAAACTTAAATTAATATTAGACTTTAAATTGTATTTGAATTAAGAGCTTATGTTTGTCGTCGTGCAAACAAATAAAGTTTGCTGTTGTTTATACATCGTCTGTTTGTCATTAATGCTTCTTGGTTGATACCATTGGTTGTAATTCAGATGATCATGGCTTTCCCTATCACCTTGTACTTTTGGTAGCCACACGTGGTATAATAATATAAATCCTGGCAAAATAGCATAGCCATGCATGTATACAGCAGTACAAAATACTACAAATATGCTACAAATCAATACTAGAATGTTCCACACATCTCAAAGTTCTCGGCGCTGGACCCCCAAGTGATGTCAATATATAAGCTGAATATAAAAGTTAAGTTATAAAATGTTCGCACATGGGTAAATTTATTACAAAAAAACAACAACAAAGCAGGATAACACACACACGCACAGTCATACATATTTCTATATATAGTACAGATTAGTACTTATAATCCAGATATTTATTGTACTATCTTTTATTTCAGATAATAGAAATCCTCACCATGTGAACCAAAGAGAGTATTGGAGATTACTCCTATATCAAGGGGTGACTTATTGGTTTTTCTAGTACGCCATGTAGGCTTATACTTGGATTGCTCTACGTTTAAACATTTTAGTAGTTTTGTGATAATCCATTTTACTCATACTTAAAACACAGTTGTAGATACCGAATATGATTGCGTCTCGTCAAAGAGTGCCTTCTGTAGGTCCGACTGATTCCAAGGCCTACCGTAATGGTAAGGATATTACAAATCCTCGAGACTGGTACACGCTGCTTTCTGAAAAGGTTCGATGCAGAAATGGTGCAATAGAATACAGCCACCCCGATGATAACAGCTTTTTGCCTCAATTAGCCCATGATCTTGATTTGTCTTACGAGGCATACAAATCTCCACCCAGAAATGGCTTCAATGTCCGTAAATCACAGGTTGGTAAACCACGCTCCGCAAGTTTTAAACCCACATCTATGATCAGACAATCTTCCAGTATGCAAGATTTGAACATACTGAGAGAAAAGACGGTCTCAACGCTTACTAGTTTCTACAACAAAGAATTCCCTAATTTCAAACGGAAGACAAGCCATGTTACATTTTTGGAAGTAAAGGAGCCAGATCACCATCGTTCAGTTTCTCTCCCAAAGTTAGCACCGAAGAAAATCGCAGGTGTTATACCAGAGACGAGTGTGGTCCAAAATGAAAACTTGTTACACAGTCACCAAGAAACACTCGAGGAATGGTTTTCGCAAATGCCAGATGCTGCAACAAAGAAGGCCAAACGACAAGTCATGGAACAGAATATACAAGAAAATATAAAACGCAAGGACCATCGTTCAAATGTCCCATTACCAAATTTAAGTAAACCCTTTAAAGGAAATTATGATAATTTTCCTATTGGTTACAACGAACTTCGATCTGAACAAGCTGAAGAACCAATAATTTTAAACAGGGACATTTACCGGCTTCAGTTACAATCACAACTAAAACTTAATGACGGTAGACCGTCTATTCTTGATAAAATTGACAGGAAGAGGCCAGATTATGTTCCAGTTTCTCCAGTTCCTCCCACCAAGAAAGAAGACCCCCAGCTGCGTAACATCCAAGAAATCGAATCCACTGGGGAAGAAGATACATCAAGCGATGTTACTGACCCGGAGAGCGACTTGGGATTTGATCCCAAAACCTGTCCTTTGTTTATAGTAAGCACAAAGAGAGATTTGCCTTTGGAGGAAGACATTCAAACGAAAACCTTTCATCAAGGTTACATGTTTCGACAGAAGAGACTCAAGCGATTAAAACACTCTACTTCCAAAAGAGTAAAAGAAACGCCACATTTTATTTTAAAAAGTGAAATTGGTGAGAAAAATGATCACAATGCGGTTGTTCTTAGTTTTGGTGACCAGCAATACTGCCCTCTTTCGAGGCAACCAAGACATATTATTGAATCGATTAATCGCCAAAAAGTGGAACCAAAAAATCTAAAAAATCCGATATGGATGAATGAAATGGAAAACGGAGACGCAATCTCTGAAAATAATCAAATAACCCGAACATTCATGACCGGAAATCTTGTTGATACTGGTGATAAAAGTCAGGTACAGAGTGATGAAAGAAAAGCTCGATTAGCCAAATATAAAAAACTGGAAGTTTTCAGCGAAAACAGACGAAACGAATACGAACAAAAATCTGATGACAAACTTGTCCAAATAAACTTTAAAAAAGAGATTCCACGAAGTCATCCACCAGTGTTTAGGCTGGACCCACGCTGCATCTTGAAAGAAGATATGGATAATGTTTGCAAAAACGAAAACGGTAATTCGGACAACAATGCAGTGCCTATGCGAATTGTTAAAGGTGTGGTTATTGTTGGAAGTGCTAAAAAGTAACGATAAGTGATTATTATTTAATGTAGCGGTCTGTGCCAATATGTCGCAAAAGTTTGTATTAAACTATTTTTTTGTTCTTGTGTATGAATTATTTTAGTCGTGTAGTATGTATATTTTGCGAGGAATATAATACTGGAAAACCGAGAGTGGTTATTTATTTGAATAATGTATCCCAGTGCTCAGATCACACAGGATCGAAATAAAATCGAAATATTGAGGTCAATAAGGTTAATATCCTTAGATGTTTCTAAATTATCCGATCCCCAAACCTAACTCCGTTCAACGACGTCGGACCACAGTTTGGATAAAGGCCCATTTTTTTGTCTTTGAAAAAACGAAAGTACGAAAGTAATGAACTGATTCTGTGATTAAAGTTTTTGTAGCGGTATTACAATAATCATTTCTCGACCTTTGGTGCGAGGTGGATGGGTGGGGCATTTTAATCTTGAATTAAAAGATGCCTCCGAGCGTCAAACTGTTTCATTTGATTATATATTTGGATTAAAATATATTCGGACTAATTTATCAAAAGTCAGCTTCAAATCTCAGTCAAAACATTTTAATCCAATCTAATTAAAATATAGATCTATATTTCGTTTCGTTTTTTATACTTTCGATGGCCTACACTCATGTAGATCTAACTAGTTATAGTGGACGCTCACGTTCTATGACGTCAGGTATCAAGCACGGGACATTTGACCCGATAACGTCAGTCATTCGATTAACCAATTAGCGATCGCCATGCTTTTCAAAATCCACTTTTGTTTTGTTATGATTTCTATCCGCTGGTGTTAGTATAGACGTCGTTGGCTGGTAATATCTACCCACAGTTCCACGCATGAAAAGGTCAAACGGCCGATTCGACAGACCATTTGATTGGCTGACCCTCATTTCAGGCAGAACACCAATTAAATAACAAGTCCTCCAGATCCAAGAGTAGTGAAGACAAGTAAAAACGAAATTTTGAACTATAAAAAACGAAACGAAATTGGATCTGTGTTTTAATCAGATTGATTTTAATCTGAAGAAACCTACCCCATGTAGCGAGAATCAGTCCTTTTTATGGCGTGACTTGATTGGATGGAGAATCCAATTTAGTCTGTATTTATCGTGAATCTATTTACAATAAATATCGAAGCCTAAGTATATTACTGAATTATCCTCTGCCAACTTGTTTTCCCCTGTTTAATCGCAAATTCTATTAGCTGTTTAATTATCCCAATGTTAGCCATAAGATCCATACACCTGAAGCGCCCCTTATTTAACTCGTGGGGACAGGTGGACTTTTAAGTTTACGGATACCCTCACATCTGTGTCTTCTTGTGCGCGCCCTCGAGGTACTTTTCAGTGAAGCTAATATTTTTGTAGTAAGATCGAATGTCTCTGCATTCAAAATATATACCATAATTACCATACTTTTAAAGTAAATGATTACCCAAATACTTCGTTGAAATGTATAACATGAATTGGTAAGCAAACCAGTCCCTGTCGGTTTGGGACTTAGGATTTCCCTTAAAAACACCATTTACAGTCATTTTTTTTACAAAAGAATTATCGCACCCAGAACCATTCCTAGGAGCCTTCACCCTCTATATTTACCCCTGAATATCATACGTAAACAATAAATCGATTAGCCATTGATTTTAATGCAAATGAAACATATTATAGCTAAACTTGGTACTAGTCAAACTAGGTCCACACATCCATCCTTGTCTTTACTACACTAGGATCTGGAAGAGTTGTTATCATTGGCGTGTTCTGAATGGTGTGGGGTATTAGCCAATGAAACGGTCTGTTACGGCGAGCTTTGGACGTGTTTTGCACTAACTGTGGGTAATCCACTAGAAACATCAATGCTGATTGGTCAATCAAATATCTGACGACGTAATCAGATTGTTGTCTCATTGCGTCAGGTGTATTCATCTAGTAGTTTACTAATTTATTTGCTGGTTGTCTTGTGTAAACAACTCGTCTTTAGGCTACCACACCCAGGGGCGTGTTCGGTAATTAGGGCAGCGGGGTTAGGTGGGATAGGGACTCTTAAGGCCCCCGCACACGAGCCGAAAACTGCGTACGCAAATGGCGCAGCGTCATTTTCGGCTCGTGTGCGGGGGTATTTTTGAGCGCATTTTGACGTTCGCCAAATATCTGTCATGTTTGATATTTTTTGACGCAGCGCCAACTGCGCTCTCGTGTGCGGGCAACTCAGCGCTATTTGCGTTTCATTCGTCGTCAATGCGCATGCGTCATCACTACTGCAAAATGGCGGCACCCAGTGAGTTCGTCAGTGACGCAATTTTAGAGGATAAAATCGTCGATTTATGGCAGAAGTAACACTGCAAGGGCTGTTTCTTCATCTTCTGATGACGACGACGACGATTCACTCACGGCTGCCATTTTCGGATGAGTGGTGGTCACGTGAACGACACACTTGCCGCAGTAGCTTTCGCGCAGCGTCGTTTTCGACTCGTGCGCGGGCGCCGTATTTCTGCGCCAAATGCGCTCGTGTGCGGGGGCCTTAAGAAAGAGACAACGTTAAGTTTAGCGCGGGGTATAGTTAATTACCCGATAATTTTATAAAATCAGAAACTCGGAGACACAATTACTTCGTATTAAGATGTATAGAGGTCAATCGGCGTTAATGCTTCGCAGTGACGACTGTGATTGGTAAAATGACATGAAATTGGGGTTAAACCCTACTGTTCTGCTCCGAACTGGGCTAATGAAGACGGGCATACGCCAGACAGGGTGCTATGGGGGAAATTTTGCCCAGACATCGACACTACGGTCAACTGTCAAGGGATCTTTTAGGTGCACGCCAATGTGAACACGTCCCATTCGAACGACAAGACAGCTGTTCTTATCAGGCCCTCCGCCCTGCATCAATGATAAGGGGGGGGGGGGGTTGAAACCACGCCGGAAAATCTGAATGAACTTTCTTGGCCAACGCTTGGATTGAACATCCGACCTCCAGGCTAGCGAGCCAGCGTCTTACCCACTTAGCCACCGTGATCCCGAGGATTTAAATTTAAAAGAATTAACACAATATTAAGCAGTTTTATTCTTCAACATATTATCGGAATTGGCACTTAAAGAGATTATGATTTTAAATGTCTTCAATATCTGAACATGAACATGGTTGGCAACACCAAAGAAATAAACGACCAACGAGTAAAGAAAAAACTACCATCAACGGGGACTGGTATGCGGAATTCCGAAAATAAAAGGTTGCAAACTTTGAAATTTGAAATCCAAACCGGATTCGGGGAAATTGGATACCAGCCCCAATCAGTCAACCCAGTGACCGTAGATTGAGCGTGATTGGTTTTTAGTATCACTGAATCTGTTTGGAACAAGGGAAGGGCAGCAGGAAAAGAGGGTGCGATATTGCCATTAGGACAATGGACATATATGATGCCATTGAGTAGTTGAGATGAAATGAAATGGGGTTTAAAGTCATACTGTTCTGTCCTGACTGGGCTTTTAATTGAAAGCGAGACAACTCAAGGGAACTCGTAATTCGGGGGCACCTATATAAGAAAGGGTGGCAGGGCACATAGCTATTAACTCCTCCCGTCCCTTATACCCTGGTTAGAAATCTCATCGGATTCGCGCGTTATCAATCACTTCCGGTTTCGTTTGTATTTATAAGGGCAGGGTAGGTGACTGCCTACCCACCCAACCAGCACGCGCCTGGCTTGTAATATTTTTGTAATAAAACCTGCACAAAGGAAATCCTCAGAACTATCCACTACTGTGACTGGAGTCAAAGACGAAAGTTATCAAACAGTGGAACCTTTTCTGGACACTTGGGTTTACTGGTGGTTGGCACGTGCAATCTTGCACGCTCAAAAAAGTACATGTATTTCACATTTTCTCTTCATTTCTTAACACGACTATACATTTTGGAGTAATGTTTCCGATATATTTTCACTTTTAACATGAACTTGTATTTCATGTTTCGTATATTACCATTTGTTTTATGTTCTATAATATGTCATATGTATGAAGTGAATGCGGCCTGAAATGGGTGTTTTCATTGAGGTATGGTGTAATCTTATCGAATCTTATAGATATAAGGGAGGTAAATTCATTTATTATATCAGGGATGAGACTACTAATTCTAAAATGAAATCTACTCACTGCCTTAGCCTAAGACATTTTTTATACATCCCGGTGCCCTTGATCTTCTAATAACAATGAGCCAAACATATTTTAATCATCTGATGAAAAAATATTGAAGGGGGTGAATTCAATTTTAGCGCGTAACTTCTCTAATTCATGTCTGTTACATCCGATCCCTCCGCCCTCAAATCACGAACTTTAAAAAAAAAAACCTGGCTGAAATTATTAACACAAACACTTTTCTTCGATTCCAGATCACAAATGTTAACCTACAGTAGCATGCAAATGGCACCAAAGGGGAAAACAAAGAATTGCATGAGTAGGCGAACTACATTCGGTGAACCCATTATATGAAATTCCCACTAAACCAATTGATGGGCAGCAAAAGTTTCTACTAACGCCTAGTTCTTGTATCCGATAGGCCTACCATTACCGAGGAGGCAGACATTAAACCACAGGTTTGGATGCATAGTGATCTAGAGTGTTACACTTCAGTCTTTAGCTGGCCGGTCACCTCTGGCTTACAATCTTGGTTCCGATCTCTGCCCAATGAACAATCTCAACAACTGTGTCTTTCGGTGGCGTCCTAACTGCGCTTCTACGGCGACAAAAAATGGTCTCAAAGCGCGTCAAGGTCACCATAAGTGTGGCAAAAGCGTGGTGGAAACGCCAGATATCGTGCTTTGGTCTCCATGGTCGCCAATGATCACCGAGCCACGGCGTTTGCTTTGAGCATGTTCAAAACAAACGCCAAGGTTCTGCCATACGACCTGGAAAACTGCGAGAACGTGATGGGGCTGCGGAGGTCCTTACTGCGCTGCTGCGGCGACAACAATGGCCTCGGGGCGCGCCAGCCAAGATCAGCATAAGTGTGGCAAGAGCGTGGTGAAAACGCCAGATATCGTCCATGGTCGCCAATGATCGCGGAGTCGCGGCGTTTGCTGTGTATGTGCAAAGCAAACAGTAAGGTTCTGCCATATGACTTTGAAAGCTGAGAGAACGTGGTGGGTCGCGAAGGTCATGAGACAATTGTGGTAACATCTCTATGAACGTAGTACACGCGCAGTACACACATGGAAAGACGCTGTTAAAATTTTCAGCGGTGCCTTCACCACAACCCTCGCGTGTCGACCGCGACCCCACCAAGCGTTTTGAGTCCTTATGGCGTTGTCATGGCGATGTTACGACGATTCCACCACTGTTGCGCGATTGCGCCACGACCTCATGGGGCTACCTCTACGCCTATGGCGATGTTATGAGATTCCCACTGCGTTTATGGAGCTCTTAATACGACCATGGCGCGGTTACAAAGCTTGCATTACCCGCCTATGGCGACCATGCTTTTCATGTACGACTTGTTTTGAAAACGAGCGATTCAAAGGTCATCTTGAAATTTCGAAAAAAAGTTTATATAGTCGCCGTGATCACGTGGTGGAAACGCGCGTGCAGTCCAGATACACGTAGAAGACGTGTGGTTAGAGTGCCGCGAGTTCGCCGATGACCGCCGTTGCCAAGCAAATAGATCTCAATAAAAACGTCATAAGCGCGGAGAGGCCGTGGCGAGCCCGCCGTGAGAACGCTGTATAATCGCACAGGTCGCAGTGAGAACGCGACTTTTTTAAGTGTGTAATTTTGGGACATTTTTCCATGTTGTGTTCACGCTTGCCGGCGACCTTGTGCATTTCCTGGCCGCCGTTCGGTCTCAGCTGCGCAGTAAGGTCACAACTCCGGTCTGACGGGGGACATTACAGTCAAAACGTGTATCGAAACAAAACTCCATGACCGAAATTACTTTCAGTTTTATGCTCCAATAAACAACCCAACTGGGGAGTGGGTAACTATGATTTGTTACCAGACTCAAATAACAATCCTGTCAGTCTGTTATGAACTCTGATATACAGGGCGTTGTCACGAACCGACGCGTAAGATATCGACTGATACCGACATAAATTATCACATTTTGTTCTTTAAAAAAAAGAATTTCGTGTGTTACATAGGGCCAATCGTCCATCCGCCCGTCTTCATTACCCCAGTCGTAGCAGAACATTAGGACGTTAAATCCCATTTCATTTCAACGTCCAACCAACACATCCTAAGTCATTTCGGGACTAACATGGTTAAATTTTATTTAAATAATTCGCTTGCACGTAGGGGTCTAAGCAATTGGAAGGAACCGGAGGCCCCGGCGAAAACACAGGAGGATAGACCACCAATCCAACGTCTTGTCACATAAAATCAGGGTGTTGAATCCACACCAGCTGACTCAGTGGCAGACCTTTATGATCTAAAACAGAAGCGTTAAACCATCCGGCCTCTCAACCCCACAAGTTACAAAACATACACTTTCGCATTTTGAAAAAAAGATGATTTTATTGATCCGAATATATCTGGGTTGTAACTTCTCGACAACAAAGATCAGAATTTAAAATGTCAACCTCATTTTGGTTTTGAGTGTTTGAATAAGTGTCAATACACAGTGGAATTGAGTTCACGGAACCGATCCCAATTAGGTCATTATCCACAATGTTATTATGATTATCACAGTTTTGGGACGACTGGGAACCAATAGTTGTACTATTTTGTGGTGGGCAATATCCTTCACTTGGCGTTGTCGGTGGAGCCATGAATGTTCCAAAACCATTTATTTGGGGCATTTTTACAAATAATTTGAAAACTTTTGACGATCCTTCTTCGTGGCATATTTGTTTTATTTGATTAGTAGGATATTTATTTTGTTCTAGCGAATTGCTTTGATATCGTTTGTTTGATTTGAGGAAACTTGAATCTCTCAAAATACTATCCGGAATTTCTATTTGAGCTTTGGATAAACCCGTTTCTCTTGGTGGTGGTACTCTCTGGCGATGCCTGGAGTCTACAATGGGATATTGTTGTGTTTGCCGGCTGTTTAATACCAAAGTGTCTTCGGTTTCTTCTTTTAATGATTCCCCAACACAAACAACGTTTGGGACAATAGCGTGTTGTTTTGGTCTTTTGCTTTCTGGATAGTATGGAGTAACGGGTCTCTCATTTTGGTCTGGCGTGCGTCTTTTCTGGATCGGAGAATCCTCAAGAACATCAGGCGCGAATCTAAGAACTGGCAATCTTTGGGGTTGTGTAGTGACATTGCACTTTATCCTTCCTCTTTCAGCTAGTCTTTTAGGTTTAAGATGCGGCTTCATCTTCTGTTCAGAATAAATGTTACAGTTAATGGTGAAATAACTTTTATTTCGCTCTTGTGATAACTTGATTGTATTTGGTAAATTGGCCGCTAGAACATCCTTTCTCTGAATGCTGTAAAGGGGTTCGTCAGATCTGCTCAAGGAACTTAACCCTTCCGTGAACTTTGTCTGAACTTTGCATTTGCTGAAATTTAGTGTGGGGTAACTTTTACTGACTATTTCTTGTTCCGATGTATTGGGCATTATCCTTTTCTGGATACGAGGCAATATCGGTTGTTTGGCCCTGAAGGCGTTGTGACAATCCTTAACATTATCGTTGTCGGTTCCACTGGGTCTCGACAAATCACAGAATTCAACATGGGCTGTTTGTAATTCGGTACGCGGGGTGTTGTTTGGAACTGTCGTCAGATATGGTAGATGATATATTTCCTTGCTAGAGAAGGACATGGTGTTAACTTGCATTCATTGCTACCTTTTGTATGTATATTCATTAATTCCCTTGAATTACAGACTCATCCATTTTGCATGGACTTTCTACGAACGCTGCTACATATCTGAAACACACCTCTGTTATCCTAAGATCTATTAGTCTTATGGTTTTATAAACTGCAAGCGTTTCAAACAGTTATTTACAAATCTTCTGAAAAGTTTCACAATTCTATATACATACGATCTTTCTGTATTTTTCTCAGTTAATTGTTTACGGTCCCATAAATGAATACGTTCAAATCGAAATCCAATTCCAGTGTCGCTTAATAGACAGACACTAACACCACGAACAAAAACAATGCCAAATGTTCGTATATAAAACAAACTACATATATCAATGGCGATTTCTATAGCTACACACTATGCAGTAATAAATATAGCACTAATCCGTTTTCTCATGCGAATCAATTTCACCTGAGCAGTATTATTAGAAATTATAACTTGTGCCAAATGATCGATTAAGTCTTTTTATTACTTCTATAGGTATTATAATAATCCTTTTACTTAGATAATCGATACAGCATATTTTCCTATGACCAGCCTTTACTGTAAGAAGAAATCGAGCTTCATAAATAATGAATTGGAAATCCGCATTCACTTCATTACACGTAATAATTGGGTTGAGTAATAATACGCATGACACTTTTTTAATCTGATTTTTTCGATATTTATCGCGGGCGGTTAGTGATTACTCAATTTCTATTTGACCAGTATATTACACAATAGTCCCGCTTCCTTTCCATCTGGGTTGATAACGGCGCTTTGGTTATGTACATTCGTACAATATACAGTTTTTAGAATGAAAACTGGTCCAAAAGTAAATCGTAGCTTAAGTAATGTATATTATGCATGAAACAGGGGTTGGCACGTCGAGTGGGGATTAATGAAAACTTAAGCCCGTTTTCTATAGATGCAAGTCATAACATCCGACTTGAAGTAGGGTCGCCTGACTAATTTTCTGGTGTTTCTTTGAGTACTGTCGTTCCCACCAGTTCTAAAGGGGGGGTACAATGGGTCAGTGATTAAGGCATTGGCTCACTAAATAGGAAGTCCCGGGTTCCAGCCTTGTGCGCTAGTCGGTTCGGATGAAACTAAAAAATCCAGTTTATACGTATACATTGGCTAGCACATTAAAGGGACTATCTCATTTTAAACAGAGTCTCAAAAATAAAAGTCCGATTATGTATGAAATTTAAGCGCCAAAATATCGAAGAATGGTGTATTTACTTTGTTTCAAAATTTCAGCTCAAAATCTTGAGTCGTTTGGGCATGAACGTCAAAACTGCTTATCCGAACACGTAACCCCTTTAAGAATTCGGGTCTATTTTTTTGTTGATGACCTGATAATCGACTCCCGTTTATTGAAAGGTCTATACAGTGAATGACCCATGTACTGTGCTTGATATCGAAAGGTAAATTTCACCTACACATTATTTTTTTATAAAAGAAGCCTGGTTTTACGTAGACACCGCGCTAAATTGGGACACCGGTTTCCTTTCCAGATGAAGATTGACGGGTTTAAGTTTAAGTATCACAAATACTGATTTAGTTTCTCTGCCCTTAGGTAGAGGATTTTAAGTGATTTTAACACAAAATTAAGCAGTTTTATTCTCCATAAAATTGTCGGGATTAATTAGCCCTTTAAAGAAACCTTAGCATTTGGAATAAGATGAAGAGTGGGTGGAAACCTGTTATTAGGATAAGTGTCTCTCATAGCAAAATACATGGTTAATGCCTGGCTTCATTAGACCAGTTGCTGAAGAATAATAGGACCATAAAACCTCATTTCACTTCATTTGCTACTTCTAAAGAACCTTGGGCACTACTGAAATAGAACTATACTATGTACCACTAAGCAATGAAATGAAATGGGGTTTAACGTCATACTATGTACCAATAAATATTGATTAATACTTTTGGGAACAGTGCATTTCAATTCATTTATTTATTTCTATATTATTTAATAAACTGAGTTCTGTTTCACTTTTTATTAACACACATTTACTACTGGATGCATATTGTCGTCGCCCCTGTCCGTCCGGATGCCCGTCAACAATTGTTTGTGGACACTCTACAGATCACAATTTTTATCCATTTCAACGAAACTTGAAATATAAGTTTCTCCTCAAGATCTCGGTTCCTTTCGTTATTGGCATGTATCGGACCGTAACTTCATGAATTATGGCCCCTGATTGTGCGAAAAATCATGTTTTTAGCTTATGGACCCTATAGAGGTCACAATTTTTATCCGATTTTGTTGAAACTTGAAACATAAGTTTATAATCCAAATATTTTGGTTCCTATTCATGCATATTGAACCGTAACTTTCCAAATTATGGCCCCTGATTATACAAAAAATTGCGTTTTTAGCTTGTAGACAATTTAAAGGTCCTATTTTTTATCCGATTTAAAAACCCGTTTTCATATATCGCCGTTACACCCATAGGGTGGTTGGGTTCGAATTACGTAAAAAAATCGGACCAAAACTGACAGACAATAACAAAATCTGATTTCAAACCAACTATATATGAATTCTGTTTCCCATTAATGCATTTATTAAAGGGACCATCCCAATTTTAACAGTCTCCGAAATAAAAGGCTGTGTAGGTATGAAGTTTAAGCGCCAAAATATAGAAATACAGAATGGTGTATTCACCTTGTCTCAAAATTTCGACTTAAAATATGAAGTCGTTTGGACTTCAAAACCGCTTACCCTTTTAAGATTTCACATCAGTTTTTTTGTTCGGTGACCTGATAATCTATTACCATTCCTTTAGAGGTCAAAACAGTGTGTGATGCATATGCTGTACTTGAAAACAGCAGTAAATTTCACCTGCAGCTTGGGACACCAGCATCCATTTCCAGATGAAGACTGACAGGTTTAAGTTGATTGAAAACCTATCATGTATATTGAGTGAGTTGCACGGCCCAAAGACAGGGGTAATTAAGGGCTTTTTACACAAAATTTAGTAGTTTTATTCTTTAAAAAATATTCGAGATTGACCCTTTAATCACTTCTATATACCTGAGAATAAAGTATACATATGCTACAATATTTGGATTTATTATGTTTTCCTATTTCTCTCAAATTAAAATGTATTTTGTATTAAAAGCAGCACTTTCAACCAATGAATGGGTAATTACATCAAGATTTTTTATAAAAGATAAGTAGGTAATTACGCCATTGGTAATTCATGTGCTGCAGCATATCTACCAGTAACATAATGAAATATTTGTCTCTCAATATCACCAAGGAGACTACTAGCACCAATTCTAAATAAGTTTGGTTTTGTCCATTCATCTCCCAGTTCTTCCTTCATCATTGATAACCATGTACAAGCATCTTTAGCAGATCTAATACCTCCAGCAGGTTTAAAACCAACCTAATAAAATAAATACAATATTCAAGCAGGTAGCTGGTATATTTATTTATACCCCAAGTATAAATCTTTAAAGTTACAGACAAGAATAAAACATTTTTTCTTCTATCACTTTCCGTTCATACTTAGGCCTACCATGATTATTGAGTTATCCGCTAATTTTGTGTTTCCATATTGTGGACAATGAAAAGGCAATACATCGGGTGGTGGAGGGTGCATATCTTGATTTTAATTATGGGGATACTCAATTGAACTTCTGGAATTGAATTCTTAACACATGCTCATGGGTCTTTAAGAAAAGGAATAATGCAGATAACTCTGATTTTATACTAAAAACGAAATAATAGACCATATGATCCGATTCATCCAACTCCCTAACACATCTGGGAAGGATTATCAATTATACCAGAGAAGATGACTCGTTACTAGAATCTGTTTTTTGTTAATACCATAATAATAACACTATTTCTTACACTCACATTGTGTTATGAGTCAATTTCTAATGATTTATAAAATTGACATGATGTAAATCAGTTCAACGGTTGCGAAGCAATATGCTGCACTACTGCACATTTGTTAACTTCTCGGCTGATATTAATATGTCAGGAACAACTATTTTATTGTTTACGATATCACCCCTGGTGGAAATGGACGTTAAACTCCCAGAAACGAATGATAATCATTCTTAGCATTATGTCCTGCCAACATTTCATTATTTTACGTGGCCATTATTAGCCTTGAATTCATTCTATATGTTAGGTGCTATGAAAATAGTCAATATTATAAATGATTCTTAAAATAACACAAACCAAACTTGATTGATAAACTAGCCAGATATTTGAATAATTCCGAATACATTACCTTGTGTGAAGTTCTTTGATGATATTCTCTAACAGCTCTAACCATGACAAGACCTACTGGTAATATGGCATTTACACCTTCTTTACCTGTTGATGTCTTAATAAAATCAGCACCTATAATTAAAAATACTTTTATATAAATCAGCAATTCAATACAAATACCAGTACATCAATTTGTACTGGCTGTAACGCTCTACATACCTTGATCTCTCTTCATTTATCCAGCAGTTTGTCACTTTCAAAATTTTAATTCAGATTTTTTTTTACCTTTTGAAAATTGAACTGTGTTGTTTTTGACTACATCCTCAAATTGGCTTGATTGCTTGAACATAAGATTCAAGTGAAACCATATAGGTTACGTGTAGGCCTACCGGTATCATATTCCTGAAGCAATGGCCAGAGAAATCCCTCTCTGCCCATTGCTGTATTGACTTCTGATTCTTGAACTTTTGAGGGAGTGTTTCTATTCTTCCCGTTCAATCAACATGACAGTGCTACGTTTAATCTGGGTCTTCCCTAAAACTTTGGACAGTGATTTAAGGTATTAAAAACGGTGAAAGTATGTTTGTTTCCATACAACATTGTTTACATTTCATTCGACTTGATAGCCTCGTTCGTCACGCAATTAGTTTTACTGCAGTATTCTGCTATGCACGGGTTAATTGGGCATAATAAAATCGTGAGCCATGATGTAACGTTACGTAAACATATTTGGTCCAATATTGGCACTCGTTTTAAATGTATAGCTTCTGTAAAACAGCTAGTCATTGGTTGTTAGTCGGACTACTGACCAATCAAAATTTAAAACAACAATATCCACTCATTACAGCAGTAAGTAGTGGGATACCTCTAATCAAACGGAACACTGTAAGGAGTATGACCGGTATAGCCTATATAAGGTCCATGATTATAGTGCTACAATTTTTTGAAATAATGTATGTCATTTTTTTAAATCAAGTTTCAAAGGACCGAAGGAATATTTAAACTCTCATTTTTAAACATAAGTTGCACCTGCACGCTACTTTGAAACACTACTAATAACCTGCAGGTAAATACAAAAACAAGTAAAGGGGTATAACTCCATTTAACAGCTAACCTCAGACTACTAATTCCGATCAACTATCATGTTACATCACACGAAATATTTGAACTTACCTGCCATCATGCACACCATACTGGCTTTATAGACATTTACCATTGAACCCAGTTCACCTGTAGCTAATATTGTTTTTAAATGTGCTTCACCACAAGCTTCTCGCATTAAACGAACTTCATTATACACACCTGAATGAGAGAAATTGTAAAATAACACACAATATAGAAATAGAAGATTTGCTGTATTTCTTGTATAGCGTAATAAAACAACTGATTCTATTTCTACAATACCTTTCCAGTCTCCTGTTAAAGCATATGTTCTATTTATGACAATATCTATCTCTCTGGCCCCACTACTGACAGCTTGCTTTATCTCATCTAGACGTGTTTTTAATGGTGTCTGTCCCGTTGGAAATCCAGTTGCAACTGTAATAAATATTAAGAGCTTTACAATGATAGTACTAAATCCGATTTGTTCAAATAAATGTGTCTTAAAAAAAGAAACATTTACTTTCTAAATCATTCCCTCCCCATGAAATCAAATTGTTAATTTACAAATACTTTCCAGAAGATGTCATGACAGAATTATTTCATCCTTATTTCAAATTGACTTTTAATGAAATGTCCCCTGGGTAACATTCAATATTTAAGTATCGCCTGAATTCAAAATTTCATTTTGTGGAATCTACTTTTTCACAAATGTATCCCCTTTGGGGAGCTGTCCGCGATTTCAAAATACATTTAGCAAACTAATGGTCCAGCAATTCTGTATTATTCCTAAAACAGATTCCATAACAGAGTTCAATTTAGTGTAAAGCCAATGAGTAGCAAATTTTTGTGACATATTCCCAATTTGGCTAATCAATTCAAAATTTGAATAGCATTTGCTCAGATTTGAGGAGCAGTAAAACATAGCCTTACATCACAAAAATTATCAATCCTGATATTTCGGGGTATAAGTGGATACTTTTTTTCCGCCAAAGTCCGGTCTTTGTTGTATACTCCGCTTAGACTTATGTATGGATAAAAAAAAATTCAATTACCGTCTCTCCACGATGCCGGACGCACTATAATCGTCTAAAACAACACTACATGTACTTTAAGTTTCACCATTCCAATCGAAATATATGTCTTTATTTAAAAACATCCCCCTCACCGCCTTCAAAATATTATCAACCCGAGAATATGCCATCAGCATAAAATTTTTGTCAGACATTCGTCAAAAATGGAACGTTTCACGCGTCTCGCGAGATGTCTACTTTTAGTTTTCTGTTAAGTTAACCAATCATATTATACTGCGTTGTTTTATTCTATTTTTAGTAACATATTTTATAAACACGTGTGATTAAAAACGGAGTCGGCATTGTGTTCTAGTACTTATCAGATATATTGAAATAAAAACTGGTTCAAATTAATCACAACTTGGGGTATTAAACAAGTTAGTCCTGCATTTATAAATTGATTTTTTCGTAGGCTTAAATATACTCCATATTCACCCAAAATATAATGAATCGCACTTCACAAGTTTGAAAGCAACTTTTGGCTAATGAATAAAATAATTCTATCGCTTTTACCGCGATTTGAGTCGCTTTTTGCGATGCGATACCGCTTAAATTGAACCCGGTTCCATAACATTTTGATGTAAGGACAAAACGACTGAAAAACCTAAAATTGTTGAATATATGTTTTACCAGATGCTATAGGAATATTTGTTCCATTACAGGCTTTTAATGCTTTAACACAATCAGCAACACGACTTGGATAAACACATACAGCTCCTGTTGTTATATCTGTAAAAATATAATTAAACAAATCCAGTTTTAAAATAGGCTTTTAATTTGGAAAGATAAAATCAAAAAATTTGAGAATATGCTGTTAAATCAACTAATTGAAAAGAAAACCGAAAACCGATGGTAATATTACATAATAAAAGATAGCTGTAACACTGTAGTTCAGATACTGGATACAGCGGCCATACTAATGTCATGAAACAAACAATAAACTAGATATAATTTGATACTTTTTATTATAAATTAAACAACAATGGATTCTGTAAATGTGGCGTGTGCCCTTAATTTCTCAACTGACTGATTTGCCCGAAATACTAAATAGAAATCATGAACAGTAAAATCCCATTTCATTTGGAAATTGAAATAAGAGTAGGTCATAGTGTGGCTGACAGAAAAAAATGTCCCTAATTGCTAAGCTTATGCTAGGGTTCATTACAATGGTTGATGCAGAAAATTAAGTTGGTAAACCCCCATTTTATATAAGTTTCTTACTATACCTTTATCCTTAATATCTAAAGCTTTAACTAAGTCTTCTCTAATTGGATGTTTAGCTTTGTAGCACAATCTTGCTACATTACTTGATGTATCATCTCCAGCTAGTGTTGTAAGATCTATACATGTAACAGCTCGTAATAACCAAGCAGCCTGAAAGAGAAAAAATTTATTTGGTAAATTCAATTGGGGGAAATTGAATGACTTACAATGCCCCCTTCTCCTTTTGATTGAAACAAGGACGGACCTTATGATCTGATGTACAAACAGCAGATCATCTCCCCCAAACCCAACATTTTCATAATAATATCATTAAATCTTTTTTCTGAATGACGATTCTTGGTGTCATTAAAAGATGCACAAGATAATGATACAATTAATTTCTTGAGCTAGTTTGAAGGGAATTTTGTTGTATACCATACAAAATTTTTCTTAAATCAACATTATCATCATAATAGTAACACGATTGATTGAGCAATTAATTTATGAGTTAAAAAGTAACAAACCTGCCATTGCTTTTTGACTGTTCTTCTTGTACCTAAAGTTTCTGCCCTACGTTTCACTGCTGGTAGATTTATATATATATTCTGAATCCAGGATTCATCTGAAGAAAATCAAAACATACACATTATATTGTTGGCTACTGACATTTAAAGGAAAAAAATGGAGTGTCCTGCAAATAGGGAATGCTCACAAGCTCTTGGGTTCACTAGTCTGCATGCATGCATCCTAGTGCCGTAGGCACAAGCAGTAGAGGGGGGTATGGGAAAAATTATCATCGATTTCATCGCATCTGAACCATAACGAACAATGATTTCTGTTCGTCGACAATGTTTCATTTCGTTGACGATTTTCAAAATTTGAAGAATAAATTTCGAAATTTATATATGTTGATTATTGTGAAATTTTACATACATCAAAGATAGTGCAGACTGTACATACAAAGAAGTTGCCACATTCACGGAAAAGTTGTCAACGCCTCTTATAATAAACAGCAAGTTAATTATATATCCAGATTATGAACCTAATAAGGAACAAACTGTTTGAATGTTATCGAATAATTGCAACTGTAATAAATACCAAGAGCTTTACAATGATAGTACTTAATCAGGTTAGTTCAAATAAATGTGTCTTAAATAAGAAACATTTACTTTCTCAATCATTCCTTCCCCATGAAATCAAATTGCCAATTTACAAATACTTTCCAGAAAATGTCATGACAGAATTATTTCATCCTTATGAAATTTCCCGGTCGTCATAGAATTCCTTAGCCAATTGTGAATGCGGCGTACAGAAGAAAAAGGTCTTTCCGCCTCCACGCTTCCAATCGGCAATACAGCTAGAACCGTTTTTATTGTTTCAATCTCTCACAATTCATGGATTTCGAGCGATAATTTTGAGAGTTATAGTCCCTCCCCTGGTTAGAGTTCATTAGTCCACCAAATATCTATTATTAATTAAGGAGAGGGTTGGGTTAGGGTTAGGGTTAGGTTCATTGATATTCATATTTATAGTATTTCTTACAACAGCAGACTTGTGCACTTGTGAACTAGTGAACTCCTCTCCTAGAAACACGGTACATTTGTCATTTGAAACCATGATATATTTTCTTGCATATACAATGTAATGGAGTATTTTGATGGGACCAAGTTTATGAGATATAATATATGTATAATTACATATATGGTATATTAGGTGCTGATGCAGTGCACACCTCTTCCCGCTTTCTGTAGGTTTCTCGCAACAGTAGAATTTCCTTAAACCATTCTTGAAAGTTGGAACAGTGAGAAAGGACAGAAAGGTGGGGATGGGGAAATAAGAGAGAGAGAAATGGGGTTTAACGTTCACTCGGCACAAACTAGGTCATTTTGGGACTAACATGTTGTTTCAATTTTATTTCAATAATTCGCTTGCGCGTAGGGGTCTTTAGCAGTGGGAGGAAACCGGAGTGCCCGGAGGAAACCCACGAGGTTGAGAAGGCGCCCCTATCTCCATGCCACATACGCTCACACCAGGGATCGAAACCACAGCTGCAAGTCAGAGGTGATCGGCCAGCTAGAGGTCGAAGCGCTGTACTCTAGACAACTAGGCCATCCCAACCCCCCTCGGGGAAATAAGACTTGGGATGTGGGTTAATCTTTATTTTGTCTTTTTGATGCATTAATCTATATTTTGTCTATTAGGTGCATTAAACATACATTATGGGAGAGCAAAAACAGACTTTTGTCGGTCTTCCTTTGGGCCTCAGAAGTCATAGAAATTATAAATTAGATCTTTATTTAAACAACAAGCCTAAAATGAACTCTGTAGACCCACGGATGGCTTGGATTGGGCTCGGATTAAAACAGGATTTCGTTGACTGATTTAATCACTATGGCGTCGTGGGCGGGGCTTCTCCGTGACGTTGACGTCATCATACTTCCGGACTGTTTTCTATTCGTCTGCTTAGGGAGTCGCTTAGGCCTACCTGAAGTACAAAAGAGTACACGCAGGCAACGCAAGAAGTCGGCTATTTATTATAATTTATTTACAATACTGCCTCGTTGATTTGGCCCATTCCTTTCAAACTTTAATATCCTATCGTAGACTTTTGCTTCTTATCTATATATTAAAATCTAAATTCTAATTTATAGTAAAAAATAAATGTATACGAATTGAATTGCAGTCCTGTCTCAAACCGAATACGCTATCAGTACTAGTCATTGTAAACATTACTTGATAATCGAGACTATATAGGTAGAGTTAACGCCTGTCAATCAACAATCGGCCATAATGGGAAAAGGGTGTCGATGAATTTAACTCCCATTTCTAGTAAAAAATTATAGTGGTAACATTAACAACTTTGTTCAGGATAAAGTAATTTGACTGAAATTTTCAATATATTCTTGTTTCAGCATCTATTTTTGAACTGTTATAGCAAGAATGGCTAACTCCTTGTAAAAATCTCCCATAATGTATCTTTAATGAATTGGTGATACCATACCTACTAGGATATTACTAAAGAAATATACAGCACTGGGCATAGGGGGTCTAGCCATGGATGTTAATTGTTTCAACACCAACCTGACTAGCGACATTGTCATGTACCTCTCTTTTTAGAAAATCCAGTAGGCCTATAATGATAGATAGCAACAGGTTGTGTTTCTAATTTCTAAGTAAAACTTTAACCTAGTTTTTAAGATAATAATGCTCGATATATATAGACTTATATCATGTAAGCCTACATAAGTGTAGAAATATCGAAAAACATACGTTGGCCTATTAGAAATGTAACATTCATTATGAAATCCTAAATATAGGTCTAGATAAATAGTTATCAAATTGTTGAAAACAGAAAATTTAGGTTTTAACACTGAAAAAACCAAATGATTGAAAATGTGTCAACAGTGTAGTACTATGTTATATCATGGACCTTCTAATAGTAATGTGTTATAAGGTCCATGGTTATATCTAGGCTTCGTACGTGGAATCTAGAACTTCCATAATAATAATTGCTTTATAACGGTTTGAGTGTGCTGTTCTGTAGAAAATCGAAATTAATACTACTTGCATCTGTTCAGATATGCAATAATATCTTTTATCAACCTAATAAAACCCAGAAATCACGTCATGTTGAAGCTTACCATACTCGACTCCGGGATTTCTAGCAGCCATAATGGATAACTGGTAGATGTGATCGTCCAGACACTTCAATGAAAAAGTATCGTACGTGAAAGCCTGGACAATAAAAGTATGAATCGTCGTCTGCTACATTTTGTACTACATTGTTTGCGAAAGTGGGGTTTAACGTGCTACTTATTGAACTATTGAAGACGGAAATGAAATGAAATAATGGAGTTTAACTTACTGTTCTGCTCCTAAACTGGGTACATGAGGACGGGCATACGCCATACAGTGTGCGTTGGGGATATTTTGCCCGGGCAGCTGCCTACTCTATATCAAATTCAATAACTGCCAAGGGATCTTTTAGTTTTGCGTCCCATCCGAACGAATAGACAGCTGTCCTTGTCAGGCCCCCCGTCCAGCATCACTGACAAGAGGAAACCAAGTACGCCGGAACATCTGGATGAACTTTTCCGGCCAATGCAGGGATCGAACACCCGACCTCCAGGCTAGCGAGCCAGCGCCTTACCCACTTAGCCACCGTGATCCCCTATTGAAGACAGGCATGCGCCTTAATGAGGAGAGTTACTCTTATATTGCACGCCAATTTGTAGTTTCGGTTTTTTGTCTCATTCGAACGACTAGAATGATCCCTTGTTAGGCCATCCGTCCTGGACCACAAACAAGGGGCGGAAACGCCTGAAACTTCCGATGAACTTTCCGGCCAACACCCGGGACCTTCAGGCCAACACCTTACTCAATGAGCCACCACGGCTTCCACGTTGTTCGTATTCACATTGTTCGTATTCAATATCATAATAATATGTGATTCTACCAGCGGTATTCTTCATAGAATTTCAACTGTCAAATATTCATGTGCACGCCAAAGGTTTGGTGATACCCGGGCAAACCCCAGCCAGGATTGTGCCCCTCAATGTATAAAGAATTTAGTACTTTTTAAATAATATGTAAAACAGATGAAACAAACCCGCTTTTCAAATTAAATATAGACCATTTCTACTCCGGTGGTGGTTCTTATAACACGGATCCACATTCAACCCAGATTGTGGGACTGTTGTGGCGGTCCGTTGTCCCATTGCTACTCTGTCTATTGTTGACACAAGGCTCTTGATCAGGCGCCAACTGCCCAAAGTTCTGTTAACTTTTAATGGATCGTTAACTTTAACGGAGAGAAAGATTGTTGTTGGAAGCCGCGTTAACTTTAACGTGTCGTTAACTTGCCGTTATATTTAACGGAGGTGTTGGGCTCCGTTATCTTATTAACGATGGCATTAGTAGGCTGTAGCAAAGTCATAGATTACCAGTGTCATTTTAAATAGAACATTCTAAAAGGTTAGGCAATGGAGGGCAATTTCATTTTCTATAGGATGAAGTTTTGGGGTTCTGTAGATAATAAAGTCCCCAAATATTCTGTAGTGCAAATCCCATAATTTTTACTACAGATTTATGCTAAAATTTCTAAAGGAAAAAAAATATAGTATTGTATACTGTTTTCTGTAGTAAATTCTACAGTTATCTTTTTGTCTTTAATCAAGTTTTATGAACAGACTTCACAGTTGTCCCACTGTCTTCATTTTCTTGTTAATACTAACTTCTTCGAAATTCAGCCAATGAACAAACAGTTTTCTCTTGGATTAACTTTAATCAATCCGTTAGCTAACGGACAATGAAATTGATTTTCCAGCAACATAAATTTAACGGTCCATTAACAAACAACACGTTACCAAAAAAACGATCCCTTAGAGTTTAAAGGGTCGTTAAAGCGACAATTTCATATTTTCAAAGAAAGTCAAAACTTAATTATTTCTGTCATTTGCTCAATAGGTTGTCAAATCACTATTATACGATCATAGGCATTATTCCTCATCCTAATAAATCATTGAAACGGGAAAGAATAACACAATTACCTCCTTTGTTTTTCCATTCCCCCCATGGTATAGCTATCTTCAAACGTTTGAACGCTTACAGCCGCCCCCGGATCCATTCACAGGAATCTGACCTTCTATCTGTATATATATGCATACACCATACCGAACTAGACATATAATAAAAAAAAAAGAACAGGAATGCAACGTTTGTCCTCGTTTGTTAACTTTTGGGTGTAGAATCGAAGAAGAGGGTTTGAATATACATTTTCTTCCGGGTTTTGGTGAATATTCATGATTTTGAGGCGGATTAAGTATACAAGACTTCAGAGATTGGTTAGGTTTTTGTATGACGTCAGCGCATTGAGTTGAGGACAAACGTCAACGAAGGAAAATAATGTAAATATTGGAACCAAATGGCTATGATATCGTTTTGTGGGGAGTATTTGTGCAAATCAACACGGCTAGATTTAAGAAAAATAATATCTGAGTGAATTGGCAGAGGTTAGATTGCCTGACATTACGAATTGTGGAACAAAAACGTGCCGAAGCGAGAGCAGGTAAAATCGAGGCTTCAACAGGCATTGCATATTCCTGTTCTTTTTGATATATATTGTCTAGTTCGGTATGGTGTATGCATATATATGCAGATAGAAGGTCAGATTATATATTGTCTAGTTCGGTATGGTGTATGCATATATATACAGATAGAGGGTCGGATTCCTGTGATTTGATACTTGCAGTTTATTTCTTGCAATGTCTATGTAGTTTGTCTTGTCCACAGGTTTGTTTTGTTGGTTTTGTTTTCCTGCACTTACTATTAAGAGGTGTTTTATTTAACTTTTGGGCCATACTCTATCATTAAACATACATTATGGGAGAGCTGACAGTTCTCACTACAATTGTTAAAAACTAGATAATGTAAAGGGAATTTGCTGAAAATTTCAAACAAATTGATCCACTCTAAACCGCGATTTAAGCGAATGGATTTTCGGCATAGTCTCGATCACCATTACTAAAGTCGGGACGATAAAAAAACATAGTGTCGATTATCCATTTCATGATTAAATCAGGAAAGGATGTTGAGCAGCAAATCGGATCCAAATCTAGTAAATATCGGTGTATAGCGGCGTCGACGTCAGCTAGCCTTGTCAGGCCCTCCGTTCTGCATCACTGACAAGGGGAAACCACGCTGGAAAATCGAGATGAACTTTCTCGGCCAATGCAGGGATCGAACACTCGACCTCCAGGCTACCGAGCTAGCGCCTAACTACTTAGCCACGTGAGGATTAATTAATGTCTTATTGATAATTTAGATAACATTTCAGGCCTAAAAAAAAGACCTGCAATATAGGCGGGTTTAGCTCTGCATAATGTATATTTAATTGAAAGAGAGAGAGAGAGAGAGAAATGGGGTTTAACGTCCACTCAACACAACCAGGTCATTTCGGGACTAACATATGGTTTCAATTTTATTTCAATAATTTGCTTGCGCGTAGGGGTCTTTAGCCGTGGGAGGAAACCGGAGTGCCCGGAGGAAACCCACGAGGTTGAGAAGGCGCCCCTATCTCCATGCCACATACGCTCACACCAGGGCTCGAAACCACAGCCACAAGCCAGAGGTGACCGGCCAGCTAGAGGTCGAAGCGCGGCACTCTAGACCACTAGGCCATCCCAACCCCCCTCTGATGTAATGAAACTATACACCAAGCTTGATCACGCTTACAGTAGGACGCTAAACCCCATTTCATTTTATCACCTTTAAAGTTATCCTATCCCAAAACATCAAATTGCATAAAAAAAATGCTCACCGTCGATTATGGACAGACAGGCGGACGAACAAATTGTAATAATCACCTGTTTCCTTCACAGATCTCACTGCAACCCTTAATCAAAATTTATGAAGAATTTTTCAAACCAGAGATACGTCAACCCCCCTGCTACTCTGAAACGGTAAAACGGCCAATTTAATATGGAAATTTAACCTATAATGGAACATGACTCATACATAATTATCATACATGACTCATGCATAATGTATATTTAATTGAAAGAGAGAGAGAGAGAGAGAAATGGGGTTTAACGTCCACTCAACACAACCAGGTCATTTCGGGACTAACATATGGTTTCAATTTTATTTCAATAATTTGCTTGCGCGTAGGGGTCTTTAGCCGTGGGAGGAAACCGGAGTGCCCGGAGGAAACCCACGAGGTTGAGAAGGCGCCCCTATCTCCATGCCACATACGCTCACACCAGGGCTCGAAACCACAGCCACAAGCCAGAGGTGACCGGCCAGCTAGAGGTCGAAGCGCGGCACTCTAGACCACGAGGCCATCCCAACCCCCCTTAATTGAAAGAGGAATCAATATGTCCTTCATACCAGTAAGGGGGGCCGCGGATACTGGGAGTCGCGATGAAGTACTGTGACCATGTGTTGTTGGGTTTTTTGCTTTTTTGAGGGGGGGGGGTCTTAAGGACGCTTTTCAGATTTTATCCGCGATTTTGGAGGCGACAGTGAATAGTAAATAAATCCATGTATATTATTATCATTTATGTGACTGCCATAAATAGTACAAATTATTTATATTTATCAACAATATCAATAGTGTATATAACTTATCTTATTTCTATTGGACTGTTATATGATTTAGCAAAGGTAACAGCATCTCAATATGCTGTGTGCTCAACCATAAATATTATTGTTTTAGGATGTCTAAGATATGGGTGGATACCATTTAGATAGACAACTGGCAAAAGACATGCCTTAGTAATTTTATAGGTCATCATTTGAACCTTTTGTTTGGACAATATAGCGACAATCGGCTACACAATTTATGCAAGTATGTCGACGTGGCTATCCAAGAACTTGAAGATATTGAAGTACTTGTCTTTCTGCAAAGAAGTACCACAGAGCTTCTGATAGTTTGTACATGACTAGCAAAAGGATATACAGAAGCCTTCCACGCAAAATTAACTCTGTAGATTAAGGCCATTTAATATTCAGTTTCGAAAAGTTTAAGATGGTAGATGGTCTCTACTGTTTGAACACAACCTTTGATAACTAAGCTATGTGAAAGGGGATATACCTTTGAAAACACTTGTGTCCAATATCATTATTATGTATATGAGACTCCCGGGGCAAGATAAGACACGACTGTATTGAAGACCCATCCTAGCAATAAACTATTATGCTATGACAAAAGAGAATATCACTAAATCTATGTTTGCAGTGTCAACATTTGAATAAAACCCGGTTACTATATTTCAATGACAATATGAAGATTGAATAATAGAAACTGTCTTAGGCAAGCAACGCCCAGTTTTAAAAAAACGGGCCTCTACCGCCACGAACAAATTATTTTATATACTTTCGAATGACATGCATTTCCCTTTGAATGACGCGCATGTGTAGCAAAGAATTAAACTTACAAAAAGGGATTACATAAAATCTGATCAAATAGAGTATGTATTTAATTTATGCTCCTGATGCAAATGACTTGGTCACTTGAAATTGATATGGTTTGCAAACTTAGTATTTAGCACCTAATCGTGTTGAACATTACTCTTCGATTTATAATAGTCTTCTTTTTGACATGTTTCAGTGATAGCCTACATTTCGCTTTTTGACAGTTTTCCCGGATCAGTATGTAAAACATGTCTCTAAACAGTCACATCGTTGATATCGCAGACAAGAACTTGCTCCTGTTTATTGGAATATGTGTTTGATTTCTTTTTGTGAATGACCTATCTTGGTTCAGGGAGAATTTTCCCCAGTAAAAAAATAATGGTCTCGGCTAACCGGGTTGACCCCATTGGTGGCGTATCTTTGAGAAAGTGTTTATGCTGGCATGCATCGCTATTCTAGGATTGCTAAGAATGTTCCGTATTGGTGCAATAGTCTTTAGATGCCGGGTGTGTCTAATCTTGGCACCCTGAGGTCGTGGATCAGTTTTAAGATCCGATTCTGCAGGCCGCGTAAGCCGTTCCGACAAGAGCATGATTTTTGTTTGCACGTTGAGGGGTATGTTTTAATATCCATTGATCGTGACTAAATCAGTGTTCTCTTCCCGGTATCACAGCCTACCATAGATGTGTGGTGGTGCTTCTTCTCCACATTCCCATACAATAACTCGGTACTTGCAGTCTCGTACATTTTCTTTGAGCCGAAGTTTAGATACAAGTTTATCTCTTCTGTGGTAAATGATTGCTGATTTCGTGTTGATTTTGTCATCAAGCTGAAATAATTATGTATGAGTCATGTTCCATTATAGGTTAAATTTCCATATTAAATTGGCCGTTTTACCGTTTCAGAGTAGCAGGGGGGTTGACGTATCTCTGGTTTGAAAAATTCTTCATAAATTTTGATTAAGGGTTGCAGTGAGATCTGTGAAGGAAACAGGTGATTATTACAATTTGTTCGTCCGCCTGTCTGTCCATAATCGACGGTGAGCATTTTTTTTATGCAATTTGATGTTTTGGGATAGGATAACTTTAAAGGTGATAAAATGAAATGGGGTTTAGCGTCCTACTGTAAGCGTGATCAAGCTTGGTGTATAGTTTCATTACATCAGAGGGGGGTTGGGATGGCCTAGTGGTCTAGAGTGCCGCGCTTCGACCTCTAGCTGGCCGGTCACCTCTGGCTTGCGGCTGTGGTTTCGAGCCCTGGTGTGAGCGTATGTGGCATGGAGATAGGGGCGCCTTCTCAACCTCGTGGGTTTCCTCCGGGCACTCCGGTTTCCTCCCACGGCTAAAGACCCCTACGCACAAGCGAATTATTGAAATAAAATTGAAACCATATGTTAGTCCCGAAATGACCTGGTTGTGTTGAGTGGACGTTAAACCCCATTTCTCTCTCTCTCTCTCTCTCTCTCATTACATCAGTACCTTGACAAAGTGTAATCAGTATTATAACCAAGGGATTCGCGAGAAGCATAATAAAGCCGGTCAATCTCGAAGAAATAAAAAATCTTATGTTGTCTAATTATAACGATATGCATATACAGGGCCGTATCTAGCGGGGGTGCAGGGGGTACATAAGGCCACCCTCCTCCAAAAAAAAAAAATGATTTAATGCACTTGATTTGGATCACTCAGTGATGCATTTAAGGCACTGATCAGTCGGTCGGTTTTAAGGGCGCCCACCACTACTGCACCCCCACTTTTAAAATCCAACATACGGCCCTGTGTCTATATCAATATTACATTAGTATATTTTGTATGTCTACATTTGGGATGGGGTGGAACATGATGTGGAAAATCTTGGATAATTAAAAGTGACTGGTTATTTACTGAAGCGACACGTGCAGAAAAGAAAGATTTCTCAAGGCATGTTGCGTAATAGAGTGACAGGTAATGCTTGGTTCCCACTATCGTGCCATGTGTTACGATAGGGTTGTCCCTATTGAGTCCACGATCTAGTACATGCAGATACCTTGTTAGAATATTGCTATAGTCCGGTGGCTGAAGGGAGGGGGGGATCGCCACCCGAGCTGTGAATTCATGAGAGTTTTATGTGTAGATTCCGAATCTGGGTGGTGATCAGGCGCCGATCCGGGGGGCAGGGGCCGTGGCACCCCGTCAGCCCCAGTGACATAGTTGATTTTCATTTTCGTTTGCTTTGTTACTGTTGTAGTTCACATATCTGCTCTTTAATAGATGATATAAACATGATTTACGCATTGTCTCCACCCAAGCAATCCAAAGTTGCGACATATTACCCTTTGCTCCTGGATCCTGGATCCGGGTCTGGTGATCAGGCGTTTGAGGGGGAGTACAAACAAGCAATTACGTCACCCCAGCTATTTAAAAGTTGTTAGAAAGTTGGGGTTATCTTGAAAAAGAAAGACAGATAGTCATTACCACTGAAAGCATGTACGTAGGCCGAGATATCACCGACACTCTCAATACTAATCTTGATTGGATGAAAATATTGTATTGAAAGTGTCGAGAATATACTAGAACTGACATCCAACCAAGAGGACATAAGATTTACAACGTGGTCTCATAAATTCACAGCTACCGCCCCCCCCCCCTCACGCCTAGCCCTTCAGCCACCGGACTACTGCGACTGACCAAAACATATATAGACCTGATAGGATCATCACGGCCACTCCACGATTAAATCCCTGATTTCAGTCGTAGTCACTGAAGCGAGACGGGAAAAACAGAAACATTTCGCAATGCATGTTGTTAGTTAACTAAGTGGTTTATACGTTGAAACAGGACGATGCACTGGTTATTAAAAGTGTGATAAATATACGGTAAGGTGTTTATTATATATTTCCCAAAAATCTCTGAGTACGGTTCCGGACAAAATTTTGTTGATTCAGTCTGTTGAATTACCGATATATCTACATTGTACTTCTTAGAACATGGAAAAAGGGAGAAAAGTTTCGGGTCAGCCATTTTGGCCAAATACAATAGGATAGGTCAGATAACCGTGAACAGTGACATTTTGTTATTGCCGTCGTATCAGTATACTTTGACAATCATTGTACTTGTGGCTGTCAGCGTGCATAATATTTCCGTGGCGGATATGTGTTTAAATCAGAGGTGGGAATGCTACTTCAATATATAAACATATTATTTTTATAACAGAAAAGGTAAACAACAAAAAGTAAAATATTGAGATCTTTATTGACGAAATATGTTTCTTCATCTTTTATAAATATTGCCTACTTCACTTTCAGTAACATATTCATCGGCCATCTTATAATTATCCACCTGCCTATATTCGATCCGAATCAACTGGTTTGCTAGTAATTGTATTTGGAGACATATGAAGTAGACCCACGAGTGCTTAGTTTCAGTTCCATATTTTAAAGAAACGGAGTTGATGTTATATAATTAACGAACTGGCACAACACGAAACAAGAGATTCCCATATTTTTGTGTTAATCTTCTTAAGACAGGACAAGACAATGTATTATCCTTTATGGTTTCTAGCAGTCCTTGGATATGTGTCGTGTAATTACGAGTTGACCATCTTACATACTAATGATATCCATGATAGATTTGAACAGACGGACAAATACAGTGGAGTTTGTAGTATTAAAAACAGAGATCAAGGTAAATGCTTCGGCGGTATTGCTAGAAGACAGACTAAAATCAAAGAACTGAGGGCGAAGTACGCAAACACGGTACTTTTGGATGCTGGTGACCAATTTCAAGGCACCTTGTGGTATTATAATTATGGTGGGACAATTGTTGCTAAATTCTTAGATCTCTTGAAGTACGATGCCATGGTAAGTATGTGCAATATCTGGTTAATTCCACACAAAAAATGTCGTTCCTTCAAATGTTTTCCTCGGACCATCTGGGTTCACATATGGCAGATGTGTGTTTATACAACAAAGTCAAACCTATTTTTTGTATTTATTTGTTGGTCGTCTGCAAGCCGCATGTCTTGACAGATCATCTTGAATACTTACATACTTATTCCTTATACCCTCAAGATCATATTGTTTTTGGTGCATGCCCAACCCCCAGTGGCAGAACCACACCCAATTTTTGTGTTTTTCGACTGCATGTTGAAATTCGGAATGTATGAACTATTTATTTTGGTGCATGCCCCATGCAACCCCGTAGGGCGGTGTCATATCTATTCTATTCTGCCGCATGCTCCGACCCACGGGGGCGTGGTACAACACCAACGGTTTTGTTTATATTTTTTTTATCCGTGAATACTCTACAGGTTGTGATTATTAACAAATTTTGTTGAAGTTTGGCAAATCAATCAATTCAATAACAGGGTTGTACCTATATATATTGTCACCCAGGGGCAGAGCCACGCTCAATTTTTTGTGTTTATCGTTTAAAAGCTGCAATTCTGAGTGAATCCTCTTGGAATTTTGAAGATTTATTACTTATACCACAAAGACAGCAACTATTTATATTGGCACATGCCCTAACTTCCTGGGGCGTTGTCATAACCACTTTTTTAAAAATTAATATTTAGTCTACAAAACATACCCAACGCCTAGCCTTCTTTGCTTCTTATCATATTAGTCATCGCAGCCATTTCATATTTTATTCTCTTCATTTTAAAAAGTACCACCATATATCAATCAAAGTAAGAATGTGGACGTATATTGCAGCATATAAAATATACATGTTACTGATCCTTTTGATTGTATTTTTACTATTACTGGTTTTTAATGTCATTTTAGATTTTTAAACAACTTTTTTAATTATTGTATTGGAATACACTGAATGAACTCAATACAGAGAGTTCAGTCAATACACAGTCCGGGGCGTTTATTTTTATATATATAACTTTTATCAATTGTATGCAGAAAGTAAATAATTCAGTTTTTTATTACATCTGATTAGACATTTTCAAAGATGTCTGAATTTGTATCTGCAGATTGAATTTAAAATATTTAAACAAACATATTTAGTAAACTGCAAATTTTATGATTTTTTTTTTCAATTTCAATATTTGTTTGAATAAGAATTTATTTGATGTTAAATATAGTTAATGTGGGATCTGAACTAAGCTTGGTGGTTTGTACGAATTTCTCCAATTCTGCAAAGGCTGGTGTATTTGGTTTAATTGGCACAAATGCTATTCTCTGTTCCCAATCTTGCCCTTGCAGAGCCTTGGTAATCATGAGTTTGACAATGGCGTGAAGGGTACTCTGTCACTGGTGAATAACACAGATGTACCCATTCTGTCCAGTAACATCGATTCCTCATTGGAACCAGGACTCCAGGGAAAAATTAAGAAAAGAACTACACTAACCATCAATGGAACAAGAATTGGTGTTGTTGGATACACCACTACAACAACCAGAGAAATATCTTCTCCAGGTAAGTTTATTAATTGTAATAGTCTTTACGAGGGTTCACGCTGGGAAGAAGGTTTATAACTAAACAACGCATAAGTCATTGTTTTTTTGGAAATTGTTCAGTGGTCAATATTATTTGCCTTATATTTCAAAAAAGTATATTTATTTCAGGACGGTTAGTGTTCAATGATGAAGTATCGTCTGTAAGAGAACAAGTTAATCAATTGATTAATGACGGTGTAGACATCATTATAGCTCTAGGTCATGCTGGCATTACTAAAGATAAACGTATAGCAGAAGAAATTGATGGAGTGGATGTGGTTATTGGCGGTCATACAAACACTTTCTTATACTCGGGTAAATAGTCTACCTGTCGATAGACAGTCATTATAACCTATTCTACTCGTTTTTGTCGTTAAAAATGAGCAGTCTATTGACATTGTCAATAATAATCTATATATAAAGAAGGGTATTGGATTTTGAAATATTAAGTGTCGTCTTTAAAACAACCATGCATCATTTGAACTTATCGCTAAAATATCAAATTTCTCATGCCTTAGTCAACGCTAATGTACTCAGACTGATTATTGAACATAATTGAATTAAGAATACAATATTAAAATACCAATGAATCCGATTTAAATTATAGCTATCAAATCTGTTCGCCTACAACAGAATGACGACAGGCTTATTACATATCGAACAGCATTCATCGATAAAATATCACGTCAACGTATCTTTGTGTAATACTGATTAAAACTGGGACTTTAACTTCATGGTTTTCTGATTTTATTGAAACTTTTGTTTTTATAATTTAAAAAAATAAAAAAATGTACCAAAATTGAATGATAGAAAGAATGTTATTTTGCGTGTTTATCACACGACTATGTTTAATTCCTTGAGACGAAAATGTCTAATATTTGGAGTGTTTTTATAGAGGAAGTTTTAGACTCTGGTACTCATGTAGTTATTAAATGCATGTTGATTAAACAAAATCCAGATTCACAAACGTAGATCACTCTAGAATGATTGCTATTGACTTACGGTTGTTGATTACAGAATTTAACTTATAAGTTTGATTTGTGATATTTACGGTACAGGGAACTTATAATACACAAAAAAACTTTTCAGAATGTAGCTTTGTAATTGACTATATTAAACACTCAATTTTGTATGAAGATTTTAATTCTCAGTCAATGAAATTTCAGAATGCCTGGATAAAACAGGTAAAGATGCTGTGATGAAGGGTCATATCATATATATATAGCTGCTAATGGAAGTAATTAACCATGCGTGATAAACTATGTTTATTTCAGGACAAGAGCCGTCCAATGATAAACCCGAAGGAGAGTACCCAACAGTTATAACTCAGAAATCTGGAAGGAAGGTTTTGGTTGTACAAGACTATGCTTATGGAAAATATCTTGGTTTCTTGCAAGTAACTTTTGATGATAATGGAGAAGCTACATCATGGGCAGGAAATCCAATACTACTTGATAATTCTACTATGCAAGGTGAAGTATACCGTACTGTTAAACACACAATAGTTTTACAATCAGAGCGGGATTAACCTTGTGGGGATCGGGACAAGTCATTGTGGGGAATGAATTCAGGATAAACGCGTAGAGTCCGGACAATTTTGAAAAATAGAATCGATTTGGTACATCTGTGGTATGTTCTGTGCGAGCAACTCAAGTCAGAAATACATGTATTGAAAAGAAATTAGTATTAGAACAAAAATTTTAGACTCCAATCAAGGTACGAATCCCAGCCAGACAACAATCACTAACAAAAGGCGATATGGGAAACCTCTAGGCAAAAGTCGATCAAGTTACCAACCCCGGTCAATCGTATCAATTCGAACGCTTTCGTCGCGATTTGATAGTGACCACCATATTTTTCAAATCTAAATTAGAATTCTTCGGTCATCCGATGCCACGTTTGATCCTATACACTGTATACACTAATTCCAAAATGTTGGCGAATCATTAAAATACGAAAGTCTTGTTGGTCGATGTTTCAGATGCCGATATTTTGTCTGAAATGGCAGTTTATAAAGCTGGAGTAGAAGCCTCGGCATATGAAGTAGTAGGTCGATCTCAGGTTTATTTAGAAGGTGACCCCAAGGTATGTCGGGTAGAAGAATGTAACTTAGGTGAGCATAAACGTTTTGGTAATGTCATAAAAGAAATTACTATTTGTAATTTACAGATGTACTTTGTAGTTCATACGATTGTACCTACATCTACTGAATCTGAGTCTTGTGTAAAGAGCGGACAAGAAAAAGCAAGAAAATTACCAACATGTATAGTTCGTGGTTCCAAATTCATTGGAGGGGGGGGGGGCGAATGGTTAGCATACGCATGTTGTATCATAAAGCCTGTCATTGAGTCAACTAGCGTGGTTTCGAATCCCCGGTTGTACGTGACAAGGACCGCCTGTCCAACCTCGTGTCTCGTGTTTTTTCCCGTGTGAAATTAAAACATGTTAGTCTCGAAATGACCCAGTTTGTGTCGAGTGGATGTTAACCCCCATTTCTCTCTCTGCCCAGACTAATGAATACAGGCTTTAGCTTTAGGCATAAGGTCAACACTGGGTCGTGGGAAGCTGATGGGTCTCGATTCTCTATTATACGATGATCATCAATATGTTGGCAGGTAATTTAATAGCTGACAGCATGGTTCATCAAAATCTCAAGCATTCAGATTCCCTGGAATGGAGTGACGTCTCTATTGCTATAATGAACAGTGGTGGAATTCGAGCGCCTATTTCAAAAGGTGGGTACATGCTTTTTTTGTATATGATTTCAATAAGGCTCTAGTCTTCAGTAACTAAAGACGTGATTGTATTGTCCTTCTCAAATTTAAAGGCACCCGAGAGCTTTGGGTGTCTTTGCGGCTTGGTAGAAAACTATTTTTTTTATTTGATGTGATTTGTCAGGAGTTGCAGGGGTATTCAAAATATACTATTCAAAAAAAGTAGGGGATATTTGCTTTTGGGGGCATAATACTAAAATATGCAAATGACTACGAAAAAAGTCACTATAGAACCTAACAGAAGAAACATTTCCAGTTACATGTGACGCCCAAACGCACCAATAGCTACCGCATGGAATGCAGGTGATGCTTGGGATCATCATGGGGGTCCAACCCAAGATTTGCACGACTCTGACTTTGAATGTTACAGTCATTGTGGCATTGAATTCCAGGGTGGAAGCGTCAGTTTAATGGTTTTAGTGACCAGAAAACAAATTTTGATATGCGTCGGCTTACCCAAAATGAAAGGTTACGTGCCCTTGGCATGCTACAGATCGGCACAACACAGGCGGTTGTGGCGCGGACGGTGAATGTTTCTCAGTCTGTCATGAGCAGGCTATGGTCCAGATACCGTGATACACAATCTGTACAGGACAGACCACGCTCAGGTCGACCAAGGGCGACAACTCAAGCCCAGGATCGATTTATCCGTACCTTGGCCTTGAGAAATCGCGTCATCACAGCAAATCAGATCAGCGCTCGTCTTCAAACAGACACTGGTGTGAGAGTGAGTGGCCAAACGATTCGGAATCGACTGCATAGGGGTCACCTTCGCGCCCGACGTCCTCGCGTGATCCCTTGTTTGAGAGATCATCACATTCAGGCAAGACGTCGTTGGTGTAGGGATCGTCAACACTGGGATAATCGACGCTGGAGCAATGTGATGTTTTCAGATGAGTCAAGGTTCACTGTTGATTTGTTGGGCAGACGTAGGAGGGTGTGGCGTCGTCGAAACGAGCGCTTCCAAGACGTTAACTTCATCAGACATGATCGATTTGAGGGTGGTTCTGTTATGGTGTGGGGAGGCATCACTGTTGCTGGAAGAACGGCTTTACATGTTGTTGCAGGGCGTGTTACAGGCCAGTACTACCGGGACAACATCTTGGCAGTCCATGTTGTGCCGTTCGCACGACGTCATGGCCGCCGTTTCATCTTCCAGGATGACAACGCAAGATGTCACAGGGCCAGGATCGTTACAGGTTACCTCCAACAACAGAACATCGCCACATTACCTTGGCCAGCACTGAGTCCCGACCTCTCCCCCATCGAGCATGTCTGGGACATGCTTGGACAGAGGTTACGTCAACGTCAACAACGTCCTGCCAATGTCCAAGAACTTGCTGCTGCGCTGCAACAGGAATGGGACAATCTGGACCAAAATGACCTTAGACGTCTCATTAGGAGTATGCCACGTCGGATCAATGCTTGTTTGGCAAACAGAGGAGGATTTACCCGTTACTGACTCTGTTGTGATGCTGTGGTAACTTTGCTGTTTGACCCCGGGTATCATTTTACCCTTATAATGGTCAGTCTGTGCCTTACTTAGTCTAACGATCATTTGGAATAAATCGATGAATGTGAACTTCATTTCATTTTGTCATTTGTTTCTTCGTCAGTTTCATTAGGTGACTTTAATAACACTTAAAAATCAAATATCCCCTACTTTTTTTGAATAGTATAGATTGAATGCACAATTTGAGATAAATTTGCTAACCCATCGCTGAGATATAGAAGTGTTAACATTCAATTTATGAGCCATACTCGGTTTTCGTTTATCTTTAAGGGAACTTAAAAGATGCTCCTAAATAATATTTTACTCAATAATATTTTACTCTTAGTACATGTACTAGGTCTGGATTTGTAATTTCCATTCGTGACTGCGGTTATTTTGAAATGGACAGTATTAATTTTTTTCATGAATTTGATATTAACTCTTCAAATTCAGGAAAACTGGATAATTTGATCGATTTTTTTTTACTCTACTCAAATAGGTGATATAACAGTTGAAGCGATTCTGACTGTCCAACCATTTCGTAATACAATAGATATTATAGAGATAAAGGGTAAATACATCAGACAGAGTTTGGAATATACTGCTGTACGACGATCTTTTGTTGATTATTTTGGTGGGTTTTTCCAGTTTTCTGGTGAGTAAAATATTATTTTGTTTATAGTGGCAGTATAGAAGATTTGATGAAGAGCTGAAAGTTCTCGCTATAAAAGTTTTAAAAAATAGATAATGTAAAGGTAATATGATGAATATTTAAGTCAAATTAATTCACTATGAACCGAGAAAACCACATTACAATAACACTGTAGCCTAGATTGTCATTATTACCGTTGTTACAATAATAACAACGTCTAGATTATCCATTTTTAAGGTTGATCATCATTTCAATAACACTGTAGTCTCCGTTGTCGTTATTACCATTGTTATGATAGTAAACAACGTCTTGATTATCCAGTTTTACAGTTAATCATCAACAGCCTTCGACCCCATATCGGATTCAAATGTGTTAAATCGGGTCCATCAGATGGCATCGAGAGTGGGTTGTGGTCTTGTGGTAATAAATGTCTAACTTGTAGTTTATATAAAGAATCAAGGCCTAAAGAAAGACCTTCAATATGCATATTTAGCTTTTGCATATGGCATTTTTAATTAGTCAGCTGACCCACAGAGCGTTTTAAATTATTAACCGTGCAACCGTATGAGGAATTGTAGATTACAATTTTAATTGAAGATTAATAAAAAAAAAACTTGCCCAACGATTATTGCCACTTATAAAATAAGTGTGCAAGTTGGAAGTTCCTACACGGTTGTACTGGCAGCTACACTTGTATTTGAATTCGGGGTCTTAGTTGTTGTTCTGTGCCGACCAGCTTTCAATGGTCGAATTCGTCTGTTGAGTGTGTAGTTTATTATGGTCTGTTCTACTATAAACGTACCACTAAGATTACACTAAAGTTTCTAATGCGCTTCCAATTCACTAACACTATGAAAGAACTAATTGTTGAATAGGTATGTTTTCAACTCGTGTTTGAATTGGTCAACAGATTTAACCATTCGTAATTTTTTAGGAAGGTTATTCCATAGATGGGGGGGCTGAGAATGAGAAAGCTCGTTTCCCTAGTTCTAATTTCACAGACGGAGTTATCAATTTATTTTCTGATGATGACCTCAAGGTTCTTGCGTTGCACTCGGCAATCCTCGACAGATTCCGGAACCTACATCTAATCTCGGCTGTATGACGAATTCCACCACATTGGAACTACTTTAAAGGTCCCGGATGAAACATATGGCTGGGCCCATGGTGTCTTGTAATAGCGTCAGGTTTTCCTGTTAAGGTGTACATATCACTTACTGTCATACAGTCGAGACTAGATGTAGGTTCCGGAATCGGAAACTGTCGAGAATTGCCGAGTGCTTGTGTTGTTCTCGCATCGTTTTAACAGCTGTTTTAAATATAATGGTGATTTGTCATTCAATGAGTTTGCAGCAAGATTTTGAACACAATTTGTTTTTTGACGGGCAGCCAGTGTAGGGAACGGAGTACTGGGGCGATATGATCAAATTTCCTTGTTTTTGTTAAAGTCGAGCTGCAGAGTTCTGAATGTTTTGTAGTTTTTTAACTTGATAGTCGGGAAGTCCATACAGCAGAGCGTTGTGGTAGTCTAGTTTTGTCGTGATGAAGGCATGAATGAGATTTTCTGTTATTTCTGGAGTGAGATATTTCTGTATCTGTTTAAGGTGGTAAAAGGCGGATGAACATATTGACTGTATATGACACCTGAGTGATAGACTAGGGTCGATGGTAGCTCATAAGATCACCATAACCACGAGCAGTACGGGATCAAGGGGAGGCAAAGTGGGACAAATGTCCCGGGCCCCCCACATTTAGGGCCCCCCCCCCACAATTCTGGGTCATACTAATATTTTATCCCGGACGGAGCCAACCAGTACCTTGGCTGCGAGGGGGTGGGGATTCGGGCCCTGGGGAGTAAAGGATACTTGGGGCCCCGGGACTCGTAGGTCAACGAATTCTAAACGTCAATGAAATCGCTGCCTAAATTGTCTCAGATGCACTGAAATTAATCCTAATTTAAAAAAAAATTCCAGGGAGGAAACACTCCAGGCACCCAATGGGGCGGAGTACATATTACGATCCGCGGTCAGTGCAAACAATTTGAACAAACAACAATGGGGCCTCCGCACACTTGGTATGCCATGGGACCCCCACAAGGTTAATCCGGCACCGAGAAACGAATGGAAGAAACCCCACTGGCTTCCAGTTCGAACGAGGGTTCAATTGAAATCGCTATTGTTTTGTGTTTCAATCAATTTATTCTGTCACCGCATCCACTTAAAGTTCCAATAGCATTTTTTTAAGTTATATTTTTAAAATGTATTAAAACAAAGCCCTTAAATAGATTGAACCTATAAACAGTCCTACCTTGTTAAAGAATAATCCTATTAATCCTATAATTCACTATTGCCAGTTGAGAAATTGGCAAAACTATCATTTTCAACTTCGAATTCAAACGTTTGAAGATGGCCGTCCATGGAGAGGAATGGGAAAACAAGGGAGGTAATTGAGTAACTATTTCCTCAATCACCCTGTGTCACCCTTTCTAATGCCCCCAAAATTTTGCCCATGATCGTATAATAGTGAGTTGACAACCTTTTGAGCAAAAGACATAGAAATAATTATGCTTTGACTTTCTTAGAAAATATGAAATTGGAACTTTAATTAAAATAACTCTTTGAGTTATATACTCCTCGGCGATCCAACCTTCGTTTTTCAAGAGTGATCGTAGAAAATTGAGGATTCCAAAATATACTAAACGTCCTGGTGAATATGCTTTCTCCGTCAGAGCAGCTAAAGTGTGCAATGGAATGATCTTCCAAAAACTCTTCGAGAGTCCTCTTCCGTCCAGAGCTTTAAGACTACTTAAAAACATATTTATTTCAAAAATGTTTTTGAATTGTTTTGTTGTGAATGCCCTTAGAAAAACTCATGTGTGATGACGCGCTATATATATCGAACAATAACAATAATAATATATTAGTTTTTAAGATTGTTTATATCTTACAGGTTTAAGGGTGGTGTTCAACATGAATAATACAGAAAATAACAGGGTGGTCAGTGTTCAAGTTAAATGTACCAAATGTCCTATCCCTAGATTTGTTGATCTAGAAATGGAAGAAATCTACAAGGTGGTGATTCCTGGTTACATTGTTCGAGGCGGTGATGGACACACGCACATTAAAAACAATATAATACGTCATCATATAATAGGTAACATACGACTTGCTGATATTTCTTATCTGGTTTAACGTTTGCTATCAATAATTATTACTAGAAAGATTTCGTGAATGACACTGTTACATGGGGAACTAAAATAGCAAAACAAAGTAGCTTTCTCTGGAAAATATTTAGCCATAGACCGACGCTTATCTGAAAGGAAAACTTGGATGCTGACCAAATTTGAAAAGGATCCGTTATGCCTTCAAGAAATCTAATCGCAATAATCTTCAGAAGCTTGAAAACAAAAGCACACGCCATCAAGTGACCTCATTGCTTCATTAAAAAATATGGCTATAGGCAGCAGTTTATAGGAGAGTAAGACGTGGATCTTCACCATATTTGATATGGATCTCTATGTTATGCACATGTTTTCGTATCACATAATATCTCTGAAACAGAAATTCCTAGAATACTGAAAATCAACAGGGTTCATCCTCCCCATCCCAATTCTTCACACTAAATTTGAAAATATATTTAAGGCGCTCAAAGTTTTTTTTTATGCTTCACGCCGAATTTGAAAAAAAATTGTCTATATACGTTAACAAGTGGTGTGGTGTGTTACGTAAGTAAGTTTATTGCATAAAAACGCCCATGAGAGCAGCATACAGTTACAAAATGAAAGAAAAATCACATTAGAATAAACATACATAAACTTAGAGAAACTTTGCCTTGTTCACTACTGATTTAAGGGTGACGGTGTGTGTGTGTGTGTGTGGGTGTGTGTGTGTGGGGGGGGGGGGTACTGAGCGCGGAAAATCGTCCACTAATAACCCTAATGCTTTACGTCAGAATAGCACAATGTACATAAAACGTTTTTCAATGAGAACTATCGATTTCTTGTCATTCATGAATATTGCCTAATGATCCCCAAATAAGCCGATAAGAAACTAATAATAGGGTCATCCCGTGAGGCCTAATACCCCAAATCTACCAAGATAAAATATTTCGTGGAGATTTGAATGAAATTCGTTATTATGTGTTCATATATTGCCGTAACACAATTCAATTACCTTGTAATCCGATTTCGAAACAAAATTGATAAGCTCACAGTTATTGAGTTCGCGGAGTTATCGTTATTGGATATAGACCAAACAAGATGCAGAACCATGATGAAATGTTGAAGTTGACGCAGGTTGAATGTTTCAGTTTATCTTGGACTAAGGATCAAAATGTTAAAAGTAATTTACCCATCCCACTCTAATTTATAGTCTTGACACCCGAACAGTGGGACGTTAGAGTCCATTTCAATTCATTGCATTTATATTTTATATATTACAGGCGATCTGGATACAGAGGTTTTAATTGGGTATATCAAATCAGTTTCACCTGTAGCTGCTGGTCTAGAGGATAGAATCACGTTTGTGACAAATAACCAAAATGTTTGCTCACCATCATCATCATCAATAACAACATCATTGACTAACACCTTTCGTTTGATTTTAGTCCTTTGTTTGACAAGTGTGTCATATATGCAGGGTTAAACATGCATCATGTAGGAGCTTAATCTGCCCATTGTAGATTTTTCTTTTGGCCTCCAAGCAGGGGCGTGGTGAGGGCAATTATTGAGAAGAAATTATGAGTAACAAAAAAGATTTTGGCACAAAAACCCTTTTACTGACCGCGGAGCTGTGGCCGGCGAAGCCGGCCACCGCGAGCGCCGAAGGCGCGAACCCGCGCCGGGGTTCCGGGGGGCCCTCCCCCGGGAAAATTTCGAAAATTAGAAGCCCAGAAACGCAATCTCCAGCAATCCGAGACAAGAAATACGGTAATAAAATATGATTAAATTTTCCAACTTGACTCTTTCAAAAATTTTTTAATTGGGTCAGATGAAACAATTTTTCCACTTACAAATGTTTTTCATTTTTTGAGTAATTTGATTGTGATTTTGGCGCAAAAACTTTTTGGCGCATGAGTATGGCTACTCATGAACTCATTCTCACCACGCCCCTGCCTCCAAGTGATATATTAATTATTAATTAGACACTCATTCACACACAAACCCATTATCAACCCTATGGCTTTAAAAATGGATAATCGAGACTTTGCTTATTATTATAGCAATGATAGCAATGAAAATCAAGGCATACTAAGTGCTTTTTATACGCCCACATTGAAATGTGGTCGTATATTGTCGTCGCCCCCGTCCGTCCGTCGTCCGGTGTCCACAATTGCTTGTGGACGCTCTAGAGGCTAAAGTTAATATCCGATTGACTTTAAATTTATACACAGTGTTTAAGGTCATGAGACGAAGAAGCCTATTGTTTTTCAGCGATTTCCGATAATAACTACCAGAGTTATGGCCCTTGACGACTTCAAAAAATCTTGTGGACGCTCTAGAGGCCAAAGTTAATATCTGTGGGCGTATGTTTCGTTGCCTGGCAACCTATCTTTATAATATTTGTACTGTTAACACTCGATTGATGATTTGTCTACCATATGGTTTGGTCTGCAAGCTATTAATTTGTAGTTGATTAAATTATTTCCTTTTTTTATATATTTACGTATTAAATATTCTAAGGTCTCTTATGATAGTTTAAGTATTAGATACGTCTGGTAAAAACTGATGGTATGTTGTCACTCTGTTTAACGTCTATATTTGTATTTGTTAACAATCTCCTAAAATAAAATGACTATCACTAAAAAATAATTAGTTTTGATATGGGGGGATAATGCTGATACATGCGTTAAATATTATTCACATGTCGTTTTTTTGTTATTTAACTACCTCCTTCCTGATCTTTCCACTTTAAAAGTACCGGTATTCCACTTGGCTATAGAATGCAGTACCATGGATTTTCAGCGATTTCTGATAATTAGTGCCAGAGTTTTGGCCCTTGATCACTTTAAAAAATCCTGTGGACGCTCTAGAGGCCAAAGTTAATATCCGATTGACTTTAAATTTATACACAGTGTCTACGGTCATGAGACGAAGAAGCCTTTTGATTTTCAGCGAGTTCCGATAATTACTGCCAGAGTTATGGCCCTTGATCACTTCAAAAAATCTTGTGGATGCTCTAGAGGCCAAAGTTAATATCCGATTGACTTCAAATTTATACATAGTGTTTACAGTCATGAGACTAAGACGTCTATCGATTTTCAGTGATTTTCAATAATTACTGCCAAAGTTATGGCCCTTGATCACTTCGAAAAAATCCTGTCGAAGCTCTAGAGGCCAAAGTTAATATCCGATTGACTTTAAATTTACACACAGTGTTTAAGGTCATGAGACGAAGAAGCCTATTGATTTTCAGAGATTTCAACTAATTACTCCCTTGGTAACTTCAAAAAATCTTGTGACGCTATAAAGGCCAAACTTATCATTCGATTGACTTCAGATTGATACACAGAGTTTAAGGTGTTGAAACGAACAAGTATTTTGATTTTCAATGAATTTTGATAACTGAACAACTAAATCCATGATATTAAATGTTTCATATATATACTAATTGTTAGCGTGGGGTAAAACTTTATAAAAAGCAATCAAATTCTAATGATTTTCTGATAATTACATAATGAGTTGTTACTCTTAATCAGTTTTTAGTGTATTACAAATGTTTCATTACCGAAAAAAGTAAAAATATGCGACAACCCTTGTTGACTGCCCGGACGATTTAGCTGCTGTGGGCGTATGTTTCGTTGCCTGGCAACCTATCTTTATAATATTTGTACTGTTAACACTCGATTGATGATTTGTCTACCATATGGTTTGGTCTGCAAGCTATTAATTTGTAGTTGATTAAATTATTTCCTTTTTTTATATATTTACGTATTAAATATTCTAAGGTCTCTTATGATAGTTTAAGTATTAGATACGTCTGGTAAAAACTGATGGTATGTTGTCACTCTGTTTAACGTCTATATTTGTATTTGTTAACAATCTCCTAAAATAAAATGACTATCACTAAAAAATAATTAGTTTTGATATGGGGGGATAATGCTGATACATGCGTTAAATATTATTCACATGTCGTTTTTTTGTTATTTAACTACCTCCTTCCTGATCTTTCCACTTTAAAAGTACCGGTATTCCACTTGGCTATAGAATGCAGTACCATGGATTCTAATGAAATTCATTTTGGACAATGTGGCAAATCATTGTAACAGATTTTGGATTTATTTGGAATGGAAAGTAAGCATAATAACTGGCATTCAGTTGTTTGTATTTCAGTAAAAGTAATACATAACACGCCCTCGATCGCAGCAAAAACATTATCTCTATCGATCAACAGTAAACTGAATCTGAGAAGTTCATCATCAAACAGGGAAGTTCATTTCCAAAGAGAGGAGCTCATTTTCAAACATACTTATCAATGTGGGGGTTGGAGTGGGGCAGTTTTTATACGCCCTTGTTCCAGGGGCGTTTTAAGGTTTATCATGGCGGAGGCTACACTCTTTTGAGGGCCCTCTTTCCCTGTGGAGGCGGGGTCTTGATTGACGGTTTTTATGCCAATGCAATGACTGCATTCTCATTCAGTAATGGATTCGATAGTAACAGTGTATAGAAAACGATTGACTCGGACTCGGGGTTCCATTCCCTTGGCCAAAGGGGCCCATTTGTCAGACATAGGGCCCTTTTCTCTGTCTTTAGGGCCCCCTAACCAGTATACATTTTCATTTTCTCATCGGTTTTAGCGGTTTACTTTTCCAATTTCTTTGATTTTTTTTTCGCGAGGAGGCTGGCGCCTCCAGCGCCTCAGCTATAAAACGCCTTTGCCTTGTTCGTATCCGATTCTGATGAAACTTGATATATCTCGGTTTCTGTCGATATTGGCATGTATCAGATCGAAACTGCATGGATTCTGGACCCTGATTGTACGAAAAACCACGTTTTTAGCTTTCTATACAATTTAAATGAAGCTTGAAGCGGGTGCTTATAAATCAAACATCTCTGTTCCTGTTGATATTCGCTCATCTCGGACCTTAACTTCCTAGTTTATGGGCCCTGATTGTCTAAAATAGCGTTTTTAGCTTATGGTCCCTCAAGAGATCACAATGAAAAAAAAATTTCAAATATATCTCCATTACACCATAAGTATGATTGGGTTCAAATTTCGTGAAATTTGGACCGATTCACATTTTAGAGGCCACAATTTTTATAAATCCGATTTTAAAAACTTTTAACATATAAATATCACCTTTCAACATAATGATTGTTGAGTTCGAATTTCGTAAAAATGGGAACGAAACTGAACAGAAAAAGGGCCGGTCCTTATACACAAATAGTACAAAAGTATGTAATACCATGTGGACACAATATAGAGGTCCCAAATTTTATCTGATTTTGATGAAACTTAAAAAATATGTTTAGATCCCGAAGATATTCACGCATGTCTGGCCGTAACTTCCCGATACAGCGCACTATGAGGGAAATTTTGCCCGGACAGCGGCACTACGGCCTACTCTTATATCGAATTCAAACTGCCAAGGTTCTTTTACGTGCATGCCAATGTGTACATAGGACCTACGAACGACAGACGGCTGTCTTTGGTAGGCCGCTCCGTCCTGCATCACTGACAAGGGAAACAACATAGCCACGTGATCCCGCGAACGTTGGAAGTTCAATACTTTTTTTATCTGACGTCAAATAAACAAATCCACATAAAACTATGCTCGAACTATAGTATCAATTTTAAAAGGGTTCAACCTGATGTCAAAGTGGACAAACCCACGAGTTTTAAAATATTCTACTACATGTTTCTAGTCAAAATGTGAACAGAAAGAACAACTCCTGAAATAGCTTTCCAAATTTTGGTTTCTTATTATTCAGCTGCTATACATCAATATATCTAAAAGTAGGAAATCCTCATCATCAAAAATTGATCAAGACATTCACTTAATGAATATACATAAAGTTTGTTCATTCTACCTCAATTATAGAAGCAGAGTTATTGCGTCCCAAAGTCTCGATCAATCTGGAAATATTCGTAATCGAACCAAGAGAAAGGACAGGCATATACGCCATGCTATGAGGCAAATTTGTTCGGACAGGAATAGAATTCCGGCTGTCAAGTGTATAGATCTCGGTTTTTTATTCCATCCAAACGACTAGATATTGGGGGCAATAAAAAGTAAGGTCTGTCATTGAGTCAAGTGTGCAGTTTCGATTTCCCGCTTCTCCACGTGACAAGCCTAACTGTCCAACCTCGTGGCTTTTCTTCTTTTCCGCCGGTTTCCTCCCACTGCTAAAGACGCTTACATGCAAGCGAATTATTAAAATACAATTAAACCATAATATGTTAGTCCCGAAATGACCTAATTTGTGTCGAATGGACGTTAACACCCCCCCCCGCCCGCTCCTCACTCTCTCTCCCTTTTTATACGCCCACATTGAAATGTGGTCGTATATTGTCGTCGCCCCCGTCCGTCCGTCCGTCCGTCCGTCGGTCCGGCGTCCACAATTGCTTGTGGACGCTCTAGTGGCTAAAGTTAATATCCGATTGACTTTAAATTTATACACAGTGTTTAAGGTCATGAGACGAAGAAGCCTATTGTTTTTCAGAGATTTCCGATAATAACTACCAGAGTTATGGCCCTTGACGACTTCAAAAAATCTTGTGGACGCTCTAGAGGCCAAAGTTAATATCCGATTGGCTTTAAATTTATACACAGTGTTTAAGGTCATAAGACGAAGAAGCCTATTGATTTTCAGCGATTTCCGATAATTAGTGCCAGAGTTATGGCCCTTGATCACTTCAAAAAATCTTGTGGACGCTCTAAAAGCCAAAGTCAATATCCGATTGACTTTAAATTTATACACAGTGTTTAAGGTCATAAGACGAAGAATCCTATTGATTTTCCGCGATTTCCAATAATTAGTGCCAGAGTTATGGCCCTTGATCACTTCAAAAAATCTTGTGAACGCCCTAAAAGCCAAAGTTAATATCCGATTGACTTTAAATTTATACACAGTGTTTAAGGTCATAAGACGAAGAAGCTTATTGATTTTCAGCCATTTCCGATAATTAGTGCCAGAGTTATGGCCCTTGATCACTTCAAAAAATCTTGTGAACGCCCTAAAAGCCAAAGTTAACATCCGATTGACTTTAAATTTATACACAGTGTTTAAGGTCATAAAAGACGAAGAAGCTTATTGATTTTCAGTCATTTCCGATAATTAGTGCCAGAGTTATGGCCCTTGATCACTTCAAAAAATCTTGTGGACGCTCTAAAAGCCAAAGTTAATATCGGATTGACTTTAAATTTATACACAGTGTTTAAGGTCATAAGACGAAGAAGCTTATTGATTTTCAGCCATTTCCGATAATTAGTGCCAGAGTTATGGCCCTTGATCACTTCAAAAAATCTTGTGAACGCCCTAAAAGCCAAAGTTAACATCCGATTGACTTTAAATTTATACACAGTGTTTAAGGTCATAAAAGACGAAGAAGCTTATTGATTTTCAGTCATTTCCGATAATTAGTGCCAGAGTTATGGCCCTTGATCACTTCAAAAAATCTTGTGGACGCTCTAAAAGCCAAAGTTAATATCGGATTGACTTTAAATTTATACACAGTGTTTAAGGTCATAAGACGAAGAAGCTTATTGATTTTCAGTCATTTCCGATAATTAGTGCCAGAGTTATGGCCCTTGATCACATCAAAAAATCTTGTGGACGATCTAGAGGCCAAAGTTAATATCCTATTGACTTTAAATTTACACACACTGTTTAAGGTCCTGAGAGGAAGAAGCCTACTGATTTTCATCAATTTCAAATAATTACTTCCAGAGTTATCTCCCTTGATCACTTCAAAAAACCTTGTGGCGCTGTAGATGCCAAACTTATCATCCGATTGACTTCAGATTGATACACAGAGTTTAAGGTGTTGAAACGAACAAGTATTTTGATTTTCAATGAATTTTGATAACTGAACAGCTAAATCCATGATATTAAATGTTTCCTATACTAATTGTTAGCGTGGGGCAAAACTTTATAAAAAGCAAACAAATTCTAATGATTTTCTGATAATTACATAATGAGTTGTTACTCAGATTTTGGTGTATTACAAATGTTTCATTACCAAAAAAAAGTAAAAATATGCGACAACCCTTGTTGACTGCCCGGACGATTTAACTGCTGTGGGCGTATGTTTCGTTGCCTGGCAACCTATCTTTTAACATTTTATAAAACAAATAGAATCATTTTGTCTATGACGGACACTATTATGAAGTTGTATCCGAAATAATTTATGACATTAAGACTGTCGCAAACAGATTTTCCTGCATTTCGGAAAATTATTAAAATTAAAAGCAAAATACTATTTCATTTTGTTTCTTCTCACTTTACCCGCCTGTCCGAAAAAAATAATTTCCATTATGTCTTGACAGTAATTAAAACCCAACTCTCCCCCCTTTTCTCCGATATCACCCGTGGAGGAAGCGGGTGTTAAATTAATAGCAACGAGCGAGCGGCTTAGCCTACAATGTCGTTGATCACTGCCGTGGAGAAATACGTCAGATTTAAACGGTTGCTTGAATTGATAATTAGAAGAACCTAAAAATTTGGTGTAGATCGTTCATAACATGTGTAAAATTGATATTTTTCAAGGCATGGTCTGCGTGAATCGTTATAATAGTTTTCGTATGATCAAATTACATTTATCGCCGACAAAACGTCATCTATCCAATGAAATGCTCACTTTTATTTCTCTATCGGGCCCCTGTATGATAGTCTTGACTACACCAGACGAAGGAAATTTTATTCGTAATGACAGCTGTCCTGGTCCAGTCTGGATGATAGAAGCTTGAAGTAATATCGATATCAACATGGCCGCGATGTCAGAGGAAGAACAGAATCTGAAAGAATGCGAATCCTACGTTCAAAATCACAATATACAACAAATTTTGAAAGATTGCATAGTTCAGCTATGTGTTAACAAACCTGAAAATCCAATTATATTTCTAAAAGAGCACTTCGAGCGCATAGACAAGGTATGTATTCGTCGTAACATTTCTGTTTACAAATTTGGCAGACTGAAGTGGAAGTCAATGAACGATACTACTTCCACTAGGCCTAGCCAATAACTTCTTATAACCAGAAGATAATATCAACTATTCGTTGAATGTACACTTAGTTACAGATTAATGATGAAACTGAAACTACACATGCAACCTCTGAGTCACACATCGATGGTTAAATAAATAAAAAAAACCCATATAATAAATATTAATTAATAACAAATAAGTTTTTATGGACTACCGTACTTATTTATTATACTTGTATACAGGTTTTCTTAATAAGTCTTAAGTTTAGAATTAAGTAATCTTGTCATTCAGGCTTACATTTCCTTTGGCAGAAAATGGCTAGATTTTTTAGGCCTGATCCAAGATTAGATGTTACTCAGTGACAGCAGAAACAATGTAGTTTCTAAGTTTTTGTAGTAGATTATTTAAAACCGGTATGGTAGGCTACTTACTTATTCCTGTGTCACATCAATTATATGTTTAGAAATCATTTATTTAGAATCAGTAATTGTGTGGCGGCGTGACAAAACCCATCACATAGTGAAATTTAAAAAAATCATGTTTCGGGGACATGTGCAACAACCACAAATCGGGTATCAAAATGATCTATTGTCTTAATCAGTTTTGGAGATATTTATTGTTTTGTACAAGAAAATGACACATTTACTCTATATTTTATTTACAAAAAAAATACAGTATGTTTGTGCTATGAGGGAAACTGTCAATGGATCTTTTACATGCACACAAATATGTACATGGGACTTCGGTTTTCCTCCCATAAGAATGACTAGACAGCTGTCCTTGTCAGGTCCTCTGTCCTGAATCACTGACATTGGGAAACCACGCCGGAAAATCAGAATAAGCTTTCAAAGCCAATGCAGGGATTGAATACCCGACCTCCAGGCTAGTGGGCCAGCTTCTTACCCACCTCGCCACTTGACCCCATACAAACAATAATAAGTATATGTATGTTATTAGTTGAATATTATGGGGGGGTTGGGATGACCTAGTGGTCTAGAGTGCCGCGCTTCGACCGCTAGCTGGCCGGTCACCTATGACTTGCGGCTGTTTTTTTCGATCATTGGTGTGAGCGTATGTGGCATGGAGATAAGGGCGTCTTCTCAACCTCGTGGGTTTCCTCCGGGCACTCCGGTTTCCTCCCACTGCCAAAGACCCGTACGCGCAAGCAAATTATTAAAATAAAATTGAAACCATGTTAGACCCAAAATGTCCTAGTTTGTGTTGAGTGGACGTTAAACCCCATTTCTCCCACTCTTTCTCTGAATATTCTGGTTTCTGCTCAATATAAATGAGTTTTCAGTTTAATCTTAAAATTTTCAACATTTTTACACATCTATGTATTCAAAACTCAAAAGGTAGCGTGTTCCATAAAAGACATGCAGAATAATGAAAAATACGTTTCGGGGATTCCGTTTTGCATTTCGGAAGGAAAAGAGATTTTTCAATAAAATAAGAATTTAAATAAAGTGGAGTATTAAATGTACACATTCATTTTACATCACACCTTTTGTAAATATTTTAGATGATAAACACAAACTCTCTTCACTCGTCTTGTAAAAATGTAGTCTTTATGCATTACTGGTTTGACTATGGGGTCATTCCATATCAAGTGGACCAATTTTGGGGAAATTGGGAAATCCACCCCCTCAAAAAAATCTGGAAAAAATATATGTTAAAGTACATGGCCTAAAACTACCAAATACCAATTTTCAGCTTCCTAGGTCAAATATTGGCCGAGATATCACCATTTGAAAAAAAGGTTGCCAATTGGTAATAAAAATTCTCTTATTTCTGTTAGGTTTTCAGCTCCGTTGTTTATATACTTCTAAAGTGTCTAGACCCCCCTAATTTGGCAATATAAGAGAACTGCAAACGTAGATTACGATTCTTTGAAAAAATTTGGGGTAGGGGGTATCCCTACTGTAAGGGTTGCCATCAAAGTTGGAAAAAAATAAGCAAATATTTTATTTTTCACGACTTTGGAGTGCTCTAGAAAAGTCATCGTTGTGTCTAGAGGTCTAAAAATTGCTATATACACTCCCAGACAGTGGAATTTCGATATGGAATTGAACATAGGACCATATGATGTTATATCCCAAAGATATCAGGCCTCAAAGTTGGTTTCTCGCCAAAATCTCGTGAAAATGCCTAATTTTGGTTGCCATTTTGGGTATGTGGGACAAGTGGCAAAATTTTAAAAGGGACAGGAAACGAATCTTCTGTTACCCTTCTACAACATATCGAAAATCCAAAGTTGGCCCGTGTTCGTTGATATTTTTAATTTTCATCCGAAGTTTGTAAATATACATGTGTTTTTGCCGATTTTCGCATTCAGTTAGACATTTTCATGAAAAATTGCCTTTTTATGATCTCTGAAAAAAAACTTCTAAATAGGTTAGACCTACCAAATCCACCGTTCTAGATGAATTTTGTGCGTAGATCACGAATATAACATCCGTTCGGACGTAGGATGTAGCAGTGAGTTTTAATTTCACCTTCAAAATGCAACTTTTCGTTATTACAGGTACAAAATGAAGGAAAATTAATGAAAAGTTTGGTTTTCAAGACCAGTTTTTAATTACTACTGGATGATGTACTGTAGTCAAATTAACCAATCTAGGAGAACTTTTTACGTAGATTACGAATATGACATCAGTTCAGGCATTGGATATGTTGTTTTAATTTTATTCTCTCTTCAAAATAGGAAAAAATAAGGATTGTAGTTTCAACATCCAATTTGCTAGACACTGAAATGTGTTGTTCATCTACGTATGCATGTATTTCGAAGTGAATTCAAATAGAATAATAGAATTGTATATAATATCCTATATGGTTTGTTTGTTGTTATATTAGTAATCTACGAAAAAAGTTCTCTTGGAGAGATTGGTCTAATACTTTACTAACATTTCGAAGAAATTAAAAAACGGGGGCCAGTTTCACGAAATCTTAACTTAAAGTTATATTATGAGAGATAAGATAAAGAGATGGCAGTTCTCACTATAATAGTTAAAAACTAGTTATTGTAAAGGTAATTTGCTGAAAATTTCAGTCAAATTGATCCACTATTAGCCGAGAAAAAAGCGTTTGAAATATTCACATAGTCTCGATCATCATCACTCAAATCATTAATATAAACAGTGTAGTCTCGATTATCCACTTGATTGATTTAATTATCAACGGCCATTAAGCGGCATATAGGATTTTAATCCGCCAACATCGAAGGCTAGCCTTGACATAAAGAGTTTATTATGGTCTGGATATGGTAATTAATGTCTAATTGATTATTTAGACAACATCTCAGGCCTAAAGAAAGACCTGTAATAAGCAGATTTTGCTCTTGCATAATGCTATTTTAAGATAAAATCCAAATTTTAGTAGATACTTCAATTTTGATTGGCTAAGCACTAAAATCAATCTAATATTATCCAATCAAATTACTAAAATTTGGATTTTATCTTAGTTAAAATTTCGTGAAACAGGCCCCTGGTCTTCAAACTGTAACATTTCTCATGAATAGTTGGAAAAAAAGAATTTTCCTTATTTTTTTCCGATTTTGTAGAGAGAATAAAATTAAAATTAAAACAACATAGCCTATGCCTGAACTGATGTCATATTCGTAATCTACGTAAAAAGTTCTCCTAGATTGGTAAATTTGACTACAGTACATCATCCAGTAGTAATTAAAGATAGGTTGCCAGGCAACCAAACAAACGACCCACAACAGCTAAGTCGTCCGGGCAGTCAACAAGGATTGTCGCATATTGTTTCTTTTGTCAGTAAGGAGAACATTTACAACACAATCATGATAATCTTATTACGAGTAATAGCCCATTAAGTAATTATCAGAAATGATTAGAATAGTTTTGATTGTTTGTCTCAAGATATTTCAAAGTGATCAAGTGCCATAACTGTGGCAGAAATTATCAGATATCACTGAAAATCAAAATAGGATTCTTCGTCTCATGACCCCAAACACTGTGTACAAATTTAAAGTCAATCGGATATTAACTTAGCCTTTAGAGCGTTCACACGGTTTTTCAAAGTGATCACGGGTCATAGCTCTGGCAGTAATTATCGGATATCGCTGAAAATAAATACGCTTTTTTGTATCATGACCTAAAACACCATGTATAAATTTAAAGTCAATCGGATATTAACTTTAGCCTCTAGAGCGTTCACAAGAAATTGTGGACGACGGACCGACAGACAGACGGACGGAAAGGGCGACGACAATATACGACCACATTTCCATGTGGGCGTATAAAAACTGGTCTTGAAAACCAAACTTTTCATTAATTTTCCTTCATATTGTACCTGTAATAACGAAAAGTTGCATTTTGAAGGTGAAATTAAAGCTCACTGCTACATCCTACGTCCGAACTGGTGTTATATTCGTGATCTACGCACAAAATTCATCTGGAATGGTGGATTTGGTAGGTCTAACCTATTTAGAAGCTTTTTTTCAGAGATCATAAAAAGGCAATTTTTCATGAAAATGTCTAACTGAATGCGAAAATCGGCAAAAACACATGTATATTTACAAACTTCGGATGAAAATTAAAAATATCAACGAACACGGGCCAACTTTGGATTTTTGATATGTTGTAGAAGGGTAACAGAAGATTCATTTCCTGTCCCTTTTAAAAATTTGCCACTTGTCCCACATAACCAAAATGGCAACCAAAATTAGGCATTTTCACGAGATTTTGGCGGGAAACCAACTTTGAGGCCTGATATCTTTGGGATATAACATCATATGGTCCTATATTCAATTCCATATCGAAATTCCACCGCCTGGGAGTGTATATAGCAATTTTTAGACCTCTAGACACAACAATGACTTTTCCAGAGCACTCCAAAGTCATGAAAAATAAAATACTTGCTTATTTTTTTCCAAGTTTGATGGCAACCCTTACAGTAGGGATACCCCCTACCCCAAATTTTTTCAAAGAATCGTAATCTACGTTTTCAGTTCTATTATATTGCCAAGTTTGGGGGTTCTAGACACTTTAGAAGTATATAAACAACGGAGCTGAAAACCTAACAGAAATAAGAGAATTTTTATTACCAATTGGCAACCTTTTTTTCAAATGGTGATATCTCGGCCAATATTTGACCTAGGAAGCTGAAAATTGGTATTTGGTAGTTTTAGACCACGTACTTTAACATATATTTTTTCCAGATTTTTTTGAGGGGGTCAGTTTCCCGCCACTGGTCCACTTGACATGGAATGACCCTATGATTTATAGTGGGTAAAATGGTTTTAATTCTACATGGGAACTTTCAGTTTATAAAAGTCATTTATACATTACATGTATGGACTACAGCTGAATGGTCTAATTAGACTGTAGTCAAAATTATATTTTTCAAGAGGAGGTTCTGGTTTGTTCATTGATTCCTCTGAAGTGACCCAATCACTAATGGAAATAACAGTGTAGATCAACCTAATTCAATACTTTCTATACGCCCACATTGATAATTACTGCCAGAGTTATGTCCCTTTATCGCATTGAAAAATCTTTCTCCAACATCCCTATAAATTAGTATAAATAGTATAAATAAAACAATAATCATTAATTGTCTTTTTCATCATTAAACATGCATTATGCATGAGCTAAATCTGCCTATTGCAGGTCTTTCTTTAGGCCTGAAATGTTTTCTAAAGTATTAATAAGACATTAATTAACTGATCCAGGCCTTAATCATCTCTCAATGGCATCAGATTTCTCGATATTAAACAGATTAGAATGGTTCAGCGATCCTTTTATTTAATCAGATATGGTGGACTGAGACTTAGCTTTGATCAACCAGTACCGTGGCTGAAATTATTGCACACGTCTGTCAAACCTTCAAAGGCTAATATCTTCGCTTGCAACAGAGAAATTTGAATGAAATTTTCAAATTATTCATTTTACATTATCTACTTTTGAACTATTATAACAAGAATGGCTTGTTCTTTATCTAAATCTCACATAATGTATCTTTAAATACTGAACCAAATAAATACAAATTGAATACTCAGCACTATTAAATGTCTTGTAAAAAAACTTGTTATTTTAATTTTATATGTTCAACTGTTTCGTCTTCGAACCAACAGGCATGATTTTTTAAAAATTAAACCTAATCATAAATATTTAAGTCACTCATGAGTTATTGATTTCCTCACCTCAGCCTACTGTCTTTGGTATTCACAATAAATCTGCTCAGAAGAACATCAACAATGAACATAGAACACATATTATGTGTAGGCCTACTTGATGATTGAGAATATGGTACACTATCGGTTTCAACAATAAATTAATGGGGTTACTTCCCTTTAAAATGAAATTTCAAATAAAAATGAATCATATGATCATTGTCAAGTATTGCAATGAAAACCTTAATGACTTTTTTTATGGCTATAATTTTGTGCAGACATTCATTTTCTTCGTGTGCTTGCTACAAAATGTGGGTCTGGTCTAAATATCAGTCATTGTTTTTTGAGGCGCGCAATCGCTCGCGAGCGCCTGCCGCGCACCTGAATGTCGCCCGAGGGGAGGTTTTTCTCCCTAGCCTTAAAATTGAAAATCGCTCTCCATATTTGTAAATCATGGACATGTATTCGATCTCCGCCATGCTGTCATTTGTGAAATTAAATTATTTGGTGTATTCGATTAGTATGTGATAGCACATTGTAATAAAATTCCGATGAATATGTTGCTAAAAATAGATGGCGCCAATGCGCCATTGGTTAATTTAACTGAAATGAAAAGTAGAACGCTCGCGAGACGTGAGAAATTACGAGAGATGGCGCCAAAAAACTTCCAATGCGAATAATTTCGGAAGAAATAGATATTTTGATGGAATTTTCAAGCGTTTATGATTATATTTTGAATGGGGGTTATGATTTTTAAAAATAATTATACAAGCTAAATATATTTAGAAATTTTGACAAGTTTTCTATTGGAATACTGTAAGTAGTTATAGTATATATAGATGATAGCAGAAGTTTTACCTGACCGTACGGCTACGAACGAATGCTATTACTTAGCAGACGATGTATATTATCAATTATGTAACCAGGAATGACCCCTTGCACCAAGTTATTGATCTTCAGAACCATTTTCCATATACAGAAAACTAATCACTCTTCTTAATATCAGATCACTCTCCTTAACGTCTAAATCGCTCTTCTTATCGAAACTGGGAGAGCTCTTTTAGGAGAGCGATTTTTTCAATTTCTTCATTAAGGGGAACTTTTTACGGCTCTCCTCTAAAATACAAAAAACAACGACTGAAATATTAAGGCCATCTTTGGATTTCATTAAGGTCACGAGATGTAAACAGTGTTAGGGCCCATGATTGTTTCCAAGAATTGTGGGTTAGGTTAATTTCTAGGGTCAGTGCTAGTTCTGTTTACATTTTGTGACCTTGACAAAATCTGCAAGTGGCTATAATATTTAGACGATAATCAAATATTACGTAATCATCTGCGCACATATTTACCATCTATTAAGCTGTGAGAAATTTTATATTTTAGTGAAAAAGCTAATGTCGCAGTAGAACTTTTTGCTATTTTGTAGTACCATTTGGAGCCAGGTTAATTAGAGTGTGAGGTAGTTCAATGTTTGTAACTTTTTTGTAATCCAATTTGTCATAGATTCCATGGTTTGGTTTCCATGTATTCATATCTTGCGGTCTGTGAATAATAAAATTTTAGATGTATGTACCTGACAAAATGTCAGTCACCAATGAACCAGTACCTGACTTTTTGAACTTGTGATTGAGATGTATTACAACTATCATTAAAATCACTGGTAAAAGACAAATTCGTGCTGGACATAATGAATAATGACAGGTATAAGAGAGATTGTGCCTGACATACAAATGTACCCTGAATTAGTGCCTGTCATTGTTTGTGACTGACAAGTGCCATATTTGTAGGCTTGCATCTGGTCTATCTGTCATGTAGCATGTTAACATTCCATAGATTATTGATACTTGTTACAAGTATTTTCATAAGTCATCCCAAGAAGATGACGATAAAACCTCACACGTGATAGGAAAAGAGGGGCAGAAGAGTCCCCATAACAGTAGAGGCAAGTTTGGATCTCAGTGATGCATCTGGGGTAAAACAGGAACCAATCCTTGTAGATTAATCATCTATATTAAATCATTAATTGTTATAATCCCAATATAGGGATTAAATAATCCTCAACGTTATGCGCATGCACAATAATTCTATTGTCTATATATACCGGGTAACAGGCTTATTTTTGTAACCAATTGATAAAGGGCGAATGCCCTAAACGCGTCCTGGATAAATCCTTTTTATATCTACACAGTCTTGTTTAGTTTGTTACTGGGGATTTTTTACGATGATGTATTTTCATAAGTATTATTGATACTTGTTACAAGTATTTTCACAAGCAAATTATGTCTTTAATCAAATAAAATAAATTCACTTTGTGTTGAACAGATTGTTTTAGTGACATTTCACAAGAATTGTTTTTAGATTTTCTTCAAATATGAATGTTACAATCTGGATCCCCTTTAACATTTGGAAGAGAGGCTTCCTAAACTTGATCAGGAGTGCAGTATTGTAAAAGACTGCCTTTGTTATTATAGTTATTGCTAGAAGGGACAGAGAGAGCATTTTTGAAGGGCGAGGGTATGTGTGTGGGTGTATGATACGGTGATGCAAAACAGTTTTTGGCTTGTGAATTACATTTTTTCTAATTCTTCAAGACTTGATAATACAGATTCACTTTTACCAGTAAAGTTTAGCCTTTTCTGATTGTAAATTCTGAGGTTTAATAACATTTTATGTACTGGATTGCCAACATGGCGGTTGAAAACGGCCTATTTCTTATATCCTCACGGTTTGAACTAGCTAATAATCAAGGATAATTCAACATCCTTGAAGCATGATATAGATGCATTCAATTGGAGAGAACTTAACAATTTTCTTAAAGTAATGATTACATTTTCATCATCCTAAAGATGTCCTGGGTCTTCTTTTAGTCCTTCTGGTCATATTTTTACTTTCAAAACTTGTGAACTGAGGGTATTGTTCATCATGGTTTAAGGAAGAGTCTGTTGAAATTTAAATTGATGAAATCAGAACATGACACAAGCAAGCATTCTCATTATATTTTGAAACTCAGTAAGATTCCAGCATTTTGGGTTTTGGGGCAGTCAACCAATTACTTACCAACAAATGAAGCTCTCTCTCGGTCCACGGTCATAGTTGACTTCTTGGTCTGGAATCTGAGCTAAATCTCTAATATTTGACACCTAGAAATTGACACAAATGGGCCGCAACCCATATAATAATGTAATATGAATGTATATAAAATGATTTACATTCAATCGTTTCGGTTTTTACTCTAATTTCAAATCAGTTATGTTTAGCGTAATACACCAAAAGTCTCAGTTGAATGACAATATAGCGTCTGGTTATTCCAGTCAACATAGTATTTATTGTGCATGCTCACTGTTTGACATGATAATATGGTGAGTATGTCTAGTCTTGTTCTTTGAGTCCCTTATTAAAAATGGGCCTGGCACGCCTTATGGTACACGATTCGTGTACCGATGTTAAAATTTTTTATTTTCTCTTAAATGTTGGATATCAAAAGCCCATCTTTTCCCGATAAGACCACACCATCAATCTTGATTTCAATTGACAAATAATTCGTGTTTTCAGTGTCGAAGACTTTCGATGATATTGAGTTAGAGACTAAAGTATGGATAGGTATAATGACCAGTCAGTTTTAGATAGTATTTAATGTGTCATGGTTAATATAAATCAGGATAGAAGCTAATTAAATCCATTATTGTTTATGTAGGTTACTGTTTCTAGTGATAATCCTGTATAGTATATATTCTTATGTCAACTCTTGAGCTTATCCATTAATAGTTTGAATAAAGACTACCGTAATGTCAATGACTAATGTACAGGCAAGTCATTAGGTCACCCGACTACATGTTCATCCACTGTGCTGTAGGTGTGATGTACATTGTATGTATTGAATTAATGTCATTTGTAACATATGAGTTTCTGTAACTAAAAGACTGAAGAATCATTCCAGACATACTAGTTATTTAAAGCCTAGCGGTTATAGAAGGATAACCATGACAATAGGTTGGTTAAGGTGATGTTCGGCAGTACATGTTTACTAGTATAACTTCAAATTTGTGTATACAAAATACAATTTCATACGCAAGTTAGTTGCAGAATAATTGATTATCGTAGTAATCTTTCCATTCGCATTTTGACAAGTAGAGCTTCTGAATAATACAGCAATATATTGTTTTGCTTTAATTTGATCAAAGTTTTTAATGTTTGAAACATATACATCTGTGGTGTAATTGTGTAATATTGCTAATAAGCTCAATAAAGAAACACATCTTTATCAATGGCTGACTGTAAATCTCTTTTGAAGGATATTCACTTTAATTTTGTAATTGTGAATGTAAGAACATCAGAACACGGCAATAACACATAAGATTGATGCTACCAGCTATGTAATGCTGACTACACTCTTGTATACTGAATTCCTGACGAATTTTCATTGAACCAATTTTGATGTTTTATGCCTTTTTCTTGCATTTTACTGTAAAATTGTTTTAGCCTCTATGGGTTATTGCTGATTTCCTTGAACATGCCCTGCTTACAATTAATGCCAAAAGTCACATTTCAGCATTATTATGTTTTGCCGGCACTTTTGGTCAAACTAGTGCTGCATTTTTATTGTATCTAGTGTATAAAATATTGTAATATTTTGAGTAAATTTTGCAAGATAATGCAGCTTGTCCGACTATGAATTCACAAAGTCCCCATAACAACCAGTTTTAAGACTCCTATCAGCTTTATTTTATTCTATTTATGGAATTAAGTCTATACCTGACTTTATAATTTAGTGAGGTATTTTATGCTCTTTTTTAAATGTACTTGTATGAATATCAAAATAATTATTTCTAAATATATTTATAAGACAATATGGTCTAGATGTACCTTGACAGTAATGTAATGGTTTTGAAGTGATTAATGTTGACTGACAAGAAAATGGAATCCTCTATAAGAGATGAAATTATTGGTAAATGAACAAGAAGCCGTAGTTGTAGATGGACTGAAAAACAGTAAATAGAAGCCTTGAATAGCCATGACATTGTGTCTTAACAACAGAAGCAATTATAAACATATTATAGGTGTCATGTTCAAAGACTGGCTACATTGCCAGTAGTTGTCCAAAGATCTAATGTATTTCTAATAATACTGTACTTGATAAGAGTAATTAGGAGTTTGCTGGAGGCGGTATTTGGAAAATTGTTACTTAAAATAAATGAATACAGACAAGGTAAGCTTTGCAATGACCTTTTAAAATCAGTTTTTTTTTCAGGGATTTCTATTTAAGGAGCCGCAAGTTTTGAAAATTGAGTTTTAAGAATAATCTAAACATCTTTACCTGAGAACAGTGGCATGGTGGGGTGGTTGCAACAAAAGGATGGAAATTTTGTTGCAGCGCCCTACTTGGGTTTAGTAACTGAAACATGAAGCGTCAATCCAAACGACCGTAGGTTGAAAGGTTGAGAGTAAACCACTTCATGTCAACTGATTTTGAATTATTTGTTTTGTGTTAAAATTGTTCATTAGTCCTAGCAAGATATATTGTTGAATCAATGTTTTGATCATTATTTTGTTTCACATCAATATTGTGATATAAAACAGTTTCATTTCTTCAACATTGGCAAGAGTAATATTATCAATTAGTCATTTATCCCATTGTTTTCTTGGTAAATATTGACCTGGTTAGGAACCATGATACAAATCGTATTGTAGCATCTGAATCTCAATACGTATCGTATTGAGACTGGAGTGACAATACCCAGTAATACAGTGCATTTTCTACAATAAACCAAATAGAAACCTTCGTCTAAAAGTTGGCAGGTGGGGCCACATGCCACCCCGTGGCCTTCTGTTTAATTTATGACGTAAGCTGATGTGAATATTTATTGTATCTAGTATGATTTATGAAACCAGAGGACCCACGAGGCTGGACAGACGACCCTACTCCTTGTCACCTACAACCTGGGATTCAAAACCACGCCAGTTGACTCAATGACAGGTTTTATGATGCAGCATGCACAATTAAATGACCCGAAAATACGGTACTTTTCGAGGAATTTGAAACAGTACGGATCGACAGTAGTCGGCAGTCGGCTTTCATTCTATTGTATTACGTCATCACATAATGTTTTAGAAATATTATTACTGGCTTAAATTTTAATACCGTACAGGAATTAGATATGAAAAATAACGAAGTGCAACTATTGTTTTTATTACGTACGAATTTGAATATTTTGTTGACACGTGATTTTATTGTTTGGTCTAAAAACTACCTTCTTAAAAAACGATAAGGAGTTATGTCCCTTTATTTTAGGTAAAAATGTCCGACAAGAAAAATTTTGAAATCCCAACCCTGATGCACATGCTAACCATTTGGCCATCCACCCGCCCTAGTAGGAACTACACATAGAGAAATGTTAAATATTGATTGATCCGTAAACACATTTCGTGATAATTGTAAATATTTGATGAGATATATAATGTTGTAAATAAATTTAAGAGTCTGAAGATTAAACAGTAGGTGTGCTGTATTAAACTCAAGTGAAATAATGACAAGTGATTATGACCATTGAGAATCAGAGATACAAGAGTCACAGTAATATCCTATCATCAATCGGCTTATATACCACCTATAGAGCAGCTTGTTACAATATGACCATACATGCAATATGTGTCTTACAAAGAACATGGTATGTGAGAAAAGATGGGTGTGGGGGAATCTTCACAATATTGTGGAAGTTGAATCTTGAATAGGAATATCAGTCCAAAAACGGTTCATTTCCTTTCAGTATATACAAAGATATGTGAAATTGAAATTTCATCGATCAATGTGTCTTGCTATATATTGAGTCTGTCACTAAGTTTTCAGCTTGCGGACCCTCTACAGGTCACAATTTTTATTTGATTTAAAATCTACTCAAATATATCACTGTGACATCATAATTATTGTTCAGTTTGAATTTCGTGAAAATCAGACCGAAACAACCCAACAAATTTGCCACTCACTTGAAGCAAATAGTGTAAAGGCATGTACATGTAATACCAAGGTTGTTGATCCTATTGTTGTCCGATTTTGATGAAACTTGATATATATGTTTATATCCCAAAGATTTCAGTTTCATTCGATAGTGGTGCCCATTGTATCGCAACTTCGTGGAGTATGACTCCTGATGGTATGAAAATTGCTTTTTTAGGTGGTTCCCTGCCCATGTATTGCAAAAAGTCGCCATATCTTGCATTGCAATGGCTTGTTTTTAAAAATTATATCATTCTAACAAAACATTGGTTTACGACATATCAGATTGGATTGAAAAGTTCCATCTTTCTTATGTAGTATAAGGGAGGTAACTCTTTTAATTACTTTATTTTGAGTATTTGATACAGTAGTGGTATATTAACAAGAGCAAAAGATTATTAACAAAAAAATTGGGAATTGCTCAATGATTGGGAATTGCCATTGATAAATTAGTATGTAAATTTGACTATTTTGGTTAATGGCAATTGCCTTTAAACGTCCATCTTAATCTATAAGCCACAGATAAACAAAACAGAGCGGATCTGGTTATTCTCAGTCTTTAGATATTAATTGATTAGAATGTAAATTTGATTAGTTTTTTTTAATGGCATTGGCAATTACCTTTAGACTATCTTTTATTCAAGCGACTGACAAAGAGGACACAAAGGAACTGCATGTACAGAGATTATTAAATATACATGCATTAGATATATTAGAATAATTGATGTTCATACAGGTGAGGAATTGTTGATGAATAAAAATGATTCGATTTTGATGTCATGGTGTATATATTATATATATTGCCACTTTGTCCACAATACCAACACCATTGTTAGTCTGGGTTTTTTTTTATACTTCTTTAGTTTATGAAACTTTTTCAAGGGTGATACCTGTTTTATTTATAAAATTTTAATGAAGGTATTTTGCCTTTAAAGTTGAAGAAGATTGGAATTTTAACATTACCAGTACAAAATTCTTCAAGGACCAAGATTTTCATTGGAAAATTTTGTTTGATTTTTAATATTGTAGCCTGCTGATTTTGTAAAAGATCTCTCAGATTTAATTGCCTTGTGTTTTGTAAAGCTTAGATACATGTAGTACATGTATGTACTTTACTCTGTCTGGGGGAAAAGAGGGTAATACAGAAATTGGAAAGCATCTGATCCAAACAACATGCCACAAGAGGCAAATATTCTAACAAAGAAGTACAACATACCGAAAATATTGCTTACTGAAGTAGATTTCAGTAGAGTTAGCCTGAAGAGATCAAAGCTTCAATGAGTTTCGTTTCAAAATAAAAAATAAACCTGGGATACATTGAAGCCAACCAAGGGCATCGAATGCAAATTACAGGTATTCATCAACACTTTGCTTGATCACATCTCAATCCAGGAACTTTAGAAAAGATCAAACCAGAGGTTAATCCATCTGATAATGCTTTACTGGCGATCCAACAAGGAAGAAGAAATCTGGGCTCTGATGTAACGGCTAAAGTACCTTATCGGAAGAGAAGCTAAGGAAGGAGCTGCAATTGCTGTGATTTAAAGGCTACAAGTACTTTATTGGAGGAGAAGCTGAGGAAGGAGCTGCAATTGCTGTGGCTTCCCTATATACCACTAGGAATGAAGAGAACTACAAAGAAGAGAGATAACGAGTTGGCAGGACTCAATACAATAGTTAAAAACTAGCTAATGTAAAGGCAATTTCCTGAAAATTTCAGTCAATTTGATCCACTATGAACTTAGAACTAAATTCCGCTTACCCTCGGTCATCATTATTAAAGTCTGTAAGACGAAAGTGGTTGTCTCTGTTATCCATTTAATCGGTAAATCATGAAGGAAAATATTGTAGCAAATCGAACTGCAATCCTCATGCTAGTTTTTATAACATTTCAGGCCTAAAGAAAGACCTACATTAGGCAGATTTTGCTCTTGCATAATGTATGTTTAATATTTTTTTCTCATTTATATATTTCTTGAAAGACCATATTAATATTAAGATACTGGATGTTCCGTATAAATGTTCAACTCCTAATATAAAATGATATGCACAACAGCTCATACAGTACCAGATGCAGATGAAGAGAGACCCTAGGCTATTCCACCTAAGATGCTCCTCCCAACCCCCACCCTCAGAACTAAAGGAAGATGTAATGTGTTTTAAACACAATTCAGCAAAGCCAAGGATGATGGCAGATGTTTAAGACTGCACAGTGCGTGTAAGAAAGGGTTATTAATATGTCAAAAATATTATAGACCTTGACCGAAAGCCACCCTTAAATCTTGATGCCTTTGTCTGCTAATCCGATAGGTAAATCAAGCACTGAGCTCATGTTTCCTGAAATTACTACCGGTGTCTTCAGATACTTTTGACATCTGGCTTCCTGTTTGTATGCGGGTTTCACATCTTGTAATTTCGGTATTAATGACAAGAATATTGATCAAACAAGCTTGGTCCACAATTATTCATATTTGATTTATTGATGCTGTTTAACTTTACTTTTATAATAAATGTTCAACATTTATCTCTTTCACGTTGAACTAGTATTACGCTAGGTACTTTAACAACTCCACTGACTTCTTCATGTTCATTACACATTCAAATTTAATGGATAAACGAAATGGAAGGATAACTGGCAATTTTTGTCATCAATTTTGAGTAGAATTTGAGTCTGGAATTGGCAGAAATGTAACATGTATTCTGTACTTTCTTTATTGCCAATCGACCAGACAACCAAAATTATTCTCTCATTGTTAATTCATGATGTGTTACACAAGGCTATCTGACAAGAACATTGTGATCATTGTCAACAGAAAGAAAGACTCTGTCTTTAATTATTCTTATTGGATTAAGAAGAATTGAATGGGAATAATAGGTCAGAATTGATTTGATCATACTCATTATACAGTAAGTTACACCTCCACAGCGTGTACTAATCACACGCTATTTATACTATGTAGATTTGAGGCTTTCCTGGGGTTCACTGGTAGTTCTTCACTCTTAGTAACTTGTAGATGGTTATTATAGGGTACATCTTAGTTCTAGTTGATACCTGTTTAGTACTTTGATACCAACAGATCATTATTTATTTATCACCAATGTACAGTTTAACGTGGGCTAAAAGCAAGCTTATGTGTATGAAAGTAGATGGACAGAAAGAGATGATGCATTGTGAAATTTCTTGGAGATGAATTGCTATTTGTTATAACATGCTCTGAAGTCTGCACATTACGAAATGGTATGTTTTTAAAAGAAATTAATACACTGTCATTTTACTTTCGCTAACCTTTTAATGTTATATATATTTCCTTCCTCTGATCTGAAGTCTGTCATTGTGTCTCTTGTTTGGTGTTGTGTTGTGTCTTTGATTTAGTCTCAAAGGATTTTACCCACTTATTTTCACCCACTTATTTTCAATGTGGTATCTGGAATATTTGAGATGTACATTTGACATTTGATTCAGGAACCAGAAGAAATATTTTGAGAAATATTTTTATTAATTGGGTTGATTAAAAATAATTTGAAAATGACTACATAACCTACATTGTATTTCAGAATATTTCAGATATTATTTCTGAGAAAATTTGTTATTACCAGGTTTAGATTTTGAATTCATCAAGTTTACACTTCATTTGTGTACTGAGATCTGAGACACAGAGACTGATCACTACATTAAGACCTTATCCCAATCACTCATTTGTATCAAGGCTGTAGTGTAAAAAAAAAACAGCCATTAAAAGATCTTTGTTATATGACCCAACGAAGCAGGAGTATCAGTTCATCAATTAATCAATCTCAAATTCCTCGCACAAAATTTCCATCAACCAGGTGATTTGTTGATTATTAACAAACTATATAACAGTGTGAATGTTGTATCTTTTAGAGTCCAGAATAGTTATTTGTCCAAACACGGTTCCATTTCGCTATTTCTTTTTGGCAAAATCTATGGGGGTGCTCGATTCACAGTTCCGGAATTGAATTCCAAAACTGGTGTCAATCGAGTGAAAAGGAGAATTTCTGAGTACAACGCATGTGTCAACTGTATAATAAATATCTCAACCAATCATGACAGCTGAAACATATTTTTTTACCTAGGAATATGTCACGATTCTACTCACTCCACCTCAGCTGTCGGGACTGGCAGAACTGTGACAGGACTGAATTCCGCGTCACTCGATTGTAATTCTGTCGTTTCGGGACGTTCTGGACTGTGAATCGAGCATCCCCAGATATATATTTGTGGAGTTGTGCCCCTTTTTGTCGAACACTTTCTAAACTACTTGTTAGCAATTGCTTCATGACTTTTTGGGATAATTAGATACATATTTTTTGAGTTTTGGCCCTTGAATTTACGTAAAATGTATTACTATTACAGCTCTCTTTCATTTTTGTCCAAATTTCATGAAACTTGTTTGAAGACCTGGTGAGTGTGATAGACGTGATAGGTTTGTTTTAATTCTGTTGTGAGGCAATCAGGAACATGAGATGAAGAACCCTATCAATATTCAGGTTTCCGAGATATTCCATTTCAAAACTTGTGAACACGATAGTGATATGATTTCTTGAAGGTCTGAGTTACCCTTGTCAAATTGGTCAAAAGCACAGTTTTCCTTTATTATAAATTGTGGAGGAGACATTGCAGCTGTATGGGTGTTTTCCATTCTTTGTGTGGCTATCTTTTTCTAATTGAAGCATATAATAAGGGGTAATGAGTGGTTGAACCCTAACATTCCACTCCCTTCTTTCCCACCGCTAGATGCCCTCTTTTCCAAATACCTTGTGAACATCACAGCTTTTTTTTTTCAAGTTTGGCGTGAAGCATTGAAGTCATGATAGACCTACCCCGTACAATATTCAATGTTCTGGCCCCTTCTTTTCTAGAGGTATGCCCCCGTTTCCGAAAAATCTTGTGAACATGACCAGGCTATAATCTGTTTTTTAAGACAGAGTTCCTGTGTGGGTGTATTTTACAAATAATTTAACAGCGATCATTTCAAGTTGTCCCCCCAACCGACCAAAGTGGCACCATTCGACACCCTCTCTGTGCACCACTGCAGATACCTCTTGAAGATGATAAGTGCTGTTCATAAATCTCAACTCTATAAACTCACTTATAAACCTTATACCAGTTAACAATAAATTGTATCATTTCAATTTTGAGGTTCTGCATTCTGTTCATCTGGTTGGGATTGATTTTTACAAGGAGGAGTTGTGTGAAATAGCTTTATTTAATGTCCTCCTCGACCAGGATGACAGGCAATAGTTAGATTTAAATACTTCTCTCTTTTAAACGAACATTAGTTTCAAAACTGAAGCCATTTAATGCTTGTGAGAATTACATGCTCTTACAAAGCTGATGTTTGCTGCAAAATAATACAATTGTTCAGCTTACACTCCTGCCATAGCCATTATGTTTTAAATAGAAATTTTTACACTAATGTTGAACTTTGAATAGAGCTGTTATGGTATGTATTCTAATGTGTGACAGCTGTAGATCATTTCTGATAAATTAATATATGCTAAGTTGATTGATCATCTTCATGGTACATGTTCACCTGAAAACAATGATATCTTAATAGAACTGCTATATTGAGCTCACATTTTTTCAAGATTGGAGAGTCCATATTATTTTTGGTTGATGGAAATGGTAGGTGAAACAGGCTACTTTCAAAGTATATTATAAATTGTTGATAGTACTAGTACATGTAGTATATGTTTTTTATCGGTAGAAAACAAAATGTTTGAATTTCGTGCACTTAGTAAACTGTAGTGTTTTTTGAAGCTATAATAAACACTTTCATGTCCCAAAAATTATTGTTTGAGGATGATAATTTTAGATATTCATAGCCTAAATCATTAATTGAATTTACTGGCCAAACTGTTTAAGTACCTGTATTAAGTTCTACTACAGTGTGAATGTATAAACATATACAGATAGAAATCAGAACCATACTTCAGAAAGTGGGCAGCTATTTTCACCTTGAAATTGGCCTGTAACTATATAAGTATCAGTACAGTTTATGGTAGTACCATAACCTAAATAGTGAATGTTTTGAAGTTAATTAGCACCAGTTCTACCTCTTTGTGTTGATTCAGTATCTGTAAGGAATAAGGATTACACATTTCTAATAGATAATGGTAAGTCTAAATCTTCCTGTTTATTAGTAAATTTACTTATTCATTAAAAATAGAGAGAAAAAAACGCCTATAAACTAAATGGTTTTGACCTCTGTATAGGTTATCAGTTTCATTGAAGGCCATATAATCAACTGGACAAATGAACTACACTTGGCCTAGAATATGAACCAATACAGAACTAACATGTTCCCCAATACACTTGTTTTTTTTATAGACAGATTCTGATAACATTATGTTTAATGTTAGAGATTCAAGAGATTAGGATCTTAGAAATATGTACTTTGACTTTTCAACTGCATGGTACGCATCTAATGTACATGTATTGAAAATTCAAAATAGAGTAACACTTCCTTGTTTCCTGTTATGATGATCCATTCCTGTCTCTCTATATCAGGAAGTATTGAACTAAGTAAATTATTAAGCCATTATCAAACCTGAGTACAAAATTCGGTAATTGCGAGCCTCCAGTATAAAAGCATTAAATCATTGTAGTTCTTCTCTCTTAGTAACTTGTAGATGGTTATTATAGGGTACATCTTAGTTCTAGTTGATACCTCTTTAGTACTTTGATACCAACAGATCATTATTTATTTATCACCAATGTACAGTTTAACGTGGGCTAAAAGCAAGCTTATGTGTATGAAAGTAGATGGACAGAAAGAGACATAATGCATTGTGAAATTTCTTGGAGATAAATTGCTATTTGTTATAACATGCTCTGAAGTCTGCACATTACGAAATGGTATGTTTTTAAAACAAATTAATACACTGTCATTTTACTTTCGCTAACCTTTTAATGTTATATATATTTCCTCCCTCTGATCTGAAGTCTGTCATTGTGTCTCTTGTTTGGTGTTGTGTTGTGTCTTTAATTTAGTCTCAAAGGATTTTACCCACTTATTTTCAATGTGGTATCTGGAATATTTGAGATGTACATTTGACATTTGGAAGCAGTTTTAGCACAAATGTACCACGGCCTTAGATCACAAGGATCCACATTGATTGGTCAGTGCAGGACATCAACCTGGCTTTAAAAATAAAACTCAACAGAAATCTACTTCATTTTAATGCTAGGATTTAGTCACTTGTATGTAGGAAGGGTTGGATGTTCGAGTCAGTGAGTCAAATGTATGTTACCACGAGTAGGGTCGCCTGTCCAACCTCATGGGTTTTTATCTTGGTCCTTTGATTGCCTCCCGAGTCCCACTGCTAAAGACCTGCATGCACAAGCAAATTAATAAAAATTAAATAAATTGAAACATATGTTAGTCCCAATATGACTTAGTTTGTGTTGGGTTTACTCCCATCTCTCTCTCTCTCTCCCTCTCTCTCTTGTATGTAGTATATACATGTATGTACCATCCCACCATACATTTAATAAAATGTATTTTAGAACAGTCATAAATAGTAACAGTATGTTAAATTTGTATTCTTTGGTTAACTGAAAAAAGTTGATAATTGTAATATCTATATACATACACAGTATTGCATTGAACCGGAAGTGAGATTGCAAGTCGATTTGGCTCAATTACTGATAAATGACAGAATTGTCATTGCATTTCTTCATGGTTATGGAAGCAATTATAGAAAATGTTGTATGTCCATTTCCCTTTGTTAACGCTTTCTGAAGTTGACATGTCACATCTGAAACCGAGCGAATGTGTTCTATATTCTACCTTCCTCAAATATTTTCATTACTAGGTTATGGATGTTGAAAGTTGTGATACATGCTGAATTTCAATTAAAATAATTATTACATTCAGTTTTATTTATAATATGCCAGATGAATCCTCTATTAGGACTGATCCAAGGAAGCGGCATCAAGCTTACAATAAGCTTTTGGTCAAAGGACTTCTGCTATGTGTGTGTGTGTGTCAGAGAGAGATGGGGGGGGGGTCTTTAGCAATGGGAGGAAACAGAAGGATCTGGAGAAAACCTACATAGTCGACACTGGCTAGAAGCCATGACTTCGCATGAAAAGACACTGCTTATTTTCTCCTAAAACATCTGTTTCAGCTGGAAAATGAACAAATTGTTGGTGAAACATTCGTTGTAGGCTTTGAAGAAGAAATATTGGTTGAAATATTCGATGTTCGTTTTGAAATTATTTTTTTGTCCCAAAAGTAGATCGACAGATGATTCCCAATTAAGTAAGCAAAGTATGAAATCGATTACTGAAACAAAAATATTTATTGAAAAAGAGGCTATGGACTTTGGCCTTTTCAATAATTCACATTGTCTGAGACAAAATAAAGGCACATTTATATTATTATTAATAATTGTCTCGGCATATATAGTTTGCTAGAGTTCACAGCTCTTTTTATAATGAAGGGGGGTTGGATGGTTAACATGCACACGGTGTATCAACAAGCCTGTCATTGAGTAAACTGGTGTGGTTTTGAATACGTGGCTGTACATGACAAGGAGTAGGGTCAACTGTCCAACCTCGTGGGTTTTCTCTGGGTCCTCCTGTTTCGTCCCATTACTAAAGACCCCTACGCGCTAGCAAATTATTGAAATAAAATTAAACTGTATGTTAGTCCCGAAATGACCTTGTTTGTTAATCTTGCCCTCATATGAGATATGGTTTAAATAAAATAACTATATATAAATCAGATAGTTTTAGTCAGCATGAAACCAGAGACAAATACCGGTAATACTGACATTTACAACATATAAAAATCTATAGAAATGTAAAATAGCTGGATAATGGAAATAGGAAACTTTTTAATGTTAGCAACATGTTGTTGACAAGTAAGCTTGACATACACCCACTCGGGTCTTTTGTAAATGTTAGCTATTGGATTAGGACTATTGAATTATTGGTTATTAATTAAATGCTAGCCTTCTGGCAATAACTGCTAAAATCACAATTGATTGCAAGCTCAAGAGATTTTTTTGCACACAAATTCATCTCGACCTGATATTGCTGATTTTGGAAATAACTCATTAAACAAACCCTGAATGATGGTGGATTTTCAATAGGCTAACTGATCATGAATGTCTATTTTAATACAGAACATTACAAGAAGACAGGGATTAAATGTTTGACTTGACTCACAACAGTGATGCTACTATGGAAACAGATTTTTTTTCCTGCACAACGTTTTCTAACGAACTGACATTTGATTTGCATTAGTCCTATTAGCTCGAATTCGAAAACTTTGTTATTTAACTGCTAGCATGTATTTGTCCTTCTTCAAAGAGGTATGCTACTATATAGTCCCAACTCTTCATGTTTGTTAAAGCGGGAATTTCATATTTTCCAAGAAAGTCAAAACATATTTATTTCTATGTCTTTTGCTCAATAGGTTGTCAACTCACTATTATACAATCATAGGCATTATTTTCCACACTGAAACATCTTTCACATAGGAAATAATAACACAATTACCTCCTTGTTTTCCCATTCACCCCATGCAATAGCTATCTTCAAACGTTTGAATTTAATGTTGAAAGTGATATTTTTGCCAATTTCTCAACTGGCAATAGTGAATTATAGGATTATTCTTTAACAAGGTATGGTTGGACTGTTTATAGATACCATCTATTTTAAGGCTTTATTTTAATAAATTTAAAAACATAACTTAAAAATATGAAATTCCCGCTTTAACTTGACCAAACAGTGTGTATTATGGGGATAATAATGTCAGCTATTGAATTATCAACTTATAATTAAATGCCGTATGTAGCTCATTCCGATCCACTCAACTAAATCCAAGGTTCCCCATGGGGTATTGACGTTTTCAAATTATCTGCCCTTGATCATAGCTTGATTCTATGAGAGAGAGAGAAATGGGGTTTAACGTCCACTCGACACAACTAGGTCATTTCGGGACTACGATTCTATGAACCAATCAAAAAACAGTTTACAAACCAGTCTTAGCCTCATTGTTTATGTTCACAACAATATGGTGGCAATTGTTTGGCCTCATTGTTTATGTTCACAACAATATGGTGGCAATTGTTTGGTCGATTATCAGAAAGTTTGTAAGAAATTTATTATGAAAGAAGTGCACAGAAAGAATGGAAAAGATATTTTTATTTCATTTCAAAACAGACAGTGGCAAGTCATTATGCTACCAAGTGTATTAGGTTGATAAAAATAACACAGTCATAAAGGGCAGATAATTAATATACATGTCTCCCCCATGGATGAACCCAGGGTATAGTGGAATGGAACGGAATGAGACCACTGGGGATACCAAGGATGGTATGGTTAGTCATAGAGATTTAATAATAATCATTTCTAGTTAACATGGAAGGCAGGAAAACTTTTCACACCAATCGTTTAAAACTTCTGTGCCTCACCCTTGACATTTTCACTGCTGTGTTATTGAATTATTGAATCAAGCATGATAAAACTGAAACATCCTATAGCCATCAACAGTATGGTGATGATGATTTTTATATGCAGATTCAAATTAAAGGAGAAGTCACAGATATATATTTTAGTGAAAAATTTATAAATACAATGTGAAAAGTTCATGCAAACCTTAATGTTCAGCCCGTGTATCATGTTAGCTAAAGATAAAATCCAAATTTTAGTAGATAATTCAATTTTGATTGGCTAAGCACTAAAATCAATGTTATAATATATTATCCAATCAAATTAGAAAAATTTGGATTTTATCTTAGTTAAAATTAAGTGAAACAGGCCCCAGGGCTTTGATACTTTTTTTTAAGAAATACAACTGTTCAGATTGTATATAAGATTGGCCATAAGGCCGTGTAAAATTGATACCTTGTCTGTTCCTCCCTGAGAGGGTGTGTGCTAAACACAACACAAACTGTAATTTTCAACATAAACTTTTGCAAGGCCTTTATCCATTCAAATGTTATATACCCGGTACTTGATTTTTTTTCATGCAAACCATCTACATGTACAATAAATAAAAAACATAATGAAGGAAAAATTGAATTTATATCTTTTATTTTGACTTAAATAAATTTGACACAATTTGAGTGATATATTCATCTTCCTGTGTTTTACTATGAAAAATTTATGGCCATTTTAAACAGGTTTTTGGGATACTTTATCAACAAAGTCGTCTAAACTAAAATTGTAAGGCACATCAATGACTATAGTCAAGAAATACAATTACTTTCCGACAAATTTTCAGTGAAACTATCAGTCCATACCCTCCGCCAGATCCTGCCATGCAGATTTTCCACAAGCTGGTACCTACCAGAGTCGCTTTTTCATTCGTTAATATTGAATAAAAAATAATCTTATACTTTACAATTTAGACTTTAGCATGCTGACATTGATTCACCCTTGCATCGTAGAAAAACATGTTCGAAGTTCATGCTCAACAGTGTTATTGAGACCGCTTATTACATCATAGTTCTTATACCAATCTGATATGATTTGAGTTTTCTCCTAATTGATTTGGCAATATTTAGAGTTTTAAACAAACAAAATTTATTCTGTTGTCCATTTAGATACATGTAGCCACAAAACTAAGTTTGACCTAAAACTGATAAAAAAACATTAAATCACTTTTAAAAGTTTGAAAGAAACATGGATAAGATATGAAATTGTTTTCTTGTAATTTTAACAATTGGTGTACATCCCGGGATGACTTATAAAAAAAAATTGTTTTTCACTTCTTAGAAATGCTTCAAATTTGAGTTAAATTTAAGAAGAAATGGTTTACTGTAGAGCCTTTATCCATTTCCTGTTGCGTGCGTCCATTAGTATTACATTATCAGACATTTCTTTTCAGTACTTGTATGAATAATCTTGTTAGCACTTTAATTGGATTGCAGCAACTTTCTGTTTATTACCGTAATTAACTGCCTTTTATCATGATTGCTTGTAGAGATGAATGTTGTTTAAGTACTTAGTTGCACTGAACGATTCTGAAGAGGATAATTCAAGTTTGATTCAAGAAATTTTATAAATATTTTTTTTAGGACACTAGATTTAAAACAATTAATCCAAAAATAAATGTATAATAGCATTTTCTTTCCATAAATTTTTCTGATGATTTATCATCCTTACAAATTAGATATTTCCATGTATCACTATTTTGTCCTCCACGAAGCAATCGATTGGAAGCAACTTGAAATTATTCAATGGTATACAGTCAATTGTAAGAATTTATCAGTGAAAATTTGATGAGATTATCTAGTCTATCACTCTTCACTTCACTTCGGTAATGAAGAAAAAACAATCATGAGGAAAATGACCCATTATCAATCGAGACGAAGACTCTGTTCATGGAAGAATTAAACTATAACTAGGTTATGAATTATTTATGACTTTTGTATATTACCAATCAAGTATTAAATATAAACTGTGAAAACTGTTACATTGAAAATAAAAACATGCTGAGAAGCGATTGTAGAAAATAAAAGCATGCTGAGAAACTATTGTAGAAAATAAGCCGTCATATATTTAATTAAACATGACTTTAATATATTCAATGCTGTCTAATGTGATACAAACAAAACTTTTATCCATGAAAGGACATCTATGGTTAAAGATACTTTCCCACTACAAACTGTGTGATTTGATGATATAATTGAACTAAAAAAAATATTCAAACCAATTAATCTATCAAAAATTGCTTCAAATCCTTCTCAAACTTTTGTTCAAACTTTTGTTTATGTGGGGAGATGCCTCAAGCTATAAATAAACGGATATGAGCCCATGCTTGTTTCTTCAGAATGTATTTTTCATTACTTCTTGTTCATTTACCATACATATTGAGGCTTGTATTTAATTCTTAATTATCTTCTGTCACCTTCTTTTTCAGCTGTATAATTAATTGCGAATTATTTGTAAGTTGACAACCCTCAATGTTCCCCAAAACTTCTAACCTTGATCAAGAAAAGACAACTGCTCCCTCAGTCAAGCTTGCACACAATAAGCTGGCAGACAACAGTCAGGTTGCCAGTTAGTTATACCTTGACATGTTTTGCTCAGTGCTTGCCCCATGGGTGTTTTTCATGTAATTCAGTATTTTTTTAGTAAGATTGGGTGTCTATACTTTCCATATATACCAAAATTGCCATACTTTCATTTGGGCAATGTATCTTTAAAGGAGCCAACATAGAGTTTACACATTAACACAAAGGAGAAAGATTCAAATAATTATTCAAATAGAATGATGATAAATAACAAAGCACATATTGGTACAGAGTAACAACCCACGAAGTAAATATCTGGAATATTTAAAATTTGATTAGCAACCAGAGTTTATCCTAACATGTTATACAAAACATGTAGGCTTAAAGATAATCAAATGATGAATTTAGCTGTTAAAATTATTGGAAATTGTTGTTTGTTAATTTCAACTTAAAAATTGGAAAATATCTTTTGCCACTAGAGCCACGTTTCTCAACCTTTTCTCACCGTTGACCCCTAAATGAATTCTCAACCGACCCATTTACCCCCAGAATTTTGAGGACTTTACTGACCGCGAGCGCCGTAGTCGCCAAGCCGGGAAACCGTACCACAGATGAAACACCGCCATTCGCGCCTGTTATCGACTTGAACCCGAACGATACATACTCTTCTTGGTATTTACGCTTCTTTGGGGGCATGATTTTGAATTAAAATCACATGGAATCAAAAGCATGTATAAAAATTCAAAATGAAACTAAATTGGGGATTCGTCTGTTGAATAAACTGGCCATACAATGACAATGGACACCTGCGCTGTTTCCCACTCACACAGCCAAGTAAACTAGCTATCACATGGCAACCACTGATGAGCGGATCGCGAGATCGAGGCCTAGGCTGCCTGGATCGAGCACGATCATCAATTCAAATTGAAATGGAGAAAAAGTTGACTACTGAAATCTTGAAATGTAACTTCACCTCTCATAGGACTGCTGGAACAACTGCACAACCTTTATATGACCATTTTTGAAGTTACTGGGAGTGTGGTCATTCACCCCCTGGCAGTGCTCACTCTGGGTTCAATATTTCTTCCGCCAATTTTTCATTTTAATTTATTAGCCATATATTTTTTCCGCCAAAAAAACAGAACGAACCCGGAATAACTATTCTATTATATTTTTTCAGTAATATACATATGATATTACAATTTACAAAATTGTTCACTGCTTTGCAGAAGCCCATTTGTTTTAGAGCTTTTTCAACATCTGGGGTAACCACAAAGTGTATTTGTTTTTAATGAATATTTTTCTTTATAACAGAAATTGTGACCAAGCACTTACTGATATATCAAGGATTTGAAAATTTTCATTCATCCTTAAAAGATCTACATTTTTCAAATTCACAAACATACATTATGTAAGGACTAAGAGCTGAATCTTTCTTTTGATAATATCAACGCTAATAATCTCGGCATTGACTTAAATTTTCAGCATATTCCATTTACGTTATCTATTTTTTAACTATTAACTATTATATAGTCAGTTCGGGAGTATTTTGGTGATGAAATACAAAAATAAAAAGCTAATAATCTTGGTTCAAAGGAAGCAAATTGACTCAAATTTTCAGCATATTTCATTCACGTTATCTATTTTTAAACTATTATATAGTCAGTTCGGGAGTATTTTGGTGGTGAAATACAAAAAATAAATACATGTAAGTTTGAAATTCTTCTATCGGACGTTGCCGAAGGCTGTTCAAGTTTTCGCTTACGGCCCATTATTATTAATGGCATGTGATTAGAAAATAACTGACTTTCGTTCGTTCGTTTCTGGCGTTTAATATCGACTTCCATATAAACTTTAACAACAAACCTGGCTTTATTTATTAACGATAACGGGCAACAGGAATAAGAAAAAGATAAAACAGACGTCATAATCCAATAATCCCAAACAAATCGAACGAGTATTATTCACGGTGTCCGCCATTTTGAATATATAGAAACCGTCAAAAAAGCCACCGATTCGTATTTGGAGACAAACAATTAAATCGTTTGTCTCTTGATTAGTTTATTACTACTCTTACTGTATATACTAATCAACGCTAATCCGAGATTGATCAGGAGACAAAGGATTAGTACATGATTGATTGATAACTGACTGAACCAAGCGTGATAGATTGTAACGTGTATGGACGGCGTGGAAATCAAAACTTTGTGGGAAGAAAATTTTTTAGCCATGGTTAAAAAAGAATCGCCAAAAATTTCGCCAGATTGAATATTTTAACGCCAAAATTATATTTTTATCGCAATTGGCGGAAATGGCGATCGACAGTGTGAGCGCTGCCCCCTGGACGCGAGCCATTCCCCCCTTGGGGGTGAATTCACCCCAGGTTGAGAAACGCGGCACTAGAGGGTCCACAGGAGTTTAAAAAGTTATCAAGGGCAATAACTTCAAAAGTAATTCTAAGCCTCCTCATCTCATGACGTACACTGTGTATAAATATATATATAGTCAATTTTACCTTTGGTGATTTCAAACCTATTGATAAGATTTTCAGAGACAGAGTGAGAATGAGGTTTAACATCCACTCGACACAAACTACTTCATTTCGGGACTAACGTATGGTTTAATTTTATTTCAATAATTCACTTGCACGTACGGGTCTTTAGCATTGGGAGGAAAACGGAAGACCCAGAGAAAACCCACGAAGTTTGACAGGCGACCCTACACCTTGTCACGTACAACCAGGGAATCAAATAAGATTTTCAATCTGATAAAATACAGATCTATATTTTGTTTGTTTTTTATACTTTGATGTCATATGTACGAGCGGACAAATAGGTTGAATATTGATTAACCAATCAGCGTTGATGTTTCAAGTGGGTTACCAACAGTTCTGCACACCTCACGCCAAAGACTAGCCGTAAGAGACCGTTTCATTGGCTAATCCTCACATCATCCAGAACACAGGTTATATAACAACTCTTCAAGATCCTAGTACAGTAAAGACAAGATAAAAACGAAATTTTAAAAACGAATGAAATAGGATCCGTGTCTTAGTCAGATTGTTAGATTTTAATAACCACAATGACATATTTTGTTCATACATGACAAAAACACTTTATTTTTTTTTAGCGTGGCTCAGACATTGATTCCACTAGCCATGTATAAAAAAATAGTCTTGATACATTGGTCTACATGTATAGTCTTAATTAATAAACTTGACTTGCTTGTCATTGTGAATGAGCTTCGATGGCAATCCTACAATACCTTGTTTTGATGTGCTATCTTTTTGGACATAATTTGCCACACTGATCAGCAGTGAATACATGTATTTGCTGGGCCGCTACCAGCACTGATAAGGATGGCATCGATGCCACTTAATGAGTCCCAAATATTAACTTTTTCCTCTGACAATTAAATTCTAAAATATTTTTTTATGTATTAGAAAATTAAATAAAACATTAGAAGTATTTGTAGGTAGATAATTAATTCTGATTTAGTGTAAATGGGTATTAAAATGAGCAAAGAGCACCATTCTGCCCGATTCAGTGACGTCTTATGCATGCATCGTTGAGCCAATGATTGACGTCATGTGATGTGAAGTCACATGTTGAAGACTGTCATCTTTTATAGAGATATAAGAAGACTTTCGAAATCGTCAGTGGATAAGATTTATAATTTGTTTTTATCTCCAAGTAGAATTGAATTGTTAAACAAAGCTTGGTTTTAGCTGGAGCAAGAACATGGGTGGCCGAGAGCACATAAATATTGTCCGTTTGTACCACCCTGAGATGAAATCATAACCGTTAGCCAGTTGGATCCAGTGGATTTTGAATGGAGGAACCTTTGCTCCAAATTTTGGTCTAGATCAAACAAACAAACAAACATTTCTAAGGACTCACTTCAGAGAAGTAACAAAATCTATAATGAACCTGTTAACTCCTTTAAATTATTTTTTATTTGTCCTTGTTAATAGATCAGATAAGTATTGAAAGAGTTCATATATCGGTCATATTGTCTTTTGTTATTCTTTCATACCTCAGCTTCAAAGTAAATAGAATAATATGTTATCTTTGTCAACAGTAAGTGAATTCAAATCGTTTTCCAGTAATTGCTCTTATTCTATAAGTTTAGGCATGGTAATCTGGACTAATATTTTATATCAATATGTACAGTATAGTCTAGATTTTCCAGAAGTATTATGTCTTATCTTAGTTGTAAAATTGAAGTCAATAAAATCAATAAATAAGTCATACATGTATTAATTGATTTTCCTCTCTCTCTCCAGTGTTTCTCTTGTAATGACAGTTCTGTTTTAAGCCTTATGACAGGCAATTGAGTTTGATTGAGTCCTTAACCCAAATGGCATTATGCTTTAAGGAGAAACATTGTTTGTACTTTGAGGTACCCGTGTAAGTACTTGTTCGGCTAGTGTTTTCCGATAGATCGAGTTTAAGGGAGTAGAAATCATGTGGTATTTTTACAATCAAACTTTTTTTTGTACCTGAAGATTATCGAGGGACATCAATAATACCATGGTGATCATCTGCATGTCTGATTAGCAATTCATGTGTGAGAAAACAGTCACTGGTAATTCACTTCACTGAATTATAGTATTCACAATTATTCTGGGATGGCTATTGATTTTTTTGCAGAATCACTGTCTTGCTTACTGAACAGCCAGGAGCTTGCAACAGTTGTATGTGTCAGCCATTGCTGAAATTAAGTTGTTTTCTTGCTATTTGGATGGATCTATAGTAAGATATAGAATGTTGAGCCATACATATATATATACAGTTGATGATTGTTGGTGAATTATCAACCGTGTGCTTGTAGTTTACTGTGACATAACGTTGTGTGTGCTGTGTTCACATATTATACATATATATACCGTAAGTGGTGCCATCTGCAATAAACATCTATCAACTGACAGTAAGACTTGTTATTGAATAAGTGTGTTTTAAGACTTGTTATTGAATAAGTGTGTTTCGTTGACAGTGAGTGTGTTAAACAGTTCACTTAGTAGGTTGCCGATAAAGGTTTAGTTTATTTTTGTATTTTCGAGGGCAAAATTGTTAATTCAGTTATAAGAAGGTATGAGTTTTTATGTAAATTAGAATATTATTGTCGACCGCTATTTTATAAGAATAATGTTTGTCTGTGAAGGTTTTAGGAGTCCGATCGTTGGATGGAAATAGAATAGATTTATTGGTCTGTTTCTAGTGTTAGCCATATTGGCAGAGAGCACGTTTTCCGTTCTATTCAATAAAACATGTTTACTTCACTTGATCTTAAAATGTAGACAGTAGAAGAAAATAGATTTTTACAGGGAAAGCAGACGTGAATTATTTTTAAAGATATTATGTTACAAATATGACTGGTTGTCAATATAATATAACCTAATAATTGCAAAAAAAATAACTTGAGGTTGTGGCGTAATGCCAGGTTTAATAATAAATACTGGATTAAAATTTAAATCGTTAATGTAATACTGCATAGAGTTTGGTAGATATTGGATAAAAATTGAAATCTTTAATGTAATACTGCATATGGATTGGAGTAGAAAATGTACAATTGGTTAATCTGATCTACTTTGTAAAATTTATTTGTGAGATATACAATTTCCCTTAATGATATTTGTCCTAGTTTATTTAACTCAACTGGCTTGTTAACCTGCCATATTACTTACTGCGGTTTGTAGTAATAAATGAAACCTGGTTATATACCATACGATCATTTAACCATTATTGGGTTGTTGAACAGGAATTTAGTGTATTTATTGATTTACTAAGGACAGGTAAACTGTGGCTATATTTAGAAGGTTCCGACCAGGACCTATTCTCATTCATGTATATTACATTGAAAGGGAAGTTGTTTAATTTAAATATGCATAGGTTTGATTTAAATCTGTTTTACTTTACTTCTATAAAATTTCTTGATTTTTAAAAAGATATAAAAAAACAGGTTGAACTTGCTTTAAGTTTTAAATGGTTGCAGTACAAGGATGCATTTAGACTTAAAAAAAGATGTGACATTGACAAATGTTTGTCACAATACCAGACAATTTAGCCTTGGGTCAAACATGGTTTTTGGAGGGCCTGCCATGGTCTAGTGAAAAAAACACAAAAGTCCATTAAATTAATATGTTACAGGCTACCTCTGACAATTACAAACATACAGTTTTTATTCTAAATATTTAATAAAAAGAAATAATTTCGTTGAAACTAAAATAAAATGCATAGACATGTTTTAGACAGGTAGTTCACATTCTGTGCGTAAGATGACAGAAAAGATTATGATTATTTATTCTAATTATTTACTATGTAGATGTCGTATTTCTAGGGGCAGCTGTGTCTGATCTTATTATTAAGTCGTTGGACGAGTAATTATAGAGTTATGCCGATGGCCTTCGACATAGTGGGCATGATATTGCCATTATTAAACTCAAAGGATCACACATTCCTAATGAGCTAAAGTCACTGTAGTTTAGCCGCTATAGTTGTGAGAAATAATGAGGATCTGATTTTCTCAAGGTGAGATAACTGGCTAGTGCAGCTTTTCCATTTTCATAATGTGTAAATGAAGAGATACTGGTATTTTGTGAATCTGGCACAGATGAACATCAATGTTTATTAAGGCTGTTTGAATGGACCATAATGATTGTTATTAATAATTGATAAATGTGATAGTATCTGTAGACAGCCACACTTGTGGCTATATTAATTGAATTAAAGGTTGATTTATTTGTACAGCTCGGATTGTACTTTGTAGCACTAGACTTTTTCTTGTAACAGCTCAAGTGTGAGAGCATTCTATTTCATTAAGAAAGAATGTTTTAGATTTTCGCCAAGAATGTTATGAGCAGTTTTAACATCTATTTCTAAGGTACCGTGCAAGAGTTTTGTGTTGATTTTGGGACAAGATGATAAACGGCTGTGCTGGGTACAGATGTAATGCAGATTGCTTGAGAATGTCTTGGATCGTAAAGCTTTATTTTATTTATGCAGACTGACGCAAGTTGAAGGAATAGTTGATCAAATAAAGTGCGGCAATCTTTTAAGTGATCAATATTTGTTGAAAAACATCTTAGACACAAGCCGCCATTGCTTTAATGTGGACCAACTGATTCTATCTGAAGAAGTTGAGAGTGATGTTAGAATGAGATAGGAGCTATATAGTGATAATTAAGAAACAGTTTTCACCTTGAGCCAATAGTTATTTATAAGTTTACCTATATCATTGTTGTGAATTTGTAGGTCAGGTTTTCTTTCTGCTTGTCTAGTCATATTTCTGTACATAAACAAAGATGGCTGTTATTTGGTTCACATTTGGTTAATGCATTAGCATATCGGTTCAGTTTTTTATGCGCTGTTGAGAATTTTATGATTTTAAATATTCAGTAAATTCATTGTTTCAGGCTGTCAAGAGTGTTTTCAATGCGTTTTGGACATTTTCATCAGAAATTATATATTATTGACATATCAAGCTTGGTTTATGCTTCCCGTTGGTGTAAGCAAGATTTTGTCAGCAGATAGCAATTATAAATATGGGGAATAATTTACAAAAACTAAAAAATGCTGTTGTAGAAAGTACAACCGGTCAGGGACAAAGTGGTAATTCTAGTGGAAACAACGAAACAAATAGTAAGATTGAACCCCAAGAAAAAATCACTCAGGTTGATGAAAATAAGGAAAAAATAGATTCCAGTTCTACAAAAAATATAGACACTGCAAAACAGAGTGAAACCCAACTCATGGATAATACTGATACTAAGAAAGAAGTTAACAATGAAGACCAAGTTCCACAAACTAGATGCCAAGAGCTAAAGGTATAATCATCTTTATGTTTTGTTTATCTGCATATGACTTGTCTATATGCAAATGGTGTCGTCAAAATAAACAAATCTTTGTCCAATTTATGAAACACATTACCATACGTTATTCTTTAATAACATTGTCTGAAATGCTATTAGTTCCTGATTTTTTATCGGGCTACAGACTAATGAGTTCGAGGTAGGAGTAACTTTATATATTGGCTTTGAACACATATCTCTGTTCTCTTTATCATTTTATCATTATCCCCACATGTTTTATAATTAGCCGACTTGTAAAATCATTTAAGCTCTCAGTCTGAAGCATTTTGATCTTGGAAGCTTATTATATGGAGGAGATATATAAGCTGGTATGATCTTGGTAGTTATTTAGAGCTTATTATAACATAACTCGATTCTAGGTTCACCCACAGGGATCTGAAGCAATTAATGGACTAAGACTTCAGTCTAATAAGAATTGATTATAAAATAGTTGTGGAGATGGAGCCCAGTACAAACGTCACTTGGGAGTAATCACATCATTTACTTTAGAATCTTGATGATTGCATTATGTTGTAGGGAATCTTTTCTTTTTTAAAATAGGTTGCAACGCTTGGAATATGTGTGTAAGCTTTATTTGAATCATTGGATTGTCAGATTTTACAAGAGATCCTTCTCAGAAATATAAATCCTGCTTTAAAATAAACTCTGTTTTTTTGTCGTAATAGTGATTTGTATCAAACCTTAATATTATTACCCATTTTAAAGATATACCAATCGTGGCAATTCATCAAAATAGAAGAAAAAGCCAGTTGACATATTCATTTTGTCATCGGAGACCTAAGATTGAAGAGAAAATGAACAAATATATGCATGTGTCAAAATGAATTATTGATGTTCTTTGTGCTCAGGGTAGCAAATGTCAAATACTGGTAGCATAATTCAAACATACCTTGCTTTTAAATTGCATACCGGTATATTATAATATTTACTGTTCATGTAACTATTTCAACATTATTTTATTGGTTTGTTTTGTTTTTCAAATTGGGTATATAAATAACTTGTGTATATTTTAACAGTGTATAGTGTGGATATATCTACTAGTCCCTCTACGATGTACAATAATGGATAGATCAATAACCTGTCAGTATTAATTGTGTCATATACCCTCGGTTTTTCCTACTCTATAACAAGATCTGCCAGGAATAATTCCAAATTCAATAGAAAATTCCCTCGAGGAAAAATTTTATAATATTACAAACATTTATAAAACAAATATTGAGAAATAGGAGAAAATATGGCTAGAAGACTGACAGGAAAGTGTCATTACATTGTACATACATGTAGTTAAGCATGATCGCTCTCTTTATTTGGGATCACATCATATTTTTGTCATTATGTTCCATCGAATTCATTTAATCAGGTCCTTATGTAGTTGACGGTCTAAGTGTCCATGAAATATCATTCCCAAAGGGAAATGTTCCTGAATCCTCTGGAGTGAACTTTGGTCATTATAGAAAAAAAAACATTGGATTGACCTCATCTTCCAGTGGCAGGTTTCTAAATACTTTGCTTTACTAAGATATCTGATACTATCTTGCCAAATTTATACTGTCAATTTGACCAAAATGCAATATTTTTCTACCAATGGTTTATTAAAAATTGGCAATTTCACGTTATGTTCTAAAACAAACCGGGGTTCTTGTTAATATTCTAAATTGGCAATTTCAAATCATGTTGTAAAACAAATGGCGGTTCTAGTTAATATTCCGGTATGGTGCAATAAAACGACACCCTTCATTGGATAATTTAAATAGGTTTGTAGCATCATGGGGGCAATTTAAACTATAGTTGTTTACGATTGATGCACTATCTCTTGCAATGGTAAAACACCTCTTGAAATGAAATGTAGCACTGAATTACCGTGGCTTTGAAAAGATGATCTCGCCTATGACAATTCATATTAATTGAATATTGATCCAAACACACCAATTTCAAAAAAACATCTAAATAGAAGAAAAAATGAAGTCATTTCATTTTCATTTGCTATCAAACCAAAGCCTTAAATTCTTTAAGAAAGCACCTAGATTCACATGGAATGAAAACAAAATTTGGGGGAGGACGCCTCTGATCACAGCTATAAGTATACAAGGAGGGTTTAGACTCCCCATGGTGCTCAGTGTTTGTCCCTTTACTTTATAATCTACTAGTCCCTGATTGACTTATAACTGTATGCAATAAACCAGTTTATTAATACCAAACCATGATTTCTACAATACATGTAGGTATAAATAGATAATCTCATATAAGTCTTTCTAGATATGGGAAAGAGATAATAATTTGATTTTATAATGAATAGGAGAAAAACAAGATATCCGTGAATTTGAAATGTCAGTTGAAGCATGAGTATAGAAGATAGATCTGCAGATAATGCTATATATCACAGGTATAATGTTATTGAATGGTAATAAAATCTATTATGATCGTTCTACCATAAAAAAAAGTTTTTCCTCTAGAAATGCAGCCATTGTTGGGATATAACTTAATTTATGTTTAATAGTCGAAAATTTTAGTTCTTGTACTTGCTCCATCACTGATTAAAACTACACATTTCATCAGTCTGTTCAACTATTCATTTCCAAATTCATCAAAATTTCAAATCCTTAACATTTCAGGTATTGTATGCCCACCCATTATAGCTTAATCTCCTTTGATGAAATAGTAATCTGTCATCGTAATACAAATTTGAAAAGATTTCTGATGTTAAATAATTGATGATTTTTCCAGGATCTAAACTGTTCCAGTAACGCTAACAGTAACATATGTAGCAAGATGAATCTGTCTTGCGTTTCATATGTGAATCCTTTACTTAATTTGATTAAATGTTAACTTGGTGTAGACAGAACATTTTATTAAATTACGATTATCAACCAGTGAGCTGTTGTAATGTAATTGGAACGAGTTGATATGGTCGATGATCGATCTCATGGATTAAAGGGAAAGTAAATATTCCTGTTGTTATCGAATGAAAAATTCCATTATACACAACATTGACCATTTTACTTGCCACTTAGTTGATTAAAACGAACCCATAAAAATTGACCAGTTCCTATATTTATGTAAACAGCCTAATGTTTACATTTTTGTCAAGAACGATGGGTTTTGGCCATACTCGGAAACTGTTAGATGGTTTCATATTGATTTCAATACAACAACAAAACAAATATGTTTATATCCCTATATATAAATGTGATTTCAAATGTTATCAACGAAAAAATTAACTAATGTAAATTGGCACCAGTACCATCAGCAACATTTGAATAATGAATACCTACCTGGATAATTCAGACTATATTAACTACATGTATCACCATATAGTTGGTAAATTAGGCCTCAGTGTGCCAGACACTGGGCCTTAAAATGGTTAGTGTGTGCTTTGTATCATAAGGTCTGTCATTGAGTCAACTGGCTTGGTTTCGATTCCCTGGTTGTATATGGGTCTCTCTCGCTCTCTTTAAACACATGTTGGAGAAAAAACTTTGATATGAATAAGGACAGAAAACATTGAATACTATAAAAAAATAAAAACACAACACAATTTATATGGAATACAAGCACTGGTTGTTTCACATATAGCATGATGAAGATATGGAGATGAGGCTGTTAAAAAACATCAATTGTGCTTGAGAACACAAGAGAACACTTGTCAAAACAACCATTGATTGTATTCCATATATAAATTGTGTTGTGATAAATACCACTCAAGGCTCATATCCCAATACTGTGTTTCTAATATACCGTGTTTTGATGTACAATATTTTAATGGCTATAGATTTTAAGTTTTGTGAATCATTAGGACTGTGAGAGGATGAACCCCATTGATATTCAAATAATGTGGGAAGCATTGGGGGATCCTTATCAAATTTGGTCACGTCCAATTAAGTTGTCCTTTCAGATAATAGAGACATAGTTGCCGTATGGGCGTATTTCCACAGTTAAATGGTGGAAACGCCCTTGGGAAATTTTTGTTGTGTCAGTTTATGGAACAAATCAAATTATGTGTTGAACTCTGCTACAATGTCAGTGTGAGAATTGTATCAAAGTTTCAAACATGTTTTATAGTGTTTTATTTGTAGTCCCAGGTATTATAAATAAAACATTTTCTGAAATTTAAAAAAACCCCAAAAAACAAGCCTTGATTAAATTTTATTCTAGTAATTAGCCATTGACCTGGAAGAAAATTGTATCTATTTTATTTTCTGGGGATACACTCACTTTAAGTTTTTACTAGCAGTATTGATTTTTGGTGAATAGCCTATATCAACCCTATTCAACAGTTATGGGTAGTATAATTAGACTCAATTTACAGCCAGTAATCTTCAGCCTTCATTTTCAAGAGTTGCTTTTAATATGAATTTTACCATTAACAAGGGGGTAACCTAGTACAGATTAAAGTTCACACTAATGACTAAATTGGATAAAATTAAAGTTGAATTACTAACTAAAGCATTTAGAAATAGTCTGATATTATTAAATGATCTTGTTAATAGATATATGAAATGAGGTTTAATGTCCTACTATATGTCGTCCTTTGTCAGAAACTCAGTCCGACATCAGTAACAAGGGGAAATGACACCTAAAAAACCCAGATTAAATTTCTTGGCCAACACCGCGATCAAACGTAGGACCTGCAGGTTAGCAAGCCAATGTCTTGCTCACTGAGCCACTGCAGCTACTTGCCAATAGATAATTTTGGTTTTTGGTGAATGTTATTATTGTTTGTTTTTATAATTATAACCTAAATATCAAAATGATTACTAATTATTGACCAGAGATGGAAATACTGAGAATTAACTATGAGAGCTTATCTTCTTAATTCTTTGATAATGCAACATGAAGGACATGTCAACCTGTGTTTAGTCATAGAATAATTCTACATGTATTTGGGAATCTACATATTCCTGAAGCAATGGCCCGACAAATCTCTCTCTGGCCATTGCTGGATTGACTTCTGATTCTTGAACTTTTGCAGGAGTGTGTCTATTCTCCCCGTTCAATGAAAGCTATCACTTAAGTACAGCAACATGACAGTCCTTCGTTTAATCTGAGTCTTCCCTAAAACTTTGGACAGTGATTTAAGGTATTAAAACTGTGAAAGTATGTTCGTTTCCAAACAGTATTGTTTACATTTCATTCGACTTGATAGCCTCGTTTGTCACACAATTAGTTTTACTGCAGTATTCTCCTATGCACGGGTTAATTAGGCATAATAAAAGCGTGAGCCATGACGTAACGTTATGTAAACATATTTGGTCCAATACTGGCACTCGTTTTAAATGTAAAGCGTTTGTATGGTAGGTAGTGATTAGTTGGTAGTCGGACTACTGACCAATCAAAATTTAACACAACAATATCCACTCATAATAGCAGTGTGTAGTGAGATTACCTATAATCAAACGAAACGCTGCGCGGAGTATGGGGAATCTAAGGCTTTTTTATTTTCAGATTTTTTTGTTTCTTGAGTGGAAGACTTTTATGTGATTGACATTTAAGTTTAGTTAGAAACGGTTTCCTGAAATTAAAGTAGCATTATTTGATTTGCTGTCACAAAATTCAATATAATAATGTGCATCTTGGTTATTGTGCGTTAGATACATTTTGTACCCAATCTATGAACGAACATATCTGATTTAAATTCAGATTGCATACCATAAGTATTTTGTGTTTTGTTATACGCCCACATGGAAATGTGATCGTATATTGCCATCGCCCCAGTCCGTCCGTCCGTCGGTCGGTCCGTGGTCCACAAATTCTTGTGAATGCTCTAGCGGCTAAAGTTAATACTCGATTGACTTTAAATTTGTACACAGTGTTTAAGGTCATGAGACAAAGAAGCCTATTGATTTTCAGCGATATCCGATAAGTTATGACCCTTGATCACTTTGAAAAACCTTGTGAACGCTCTAGCGGCTAAAGTTAATATCCGATTGACTTTAAATTTGTACACAGTGTTTAAGGTCATGAGACAAAGAAGCCTATTGATTGTCAGTGATTTCCGATAATTACTGCCAGAGTTATGGCCTTTGATCACTTCAAAAAAAATCTTGTGGATGCTCTAGAGGCCAAAGTTAATATCCGATTGTCTTCGAATTTATAATTTAAGGTAGTGAGACGAAGACGCCTATTGATTTTCAGCGATGTCTGATAATTACTGATTAATTCTCCTGTTAATTACTTCTTCATGGGTTTTTGCCCTTGGTCAAGACTCAAGTTTTAGTGATGTGTAAGTGCCCCCGTTACCTACAAAAAATTGTTGGTTGTATTAGCTGCTGTGGCATCATATTTATGAAGCTGATTTCCATGTGTGGTATGCGAGTACTTAAGTGTGTCAGTATGATCTTAGACAATTTATCATTCTATATTTCTGACATTTACTTTAACAATGAGACACAGAAGGCTGTCAACACTCTACAGACAATTGTTATAATCACATCTTTTATAAACCCACATTGAAATAAGGTCTTTTATTGTTGTCGTGCATCGTCCATTTCTGTCTGTATGTTGACTACAATTCCTTGTGCAAACTACCCGTATATGCTCAAAATGTATTTTAGAATTTATATTTTGTTTATATAAGCGATATGAATGATTGAATTCCATCGATTCTAAAAATAATGCCATGGTCATTTTGTAGACTCTTGTAAAAGCCAAAGTTATCTTCCGATCTGATTGAAATTTATATACATTAAGAAGATTAGTTAAAGTTACATTATGGGAGATAAGATAAAGAGATGGCAGTTCTCACTATAATAGTTAAAAACTAGATAGTGTAAAGGTAATTTGCTGAAAATTTCAGTCAAATTGATCCTCTGTTAGCCGAGAAAAAAGCGTTTGAAATATTCACATAGCCTCGGTCATCATTACTCAAATCATTAATATAAACACCATAGCCTTGATTATCCACTTGATTGATTTAATTATCAACGGCCATTAAGCGGCATATAGGATTTTAATCCGCCAACATCGAAGGCTAGCCTTGACATCAAGAGTTTATTATGGTCTGGATATGTTAATTAATGTCTAATTGATTATTTAGATAACATTTCAGGCCTAAAGAAAGACCTGTAATAAGCAGATTTTGCTCTTGCATAATGCTATTTTAAATACAGAAGATTATCAAATTCTACAACTTCAGTGTATTAATTCTATTTATGGTCCATGTTTACTTCGTAGAATCCCTTAAACGATATATCGATCAAAATTATCCAATCTTTATGAAATTTAAATATGTTAAATTGGTGAAACAAGATTTAGTTTTGGTTCTTCTGTGCTTATCACTTCGACTAATTGGACTTTTCTTAGATACCAAGGGGTTCCACAAATATCTGTCAGAATGTTGCTTTGGTGTCCATGCTTACTGAGAATTCAGTTTATATTTGCTTGCATTGACATGTGATTGCAGATCGTTATTGCCCCCTCTTGTCTGTCTTTCCTTTGTTCTGTATTCAGCATTTCAGTAAAGTGTAGGAGAATTGTTCTTCGAATGATCCTGCTCCTTTTTCAGATCAACTTGACACAGACCATGTGTTGCTATTTTTATAAAGACATTTAATCTAAACGTCCACTTGTTTTCTTCGTGATTTAAATATATTCACCAATAGATTGCAACATAATAACTTATTTTTAGAAATGATGTTTAACGTCCACTTGACAGATACTAGGTCATTTCAGGACTAACACATGGTTCAATTTTATTTCAATTATTTGCTTGCATTGTAGCAGTCTTTAGCAGGGGGGAAATCGGAGGACCTGGAGAAAACCCACGAGGTTGGACAGGTGACCGTACTCCTTGTCACATTCAACCCGGGAATAGAAACCACACAAGTTGACTCAATGACAGTCCTTGTGATACAGCTTGCTAACCATTCGGCCATCCCCCACCTCAGTAACATAATAACAGTTAAGATTGTGAAAGGAATATGTCTTTAATGTTGAATCAAATAGAAAACAAATGTTTTAAAAAATATTTAGAATATTTATTATATGAGCTAGCTTGGAAATCAGGCATCTGTGCTTGTCATTTTTAATATTATTAATACATATTCGTATCAATATTAAATTATTATTAATACATATTCAGCACTAAGTTAAAATGTCGGGTACTATATCAAGATTTCTAAGGAATCACTAACTACAATACTACATATTGTTAAAGTAATGTTTCTCTGTAATAAGGTATCTATTGGCATTATCATATTTCATGTTTACCATTACCATAAATTGTCCACCATTGTAATCTGAAACTGTCATCTGTTCCTTAGAGACATGGCCACAACTTCTTCCGGGTAGCTTAGACTATCCACATACATTTTACTATTCTTTTAACAGGGTTTTGTTTTTGTTTCTTTTTTAACTAACATAGATAGACAAGCTATTGTTTTCAGTTTCTTGAAAGTTATAGTCTGAGAATAAATCCGGATTATGTTTCAGGAGTATGTGGGAAGTTGTCTTAGGAACTAAATGCACAGACATTTTTTAAAGAGACAGTATATATATATATATATATATCAATTAATGGTTGTATTACATTGTATATTCCAGGATCAAGTAAAAGAAAAACATAAATCTGCTACGCCACCTAGTGATGAAAGAGAAGATGATATATCAATAACACCACCCCATCCGCCAATGAAAGCTCGTCCGAGACGAGGGGCTGTCAGTGCAGAAGTTTATAAAGAAGAAGATGCAGCCCAGTATGTCAAAAAGGTATTGATTATTATATTACTGAGACAGTCAACATCTCTTAAGCTGTTACCGATCAATATCGATAATTTAAATATATTGTGTGTGTAACAGAAACTTGTGACTTAAGAAATGATTAAAAAGTCAAACTGAGTGCTGCCATTGACATTGTTATATCGAGTGATCATATTGTTGTTGTTGTTATTAACAAAGTTGGCAATTATAATGCTGGTCTCAAATTATGCTATAACTGAGGGCAAGGTGATGCCACTATTGCCAGCAGGTTAAATAACCCTGCTCAGGTAGAAAAACAAAATGTAAATAGCAGCAGCTGGCAAAAAATACAGTTAATTTGTTGTCGTAGGCTGCAACTACTAATCATTTCAACAAGTCGTTGATCATTGTCTGGAAAAAGAGCTTAATGACCATGTGACTAGACTTCATTGATTTATGTTAGAAATTTATGATCAATATTTAAGAATTTCAATAGAGTTTTTCCTTAGGTCCTGCCGAATAGATTCTCCAAGTAAAAAATTGATTGTATCTCGCTTCCTTATACTCCAATTAACAGTCACAGAGTTTTTAAGAACATCCACCATCATTCAGAAAATTCATAGTTCTACATGTTACTTTGTTCCCGTGAAAATTACATACTTCTATAAGTACATCTATGTGGACAAAATTTTCCACCAATGAAATTTTGTAGTTCTTGAAAGCGTATACAGGGTTTCCGGTATAGAATAAAAGTTTCTAAAGCATCTTTCACTAAGTTTTTTTTAAATTGAATGGTATCGGAACTTTTAACCATATTTATCACATATAATAACTTCATTTTATTAAACTTGACACAGACATGGTTCTATTACTACTACCAGTTATTTTGACAGGCAACTGTCACGCTCTTGCAAGACAACAGATTTGTAATAAGCTTATACCATGGAGCTGTTAATATTTCAGATATAACACACATTGTTGACTGTATAACAGTGGGACATTATATTTTGAGCCATATTAGAAGAATTGCTCCATCGAGCATCATTCTTAAATTTCAAAATTGAGTCGGTGTAATTGTAACATTAGAAATCATTTACCTTGTTTATTTCATTTGTAGGTTGTGCCTAAAGATTACAAGACAATGGCAGCTCTATCCAAAGCTATATCTAAGAATGTTTTATTTGCTCATTTAGATGATAATGAAAGGAGGTAAGAACAAAGTTATTAAAATACAACTAGTTTTGAGGAAATAATGGATTTTATTTACTTACATATAGTGTTAATATTATCCTACTGTTCTGTTTCGACTGGGCTAATAATAAAGACCAGCACGAGGACTACTCTATATTGATTTCTAACTGCCAAGGGATCTTTTGAGTGCACATCAATGTGTACAAGGGACCATGGTTTTTTGTCCCATCCAAACAACTAGAGAACAATGCCTGCACTACTCACAAGGGCGAACCCCACCTGAGCTAATAAAAAGACTGGTGGCTGGCAAGTCAGTACTGTAAATTGTAACTTATTGGTTTGGGAAATCATGCTTGATGTTCATGTATAATAATCTTTATGTGAGTGTCCGTGTATGTCTGTGAACAGCCCTTTTAGTTCACTAAGGTCTATTATCTATGTAAGTGCAAAGGGTTCAAACCCTGCTTGTAGTTGCATGTGTCAAAGACTGGGATTACGTGCCTGTCATTATGTATTTTAATTACTTGGTCTGAGTTCCTCCCACATCTATAAACCCCTGCGAGTTATATCAAAAAAAATATAACATACATGTAAGTTAATCCCTTAATAGCCTACAATATTACCACATTCTACATGTTCTGGGAATGATTAAAAAATATGTTTTAGTGTGTATAAATTGCCCTAGATGAATATGATATCTTTCTTTGGATTCAATCCTCTGGCGATAGTTCACAGAGAATCAGTCAATCATGACCAGAACCTGACGCATATACAATGTTGTAGTGCTGTTGAGTAGGCAATAGACCCATCTATTTTAACAGAAACTTAAATTGTAGTAATATTTTCACTTAAGAATATTAAGATATTGATTTTCTTTGTCATAACAATCCTGTGGAATAAGTAGAATCACATAGTTTGTTCTAGACTAATGTATATTTTTCTCTCCCAACAGTGATATATTTGATGCCATGTTTCCTGTCCATAGACATGCTGGAGAAGTTATTATTCAGCAAGGTATTTAATGAGTTTATATATTATATCACAGTTTGAACATTATATATATATATATATATATTGATATTAAAGCAGCATTAGGTAAGATTATATAAAGAGCTGATTGTTCACGCAATAATACTTAAGAGATAGATAATGCAAAGAGAATATGTTGAAAATTACTTCACATGAGCCTAGATATTGACGATTCATTACTACATTTGTCTCGAGAATAAACAAAGTCCCGATCATCCATTTTTATGGTAAGTGCATTGACCACAAAATGTACCTAAATCTACTTATCTCGCAGCCATCTGATGGCAATGAGTGTCAGTTATGGCGTTGGTAAGTTGATTAATGCCAAATTAATAATTTATGTAACATTTCAGGCCTAAAGAAAGACCTGCAATAGGAAGATTTAGCTCTTGCAAATAATGCTTGTTTAAGAAACTAAATGCTAGGCTATATTGCTATATTCATGACAGATACTGGTACCAAGGAAAGCATTCCTAAACCACATACAGTTGATGTTTGCCAAGTATACATGAAGCATTGACATTCAACAGTGTTTTTTTTTTATCATATATGTATTTTGACTGAATTATTATTTACAGGTGATGAAGGTGATAATTTTTATGTGATTGATCAAGGAGAAGTAGATGTAAGTTTATAATGATTATTTTGCATGTAATATGTGATCAATAATGAATAGTTTGACCATGGCATGTTTTCAGGTTTATGGATTTACCATTAGCATGCTATTTTATTGATTAACTCTGTGTTTTATCTTTTGTTTTAGATCATGGGATTTAAAGTTAATTTAGAAATAATTAGAACATCTTTTTTAGTTATCTTACATTAAAATAAAATCATTGAATGTTCATTTTGTCTTCCTAAGCAAGTTTAAATTCATTTTGTCTTCCAAAGCAAGTTTAAATTCATCTTGTCAGTAGAAAGTAAGAATTATGGTGTTTATTCAAAAATACATTACCTGATATTTAAATAAAGAGTGGACAATTCTTGCTATAATAGTTTACAAATAGATAATGAAAAATGCATATATTGTAAATTTCATTCAAATTACTTTATTCTGAGCAAAGTCAAGAATGTTTGAAGTTTTGATTGTGAAGTAGGTATAGGCTTACCATTGCCACCATAATAAATTAAATCCAGAATTTCAGTCCATCAATCATCACGAGAGTATCATCCATGTTAACGTTTACCAGAGATAGGGCAGACATAGCCTAATCCATTCAATATCTTAGCCATCCCATAGGCCTGTCATGTGAATAAATGTCTAAAATCATTATATATATATATGAATCCAGAAGAAAGACCTGTAATAGGCAGATTTATGTTTTTATTTATAGTTTTATTTATGTTTAATAGATATATGTAAATGGTGAACATGTATCAACAATAGGAGAAGGAGCAAGTTTTGGTGAATTAGCTTTAATTTATGGTACACCTAGAGCAGCCACAGTAAACGTAAGTCACCTTCTGTTAAACTGTCATATAAAAACTGTACATCAACGAATTGTAAAGAGTAATCAAAGACAAAAATCAAGACAATATTAGTGAACTATTGAATAATGATATCCTATAATGAAGCAGTATCGGGAGTCTCGGGAAGAATAAGTACTCTACTTGCCATGTGCACGAAGCCACAACTATAAAATCAGGGCCAGAGTTCACAAAGCATTCTCAGGCTTAAGTTGAGAATTTACTCAACTTTCAATCATTGTTTATGAGAAATATCTTTGATCTACTAACACAAAACTTTGCACACAGTTTCTTAGTGATTTATTCTATACGTTAAAACAAAAAAAATTTAATAAAGGGCCATATTTTAGTTAAAACGAGGAGAACAATTTCAGCAAATTCTTAACTTAAGTCTGTGAATGCTTTGTGAACTCGGGGCCAGGTAAATATTGGTTTCATAAGAATGTTTAGTGCTGGTATAAATGAAAATGATATACATTGTAATTCTAATAGTAAAAATAATGTGCATTTACATGTGGACTTAATCCATCCAAGGTAAACGGTACTACATCAATTGCTATTGTGGATGACATACAGTGTCAATAATCTGTTATAATGACTGTCAGAGAATTTAAATTGTCTGATATTTGTTATATATTTTTCTATTGATTTATGTCTCTATGTAAAATAACCATCCTGTAAAATTAATTTACAAAAAGCTAGTAAATTAGTGTCAGTTTTTCACTCGTTCGGCCACTTGCATTGCCTGGAGCTTTTTTATTTGTGCTAAACTGACAACATGTACTGGTACTTAAAATACAAAAAAGTAAATTTTTTGTCAGTTATCGTAATATTAAAATATAATAACTTCTGTTACCTACAGTACAATTAATAACCTTTCATTTTCTAAACTATATAATAATAATTGTTGCTAAATTAAACCTAGTTGTTATATTTATCTATTGCAGGCCAAAAATGATGTTAAATTATGGGGTATAGATCGTGATAGTTACAGAAGAATTCTTATGGTATTTAACCTAATTAAAATTTTTTAATAGCTTGCTTATTTTGTTGTCTGGTTGTGTCTGAGTCTTAGTTACAGTAGTCTCTTTATAACTCTTGTAACAAAGGATCTGTATGTTATTATAAAGTCTACATCCAGGGATGTACTGTTATTTATACATCATTTGTCTCTAATTTTCTTTAAGGAACTGGGATAGTCAATATTCACAAGTGATAAAGGGTCAAAAAAGAATAAATGGTCAAACTTCTTGTTAGTGACACAAGTATTGACTATATTGGATCTGCTCTGGTTAAAGAATCTGCATGTCGCACAGTATCGTATTTCAGTACGGTGTATAAAAGTGCTGTGGGGCGAAAATTTATTTTGAGCTTTTGGGACTGTCATGAACCTATAGACACCTATTTTCGGTTAAATTAACAATTTTCGTCCCTCAGTACTTCTATACACTGAACGGTCATATATGTTATATATAGTTGACCTTTGAAGTACAGCTGCCTTGGTCAAATACTTTACCTTCATACAAAAGTAATATACAATTATGGTGTTTTTTTTACAGGGCAGCACAATACGAAAACGAAAGATGTATGAAGAATTCCTCACAAAAGTATCTATTTTGGGTGAGTATTACGTATGATTAGTAGATGTAAAACATAAAGAAATCAAGATATATTCTTGCTCTTTAAACACACTGAAAATATTTTACTAGGATATATTCTAACATACTTATAAAAAATAATAATGGAAGTATATTATATGCATGAGATTGACATTTTTTTTTCGAATCATAATCCTAATGGTTTAAAAAAATAAAAAATTTGCTGATGGTGATATAAGTGTAGTTTAATGGTCGAGTATGAGACCTTAAGTAATATATTGGTATTGTATTAGTAAGTGCAGGAGGACCGCACTACACGCAAAACAAAAATTTACAAGATTAACCTGCGTACAAAACAGAAAACAGACATTGCAAAAAAAAATATTAACAAATATCAAATCAATTGAATGGATCGGGGGGCCAGGACGAGGGCAATCTATATATTACGCAATGTCTTGCACGAAACGATTAAACAACTTAAAATACAGACACTATCCAGCACAAACATAACAATAAAATACGTCACTCGGGTACAATATTTCAGCCAGTATGAATAATATATGCTTGGCACATTGCCCGTACCATTATTTGACATAATGGTACGCCAACATCAAAGATGAGGTCACTTCTGTATTTTAATCTGAAATATAGTACAGTATTTTATTTTAGTCTTTGAAACTTGGATGTCTTGCCTGTTTCTACTATTTCATCAATTAGCATGTAATATATATTTTTTTCATATGTCACCTTATTGACTTGGATTTCTACTTTTGTTTAACTTGTAGAAAATCTTGATAAATGGGAAAGGCTTACTGTATCTGATGCTTTAGAACCAGTCCAGTTTGAAGAAGGCCAAGTGATAGTACAACAGGGTGAACCAGGAGAAGACTTTTTTATTATTTTAGAGGTAATGATTTATATACTTACGCTTTACAAAGAAAGCATGAATTCTTAGCCCATCTGTTTTGAAGTGTAATTTCTGAAAGCATTACTATTAAGCAAGGAAGATAAAGCTTCACATTCTGGATGCAATCACTGCATCAGAATAGAAGACAGATTATGAAACAAAATTGCAATTTGATTTGTATACAGGGACACAATGAAAACGCAGAACTTATAAAAATAGATGATTGTATATCTCATTTGAGAGATGTACTTTGATCTTGCAATTCTGAACTTTTTCACGACAACGTAAACACACCAGAAATCAATTTCTCTCAAAAAACAAAATTTGATAGAATTTGAATGTTTTAAATCACAATTTGATGGTGCAGGTAGTGTCAATACAATGCCAACAGATCCGTGAAAGACACCCTAGATATGCCATGTTGGATATCTGAACACTGAAAATTCAAATTTGTGTAATTCAAAGAGGTCAAAGCTATCACCTAAGCGTTTGATGGGCACACTGCTGACTTTTATTTTTTATACGTCCACATTCATAATGTGAACGTATTATGCCGTCGCCCCTGTCTGTGTGTGTGTGTGTATGTATGTATGTATGTATGTATGTATGTATGTATGTATGTATGTATGTATGTATGTATGTATGTATGTATGTATGTATGTATGTATGTATGTATGTATGTATGTATGTATGTATGTATGTGTGTGTGTGTGTGTGTGTGTGTGTCTGTGGTTCGCCTACAGGGCGCAATTCTTCATGGATTTTCTTCAAACTTGGTATACTTATTCCTTATACCCCAAGGAAGATCCCTATTGTTTTGGGGGCATGCCCGACCCCCAGGGGCCGAGCCACGCCCATTTCTAGTATTTGTTTGTTTGTCGTCTACAGGCCACATTTCTTAACTTATAATCTTGAAACTTTGCATACACATTCTTTGTACCCTAAGGAGCATCCCTATCATTTGGGGTGCATGCCCGACCCCCAGGGGCAGAGCCACGCCCATTTTCTTTTCTTGTGTCTTTGTGTCGCCTACAGGGCGCAATTCTTACTGGATTTTCTTCAAACTTGGTATACTTATTCCTTATACTTGGTATACTTATTCCTTATACCCCAAGGAAGATCCCTATTGTTTTTGGTGCATGCCCGACCCCCAGGGGCATAGCCACGCCCATTTCTAGTATTTGTTTGTTTGTCGTCTACAAGCCACATTTGTTAACGTATAATCTTGAAACTTTGCATACACATTCTTTGTACCCTAAGAAACATCCCGATCGTTTGGGGTGCATGCCCAACCCCCAGGGACAGAGCCACGCCCATTTTCTTTTCTTTTGTCTTTGTGTCGCCTACAGGGCGCAATTCTTACTGGATTTTCTTCAAACTTGGTATACTTATTCCTTATACTTGGTATACTTATTCCTTATACCCCAAGGAAGATCCCTATTGTTTTTGGTGCATGCCCGACCCCCAGGGGCATAGCCACGCCCATTTCTAGTATTTGTTTGTTTGTCGTCTACAGGCCACATTTCTTAACTTATAATCTTGAAACTTTGCATACACATTCTTTGTACCATAAGGAACATCCCTATCGTTTGGGGTGCATGCCCAACCCCTAGGGGCAGAGCCACGCCCATTTTCTTTTCGTGTGTCTTTGTGTCGCCTACAGGGCGCAATTCTTACTGGATTTTCTTCAAACTTGGTATACTTACTCTTTATACTCTAAGGATGATCCCTATCGTTTGGGGTGTATGCCCAACCCCCAGGGGCAGAGCCACGCCCATTTTTTTTTGTGTGTGTCTGTGTGTCGCCTACAGGCCGCAATTCTAACTGGATTTTCTTAAAACTTTGTATACTTACTCTTTACACCCTAAGGATGATCCCTATTGTTTCTTGGTGCATGCCCGACCCCCAATGGACAGAGCCACGCCCATTCCTTGTATTTATTTGTTTGTCGTCTACAAGCCACATTTGTTAACGTATCATCTTGAAACTTTGAATGCTTATTCTTTGTACCCTAAGGAACATTCCTATCATTTGGGGTGCATGCTCAACCCCCAGGGGCAGAGTCACGCCCATTTTCTTTTTGTATGTCGCCTACAGGCCACTATTCTTAATTGGTCATCTTGAAACTTAAAATACTTATTCCTTATACCCTAAGGATGATCCCTTTTGTTTTGGGTGCATGCCCGACCCCCGTGGGACAGCAACACCCATTTCTTGTATTTGTTTGTCTGTCGTCTACAGGCTGCATTTCTTAATGTATCATCTTGAAACTTTGAATGCTCATTCTTGGTACCTTAAGGAAGATCTCTATTGTTTTTGGTGCATGCCCGACCCCCAGGGACAGTGCCACGCCCATTTTCTTTTTGTCTGTCTGTGTGTCAGCTACAGGCCTCAATTCTTAATCGATCGTCTTGAAAACTTTTTTTATACTTATTCCTTATACCCTAAGGCTGACCACTATTATTTTTGGTGCATGCCGGACCGCCTGGGACAGAGCCACGCCCAATGCTTTTGTGTCGTGTGTTCGCCTACAGGATGCAATTCTTAACAGATCCTTTTAAAACTTTACATACCTATTCCTTATACCCTAAAGATGGCCCGTATTGTTTTTGGTGATTTCCTAACCCCCAGGGGCAGAGCCATGCCCATTTTTACTTCGTGTCTGTGTGTGTTGTCTACAGGCCACGATTCTTAATGGATCGTCTTTAAACTTGGGATATGTATTCCTTATAGCCTAAGGACGTCAACTGCATGTCCCGACTCCCACAGGCAAGACACGCCCAATTTTTGTGTTTGTCGTTTACAGGCCGCAATTCTGAATGAAGCAGCTTGGTACTTGTATTCCTTATAGCCTGAGGGTGTCCACTATTGATTTTGATGAATGTCCCGACCCCCAGGGGCAGGGCCACGCCCACTTTTTGCCTTTAGAGTTAGGAAGGCACAATTCTGAATGGATTATCTTGGTATACTTATTCCTTATACTCTAAGGACGGCAACTATTGATGTTGAGGTATGACACTCAACGCTAAACAAACCAAACGCCTAGCCTTCTTGACAAAGTACCATATCAATCAAAGCAGGAATGTGGACGTATATTGTAGCGTTAGCGTTATGTTTACACATTGGCTTTGTGCCTTTGTTTCATTAAAGTTGTGGCCTCTGGGGGTTGTAAATGTTCAGCTACTATCCTGCTGCACTGTCTTGCCAGTATTTCCCATGCATTTCCATTATGTCTCAGTATATAGAAATAAATTTCCAGTGTGGGATTGTAATACTTTGTGAATTGATTGCATATCAATCAACAAGGTCTGTCAGATTTTGATACTGAGGTGAAATGTGACATATGAGCTTGCCTGGATATAAAATACTGGTACCAGTATAGGCCTACATCATGACATATTGCACTACCCGTACCCTAATGCCCCATATGTTTGTTGGAATCAGTTAAAATATACTCAAATTCATTATTTAACATTTAATTAAGAAAATAAAATCAAAATATCAACAGTAAAAAAAAACTCCTGGCTTGGATTCATTGGGCCTGCTTGATTTTGCCACCGATAGGCGAGCCCGTTTCTACATGGCGTATGATTATCAGGTTACCGTATCAGAGCAAATCAAGTGACCCGTCCGATAAACAATATGGAGTCGGATAATAATATAATATTAAACCGGTTACATGACATGTTTTAATAAAAACAGTATTATAGCATGACTATAAGTAAGTGATCGCAAAATAAACAGAAAATAAATGACATATGAACATCTGGTTTTAAGAAGCCTTAATTCAACGCCCCTTCTGAACTTGTGTCAACATCTGGTTAAATTAAGTCACCTCATCCAGGAAACTGCCGAACTGTGGTCAGCCGGTATGAACAAATCAAGCAGGGCCATTACCATTTATGGACTGACATGTTTTATACTTAATCCATGATAGACAGGAGAATTCTAAAAATTTAAACCTGAGTATTCTGCAGTAGTTTAAATATGTGAAGTTTTATTTTAACATACAGTATATGATGTAATTATAATATTTATAGGGAAGTGCTGCTGTGTTACAAAGAAGATCTGAAAATGAAGAACCAGTAGAAGTTGGTAGATTAGGAACATCAGACTATTTTGGTAAGTGACATTATTACTAGGACTGAAACTTTGAGCAGTATGGAATTCATTATTTGCTAAATATAACAATTGTTTTATGAATTCAACATCAATCAAAATGCCCTACAATTTACACATGTATTTAACACTTATATATTTTATTTTTTTGTGAAATCGCCCTATTATTAGATGATTTACACATATCATGACATATGTATTAAACATTTATATATTTTATTTTATAGGTGAAATCGCCCTATTATTAGATAGACCTAGAGCTGCTACAGTTGTTGCCAGAAGTCAATTAAAATGTGTTAAATTAGATCGAGCCCGCTTTGAACGAGTTTTAGGTCCATGTGGAGATATTTTAAAGAGGAATATTTCTCAGTATAATAGCTATGTATCGTTGTCAGTGTGAAAGTGTTTCAGCTCAAACTTTGTTTTTTAACCATCAGCTGCAATATTAACAAATTGGGTGCCCATTAGTTGAACTCTTATCTTAATGACTGCCTCAGTATTCTCTTCGAGTTTACAACTCATTATCTTGTATAAATGTAAATGTCTGTCATATACGATACAGGGCTTGTTTCAAAATAATCTACCCCCCAAAAAACAGCTTACAAAACAAGGAAGAACAGACAGAGACAAATATTTGTTGTTGTTGTTAATTATTGAACAGACGGCAGTGTTGATTATTATTATTTGTTGATGGATATATTTACAAGTAGTTTAATTATATATGGTTGATTTTATAAAATAAATAAATTATTAAAAACGACAGAGGGAGAGTAATTTTTTAAACTGGCATACCATTTTAGGTAGGCCTATTAAATTGCAATGTCCTGAATTTTGTACATGTAACAGAAATGGAACACATTTAACCCACTGCTGCCATATTGTCAATATTCTCCATTGTGATTGTACAGTTAAAGTTACATCAGAATAATTACAACTTTACGACATAAAACTACACAGTGATATAGTCTGGAATTATATTAGGAATACACTAATTAGTATTTAGTTCCGGTCCATATCCAGTATGAATCTCTATTTTATCACATTCAAAGACTACTTTTCAGAACTTTCCTCCATATTGGATTTGATGTCCACAGTAGTATATTTGTGTATAACTGTATCTTCTATTAGATGTGTGCCATATTGTCCACATCCTAAATGTATATTAGGCCATAATCCGCAATCATATTTTTTCTAAGATGAAAATTGACAGTCCGTATCTTGTGCCCTTATGATATAATGTTGCACGAAAGAACTCATTATTCATTGCAGTCAATTAAGGTTTCTCAAGTAATATTTAAAATAGCATCCAATATAATGACTATCCATACATTTAGAATAATTTGAACAGTGTAATATTGTAATTTTATATAAAGTGGACTAGGGCTGCGAAATGTAAATTCCACATAAAGTAGACAATAGTATAGTGCATATAATCCAGTTAGGTTATTTACAATATAAGTTTAGACTACTTCAGTAAATTTGGTCTTTTGTCAACAAATTGTTATCACTACTCAAAGAAAATTGCCAAAGTTTATATATAATGCTATGTTTTATATACGTGTATGTTTTATTATTCAGACTTTGATACCTTAATAATAACTTCTACACGATTTATATGATGACAAGATCACCAACATGTCAGCACTGAACATATTTTAGCACATTATTGTTTTCTTTTGTGATATATGTGAAATATTTGATTAGGGTTTACAAGCCTGCGTTCCATCGATGATAATGTACTGTAAAGCAAGTTTTATCAGCATTGTTTTATTTAAATGTGAAAGTCATTTTATTGTCCCAAAATACGGTGGCCATTTTGACATGCTCACATTCTGATATTTCAACATGTAGTGTTGGTGCATTCTATTCATGAATGTAAAATTTTCTTGCTCTACAGTATATTAAAATAAATATTCTCATACCTTCAACTTAAGTCATTGAGTCTTCAACAGTTCTATCAAACCTTGAGGAACTGTATTAACAGATATCATAACATACATGTATATTATTGTACACCATTGATGAAAACCGTATGTTGAGGGAAAATAATAAGAATGTAATCGAAGCTTCTTCTAAATTCTATTGATCTTGTTCATGTTGTTTTGTCTTTTTAACAAAAAAACAAGCAAACATGTCTAAGAAATTAATAATCTTCAAAAATAATTATATAAAACATACATTTTTTTGGTGAAAAACAATGATTTAGCAAGTTTAATTTGCATCAAATATATTGTGACAGACAATAGGTATATGTACTAATTATTGATATCAGTAAAAATACCAATTTAATAGTAGTTCTCTCGATTTAAATTATTTCTTTGTTAAATGAAGACAGTTTGATACGTCCATAAATGATACAATGTGGCAATAGTTTACATATTACAAAATACAACATTGTTCTTGTTAAAATATTGATTTTGTTTTTTATTTATAATGTATTAACTGGATGTAAAGGTCGCAAATTTAAAAGCATGTAGGTAATCCTAGTAGTAATATATTGATTATCTTTCCAAAAATATTATAAGGGTACTTGTCTTTTTTAAAAAAACATTGTCAGTAAATAATAATAGAGTGTTTGTATCCGTGATATTGTATGGACTATTATCATACCATAACTTGTCATTCAATTCTCATGAAGATTGATATTTTGTGTAGTATGGATGCCATCTCTGAACAAATACATGAATATTCATGTGGTCTTATATTGTTAGTTTTATTATGGCCTCGATAACCAAACAAATCTATATTTTTATAGAATGCAGTCTTGTATTTTCAAGGTAGTTTGACATACAACACTGGAGTGAAAATTGACACTATTAAAGTAATCTAACTCAGTCAAGGGATCAGAAATATGTCACAATATCTTGACATTGTGATGATGTAAATGTACAGGTCTCTAGGAGTCTAAACTAAGTCACAACATTGCTTTAAGGCATAATTTACTAGCGAGATGTCGTTAGTGAAAATTGAATTACCCTCTGCTGTAAGTAAAATGTACAGATCTCTAGGAGTCGAAACTAAGTCACAACATTGCTCTTTATGACATGTTTTATGTGTGAGATGTCTTTTGTCAAAACTAAATAACCCTCTGCTACAGATAATAAAATGTTAGTTATAAATTCTTGACTTACTGAGCGTGTATTGTGTGTACATATCCAACTTGCATAATGCTTTACTCATTTCAGATGAAAGTTGAAATAAGTACTAAATACCAGATCAGGTTCCAACGTACAAGAGGGTTTTTATAGCACCCTAGTGTACAAATTTCTACAAAGAATGATGTTATGTATAGTGAAAACAATATACAATGTAGTTATATCCACCGTATTCTGGATAAATGTGACTGAAAGTTTGAAGGAACAAATATAAAGCACATGAATTGTTAGAAACTTCAACATATAGTATAATGTATCTTATATATGTGAGAGTTGTATTAAATGGGTAAATGATTGCTACAAAGGATAGAACAATACTAACAATTTGTTATTTAGTATTAGAACAACAGATTTATCATTGTTTTTAGGGGATTGAAGACTGTTTGTTTTACTTATATCTGTAACATGTTACAGTAATCAACGTGTTCATGTATATAATATATCATTAATACAAACAAATTGGTTATATTAATTATTGTGATGTAAGTAGTTACCATATTACTTTCAGAATAAAGTTTTTCTTCAAAAATAAAAGTAAAAGACTTTGTTTAATTTATGAAATTTATATGCATTATTTAGATTAGTAAAACGAAGAATCCTATAAATTTCAGCAACTAGAGTTATAGCCCTGAAAAAAGTTATTGTACAATCTGTATGAAATTTATATGCATTATTGATATTAGCAACACAAAGAAGCTGTTGAATTTAAGCAATTTCTGTTAATATCGACTACAGTTATGGCCATTGTTTCACTTTGTTGAACCATGTGAACATGTGATATGTGATCTGTATGAAATTGATGTGTCTTGTAAAAGCATACATGTGATAACCCTTGTCGACTGTGGGGATGATTTAGCTGCTGTGGGCGTATGTTTTATTGCCTGGCAACCTATCTTTTTGAAAACCATTCCTATTGTATAAATACCATTTCGTTTCCTTTGTAATTAAATTGTAATAAAACCACCATTTATATAAAAATATACTTTAATCATTTAACATATGGTAAATAAGACATAATCATTGAAAATATCACAATAAATAACACAACATTCAAAATTATACCACTGACAGAAAAATAACTTTTGGGTTTTGATTTTACACGCCCCATTTGACGATAAAGTTGGACCACTTCAGAGAGATCATTTTGTTTAGTTGGAGAGTAACCTAGTTCATCTTGGGCTTTTTTGATACTAAAATAATGTGTTACACCAGTTTTATACACCTAAAGTAAAAAAAGATAACAAAAATTTAATATTTTAGTGGCGACATAAAGACATTTGATTAAAATCAGATCTTCCGTTTCGTTTTATATTTGATATTGTACTGCAGTGAGTGTACCCATTGGTGTGCATGTAAAAGATCCCTTGACAATTGGAATTTGATATAAGAGTATGCCATAGTTTCGCTGTCATGGAAATATTTCCTTCATAGCACACTCTATGCCCGTCTTCTTTAGCCCAGTTCAGAGCAGAACAGTAAGACGTTAAACCCCATTTCATTTCTGTACTGGAATGATGTGTGAATTAATTTCTCCAAAATTGGCATTCAGATCACAACCTTTTCAGTAATCAAATTGTAAGTATTGATATTGCAGCTGTTATTTGTGTATTGTAGTGATTTATCTCAAAGCGTATATCTTATATTTATTTAATAATCTATGAAAATGAAAAATATTTTAACTGGTAAATATACTAACAGTGAAATAATTGAAAGGTCATGTAGTTCCAATTGTTTCATTTTCAAATACAAAGTATTACTTTGTTTTTATGATAATCATCTATTTTATATTAACAGACAAGAAGATTAATCATACCTCTGTTCTTGTTAACAAGGGCTGGAAATTATAGATATTCCCAATCACTGAATGAATAATTTCAATCACAAAAGCTAAAATACACCAAACAGAAGATAATAAATGCATTATTGATGTGATTAATAATTGAATCATACGCTCATAGCTGGCTAATCACAAATCATAGATTAGCCCATTTGTTCAGTCCATATAAGCTTTTTCATTTGGTAGCTCAAAAAAAAAACTTATAAGTTTATCAAAGATCATATAGCTTTATTTTTCGGAACCTTAATATTAACGATAATGGATCAAAAAGCACATATAAATGTAATGTGAATATATATAAACTGCTTTATATGCAATGGGAAATGTTTTCGTTTGTTCATCAAGTCTTCTCAAATTAAATTGTGCTCAGGTCCATAAGGATAATAAAATCTGGGAAATGATTTTAAAATGTTTGTGTCTCAAATATTGGATATCAAGTGCAAGATAACAACTATTGATTGAAATGGACCAATATTGAATTCCAATTTGTATCTTTTATGTCAAATATTATGGATAAATTAGAGTTAAGAGCTATGTACTATAACTAATTTTGCCACATTTAGATAGTAATTATAGGCAATTAGTTAGCTTGTTTGTTGTTTGTGCTTCTATACATCTGTAAAGTGGACATTGTACTTATAGATGGGTGTTGATGGTATCCTAGTACAAAATATAGCCATATTTTACACTGGCAAAGAGCAATGTTTTCATAATCGACTATTTGGTTAATTATAATAAACTAAATTTATTTATTCAGTACATTGTAATCAACTAATTTTATGGGTTCAGTACGTTATAATTTATCAATTCAGTAAATTGTAAAAAAATAAATTCATCTATTCAATACCTTATAATTAACTAAATTTACCTATTACACACACTTTAACAATAAATAAAATTCAAAAGTAAATATAGTCAACTTACCACAATAGAATATAAGAACAAATGGTAGACGTATAGAAGGATATGAATATCCTAAATCTTCGAACTGTAAATATAATAATTATACAGGGTTACCCCAAGTCATTGTAGGTCACCGTTCTCATCATATCTGTTATAATATTAACATTTTACACAGCTTTTTATATCAGTAAGGATATTTAAAACTAATATACCGTACATGAGTATAGATACAAATAAAAAATCCAGAATGAGTTTCAACATCTGGCTGACCTTTTGTAACTAACATATATGATTTTATTTTTAAGATTATGGATATTTGTGCAATGGGATGGGGAGATTTTGCCAAGAGTTTTTTATGGACTAATGGACTACCAATTTGTTAATTGGACCTCCAATTTTTCTTCTTTTTCAGCTCTGCAGGTGTCAACCCATGAAAAAAGAAATCTGTCCAAAGATTCTTGTTGGCCTATGCCAAGGTTTAATCCCATGAGATTCTGGCAGTGAGTCCAGTGTTCAAACTGCACTTCGTCTGCTGGCACCTGTAAGAATTAGTTCAGATTTGTGTGTTGAGGGGATAGAAGATGTTATTTTGGTCAGGTGTTAAACCAACTAAAACACAGAGATTCCCAATCCCCTGATCTAAACTTTAAAAATTTTTACTTACCAAAGGTCTGAAAAATTCAAAGTTATTGATTGGTTTTCCATCTGATACAAAATAAACTTGACCGGCCTGTTTAATAAAATATTAATAAGTCAGATTTATAAGTTTATAATGATACCCAGTGAACATGCTGTATTGCAAATTCTTTCCCAAAACATTTTCAAAAAAATGTGTCAAGGGGAACAACTCTCGTATAATACTGCTTACTTTTTTACTGCAAGAACTTTTTACAATAAACCAAAACCAAACATAGAAAAAAAAACTTACCGCTTTAAAATGTTTAGACTGTGCTAAAGCCTCCCCAGCTAAAGCATGACATTGTGCTAAATTATCAACATGTAAAAAATCAACTCGTGAATCTGCTGCTCCATAAATAAACTTGACTATACCTTGTTCTATTAAAGACTGAAAATAGTAAAATAAGTCGTTAAGTGACAAACAGAAAATTAGCTCAAATCATATTCAATACTCAAGACAATATTCAGAATGGTATTAAATTCTGTTCTCCAATTTTTTTTCTCACTGTACCAGATTTCAAAGTATGTATATATTATACAGCTAATCTGAAATGATTGACAGATTCTAAGGCACAGTCCAATATCACAAAATACATTCAACAAGATCATCTAACCAACGACTTGTCTTCTTAATTATAAATAACAATTTTTAGTATTTACAAATAATCTTTACAAACAACATACTGCTTTTGGATACAAGTTATAGTGTAGAATGTTCATCAGTTTTGTTCTATATATAGCCCTTTTCTTGTATCATCAAAACGATCCATATCAAGATGTTTTCAATAATTGAACTAATAAATTTGAATGTAATACTACTTGGTCCATTGATTTATTGAAATATAATTACCACAATTCTAGGTATATGTCTTTGTTCTCCTGGACCATATACACCAGCTAATCTTAATGCACAACAATATAACTTCTTACCATCTTTAGTTTCTGTATCATTGACAGATATTATCTTCTCTTCTGCTAATCTTTTCGTCTTAGAGTAATGATCTGTAAACTATAATAAATCTTAACATAAGTAAGAAAAATAGAGTCCAAGAGAGAGAGAGATAGAGAAAGAGAGAGAGGGGTGTGTGTTATGTCCACTCAACACAAATCAGGTCATCTTGGTACTAACATATGTTCAATTTTATTTTAATAATTTTCCTGCACATAGGTGTCTTTAGGAGTTGGAGGAGAGAAAGAAATGGGGTTTAACATGCACTTTTGAGACTAACATATGGATCAATTCTATTTCAATAATTTGCCTGTGCGTAGGTGTCTTTAGCAGTTGGAGGAAACCGGGGGACCCGGCGAAAACCCATGAGGTTGGACTAACACAAATTGTTAGGTAGACGACCATATTCCTTCTCACAAACAATGGTAGGAATGAACATACAATCACTTCGGTAACAGATCTACAGTATAACATTATCAATAGTTGGGTAACCCAACATCCTCATGTCAATAAAGATAATTTATTGCAAATACAACACAAAAAGTTAAATTCATTACATGCATGCAAGTTCAATAAAATGTTCAACTTATGCATTTGTCAAACCGGATCCTCAGTGATTTTGTTATTTTGTACTTTTAATTTGCCTCTCCTTTCAGTTACTTAGACCAAAACTAAAACATATTCTTTGAGAAAGGATGTTCATTATAGGAAAACATGTGGTTAAACTTGCAAATTTTAAAATTAAAATCACATCATATATGTAATTGACTATTGAATGTTATTGCTTTATTTTGGATGTTTTCATCCAAAAACTCTAACCAGCTACCCTATTTGCACAACCATACATGTACATGGCATCTCATTTCTCACATGACCAAGTTCCTTGTAGTTATAGTAAAATTAAAATCAATACCTTATCATCTTGTAGATAGGGTAGACTTTCATCACCATTTATAATTTCTGTGCCACCATACACTACATTATAGGTACTGGTAAATACTAGACGTTCTATATTGTTATCATGACATCCTATAAAACAAGGATTTAAATATATTTCAACAGCAACCAATCTCCTTTATCTCATAATAGACAATGCCGGATACCTGCATAACAAAAAAATGGGGGGTTTACATCCACTTGACATAAACTATGTCATTTTGGGCCTTATGTTTCAATTTTATTATTATAATTCACTTATGGGTAGGGTCCTTACCAGTGGGAGGAACCATAGAAAACTCACAAGGCTGGAATGCAATCCTACTCATTTAATTAATGCAATGAAAAACCTTTAGATCTAAAGTGTATACGTTAACCAATGTGGCCACCCAAGCCCCGAAACATCAGTACAATTAGATATACATGTAGATATATTCCTAGAATGGATACATCATTTCTGAATATCAATATAAGTTGTCAATTGACATAATTAAAACACTACCTTTAATAACATTTGTTGTTCCACCGATGTTGATTTCTTCAATTAGCTTTTTATTTAACTATAAAATATGGCAAAATAGAAAATTAATCAGCAGAAAAATAACTGAAATCAAAATAAACCTAAATTAGTTATTATTTGCAATCCCAGTTATCAGAAATTGTTTTAAAAATTTCTTGGGGAAAGTACAACTACATCTTAATGATGTTATCCAAGACCTAAGAAAACCAATACTGTGTTGCATGTATTCACAAATTTTAAATCTGAATTCGTTGTCAATTTAATTTCATGTTATTCTAACCTGATCTCTACCTGACATACCAAATGATGCCAAGTGATAAACAATATCAGCTCCTATAAATGCTGTGTTGATATCTGTCAATTGCCGTATATCACCCTACAAGAGAGAAAAAACTACTGGTATAACACTCCATAACAAATAAATATATATGCTTTCATTAAAACATTCAAACCAATAGTATTTGGCAACACAAAATGATAAAAAAAAAATTTGTATTAGTTGAATATAAAACAGTAACTAATTTCAATGACAGAAAATTTTTGATCGAAAAAGCCCATTAATGAGACATTACATTGGAACCACATAAAGGTTTAATATGGTTAAATGTGCTAATAGTAATATACATGTATTCTCTTATAAGTTAGAAAATATTGATCACCTTTACAAATTCCATTCCATCTAAAAGATCCCAGACGGGTTCACGAATATCAATTAATCTAACTCTGTGTCCTCGTTTGATTAACTCTTTACCAAGACAAAAACCTGGATATCCGCCTCCTCCAGTTATAACATGCAGTTCTTTATATTTTGATTCTGTTGCCATTCTAAACCGGCGCTTCCACACTTAAATATCCTGAGTTTATGAACACAGCTGTACTATATTGAAAAGAAGCAGAAAACATAAGTTTGTAACTACAAGCTAAATCAGATCATAATTAAAGCCACTAAGGGGCTGACAATATTTAGTTGTAAACGAAAATAACGCTTGAAGTTATTATCAAACATTGTTATAATTCAATAGAAATCTTCTTTTCACTAGGACTAAACTATGATAATTTCAGAAATATAGGCTAATAAATGCAGTCTATAATATAATAAACCCTTGCAAACTACAATAATTGTGAAAGTTGGATCTTTTAAAAGAATATCAGTACAAAAATTGTTCAATTCCGTTCAGATATATAGGACCTGGTCAAATGTCAGCACCCCCTGTAATCTTTACTAGTCTTTTGATGGACCTCTTTTTAATCGCACTGAATCCAGAGTGTAGTAATCATCACTGACTGTGATAGTGCTAGATGAAACAATATATCTGCAGTATTGTAGTGTCTCTCTCTCTATCGATATATAGGGTTAAATGTTCACTAAACACAAACTAGGTCATTTCAGGACTAGCCTATGGTACAATACTATTTCAACAAATCACCTACATGTATGCATTGGGGTCTTTAGCAGTGTGAGGACACCAGAGGAACCCCCGAAGTGGGACAGGCGACCCTATCGAGATACAGAGGGTTTAGAAATGAAGTCCCTAATAATCTAGCTCCACCGACTACTGATCATGAGTCACTGTGCATATCATTAGAAAGAAAATCTGTTCAGTGTCATTGAGGCGATCATCTACTTAATAAACTAGTAAAAAATTCTCTGACTGTGGGGATTTATAATTTATAAATAACAAAAAAATTCAACTCCAGAGTCCCTGTCATCAGAGGCGTGGTCAATAATAAAGAGTGAAGCTCTACAGCATCGTGCGAATCGCGGTGCTTGAGCAAAGCTTTTTTCCGGTAACACAGGAGCGTAAGTAAAAATGTCACCCACAGACTGTTGATTAACAAAAATATCAGACCGGAACCGATACACTGGGTAAAATTGGCAATGTGCATGTCGACTCACCATGGGCGAGATTACACATATTTCTGTTATGCATCTAATCAATGACGGCACATATTTTGGACGTCAATGAAAATAATTCTCAAACTTTTTTGCTTATATTTTTTTAAACAAAATTAATCATACAATTTTGATCTAAATTAAAATCATTACTTGTATCACTTGGGAAACTTAATTATGAAGGTTTTATTTTTGACAACAATCACATCAGCTTCGCTCTATTAAAACAAGGTCTGTGGCTGCTACATATTAAAAAATTCTCCGACTCAGGCGACTGCGGGTATTTATAAGAAAGTGGATAAATGATCGGATTCGGTTTCTGGCGAAAGTTTACTACCAAACCGGATATCGTCTCTGATTGGCCAATTTTATCACGACTCAGGCGACTGCGGGTATTTATAAGAAAGTGGATAAATGATCGGATTCGGTTTCTGGCGAAAATTTACTACCAAACCGGATATCGTCTCTGATTGGCCAATTTTATCACGTGGTTATTAGCGGTCTTTCCCAATATGGCGGCCTCTACAGGCATCCTTGTTGGTGCGGAATTTACGTCTCTTAATTCACTTTTAGAGGCGATGAAACAATTTGAATTTAAGAGTAAGTGACACATTGGCGAAGAGATACGCGGGTTAGGGTTAGGGTTGGTCAAATTTTGTAGTGGAGAAATGTTGGGAAGCGAACCTATCGTGATAGAATAACCACGTGATAAAATTGGCCAATCAGAGACGATATCCGGTTTCGTAGTAAATTTTTGTAAGGAACCGAATCCGGTCGTTTAGCCACTTCATATTTATTATAAAAAACATAATTTATAAATAACAAAAAAAGTCAACGCCAGAGTCCCTGTCGTCAGTGGCGTGGTCGATAATATCTCTCACTATGTTTCACCTTTACCTACCTGTGGGCGATAACACGAGTAGTGGACGAGGGTTTGAAAAATCTGGCAAACAAATTCAATAATCGCTGCAATATTCTAAATAAGAATTTTCATGGGCGCCGCCATTACTGCTTGTCACGTGACGATTAATGGGGCGCTGCGATCTGTTCTGCACAAAATTATGTAGAACTTCGAGAATAGATCTCTGCCCCTACTGGCCGCCATATCAAGCAGTTAGCTTACCTAGCATACATTCACAGAGAGACGAAAATGGAGTTTAACGTCCACTCGACACAAACCAGGTTATTTCGGGACTAACATACGGTTTGATACAGCGTGCGCACGCTAACCATTCGCCCCCCCCCCCTACATGCACAGACTAACTATACAGTTTCAATTGCAGATTGGAAGACGAATCAATAGTCTAATGTGATAGTGACAGTAAAATTAGTGATATATTCGACTGAATTTTTTTATTTATGAATTAAAATGTCGGAATCACCTTACTGTCTCATGCATGTTTTGAACCTGAAAATTTCATCAAATCAATCAACACATTTTCTAAATTTCCATTCCTAAGGTCATTTGGGTGGTATTTTCGAGTTGAAAATTAATACTATTAATTACCATACGGGAAAACCCGCATCCTCGGGTCATTCGGGTAGTATTTTCGAGTCCAAATTGAATACTATTACCGTACGGGCAAAGTCCGAATCTATTTCTAAGGTCATTCGGATAGTATTTTAGAGTCCAAATTTAATACTATTACCGTACGGGAAAAAAACGAATCCTCAGGTCATTCGGGCAGTATTTTATTCGAGTCCAAATTTAATACTATTACCATATTAAGGGCAAATCCGAATCTATTCCTATAAAGTCATTCGGGTAGTATTTTCGAGTCCACATTTAATACTACATGTATTACCGTACGGGAAAAACCGAATCTATACCTAAGGTCATTCGAGTCAAAATTACCGTACGAGAAAACCCGAATCTACATTTCAAGATACATCTTTTTTGTAGTTTTAACACTTTATCTAAATAAAGATTTTTTGAACTTCTATGGTAAACTGTTTATTTATGTTTATTTCACATTCAGCTCCCTATTTGATCAAAAAAAACTTTAATATTATATATCTTAGGAAAATTATAATTCCATTGTCTCTATTTGCTGAAATATCGACTGGTCTACACAGGTTTAGGGGAAGTGAAAGTCGGTGGATTGCTATCCAAGCCTTAAGGAGGCTAGTCGATAAATATCCAAATAAATTTCTGGTATGCACTTAGATACCCCCCCCCCCCCCCCCCGCGCACCCTAGAGCATATATTATCACACTCAGCCTCTTAGGACCCCGGTCGGTGGACTAAATTATTTCGCCATGGATCGGGTTTCCATAGTATATAAAATAGTGTCTGCATACATTAAAACGTGTAAGCCTTTTAACAAATTCTCCACCTCTTCTTCTGTATGTGTTTTTATATCGTTATGGCATTTTACCGGTGATGACCACCGAGAAGCTATTTCTCACCACCGACGAAATAACAATCTTGATAAAAAAAAAATATGATAAATTTCACAGCATAGTAATGCATTAACAATAATGCATTTATATTTTACATGTTTAATTCGATGCGATATGTTTATGTAGGATACTTTCTATGTTTGTGGTGCAATGATCATAATAATTGTATATTTTGTTGTTTATGTATTTATGCTATTGAATATATTAATTTTTAATGAAGGTTGTCCTTAATTTGTCGTCGATATGTTAAAAAATCTGTCAGTTACATCGTGTGTAGGCTATATTTAATAACAACCCCTTAGTTAGAGCAGTGGTCCATAACTTTAAAATAGGTTGGTTTTGTTTTTTTTTTTGTTTTGTTTTTTTTTTTAAATAAATCGTAATCTAAAACAGGATTAGGTATTTGCAGACCCAGTATATCTATTATTATTTTTGTATATCAACTTCGTGTCTCTGGATTTAACTTTTTGTTGCTGGTTATTTGTGCTACTTTGATAATTTTGAATTTAGTAGGCCTACTTTTCGCCAGCTGCAAAACTGAGAGCCTGCCAGAGGAACAGTGTCAATAGTAGGCTATAGTTGTTCGGATTGGACGGAAATCGTTGGCATGCATATATTTGAAGAATATTTGGCAGCTGCAACGAAGGGTAGACAATATGACGTTTAAACCTCATTTTATGTCATGTATGGTTAATATTCGAATATATATTATTATATATTGCGCGAACTTGGGAGAAGAGCGAACAAAACTGATGGTCTGGGTAACAGAGGCTAAATCTAGAGTTGCGTGTGAGTGTCCTCCATGTTTACCATGGTAACTACGACGCCTTAGGCGACATTGGTTTGATGTCGCTTTATTATTACTATTAATTATGTAAATAAATTGAAAAATCGTTGTTTTTCAACATCTTAAAGCGTTTGTACAGTACGTAAGTAGATATATTATATAAAAATATAGGAGTAACCGTCACAATTGTCTACAGCAGCTTGTTGACAAATTGCAATTTTGCTTGTTTTTAAAATATTATGACAGTTCTACTGCGGTACTACTGTAGTACTAGTACTACTGCTATAGTTCCTTTTTGAACTGTATTTGAGCGAACGATATCCGCTGACAGTTCCTATCCGGCCTTATATAGCTGCAGTATGAAAATATGGTAAAATACCGCTATTCCCCACCTCTTCCGTTCTCAGGCTGTTTTAGAACCCTTTCTATTTGTCACCACAATTCTTTATTTTCCACCAAAAGGAATCATTTGTCACTGTATTTGACACAAATTTATATAATAATTCAACTCCATTTCAAGTAGAATTTAGCGATGAAATAAACATGCAGTTTGCGCATGTCCGGGTCTCGTAATGGCTCTTCAGTTTAAACGGGGGGGGGTTTGGATGGCCTAGTGGTCTAGAGTTCCGCTCTAGCTGGCCGGTCACCTCTGGCTTGCGGCTGTGGTTTCGATCCCTGGTGTGAGCGTATGTGGCATGGAGATAGGGGCGCCTTCTCAACCTCGTGGGTTTCCTCCGGGCACTCCGGTTTCCTCCCACTGCTAAAGACCCCTACACACAAGCGAATTATTGAAATAAAATTAAACCATATATTGGTCCCGAAATGACCTAGTTTGTGTCGAGTGGATGTTAAACCCCATTTCTCTCTCTTTCTCTCAGTTTAAACGTATCTGGTGTATGTTTTTAATCGCAGAATTCTACTTGAAAATAGTGTTGAATCTTTATAAATGTATGTCAGTTGTGACAAGAACTGATTCCTTTGGCGAATTAAGTAGAATCAAGGTGAAAAATAGTAGGTAAGGATTCCAAATTCGCTTTAGAACAGAGGTGGGGAAGAACGGTATTTTCATACTGCAGCTATATAAGGCCGGATAGGAACTGTCAGTGGACATTGTCCACTCGAAGACAGTACTACTGCTAGTGCTAGTACTACTAGTATATTATATTACTGTCTCTAACTCTAACTATAATTATTACTAAGTAGCCTACAAGGCAACAGCCTTGTTATTGATTCACTGTGTTAATAAGTAATGTCAGTATTACATTCGGAACTTGGTGTACCGTTCTGATTATTAGCAAACATTTCAATTCTCCTAACACTAACAGTAACAGTAGCCTACACATTTATTTAAAGTTTAAAGGAGCTAAATCGCTAATATTTGAGACCTAGATATTGCTACAAATGGGTCGCAACGCATATAATAATGTAATATGAATGTATACTGTAAACTGATTTACATTCAATCGTTTTCGTTTGTACTCTAATTTCAAATTGGTTATGTTCGGCGAAATACGCCAGAAATTTCAATCGAGTGGCTATTTTGAGTTCCTGGTTATTCCAGTCTACATACACCGTTTGATTTGGCGCAATGTTTCTAGCCTGGTTCCTCGAGTCTCTTGCTCGAACTGGGGCTGAAGCGCATTTGTTTGAACGAACAACATGGGGTACAGCGCTATTTTCATAATAATAATAACATACTTAAATAGTTATTATATTGCATATTCGTCTATTCAGAATCGGAGACCGAACTTACGAATGGAACTATGTTCCTATATAGGCCCTATCTAAATATGTAAACTTGTATATAAATGTCAATTTAAAACGATTACTATTGCTGAAGTGGTCATTGTTGGTGACACTGACAGAGTGACAGCAGTACAGACAAGTAGACCAAGCTGGGGTAGGCTACCATTCTGTACCGCATCGGAAGATCAGCTCAAAAGTTGTTGTGTACCTGATGTCTTGTGAGGGTACTTTAATGTTGACTGTCTCCTGATCACCCAATGATCAACAATATTAAGTGTTTAGACAATACTGCATACATTTACAAATGCCATAATGCTGCATACACAGTAGCTGTTTTCCATAAGTATGTGTTTTGTTGTTATAGCAGAATAAGCTTGCGACCACTTGTTTAATTCAATTGAATGATTACAATTACTGTGAATAACTAACACCCCAAATGAGTACCTGTTTGACTGTCACCATTTCCAACACCTCCAAATTGGTTATCTCAATGACTAGAAATTGGTATGGTGTGCACAGAATATTTTGCCAGGCAGGTTGTCAATAATTATAAATCAGGAGCCGTCACAGAGAAATAATCCTTGGAGTAGGTAGGCCTATCCAGACAGAAGAATATAAATTGTCAGACAGAAATTCTCAGTGTCTTTTTCATTTTATTTTTTTCAAGATTAGCAGATAGGCCCTAGAGTTCTTTACATTAATGAGAAAATGTATGATCGAGCAGAGAGAGTTATTGGTAGCCTCTGCGGAAGTACTCCAGCAGTTGTAGGACCAGGAACATATGAATCCAACAGACTATCACAATCACATATAAAAGGAGGTAATTTATTGAAAAATTGAGTTACATCACCATGGTGAATGGTTACATGTTTGTGTTTCTTAATTTTGGAGCAAGATGCCAGATGTTACGTACTCTGGTTGCAAGCCTTCAGTCCAACAAAAATGGAAAATTTACAACCTATTCATAATAAAACACAACACAAGGTATATATGGATATAACTACTTCTCTATAATTTAATAACGACGTTTCGTAACACATACAGGTCACGTTTTCAAGTTAACTTGTGTTGTGTTTTATTATGAATAGTGATCCCTGCTTCTAGATGTCATTTAAAGAATTAATTTACAACCTGGCAGACAAAATTACCCATAAAGAGAAATTTCAGAGAATGGGGTTATCTCCCTTGTGCTACCTTTCAAACTCCTTTTTTGTAGTTGGTTTCTAACTTTTAAACAAATCTTTTCTCCATCAAATAGTCTCTTGTGATCTAAATATAGATACAAGGGAATTCCAAACACCAGAGCTTAATAGTGTTATAATTTGGCATACCTATTTTTTTTTATCCTTTTAACATTTTTAAAAGTAAATAAATTCATGAGACCACACAAATTCTTGTTTCCATTTTATAAGCAATTTATGTTATGGATTGAGACTGGTAATTTCTTTTGTCTATTCATAACAGTTTTCTTTTTTTTTCTCCTTTCCCCGCCCTTTCCAATATTTCACTTTTTCTACGGTTTACATTTTCTGATAAGTCACAGTCTAAATATCTTCCAGCTTGTGTAGAAAAAAAAGGCAAGATGGTCAATTCAGATTAAAAATTTTATCAGATAATTGCAACATGTTGGCCTCTTTGTGGTCAGATTGAAATACACAAAAAAAGTTATTGACTTAAAGGGACAATAACACTCTTGCTGGCTTGGCAGCCCCAGAAAATAAATAATAGCCTTATTCTAAGTACTAGATGTTTAAGTGTCCTACCTGTTGTGTAAATTATCCATTACGACTTATTTTACTTGTCCACAGGGTTCGAAAATATTTTAAATCAAAGTCACATTTAAAAAGGTTTACGTTAGACTTTTCAAATCAATTAGTTGAATTTTTCCAATTTTTTAAATTAGGTGTGTTAAGATGAAATTTATATCATCAATTAATTGGAATATTGTAAAATAATACAATTTGTTGACCAGAATGAAGATTGGGACATATTATTTAGTTACAATAAGAGTGTTATTGGGGCTTTAAAAACTTCTGTGAAGGAGAAAATTACAAGTCTCTATCTTTACTTATCCATACTTTAGGGTAAAAAATGCAGCCACCTTTTATGATCTGTGGGGACATTATATCCTGTCTAAGGCTGTGATGGCATTTAAAAACTCTTTTTTGTCAGACATTTTTTCCTGAAAATAAAGGGGTGTAACTCTTGTCATTATGTAAGCAGGCATTTTCAGACCACAATTAAAAATCATGTGTCAACAAAATATTCAAATTCATACGTAATATCATTCCTTCAAAATTACGTGGTGTCATAGTAGGATAGAATGAAATTGTGCTGACCCTTCTCCCGTAATCGGAAAAAACCTAGTAACACTGTTGAATGTAGATTTGAGATATCAAAGGAAAGCTGTTTTGTTGCAGAATTAAGCTACTGAATATAAAACCAATTTTATTTTGTCTTTTTTTTAATAAGGATAATTAGAAGCGTTTTCAGTTTCAGTGAAGGACAAAAAAGCTATTATTATATACATGTGTTTATAAATATGGGTCTAACTCAATTTTCACCAAAATTTGACTTGCTAGGTTTTTCCAGATTACGGGAGCCTTACCTGTTTCAAATTCCTCCAAAATTACTCTGTTTCGACTTATATCCGAAGGTTTTAAAAAAATGACATCTCAAACTTTATTTGGTAGTAATGTGACTCTTCCACAATGAGGGAGTGACATCTGTAATATAATCGCAATGGACTCTATCATACGCTATGATCTAAAACAATTAACTACTTACTGCAATCAAAATATTTGTCAACATTTCTTAGCGTATTTATTTATTTATTTATAAACATAAACCCTATTCAAAATATGATCATAAATCTGAGAATATGCCTTATGCCTTAGACTCTAAGGGTCCAGAATAAAAAGTATGTCCAGAAGAATCTTACCCAGTTTCTGAAACATTTATATTATAAATCATTATTGGTATAAAAATATCATTCACAGAAATCATTCATAATTATGAATTAAAATATGGTTATAATCATGACTTTTACTGATTATTTGTCATGTTCGGCAATTATTTACAGACTAACTGTATTTGATATATTAACCAAGCCTGGAAATAAGGCACCGGTCACTGACAATGTCAGGCACAGATACAGGCTTTGTCAGACACAAAACCATGGGTGCCTGTCATTTTGTCCGGCACTGATTTGTCTTTTTTATTGATATTATTAATATATGTTCGGCACTAAGTTGAAGATGTCAGGTACCGTTATTTCCAGGCCTATTATTAACAGTTTTTTGTGTTTTCAGTTAGACAAAGGACACTCTTTTACTTTCGTAGAGCATTGTGATGATCATAATAATTGTATTCTTCAGATGGGTATGCACCATTTTTGTCTATGACATCACGAGAAACATTTTTAAATGTCAACGATCAAGTGGTAGCAGCACCTGGTCCAGGTCATTATGATCTACAGGCTTCACAAATTATTGTCAAGGTAATTTTGCCAAAAAGTATACGATTAATCTGTCATAAGTTAAGACATCTAAATTTCAACATGGCATCTAACTTGGGTGTATTTTTTTCAATTTTCTCAGGTAAGAGTTTTGGTGCATCATGGCTTTATTTGGAAATTAAATTATGTTATAATGTATCTATGAAATGTATAAACGAAGATAAAACAATCTCTGATTAATTTTATGGCCATTTTGGAATAAATTTTCGGTCACATTTACATAGCAATGTTCAAGTGTGTTACTAATTACTAGTAAGAAAATGTATGTGATACATAATAAAGTAGCAATTGACCGTATAAATAAAGGCTATCCATCATTCGTAGTGTTTCAACATTATTTCCCTATCTCTCTTTAATACTTGTACAATTTCTGTTCTGAATTTATCTTTAATTCATGATGTTCACTGTCTATATTCTTTGATATATTATCTAAAAATTTCATAATTCAGCTTTATGCCAATTTTTAATTAATATAGGGTGGATCAACTGTAGCTAATAAAGGTAAAAGATTTGATGATAGTTTAAAGGAAACACCTGGTCCAGGAAGTTACAATGTACATGCTTCATCTGACTTTACTGTACAATCTAAATCAGCTCCAGCAGCTAGTAGAGATGCTGTAAGTATTTGGTTTCTTACTCTCTCTAGAACACCAGATAACACATTTGGTGTTCACAAGTTAACAAATTTTTCTCACATTTTTACCTAGATATTGAAACAAAAATACAAAGTAGGTTTTAATTTTCCCAATTTTATGTTACTATAGTTTTGTTCGTAATTAGAACTATAAGTTTATTTATATGATATGAATAAAAAACTAGTCTGGTATTTTTTTTTATTAAAATGTTGACCTGTTACAAAAGGATACTTTATTTCATATGTAGAACGCATCAAGAATAAAATACCATCGTAAACCTGAGGCACCATCAATACCCTGTCCTGGACAAGCTTATGGTTATGAAGATTGTGATGATGGTAGCTTAAAAAAGCAGAATGCACCAGAAAGAGATGTTTCAATAGGACCAGCATTTTATAAATTAGACCATGTAGGTATCTGAACGGTTTCTTTTCGGTGGACTAGGTTGATAGAACAAATCTTCACATCTAGAATACATTTGAAGTCTCCCTAGATAGATATCTAAATTTTCCTTTTGTTCGTCAATCTAGATAATTTTTATAAGCTTAGTCATAAAATTTGTCATGTGAGATTATTTAATAATACAAATTACTGATAATGAAAATACTTTTCAAAGTTCCAAAAATGTGTGCATATCCCTGAGTTAGAAAGAACAATGCACCATAAAACACAAGACACAATTCTGTGTAATACAATTAATGTTTATTACTGATTGATTGATTGATAGAGACACCCAGTCAAAATGTCGCTCAGTAAAAAACAGTAATTTTTTCCATGTAATTGTGACCTGTACATAAGGTATATCAAATTTTAATTCTAAAATTAATCAAAAGCTGTGTATTTATATTATTCCATAAGCAATAGACATACTTACCTTGATTCCATCATGAATTAGACTAAATATTATGGATTTGACATGAAATCTTGGAACTAATTTGATAATTACATGTAATTATAATAGGATCACTTTAAAGGTATCATGAGTAGTATAAGGTTTGTCGAAATTCTCTAAGCCTGTCTCTCATCATTCTAAAATAATTAGCATTATGGTCTTTAAGTGCTTCATTAGACTTGATCATTTCTAGTACTACTTAAAAAGATTTTTTTGTGCAGAAGTAAAAATGAGTGAATTTATTTGAGAGACAAACCTAACACCAGCAAACGAACAAAAGAAATATTAAGTGCTCTGTGTAATTGGAACAATGTTTTAGTCACGGCACATTTGACAGGGCATGCTGGTCGCCCATCTTATCTTGAAATAATTAGGAGCGGTTATTCAAGTGGAATAAAAAGCCTATAAGAGACATGATGAACAGGTTTTACAAGTAAAAATGGCTTTGATTGGGTAGATATTGTGACTGATAGAGTAGCAAGACACAGAACAAAGAAATGAAATTGAAGAAACATAACACAACCTCAACACACTCTGTAAAGTAACAATTAATGCCAATGCTCCTAATCTTCTGTTTTAATATTTCTAGTTAGTTGAAATCCTTTGTTGTTTTTTTATGATTTATACTTCTGCTGGCCAGCTTTGGTCATTTTGTGGAATGGAAATTGCCTTTCCAAGATGTAAAAGGATTACTACAGCTCTAATATATCATGTGGACTTGTTTTGTCTTGAACATCCCTAGAGTAATAACCATTGTTTACAAGTGCCAGTAATATGATAATAATCATGATTAATGATGCAGGGATGGATTTTTATCAAAAATTAATTTAATATTTTCAATCATATTGTCTTGATGATATTATGTTAAGATATATGGTGGCATGGTAATGGAACTATGACTCAATAAGATTTTTAATTTGTTTATTTTGGTGACAAGGTTTTAATGACAAGTGTGAGATTTATTTATTTTTTTTTGCTATTGTCCTCATTTAAATGGGTGTTCAACTTCCACTTGACACAAACTATATTATTTTGGAACTAGTTTTAGCATTTAAATTTTCCAAAATTGAATGATTACAGGGAAGAAACCCTGGACATTGGGCAGATAACCCTACTCTTGATTGCATACAAACTTGGTATCAAAACCATGCCATTTGACTTAATGACAGTACCTTATGATCTAAAGTACACATGTTGAACCATTTGACCCACCCCACCCCATTTGAATAGGGGAAAACAAATTACAATTTTTCTTGTTGAAGTACAAATTTTTCCATTTTTCTTTTCCAACAAATTTCTCATTTTAGGTTTTAATTTTGAGGCATTGATATGTTTTGTCACAGACTAAAGCCCATTACTGGAGGAGCCAAAAATTAAATCCATTTGTTTTTTTGAAAACAAATTGGATAGTATTAAATTAACATTTGAAATCAATTTTGTAACCCTATTAAAGTTTTGCCATTGCTCGTCACCTTACAAAAGTAAATGTTATGTAAATGAATTTTTTTTGCCTTTTCAGTCGGACACCAGAACCGTTAAGCAATATAAAGGTGTTCATTTTGGGAAAATGTCATCCAAAAGAAGTGATTTTCATGGGAAGCATGGGCCTGGACCTGGAGATTATGACCCTTACATTGAACCCTTAGTAAAAGCCGAAAACACAAATATGCATGAAGAAGAAACCAAACGTTACGATGCAAGAATACCAAGATATCATGAAGTTGTAACTTTAGAAGAAGAGAAAAGGGTAAGAATGTGACAGAAGGCTAGTTATAAACTTTTTCCTTATTTAAGTTTAGCAAAAGAAGGGTTTATTAAAACAAAAAGTTACTTAAATATCATCTTGATCTTGATGATAAACAAATGAATTAAAAAGAAATATTGGGCCTTTAGGATTAGATTGTCAGACTTGACTTGGTGATTACGTTAAAATGAATTAAAAAAACCAAATGACTGTTGGAAATTTGATTTTTAATGTTATGTTCTCTATATATCTGTGTTCAAAATTCAATTTACAACTCAATGAAGACTATTATTTTTTTTGTTCAGTCTGTTCCTGGTCCTGGTAAATATGATATTAAAGGTCAGTTTGATCCCTTGCCTGCCAAGGTTAATACTGAAGGTATAGAAGTTGAACACCCACCATTTTTATCTCAATCCAAGGTGAGCCATCAGTTTTCATTCATAACAGTATTTTTTTTTTACTATGTTTTATTCAATAATTGAATAGGTTTGAGGAACAGGCATGACCTATATGACTCTCTCCTATATATCAGAAAATAACAATCAGGCAACATAATTTAAATATTCTCCTCTCTCCTACATATTTCAAGAATCTGTTTTCAAATCCTAATGATTCATGTAGAAATGTTTGTACACATTCTGTCTTTTCTGTAGAGATTTCAACCTGTAAAAAAAGCAGTTCCAGCTCCAGGAACTTATAATGATCCAAGAACTGCTTTAGAGAGTCTGCGTCGAGTCACAGGGTTAAAAAGAAGTCCATTTTCACAGACATCCGTCCGCTTTAATAATGAACATCACATACGAAAAATACCAGGTAAATTCTTTTGATAAGCTTAATCATCCTATACAATAAAGATGCATTATGTAGAAGCTAAATCTGCCGATTGCAGTTCTTTATTTTAACTTTAGATATTATGGAAATTATATTTTAACATTTATTCACATGACAAACCTATAATCAACTCTCTCGAACATCTTATGGCGAAATTGAAATTGATTTGCACACCTAGGAAATTTAAAAATTTAACGATATAATGGACAATTAAGCCCCAATTTAGGCTTAGTCTGAAGCTTAGGTTCAGTTGTCAAGAACTGTTCCTACGATTATCAGACAGTTATAACCTCGGTCAGAATAAAGTATTTGACTTAAATTTTCAATATATTATAGCAAGAATATCCCAGCTCTTTATCTTAATCTTACATAATGCATCTTTAAACACTTCTTACTTTAAGTTTAACTTTATCTAAATTTAAATGATATCAATAGTGTGCTTCAAAATATTAAAATAATTTCATCTAATTCAAATGTGAGCTATAAGTTGTATCTCAAACATAGTTTGCAATTTCTAAACATCAATCCAGAAAGTCTGGTCAAATTTGGTGATTTTATTTCAGCTAGCTAGAGTGTTAAAGTGTTTGTTAATGTTTATTCAGATATAGCTACCGTAAATATTTTAAGATAAACCATAAAAAAAATTTAATGTGGAATGTTATTTTTTCTAGAATATGTAAACTAGACAAGAAATAGTTTATGGAACTTATCATTATAAATTGTTTTATGTATAATGTTGATATTTTAGGTCCAGGAAGTTATAATATAGCAGGTATGGGATCAGAGAGCATGAGAAAAGCATATCTACAGAGTACAAGAAGGGGAGTATTTGGTACTACATCTGCTCGTATTCAAGTCTTGAATAAGAAAGAAGAAACAGAAATTCCTGGACCTGCACATTATCAAGTTAAAGATAAACCATATACAACACGCCTTCAACAAATGACTTCAAATTTTTCATCTTTAACCAACAGATTGACTGAACCACCATCTGTAGTAAAGGTAGGTAATTTACCTATTGACTTCACAGAAATAATCTTGAGATTGATATTTGTTTCTTGGGGGAAGATCAAATCCACTGGAGTAAGCTATAGTATATATACAGATCATTTCAGGACTATCATAAGTTCATTTTTTGGAATGTGGTGTGGAACTGAAGGACCTATAGAATACATGTCAATCCATCTAACACATAATGGTGGGACCAAACATGTAGGTTTCAATGGCTGAGTGACTCATGATCTGCATGCAACTCTACAATGCCTTCTTGGATCAACCCCCCTCAGATCTGTGGTGTGCATTTTAACCACATCTCCTTTTGTGTATTAGATTAAGATCAGCTAAAAATTCTAAGTGATTAATTGGTGGGTTAAAAATTTCCCTTCTTTATTGTATATAGTTAATTTTGATAACCTTAAAGATGCATTATGTAAGATTTAGAGAAAGAGCTTGTTGTTCATACTGTAAAATAGTTCAAAAAAAGATAATGAAAAATGAATATACTTTACTAAAATTACTTTATTCTGAGCAAAGTTTTGACTAAGAAATATCTGATTTTCAAGTAGCATTGCCATGATGATAAACAAAGTCTTGACTTTAAGTCCTTTTATTTGAATGATATCCATTCCATATATAAGCCATTTCAAAATAATAATTAATTTAGCATTTGAAGTTGGTACAAAAAATTAGGAAGATTTAGCTCAGGCTGAATGCCTCTTTAACAAGGATATTTCTAAAAAAAATTAAAAAAAAAAAGAAACAGTTTTTATTAATTAATCCTAAATTTATAAGGTATTCTTAAATTTCATTCTAATGATGGATTGTAAGTTGATAGTCGGAATGAAATACCGGGTAATTTCATGTTTCATAACTATATCACCATAATTACGACACAATAACAAGAAGCTCCTTTCATTTGAAAATATCATGTAATCTTAAATATACATTTACTGGTAGTTTATGAGAAATACTTGATCTTATCAAATAGTTACACAAATGGTAATGGATACAATAAATTGTGTTAATAAATTTTATATTATCTTCTGTAACTGCAATAATTTTTAATATCTGTATAAACAGCTGGAAATTTGGAGGATTTTATATTAAGTCTTGTTACACAAACTCATAAATGATTTAAAATACATCATCAAAAAACATTATCACACTACAATAAATATAAATATTAAATAAATTAAAGATAATTGCATAATGGCTGCTTCACAAAATTAAAATAATGTGTTTTTCTAACTTATAAAAGATGGCTAACTGAGTTTAACTGCCAGGGTAATAATACGACTGATGATATTCTGGTTGGGTTATTACAGGCAGTTAATTTGACAAGTGTGTTTTACAGAGTCTCAGTAAACATATTAAGTTACACAGTAATTGAATTTTGTTTGCAAGTTGCCTATTTTTTGACATGATATGTGACACAGAGATTATAAATATTAATGTAAATCATTGTCAAGAGGTATTTGTAATTGTTCCAGAAGTAATTCTTTTGGCTGTTTCAATTGATACTTTGGGGATTGTAAATGAAGAGGTGAAATTATGCCATGATTATATGCAACATGAAATCTTTGTTCTGTGTAGTTCTTTGTCACTGATATGACACATACATGCACAATGTTAAATATTTATAAACACTTCTTTGTTTTAAACAAGTCTGTTATAAAAATGAAAAAAAATACGAACAGCATCACTGACTAATGGCTAACACTGTGGCTGAAATCTGAAATATGGTCCCTTTGATTATCAATTGATGCATAAGTTAGTTTGTTCTAATCACATTTTTAAAATGTTTGGCTAGCTCACCATTTGAAATTAGGGCTATGTTGATTGCTGTCCTAGATCGTAATGTGAGTTACAAGACAACCAAATGTGTTTTTAATACATATTGTGCAACACTTTTGCACATTATTTATGTAGGGTTTTTTTTAAATTTTGGAATTAAAATCTTAAATGATGCCATAAAATAAAATACAAAACTAAAATTTCAATACAATACCAGTCTGGTTTACCCATGTCAGTTGAGCAGGATGCAAAAGATGCTTCAACAGTTGGAATTCAGTGAAAATTAGGTGGAAACGCTGCTGTCAGAGCAAAATATCCCTTATAGCAAACTGTATTGCATATCCCTAATAATATAGTTACAGCACACTGCATGGCATATCCCTTATAGTGCATAGTGCACTGCATGGCATATCCCTAACAGCACACTGCATGACATAGCGCACTGCATGGCATATCCTTTATGTAGCACACTGCATGGCATATCCCTTATAGCACACTACATGGCATATCCCGTATAACACACTGTATGGTAAATTGCTTTCTACATTAGCCTGGCCGCTGCAGAAAAGTAGGAGCTTAAAACCCCATTTCATTTTGTTCAATTGTTTCAGTACAGTGAATAAAGTGAAAGTAACAATGCTACATTTATTGCAGAAAACCTGTATAACATTACATCATTTCTTTTGACAGCCCAATTTTAAAAATGTTGTCACAAAATTTGGTTAAGTGTTGCAAAAAAAAAGCTAAGAATCTACTCAAACAAAGGTACAAATAGTAATATAGAACACATAAATCTGCTTGTAAAGTTTGCAACAAGAATTAATCAGCAATCAGAAACATCTAATTCAGAGTAAGCATAACCTGCCTGCATGTGAACAATACCTGTCACAAATCAGGATTGAGCCAGAATGTCGGAAACACATAGCTGCTGGGTAGAAAGTGATAGTTTAAACAGAGGAATTAAAAGAAATAGGTTTCAAATAGATTGTAGTTTTTATAGATTTACAGAGATGTAACTTGTTCTAATCTAGTATTATGACCGTTACACGTGTTTAATAATAGTACCGTACTGTAGTGACGTTTAAGGAGCTATTATATAAGCTCTCTATCAAGTCTATTACACATGTTTGATGATATGTCATATTATATTATATGGCATGGCTGGAAGGAAGATGACTAAATAACTGTTATCAAGACCAACAAGCATTTCCGTCTTTCTCTATACCTCATTATATCTAGATTCTATTGCTTCGTCAATATAACTCAATACACCACCATAATTCTATTCATTAGGAGTCAACTCGCCTACAAGAGCACCAGAATGTTTATAACAAACGATGCTTCATCAATGTCCGTAATTTACATGTTGATCATTTCACCATAGACCACAGAAAATTAGCCGAAGTGAATGAGGCTATTTCTACAATTGCCTTGTTCATATTTACAATTTCTTTCTGTGCTGATTGGATCAAATCATAGCGGTCAACATAATGTCTATTTTTATATCTTGTCTCACATGCTGTATAAATATTGTAAGATTTTTTATAATAATGACATTTTATAGTTAAACTACTCAAATGTCATGGTAATAAGTTTTTATATTGTGTCCAAGAAATCCTTATACATGTACATTGAAGCATGAAGGAGATATGCAATGACTATAAAATAAAGTTGTTTTCATTTAGATACAGTGTGACAAATAATCCTTGTACTTTTAGACGGCAAGTCTCTAACTCAGTATCATCCACAGTCTTAGAGACATTGCAAACACGACTTATTGGTCAATTTAAATCAACATTGAAGTTGTTAAGTTACCATGAAAAGATTGGCTTCTAATTTCAATATCCAGTATTTAACAACAAAATGAAAATTTTAAAATTGGCACACAAAACATGTGCCACTATGCATTCGTGTGCCATTTGTAATGAAGCAACTCGATGAAAAAGCCTAAACATGTCGCACAGGAGAATAGTACCCATGTAGACTGGAATAACCAGACGCCAAAGACTGTCATTCAATTTAGACTCTTCACATATTTTGCCGAACTGATTAGAAAGTACAGTAAAAACAGAAATGACTGAACGGAAATCAGTTTATATACATTCATATTACATTATTGCGACCCATTTTTGCCCATTTTTCAAGGTGCAAAAGAATGGAGGTTTAGCTCCTGGATCAGTGTGAAGTACAAGGGTAAATTGTAGGTCTATTTCCCATATTTTAATTAGGAATCTACACCTATGTGAACAAAAAAAAATTTATAAAGATTTTAAAAATTTGTTGTTACGGACATGCCTAATAACTGATATTCAAAATAATACTGGGGTATTGTAACTCTTAAAAAATTTGGTGAGAGATACCCCTTTGATATACATGTATTTTGAGGGTTGATTTGCTGTGGAACTAGAAAAGTAAGCTGACACTACCTTATGCATAGCACCCATTTTGATTTATAGAATTTGGTTAATATGGAGAGCTTAGGGAGCCTATATACTTGCTCCCATGTAGAAGACTAAATCATTTTTGAGGGGTAAGGTAATCCACTTAGAAGTCGACAGAATGACCTTACATTTATAACAACAATTGTAAGAAGTGAGTAATGAAAGATATCTGTTGTCGAGACTGTCTTACAGTGTAATGTCAGTTGTCTACTGGGACTCATCTATATCTGTCAATATTTGTTAACTCAATCAAGTACCAGTATAAATTAGATATTCTCATCTCAATGTGTGTGTTTGAGACCACAGAATTTTCCATTAATAATAAACAGACCTATGCTTGTTACCAAACTGTACTGCTGTAATACAATATGCCTATAAAAATAGATAACCAAATTCACTTACACTTTAGGTTGGAAATTTTTATACATTGCACCACAAGTTTCTTGAAATTATTTCTGTTTTCTTCCAAGATTGAAATTAACAGCAGCTTCTTGTAAAGCCATCAACAATTTTAAAGTAGTTGAGATTAACCAGTCTGTAATAATTAACTAGTATTTATTGTTAAATAAATTCACTGAGATCAACTTGTCCATGTTAATATTTGCCTGTCTGAACAGCGTCTGTCCATCCAATTCTTTATGTTTACTCCACAGCTGATGGTTTTTAAAATGCCTTGTTGGTCATATTCCTTTACTCATAGAATTACACCCCATCAAATTTCGAGTTGATGCCCTTGCCATCAAAATAGTGTAATCGCTCTACCAATCGAATTAAAATCTAACATACTCTCTATGACTGGCATATTCTGTTAGGGAAAGTTCTAAAATTCTATTTACACACGGTGAGTGGACTTTACCTCCCTCCCTCTCTCTCTCTCTCTCTCTCTCTCTGTGCACCTGCAATTATACTCTAAACCTTAAACCCATTAGAGACATTCTTCTTATTGCATGTTTCGGTTTTAAAATGTCCATAATATGGAAGCTTGCGGGCTTATGCCAGGTTTCTGGATAATTTCTTTTCTTTAAAACTCACATTTAACAGGAGAGTGACAACTTTTAGAGATTTAATTTTTTGTTTACTTTTTCACAAACAAAGAGAATATTTAGAATATTTGGAAACTCCAATAACACATATACAAGAACTTGTACAATTTTATTCCATGCAAAATCATAACATCTAGCAGATTATTTATTCTAAATTGTATTTTTCTGGCATTTGTTTTAGTTTTAATTTAAACTGATTATTTTACAGGAAATTCCCCCTCCAGGTTCTTATGAAGTTCACAAATCTTACATAAACTCTCAAATAACGCCCCATAGAGCTAAACCTAGGAATGAAACAGCGAAGAAGAAACATGGCTCCTTCATGTCTGCTGCATCAAGATTTGCTCCGGCACGTAATGTTGTAGTGGAGCAGCCAGATCCAGATGTACCAGGTTTGTTCAATTATTTTTATAGATATTCAATTTACTCCCTTTGTTGTGATGGATCTTTATTTCATGTTAAAATTTGCCACATTCGATACTGGTATTTAAAACAATATTCAAAGATCTGATGCACACAGATCATTGATTTTTACATGCTAACTAATAAGAGTTTAATTCTCGTAGATGTCATTACAACAATGGTATAGTTGATAGAGAATTATGTCTTAGTCTTATCAAATAACTAGAAATTGTGTAAGGGAACTGTCATTTCAAAACACCTAATGGAGGTTTCAGGATTGGGTTTGTTTTCGATAAAATTACCCTTTTTTTTAGATTGGGTAAAATTGATATCTGGTTGAGATTTTAATCAGCCTTTTACGTTAATCTTCTGGGTGTCTTTTTTATCTTAAAACATGTTTTGGTTATTATTATTCTAATTCTAAGCCACTTTACTATATCTTAATATTACTAAACAAATATTTAAAATCAGTTAAGATATGGAACCGCCAGATCTCAGTTACCTAGAATCTTTTTAACAGCTTTGGAGTTAATCTTGGTTACCTACACAATTACATCACTTAATCTCGCTTTTCTTATATATTTACTTATGTTTACAAACTTAAAAGACTCCTTTATTATGTTTCACCTGACCTTTTAACCTTACATAATAGGTTTACAGTTATTTATGTCCTTTTTAAAAGATATTATGTACACTAGCCAGTAAATTATGTTGACTTTGATGAATATCGCCAGACGTACTTTTGATTTACTAAGTGAATTTATTCTCGTTTAAATTTAGTGAAAAATTTGTTTACTAATATTGTATGAGATAAGATGATAAGTCACAAATTGTCAATTGGCCTAATTTTTGAAAATCGAAAATAAACTCCACAAGTTTAATGTTTGTACAATAGCCAAGTCAATTTCATAACTTTTGTACTTCAACAATAGCTCGCTGTCAAAAAATAATGGTTGCAATTGGTTTGACAGCTGCAGTTTACTGCTTTAAACTTACCTGCTTTAAGAACTAGTGTCCTATGTCCTAAAAGATAACTCACTTCTGTTGTACATAACATATATGACTATTATAATGTCTTCTTATAACATAATTGACTATAGATAATGTCTTTATAGGTATAACATAATCACCTAATGTATTATAACTAATAGACTATAGCTAATGTCTTATAGTTATAACATAATTACCTATGATTGTCTTATATATAACATAATTGACTAATGTCTTATTAGAACGTAATGACCTATTATTGTCTTATAACATAATTGACTAATTCTTATAGTTGTAACATATTTGACAGATGTCATCTATGATAATTGACTTACAAAGTAATTGGTGCTTGCTTTTTTACATATTGACTTGGATTTTACCTTTCTTTTGTTGTATGAAAGTACAAGTAGAAATTCATTGTTGCATGTGTGTGAACCTAGCTTTTCACGCTGTATCGGAAGAATCGCAAAATTGACCACTGAGCAATAGTCTGGTGGGTTTCATGCTTAGTTGATATTGGTCTTATAACATGAATTTCAATTTATACAAATGGGTTTGACTTTGTGAAGCATGGATTGTGTTTTACAAGAATTGTAAGTCATGAGTCATATATGACCATCATAATTTGATGTATTGCATACTTGACAGAACTTATGAAGTACTTTAATGTTGAATGATGGGACAAATTTCACTGACTTTATTTGATGAAGAATTATTCCCCTTTTATGATGTTCTAACCTTTCCCCCTTTTTTCAGTAGAAAAATGTAAAATTTTAGAAATTCATTCTCGCTTTTGTGAGTAAGAGTGTAGTTTGGTTTCTTTCTTAAATGCCTTTATCCTCTACAAAATGATCATTTTGAAAGGCAATCTTGTGAATTTGTTTCTCGAGTGAATGATTATTGACAATTGTGTATCTTAGTGGTATGATTTGACATGCATTGATCTTTTTAACGACTTTTGTTGCGTTAAATAAACTGAATAAGAGAAAGCAATCTATGTCTCTTAATATACATCTGGAAATCGCTCATCTAAAAATTGATTCCCCTCTTAGAAAAGAAAAATAAGAAATAACGGAGAATGAACATGATCCGACTTGATTTATTGAAGCAATCTTTAGAGAGTGGTTGTATTTGCTAATAAAAGCCTGAATCAAAGCTTCAAATCAGCTAAATAAACTTGCTTGCCGTGATGACCAATTTTTAATCTACCCGAGCCACGTGAAGGGTATTATATGTGTATATGAAGTCACAAGAGTCAGTAAATCATATTGTCGTTTATACGGCAGTGAATAAATCGTCCTGTCTTGCACAGATTCTACCAATTACTGGTAAATGTTATAGATATTGAAAATCTCTGATTAAAGACCCACATTGAGTTGGAACTTGTAAAAAAAAATTATGAACAACCAGCAATGAATACAATGATAGCATAGCAATCAGTTTTCTAGTTCCTTAAAAACAACATAACACAAACAGAACAATTGGTTCAGACTTGAGCACATACATATAGTTATCGAGAGAATCAACTCCATACAATGGAAGTGGCAGGAATACTAATCAACTCTTGCATACTGCACCACCAAATTACTTCGTGATTTAATTTTACTTACCTTACGGAGATATATTTTAGTATGTAAATGAGTAGAAAACCTTGAAATAGGCAACTCTCTTCATAATTACACACAAATATTCAAGAAGGCTTTATTAGTAATAATATAAATACCTTAGGTTTTAGTAATTAGTTCTAGAGAGAAGTATTTGTAGTAATTGCTACAATGGTGGAGGTTTTATGTATTGTTGAGTGATATGGCCGTGAATTATGACTTGTGCCATTTGTCAATTAACTAGTTCCAATTATGTTAATCACTTGCCCCAAACAGATGGCACTAATAAATCTAGAAAACATTTTGACTGTACAGTTTTTGGAAATGATATTTACGACACCAATGCTAATTCTGTAATTTAATTTCATATAAAAGATCATAAAATACTTAATTACTTTATAATCACATACAGTAGCTTGTAATGACAGATTTTTAATTTATTTTTATTTCTTGTCCTCTCATACATATGAAAATTTTGGGGGGTTATCATCATTACTACTGACTAACTATTCTAGTTTTTGCATTTTTGAGTAAATTGAATAATAAACCTGCATCATATATCATATACGATAGTAATCTTTTCTTGATATTCATTTACTTTGGGGGTTTGAATGGCCGAATGGTAAGCATACGTGCGCACTGTATCATAAGGTTTGTCATTGAGTCAGTGGGTGTGGTTTGGATTCCCTGGTTGTACGTGACAAGGAGTAGGGCCACCTGTCAAACCTCTTGGGTTTTCTCAGGGTGCACCAATTCCTCCCACTGCTAAAAAAAACCCTACACGCAAGCAAATTATTGAAATATAATTAAACCATATGTTAGTCCTAGTTTGTGTCGAGTGGATGTTAAACCCCATTTTTTTTTTCTCTCTCTCTCTCTCTCTCTCTCTCTCTCTCTCTCTCTCTCTCTCTCTCTCTCTCTCTCTCTCTTCATTTACTTCTTGCTTTTACTAATTACTGTATTATATTGTATTGTATGTGTTTTTGGTTAATCTTTTAAAATTGTTCACACTTTATGTGAAGACAGTAGTACTATTAGGTGTCACAACTCCCATTGCTCGCGTTGGAAGAAAGTCGTTTTTTCCCGATTTGTAACCTTTTTTAAACTTAACGTCACACAGTCGTTATATAATCTTTATTAATATTTAAAACAGATTTTGAAAGCCGATATCTTGCTCTTTTGTTTGGTATAATTTTTATATACCTATTCTTCTTATTAATTTCATAAACGTAAGTTGAAAAACGTCAATTTTGCGTGTTTTGACGTTACGGTAAAAAAATTTGTCACGTTTTGAAATGACGGTACCCCACTTTAAGTGCTCCAAGCTAGTTGTTATTATTAATAAAAAAAATTCATTTTAATACCATTAGAAAGATAATTGAACGACCTTTGACATATCAAAATACCATGTATTTTTTTCAAGTTGAAAAAACAATTTACGTACACTTTTTTTGAGGCAATTTGTCAAAATTCCATAACCCACCAATCGAAAGTTCATTTTATTGTCGTTCTGATGCTACTAAAATCGATAAAATCGGAGCATGTTAAATGCTAGCTTCGAGCACTTGAAAATGGTATACAACGCGACATTTTGTGGACAAATAAATCTCGTAGTTTTGCCTTGTTATGACGTCATTTCAACGCCAAAACTGTGATGTATTCCAAGTTCCTAAGACTCGTATTCTCGGTAAATTACCTAGAAAGGTAAATCCGATGTTAATTTATGAAGCAGGCGTTATGTAAAATGTATAAAGAACTTGCCTGAAAATAAATAACATAGTTAAAATCCATTTTGTTACGTCTTTCACGGGGTAGACTTTATTTACATCACATGACTCATATTCGCGCGCTTTTATGACCATGTGATAAGGTGTGAGGATCGAACGGAAATTTCCAACGAGCTACAACCCGTCTCTACATTTTAACACCAAACATATTTCAAGAATGGAAAAATTCTGTAAAATTGACGACTGTTTCAATGCTCTGAAATCATAAATTTACTGTTCAATGAATTATTCAAGCCCAATGTTAATGTATTTCTGTGCACGCGAATGGAAATGAAACCGGAAAATATCCACACGGGTCTCTGTCTGCGTAGTCTGTACTGACCGTAGCCGTGAGTAGGCGTGAGGACGAAAATGTAGTACCCCTAGTCTATGGATAATACATAAGATTTCTTTCCACTTAAAAAGAGAATTCTACCCAAATAAAGTTGGACCAACAAAAGAATCAACGCCAGCTGAAATAATTTGAATAATGGCTCTATAGACTATTTCTGGATTTGTCGTTGGCGATTTACAATATTTTGTTTTGACTGAGTGATATGATGGAACCGACCGACATTGAATAAATGAATAATTAGGTCAGTCATGTCAATAAATAATATGTCGATACGGATACTCAATTTTGCAAAAATTTTTATTAAATAATTTAGCATTATATAACAGTTGTCATACTAATTATTATAATTTTAATTCTTGTATTTTTTTTGGGGGGGGGGGGGGGGAAACTAATAACACGTTGAGTATCACATATTGTTGATCAGTTAACATTAACAAATTGAAAGAAACGACAAGCGTAAGGCCTTTTTAGGCCTTTATTTGATATTTATTTACATTGATTAAAATATACAAAAAATAAGAAAGTTGCTCAGTAGGCTACATATACTGATTTGAAGGAATACTAGAAATTAAAAGTGAAGTAAAAACAAAAAAAAATCTTCGACTAGTCAAAATGGTAGGTTCCAGGCCCAGGCCTTAAACATGACTTGGTCATAGCCTATCAGTATCAGTAACTGAGTAACCTACTTTTACTATTTAGTCCTTAGACTAGCTAGAGAATATTTTTCCATTTGTCAATGTTGTTATCTTCTGAGTAGAAATAATATGTAAAAGCAGAATTCTAACAATAATGTAAGCAACAAATGCTGAGAACATTGATAATGAAACAGTTGTCCTTTCTTTAATGATTATGTGGTTGCTATGGCAACCATCCAAAATCCTTAATATTTCACAAAAATTATACAATTCATAATATTTTATATTTCATGGGCGGTAAATATTAATATGTGCTAAAATGATTTCTGCTACCGTACTTAAATGTACCATAATCAATTGGTTTGTCATGGTGATCAATTGGTTTGAAAATTGAATAACATTGCCTTTTGGGGGTTTGTTTTTGTTTTGATTGCTATAACAACCAAATATTAAGTATTATAGAAGAGAAAAGATAAGTGATTTTAAAAATTCACTACATTTACCAGTACAGTACACAAATTTCACTTGAATATCTCAATTCCTTCATAATTTTTTTAAGCCTAAATTGTGGGACTTCCAATTGCAGAATGTTTTTCAAAGTGAACCCCTTTCCAGGTATAAAGATTTGGCATATAAATATTTTGTTATTATTTATTTATTCAATCATTACTTGACAGCTACTGACTTAAAATAATATAAAAATTAATATTAATGAGAAAATTATCGGAAAATGATGCTTTTTTAAAAAATATACAGTGGTTGCTATGGTAACCACTCCAACTCCTTAATATTTGGCTCAAACTTATACAATCCATATCATTTGACATTACATGTGTTTCAAATATTTTAAAATGCTTATTTTTAAATGTGATCAATTTTTGGGTTATGGTAAATAGCGTTGAAAATGGTCAAAAATGGCATTTTTTCAATTTTGGTTGCTATGACAACCAAAATTGATAATATATGGCGGATTGGAAATATGTAATTTTAAAAATTCACAAACTTTTTGACATATTCCCATAATTTCACTTCCTTATCTCCATTCTTTCTTATTTTATTAATGCCCCCAAAACGCCCCAAAAATAGGCAAAAGTGTGCCGCGGACAATTGTTCAAAAATGAGCACAAATCCAGCTCTTGAGAAAAGGCATATAGATATTTTTACACTTTTTTTTTTTTTTAATCTTACTTGATAGCTACTGATTTTAAAATGTATAGCAACAAGGCTCAATATTTCTTATAAAACATGGATAAGACCATTTTTAATGAAAAAATTGACCAAAATCACTTTGAAAAAAGTGGGATTTTGGGGAAAACCTACGTATTTTGGAGTTGCTGGGGAAACCAGAGTAATTGTTATACAAATTTGTAAATTGAAACGTCATTAGCCTTAAAGTTGTATTTCATAAATATACATCCACATTTTTGATAGTTTTAATAGGAAATGAACTATGGCTTTACAAAAAACACCAAAAATGACCTTTTCAAAGTGTTGAAAAACCTTTCTTCCGCGAAAACTCAAAAATCGCAACTTTGAACCTCAATAAAAAAAAAAATTTTCATCCGATTTTGAATCTGTAAAAAGTTTTGTGAGAAGAATGATGAGATCTACTTAAAAAACTAATAAAATCAAATGTATAATCATAATCTCAAAATCACCTTTTCCACCTAGTACTATATAAATGTTTTGAAATGATAATGATAAATATATTTTTTCAGGTCCTGGTGCCTACAATAATAATACAGGCACATTAACAAAGAAAGGAGGTTTAATGGTATCGAGAAATAAAAGATTCCATAATTTCAAAAATGAGGCTCCAGGCCCAGGAACATACGAGGTAAGTTTTATGACATAATGACAAAATATTTGAATTAGTTTTATCCTTATGGAACACTTAAAGCCTGGTTTTTCAAAATATCAGTCATACAAGCCTATGCATACAGGAGAGATTGGTTTGTAGTATGGAATAATAGGCCACCGAGAATCATCATGGAGTATGTCTTTCTTAAACAGAGATTACTGTGGTCAACTTGCTTTCACGCATATTGACCATATCTCTGAATGGGTGGTTTCGTATTTATTGTTCGTTTGGATGAAAACATGAGAGATTCAGGGGGGGGGGGGTCCAAACCTCACCCTGGTCAGGTACAAAAAAGAAATTATTGCCTTGCAAATTAATGAAATTAAATCACAATGTGATCCTACATCATTATAAAAATGATTTCTCTCTTTAAAAAGTTCAATTTGTATGTATGCCTATGTAATTTAGAGACGATGATGGCAGATTTCCTTTACATGGACCTGGCAAATCCCCTCCTGCAAAAATTACTGTATCCGCCCTTGAGATTATCCTATGTCAACTAGAGGAGTATATTATTAGCTTATAATATTCACTATATACCAATTCTGATTTGAAATCTGTATATGAGTCATTTGATGTTTGAATATTCATAACGTTCATCTTGAGACAGTCAGATATTGTATTAAAGGTGAAGGGTGATGACATTGGTTTTTTGAGTAGTTTTGTTCAAGCACAACTTTTGAGTTCATCAAGGTATCAGTTACTTGATTTCAACCATTCATTTCCGTTAAAACTCACAATTGATTGACAGGGTAATCTAAATTCACTACCCCACCCTATACCACCAGCACCCCTTTAACACGAGAGGTCAAAAAATCATGAAATTTGATCAGATAATATGATACAATTTAAATAGCCACTCAAGCTATGTATAATTTAATTAATTCTGACAAAAAAAAAAGAAATGGAGTTTTAATTTGGTGCTTTAAATTGTCATTGCACATTAACATTACAGATGACAAATATAATTATCAAATAAATTGATAATATTCAGTAATGTTTCTGAAATCTGTTAATTACTTTATCATTAATTATAATGCAGCACATCACCAAATTTTACGACTGTTAGTGTTAACTTATGCAAAGATTTTAAAGTTAACATACAGGCAGTTTCACATCAATTTCGAACATCAATGTCCACTTTTTAATATGTCTGTCTATTTTGTTACATTTCTTTGTAAGGAGGTTGGATGGCCGGATGATTAGTGGATGCGTGTTGTATCATAAGGTCTGTCATTGAGTTAACTGGTGTGGTTTTGATTCCCTTGTTGTACAAGACAAAGAGTAGGGTCGCCAGTCCAGCCTTGTGGGTTTTCTCTGGGTCCTCAGGTTCCTCCCACTGAGCAAGCAAATTATTGAAATAAAATTGAACCCTATGCCAGTCCCAAAATGACCTAGTTTGTGGTAAACCCCATCTCTCTCTCTCTCTCTCTCTCTCTTCTCTCTCTCTCTCTCTCTCTCTCACATAGACACACACACACATTTCTTTGTTACTACAACAGAGGTTGCAAAAATTCATTTATCTTTTTGGAAAATTTAATTATGGACAAGTCTGGAAATAAGGCACTTGTCACTGACAATGTCAGGCACAGATTCAGGCTTCGTCAGGCATAAAACCTCTGGTGCCTGTCATTTTGTATGGCACTGATTTGTTTTTTTTTTATGGCTGGCACTAAGTTGAAAAATTCAGGTACTATTTCATTAGTGCCTGACATTTTGCAAGGTACATCTAAAACAGTTATTTCCAGGCCTGATTGTGGTCCGATCTATTTAAAAAAATGTATGATTTGTTAGCTTATGACTTATCTGCTGTTGGGCATATGTTTTCATTGCCTGGCAGCCTTTGTTTTATTTCTTCATGAAACTTTCTGGAATTGTTTGTCTTTTTGGATGAATCCTGTTTAAATTCATACTTTTGTTCTTATCCATAAATCTTTGTAATAAGTCTATATATATATAGATCCATGGTTTTATTTTTCAAACTTGCTGTGATTGTTCAGACAAGTCATAAAGAGAAATCCTCACTGTTGAAATTCAGAATCACACAAAATGTATAAATTATGAAAAATAATTTTCACAACTTCAAAACAACCCAATAGTGACAACATTTACTTGACTGTCAATGCATGTGTCATTGCTTGGCAATTCTTTTTCCCCTAAAGATCTGTAATGTAGCTCAAGTTCTTTGAAGACTAAAAACCCCAAATCTGTACCTTGATTTATTCAACCACCCTTTTAAAATATTGACTAATAATGAAATATAATATTCATAAATACTCTCTAATGAATTAATTTTCTGTGATTCACCATCATGCTGTGAAGACTCACATCTTCCAAGATTTCTGATCAGATCTGTCATTTTTATTTTTTTTATCAAACTTGTGACATGAGAGGAGTGGGTCTGTCACTTTTGTTCTTGAGAAAGCATTGTTTTATATAGAGTCAGAAAATAAAATTTCATTTCATTCAGAAAGAAAAGTTCATTATGATCTATCTGAGAGTATAAATTGAAATTACAAATGTAAAAATAAGGACAGTAAGGTAATATCATTCCATTAGATTGACATAATAATATTCATTATCGACTTGTGTTTTAATATTTAATCTTTATCATATTGTCATTCGGAATTCCTCGGTTGTTTATAGCACTTCCACAGTGGGTGTGATATGTGGTTATTATGCCTAGAAAATGAGAAATTTTTGTTCATTGAAATAGTCACTTCGAATCTATAATGATAAGGAATGAGGTACCGATATCAATTTGAACCTTGTGATAGCTTACATTGTGCATGGATCATAAATTGGTGAGCATACCATGACCATGATCTGATATAGGGTAATGTTACTAACTGTAACTATTCATATTGATAGAATAGTAAATGTAACTGGTTATTGTAAAATCATAGATGCACATAAAATTAACAATACTGATATTAGTTTATAAAATAAAATAGAGTTGTGTATACTTTTCTGCATCAACTGGCCTAATGAAAGACAAGTTTAAAAAAAAAACCTTTGTATACAGTATGTGACATTATCAAGACTCCAGACATAAACAATTGGTGGCAAGTCTTGAAATCTAAACTGTTGAAATTTCTAGTTTAAAATGCACATTCAATATGTATTATGATAAAAGGCTGAATAATAATACATTATTAGAATACACAGACACTTCTTTAGTTGATTTTTTGCACCAATACCTGTGTGTACATCTACAATCTTTAAGAGTTATTAGTAGAGTTGTTTCCCTTGTATTTCTATATCCAGTCTATTATAATAATAATAGTACTGGAGGTGTCTAGTATTGGTACATGTATAATTAAAGCAGTAGTAAATTATGTCTGGTATATAATAATGGTATTGATAAACTAAGACTGTTGATAGACATATTGCATCAGGTTAAATATAAGACTAAACATTAACTGTCAGACTATATACCTAATGTCAGCACAAGGTAATAATATATAACTATGTGTATATTTGTTAAGTAATTTATTACTCAGACTAAACAAACTACACAGTATGTAAATTATAGACATACTTATATTATGATGAAGCTGTATGCTGCTAACTGTTTATACAACATTTACATTCTCACAAGACACAAATATCAGGAACATTTTACAAGATTCTTTATTCATCTACCAGTAGTTGTTAATTAATGTCTCTTGCAAAGATTCACAAAAATTGGAAGCTTCATAAAATCTTGTTGATCAAAAATATTTCATCCTTAGATTATTAGCTTCTGTGATTTTTAATTACCCACTTATTTAGATAGTTTTTATATGATGTCTGTTCAAAAATTCACCATTACGTATAATAGTACTTTAAAGTCATTGCATCTTTTGCTTCTTAAAACTCCTTTGTTGAGTTGGGTCAAAAACAAAATTGTGATTTTATGTTTGATTTGTTTTTTCGTAATGACAATCTGTCTTTGAAGGTACAACCAATTTCAAAGTGTTCCAGTGTCAGCCAAATCAATGTATAGTCATTTGGATGGGGCAAAAAACTAAGGTCCTGTGTACACATTGATGTAAAAGAACCCTTGATCGATGGAATTCGAAATACTAGTAAGCCGTAGCACCACGGTCAAAATTTCCCTCATAGCTCACTGCATGGCATTATATGCCCATCATCATTAGCCCAGTAGGAAGTTAAACCCCATTTCATTTTGTCAGCCAAATATGAAACTAAAATTGGTAACATATCCGGCTTCCTCTTAATTTTTTGAAACAAAAATGTAATCATATAGAGCTTGTCTCATCACTAATCAAAATATCCCAGCATTACACAATTCAATATCTTAATTTGACAGCATTGGCAGATATAGCTTACTCAATATACACCAAACACTCCCAATTGACTTCTTATGTATAGTATTCAATTGATATTCTGAAATTTCCCAAAAGAGGTCAGATAGGTCAAATACATAACTAGTGCATCAATTGTACAAGATGAATCCATCACTAAGATACAAGTAATTTAGTTAACTGATATAGTCTTACATAGGAGGATAATGTGCTTGATGCCCTTAGGTCACCGTATAGTATAAGATTTAATACAACCTAGTCCAACCTATACATCATACTTAACAACCTTTTAATACGAATCCAACCATTTATCGCATCTCTCCTTCCTATACAATTCATATCAGTAATTCCCAATAGAATTAGCACACAAAAGGTGCATTGAGTAAAATCTTGAATGATGATCCTAGATAAAAAAGAATTTAATTCTCAACAAGTGTTTTCTATCACCTTTCAGACATATCAGTCTTTATTTAAACAAAATTGTGAAGTAAACTTCTATCGCCATCCTTATTATCAAACCTAAGCTAATTCTTTATGTTTTTTTGTTACGTTCTCAACATCCTATTCTGTCAAATTTCTTCCAAGCAGACGTCTTTCATTTTAATTATTTAACAAAATATATTTGTGCAGTTAGGTCAATAAAGAAAAACCTGAGAAATATTTCATTAGTCAGCAGACTCGGCACTAAACATGCACATCTATAACAATCCCTGTAATATGTCTTCATCATGGATGCAGTGAATTTATATTATTATTACAAGAAGTGGGATGACTAGCCCTATGGAAGTTGGGTGAGGGGAAACAGAGAGGGAAATATGGATATGGCTTATGGTGTCCAAATTTCAAGAAAATGTATCTTTAGAATTGATCTGAGATGAAGTACAAGTAGTGAACACTTTTTCAGAAAAATGAAAGTCCACTGAGTTTATATATGTCTGTACATGTACTGTTATGTCCACCTGTTCTGTTTCTGCACATGGAGCATTAATTGTATTAAGCTATAATGTGTGTAGTGTATAATAATATATTCATGATTTATGTTGTATTAAATGTACTTTATACATTCTTGTTTCAGTTTTCACCTTTGATCCAAGATACAGTACTAAAAGGAACTTTTAATTCCACACTCGGAAACCCCATGGCACAAAAGATGGAGTCGATTAACCCAGGAACTGCAGCTAAACATACCTTCCTTTTAGGAATGTAACAATTATAAGGAAAGTTTATCTTATTTCCTATTAGAAAGAATTGAATACCGGGTACCTCGCTTACTAAGCTAGAACTGATTTTCACCTGATATATAAATTAACAGTTAAAATTGTAAATTGATCTGAGCTTCATGATGTTTTATTAAACTCTATGTATTAACTCCTCTCTCTGGATTGTAAATAACCTAAAGAGTATATTAAAAATAATATAGTATTATTATACATGTACATATATTTATACTTATAATATATGTAGCTTTTAAATTATAAATCATGGAATACTGTTCCTTATGCATGTATATTTACCATGAAGTATTTCGTTATTTTCGTTTTCGATATATCATAAAAGAAAATGAGTCATATATTGTTTTTTATGAGAAAAATTAGGATTGTTTTATATTAATGTGCAGTAAATGGTTATAAGTAGGGGCCACCTACAGGATAAATAAAGTTAAAACCAAATATGACATTAAGAAATGATTACTCACTATTTGATTTATATTCAGATACTATAGGACATGCAGTCATGAAAATAGCATTATATAATTGTTTCACATGCTAACAACCCATTGGAGAAGTATTTATTCTAAGCTTACGTTATTAGCTGGTTTCCGGAATAAACAATTATAATATAAAAGACGTTTTATTATGATTATGATAAAACTCATATTCCGCACAAGAAAAATTATTTAGAATATTATAATGTCTATTTGGATAGTGGCATAACTCCAAGCTCCACATTGATGTTATGCTCACAATGTTTTTGTTTTCTCTTATGAATCTTGGAAAAGGCGTTTCAGCAGTATTAGAACTATGGTAGCTTTCATGAAATTGACTTCAGATTTGATTGTAATAATATACTTACTGCTGGTTGTTTTGTTAGAGATGTTTTACCTATATATTTTTTACATATTGTACAAAGAACTATTGTCTGAATATATGACTTTTTTATTATAAGTAAACTGTGATATTTATTTTATAGAGAATTTATTAGCTTTTATTTTGGGGCTGATATTTTGTGTATAAAACTAGAAGATAATATTGTTATATGATACGAGTACATACATACCATATTCAACCAAATAAATGCAGTGTGACTCGGAAAGGTATGAAATTTGTTTGGAGGGTGGAAGGTGGTCTGAGGCACTGCATATTTATTGTTGAATTTATTGTGCTTACTGCAGTCAGTTTCTGAAATACATGTTTTATACAACTAGATCATAGGCGTATTCAATCGTGACTGCATGCTCATTCTTTGGGTTATATATGGTACTTGATATTATAATTACATGAAAGTATTGAAAAAATGAGAAATTATCTTAGACATAAGATTTAAGATTGTTGACTCAAAAGGAAAGTGGAGCTATTAATATGTTGAGATAAAAAGTCTAAAATTTCAACTTGAATGGTAAAATATGGCTGGATGGAATATTATTAGGCTAATTTGAATTATTATAGGACTGGTTTATTTCAAACACATTAAGTTGTGTATTATAGACTGTATTGATAAGCTAATGTCCTGATTCATTTCAAGAAAAATACAGGAAGAGAGTATTAATAAAGAAAAGATTAAATACTGTCTGGTGGCTTTTTGTGATAAACAAAAGAAAATGTTTATAATGGCAGGATATATGCAAATTTGGAATTACTTCTACAGCATAAAATGCACATATTCAATAAATATATTTCATTATATGCAACCGGTAATATAAACCAGCAATTTAAAAATTTAATGTTAGAATAAAAAGTGTATACATTAACATAGATTTGGTTTGAACAGAAAAAAAGGTTTAAAATGACCTTTTCCAAATTGAAAAAATTACAGCAGTTAATTGAATATGATTCACTGATTTAATATAACACGGATCAGAATACATAATCTGAAAATTATAAAATCAGAAATTGAAACTCGCACAAAAATGAAAAATATTCTTAAGGCATGAATGAGTCATCTCTATTTTTCTGGAGATATCTCCATCTTGACCAGATAAATGTTATCTTTTGGCACTATATAAAACAGGTGATACATGCTTCCACTTTATCAAAGTAACCACCCCCATTCTGCTGAGATGGTTTGATTTTTTGTTTTGTTTTGATCAGTTATTGTACATCTTTTATCATACAAGAATGTTCCTGGCAGGATATTTAGCTTTTCTTCTTGTCTTTCGTTTTTCGCCAGCTTTAAATATATCAGCATTATATTTATAGATATCAGGAATGTATAACATAATGTATGTTTTTTACCAATAAACTATTCAAGTCTACACATTTGTTTGTGTATCTCTTTATATACCCACCATTTTTACAAATGGATGATTGTAATTCTGGTTTAAGAGACTCACGCTAATCCTTCTATTCTGAATGAAACATCGGATCCCGACGATAACACGAGGGGAATGACTTTTTCACAGTCGCGTAAACGCACCTCGGATCTTTGTATTCTACAGATTTTATGCTGGATATTTAGGGTATAGAATAGGGCCATTGCAAAGCTAGGACAAGGGTCAGTAGAACTTCTACAGTTCCCGCCATGCGTTAATGCAAGAGCTCTTGAGCACCAAAGTAACTGGTAGCACAATGCGACTATCAAAAGACTTCTCTTTTTTGAGGTGCATGACGTATGTTGGGGATCCACGATGGCTAAGTTAGTAAGACGTTGCCTTGCAAATCCTCAGGACCGAGTGCACATAAAAGATCCCTTGCAAACAGTTGGAATTTAATTAAAGAGTAAACCGTTGCTCCGCTGTGCGGACAAAAAAAAACTACTTCTTTATAACCGGAGCAGCAGAAGGATAATGTGTTAAACCTCATCTCATTTGCATGGCGCGTGTGGCTGCTAAAGATGGACAAACGGGTTTACGGCCTCCGTGGATTGTAGACGAGTTTCTTGTGTCGGCAAATGTTCAAGACCACGTTATTCGTTCTAAAATTCACATTGCAGCTGAATTACGATTTGCCAGCACTTCCAGTCAAAGAATGTTGCATTTTCATTGTATCTCAGTATAATGTATGCAGCTATCCATATTCCCCATGCTAAGCTGAATGCTTGCGCTGAAGGTGGTCGTCTACATTTCCTGGAAAATATGCAGAAACTTAGTCTGTGCATTTGACGTTATTGATAGACTACTAAAGTAGTCAAATTGTGCATACGTCGTGTACTATTTTCTATGATTGTGTACCTGTGGCAGACATACGTTAATAATAAAAGGGAACTTATTTCTAGTAAAAGACATTGCAGTCGTGAACAATCGCCATTTAGTCGACAACACCTTCAATTATTATTGTGACGTTTCTTTTGGTCCTCTGGTATCGCCCCACTGTAAAGACATTGCGTGAGAACAAATATCATTACCATTATAAGTACTGGGATTACTGACGTCTTAAACGAAATAGAACTCAAGATTCTAAGAAATCCAACTCGAACTGGAACAGGCTCTGAGTCGTCGAATGCATTTGTTGTTTTAAGGCGAAATATCCTTGATCCAAATTATAAATGAAATAGGTTTAACGCACTACTATTCTGCCCCAGACGGGCATACGTCATGCCGTGTGCATTGACAGAATTCCAGCTGTCAAGAGTTCTTTTTCGTAACCAAGATATATAGAAATGTTTTTGGTCCCATCCGAACGACTAGATGCTACCATGGTGCAAACACTCCTTCCTACTTCACAGACAAGAGAATTTAATATCCTGGTATAGTTCCTATTGAACGTCAATATATTTGCGTTTAGTGGCTATTCAATCCCATTTAATATCTTTGCTTGACAAGCAAAGAATATCGAGACAAATATAGTTTAATCAAGAAAAGGGAATATGCTCTAGTATAGTTATAAGGACTAAATACACATAGGAATAAACCTATAAAGTACAGGTTCAATAATTTTACAGTCTGTGGTTTATGCTTTAAAATGCCCTGGCAAGAATCCTTGCAGCCCCCATTACACGAAGGGGAAACATACGAGCACAAGACAGATCCCTTACAACAGGAACTTTCAGTTTCTATTTTGTGTGTGTTCATGAAGACTAATAATGTTTTCAATAATGTATAGAATACTATGGGTTTAGGTTACGTTTATTATAAAATCTAAACATATCTGCAGGCAAATTAACCTCGAGAACACAACAGTCACTGTATCAAAGAATAAGAAGTGTTGCTTGCATGTCAAGTACAATTTTAGAAATGAAGAGTTCAGCCCACAGGCATAAGCAATTGAGAAAAAGCTAATATGGTGAAATTTTTGTAGATAAAAGCAATTTAGCCAACGTCATGTCGATCGGTGATTTTGTACAGTAAAAGCAGACATGTTTTGTTTTACTTGTTTGGTCGATTCTTATAAAGTTATGTTAGCTGGTAGCCTACAAGAAACTCTGTAACCTTATAAGGCAGAGTCAACTGAAGATTGAATTAACTTGATCAAATTTCAAAATATAGCAGTTGTGGTATTTGATTAATTAATTGTTGCTATTGATTTATTGATTGCAAATGTAAGGTACACTCAATGTATTATCTAACAGGTCACTTACAGAAAATATGGCTTCTTTTGGAGATTTAGATAAAAAGTTGGTCGTTCTTGCTATAATAGTTCAAACATGGATAATGAAAAGTATAAATATTGAAAATTCATTCAAATTACTTTATTCTGAGTGAAGTTATTATCGTAGCAATCTAGCGGGCGTTCTAATCCATTTTAATCTCTGTCACCTAATGTTCTAGAGAGTTGATTATGGGCTTTGTATGATGATAACTGTCTAAATAATAGTTTAATTAACACTTGAAGCCAAAATAAAGACCTGCACTAGTCACTGAATCAGCTCTTAGATAATCCATCTTTAAATAGAATATAGTTAGTTTTCACCGATTTACTAAAAACATTGATATTGTTCCGACTGCTGGAAGGTCTATTGATGACGTATTATGTCAATTATGTGTCATCTGATCAATTCTCAAAACATGGAACTGTGTGGATGTGGATTCAGTAGACCTATTGACAAACTTAGTTTAGAAAGAGCAGAGCAGAACGAAAGCGGGGGGGGGGACAGAGGGGGGGGGGGGTAACTCTACACAAACTAGGTCATTTCGGCACTAACATATCGTTAAATCGCTTCCGCGTAGGGGTCTTAAGCAGTGGGAGACCCGGAGAGAACTTGGAAGGTGACCCTACTCCTTGTAACGAACAAGCGAAGATTCGAAACCACGCCTTTTGACTCAATGACAGAACTTCTGATGCAACGCAAGAGCAACCACCATTTGAAATTCGTTGGAACTCATAGCCATGGTACTAATCAGCTAAAGGTACAGTAGAGTACGCGTATATACAAAGGGAATGAAAGGGAACAGAAATATAATATGCCATTAATTTGCTCTTAAAGTCATACATACAAACATTCAGCTGAATTATAGGTCTAAACAAGGCTTTTATGAAAGGTAAATTCAGACGGACCACATTACAAATAATTATGAACTAGAAAACATGGATAAACACGTGGAATGTTGAACAAGTGTTTGCGGTCTGCCCAAACAACAATTTAGCTCTTATTTGAGTTAAATATCAGCAATATTTTTTACAGAATATTGATTTAAATACAACTGTTAAAATTCCGTTTTTAATCATACTTAAATGAAGGTAGGTAGCCTACATTCTTGGCTTGATTTTACAATAACAAAACATTTTTATTTAAAGGAGCGAAATCTCCATTCTTTGTGACCTAGAAATAGACACAAATGTTTCGCAACGCATATACTAGTGTAATATGAATGCATATAAACTGATTTACATTCAACTGTTTCTGTTTTTACTGTAATTTCTAATCAGTTATGTTCGGCGAAATACGCGAAGAGTCCAAATATTTAATTGAATGGCAATCTTTGGCGCTTGGTTATTGCAGCCTACAAGTCGTGTTTGCAAAGTCGAAAACCTGCCTCCTTTAAAATTGATTACGGTATGTTTATTAAAATCATAATATATAGATAAAAATTATCCTATAGTGATGACGTCATATTCATTAAAACTTAGTAAATACCACAATCAGGTTATAGTATTAAATAAGTGACGCTTATTAACGCGTTATGGTTAACGAGGCTTTAAATTTTATCTAATTAATATCAGACTTTATCAAGATTAAATAACGGTTGTTTGTTCATTATAATAACCTCGGGTATTTCTTCAACAAGTCAACCAGATCAAATCGTGGCACCATGTTACATCAACTTATTACCCAATGTTTGCCAACATCATTATATTATTAATTCCCTAAAGACGTTGACCCCACACTTTAACCCTGGGGCCTGCACCTAGATCGGACCTGGCTTATTTAAAACATAAACAGATTAAAAACAAATGATGAACAGCTAAATATTTGTACATGGATGATTGACTTAAGATGTCAGGTGACATGAAGATCCAGCTCTCATTTATCATTATGCGCTCATGACATTTCACAAACGTAAAATGGTTTCATTTATAAATTTTTAAAAAAACAAACAAGCACAGCACAAGAAGAGGCGAATATAGTAAAGCATTTCTACGTACCACTTGATAATTTTGCCAACAGCATTTTCATACAAAAATGTCAATTTCACTCCAATTTTGCAAATAGCCTCATAGGTACTGTCAGTGTGAATTTGGCTGGCTAACGTCACTGATCAGTAAAAAATTACTGTCCGTTTTGACTATACCATTCAATTGTACAAAGTCAAATTAGATTATATGAACAATTTTGGACAAACCTGTCATTATCTTGCCGAGATACAGATGTTTAGGTACACATTTTGTAGTGGTTTTTAAAGAGTTTAGCAAACCAGTGTCCAGTCAACTATGGGTTTTCTCAACACTCAATATCGATACGATATAAAATAAGGATGGATTTGACTAAAACCATTAAAAACTTCATCTTAAATGTGGTACATATTTTCAAATATATATTTAAAAACATTAAATTTATGTATTGTATTGTTTTGAATGTACCATGTGTGATCTGAATTTTATTTTGTTTCTAACGCATTCTTATATCATGTTTCTCAACTTTTTTTTTTCATTCTACTTCAAAATCTGTTTAATGTTATATGCCTGATATTATAAACTAAAAGGCATCAAGGATTGGCATGGAACAAAATGTGCTTATTATATGTTCTGTTATAGTGGTACTGGTTTTATATATATATTTGAATATTTTATTGCCGACGGGATATCATAGAATAATGACTTCCATACCCGTGTCGTAGCAGAAGTGAACTCTAAGAAAATATTTAGAGTGAAGCCAAGAGCCCTTGATCTGAAAACAACGGCAAACAGATGCGAGGGCAATATAAACAAAAATATACAAATCACAGTTGTAAGATAGCCCCTGGCCTCTTTTTACATGGCAACTGATTTGCATATGTTCTCCACGTGAGCCCGGGGGCAAGCATTCATATTGTTTATTATATCATCAGGGTATATTTTGTGATCAGTTATATCATTTAGTGATGCTATCTGTTAAGTACTACAGTATGACACGACATTCGCTTATTCTCTCAACATCAAATAATACATTTGTTTTGATAATATTAATTTATAACATAAAAGTCAAATACTTTATTATGGAATAATTATTTTTAGCATGATTATTGAAATTATGTATGTTAAAAGTATGAAAATAACAAATTCGAAACATAATTTCCTTAAGATAATTCTTTTTCAAAATTGTCATGGCAGATAACTTCAGTAATATCTCCAACTGCAACCCATCAGAATTGGACTAAAGCGGAAGTTTCAGAGGCGTCAGTCTCCGACCCAAAAGTAATTTGAAAATCTCCAAATTTGAAACTAAACAAAACGCCGAATCCGGGGAGGTCCTCGAGTCCAGAGAAAGGGCACCTTTGACCCAAGTAGTAAGGCTCATGAGCCATACGTCACCCCATCATTCATCAATGTAATCCACTGGGATATATTGAAAGATTAGTAAATTTGATTTAATTGTAGACTAAAGGGGCTATATCTCTGACGTGTGTATTGTTTGTTAAGATTAAAACGTGTCATTGTAGCAGACATTGTTTGTGTCATGTCATGATGTTACAGAAATTGACCGTGCAGATTCCTTCATAATACATTGTTTATTGACAGTGATGAATCTGACAGACGACGTATCACCGCCATATCCTAATCACATATCATCAAATATTTATATTAACTTTAACTTAAGTACCGTTCTATATAATGGACACTGTTATCCAGATGAATTACGTCATGTTGCCCTCGAGCGTTAGTGCAACAAGTTGTCGATATGTCAAAAGCTTAAAATCAAATCACGGCAAATTATATGAATCGTTGCAAGCCGTCCGCCCATTTTCCTCTCAGACTCGACCCCAAACTTTAATGATAATCGAACCGAAACATTTCCTAAGAGACCCTATGATTTCCATATTTCAAAAGTATCTTGGCGTCATTCACGAGACAAAGAGCTCCATCTTTCGCAGTAATTGGTAATGTTTTACTATAATAGGAACATTAATAATTGAATTTATTAATTGATGATACTACCATACTAGACGAGGAACCCGCATATTTTAACAGGATCTGTTTTCCGTATAATGATCTGAAATCAAAATTTAACCTCTTTTTGACGTTTCCTCAAAAACAATAACTGATTTTGATGATTTAATTATACGCTTCTTTAATCATTGTCACTGTTATGAACACTTTTATAATCATTGCCACGTTTATTAACAATTTTATAAACATTGTAACTTTCCAGATTCAAGACAAACTGATGCCTCGTATTTCATTTTACTAGCACTAATAGCTAATATCGTAAACTGTGGTCTAAGTGGCCTCTAGTTTTCAAATAAAACTCAAGATTTATCTGTCATATTTATTTTATTCGTTGGGATTCTCTTCTTCGTGTTTTTCAGCGATAGGTATATTTAATTACCGGAATGTCAAACATTTTGATATATATGATATATATTATATTTTGAGACGAAATTCACTTCCTACACATAATTCATTATGTCTGTTGTAATCAACAGATCTATTTTACCAATTCTATCACGTAGTTTCTATTTACCAAATCTCTCTCGTGGTGTCTATTTTACTAAATCTATCCCATGGTAACTTGGAAATATATTTGTAGTTTCTTGTTTAAGCCTACTTTTCGCCTACACGCTAACTAGAAATTGCAAAATTACTCGACAAAAAATATTTGTACTGAATCTTTTAACATATTATATAAAACCACTCTTTGTTTAGCTATATATAATTGAATCATGGCGATCACACTTAAATGCAATATGAATAGGTTACGTTTTTTAAAAACTGCCCATGTGAATGTAGTAAACAATCATACTGAATACAGACAGCAGACAAGAGCGAAATAAACATTTATTTTTCCAAATCACATTCTAATAGGATTAAAATGGTACTGAATGCTCAAACCTCGCGGATTTTCTCAGGGTCCTACGGTTTCCTCCCACTGCTAAATACCCCTACACTCAAGCGAATTATAGAAATAAAATTGAACCGCATGTTTGTCCCGAAATGACCTTGTTTGTGTTGAGTGGGCGTTAAACCCCATTGCCCTCTCTGTGTACCCACTGTCTTTTATTTCTTAGTATTTGCCAGAAGCTTCTTGCATGTGAAAAGTAGAATATACTATGCCATAATTAAGCACGTTATAATCAGAAAGTCTTAAAGTCGGTTACATGATCGGAATTCTTCTGTTCAACTGACAGTTATAAAAGATATCCTATGAATCTGTTTTACAATTAACATTTCCGGTTAACTCAGATGCTCCAGGGTATGGTGGTGAAGTTGCAGATTCAGGAACCTGGAGGCCTATTGCTTCTTGCTGTCATTCAGATCCAGTGTATTTGAGCAGCAAATTGTAAAACCAACCCGTGTTGGTGGTCTTAATAATGTTCTCTCTTTAAAAGCAACTGTTTTTATTGACATAAATAAATCCTAACGTCTTAACAATATAACGCTAGATATACTATATTATATCAAATAAAAAAAAAATTCTCCCATCTTTATCAAACAAAGCACCCAGTATAGTTTCAATCATGCATTTTACTCAATAACATAGAAAGAATTATTGGAATGGGAGCTCAGTGGTTTATACAATTTAATACAAAGACGAAGCGCCCATAAAACCCCCAGAGAAAATTACACTGATAGAATTGTGGCTTTGAACCGAGACTTCTATTTCAGACAATCACATAAATACAGAATCGCTGATCGCATGGTGTAACGCGATAACATGCCAGTTAAATCTAGAAATCTGATGAACAAACGAGATGCACTTGATTTATGGGTTTGGCCAACGCCATGGTCAGATTCTGACCGTTCATTTCAATAAATTTATAACACCCTATATTGTGTTGCCTTTCGTAGCATAAAATTGTGTGGTGCTTTATTATTTTCTCTAATGGTTAGGTGTGCAAGCTGGGAGAAATCACTATACACTGACAATTCTTAACTTAGCATTAGGATTCCACCAGTCCAAACTATGGCATTATGTTTTACACGTTCAGTTCCCTTGCAAATGACCCACTCCACCGTTGTTGAAGTGCAGCTGCTCTACCGGGGCTGTCTGTGTACACAATAGCGTACACGTAAAATAACCTTTGGCAGCTGGGATTCACCCACTCTTTTCCCATGCACGCGGTTATGAAATTTACCATATGTTAGTCTCAAAATAATGGACACGTTAACTCGTTTTTCATACCACTGAAGTATTATACGATTGTAGAGTTTGGCTTACCAGTTCCACCAAGAAAGGACGGACAAGGAGATATCCAAGTTTGTTATTTAACGCATTGAAAGATGAATCAGTTTAATGTTAATTACTACTGCTGGTAGTCTGGACTTGATCACAACTCTTGTATTATATTAACAAGAGAAGGGAAAAGGCACATCTTTTGACTTAACAGAAAACATGTTTTTTTGTAATCCCCAGCATTCTACAATATACAATGTATGATTTTGTTATGGTCTTATATTGGAAACATGTGTAAACACGAACATAAGTAAAACGATACGTAATCCATTGTGGGCGACTGTATATCCCGACAAAAATAAATATCGCGGAAATTAGGTGTACAAATACCAAGAATGATGCATACGCCATTAGATTCGGCTTGTCTTCGCCGCCATTATAAAAAGTGAATCGCAGTTCGTCTGCCTATCTGATGAGGACGGCTAATTGAATAAGATTTTCTTATAAGATTGGTTTCCTGAATTCAATCTATAAGAATGGCGAAACACAGTGTAAACTGGCTTCTAGAAGCTAGCGCTAGTGGCTTCAACAGAAACTAACAATAGAACCTGTAATTCAATAGAAAGACCAGATTGCGTACATCTATTGTTACTAGAATGACAGTTCTTCTTTAAATTGCCTTGGCACCATTTTACAAACAGAAAAAAACCCCAATATATTTCGACATTTTTTTTACACAAGATAATAAGGTTATAAATTGGCCATAGAGTTGACGTCAAAGGGTTTTCTGCGACGCCTCGTGGCCATAGTACCGGTCTGATGAATGTATCTGTCACCTGTGGGGGGACAAACTGCAGTGGCTAACGACATTAAGATAAACGAAACGAAGCTCTGCTAGAACAGACTTGAGAAGCATTGTACTGACACGTTTATCAGCACACTATTCCGTTAGCCATTCGAACTTCTTCTAAACGAAGTTAGAAATGGTGTCGAAAATTCCAGAAAGCGTATAAGATCCTGTTCAGTAGATAATAATACCATGCAGCATGACTTTAAATTAAATAAAATTTAAATAATAATAGAATCTGGTACCTTTGTTCGGGGTAATATAGGTTATTTCGTCACACTCGGCACACACTAATTGACTCATTGGATTTCGTTTCTTGTGTGTATGTGGAAACACGGAATTTTGCCATCCATTGATTTGAAGTGCTGATTCATCAAAAGACTTCCAGTCAGACCAGCAGATACCAATGACTATTTTGTTATATGTTTGCCTATTGTGGATATGTTTGCCTATTGAGCCAGACAATTAGGGTTTGACCTTCATACTGATCTATGTGTGACTGTAACAGAGAAGACGCATCCAGTATCCGCTGTCAGCATTTATTTTAGTCCAGGTTCCACAAATCTGTCAAACCAAATGTCAAACAATCGAACAATCATATATAATATATGTTTTTTTGAACGTTGACGGCAAATTCAGACACATCAGAATTAATCGTCGATTGGCATGGCCCTAAACGTGCATGGCCCATTAGTAACAAAATTGGTGAAATGAAATGGAATGGGGTTTAACGTCCTACTGTTCTGCTTCTAACCTGGGCTGATGAAAACGGCCATACGCCATACAGTGTGCTATGAGGGAATTTCGCCCGGGCAGCGGCGCTACGGCCTACTCTAATATCGAATTCCAACTGCCAAAGGATCTCTTACGTGCACGCCAATGTGTACACGGGACCTCGGTTTTTCGTCCCTGAACGACTAGGCATCTGTCTCTGTCAGGACCTCCATACTGCATCACCGACCAATCAAATATCATCTTACGGGACCTTTCCACATAGGCACTAGGTCAGCATGGTGAATTCCACTCTCGGTACATGTACGCAATAGTTTTTTTTTAATCAACAATATATTATACGCAATCAGCAGTACCGTGATAGTCTTTCAATATATTTCTCCACTGAAGTTAATGCCAGAAAATTTATGCCGTTGGGCCACGACATCTGCTTTCAAGCTTTGGAATTACTTCCATATTTATGGTCAATTCCGTGACAACGGTGGATTTTCATCCAACTTTCGTAGTCCTAACCCAGTGATCTCATAAATCAGGTTTTAAAAAAATCGATGAGAAAAAATATATAGATTACAGCTTGGTCGTTAGTCGTGTACAGCTACAGCCAGTCTTAATCAATACACACTCGTTTACCTAATTTCACACTTTAACATGTAAAACGACCGAGGTATAACCGATCATCAGACAATCGTTCATCATTTTGAAATTAAAGAAAAGTAGCCTCCTGATAAACTATAGACACTTTCTCAGGCAGTCGGATATCATCGGGTTATCTAATCTGATTCGTATCCAAATGGGGGCACAAGAACACCAAGCTTGCATGACAAAACGTAATTCTGCTGTCCAGTTTTTCCTTTCGAATCCGATTTTGTCTTTTTTTCCCAGATTACAACTTAAACAAGACACTATATAAATCAACATAGCTCATCAGAAAAACGTGTATTACTACAGCGAGTTTAATTGTCATACAGAAATCACATTTCTGGTTAAGATTTCGAGACGAATTTGATTTGATTTTTTTCTTTCTCATTTTTTTTTTATTAATTTCAAAGTAATTAATTGCGATTGTTGGATAAATTTTGCCTCCACCACCCGAAAACTATAAAGCTTGGTTAATGAATAATATATTTGTTGCTACTTTAAGGCGCCTATTTGTGGTTAATTGTACGTTTGTTCGAGAAATTAGAGGGTTGTTGAACTCGATGGTGTGATGGGGAAAAAGTTGTGAACAGTTTACTTCCGTGCGAAGGGTCACGTCAGAAAACAACCTGGATGACACCTACTTGTGTCACTATCAACTACATCTATGAACCTTAAAGCATATGACCAAGACCGTCCCTAACTCCATTAGCCATTCCAATCAATAAGTTAATTCATCATAACTTCTTTTTTTGGCAGTACTACAATAGACAAGAGCAAAGGACATTAGCATGAAACTTGTCAATAATTTAGCAGTTTTCTCTAAGAATTGACATTTTGATAAATTAGCTTTGTAACTTGTCTTACTTGATATATTATCAAATAAAAACCATTTTGAGAATAGTTCCTACGGATATATTTTTTAATACAATATCCGTTGTTTGATACGAGTGCCACAGGAATGTAAATATTTATCTATTCGCTTCTGTTTTTTGTTGTCTTTCAGTAAGTTATTGCTGATCGTAACTCCTTTTAATTGCTTTACATAATCTGACTTTAATTGAACAATGATGAATGAATTATCAATATTTAGGATATTGGCTGGATTGATAGTGTTCTTTGAAGTATATGCCGTTATCAGTCACCTCCTCATCATTTTACCCACGGGCGCCGCTTGCTATCACCGGAAGGCTGTGAAATATTCACGTCCGGGTCGTTGTAAGTGGTATGTTAATATTGAATTGTCTCGTTTATGCCCGTCGGGACTCAGAACTATGGCCATTTATCTTGATTTTTCTGGGTTCAATTCAGGTCTCGTTTTAATTCCTTTAAAAATAAACGTCTTTCTTGTGCATAGTTGCGCTATAAAGATATTTAGTGATTCTGAGACCGAATTCATGCGGCTACTTAAAGTACACCCAAGTGATAAAGAGGGTATTCCCCGTTGATTTGTACTTTGTGCGTGTTCCAGTCAGAAATTTCCATTATGGAAAGGATAGCATACTATTTATTCTTAGCTCCTAAGTAAAACAGAGCGGCATCAGTAAGACAGAAAAGGTGAGATCTGCCAAGCATTCTGCCAAGAGACAACAAAAGGCAGCCCTGTGAATTTGAACATTCATCCCTTAGTACTATAATATACCATAACGATATAATTATACCTTGGAATTGGTCATTAAATCAGCTGCTTCTATTAAAGAGCATCTTCGCCATATGATATTTACATAAGCTAACAGCATCATGGCCAGATATCTTTAGGAGGTAAAGACGTATGTAGACACAATAATATATTCTGTGGTCAGTTTGGTCTACATAGAACACATGACTTAATTGGACATCTACTACCAACCGGGAGATACAAATTATGTGAAGACTGGCCACTACAGTCTACAGCAGATCAATGGTTTGAAGGAGAAATGCCGGAAAATCACGGTTATGTGTACACACTGGCGAATAAAAGTGTCAATAGAAGAATATTGATTATCTCCCTTGCCTACAGGGAATTTAATTAGCTATTGAAGTAGATGGTTTGTTGATGGTATTGAATGAATTGTCAAGTTGTTCATTCTAACAGGTCTTCGCCTTGTAAATTCTCTTTAAATGCTAAAAACACCCCCTCAAAACATAAAAAATAGCTATTTATTCTCCAGAAAAAAATTAAATGATATAATTATTATGATATTTTGAAGATTGCCGCAAGAGCTAGAAACATGACTATTTTTTACCATGGTATTTCGATATTTCAGCTCTAATATTTTTTTACATTTCCTTGATCGACTATCAAGTTATTCAAACATTTGATAAAACATTTTTGAAGGGCAATTCGTATTGTGTAAATCAAATTATAAAAATTGAGCAAAACACCACTGCTGTCTTTATAGATCGGTTTTCTATGGAATTGAGTTGAATACAATCCACCAAAAACATCTTGAAATATTTCATTTAATACAACGTTTATAATACATTTATTTCGTATTTCAAAATTGCATTGGATAACAAACATTAATATATACAAATAAAATAAAACCAAGTACGAACAATCCAAACCATTCAGACACTCTTAGAAACTTATAATCTTATAATAACATGCAATTAAATTTGGTTATTCAGATAGAAACTCGCAAACTTATTGACCGGAATAGCCTTCAAATGATCACGTCTATGGTAGGTGGCGTGATAGAAATCAACATCCCTGTCAAAATGCTTGGGCAATGGGTCGAGTGTTAACGATCAAAGTTGGCTGTTGCGGATGGGGCTGCAGATGATAAAGTGACCACATAGTCACGTGTCCAAAACTGACAATCAATTGAATTTGATGATCAAGTGGATATTTCTGATGATCAAAGAGAAATGGATAACTGATGGTCAAGGTTGTTATCTTACAATGAAGGTCAACCAACGTCTGATGATAATTTTCAGCTGATAATGAAGATTGAAGACGACCAAGGTCTGGTGATGATTTTCGACTTATAATGACGTCTAAAGACGACCATTGGAGATTAACACAGCTGCTGGTCAAGGAGCGACGGCAGATTATCAATATGAACAGATGGTAATGAAGGATAAAAAGGACAACAACTGATGAGGGACAAATCAAGGATACCAGCTGATGCGTAAGGATAATTACAGATGATCAGATGCAATGACCGACGATTAAGGTTTACAGGCTAAGTTTGAATGATCAAACTCTATTACTGAATGTATATTTTGTTTTATAGGTTATCAAGACCTACGTCGTGTTCAATAATTGTTCATCAAGTCGTAGATTGACATCTGGCTCATGTTAGTAATTCTCACGATTAGGTCGAAAAGTTTCCAACTCGAGCAAATATTGCTCTGATCTAGTTAACTTGTGGCGTTCAATAAAAGTCTTAATTCAGGTTGCATGTATGCTATAGCTGTCTTACCGTTAGTCACGAAACCAATTGTTGCTTCTACATCACCACTGCTGTATCAACAGTTTCTGGTCGCGCCGTCATCGAGTGTGTGTGCCTCCTACAGTTTCTCGAGCAGCGTTCGATACTGTAAAGTAAACTATCGTTTGACTTGCTTCTCTCATCATAAGCATGTATAAAAAGACTTATCCTCGAAATCACCCTTCTTCAAAGATGACTGGAATTTATTTTGTAGCAGATTTGAAGGATTAAATCAAACATTGGGGTAGAGAAAAAGATGTTGTCGTATTGGAAATAATTTGGTGAATGAGTCGTCATTTAATCCTGGACCTAGAAGATTGCTATAGATTTTATCAATGTCAATAAAAGTCGATCGATGGAACTAAATGCAGCGCCAAGACTTTCTTTGATATGTATATCTTTACTGTTAAACTTTATTAGAACCAATTACTTTATATTAGTTGGACAGTAATTGGATCTTTTGTCGAGTAGACAAGTCGGTAATATACGTGATGTTTTTACTCACGTCATAAGCTACGTCCAATTTCACAACCATGTCTGTTTATGACGTGAACTTTTTTATATTTTTAACGCCATCTTGCTCCCTTATATATTTTACAGCTAGATATTACATAAGCAACATTTTAAGGCACTATTGTATGGAAAGATCTTACACCCAATAGACTGGTTATTTGAATCTACACACTATGATAGTATTGATAATATGTTGGCCCATGTATTGAGTTCGTTTTAGATTGGGGGTTGGGATGGCCTAGTGGTCTAGAGTGCCGCGCTTCGACCTCTAGCTGGCCGGTCACCTCTGGCTTGCGGCTGTGGTTTCGAGCCCTGGTGTGAGCGTATGTGGCATGGAGATAGGGGCGCCTTCTCAACCTCGTGGGTTTCCTCCGGGCACTCCGGTTTCCTCCCACTGCTAAAGACCCCTACGCGCAAGCGAATTATTGAAATAAAATTGAAACCATATGTTAGTCCCAAAGTGACCTAGTTTGTGTCGAGTGGACGTTAAACCCCATTTCTCTCTCTCTCTCTCTCGTTTTAGATTTCACCAATAAATATAATTAAATTAAAGGGACAATAACACTCTTGCTGGCTTGACAGCTCTAGAAAATAAATAATAGTCTTATTCTAAGTACCAGATGTTTATGTGTCCTACCTGTTGTGTAAATCATCCATTACATCATATTTTACTTGTCCAGAGGGTTCAAAAATATTTTAAAATCCAAGTCACATTTGAAAAGGTTTAGGTTAACCTTTTCAAATCATGTAGTTGAATTTTTCCAATTTTTTAAATTAGGTGTGTTACAATGAAATTTGTATCATCAATTTATTTGAATATTGTAAAATAATACAATTTGTTGACCAGAATAAAGATTGGGACATATTATTCAATTACAACAAGAGTGTTATTGGGGCTTTAACCGAGAATGGAAAGGGTGGGTGGTTGAATTATCTAATGCGTGCGCTTTGGATATTCAGGCCCGTAGCTAAGGGGTGGGGGTGGGGGGTAGATGCAGTGGGGAAAGGATCGGTTACCCCAATGGGCGCCTTTGATGCCCTTTCCATTGATCGCAATCGGGCCCGTATCTACAGGGGGGCGCGGGGGGGCATGGCCCCCCCGCGTGAAATGCTCGCCCCCCCGCTCAGAAATTGCTAACAATGATTAAAGTATACACAGTACCTTATATTAACCTAAAAAAGCTATTTTTTTTTTTGTTTGAATACTTATTTTAAAATGCTTATTAGACGCCTAGGTAACTACATAGCATGATGATTACAACAGTCTGTTAGAATGACCTTTCCGAAAATTTCCTCAAAAGTTCGCCCCCTACCGAAAGGTAATGCCCCCCCCCGCTTAATGGTGTCTAGATACGGGCCTGATCGCAATACGAAACCAAAGAACAACGTGACCCCCCCCCCCACACACACACACACACTGCTAGCTACGGGCCTTGATCAAGTGGCGTGGTTTTGAACACAAGCTTATACGAGACAAGGAATATGGTCGCCTGGCCATTGTCTTGGGTTTACACATTGGTGTGGACGTAAAAGAACCCTTGACCATTGGAATTCGAAATAAGAGAAGGTCATATCATCGCTGTCCAGGCAAAATGGTACTGTTAGCGCAATGTATGGTGTAGTTATTTAAGATATTTTGGGTATCCTGACTCGACCGTACTGCCGCTGGATAGGTTGTTATTTTGGTCAGATTCAGTTGTGATTGGAAAGATATCTAGGACAACGAATTACTAGTTGTAACAATGTTCAAAGCGTATCAAATATCGTACCAAACCTGGAATTGATCCTTCTACCAACAAGGAAGATCATCACCATTAAAATTATCGTATTTCTTAAGACGATTTTCGTCTACGTCAACAAGAATTTAAATTTGTTTTGTTGAAGTTATTTAATAGTTGTCTAGGTTATATTACGTTAGACATGGTATTATAGTATTGGGTTCTTTCCATTCTCCATTATTTGATTATAGACCTATATTCTATCTAGAACGAGATTGTGTGTCAGAGCACTCATGTGTACCCCGTTTAGTCCATTTACAACTGTAAAAATAACAAAAGAATCTATTTGATATAAGTCCAGGATGCGGGACTGGAGAGTTTTCACGACTAAAATGTAATTAATTTAAAAATTGTTCTTTCTCTTTCGTCTGAGACGAGACAGACTTGTTTCAATATAAATTATAGCTTACTTACTTCAAAGCTAAAAGAGAAACTTGACGTAAATAAGGAATAATGCCATGGTGCCCCGTGTAACAAGCCGCTGTAAAGTAGGGGTATTTATTTTGGAGAAAGGGATCAAAAAATGCAAAGGATTATTGAAATATTAATGTAGATGTCGGGGACAGACACCCTTCCCACACTCATATGAAAATATGCATTTTAAGTGTAATACGTACTGAAGCGTATTAGGACCAAATAAATAAACGAAAGTAGCCAATAATATCGCCCAATTAGGAAATGGACATAGTATCTCCTTTGCAGACATGGATGAAAGGTGTGTGAAGTGTGATAGGTGGGGTGGGGTGCAGTGTGAGAGAGGTATGTGCCGTGTGAAAATGCCTACAGTGCGTGAGAGAGGTATGCAGTGGGAGAGATAATGTGCAGTAGGGACACCTTTTTGTCGGATTCATTTTAATGCTAAAGGATATAGTGACAGTAAAACAAAATATGTTTGTTATGACATGTATTCGGCATATTTATTAAATATATTTTAATTTTTTCTTCCCTTATTATACAATTTAACAAAAGCTTAGTATAATAGGCCGAAATTATAATATGATTTACTCGAAAGGGGGCGCGGGGGCTCAAAAGACTGCGGAGAACGCCTACCATGACGCCATTGCCTCGAGTACACAATTTGACACCCGGGTACTTTATCGGTTTATCAGTAGGATCTAATCCGTTGTAATCACATTCAAATCAAGATTAATACAATTTGGCGATTCCTTTTAAATAAAAAATTCAAATTACCGGATATGCAAGAATTAAATAAGTTATTCTCTATATATGGAGCATTATGCATTTGAAGATGTGTGTTAAGGCCACTTCTTGTTTCCTTATAAAAATATATCTTCTCTTAACCAAGATTTTTATGCCGTTATATTGGAGAAGTACAGCAAATAGAGAAGTTTTAACATTTCAAGTATCGATGAGATTTCCTGCGGGTTATTTCTGTAAAATTCATCTATACTACCATTTTAATCTAATAGATGTGAGAGGCGACATAAATAGATCTAGCCTGTTATTCAATAACCTCGTGAGCTTTTCAAAATGTCTACGGGAGGAAACAGAATTAACAAAAATTGTCGAAGAATAAATCGAATAAGTCTCGCTTAGATCTTGGCTAAAATGATTTACCAAAGGAGCAAGAGGGCAATGAAATTTGTAATAAGTGATCTCCTTGACTAACTTTTCTTTGAAAGCTCCACAAGTACCGGTCTCGTAACTTGAATAAATCAATAAGGAAAATAAGCGCGCAAATCGAGCGACAATGATAAGAAAGTTGGCCCAGGGGCGAGAAATTTCCCGCCACTTTATTGGCATCAGACGGCAATAAAATGAAGCTGTTTCTGTGTTTTGACTAACAGTGGTGCGTCTTATATGCGATTAACTATCAATAGCCGTGTATAAAATGATTTATTACGCTTGTTTTATTTTAAGAATTGTATTAATATGTCTTGGTGGTATATCAGCATGTATTGTAAAGCAGGCAAATCTCTAACTCAATATCATCCACAGTCTTTGACATTGCAAATAAGACTTATTGGTCAATTTAAATCAATATCCAATATTTAAGACAAAATGAAAATTTTATAATTGACACACGAATCGCGTGCAAGAACTTTTTCAAGTGCCATTTGTAATGAAGCGACTCGGTGAACGAGGTTAAACACACTCCACAGTGGAGAATACTGCCATTCAATTTGGACTTTTGGCGTATTTAGTCGAACATAGTTAGAAAGTGCAGTAAAAAGAGAAACGATTGAATGTAAATCAATTCCAGGTGCCAAACAATAGGGATTTAGATCCTTTAAAGTATGTGAAAATAATTTCATTTTTCATTTGCATTATATTGTTTGACCTTGATTACTTGTGGATTTTGTATTTTGTTGGGTTCATTTATCTGACAACTCGTACATTTTCAATTTTAGTGTGCAACTATTGTTCTGTTGTTTAGTTAGCCTTAATAGTTATTTTTAGACAATGGGACCAATGGTCAAATAAACATGGTGTTCCTTGTCCGTCCGTCGGTACAACATTTTGAGATTTGTTCAAATGAAGCTCATCGGCCCTATTTTAGTTTTCTTCTCCTAAACCATTTGATTTGATAGAAATGGAGTTTGGATGGTGCTTATTCAGAAGTGTTCAAATTAAGTATATTGGTCCCTGGGTGTACCCGGGAAAAGATCATTTTGGCGTTTTTACACATTTTATAATTTGTGTTCAAAATATATGTCCAATATCTTTGAACGGTGCGTAATCAGATTTGTCTGAATATAGTTCATCGCCCCCATTATGGTAAAAAAAAAATGAATTCTTTCTACACCCACTAAATTTCAGAGATCGTTGCTTGGGTAGTACGTTGGGTGCCACTTGGTCAGGCTTGTCCGTCCAATAGAGGCGGTTTCTTGGCAACTTTGTGTGCTGAGAAGGGGGTGGGTTAGTAGACATTTTCTTATTACCATTTTGTAGGAATGTTGACAGATAAATGTAGTCATTTACTCGAAAACAGAAATTAAAAATATAGCGGCAGTCAAACTCAATCAATCGATGCAGATTAAGCTCAGTTGCAATCTTCTATATCCAGTTGGACAGGAAAAGTAGGACTTTAAATCACATTTCATTTCATTGCGTTCTGGTTTTTCAAAAATCGACCTACTTTTATTTCATATTATGTTAATTTATTAGACCCTAATACAGACCCTTGTTGCATACCATAATCCCATCTGCCTGAAAAAGACAAACTGAAGATATAATATACAATAACAAAAACATCTTGGAGAAAATTGCTTAAATACTGCTATTACAGGTAAGTTTTTACAGTGTAAATCTAAATTTCAGATGATGTTTGCAGTTTTAACCTGTTTTCATGGATATGTTACCTTAACGGCAGATGAAAAGTTTAGAAAGTAAACTCGTGATAAAAATACCATACTCGCTAGAATACGTATTTTCATCTATTTCTATCGGTTAACTAACTTGTATTACAACAGTAGAATATGCATGAGATTTATTTCACCGTAAAGCCAGCTGTATAAATTGTAATCGTGTCAGAGTTGTCGAGTTTTCACAAAAACAGACTTATTTTCCTTCTGTCTTTACTTAACCTGTTGGCAAGTAAAATGACCAGGTGGGAGAAGGAAGAGCAATTTTACCAGGTGTACTTTATACAGCTTACAACACAAATCAACTTAATAACACAAAAAACCTTAAATTACCAACACAAATTCAACACCAAGCTTACCAACTTCTATATCAACTGGTAATTGAAGGAGAATGAGCCATGTTTTCAGACAAAATATTACATACCCTGTTGTTGTCTGCTTCCAAATTCTGTCTGTTCGACATTTGGTGATTTTGGCATGTTAAAAGTGTGTATAGAAATATGGTATGGATTCCATTCATTATGCACCACTAGGTGATGTGTTATACAAGTGTATTTAATACCGACATGTTCTGAGTCACTGTGATTTATTCCGATATTTTATACAACACTTAAATCACAACTGACAGAAGTGTGAACATCACCAATAACGTTCTCTTCCTCCTCGATCTTTTCCTCTTTTACTTAAAAAAACTGTCAAATGTCTAGCGTATGTATTTTATTCTAAGAATATAATATGGCAGCAATAGGCATAATGGATACTTTCAAATGTGACTTTTTAACCTTAATGGAACAGAACGTTTCTGGTACATTTAAGAAAGGATATTGGTGAAAAGAAAACCTACTTACTGTTTAATATACGTTGTTTAAGTGACACGAGTCGGTCTTTGGCATTTTCTTCTGTTTCGGGGCTATACTATTGAAATTTGTATCTCCCTCAATAGTGGCTAAATCTAGAGGTGCAGACAATGTCTACAAATAAATCTAATCAAATTAACACTATGGTGAATGTAGTTCTGTGAAAACCTTGAAAGGTTTGATTCATAAAGTCCTAAAGAGAGGTGTATATTTACACCTTAGTTATTTATACGAATGTCTTACACAAATCCACAAATCAATAAGACATTTTGTGTCGTCTGCCTTTGCCTACATAAATATACGTTTCAGGAATGAATTGTTCGCAAGACCGCCTTACACATCTTTCAACACCTTTAGGGTGCTACCGCAGTTACAAATCACACTAACTCCATGTCGTGCATTGAGTCTGGCTGGATTGTAAGCTGTGTATACGCTTAAAACACAACAAAAATGAATAAGTCACAATTGCATTCATAGTGACGGAAGGAATATCCCAGTCATGGTACCAGTTAAGAGTGGCCCTTCCGTTTTACAGCCTAAAGGACCACACTGGGTTTGACCTAGAAAAATATCAATAATTAATATTAACCAAACTTGGTCTCAAATATTAGCTCAATAACCACCAGAGGTCAAAGACGCGCTTTTCTTAAACATGTCTTTAGATACTAATTGAATGACCATATGAATAGACATAATGAAATTAAAATTAAGTTTTTAATTAGATTTTAAAAATTGGTGGTATGGGGGTCGGGGAAGCAAGAAGGGGCAGAGGGGAACTTATCGGCTTCTAAGGAGACTGGGACATTAATTTTATTTTAAGAAATTGCGCATAACGCCAAAACGAGAATGATACAAACTGCTCGACAGAAAAAAAGAGCAATTAACGGATTATCCAGGCGGGTTGCTTCATCATGGTCAAAGTTATAATAAAGTATTAATAAGTCAATAATAAAGTATACAGGGTTAAAGATTATACTAACGTAAATATAAATTAGATATGATTAGCAAGAAGAATTGATCGAGAGGTCAGACGGTAAGTCGTAAAGCAAATGGCTATTACCATGAAATTACATCACTTCGCGTATGGGTAGTAATTCATGTAGAATTTATGACCGGGAGGATATTAGCTCAACCTCGTTTAACTTGTTTCTCAAATTAGTTTTACACTTTTCTGTTTAATTCAATAAATCCGATGCAACACAAATTACACAATTCTAATGGCTCGAAAAGGAACAATCGCTGTGGTTATGTACCAAAAGAATATCCAAAACTATGAGATTGAAATTTTGAGAGAAATCGTTAAAGACCGGATAGAATTCGATATCTCTGATATGAGAAATAATTATTTTTGTAAGGTTTCTTATTCTCTATATCATAGCAAAATGTGTTGTGGGCGGTATCTATTGTGAGAGTGATATGGAGGAAATGAGCCTGTAAATAGTGTTCATGACAACTTAACGGGATATAACATATCTACTCCACACAAAAGTAGAACAAAAATCAAAGATTTGAATTAAAGGTTTTAATTGTTTGATTTAAAGATTAAATATTTTTCTAACACTTGTTGACTTTCTGGGAGATTGAATAAGAGACTATAATGTGTAAGAAAATACAAAGTAAACAAATTGGTATTTAAGGTTCTACTTTTCTGTTCCATCCGGGCTAATGAAGGCGGAAAATTGGAAGGTTAAGGTTCTAATTAGGCCCCCTTCTTGGCGTGGGGCCTCTTGTTCGTAGTTTGTATGCTATTTTCTTCCTCTATTTACTAACATGGCACCAAATATATGTACAGAAACTTATTCATTTATCTAGTCTATAACTCTTCAAAATATCAACATTCTACAATATATAAATTTGATCTGAGAATCGAGAGGCACGCTATTTGTTGAACTTCATGGCAAGAGTTGATTCATTTAATCATTGTCATTAATCATTGAAAAGTGGAAATAAAGCCTTCAAGCTTGACCAAAATTGATTACATTGGAAGGTCTGTAACAACATCGGTATATAGCCACATCTAATTCTCACTCTATTTGTTCAATTTCTCTCATCTAGTCATAATTTGTAACTGCCAATACTATTTTGGACAGTATTATTTCCCAACTTCAGTCGGGGTTTTACCAAGACAGAATATTTTTATCGACACAAATTTTACTGTTGTATTAATACTCCGATATAATATCATCACCTGGCTTAGGTCAGTTCACCTTCATCCAATTCACCTGGGGCAACTTTTGGGAATATTGTGGAATATTGTACAGGAATCGTTAGTAGACGGGCCTCTGTCCAAAACAGACCGCCATTAGGTTCTACTGAAAGAGCAGAATTTCAAGCTCTTCTTGGTATTCCCGAGAAAAAAACCTTAACTTTTCCAATTAAACGTTAAATTCACGATAGTATAAGACAGCACACAATATAACTAACATGTAGCTCAGTGATGGTTTAGGTCGAGATTTCTGAGGATGGAGCTAGTGATGTCGGAAATAAAGGCGGCCAATAAAGTCAGTCAATAATGAGTAAATGGTCCAAATTCAAAAGAACCCACAAAATTGTAAGATCCCAGCCAATATGCATAGACAACTGGATTGATGTCTTGAATCCTGCTTAATTAAAAATAAGACTGTAATACTGTTTTGAAGACATGTTTTTAATTTTTTTTATAAAGACTGGGTTTGAATGGTTTTAAGGTCTCGTCAACGCAATATTTCAGGCAATTTGACATACAAATATGGTAATTTTTATACGCCCATATATCAGCGTGGATGTATTATGTCACAATTGGCTTTTAAACGCGATATAATTATATCAGTGTGGCCCTGCGCGGGGTTTCTGCAAGAGGGGGCGGGGAGTGAAAGAGGGGAAGAACCCTATATCGATGCCACAGTTCTAGAAGGTTGTAAGTGCCACTTATGACCCAAATAGCTTTTTTGCATATAATGACTAATCACATTTAGAGCCTTCTCTATGCAAAATTTCAGAACTGTATAAAGGTCGTAACTTTCATAAAAACATTGCTATTAAAATGTTGATATCCTTATTGCGTTATTGAGATTGAAATAGGTTTTCCTCTCATATGTCAAAAACTAAATCCAACAATTTTTGACACTTAAGACCTTTTAGAACTATGACATCGATATAACGATATTCAGTGTTCCACCACTTCCCGGAGTAACTTCGTTACGATAAATACGAGATTTTTTGCAGGGATCCTTGTCAAATTTCATCAACATCCAAGTTTTCCATCTGCTATCTATGGCTATTTTGTTTGGTTTTTTTTTCTCAAGACATATAGTTGCTATGCATGAGTATTTCCACGCTTTGCGTGAATATCTTTATTTCTGTGGTTACCTGTGAACTGCCATGAACATCATCCAGAACAGCGGAGTTTCCCTTTACTCCTCGATTGCCAACTGTCACCACTATTAATATGCTCTAGGTCCGCGTTTCTCAACCAAGGGGGGGATGGCTCGCGTCCAGGGGGGGGGGGGGGAATGACCACACTCCCAGTAACTTCAAAAATGGTCATATAAAGGTTGTGTAGTTGTTCCAGCAGTCCTATGAGAGGTGAAGTTGCATTTCAAGATTTCAGTTGTCAACTTTTTCTCAATGTCAATTTGAATTGATGATCGTGCTCGATCCAGGCAGCCTAGGCCTCGATCTCGCGATCCGCTCATCTGTGGTTGCCATGTGATAGCTAGTTTACTTGGCTGTGTGAGTGGGAAACGGCGCAGGTGTCCATTGTCATTGTATGGCTAGCTCATTCAACAAAAGAGTCCCCAATTTAGTTTCATTTTGAATTTTTATAAGTGCTTTTGATTCCATGTGATTTTGATTCAAAATCATGCCTCCAAAAAAGCGTAAATACCAAGAAGAGTATTATGTTCGGATTCAAGTCGATAAAAGGCGCGGATGGCGTCGAGAAGCCTCAGTGTTTCATCTGTGGTAAGGTTTCCGGGCTTTTCAGTAACCTCCTCAAAACTCTGGGGGTAAATGGGTCGGTTGAGAATTCATTTAGGGGTGAACGGTGAGAAAAGGTTGAGAAACGTGGCTCTAGGTAATTGAAGTTGGAAACTACTGGGTGAAAGATAACGTCGGTGTCGGAACCAAAAGCAATCAGCGTTAGTGACTGGTTGGTTGTCCAGTGGTTGAAATTCGGGGGAAATTGGATTGTCGGAGAAGTGGGTTCAGGGAAACGACTATCGGATATGAGTCTTACACACAAAACGATCATTTTAATGAAATTAAGATGGACATCAAAGGGTTTTTGATCGTTTTAGGTATATGAGAGTCTATACATTAATCAAATCAAGTCATCTTACAGGTTTAACTGTTACACGTGTAACTAACATATTTTACTCTGTAATGTTTATAGATGTTGGTCGTCATGTCAACCAATTCTCGTGTCGTCTGATTAAGCGAGACGAATTAATCTTGTAGTCATTGCTAATTACCATAAACACCGTTCAAGTGTTCACTCCATCTTCTTTCATCATTGTAGTGTACCTGAAAGATGGCGCCTGTGTTGACAGTTGTTGTACCGCCGACAAACAACGACACGCTCCTTTCTATTCTATCTCGTTGACAATTTTAGAGAAGGCGCCGGGCATCAACATCAACTGACGGATTTATGACCATTTACCATGATATTTTCGTTAAAAGTCAGACGATTTAATACATAAAAACAAACCTATTTCCGTTAAGTTTTTTCTCCTTTTGTTGGATGATCAAGTGGTGGCCAAATTGGCTATCCCTTGAGTCTGTCACGAACGGAACAAGTCTGTTTTTATATCACCTCATATCAAAACTACATTACTACAGAACCATTGGACAGGTCTGTAACATTTTAAGAAATCCATAAAAAAATGATGCGAATACGTTTCGTTGACTACCCTGTTATAGATATCTCTTATGTCTTTTATGAATGGTTGGTATGGACAACGACAAATTTTGATCGGTTTGGTTCGCTACCGGTGTTTGCTCTGCTTGTTGCTCGTGGAACT